>JAMPIT010000258.1:18662500-20161131 GCA_026261815.1 Monarcha castaneiventris obscurior | reverse complement strand
ATGATCCCTGTGGGTCCTTTCCAGCTTGGAATTGCACTCAATGATCCCTATGGGTCCTTCCAGCTTGGAATTGCACTCAGTGATCCCTATGGGTCCTTCCAGCTTGGAATTGCACTCAGTGATCCCTGTGGGTCCTTCCAGCTCGGAATTGCACTCAGTGATCCCTTTGTTTTTTTCCAGCTTGGAATTACGCTTGATGATCCATGTGGGTTCTTTCCAGCTTGGAATTGCGCTCGATGATCCCTGTGAGTCCCTTCCAGCTTGGAATTGCGCTCAGTGACCCCTGTGGGTCCCTTCCAGCTTGGAATTGGACTCAATGATCCCTTTGGGTCCTTCCAGCTTGGAATTGCACTCAATGATCCCTTTGGGTCCTTCCAGCTTGGAATACTCCATGGTTCCATGAAGGAGCCTTCTGCATTGCTCTCATTTCTCATTTTTTGGGGGAACTGTTTCATCTGCTACTTCGGAGGAGTGAACTTCCCATTGGTCCTGTAAATTCCCACAGCCATTTGCTCCTCACTCCTTGCATCCCCCCTGGAACTGCTTTCCTGTCACCTCCAGCCATCTTCCATCAGGATAAAATTATGGACACTACCAATGGAAGCAATCTTCAGCAGAGATGGTGGAATAAAAGCAGTTCAGTATCTGTGAGAATGAACACATTCCACATTATTTTATCTTTTCTTTTTCTTTAGCTGCTCTTAACTACTCAGTTATACCGGAGTCTAACTCTGTGCTGGTTTTTTTTTTGTCGTGGTAGCAGTGTGAAGGTCACATCCATGGGGTTATTTGAGAGATCCCTCCTTATTTTGACACTAAACCACATTTTTTGAAGGACTGGAACCCCAATGCTTTGTGGCTTAGATACTAGGGTGAAGAAAATGTAAATTGTTTGCTGTTTGCACTCCATAACGTGTTAAGAAGCAAAAAAAGCTCAACCAGCAAGCAAATCCAGGTCAATATGAGGAAAAAGGGTTTGCACTAACAGAACTCAGTGTGTGGAACACATGAGGTATAACTTCATCTCTTAAAAAAAAACCCCATAACAAAACCAAAAATAACACAAATACCACCCCCAAACCACCACAAAACAAGCAAAAACCAAACCCCCCAAACTCCCACAGAAAGAAAAACCCCAAGAAATAGGGCACTGGGGCAAAGTCTGACAACGTTACAGCTTGTTTTTATATTTTTGGAGCATTATGAAGGGTCTGTGTTGAACTCTGCTCGTAGAAGCATTGCTCCTAGGACTGGTTTCATGGAACACCTGAAAGCAAATCAATTCCTCATGTTGTAATATGGAATTCCTTGTTTCAAACAAAGGCAGAAAGAAGTGGCTGTTTGCAAAGCTTGCTTTTCCCCCTTAAATAGAGGCATCTTTGGAAACAGAAAAATGAAATGAATCCAACATTGTGACCAGTGAACACGAAGGAAAGCTGAAGGGATTTTGAGTGGAAGTGCTCACTGAGGAAGGACTCCTTTGCTTTGTCCTTTTGGGCTCCAGGGTTTCAAATCTGAAGTCCAGGTTTTGGGAGCAAACAACTCTCTTTGTGTTTGGCCGTGTGTAATTCCCAGCAATTCAGCAAAGCCTGCAGCACCTTCCTGGGTGAATATTCCTGCTTTTATCCCAGAATGAGCTCCGGGCTCACTTGGGATTTAAAGCAAGGCCATTATTGTGGTATTTCAAGCTGTTCAGAAGATTGAGACCCTCTGTCGTTTGCATTTTCCTTTTATTAGGTTCTCTTCCTAGTGAGGAACATTAAGGGTTGTTATACAGTAACTCACAGGGGTTGGATGGAAACTCTGGGCTCTGAAGGGACCGATTTTACTTGGAAAAGCAGAAGAAGAGCATTTAATGATGGACAACCGTTGTTAGTGCTGTGGGGAGGAGCACTTCAGGAGAGCCCTGGAGGGGCTGGAGCGTGCCCAGGGCAGGGAACGGAGCTGGGAAGGGGCTGGAGCCCCAGGAGCGGCTGAGGGAGCTGGGAAAGGGGCTCAGCCTGGAGCAAAGGAGGCTCAGGGGGGACCTTGTGGCTCTGCACAAGCCCCTGACAGGAGGGGGCAGCCGGGGGGGGTCGGGCTCTGCTCCCAGGGAACAGGGACAGGACAAGGGGAAACGGCCTCAGGCTGGGCCAGGGGAGGCTCAGCTTGGACAGCAGCAGGAATTTCTCCATGGAAAGGGTGCTCAGGCCTTGGCAGGGGCTGCCCAGGGAGCTTTGGAGTGCCCATGCATGGAGGTGTCCAAGGAAGGGCTGGAGGTGGCACTCAGTGCTCTGGGCTGGGACAAGGTGGGCATCGGGCACATGATCCTGAAAGTTTTTCCATCCTAAAAGATTCCAGGATTCTCTGATTCCATGATACATAAAAAATAGAATCCCAGCAGTGTGTGTTGCTTAAGGAGCAGACTTTTCCTGGGATTTTTTTTTTTTTTTTTTTTAAATGCTTTCAGTATTTTAACTTAGGCAAAAAATCCATCTCAGGACATTTCTGGAGTTTCACCCTCCTGGGTCAGTAGCCAGAGTCCTGCCAGGTAATTTTGGTGATGTTGGTTTTGACACACAAAGTTTATTTTCATTCAGTGGAGCATCAACTGGTCTGGACGGGTGCCTGGGGCATTTTTTCCTGTTGTTCAAGAGCAATCCATATTTTAAAAAGAAAACTCAATTTTTTCCTAAAAACCGAGAATGAGTTTTTTAATGGATTAAGGTGTTATCACCTCCTTTGAAGAAAACAAAAATTTTTATGTTTAAATTTCTTTTTACTTGAACTAGAAGCTTTTAGTACTTTTTTCTTTTTAATAGAGGTTTTTATCATTAACAAGATACTATTGCTGCTTTATAAACAAAGAGAATTAACATTTTTCAGACCAAGTAAAAGGTGTTTAAGTAAGAAATTTTAAAAAACTTCGATGAAATCAAAGGGATGTTTCCAGACCAAGGTTCCTTGGATTTTTGATTTGAAAAATGAGGAATTATCTGTTTGAAAAAGGGGAAATACTGGATTAGAAGTAAAACCTCTGCAAACAGAAAGTCCTGTTATCAACGGGAATTTAGGTCCCGTTCTCTCTGTTGTGGTCCAGGGTCTGTGTGCATCCAGATTTTGGGAATACAAATTCTGGCCATGGGAACAGGAAACTCCTTCAGTGCCCTACTGTTGTCTTGCTGCAGTGTCATGTGCAGGACTGTAATTAAACCTGGTTTGCTCTTTATAAACTGGAGAGCAAATGACTTTTTGTCTCCTAATTCCCTTGTGTCTTTGCTTTAATTAGTTGTTGGTTGGGAAGTTACAGGAAAAGAAAGCAGAATTCTAGGCCTTTATAGGATTAGCACCCTGGAATGGGCAATTAGTGCTTTTATCTTTAGGAAGCTTGAGAATAAGAATAAATCAGGTGAAAAATATCAGGGAGTAACTACCTGGGAGGTGCAGAGCTGCCATTGAGATGTGGGGGTTATTTGTGGAAGTAAAGAATTTTGCTGGACACACATCCACAACTTTCCTGGGAACAGGGTGCCCAGAGAAGCTGGGGCTGCCCCTGGATCCCTGGCAGTGCCCAAGGCCAGGTTGGACACTGGGGCTTGGAGCAGCCTGGGACAGTGGAAGGTGTCCCTGCCCATGGCAGGGGTGGCACTGGGTGGGCTTTGAGGTCCCTCCCAACCCAGACCAGTCTGGGATTCAAAAATAGGCAAAATCCAGATTAAAATCCCACTCATGTAATGCTGAAGAGGCGGATTTGGGGGGAGAGGAAGCAAATGTGTCCATGCGTGCTGGTCCCACCTGCCGTGGTTTGACACAGCTAAGCATCAAGCACACAAAATCTGTTGTTTTTCATAAAGGAAGAATAAGAAAATATTGAGGAAAACTAGAGAGCTGCAAGGCAAAACAGGTTCAAACTTAAGCAGTTGCTGTACAAAGAAAAATGTTTATTACTAACAGAATTAAAAGTAAAAAGGAATAACAAAAAATTAAAGCAAACCTCCCCTCTCTTCCAGCACTCCCTTCCTTTTACCCAGCTCTCACAAAGGATAACAGAATATGGGATTTTAGTCAGTGTTGTAGTTCTTGAAAAGTCTCTTTCTTATGCTTAAGGAAGAAAAGGGTTTTCTTCTGCTTCACGTGGTTCCCAAACTGCCACAAACTGCAGACCCGCCCGGAAAGAAACAATCTGCTGTGGTATAAAACATCTCTTCCATGAAAAAATCTCACAGTTCCTTCACACTGCGCAACATGGGCCATCACATGGGGTTATTAATCTTTTTAAGGATGAGTTATTTTGGCCTGAACATGAAGGCTTTCTTCGCCACAAGTCTCTAAAAGCCTCTGACTGCTTCCATATAGCCTGGCATGGGCACTCTTCACATCTTCACAGGTCACGCGGGAATCCCCCATCCCCCCATGTACTTCGAATGGATTAAAGAGACAAACAGTTTGTGATATTACAGTTTCATACCACAGCATGCAAGAAGGTTTTTAAGCTGCGCGCGAGAAACGTGGCACCGCCCTTTTTTCTCCTGAAGCCATTTTAGCTCTGTCTCACATGACTCACTTTCCCTTTCTCTCTGACTCTGAAGCCACCACATTGAAGAGTGTTCTTGTTCAGACTTTACCATGGAGAAAGCCTCGCTGCCTTTGTGCTGCTGGCTGCACAGTGTCTTCTTCAGTTTGGCACAAAGTGTGCTGGCTCCAGACAGGAGGCTCCGTGTGGAGAGGAGAGGGACCCGCTGGTCCCACGAAGCCGCACTGGATGGGTTTGGCTGTGTGGCAATCCATGGCTGGCTTTGGCTGTGTGGCAGCCCATGGCTGGGTTTAGCTGTGTGGCAGTACATGGATGGGTTTGGCTGTGTGGCAGCCCATGGATGGGTTTGGCTGTGTGGCAGCCCATGGCTGGGTTTAGCTGTGTGGCAGTCCATGGATGGGTTTGGCTGTGGGGCAGCCCATGGATGGGTTTGGCTGTGTGGCAGCCCATGGATGGGTTTGGCTGTGTGGCAACCCATGGATGGGTTTGGCTGTGGGACAGCCCATGGATGGGTTTGGCTGTGGGACAGCCCATGGATGGGTTTAGCTGTGTGGCAGCCCATGGATGGGTTTGGCTGTGGGGCAGCCCATGGATGGGTTTGGCTGTGGGACAGCCCATGGATGGGTTTGGCTGTGGGACAGCCCATGGATGGGTTTGGCTGTGGGGCAGCCCATGGATGGGTTTGGCTGTGGGACAGCCCATGGATGGGTTTGGCTGTGGGGCAGCCCATGGCTGGGTTTAGCTGTGGGGCAGCCCATGGCTGGGTTTAGCTGTGGGGCAGCCCATGGATGGGTTTGGCTGTGGGGCAGGCCATGGCTGGGTTGGATGGGTTTGGCTGTGTGGCAGCCCCGGGATGGGTTTGGCTGTGTGGCAGTCCATGAATGGGTTTAGCTGTGTGCCAGCCCATGGATGGGTTGGATGGGTTTAGCTGTGTGCCAGCCCATGGATGGGTTTGGCTGTGTGGCAGCCCCGGGATGGGTTTAGCTGTGTGCCAGCCCAGGGCTGCTTTAGCTGCCTGCGAGTCTGGGATAGTTCCCCCTCCCAGTGACCCAGGCTCCGTGCCGCGGCCTTGGGAAAAGGGGAAGGGAGCAGCGGCCCCGGCCCGGCCCGGCGGGGCTCAGAGGCTCGGAAGCCCCCTCACGTTCCGGCAGGCGAGCTGGAACAAAAGGAAATTTCCGCCTTTCCGCGCTGTTTAAATATGTAAATTTAGAGAAGCGTCATTGGTTTAAAAGTCCCAACTCAGGCTCAACCCACTACACCACCTTTTGGGTTTAACTCTTGCTGCTGCCATGGGTTCTGCTGTCCCAGCAGCATTCCCAGTTTTCTTTCGTCCCTCGGAGCTTTTTTCAAAACTCTCAATTCTGCGAGTGTAAGGAGGTGTGTTTGCACAAGTTTTGGGGTTCTTGTGGCTGTGTAAATATGACTGTGATTGAAAGTGTTGCTGTTCTTCTCTCTGAGCTAATTTTTAGTTGGTATTTCTCTTTTCCATGATGCTGAGTTCCATAATAAGGGGATCTGGGAAAAAAAAAAAATCCATTTTTTAACTGGATTCTGACTCTTAAGTAGAACCATCCCCAGGGAGTCCCTGTTGGTAACTGGGAAGCTTTGACAAATGAGGTGATTTTTTTAGGCTGAACAAGACAATGGACATCCTCTCCCTGCCTTTGCCAACCTCCACATTGAGATCCTGGACGAGAACAACCAGAAGCCTTATTTCACAAGGTCTACCTACGAGGGCTTCATCCTGGAATCCTCCCCAGTGGGCACGACCATCTCGGATAACCAGAACCTGACCTCCCCCCTGCAGGTCGTGGTGCTGGACAACGACGTGGAAGAGGTAAAGTTTGTGCTTTTAGAGTGGTTGCAATTTTATTATTTTCAGGGTTCTTTCTTTTTTCACTTTCTTTTTATTGAGACAAATCTATTTAGATCAATAAATAAAAAAAAAATCCTAATTTCTTGATGATTTTCTGCTTGTTTTCGTTCTGAGTTCAGATAGATTTGGAAGTGGATTTTTTCTGATCTGGGTTTTGCTCACCTCTGTGGAAGCTTCTGTTCTGTTCAAGCTGGTGAATGCTCAGTGCACAGGGCAATCAAAATGCGTTTTGTGACAGGGATGAGCCTGCCCCACACCATGGAAATGAGAGAGGGGAGCTCAGAGAGAAAGGAATTCCTGGTTTGAACCAAGAAGAAGAGGAATAGGAGGAATAGCAGGAAGCGGAAAGTTCATTGCATTCTTTGCTCTGCCAGATTTTGATAGAACATTACTCAGGGTGGAAATCAGGCATCTCCAGAGGAACAGTGACCAAGGAGTAACAGTACAACACCTCTAACGTTGCTTCTGTTCTCACCAAGGTCATTATGGATTTTTTAGCCAATAATTCTTTTTCCTCTAATTGCTGTTGTCCTTCCAGTTGTCTCCCTTGATCTTTTTGGTTCCTTCAGCTACAGAAGGAAAGCTGAGCTGCAGGTTTTGTAGGAATAGTTACAGGATCTCTTGAATAAAGTTCTTGACCTGAAAGTCTGAAAACAATCTGCTTTTCAAGGCTTTACTTTAGGCAAATCCATGCTTTTTAAGGAATACAAGAGCCCACTGTCTCTAAAATATCACAGCATTAGAGTGTTGTATTGTTTTAAATCCCAAATCCCTGCTGAGGATCTCTGTCCATTAAAGTTTCACCCTCAATTTATAGGCATTGATAGAAATCAGTAGTTGGAAGGCACATGGAAAAGGCTGTTGGATCTGGCTTTTGTAAAGGGTAAAAGGTATGGAATGAGGGCACGGGGTGGGAAGCAGCAGGAATTAATAAGGATCTGGATTCCTTGGGAAACACTCAGGTTCAATTCTGTTTAAAGCAAAGCAGTTTCTTGGTTGATTAAATTAATGGGATCTTGGATGCCACTTTGGATAATCAAGGTGGGCAGGGATCAGGTTTATAAATGTAACCCAGAGCTGGTGGCTGCCCCTGGATCCCTGGAAGTGCCCCACGCCAGGCTGGATGGGGTTTGGAACAATCTGGGATAGTGGAAGTTGTCCCTGTGATACAAAGCCCAGAGTGGCCAGAGAAACCACCCTGTGCTGCTGCCCACAGTTTCATTGTGGAATAATTCAAAGCAATTCCCTTTAGTAGAAGAAAATTCCATGTCCCAAATCAGACGCTCAAATTTAGTGGCAGTTTTCTCTGCTGATGATTTTTGGGACTCTTCCCCATTCCTGGGAGATGCTATCATTACACTCAAGGGATGCCAGAGAGACTTGGGAATTCACAAAGCTCTCAAGCTCCGAGGGTTTTCATGCTGGAGTTAATGGTGCTGCATTAACCCTTCCCTGGCACCTGCACAGCTCTGCCCACGAGGTGTCACAGGCAGATCAGGTAATTCAAGGTTCTCCATGCACCTCCATATTAGGTCATATCCAAGACAGAAAATTAGGGTCACTTGGAAGTGTTAAATCCTGAATTCGGGCCGACTCTGACTGAATCATGTAGGAAGAACCACACGTAATATTTACGCACTCAAAATACGAATATTTAATTTAGGGAATTTCTGCATGGAAGAGCAACCTGTTCTTTTAATTCCCTAGGTTTGTAAGAAAATCCTGGGATTCCCGTTCCCCACCAAAAGTCCTTTGTGTTCCTCCTTTGGTCAATACCAGTTCAATATCTGGAGCTTTGAGGGGGTGCTCTGAGATTCATCACAGGCAGTTTGACCATTGGGCTCCACATTTTATTGTTGTCCATCAGCACATTCCCACGAATCCCTCCCAATATTTGGATCTGGGATAGGGCAGCTCGTTAATAAATTTGTGTTTGTCTGCACTAAAAATTCCAATAGAGCCATGGCCAAAGTATTTGTCATTTTAATTGGAACACTGTTAATGAAAAAAATCTGTCCAATCTGCAGCAGATTTTTAATTGGGAGCACGACCATGCCTTAAATTATCTGCATCAGAAATTGCTAAAAAACCCAATTTTATCTTTCTTGAGCTGCTTAAGTCAGCTTGTTAGAAGCTGATACATGTTTCTGTGGCTCACTACAACCAGACCTGAAATTTCGTATCCACAGGAAGGATATTCCATGGATATGGCAGCTCATGGGCCCAAATGCTTCTCCTAGTGAGCTTAAGGTTGTTTTACCTCATGTTTTAATGTTCATGGGATTAGCATGAGTTACCAAACTAGCAGAAGTTTGGTGAAGTTACTGAAAATCTGCTTCAGCCACATGACACACAATGAAGCAGAGCCAAAAGTGAATTATTTTTGTTTGCTGTTGGAAAAGGTGGATATTTCAGTGTGGCAGAATGAGTAACTGCCAAAAATCTATTTTGGGGCTTTCTTCTTGTTGTGGAGTTCTGCTGTCCCTGAGACAGATTAAAAAATTCAGGTGGATTAACATCTAAATGAATGGAGAGGGGCTTTTTCCAAGGCTATGCAGTGATACAAGGGGGAATGGCTTCCCAGTGCCAGAGGGCAGGGCTGGATGGGATATTGGGCAGGAATTGTTCCCTGGGAGGGTGGGCAGGCCCTGGCACAGGGTGCCCAGAGAAGCTGTGGCTGCCCCTGGATCCCTGGCAGTGCCCAAGGCCAGGCTGGACACTGGGGCTTGGAGCAGCCTGGGACAGTGGGAGGTGTCCCTGCCACGGCAGGGGTGGAATGGGATGAGCTTTAAGGTGCCTCCAGCCTAAACCATTTTGGGATTCTCTGACACACAGAGATCTGCCTGCAGCCAGAGGGGATCAGCCCCATCCTTGGGTGGAAATATTCCATGTTCCTGTTCCTTCGGCATCACCTGGCTCACGCACAGCCCTTTCCAAAGCCATGACGTGGTGCAGGTGTGACACAGATGTGACAGAACCAGACTGAAGTGCCTGTGTTTCAGTCCATGTGCCACAGATTCACAGAGTGCTTCTAACCTGCTGTGGGCAGGAGAATTTCCAGAATTCCCAGAACTCCAGCTGGGAATGCAGCAACTGAACAGAGCTCCCACATAAAATGGCCACACACTAAAACTGCTCCTCGTGGGGCTGGATGGGAGCTCAGGATGGGATTGTCAGCACAGGTAATGCTCATTAACTTCTGCAGGTCTCAGTGTCCTGATGGCTTCATTGTACCTCAGGAAATTCATGAATTTAGGAATATATCTAAATTTAAGGATTGCTGATGAGTCACTGAGATAAACCCTCTCCATGCTGGTGTGTCCCAGTTCCCACTGGTGCCACTGGTTAATCATAATGAATTCTGCCTGCTAATTGAAAAATGAAAATGACTCCATGTCCTCAGGTAAATGCAGGAAGAGAGTGCTCACTTAACTGTGTGTCTGAAGGAAAAAAAAGAACAGAACCTGCTCTAAATCAAAACCCTGTGGGAATTACAAGAGAGTCCTGCTATAAACCTTGCAGAAATTAATTTATAGATGGGACACTGCAAACAGACCTTGCACTAGAGCAGCACTGCCAAGTGCTGATATCATTAAGTGCTCTGTTTAAATGGCATAAATTAAATTAAGCCACGTGGGTTCCTTAAGACTTGAGCAAACCAAAGCTGAGATGAGGAACTTAAACTGTATGAGCTGAGAGCTCTTTACATAAGGCTTCCCAAGCCTCTTTTTCCTTCCTCTTTGGCTTCCACAGGAGAGAATTAATTTATCCAGTGGTTGGGGTTGGTGATAAAGCTGCACTGAGTGTCAGTCATTGGTTGGGTGGAAGGGACCTCAAAGCCCACCCAGTGCCACCCCTGCCATGGGCAGGGACACCTCCCACTGTCCCAGGCTGCTCCAAGCCCCAGTGTCCAACCTGGCCTTGGCATTCCTGGGTTCCTGATTCCGTGATCCTTGTGGGTCCCTCCCAGCTCAGGGCATTCTGTGATTCTCTGATCTTTTTTTTCAGACAACTTGTGGGAAATTTGAAAAAATTTTACTTAAGGATGTCTTGGCAGCAACTTGAGCAGACAGAGCAAGTAATGGCTAAAATAAGTTTTAAATGCAGCTACAAGTGCAGGTTATGGATTTTCAATAATACTTCCAGAGAAGGAAAAATAATAGATTTTCTTTTTTTTTTTAAACCAGGAGAACTGAAGCATTTTAAATACTGAACTGAAGCATTTTAAATACTAAAGTGTTTTTCTCTGATATTTTCCTGATTGTTTCTATCACTCTCAGTTGTTGTTTGAAGTCATTTTGCAGCCAGTGCTCTCTCAAGGGGCCAGTTCAGCTGCCCCTGGGCAACAGTTGCAGTAACTCAGGAAATATCCCTCCCCAAATGAAACAGGTATTATAAATTAATATTGTCATTAAAACAAACAGAAGGGCAGGGCAAAGACAAAAGGCTGTTCCCTTCCTTTAGGATTTATAAAGATAGGGGGTTAAATTTTTTGGATCTTTACACTTAAGGAAAACCAAAAACATTAGCATTGAATTGCTCCTGTAGCAGTGTGTGTCTTCCTTGATTATTATAGGATGGATGTCTCATGGTTTCTGCCTTCTGAAGCTCCCAGGGAACAATTCCTTCCCAATATCCCATCCATCCCTGCCCTCTGGCACTGGGAAGCCATTCCCTGGGTCCTGTCCCTCCATCCCTTGTCCCCAGTCCCTCTCAGCTCTCCTGGAGCCCCTTTAGGCCCTGCAAGGGGCTCTGAGCTCTCCCTGGATCCTTCTCCTCTCCAGGTGAGCACCCCCAGCTCTCCCAGCCTGGCTCCAGAGGGACTCCAGCCCTGGGAGCAGCTCCGTGGCCTCCTCCAGACTCATTCCAAAAGATCCATGTATTTCTTGTGTGTGAATCTCCCCTCTGTGAGGCTCTGGATCTCAGATTTTCCAGCTGAAAGTGGGAAAGATTTTCTCCTTTCCCCCAGAAATGAGGAGGGCAGATGCTGGAAGCATCTCTGCAACAAAAGGTCTCCTTCATGGGCGTTTCAGAGCTGATCATCCTCTGCTTGAAAAGTGTTGGAAAACTCAGCTGTGTCATTCAAGTGTCTTTGTTATCACTGCAGCTTTTAGGGGGTGGGCCTGTGCTGGATATCAGGAAGTCTGAGCAGTTTGGATACTCTTGGAGCTTGTTCTGGCTGTCCTGGAGAGCTTCACAGCCAAACAGACCCCGTCCAAAAAAACTTCTGGGATTGTTGAAACACACACAGAATTCATGTCCTTGTCTGCTCATTCTTGGCAATATTGTAATTACCACCAGGAGTTTTGGTTTCATCTTCATCAGTTTTAGAAAACTGTTGGCTTTGGGCAGAGTTGTAACCCCTGGTGGGATCTGAGGAGCAGCAGGACTGGAACATCCACATCCATGCAGGGACTTTTCCAGAGGTTTTTCAAGCAGAATGCACTGGAGCCCAGGCCTTGTTTGTTGAGCGCAGCATTTTGTGTGTCTCATTTTGTTGGGTTTTTTGTCTGTAACCATGAGCTCCCCAAATTTTCTGCTGTCCCTCAGTCCCAGGATTGTGTTTCCTCACTTGTGTTCATTTTGTTTTCCTTTGCAGGTCCCACCAGGTGCCTTCCCCGTAGGTATTGGGTGTTATGTGTGCAAAACCCCTTGTTTTGGTTTAATTGTGGGATTTCTTCCTTCATTTCCCCTTTTCCTCCCTCATTTCTCTCTGCTCTGACAGTGTTTGGGGCTGGGACTGTCCTTTGGTTTGTGAAGCCTGCAAAGAGCCCCTGAAACACATAGGACCCAATTTAGGGGATAAAGTCATGCCTTGTGATTGCTTATGTTCATTAATTAATCACAAGTCTTCAAAGGCATCCTGAGTATCACAAAAGTGCTTTTTAAAATGAAAAAGTACCTCAGGTTTGAACTATGTGCTTGAAATGCTCCTTGCAGGTTGCATGTGAACCCTTCTGTGTGGACTGTGATCATTTTCTACTTAAAATTCCGTGCTAAACAATTTATCAGAGACCCAGTAATGTCACCAGAAATCACAATGCTGAACTCCAGGCCCCAGAATAAAATAATTTTTAAAAATTAAATTATTGGAAATGGTGTTGGCAGTGTAGCTGGGGTTGTTTTCTCTCACGTGAAATGTTCAGTTCAAGTTGAGCTGATTTTTCAGGCAGCAAAAAATGGCATAATAATATCCAGGATCCCTGCTAATAATGTCAAATATCCCTGGTAATAATGTCCAAGCATAACGATGCTTTTCCAGATGAAGGGAATAAATTGCTCTGTGGCTCTGACATGCCTGGAAGGTGCTAAAATAGGCATTGATTGCTATGAAGGCAATTTCCCTTCCACACTAGGAGAGCATTTCTAAGACAAGGATAGCAAAGGAATAGGACACATTACTCTGGGAGGGTTTGAGATCTCCATCATTGTTTTTTCTCAGGAATAAATTAGGAAAAAAATGCTGTTTATTAGTGTTCAAAAGGACATGAAAGCAAGAACTGCAAAATTAACTGGGGCTTTTGTAAATTAAATTCTTAACTGACTTTATAATGTCTACAAAGTGAACAATTACGGGCAATTACCTTCCCTAAGTTTTCCTGGAATGAAGAGGTTGCTGTTTGCATTGCTGGCTGTAAAATTAATTTTCATTTTCCTGGGAGCTGCAGTTGCAGCAAAGCTTTAGGCACTGAGGAACCACTCGTGTGGAACACTTGGATCATTCTTTCCCATGGCTTCCTGGAATGTTTCCTCATTTAAATAGTGGAATTTTTGCTTTTGGGGCTTTATTTGGGCTCACTAAAGCAGTTGCTCTGTGTCCTGGCATTGTGCTGCTCTGTCCTGGTGCCACCTGGCGCAGGCCAGGGTTGGCTGTGGGTTGGGGACCTGTCCTGTGCTCCCAAGGGTTTTAATCCTCCAGGAATGGCACTAATGGAGTGAACCTTCCAGAAGAGCTGTGGATTCACAAAGTCTTCAGAGAAGTAATGCTCCTCTGGGGATTATTTGCTGAATTCAGCCTTTCTCCTTTTGGGTTTGTTTCTGGAATTCAGCTGGTTCTCCCTATGTCCTCCTCTGTAGGGCTGGGATTTGTGGAGTGACGTTGGGAAGGAGCTGGTAAAATCTTGAATTTTCTGTCATTCCTGGTACCACTCCTCTGGTTCCTCATCTCCACATTCCTGGGGGCAATTTAAAGCAGTTTTTATAGGACTTGTCTCCCAGCCTTTTGCATTTTCCTGGAATTTGCATTCCCCTGACAACACAAATGAATTTTCTAACTCACGAGTGAGAGCAGCACATGAAGTCAGGTTAAATTAACCAGATTATGCACAAGGACACAGAGAGTTGTTGGAATACTCTGGGCAACAAAAGGTGATGTGGCTTGTTTGAAGATTAAATTAATGTAAAGTCTGATCAGTTAAATAACTCAAAAACACCTTGAAAGAGGTGGAAATCAGGAGTGACCCAAGTCCTCGAGAAGCCATGAGTAAATTTACAACGCCTTTTTTCCCTCTCTTTACCTTAAAATGTTACTTTTCAGTTCATTTATGATGTTTTCCCCCCATCAACTGAGAGGTTCTTAATTCTGCATCAATACATTGGATTCTTTCTGACACCTGAGGAGACCCCCTGAGCTGCCTCTGTTTTGTGCTACATTCACCACACGTCGTTCTCCTTGTTCAGTGCACCAACCCAGCTGTTTTATTGCTCTGTTAATCAAGTTCAGCTTTGTTTGGGTTTTAATATGAAGAGAAATGCTTGAATCTGGTTTCTTATATTAAGTTGTGTCTGGCTTAAAAATTACTGTTTAATGGGGAGAAAAAAGACACTTATTTAAAACCAATACAGGTATTTGTTTACAGTTGGATTTTCTTCCTCTAGTGGTTTTTTAATACGTTTTCCATCAAGAAGATTAGAGTTTTAGGCCAGCAGTGAGGTTTTTTTACCTTTTTTTTTTTTTTTACAGTTTTGTAGATTTGTAGTCACAGCATTTGTGCTTATTTAGGTTTCAACTAAAAGGAGCACCTGTAGCGAGTAATTGGAGACTTAATGTACCTCTGAATTTACAATGAAATGCTCTTTTTCTCATTTGATACTGTTGAAAGACCAAGGACCCGCAGCTGCATCTCTTCCTGAACGACTACACCACGTTTTTCACTGTGACTCAGAGTGGCATCACCCGCTACCTCACCCTGCTGCAGCCCGTGGACAGGGAGGTCCAGCAGCTCTACACCTTCTCCGTGAGTTCCATGCCCTTGGAAAACCCTCCAGGCAATGCTCGGAGCAAGTGGTGGGAAAGGATCAATTCCAGCATCCTTGCAAGTTGTAAAATGGCCCAGAAGAAGGAGAGCAGTGAAGGATGAGTGGGTTGAGAGCAGCATTTTAGATGCCCCTACCAGCACCTTCAAGGCCTCAGGATTGGCCTCTGCTCCTCGTCCCATCCAGGATCTGAGTCCTGTTTTTTATTTCTGGCCTTGCTTTTCTCTTTGCCTTTTTTCCCTCATCCCTGAAACATGAGCCTTGTCTTGGGCTTTTTGCTTTATTTCTATCCCAAATAAAAAAACCAGGCTGACAGAAAGCACAGCCAGCAGTGTTAAAGAAAAAAAAAAAGGGAAAAAATGCTGAAATGGATTTAATATTCCCTCAGGCTGGGAGTGAATCCCTGAGCAGCTCTACAATGATTTGGAAATGGGCAGTGGGCAAACCCAGTCTGTCTGCAGGGGTTCCCAGTCTGTGCCTCCCTATTTTCTGTCTGTTTGCCGTTGGAAAGGGGAGCTCAGATCCCCTCTGTGGAATAAGAAGAGCCCCCAGCTCTGTAATTCCCACCTCCAAACGTTGTCTGGGAGGTTTAACAGAGCTCCTGCGTGTGGTGATGGCCAGGTGAGACTCCATGGACTCAACAGCTCCTATCCCAGCCCCATCCCTGGGAAATTCCAACTTATTCCCTCTCACTTCTGCAATGGAAAGGTTTGGATGGGTTTGCTTTGCTTTTGCCCTGAGTCCTGCACGTGCAGGCTCAAGCTCTGCTGAATCCTCCTGTAATTGTAAACACAGAGAGAAAATGCTGGTTTTGGGTTGTCAGGCTGCATTTTCTCCTATTGGAAGTGTATTTCTCTTGGAATTGCATTGAGAACATACCATTAAAACACATTCCTGTCCTGCTTTTTTTGTCCCTCTGAAGATGACGGCTTCTGATGGAGTCCAGGAGAGTGTCCCAGTGACTGTCAACATCCTGGTGATCGATGCCAATGATAATACCCCAACCTTCTCCAACATTTCCTACAGTGTCAAGATCTATACGGATATGAGGCCTGGGGAAGGCGTTATTAAGGTAATTTCAAGGCTTTTATTACCTGTCTTAACTCACTTTTTGTTAGCAGTACATGTCTTTGTTCATCTAAATTGGAAATGCCCTGAAACCAGCTAGAAATGAAGTTTGTGTATCTGCATCCACTTTGTTAATTAAATATCTGTTAAAAATTGCTGAGACCAAATGTCAGGCCTGTCTCAGCTCTAGAGCTGCAGCTCAGCTGCTTCCTCTGATCTTCCACAAAAACTTCTTATGTTGTCTATTTGGACTTCAGCAAGGCCTTTGACACTGTCTCCCACAGCATCCTCCTGGAAAAGCTGGCAGCCCACGGCTTGGACAGGAGCACTCTTTGCTGGGTTAAGAACTGGCTGCATGGCTGGGCCCAGAGAGTGCTGGTGAATGGTGCTGCAGCCAGCTGGGGCCAGTCACCGGTGGTGACCCTCAGGGGTCTGTGCTGGGGCCAGTTCTGTTTCATATTTTATTGACATGGATGGGGGTATTGAGTCCACCATCAGTAAATTTGCAGATGACACCAAGCTGGGAGCGGGTGTCGATCTGCTGGAAGGTAGGAGGGCTCTGCAGAGAGACCTGCAATGCTTGGATGGATGGGCAGAGTCCAGTAAGGTGAAGTTTAACAAGTCCAAGTGCCAAGTCCTGCACTTTGGCCACAACAATCCCTGCAGCGCTACAGGCTGGGGACAGAGTGGCTGGACAGTGGCCAGGCAGAAAGGCACCTGGGAGTGCTGGTCAACAGCAGCTGGACATGAGCAGTGAGACAACTGCATACACTGGCAAGAAGATAGATAGCAGGGAGAAGAAATGCTGCTCAGGTGTTCATTCTCTCTGACTTCACTGGGTTATTTTTAAAATACCCTTTCATTTAAAGTTATATAAAGAAGATGGGTTTGTATGGCTTCTTCTTTTACTCAACCTTCATAAAGTTACGAAGCAATGAGGTTTGCCTGAATGTCTGTTCTGTGCTGTTCTGAAAATGAGCTGTTACAATGTTAACTAGACCTTCATTTGTCCTTTTTCATATGTTAACATCCGTAATGGTCTGATTTTGTGACTACAATATAGTTCTCTAGGGAGTAATTTGCCCCAGTTAGACCATCTGAAAACAGTTACTTCATGTTCATTATCCCTCAGTAATTCAGTTCTTCCTTCAGTAATTAATACTATTTTAATTAAAGTTTCAGATATATCTCCCTGTATGTACTTAGGCATAACCTAAAGGTATCCCAAAATTTTTATGATCCCTGGTTTTTATTGCAGCTTTCTCCAGAAGTGTCCCTGATTATTAAAATAGTGAAACAATGAAACTGAAGCTGCACAACTGAAGGGCTCATTATTGTTTATTGCACAGAGTAGAGTGTGTGCCTAGGACCACTCGGGCCACATATTTTTCTCTCCAGCTAAATCTCTAAACTGCAGTTAATATCAAATTCTGTACATCTGCTGGTATGGGTTTTGGTTGTTTGGTTGTTGATGTTTGGGTTTTTGCTTCCTTTTTTTTTTCTTTTTAAATTCTGCCAGCACTTTCTATTATAAAAGTTTGTACAAACACCCAGGAAAACCTTAGAGCAGGAAGTGTGCAGTGCAATAAAAGAAACCTTTCTTCTCATCTTGAAGATGAAGCCACTCTTTCAGGCTGCAGCTAAACGAGCACTTAAACAAGTGTTTAAATATTTGAATTAAGTGTGCAGCTATGGCTAGGCCTTTGCTTTGCATGTCTAAATGGGGAAGAAAAAGGTTTGATTTTGTTTCCAGTTATAATACTTACAGAAATGCATTATTTCTGATAGCTTTGACATTCTGCTATATGAAATCCACTTGATTTGACACATCTATAAATTATCATCAGGGTAAGAGTTTTCTCCCCTACATAAACACGTTCTCATCTTCTGAGGGTATAGGTAGGCATGTCTCCTTAATAGTAGTGCTGCTTCTGGTTCAGGAAAGATGTTGAGCATATTTTCTTTATTCTGGTAAGGAAACTGCACTTAATAGAACAGAAGAAAACGTTTGACAGCTATTACAAAATGTTGGCTATTGCTGCTATTGTAGGACAATATCAGAAAGTATTTGGATTGTTGCTACATCATTAAGCTTCAGAAAGTAATTCTGCTCTACAAACTATTTCTGTGGTTTGGAAGGAAATAGCAAAGTTTTACATTAGGGCAAAACTTTGAAAAGTTTTTTGTTGGTGGTTTTTGTGGATTTTTTTAACCTTTCCTCCACCCTAAAAATCTCTCAATATCAAGCTTGAATCTGAAATCTGAGATGGGTTCTTCCTGGCACATATTTCATCAACAATGAACTTTCTGTAATCGGAGTTTGAAAGTAAAAGCATGAAGACACGCAGCAGTTTTAAATATAGTGTCTCTGGGGAAAACAAGAGATAACTGATTGTTGAAGGTTTGGACCAGCTGCCTTCTGGAGTCCAGGGAGGTATAGGATGTGCTGATGCTTCTGTACTTTGATGGTTTTGTCATTTAATTCCCTGTTCAAGACTGTAAATACTTGTAACTGATAGAGATGCTATTCCCTCTGCCTCAATTTACTTTGCTCCTCAAGGGAAAGGACAATCCTGGGACGTGTCCTTTGCCCTCTACTTCCCTCTGGCTTGGCAGCTGTTGCAAGATTTCTCACCTCTTCTAACCATTTAAAACTCAAGTTTTTGCTTATAAAACACAGACTTTACAGAAGAAGAGCAACTAAAGGCACTGGGCTGGATGATTTCAGCACAGGAGAGAGCTGAGGGGGTGGCTGAGCTGCCTGTCCTTACCTCTAAAGCACCACAGCATCTTTCTCTAGCAGCTGTTGCTTTGCCAAAAGCTCACCCGAGCACGGCTGGTGTGGAAATGTCCTGCCTGCATCCCTTCCCCAAGCCCAGGAGCACCTGCAGCAGCATTGGGCTGTTCCTGCTGCTGAGCAGACTGCCTGAGGCTGGGGCAGGGTGGTGTTTGAGGGCTGAGCACTGCCCAGGCACTGCAAGGCTCTGGGGCAGAGCACCTGTGCCTTGCCAAGGCACTCCAGGCAGTCGTGTGTGAGGGTCTCTCCAGCTCTGCTGTCCCCTCAGCTGGAGCTCCAGCCTGGCCCATCTCCTGCTCCCACCTAGAAGAGTGAGTCCTGCTCTTGCTCCTTTCCCTCTCTCTTCAGTCTAGCAATGCACTGCCACAGAGGGTGAGCATGGGCTCCTTTGCAAGGAGAGCAAAGGGTTATCATTTGTAGCTTACACCTGAAGATCAAAGAGAGGATGGTCATATTTGATCAGAAAAAGATTGGTTTAAACCACCAGAAGAGTCATGGGAACGGCCAGAAATGGAGGACAGTTAAGGGAGGATGACCATGAGAGGAAAAACTGAGAAAAGAAGGGTCGTGAGGAGGAAGAACCAGCAGGTACTCTGAAACTCAGTTCTGAGTCATGTCCCACCCAGAGCCCTTGAAACAACGCTGCCTTCCACAAATTCCTTTAACTCATTGCTTTGCTTCAGCATCAAACCGAGCCTAGCACTTTGTCTCATCTCCCTTCAAAGCTTACACCTACAGGGCAGAAGCTTTGATATGACTTTGCTGATCAGTGTTGTAGTAGCCTAGAAATACACATTGCCCAGGCAGCAGTCACTGCTGGCAATGTTAGTCTTAATATTTTAAAATCATCGATCCAAGTGAAATAAAGAGTGATTTTACTGTGCTGGCAAGAAAGAAAAGCTTGTGTTACCCCAGCTTATAGCAGTTTTAAGAATTACAGCCCAGAAATAAGTGTTGTGGTTTAAGCCTGCCTGAATAGTGCCAGCTAGTTGAGAATTAGGACTGTCAGAATACAAGCACATACTAGTCAGTCATGTTGGTGAGAAACAAGTAGGAAGTGCAAGGCTGGCCATTCTCTGTGCCAGGATATCCAGTGTCCTTGCCTTGCCTCCACAGGATGATTTGCAAGCATGAGCAGATATGAATGCAGTCTGCAACTTCTGACAGTCATACCCTGTCTGGTTGCAGCCTGTCTCCTGTGTTGGACATCTTCCCCTGACAGTTTCTTTTGAATCCAGTTTGTCTGCTGCTTCTGACTTGGTGTTAGTTTCTACTGCTTCTCTAGATACCATATCATTTGTTCAGTCGATGCTGTGTTCCATTTCTTCTTACTCCTCCTCCTCCTCAGCCAAGAGAAGAAACATTTGTGTTGAAGTGGAAGTCTGCAGTGGGAGATGACCTTAAGGCTCATTGTTTTTATAACAGCAGAACAGATCTTATTTGTTATGTGCTACTGAAGTATGTGAACTGTAGGCGATGAACAGACAGTGTCCCCCTTACCACTATTGTGAGCAGTGCAAGCTCGTGCTCCTGCAGGAAAAGTGAAAACATCAAGAGATCTCTTTCAGAATTTCCCTCTTTTCAAAATTTCAGAGTTGCCTTTTAGCCCACTCTGTTTATTGCTTAAAATGCCTTGACTCATATTTGTGAGGGATGTTTGTACTTGGCATGAACAACCAAACAGCCCTCTAGCTGATTTTACATTGCTGCCAGGGCAGGGAGAAAAAGATTCCTTCCCAATCTTGTCAGAAATCCTATTTTGAAACATCCTCCTTTTTGTTATTAGAAATAAGGTGGAGTCACTGTCCCTGGAGGTATTTAAGAAAAGACTGGACATGGCACTTTGTGCCATGGTCTAGGTGAGATGGTGGTGTCTGGTCAAACTTTGTACTTGATGATCTCAGAGGTCTTTTCTAAGCTTATAGATTCTGACACCACAGTCCCAAGCTGTTATCAGGATGACCCATCTTTTAGAAGTCAGTTACAGATTTTGAAACCCCCTGAAGATTCTCCCCAGGTGAGCTAAGTCCTGCAGTTCCCATCAGTTTGCTTCTTTGTACAGGTTTCAGTCTTTTGTAGATTTTACGTAGCTGTTTCTGCACTTATTTTGTGAGAGAACTGCTTTTCTCCAAGTGCTTGAACAGCGACTGTTTGGCTCTTTCATTGAGGTCAGTGTAACACTGAAGCTCTTGTGCACGCAGTGGCAGAGCAGTCTGCATGTAACCAAGAAGGAAGGAATGTGGAGAGTGATACTGGTTTGATGAACTTCTTGTCGACACTAATTCCCTGGACACTCTTTGGAATAGTTTCTCTTCTATAAAAGTAACACAGTTGTTTTCATTAACAAACTTCCTGATGTGTCTTGCTTTGAGGGAACTTTTAGTAGCTATACATTATGTATACCTGTACATGCCTGTGCATAGAAATATGGTTACTGAATTTATGGCATGAGCTATTACTTTTAAAGTGCTCACAAACGAGACTATGAAAATTTAAAAGCAGCTACAGTGAAGCTGTTGATTGACTAAGATAGAATTACTCAATCTATGTCTAACCATCTTGATCCATACTAACAAGACCAAGATGAAAGGTTAGTTTCTGCTCTTCTAGTAAATAGCCTTGCAAATGCCTTTTTAAAATTCTGTCATGCTGAATTACATGGCTCTTATCATTTGCAGATCCTTTTTGAAAGCAGCCCCAGGTTACATGCATATTGGATTACCGTGCATCAAAGAGATTAAAATAGGTGTGCTATAAAGATAAGGACTTTTTCCTATTCTGCTTGCAAAAAAAAAAAAAAAGTATTAAAAAGACCCTTTAGTGAAAACAAAAAAGGGCTCAGAGGAGCCAAACTGAAAGAAGCAGCTCGTAGAACACTGCAGAATGGCTGACAGATTCCTGACGATATTCACTGGTACTTTGTTTCTGGCTTTAATGTGTGTTTTATATCCTCGTGAAGAAGCATAAAGTTGGGCATTAACATGTGAGAACAGAAACTGCTTACACATTGACCCATTTTATAGCCTTTTGGAATTATAAAGAAAATCAGTTCCTTTCAGATGGTAATTTTCTTAGGCATTCCTCACTGACAGAACCAAAAAGAATTTACTGGTAATCAAATATAAAGTCCAAACATGTGAAATTATTTAGGAATTTTAGAGGAAGAGTTGAGAATTCCTTTTTTTATCTTGATGTATGGAAATGTGAAAGTTTCATTTGATCCCATTATGTATTAGCAATAAAATGCCCACAACATGAAATGGTGAAGAAATATGTTGCTATTCATAAAAGCATTTCAAAGAGCTGCCTGTACACAGGACCAAAACCAATTAGATCATTGAAAATGCAATTAAAATGTGCAAGAACAGTAAGTTCTCGAGGGGAATGCTTTTTGAAAATGTCATATACATGTGCCTGCCTCTTACTTGGATTGACTGATGGAGAATCCAAGCTCTGAGAAAGGCTCTTGTGCTTCATGTCAATAATCACGGTCTTGACAACTGACAGACACCTGAGGTTAATCTGAGGAGCCTTGGAGGCACAATGGTTGGTGGAAAGGTTGGGGTATTGAGTAACTCAACTTGCAAGATAAACAATAGCATGAAACTGTATGAGCTGTATCCAGTATAACCCAAAAGAGGTTATCTGCAATTCATTATGTTCTTTAGATGATCTAAAAAGGGTTCATGTTAGGGGGTTTTTGACTTACACAGTCTGATTTTACTGAGGTTGGTTAGTAGTTATTTTTAAAACATGAATCTCCAGATGATTTGAATATTTTTATTTAGAACATTATGAGAATCAAGTGTATTAGTCTATTTTACCATTGTCATTAGCTACTAAAACAAAGCAAGCAGTATTAGAAGGAAATAGAATAAAACCAAGATGCTGGAAGGGAGGGGGATGGAGGTGTGGGGGTGGAGTTCTTCTGGGGAGAACTGCATATGTTATTCACCACATTTTGGGGGAGAAAAAAAAAAGGAATACTTAGTTTTAATACCAAAAGTGAAAAAGAGTGGGAAGCTGTACACTCTGGTGGCCTGTTCAAGGGTACATGGAGTGGGAGAGAAGGAACTGTCCCCATCCCTCCTGGTAAGGGTAACGGGGGAAGGAAGAGCTCCCAAGAGTTCCTCTTGGTAAAACACATCTGGTGGAGGGAGAAAAGTGTTCTCCATCTGTTTGTGCACCTGCGTGGTCTGGGAACTTTACAGGACTCTCTCCTGTTCCACCCCAGCTTTATAAGAGTGTGCTGCCTGCTCCTTCTTCCCCCCAACCCAGGATCTCTGCCTATGAAGTGTGCTTTGCTGTGTGGATGTATCCATGTTTTGTACTATGCTGCTTCTTGTAGGTGTTTCTGAGCACATCCTCAAGCTATAGGCTCATCCATGTAATTAAAATATCATTCAGATTGCACTTCAAGACCAAGCACCTTATTGTGATAGCAGTGATTAATCACTACGAATTCCCAGTACCAACTGATCAATTCTCTGAAATCAATGGATTTAGTGAAGATTAACATATTGACTAATCAGCTTTTCTAATGTACATACCATCTCAGAAATGGTCTGTGCGTCTCACATGTCTGACCCTATGTTAAAACACAGTAGAGGCAAAACATAACATCTGACTTTTTCCTAAGGCTGCCTACCACCATCATCTGAGCCTGCAGATGGCCCCTCTGGGCCCAGCTCTGAGGGACTCTGTCCAGGCCAGCTGGCTCTCTGAAATCTCTGCCAGATTTACCCTCTGCTAGGGAAGTGCCCTGCCTATGGGTAGAATTGGTGCTGGACTTTGTGCTGTTCTGCTGCTTTGGATGGGGCCATTCCCAGTGGGATTTACAGAGCAATACCTATTTTATCAGGGAAATTGAATGTTCTACGTGAATTATTTTGCACTCACGAGCCAATAGTTAACACAACTCTAACACAGAAAATACTTCAATACCTCTGCATGCAACAATTTCTTGCAACCTCATCACCTGCAGTATTCATAAGATGGTAATTTTAAAATTATTATCTAGCAGATAATAATTTTGAAATAATGATCTTAAGATCACTTAATTTTGCCTCCTTACTAGATGTGGTAAATTAACCTTTGCAGCAACATTTGACATTAAATTTGACTTCATTTTTTGTAAAATAAAAACGAAATTAATTTGATCATAAGAATGAAACATTCTAAAATTCTCAAAAAAAAAAAAGTAATCTTCACACTGATTTTTATGGGCAAAAAGAAATTTCAGCTAGTGTAGGTGATTTTTCATGTAAGGAAGTCCATGAAAATATCCATGTACTGGTCCTGAGCTATTGTTAGATTTCATATGAATACAATGCAGTATTTTACACATGTAAATAAATGTCATTAATGCTTTCCATTAAGAGCAGACTAATTATAAAAAGAAAAGCAGTTGTTGTGGTTGTGCTTAATGCCTGAAGAGTTACAGGTTCAGCAGTGAAAGGGAGGACCTTTGGCTCAATACTGAGGGTAAAGCTCTGCTTTGATAAATGATTATAAGCATACTGAAATTCACATTGCTTAAAGCAGCTGTGGCTCAGTAGCATTTTTTTAGAGCAGTATAGCAACGGATTAAAGTAAAAGAAAGGAGTTTTTATTGCATGATAATAACTCTTTAGGCTTTAATGCTTATTCCATTCAGGAAAACATCAAGCTTGAT
Organism: Monarcha castaneiventris obscurior; assembly: GCA_026261815.1. Taxonomy (NCBI): domain Eukaryota; kingdom Metazoa; phylum Chordata; class Aves; order Passeriformes; family Monarchidae; genus Monarcha; species Monarcha castaneiventris. The sequence goes on along the minus strand of JAMPIT010000258.1, from coordinate 20,136,947 downwards.
TTTTCATCTTCACTCTTCTCAGATGACTTTTTTCTTTATATGGCTGAATTACATATTTTCCTGAATAAATTCTGAATGGTTGGTTAGCAGGAAAATAAACCAAACCTGAGCATTTTATAACCTTATATTAAGGACAAATTACTAGGATTTTTTTTTTGTGAATGATATTTGTAGTAGATTTTAGTAAAACCTATCACACAGTGGAAGTATGAAAACTTTGATTAAGAATTAATCTTTTGGAGTTCAGCTGGCATTAAGTTGTAACTTGTTATTGAAGAAACTGGCTCAATCTAATCTTCAGAATGGTGATGATTTTCTTTTAAACCAAGAAAAACATCTCAGTAGATAATTAATTAATGGGAGATTTTGAGCTTCTCTAATTGGGAGAGCAAGTTTAAAAGATAATTTGGAACAAAGAAAACAGCAGGACAAAATGTAGGTTTTTTTCATTTAGATTTGTCTGTCACGAAATGGATTTTTGAAAAGCTGACAGCAACAATAGAAATGGAATGTCTCAACAGGTACAAGTAGGTGCAAGAGTTTTGATTATCAAATATAAATCATTGATTTTCTCTCAAGTTTCGAATAAATGCTGTAAATAAAATAAAATTACTGAACTAGAAATCCAGCTATACTTTATATTTTGCTTAATTTAAAGCTGTAATTCTGACAATGACTGAACAGAAACTGTAAACTGACATCTGTGATGTGGTTTAGTAGAAGGAGAAATGAAGTACTTCAGTTCTGTGTAGCATTTGATAATGAGTAATACCCAGGTTCCTCAGTATGTTAGAAGCTGTTCCATGTTTGCTGCAGACCAAAGATATTCCATTAGAAAATATGCTTGATTTCTCAGTCCTTAAGATTTTGTGACCAGCCTTGAAATTCCAGCAAAGTTTTATGTCATAAAGTGATTGTGAAGTCACTGACTTTCCTTGAAAGGTAGTAAATGTTAAGCTGCAGAACTGCTGAAACATAGACACTCAAGTAAGACTTGATCTGATGTCTACTGAGGACAAGTGTGCTTGCCGAGGCTTCAGCTGGAGTCAGATCAGCCATACTTTTCATCCTTCCCTTATGTGACTAGTGTAGTATTTTGAAACCTTTCTAAATATTGATTAAATTATTAATTGAAATTAAGCATTCTTTAATTTAAAATAATAAGCATTAATTGAAAATAAGCTTTCTTTCTTTGTTTTTTCTGGGTTTTTGTTGTTGGGTTTGTTGGAGTTTTTTTGGGGGGGGGGCTTGTTTTTTGTTTGTGTGTTTGAGTTTTTTTAATGAAAGGAACAATGTTACAGAGGTATTAGAAGGAATTTTAAAGTTAAGTGAGCAGCAGCTACCATAGTGTTAGCTGGAATAATATGGGAAACAGGAGCAGAAAAGCAAGCAAAAGTAGCACCTGCAGAGGTGCTACAAAAAGCTTGACAAGAGGCAAATTGTGGGTGTCACTGGAAAATAAAAGAAAATAAACAAATGCAGGCAGAGAGAGAGTCATAAACGTCAAATAATTGTGATGTCACTAGGAAAAGACTTCTTTGTTTTCTGTGACAACCTATGGCTTTCAGGTGTCCTAGGTTTTTTCTATGTCGTGAATATAACATAGCAGAAAATTATTTCAACCTCAGACAGAAATTATCCAAAAGAAAAACTATTTCCCCAAGATGTTAACAAGCACTCCAGGAAAATGTAGCACATGGAGGGGATGAATGTAAGGATTAAAACCTGGAATGCCTGAGTCACTGCTGTCAGCCCACTGACATTCTTTAAAGCCACACTTAAGTGATGGCATTACCTCCATGCTGTATTATGAACAGACAAACCATACACTTGCTATGTGCTGTTCATGAAATAGCAGCACAGGGCAGTTGGAGGAGTCATATTTTCAAGGACTTTTAAATTTTGCCTGAACAGCAAGCCACTCATGTAAAGCTTGTCTTTCTCCAAGTGATTATTTTTGCTTTCTCTTTTCACTTTCAAGTAAAACATTACAACTGATATCTGATGCACTGGAGTAATGGAATAAAACAATGGAGATAAATCATAGACTTGATTTACAGAGTTGCTGAGGTTCCACTCAGACCCAATGAAGTGAGGAAGACAGAAATGAGACACTGGGTCATGTGGTCCAGACTGGTCTCATACCTTTGAGCAATTTGTCAGAATCCTAACATTGGTTAGAAACGCTACACAAATATTGTTTTGACAAATGATGCTTGGTACAGGACCTTATATTGTGTTGCAGAATGCTAGTATCTCTTTCTGTTCAGCCTCAATCCAGTTCTAAGCAAAATGCTGCCAATACCTATGAAAGCCCATTCCTACATGAAAACAACTACTACTTTTATTCTCACAGATGCTTTTTAGTTCTGATGTGCTTTGGATGAACACAAGCCTTTTTTTTTTTTTTTTTGTGGTTTAGATTGGGTCTGTGGTGAAAAATTAATTCATTTTCTTATTGGATGAACTATTCATTGACTATTCTGTGCAGTACTTGATTTCCTCCCTCCCATGTGTTCCTGAAGGCTGTTGGGGTGTTGCAAAGAGGACTGGACATAACTTTCCTTCCAGCAGTTGAATTGGAGTGATACCCCTTCCCTAGGGAGTAGAGTTTGATATTTTAAATATTCTAAAGGTGATAGGAGTTGGTCTGGGTGTTGCAATTACATTTAGCTCAAACTAACTAAATGAGCATGCAGGGATTTTTTTCACACCTCTTGAAAGAAAACAATAGTGTGCAAATGAAATCTATTGACAACATGATTTGTTAGGCCTGAAAAGCAACAAATGAGCTATAATAATGCAAAGTGCAAACCTGTGCACTTAAGTAAAAACAAAAATTTCAGCACTAAGCCAGGAATTCTTCAGCTGAGAAGGCCAGAGGAACAGAAGGCCCTTGGAGCATTAATTAATTGGAGGTTGGCTAGGGGCCAGTTATAAGTTGCAACTGTGAAAAACACAGATGTATCAGCTGAACTTCTTTCAGCTGAGGTAAAGATAAATCTTCTCTGGAGTCGTAGACACTCATTTAGTTAAGCATATTTGAAAGGCATGGAACAGGTGCAACAAAGTTTTGAGACTGATGTAAATGAGGGTCTGAAGAGTCCCTGCTGGACTCCAGAAAGGAAAGGAGGAAAAAAATATCTCTTCTGGATTACAAATCTGCATGTAAGGATTTTCTCAAGCAACAGCACAGTATTTTGCAACAGGAACGGTCCTGTTGGGGTTGCAGTGTGGAAATTTGCTTCCAGCTTCTACTGCTTGATCGAGGGTTGAGGGACTGTATCTTTTCCCATCATGTGAATTCCATCAGCCAGGATTGAGCCTCCATGTTAATATCTGTGCAATATCTGCCTTGCAGCAGCTATTTAAGATCCTTGTAGGGATATTAAACAAAACAAGAACTGAGCAGAGATCGCTGTCCAGTGATCAAACCAGCAGAATAAAAAGGCAGACAAGAAATAACTTCAGAAAACAAACAAACAAACAAAAAAAAAAACTCAACCAAAAATACCCCAAGCCTAAAACAGCGTTAGTGCTGTGATCAGTGTACATTTACACATCCATAATTATTTTATATTACATATATGCTCATACAGTAAATGCTGTCTGAAAATCTGAGACTCCTGTATGAGGGAGGCCATGACATACTATAGTAAAAGTTTGCAGTGAACAGTACTCAAAAGTCTTTTGAGTCATGTAGACATAAATTACTGGAATTTAGAAGTTTGTATCACATGTACAAACAATGTTTGATTTTTTCTGTAATATAAAAAAATAACCTTTCCCGTAAGCAGTGCAGGAAATGCCCTGTGACAGGCACACTTCAGTTTTATAACAATGCTCCTGTAAGATTTATGCAAAGTGGTAATTTCAAGCAGCTCCAAGATTAAATGATGTCTGGTAACTAACTACCATCTTTGTTGGACTAGCTTTAGATAGATTTTTCAGAATGAGTCAAAAAGCTAGAAATGTTCTCTTCCATGGTTGTGTTCAGTATGGTATCTAAACTGTTGATGTTAGTGCTTCAGTAGAGCAAAATAGGTAATTTGATTTGCCGAAATGTTAAAATGCATGGATTATGCACTACAGTAGGGATAAAGATTTGCAAAATATAGATCAAAAAAACATCTGTTGCCTTCAGAATCAAATACAGACTATAATGCATAGAAATAGTCTTCAGTGGAGCCAAGAATTTCAAAGACGTTCAAAGTACAGATTTCTATAAATTACTTGGGACAGGGACCTTTTCCCCCCCCCCATCCTTTCCTCCCATTCTTTGAACAACCAAGTTCTGAAATTTAATTTTTAGATCAGTGGAAATCTATTATAGATGTCAAACTGTATAGGACATTTAATCAGATAACTTTTGCAATCCTGTTACAAGCTGCCCTATGCCAGATGCTGTATTTTCTCTTTTGAGTGAGAAGTAGAAAATGTCCATGTTGGGTGACAGACACAATGAGAGTTTCAGAGCTTAGAAGTCCCAACAGTCCTATAGCAATGCTTGCAACATTCGTGTCATTCATTCTAACACTCAAGATAATTATGGAAAATAATGGTATCACCAGAAATCTATTTGTTTTGTGTATATCCACATGAGAAGCTGAAATTCCCTCTGAAGATGGTGATAGTAGCAAATGCTGTAAAATCTCCATGTGAAAAACTCTAAGCAGGTACTTTGTTGGCCTTTGTTGCTAAGCTACTGTTGGGCCTTTTCAGGACAGCAATGTTAGAGCTAGGAATATTAGAATTATACATTCCATTTTTCAGGGGAGAACAGTGTTTTTCATTAGTTTGGAAGTCTTAATGCAGTTGTGGAGGCACCCCACGCTACAGACAGTAATTTGCATTTCTCCCACCTCCCCAAGGGTGAGGTAAGCTGGGTGGCTTCAACTCAAGCACTGTTCCCCCCAAATCTGTACAGGGATTGCTGATAGCAATAAGAGTTTGATGTTTCTTATAAACATTTCTGTTTTGTTTCATTCTCGGACACCTAAGAGGTATCTGTATTTGTCTTTCCAGAAGCTTTATTAGTATAGGATGTAGGTCCATTTTAGTGTGTCCACAGAAAACTGGGAAAAGTAGATTTTAAGGATGGAGGCATTGCAAATGCTTTTGACAGGCTGCCCTCAGCTATTTCACCAAACCTAAATAAACACTCACATGGTGTCCCCTCCATGGCTGGTTGCTTGCAGTCTGAGTAAGACCTGAATGTATTGGCATGCAGAAGGGTATGATGGTAATACAGTGGTGCTTCCTAATCCTTTCTTTTGAGATGGGGGGTGGGTGTGTGGGTGTGTTTCCACTTATTCAAGAGATTTTACTTTGTTTGGTTTATTTTTGAAATGTGTAGTAAAATTACCCCCAGGTACCCAGTGTTGTGACTCGCTGGTTCTGCTATAAAATCTTTTCTAAGTAAACATTTTCTGCCATATGAGAACAGCCCATGTCTCCCTCCCTGCTGTACAGGTTATCATTTCACATAAGGAAGATGCTGTGCCTAGGTAGCTGCTGTGAAATAAGTGTCTCACTTCAAGTCATTCTGTACAAGTGCCCTTCCAAGGGGAAGATCAAAAATGGATGTTCTTTGTTTTCCTTTAAAATAAATTTTACCTACCTGTCCATCAAGTATCTGATTTTATCAATTTCTTTGTTTTGTATAGTGCAAAACAGTGACTTTTATCTATAAACCCCTGTGCTCTGGGGGATTCAGGTTGTTTTGATGTCTCTCATTCTCTGTCTCCCTGGTTTTTAAAGAGCTTTTGTTTTATTTATGTGTATGCACTTGGAGGCATTTTTGAAGTAGAGTATCATAGATAAAATCATAAACATTTTATAGATTGATATATTAAAACACAGTGAGTGTGTGCAAATCTAAGCTTGCTCCTTCTTTCCATAATCAGTCTTGATTTCTCCACTGACCCTCATTTTCTCAGTAATGTGTCAAGAAGGGACAGCAGTTTTTCAAACCATATGATAACTGACAAGAATTACTGTCAGAATTACCAACTATAAAAGAGATATTTATATAACTGACTGTAAAATGCTCAGTAATGCTGAGTATTGCCATGTTGTCTTGTTTGCATAGTTTTCTTTATTACCTCAATATCTTTCCATTAATAGCATTTTTATATACATTCTTTATGCTCTCTATTTATAGTTAAATTAGAATATTCTCATGAAGCCCAAATTATTCTGAGATTATAGTCTCTGTCAATGGTGACTTTTTATTTCTTCTTTTGTCTTTCCCTTGATCTTTTTGAACAGTACAATTGAAATTACTCTCTCTAATTTTGGCACAATAAATCATGAGAGTTCAAATTACCTAAGGTCAAAAACCTTTTTCCAGGAGGACTTGCATACTAAATGTATCAAGAAACACGTTGTAACTCTTAAAAGGCAAAGTGATGAATAAGTTATCAAAGGAAGTTTTAACAGAAGTGGAAGTAATATATATCCCAAAGGAAGCTATTATGAGCCCATTAATATCAGAAGCCAAAGTTTTACTTACTGAATATAATCTAAATTGCATTGAACTCCCCAGCCATCAAGGGAAATACTCAGTTGCTGTGGTCTTGTGGTTGATTCATTCCTTTGATTTCTTCAAATATCTTTCTTCCTCCCCTTTTTGTTTACATGAACAGTTCAAATTCAATTAAATAAATCACAGTGATTTGGAACGTCATTGTTCATTACAGGGTGATGTTCCTTGGTGCTTGTGAATAACAGAGGAAATTTCCTTGATTGTCCAAACATGATGCCTCCAAACCTTAGGGTACTGGGACTTGAGCCGTGCAGTGCTCTGTGTGCAGTGTTCTTTTAGACCCTCTGAGCACATTGGGTTTTGGATGCACAAAAGACTGGGAGCATCATGACCAGCACACTGCTGAAGCAAGTGCTGCTCAGCCTTGCTGGAGTTGGTATTCTCAGGCTGAAGGTGTGCTTGGGCAGTCTGGGAAAAATGCCCAGAGGACCTCACCTACATACAAGCAAGGGGGTGATTTCTCTGTTGTGAAAACCATCTGTAAATGCTGAGTACTAAGCATTTAGCACTGAGGTGCTGTGGGTGCCAAAATGTCTTTGTCAGGCAGAGGAGGCAGCCTGGTTTGTGTATGCTGGGGCTGGTGTGGCTCTGTGTGTCTGTGCCCTCTATAGAAGTATCCCCTGAAGTCTCTGTGCACGTTTAGGGGGAGGCTGGCCCCAGATGAAGGTGCTGCCTGAATCAGCAGTGAGACCTCAGTCCTGGCAATGACCAGGCCAGGGGCTGTGGTCAGGGGCACCATTCTCTGCACAGGCTCCCAGCTCAAGGGCCTGCACATGCAGCATCTCCAGAGGTTCTGGAAGGGGAATGGTGGTCTCACCCTGCTTTGTGAGCCAGGGCTGCCCTGCTGAGCGTGGCTGAGGGTGGTTGTGCTGGGTGGCACAGCTTGCCCAGCCCTCACCCTGCATGTGCTGCACATCCATTGCCCCGTGGTCAATAATGCAGCCTCACTGCTGGCCCTGTGCTGTGACTTCATCTGTCATTCCCCACAAAATGTCCTTGCTGATGATGGCTGTGGTCTGCTGGACTGCCCTGGCAGCCAGATGATGCCATGGCTGTGCATACTCCACTGCTGCTCTTCCCTCTCCCCTTCCCAGTGGGTGATGGCACAGGGCTGTTTTGTCAGGAGCTGCCTCACACGAGCACAGCCCCGTGCTGGGGTTTGCCCAGCCCTGTTCCCGGTGGTTTTATGGCACATGGCCTTTCTTGCTCATCCTCAAGACTTAAATACATCCCCAGAATAGATACTGTGCTGCAGATAACTACTAGCAGCACGGATTTAGCCTTGAAATAGATAACTGTCTGTTCTCACAAAACCACAAAAAGGCATGCTGTTTAAGGACAAGATTTCTTTCTGTTTGGGAGAATGAGACATAGTTCTGGTATATTTAAGGAAAATGCCTAGGTCAAAGAAAAATAAGTTGGTCTCTGGACTGAACCATCTCCAGAGGGCAGAACAGGGGCAGGACTGCAGGCCTGCACTTCCCTCTGCCAGGAGGTTAAAAGGTGTGGCACTTCACACAAATTTGCTTCTAAAGCAGGTCTTCTGTAGTCTTCTCACACAGGTTTGGGGGTTTTGTTTGATTTTTTGGTTTTTTTTGGTTTTTTTTAAGAAAAGAATATTAGGTAACTCAAGCATGTTAAAATTCCTCATGGCATGTGAATGTATTCTTTCAGTTATTTCTTATTTATACACTGCTTGTTTGTGTGCACTTTGTGTGCTGAGCAGCGAGCAAGCACTGCAAAGCACACCAGCTACTGAAGGTGGCCAGTCTCTGCCTTCTCCTTGCTGGGAGCTGAGTCAGAGAAGGGGCTCACTGAGGGAATGTCAGAGTTCAGCAGTCCCCATTTGATCAGTACCAAATTATCTTTCACTCACAATTTGTCTTTTATAAAAAAGGATGAGCATGGACTAAATATGAAGCAAAGAAGTTTGAACCTTCATGCTTTGCTCTGGCTAGCTCCCAGCACCCAGGAGGTATCTTTGGGTAGTAGATAATGATCACTAAATGGTGTTATCTCTTAGCAGGAAAGCAAGTTTATGCCATTTCTCCTCAGTGAAGGAAGGTTTGAAGTTACTTTTCTTTTTCCATCATACAGAGCCAAATATAAGCTATATATTTTATGTTACTAATTTTTTAACCAACCCCATCTGAAATATTTATTAGTGTCTAAATTACTTTTTGGTTGGCCATTAGCCCCACTTCCCCTTTCCTGCTCACCAAATTAAAACATTATCCTAAGATACGTAAGAAAAAATCAATTAAATAGGATGAACTCTCAGATAATCCCTCTCCTACAATGGAAGGAACAAAGCTGAGCACTGAGACAGTTTTGTAACAATTAGCTTCAGTCAGACAAAAGCTTTTGAAGGATTCTACTTCTTTATTTATTCTTTCTGTTATGGCTTTTTAGAGTGGTGCATTCAACAATCAATTGTACAGTACATACCAAATAGCCAAGCATCCCTAGTAGGTACTTATTATGTATGCCCTCCACATTTTCTGCAGTTTCAGTTCTATGACTCATTTTATCATGAGCTTCCACTTTGATGGCCTTTAAACTATCTATCCATGGCTGTTAAAATGACTGCAAAGTTTGAAATCCTTTCCTGGCACAACTTAATTCTATAACCCAGTTAAATCAGACAGTGTGAGCTGTTTCTTGAGCATTTTTGCTGGTATCTCTTACTGCTCTATCATCAGCTCTTCAAATCCTAGAGTTTGAGGATTGATAGTTTCCCTTTGTTATTATAGAATGCAGCTGAAACCACTTAGTTATGAAAGTGCTTTTGATAAGCACTTAATGGTTAAAAGACTTAAAATAGAGTTTTTAATTTGTTCATGAAAAACATTGAATGTATTTTGGAATATGCATCAGGTTCTTATGAGCATGGCTAGATTAGATTAACATATCCTGCTGGGTCAGGCATGGGCTCTGAAATGCCTGTTTATACTTGCTGTTGCTTTTCCAGAGAGAATCCTGCACATAATTTTTGTTTGCAGTGTGTCTCTGTAGAATAAGAGTGTCCAGTGTGACATTATTCTCTGTATTGTCACAGTAGAAGGTGGCACACCTCTCTCTAGTTTCCATTAAAATGGTCGTGCTACACAGAGTGCCCATCTCTCTGTGCTTCAGGGACATCCTGATTCCATGTACTTTTGATTCCTGTGTGGGAATCTGCTCCTGCCTGCTGCTGGGAGCTGCAAGCCAGGTCTGCCTGTGTGTGACAGCTCTGCATTTCAGTTGCAGATCTCAACTGTGATCCATGTGATCCCAGGGAGGCAGGAGGAGATGGAGTTATTTAGTTTATTAGTTATACTTAGGCAAATGTGAAAGCAGGTTAACTTTTGCCATTCACTTCAGAGCAGGGAGCAACATCTGTGCCTCCCTTGTATTCTGCTGCTCCATCTTCTGTCTTAAGTACCTCCAAGCTGACTGTGTTCTGAAGGGTTCCTGAGTCACAGATTTGATTTAATCAGTATTTGATCTAGACAGTAGGAGAAATAACTTTGGTGTAATTTTGAGAACTTTTCTTATTATGTTTTGATAATCTCAAGCAATACATATTTCATTTCTCTCAATAAGAGAAGTTGCAAATATATATAGGATGGTTCTGAGAAGACATCAATTCAAGATTGCCATTAACTCTTTCTTTTTTTTCTCTCTCTCCAAGAGGTGGGTAGTGACACCAAATTGACTTGTACCAGCTGAGAAAAGGAGCTAGTGTCAGAGCCAAAGTATCATTATTAATAATCCCAGGCTCTCATACATTTAATTGGGGAGCACAGCTTTTTCTTGTTCAGTCTTTAGTGCAAGGGAAAATAATTGACCGAATACTTGTCTTCCTTGATTGTGTTTGAGTATCATCTCAGGTTATAAAACTTTAAACTCTTCAGGAGTTACTATGTATTTCTCTGTTCAGCCATCAGGAGCTGTGGAGTTTTTAATTGACAATATTGGACAGAATCACAGTGCTGAAGAGAGATTTGAGGGATGTCACCCTTCACTAGTATTTTCTATTAGCTCAGTTTCTAATGTGTAACACTTATTTGAAGAGTTACTAATGAAATACAAGTGTGGAGGCCAGATTGTCACCTTATTCTCATGCTGAGTTCATTACATTCAGAGGAATCAGGATGTGTTTGTATTTCTGTGTTTCCAGATTTGAATTTATATCAGATAAACCGTTTAGAAGTCAACCCACTTTATGTAACAAACAAAACTTTTCTGAAATAAAAACTGCCTTATGCTAAAAGCTTTTTATTTTTAATTTTTTCTGAAATGAAGTTAAAATTATTTATGAGTAGGACTCTTTTATAAAAGGTGGCTAAGAACAGAAACAGAACATTTGGAATAACAGAGGATGTACCTGTGGTTTTAAATGTAAAGTGTATTTTATCATTAAAACAGAGAACCTTGGAGGAAGTATAATACTGATTTTTTAAAAATGATCAAATAATCATATTTTGAAACATCTGCATGCTTACGATTTTCACATAGAAAGGGTTAGTGGAGTTTTTCATTAACACACAGGGAATTTATGTGTATTCTTCCAGTTAACACTAATCAGGGACACCCAAATAATTCTCCTATGGTATTGAGGGAATCTCATGCAGTATAAACCACATTTTTATACAAGTGGAAATGGAAAAATATCTTTTTACAGACCTGAACATTTAAAGTGAGAATGCTGCATTAGGTGTTTATGGTGCATAGCCAATAATGCAATTTAAGATACAGTTTTCTCATGATCCAAAAAGCTGGTGATATATGGCAATTCTTTTTTTTTGTTTGTTATTCCAATTGTAATTAATTATAGTATTATACATGCAAGAAATAAAAACTAGTCATTTATGAAATTATCTGGTTGCAAATTAGTTTATTGTACACTTAAGGCATTTTAAGGACAAGTACATAAATTCTCTGAGTAAATGAAGCAAATCAATTTTATTGTCTCCTTAAGGCTGATACAAGCCACTGGAAATAGTGAAGTCTTGTCTTTGGTCATGCTTTGTGCAAATAAATGTATAAAATATCATCTCCTAAATATGTATGAGTAACATAGTGCAGCACTTGATAGGATGATGAACATAAAGATGTCAAAGAACAGCTAAGTCTAACAGAGAAAAATATCTAAAAATTACAAGAAAGTGTTAGTGCCAAAAATACAACTTAGGCCTTCTTTGGGTTTTTAAAGAGACAAGAGTTTTTAATGTTCCACTGAACACTTGTGCAAAAAGCACTAATTAAGGCACAAGTCTGGCAAGTGCCTTCTCTCATCCCAGCTCTTGACTGTTTCCCTGCCACGCTCGTGGGACACAGTGCCTTACGTGTCTCATCTCTGCCATGCTGAGCACCTTTCTGCCTTCCACTCCCAGGTGTACCGGCTGACTTTAAGAAACAGAGAACTGTTATTTATGCAACAGTAAATCTGGAGGCTTAGGCTAAGTTCAAGGTCCACTGTCTTGGGCAGATCTGGGCACACAGTGGGGGTGTGTCCATGACGTGGTGCACTCCTATGCAGAGGGACCTGAGATGCATTTTTACCACAGGGCTCCCAGGTGTTTCAGTTTTATAGCCTTCTCATCCTGTGGCATAGAAACCTGTTCGTAAGGAAATTATGATGTTACTTTAAAAGTATTAGGACAGTTAATCTGTTAGAAGTTTGGTTGTAGTTAAATTACTATTCATCCAAAATGAATATGTTTTTTCTTTCTGGTTTAATTAAAAGCCCACTATACAGGACTGCTAGCTACCCTACAATTAAATTCCTTTCAGTTTGATCTTTCTCATTTGGGGACTTCTTATCTGAATTCCAGATTTCTGTATGCCTTCAGAATACATTTAGTACTAAATATAGAACAGGGTCATGATCAGACTTGGCTAGTCTTTAACATTTTCAAAAAGATTTTTTCAGAAGGCTGGAATTGTTAGATGTAGCTTGATAATTCTGCTTTTTCTCTGAGATGAATAAAGCTAGTTCTTAAAAAGTATGACACAATCTAATCTTTTGATGTCCCTTAACTCCAAAGAAAATGAAATCTTTCCGGAGGGAGGTCCAAAGAAACTCCAGAAAGAATTTGGAAGACCTTTGAAAATGATAACCAGCTGGTCATGAAGCAGCAGGCTGTTACTACATGAAAGTGCTGCAAAGCTAATAATAACCTGGAAATAATGGCTAGTGAGCTTATGCTTTCAGAATATCTGGCTGAGTACATCCCCTTCATCTGAAATCCAAGTATTTCAGCTCAGAGGCCACCTGTGCAAATCATCTAGAATGGGAGGTATAGAGACACACCACGTAACGTGTTCCTCACACTGAATAACCCCAGCTACCACATTTTTGGGTGAATGGCTTTTGACATACAGTATATAAGTCTACATTATTCTTGTTTGAAAAGAACTCGGCATACACAAAGAAAGTTATTTCTCTCTTTTCTCTAAAAGATGGAGAGATATATCTCTTATAAAATGACATTTTGACTGAGTATGCTTAGAAAATTATATGCTTTATTTAAATGTCTGCTGTAGTGGTACTTTGTCTCAGATGGGACACACATGTGTGGGAAGATGTATTTAAGACCTCAAAGCTCACATCAATGCTGAATAATTCAATCTTTGTTGCATTGCCCATGTGAAATAGGTTACTGCTAAATGCTATTCCACAGACTTGCTCTTCCAGCCTCAGAGAGCCTTAGGTTATGTGTGCACTATGTAACATTAATACTGTGGAGACAGAAAATCTGCCTTGAACTAGGTCAGAAAGCTGTGTGGTACAGATGATAGGTCTTACCTATCCAATATGGAATATTGATAAAAATTCCAGAAGGAGTGAGCTGCTTCCATTTTTAATTAGTCCTTTTTACTATAAAACAGGTTTATCTTCTTTGCACACTGCTCAGATCTGTCACACAGCTCAGTGCACCTGTAATATCCACGCTTATTAGTTTGCCCCAGTGGTGACTTAATAAATGCAAAGGAAAACCCAGAGTAATTAATACAAATGAAGTTGGCTTTACTGTGCATCTTTACAATGAATGCATTGTGACAATTTTCTCTGATTGCACTGACTTCTCCCATTCTGCACTGAAATGCATGTGAGAGCCTGGCCTGTCACACACCTGTTGAAGGGGTGTGTTTGCCAGGTAGGGGAAGGCTAATCTGGAGAGCTCAGGACTTGTTTTTCCTTGCTGACCAGCCAGTCAGTGGTATGCAGGTATTCTTTTGGACTGGATATATCACCCCTAATGTGTATTTTGGGCTGTCTTCTGAAGAAGATGCCTCAGTTTGAAACTAGTGGTATGGGGTGATGCGTCAGAAATGAGCCTCTCACCAGACCCTAAGCAAGGTCTCGTCCCAAGAAAACAGGAGGGGATGAGAAAGCAATCAATTAGGATTTACAGCTGTGCCAGCAGCATAAGCTGTGTTATATGGGTGCTTTGAATGACAGGCAATGTCCTTGTACAGGGGCCAGAAGTTTTGGCTTCAACATCTCAGCTCTTTCACTGTATAAACAGTGCCACAAAAGCTGCTGGGATGAGTGCTTGAAAACTAAACAGGTCTTGTGGTAAATTTAAGTTGTAAGGAGAAAAGGTTTCCTGATGTGACTACTCAGCGCTGAGAAAATGTGAGCAGACTAGCATGCATTGTAAAATGCTTTGAAATAAGCAACTGAATAATAAATGGCTAAGGAACTAAAGAGACAAAGGAGAAGAGGGGGAAAAAAGAGAATGGGCAACTGAATAACAAGTAAGAAATAGAAGAGACCTAAAGGGGAAAAAAAAGTGAACACAAGCAAAGATAAATGCATTTGTGAACCAGGGAGTGCAAAAAGAAGAGTGAGAACTGATTTTTCACAGAATTAAAGTCCATCAGAGCCAAAATTTCAAACCCAGGTACCCAGAATTTGACATCTAAACCTAAATGTCAACACTAAAATCAGTGGTCTGATTTCAAAAGCACTACAGGCCTCACTGGTGTAAATTGATACAGCACTGAGGTTAGGGGAAACCTTATTTCTCCTTACTACTACCTGCAAGAAGGCTGTAGCACGGTGGAGATTGGGGTCTTCTAGGAAACGCAACAGGACAAGAGGAAATGGCCTCCAGCTGTGCCAGGAGAGGCTCAGGTTGGATATCAGGAAGAATTTCTTCACTGAAAGGTTGTTTAATCATCAGAATGGGCTGCCCACGGGCGTGGTGGAGTCACCGTCTCTGGAAGTGTTCAAGAAACAGCTGGACCACAATGCCATGGGCCAGCTGAAAAAGTGGCATTCTCTCAAAGGTTGGACTCGATGATCTTGGAGGTCTTGTCCAACCTTAATTATTCCATGATTTTGGTAAACAAATAGATCTGCGTGTTTGAAAGAAAATGAAAATATGTAAAGCAATTTAACCACTCACGTGAAAGTTGACAGTTTGGAATGGGAGCACAAGGATTGTTTTGTTAACTTTAAATGGCTTCTCCCTTCCAAAGGCTTTATCCTTTCTTTTGAAAGGCAAAGTAGTCAGACCTCCTTTTATAATATATCTGTAAATACAAGGTAGATTTTTTAGAGATATTGAATACATCTGAAATCCATCACTATTGAATTAGAAGAGCTAAAAGTAACTAGTATAAGGATCTTGCTTTCAGAATACTAAAAGAAAGTGTTTCCACATAAGCATATTGTATAAATTGTCAATCTTACTCGGGGAATTAAAACACAGTGGGAAATATGTTTAGTCACTGTGCAAATACTCCAGCAGGAGGAAGACAGAATTGTTTTAAGAAATGTTTGTTTATTTCTTCAATCATGAATATGAGACAAAACATTAATTGAGGTTTCACTAAATTGAACTCAGGTCTGCCACGTGTATTTTCTATATTTACAAACGTGCAAGCAGAAATATAAGACGGATGTGGCAGAAAGCCAGACAGGAATGAAGCTGCAAAAAAATTCAAGAAAAGCATTAGGATTAAGCAGCTTTAATTATAGCACTATTTGCTTTGTTCCACTAGGATCCTTAATCAAAACAAAATGCTTTTTTCCCTTGATCCTTCATTGTTATTGCATGCACACATACATGTGCAACAGTTAATTAGTGTAAAAGCATGGAGCTCGTTTCCTCCCAGTCTAATCTTTGATTGTGATTAATGAAGAATAAAAAATAATGTGCCTGTTAAAATAGGAAACATCTTTATACATTTAAAGCAAAATCAAAGTTGCACGTATATATAATCTTCAATGTCTTCTCTTTGAGAAGCAGTCTCTCTGTAGCAAAGTTTTTTTACCAGCTTGGAAGGTACTCTGGCAACAAAAGCTTGAAAGAATTACTTCTGGACTTCAGTAGGGCTTTTGATATGCTATCACCTGGGAAATCATGCACGTGGAATAAAATGAGGACCAGGAGGAAAAATCTAATGTGACTGAAGAACTGCTTGGAGAGGAGATGATGAGGTATATGGAGGGGTACTTACCAAAGTGGATGAGTTCCGTAAAGATCTGGAGTGGTCCAAAGAAGTAATAAAATAGTATGGTGATGAAACTGCCTGGGGGAAAATAGCAAGCTGGAAGGCTTTTTTGGGATATTATCTGTGAATAAAAAGAAATTATTTTGTTTAGTGAAATTATGAAAGGAAGGGTAATTGTAATAACACTAATTATTAATGCACATTCAAGGTTTAATCACATGCTCTTCAACTGTGCAACAAACAGTTTTACAAACTGGAGGTTCTCATTGTTTGATGATGAGTAGTTTATCTGAATGAATATTTATGCATCCCAGATGATTGGGAATTATGAGTGTGCCAAGGGCTTGAACAAACACACTGTGGCCTAATTGTGTGTCTGACAATCTGGTTTGAGTAGGTGTGTATGGAACTGAAACGATCCATGTCCAAAGCACCACTAAGTTCTTGCCTGAAATACTGTATTTAGTTCTTGAAAATTGACTTCAGACTGGAGCGGAGAGGAGCTGTGGTGTCTGACAGTGGCTGCAGGAATCCCAGCAGCAGCTTGCATGGAGTGGTGGCTCCAGAAGGAGCTGATGGCTGCAGAGCTCAGCAGAGTGTGCAGCCCTGCCAGCTCTGTCCTGGAAGCTGTGCAGTGCCCTATCCCAGCAGCGTCACACACACAGAAATGCAGTGCTTAACTTTTTAAACTGTAGTGGAAAGTCATGGTAACTAACTGGATTTGTTTCAAAAAATCAGCTTCTGATAGATTCTGGTACTCAGGTTTAATGTTCTGCTGTGGAGGTGACTCAAGGCTTTCCCCACTGTTTGATTTGCTCTAGAAGGGGCTTCGCTACCCCAAAGCCTTGCCCATTCCCTGTGCTGTATGGAATGGTTTTTGCAATTCTGGTGTCTGTAAAGAGGGATCAGCAAGTGAAAGTGTCTTTTCAGATGCTATCTGTGCTCTGCTATGCCTCAAATATATTCATGTTTTACCTAAAGAGGCTTAAATAAAAAGAACTATTTGATATTGTATTTATATTAATGAACGGCTTGGTGCTGTATTAAACAGAGACTCCTTGGGCAGTACATCTTTGTTTCAGATGATTTTTTTTGTAGTTTTGGTTAGCATTGCTTATCTGCTGGTGCAGTGCTCTTTCACCTTTCAGGATTGAATCTGTCATGCCTATTAACTGTCCCTTGATGCAGTTTTGTGTGTCATAAAGGGCCTTGAAACTGAATTTAATGTACTTGAGAATAATCTCGATTCTTTCAACCCCCTTGTGTGCAATTTAAGGAAACAATGGTATCTGTTAAAAATTTAGAGGAGAAAAGCAGTGGATTTACAATCCCTGGGAGGAGGTTGTAAACTCTTACTGGGGTGCTTATAAAAGGACATTATCACATTTGAAAAGCAGAGGCAGTAGAAAACAACTGTCAGAGCTGTAACCTTCAGGCTGCATTTTCTCCTTGAGGAAACCAGTTTTGTATAACCTATATATTTTATGCAAGAAACTGCTTTTTCTTTCTTGTTTGACTTTTTAAAATTATCATTTCAGATGTGGTGGTGGTGCAGTAGAGCAAACACTAATAGCTTTGCAAATGGTAATCCCAACCCTGCACCGATTGGCACCCAGTGATATTGTGTTTTTGATAGGTAGAGAGAGAACTAGAAATACTTTTAACAGCATGTGAATGCTTTATGGTTTTAGGCTAGGATAGTTGAATATGCGTGAGCCTCATCTAGTTCTGCCATGGCTGGAAGGCAGCATAACTGCATTGCACAGCCTTTCCTAAGATAAATTAATTGTCAATCTCCAGCAAGTTTTCAGTGGCCTCGCTTCTGCATTGCAGAAAGGGAAATCATCATAATTCCCACTTTTTTTGGTGACATTAGAAGGAAAACTAAACAGGAAGGAGGCAGGAAGACTGAGCCATCCGGTGATGTGGCTTGCTCAGGCTGTGAGTGCTGGTAATTAGGCCCAAATCAAGCACCAGGGAGGGATGGTTGGTAGAAATATACTACCTATAGTATGTAGAGAGAACTGCTACTAATACAAATATTGATGCAAAATAGATTCTTGTGAAGGACAGAAACACCACTTATCTGTGTACCTACCTGTTTCCAAATTTTAGAGGCCATTACTCTCCCTTTTGGCTGGGCACTCACTTTTAGGCATTCATGTCATTGCCATTAATGGAGTATTTTATGCTTTGCTACCAAAGTATATTGGAAAGATATCTGACAAATAGAGCATAATACGGAGGATAATCAGGTGTAATTGAAATCCATCTCTGTTACAATATTAAGAGAGGAAAATAGTTGTAGCTTCCAAACTCTTAGGAACTTGTAGAGCTGCCTGTGATTCCAATTTAGAAAATAAAAAGGATTCCGTGAAAAATAAAATAATTTTTTTAGTTGCTTAACTATGCTGGTAAAATAGTCATAAATAACCTGAAATGTGTATAGAGCTACTAACAGAAAATTAAAGAATGCAAACATTTGCCAATAAGAAGCTTTGTTTTGCTTATAATTATACACACAAATAGTAAAAGGTTCCTGCCCAGTTACCTCATTAGCTGCATGACATGGCATCCTTAAATTATTTGACTAAAACAGTCAATGTGACAAGAGAAAAGATTCTCATTAGTCCCTTTCTATCATATTTAGGAAGAATCCCAAGATTAAAAATTTTATGTGTGAGCCAGAAAAGGATTGTACTCTCACCAGTAATTAAAATACCTCTTCAGGTTTTCTGGTCTTCTAATGGTCTAATATTGAAATTCCAGCTGTGTGAAAGGCTTGTATCACTTTGTAACTCTGACTTGAAAGAACTGAACCTTTTTAATGTTCAAAAAATAATAGGCTTTCCCTGAAGAAGCCATTAAGTACCTTTCTTCTGTATGTTTTTTCCCCCTAGTGTTTCACTTCTTTCTAATCCTCAATTCCGTAAAAGTTAATATTGTCTATTAGTTTAATTTACGTCAGATGAAGGGTGACTTTCATAAAGCAAAGCCACCCAAATGTAACTGAAGGTATTACTTCTTGGAAGTACTTGAAGTTAACAACCCATCTTGTACCTGAAATGAAATGTCCTTTACTGACACTGACAACCATTTATGTTCATCAGAAAATTCTCGTTACAAATACAAGCTACTTAAAATCAAAGAAAATATAAATATTTAGCCATCAGTAAATGTCTTGTGGTTTGTGATTGGCTTTCTGATGGAGAGAATTTACTGTGCTAGATTTATGAATTAGCAATCCTTTTTCAAGAGAATTGACTCCTCTTATACTTTGAATTGTTTGCATAAAGATTTTTAAAAATTATTTGTTGTTTTCCTCCAACTTCTTTTTTGCTTGAGCAGAAGGGCAGAATCACCTCCCTCATCCTGCTGGCCCTGTGACTTGTTGCTGCAGCCCAGGATATGTTTGGCTTTCTGGGCTGCAAGAACACATTGCTGGGTCATGTTGAACTCCTTGTGCTGCTGCTTCTTATTGTTAAGCCTCTTTGTTGCTTTGGTATAACTCTGAGGCACAGATGGGCCCTGATTTTTCCTGGAACATGTATCCTCTGCTTTCTTCATCTGTGCCATCTTTTGTAGCAAGGCCTCTGTAGTATTTTCCATAATATAATTTCTATCAACCTTTTCAAACTATAGGAATCTCTAGACTAAGACTTTTAGATTTTATGTTTATGAAATCTACTTAAAATAAAAATAGCTTCTGAAATCCTCATGTTCTTATCTGGTAGAAGCAGTATCTTACTTCTAGGGAAGATGCAGCCAATGTTCAGGTCAGTTTTCCAAAAAATATGAGATGAGTGTTAAGTTCCCTCTCTGGATTTGCATGAGTGATTCCAGATGCACTGCATTTATGCAGTAGCTATGTAAGACAGTCTTGCAGAGAATACTGATTGGTGCACCCTAGCAAAGCCTTAGGGGGTGAACTGGAATAATAAGGATAAAGATGATTTCTAATAGGTATCAGACCTATTATATTGTACTTGACCACTAAAGAATTATCACAGCGAAAACCTGAAAATAAAATTAATAGGCACCAGATATTTTTCTTTTTAGACAGAAACGTTGGACATTTTTTTTCTGCAATTTTGCTTTTATTATATGGCACAGAGAGGCTCTTCAGTAAGAAAAAATGTATTATTATGCATTCAAGTATCCCTTTTGACAGAAACAGCTGAAGCTTGACATATATGTGCTGTTGAAGCATGATCATCTACAATAAGGCTCTCTGCTGACATACCTGCAGCACTTGGAGTTGCTGCAAATAATTCCATTTTTCAGTATGATGAAGCCTCTATTCTGATCCTCAGAATCCTCTATTCTGAGCATGTATCATACATAAAGAAGAATCAGTTTGGTTGTAAAGATGTCTGAATCTCAACACAAGCACACTGCAAAAACGGTTACCCCAGGTAATGAGTCAATAACAGCCTGAGCCACTTTATATATTTATTAATATATTTCTTATTTTTAGTATGTAAAAAAATTGCTTTTTGAGGGACTGATATTTTCAACAAGTTTACACTCTATTTATTTGAGATAGACTCAAAGTTGGACACTGACCTGGACACCAGGCCTGCAGGGATGGTCAGAATTTCAATCATGTGAATGTCTTCAGATTAGCTATAAAGTTATCTGAGTGAAAATCCTGGATCTGAACTCATTGTAGTTTTGAGACACTTGAATTTGAAGAGGTTTTTATTGTGCCTTTAACTTACGACTCCTGATTTTTATTTCTGTAGCATTCTTTTAATTAAAAGTCTGAATCATTCACCAAAGGGCTAAATATCCCTTATACAAAAACACTGCACGAGTGACTTGCTGTAACAGGATTGATCTGGAAATATGTATCATTTTTCACATATATATGAGACATAACTAAATAGCTGTGTTTGAACAACTGAAAATGCAACCACAAGTAGATATTTCATAGTAGAAAAGAATCAAAATGCTCCCACGTATTTTAATTCATAACTTTTTTTTTTTATATAACAAGAACTGAATTGTGACCTATGCTACTTTTGTTTGCATTCCATACCTATGTGATAAGCATGGGTAGTATAGTTTTTTTAGGAGAAATGTTGCTTGACTGGAATAATGGCTCCATATTAACATTCTGGTGAAAGGATAGGGTTGTCTTCAGATACTTCTTTAATGTTTTTACACCTGTTCAAAGGTACAATTGTGAAAGACATTTATCAGGAGTGAGTAACACACACTCAATGAGGTGACCCTTCCTTGTGTCTGAGCACAGCTGCTATTGTCAGGGTCTTTTTCTATCAAAAATTATCTCGTAAAGCATAACTTCTGTATTTTTTTTCCTTTAATATGTGTATTTTTCTCTATATGTATAGACAGTGAAAAAATAGAAGTGAACTAGAGTTGAAATCAAACTTTGACTCATTAAAAAAAAAGGTTATATTCGCAATCTCTAAAACTGTGGTTTTGTTTTCATAAGCCTGAGAAAATATAGGATATTTCTTCCTTACCATTGGATTCCTTGATATACTTCACATATATGTTACTATACCTATTACTTGACTCCCATGGGATATTCTGGTTCAGACTGAACTTTAGTCATCTCTGATGTCCAGAGTCACTGCCTTTTCTATCTCCTTGTCTTTAATATCTTCCCTTGTGAAGTGCCAACTGTTCTGACATATTTGGTCGGTTATTCTAAATACTTTTTCTGCTTTTATTCCGTTATTTTCATCACCACTGTATTTTATCCCCCTAGGGAACACCTGGTGCTTTGGGCACAGTGCTTTGCATTTGAATTAGTCTATTCTGTTCTGTATGAATTTTTGTAATGTGTTTATTACCTCAGGATCTGGGCACCTCCCAGTGGTACATTAAGTAACCAAATCTGTCACAGCTTATTTGCTGCCTTATACTCTCCTTAGATTTGCGGGGGAATATTTTCCTTTGGTATGGTCTTCTGTTGCTATTTTTGAAATATGAGATGTGTTTACTTGTGCTACAGAGAGAGATGAAATAATTGTCTCTTGAACTTGGGGCAGAAGTTTTGAGTTCTTGGATCCCAGGGGTATTCATCCCAAAGTAAATTCCCAAATAAATAGGAGCTGCCCAGCTTTTGCAAAGGCAGAGATATGACCTTTTTAGTAAGAGTGTTATAATTACTACTGATGTTAATACAGAAAGACAGCTCTTGGCTACTCAGAGAGCGCTTTTAACCATAAAATTCAGAGATTTTACTCATGATCCTCAAGGAAAAAAAAAAAACCAAACAACTAACGTGCCATGTAGCAGTGTGTCTAAAAATGTTTCCCGGACGTCAAATCTAATTTCTTTTATAGATAATATAGTCAACAATATTGGTCAGAAAAAGGGGCAAGTTTGTTCCTTAATACACATTTTTCTTTTCTTGAATTCTCTAATAAATTTAGTAGCGATTATCTTTTTTTAAATGCAATTTTATATGCAAGTTACAGCTTATTTGCTATTGGGTTATCTTCAGATGTACTGTATTGGCTTCAATATTGCCGCATATTTATGTGCAGTGCTGTTATCAAATGTGACATGCTCAAAATGGGAAATGCCTAGAACAAAAACACAGATGAGTACTAGAAACTAATTTTTTTTTCATTAACGTGATTCATTATTTGTTTTACAGATTTTGGAGTTAAAATATTATGAGGGAATCAATTGATTCATAGGTCTCATAGGATTGAGTCAGAACTGGGTTTGCAATTGTTATCTGATAAGGACTGTTGATGCTATCATCTCTCTCCATCCCCTGAATAGTGAACACGAAGGCTCTTCCTGCTCAGCAAGGCTTATTACTGTTAGATTGGCTTCTAAACCAACCTAATGCAGGTCACAAAATGTAGTAAATTGGCAGCTGCTCTAACTGATGAAAAAAATAATTGCAGTGTGAGGCAGGGGAAGTTCTAAACTAATTTCTCCTTAGCAGAAAATAGCTATTATCAAATGCAGAGAAAGCTATGTTAAAGTAACCTTGAATTTTTGCCTTGAAGTCAAAAGCAGCTGGAATTTTCAGTCATGGTAATGGGTACATCTGAACAGTTGCATAATGAAGCTCCAACATCTAAAGAAGTTTCATGCACATCCCCCACCCAATTCAAAGGTGTTATTTTTCCAGGAAAGAAGCCTGTGCAGCTGGGACTTTTATTCACACCCTTCAGAATGATGTCCGTGAGACCTTTTTAATGCTTTGATGTGGGCCAGAATGGTAAGGCTGTGTATCTGAAACTGGCACATAACGTTTAACTTTAGGAACTCAAAATCAGGTCATTGTAATGTCAGAAGGGCTAACATTGAGATCTCAGCATTAACTATGAGTGTAGTCAGGAAAAGAAAAAAGCAGGCAATTTTGAATTTTTTTTTCTCAAATTTTACTATGTAAAGAAAATATGTCAATTGCTAATTGGACAATATATACAAGTTAGAGTATAAAATATGAAGAAATAGAGAATAAATTATTCATTCTGCTTTATGTCATGAAGATCAGAAGCTGTTGGTGGGAAAGTAAATGAGAAATGTGTCAGAAGGGCTTAAACAGAATCACGGAATCACTTAGGTTGGAAAAGACCTCCAAGATCGAGTGCAACATTTGGCTGAGCCTTGTCAGCTAAACCTGGCATTAAGTGCCACATCCAGATGTTTCTGCAATACCTCCAGGAATGGTGACTCCACCACCTCCCTGGGCAGCCCTTTCCAATGCTTAACCACCCTTTCAGAGAAGAAATTCTTCCTGATGTCCAACCTGAACGTCCCCTGGCACAGCTTGAAACCAACCTTCTTGTCCTGTCGCTGGTTGCCTGGGAGAAAGGCCAACCCTCGCCTGACTACAACCTCTTTTGGGGGACTTTTAGAGAGCAATAAGGTCTTCCCTGAGCCTCCTTTTCTTCAGGCTAAGCACCCCCAGCTCCCTCAGACTCTCCTGATACGACTTACTCTCCAAACCTTCCCCAGTTCCACTGTCCTCTGGACACATTGCAGCAGTTCTGAGGAGCAAAATTCCTTGGTTTCTTTCATATCTGTGATTTTCAATGACCCAATATGAATTGTAAATATGTAGAAGATTGCCAGGCAACAAAATCTCATTGTGTATTCTTCACCAATTCTAGTGATAGTGCCTTTTAAAATGCCTGCAGATTGTTTTATCACAAACTTCAGTGTAATTTCCTTTCTACAAGACAGGATTTTGGTCTAGCAGAAGAAATTCCTTCAAAAACTGAGGTAAATATCTGATGCAGCTTAAGGATACACCCTGAAGCAGAACATAATATTTGCATAAGAAATGACTGACTTATCACATAAATTTTCCTGTGTAATTTGCTAGTTTGCCTCCAAGGGGTATGTAAACCTGAAAAAGAGAGAAGTCAAATGTAAAAGAGGTATTTCTGCTTTAAAAAAGTAGTCTTATCTGAGGGCTTAGCATGTTGTATCCTGATAGGAAGGGGTTTTTCTCTCTGGGATACATGGAAAATGTTGTAGGCAACTTGTGCAACTTCTTAGTTGGTGCATTGAAGATGTATTCCCTGTATGTTATGCTGCAGCAGTGTGATATCGTTATGTGTCCTCTTGCTTCTTAGAAACTGAATTTCAACATCAAGGATATTAAAGATGACAAGTCTTTCTATACAGTTGAATTGCCAGGAATTGGTAATGGTTTATCAGAAAATTGTATCCTGTTTTAATGTAGTGTAACAAAGAAGCTATTTTTAAAAGGATGAAGAACTTACACACGTGAGGTAAAAATGTGAAGTAACTACATATAGTCATCCATATCATTCAAGGTGTATACAGCAAAAGATTGAAGGAAATGGTGAGTGCATGATGTTGAGCACGCACATATATAGATTACTTGGGGCTGAAAACGCAGCTCTAAATTAATAACAGCAATGAAAAGAAGTGTAAAAAGGACGGGCTGGTAGAGCTTGATACAAAGCATCACTGCTTTAAATATTTACTGTTTTAAATGCTGCTGGTTGGTGGCCAGGAAAATTGTAATCTTTGCACTCAATATGTTGTATTAATCATGTGGGTTGTTTAAGAGGAACACTGCTGGATGCCATGGGTGAATCGGGACTGTGGTGCCTCTCCTGCTCTTGACACGTGAGGGGCTTTGTGTGTGTAAGCCAATGTCTCTCTGAAATCACTAAAAAAGGACATTAAGTTCAGTGACCAGCAGATCAGATTCCTCCTCATTGACCATCAGAGATGTTTTTATCATTGATTCTCATTTGCTTCTCTCAGTCAATAAACTACACACAGCACTATCTAAAACAGCCCTCTGCAGAGGTCAAGTGTCTTCCACATGTCATCAAGTTCATGACTTGAAAGGGTCAGAGGTGTTTGCTGGAGAAAAGGAAGGATCACCTGGGATTAATTTAAGGAACCTTGAGGTTACAAAACACAAAGAATGGGATTCCTCAGGAATTAATTTTTAAATTGATACTTATTAAATTCAGTGAAGCAAAACCATGTTACATTACTGATCCATTTCCCTGTGCAACTTGCATATTTATTACCATTAATTTAAACCACTGACAGTCAGAAAGATGCTATTTCTGTAGGATTGCCTGTAGTCATACACCAGAGAAAACTTACACAACCGTCAGCACCTATTTTGTGGCTATAATCCATCTGTAGGATGCAGACTGTGTTTTCTCCTTAGGTGGTGTTTGTGTGGAACTCAGTGCATGAACGTGTAGACTCAATGCGTTCCCAGTAGAATCTTGGGTTTACCTCAACGTCACAGAAAGGAAAATGTATCTTCAAAATAGTATTGTCTTTGTGACTTACCACAGTCTGGGCTTGTATATTTGTTGTGCTCAAACCACAGTGCTCAATAAAGAGTGGTTCTGTTGAATAACTGGAAAGAGGCTTTCTGGCCAGGCTTTTGAGAGCCGTGCCGTGATGGTCTCTGCTGGAAGCCATATTTTGCATATCTTACAATAGCAGCATTTTCTGTCAGTGCCAGAACTGTTGTAGTCAGTCATCATTCATGGCAGCGTAATATCTTTGCAATGCCAAGTGGGAAAAGGACAATGACACCAGCCTCTGCAATGCATGAAACATGCATATCCTAAATATATGGAGCTATCTGTGACTGCAGATGGCCATCTCCAGTTCATTTTAAAGTGGGCACTTGATCCTTTGTTCATCAGAATGTGTTTCACTAGACCACAACAGAGTAAGATGGTACAATATAATATTCTTTCTCTCATTAGGTTGGCCATGAAATCTCAGTGCTGCCAACATATATTAAGAGGCAAAATGACCAACCAAAGGACTAAGAACAGACTTCACCTTATTAAATGAATGATAAAATTGAGCAATATTATTAAAAATAAAAAAGTATGAGCAAACCAGGTGAAGGTTGAGAAATGCTGCACTAATTTAGCTGTAAGAACAATATAAATCACAAATTTAGCTTTTGGAGATGGGTGAGTGAAATTACAGTGCAGCACTGCAGATGTCAGTTTACATGTCAGCCTTGTTCTTGTGATTAAAAGGAATATCTGCAAAACCTGAAGCAGCAGTATTATTCATATGAAGGTTGAGAAAGCAGATTGAATGCAGCTGAAACCAAGTGAGTCGGAAACAGAAGCTTTGTTGTTCCAGGCAGAATATAGAAGCAGAGATTACAAAGTTTTAGTTGCAAAGATCACACCGGTGCCACCGCAATTTATACTTTATCGTATCAAAGCAGAACTCACATCTGGCTGCCATGCCAAAGGTTTCTTTGCTTTGCTTTGTTTCAAAAGCTGCTTTCTTTTTCCTTTGCTGCACGAGGTGGTGGCATTGCTTATGTGGGAGATGGATCTAACAGCTCTGTGGAGTGCAGTGTTCTCATGCATTAGGACAATCCTCTGTTTGCCTGGTGTCTGTTTTGCAATGTTCGGGCAATGTCAAGAAACCAGATCATGAAAAAACCTCTGTTTCTGAATGTCTGCCTGCGCATTTCTCTCCCAGTAGTTTTTCCTCAGCAATTCAATCTGCACTGACAACTGGTAACCCAAAGCCAGGTTTTGAAAAGCTTCCATTAACTAACATGCAGATGGATAGACAGAGGGGCTTCTGAGTATGCCTGGGCACAAACTCCCATGGAAGCTGGATCAGGAATAAGCTTTTGATTGTGATTCATTAAAAAATCCTTCAAAATAAGAAATAAAGTCAGAGAAGGGCCTTATATAATGGGAAAAAAGTAAAAAAGGATATATATCAACTGATTTTCTCACAGTGCAGTGCTGGGAGCCAAACCATCTTTGGCATGGCTGCAGTCTGCATCCATTGCCTGCTTTAATATTGACTGTTCATCTTTTCAACATCTGCTTCTTTCTATTTTCTCCCATCATCTCTTTTTTGCTCCCATCCTTTCACCATGAAAGGATTAGTGTAGGTGAACATCTTTTAAACACACCCCATTCAGACTCATTTGAAACTTACCATTTCAGAAGCCTTTGAGCCTTTACTTAGAGCTTTTAAATCTTCTCTGCTAGAGACCAAGTATATGACAAAAACTATGCGCTAGGGAAAAATTCCTAATGCCACAGTGAAGTCAGCAGGGATGGTGCAGATCATAAACCTGTTTCCTTCTGCAAGTGTAGCAACTGAAATGCCAATCCCTGCTATTCAAGGTGGCTGAAATTGGGGAATTATGGTGAGCACTTGCACTAACTTTACTTGGTTTGCTTCCTGGCTGGGTTTACTCTCACTTTGCTAGTTGAACTGAAAAAGGAAGGGAATTAGTTGCTGCTTTTACATCAGGGAGAGGTGGCAGGAAAATATATAATTTTTTTAATGTAAATTTTCTATTTAGTAGTCCTCAAAATTTATGTTGTTGAAAGTACTGATCAAAGTACACCACTGAAATTCTGTAGGAATACTTGGAGTTTTGTGCAAAGCTAAATTTTATCAGTTTCATCTACAAAGTGTTCTTCCTAGGGTGTATAGTTCCACCAAGCCAGAGCTGCAAAAATGAGTGTGGGTGGCACACTCTTTCTATTCCTGTACCATCATGCTTTGTATTGCCTGAATTTATTCATCTGCATTTTCCTCTGGTTTAAAACCTGGTTCCAAATTTTCATGAGACTTTGAGAAAATCCAGAAATAAGCTTTCTTCTGGTCCTCTTAATAATCTTTGCAGACTATTCAAATTCTTTATGCTCACTCACTCTTGCAGAACTTTTTAATAAATACTTTCCTTCAGTGAAATATTTGTATCTTTCCCCAGTCAAGGAAAAATGTCCATCCAAGGTCTTTTCTTTCAGTAGCTCTTTTCTTTGGAGACAGGTATTTATTTGAATGTAGTTGCATTATTCCAATGCTCACCAATATTCTCCACAGAGTAGTGAATCCCTTCCCTAAGCTGACACACACTGATTCAGTGATACTCTTGAGGGCAGAAGTGTGCTTCTTCCTGCTAAAAATTGAGCCAGAAAAACTTTCTTGCTTAGTCCCATTGGAATATTGAATTGATTAATAGAAATGTGCTTTGCAGAACATCTGCCCCTGACAACTGGGCTGCAAAGGGATGCCATCTCCATGCAGAGAGTACAGCTGGGTGTGCTGAAGTCAGCTACTCCACTGGCCAATAACAGTTCTCGTGATCTAATAATTTTTCTTCAATTGTATGTAACTACATTGTGGTCACTATTCTGTCTGCACAGGTCAGGAGGTGCTTGCTCTACCTGAGAGGTGTTACAAACCTCCTGTCCTTCTCCAGCTAACCTTCCCTTTCCACACAGGTGAAGTCACTAATGAAGCAGTGTATTATCCTGGAAGTACAAGCTTTTCTGATTGAGATCTCTCAGAAAACTGCAAAGTAATAGAAAACTATCAGTGGAAGAAAACTCCAGAATGAGGCTCCCTTTTATGTATTCTGAAGTGATTTTTGCTATTTCACAGTAGCTTATGCAGTTTGGTTTGTGGCTGTCCTGTGACCCACTATGGATAACCCAGGTAATTATTGTGGTGCACCTCAGCATCCGGGGAGTTCCACTGGAGCTGAGGGTGGCAGGAAGGTTTCCTAGCTGTATGGAATGTAGCAGTGGAACAGGAATATCTGGTTCATGTGCAGAGCTATGTGGCATATAGACAGTCAGCTCAGTCCTCCTATAAATTTTCAAGTTCAGTCCTCTCATGTGGGAAATGATAGGAACAATTTCTACCCACTATCCAATTATCAGCAAATGAGATTGCTGTCTGAGAAAAGGCAAGCCATTCTAACAAGCTTGAAAAAAGGCTTTTACTCCACCTTTAGCATTAACTCTTTTTATGTCATTCATGTCTACCTCTTTCTATTATTCTTTTGGTTTTCACCACACTGTGACAATGATAGCAGTGTATAAGTGCTACATCATGAACATCAAAAGAGTATTTTCTACTAGAAATTACATCCTGTCCATGGCTAGCAAATTTTTATATTATGTTGGTATCAGAGGTAAAAAATATCTTGGGTTGGAAGGGACATTAAAGATCAACTGTCTAATTATATGAAGAAAAAATCTTTATGAAGAGTTGTCCCAAATATTTTCTTATATAAAAAAAGCTTTCTTGTAATCATGGTAGCCTAACATAAGAAAAATATTTCTCTTCCCATTTATTGTGTATCCAAGCACCTCATTCTCAGACCATTTAAAAAGTAAGGGAGTCATGCCAGATGCACAGTAAAATTCAAAATTTTGCTGAGTACAAGTAAAATAAGTCCATTGCCTGAAGCTGATATGAAGGGAATCTGAACAGCAGGTACAGTTATACCAGCTGGGAGGTACATTATAAAATTGCACATTTCAAATAGAAAGCAAATACTCCCAGAATCACTTTCTCAAAAAAACCTCATTTTTTCAATACTTCAGTGCACAATAGTGAACAAAATAATAAACGAAGTAGGACCAGAAGAAGCTTTCCTTTACAACAAAGAAAATTAACCACAGTGCAAAAGAGGTTTGGGTTGATAGAACATAAACTCCAGTAATATAATGAAATGTGTATTTTTAACCATCACTTTTTACATTTTCCTTTTTGACCTAATACTGATGTAGAGAGCTTTAATTAAGATGGATTATTATAAGTGAGCCCAAGCACAGGGACAGAAAAATGAGGAAGCAGAACACAACCAAGGAAGAGCATAATAACTAGAGACAGACTCAGGTTTTGGGGAGAAAAAAGTACTGTAGGTACCACCTTAAATTGTCCTGTAGCAGCCTTCCACTGAATAAATAAAGGAAGGTACATTATAAAAGGCTACACAGGTCATAATATGAGTTTACTTTTAATTGGAAGATTTTATCATCTTCTGCAAAGATTTAATTGCTTAAACCTTTTCTGGCTTAAAATCTATATTAAACAGAAAGCATGGGAAAAGAAAGGGAATATCTAAAAGAAAAAGTCATGTCTATGGATGGAAAAAAAAGTGGCTTTCCTGGTTTTGGAAGTGGAATAGTATCATTAAACAAGGCAGATTAATAATTCATATATGAATTTATTATTGATTTGTAGTGTGAAACCAAACAAGCTAGATTTCAAAGCAATAAATAAGCCACACCTATCAGTGGGAAAAGTGTTAATGAAATGAAGGACTTGCATTTAGAAAAGATGAGTTTTAGTTCTTTCTCATGTGCTCTAACATCTCTAGAACATTAGGAGTTTTGCAATAGTTGTGGGAGACAGTGGTCTTTGCCCTCCACAGGCACATAACAGAGAATATTAATCGGAAAATTAAAGTTTTGCTTTCTTTTCCCTCCCATGGCCTATCCAGATACATCAGAAAAAAATCCTGTTTAAATAGGACAAAGATTTTACTGGGTTCTGTTTTCTGGCTGGGGTTTACTTTGGTATTTTTTTTAGCCAATAAATGCAAGTACTATGACTCTGGTGTCTACAACAAGTATAGTGACACATAAGGTACCCAAATAACAGATTAGTTTGCATTCATTTTATGTTTTTTGTTAGTATTTTTCAATATTTTTGTCAAAAGGTCTGAAAACACATGCTGTGGACATTTCACCTTTGTCACTGGCACAATGCTCTCATAACCTGAGCACGGAATGTAAGGGATAGTTTAGTCCTGGAAAATCCCAGAGGAAATTTTGTTGGTTTTCTTCTGAATATCATACACAGTTGTGGCACATTAATTCTGGATTAGACCAATAGTGACCATTTGCTGTGCTGACTTTACTTAAAGTATTTTCTGTCATCTTCTGGAAGAATAACATCACACTACTCCGATGATCCAGAGGGACAGGAGTCAAGCCATACATATTAGCACACTGTGGAAACACTGCCATTTACCCATGCAAACGTAGCCCTTACGGGACTCCTCTAGAGCAGAATTTCATTTTTACTTTAAATAGCTTCACAAACTTTGACAGTAATTTCTTCTTCTCATGAGATGTGCAGAGGCACGCCTTTGCTCATGTCTAGTATTGCCTATTCAGTGCGAGAACATGCAATTTTCCTGTCAGTGCAACCATTAGAAATGGTTAGTGGGGCTGTGAATGCAGTTACAGAAGAGGTTTCTGTTCTACAATTTCTCTAGAAATCCCACTCATTATTTCCTACTCTTGGTTCTTTGCACACATTATTTTAAAAGCAATAGTGCAAATCATTGCTGTCTCACAAGACCTCCTTTCATGAGCTCTCCGAACAGTAAGTGTAGCTCACAATAGCCCATGTTTGTCATAATCTGACTAGTACCAGGTGTCATGTAAACCCATGTCCTGTTTTACAACATGCTCTGATTTCATATAGTGTCTTAAGATTAGACTGGAGCCCAATATATGATTAATAATTTAATTAATTAATAATTTACTAGATTTTATTAAATTGGTAAAGAGGTGACAGCAGCAACAAACTCTACATAACCGCTGTGTGAAACCCCAAAATTAAAATATATCAGTTCAGATCTGCACAAAATAAGTCATAGTAATTCCACAACACTGGACAAACAGCCTAAACAAAAACCCTTGTATTGGCATGTCAGAAATTTATTGTAGTTTCTCTTAAATTTATGTTCAGGCTATTGAGTGGGTAGAGAGAGGGAAATCTTTTCAGTGGTCATATGGACTCTTTAGTGACACAACACTGAATATAGTAATAGTTTCTTCAAATAGTTCCGTGTAGGTTTGAAAAGTTGTCACATTTTTCGATATAACTCCCAATGAAGATCAGAGTCATCGTTAAATTCTCACTATATGAGTGGCTATTTGCAATAGAAAACCAAATTCAGTTATGAGTGCATTACAATTATTAATATAGAGCTACCCTTTCTTCTTAACTGGGGTGAGAGTATATTCATTCACATTTCAGAAATTTCAATATTTTATAAAAGGTCTACGTAGCTAAGTGTGTTCAGTGGCATATTTAGAAATGTCACAGGGCTTGACAGTTGAAATTAAAGACGGTGATATTTACATCTATCTACATATCTACATAATGAAAAGTAGCTGTTTGTGAATACCCCGGCTGCTGTAGTTCTACCAGCAGCCTTCAGGAGTGTCAGTGAAACACTGAACGCTGCAGAATAAGCATCTTTAATACTTGAAATTTTATTTGTTGCAGATTTTAATATTTGTGATGACTATATTGCAGCAGAGTGGCTGAAAAGCTGTCTCGGTGCTCAGGGCATTTCTGGCTTCTCTTCCTGATCACTTTTTCTGCCCTGCTTTGGCCTGAAAGAGCAGTTGCACCATAGAGCATAATTGCACAAATTCCTGGAGCTAGCAACACATGTTATATGCTGTTGGAAAGTGTGAAATCCACACTTTCCAGTGCTAATAGCTATTTGTTTATTTTTAATTTCCTGGTTCATGAAGTGCAACTCCCCCTCAGACTGTACTGCTGCCTGCTTGCTGTGGCCTGAGGCTGTCCAGATTTCTAATTGTCTTCTCTTACTTTGAGGGAAAACTCAAGGGGAAATGTTTCAAAAGTACTGATTTTGATGCTGCCATTTTCATTTCTGAATTTTTCCCTTCATTATATTTATAAGTTTCTAGCTAGAAACATAAGAGGATGTCATATTATTAAAAAAAAAAAAAAAAAGAGAATTAGGTCGATTCCCTTTGAGTCTTTTATTCTTAGTTAATGTCCAGGTAAAGACTCATTTTGTTTTCCTACAGAACATGATCCAGGCATTTTTTTCCCTTCAGGTAATCTGCCTTTCCATTAGCTCCTTAGAGTAAAACAGTAACATACTAATATTCTTTTGGCTTCATGGCCAAATATGGGTATTTCTCCAGGCTCATTCATTACCATTTATCTAATAGCTGCTTTATGGTTTATGAGAAAAAGTAAAACCTACCATAGGGATAATCTCAAATATGGCAAGCAGCTTTTGCCAAATGGTTCACAGCAGCCCTGCAATTATCTCATTGCTTTATTTCTCAGAAGGGAAACACTCTTTCCTCAAGCTTTTGCTGTAAAAACTGCGGAACTCTAAAAAAAAAGACTTCTATTTTAAAGGTCTGATTTCACATGAAAATTATATGCATTGCAAATGTTTTCTTGGCAATTTACTTGTCATAAATGCCTATTGTACTGAAAAACTCTACAGGGAATTGGATGTATTTATTCTGCATGTGCTTAGGAATTTGTAAAAAAGACACAAGGACAATAAAAATAGAAATATTATGACTCTTTGAAAACCCTAGATACAGAGATTGTTTTCAACTCAAATATAGCTTTCTGAGGTCTGAGTGTAAAGCAGGTTTCCTAGCAGGGATTAGGTGCATGCTATTGTACTTTCATAATGAGGAGAGCACTGAACCAAACAAAAATATTGTGCAATATTGACAGAAGACATTCAGAGCTGATGCACATAAAATAATGCAGCAAATAACACATAAGGCTCAAATCACTGCTGTGTTTGGGCCATTATTACCTTGAATGTGAAGCTTAGCTTTGTTGCTTTAAAAGTATTCCAAAAGGAGTTGCAATGGCCCAAGCTCTGCTCCAGTTCAAAGCTTGCACCCAGAGAGAGGTCCTTGGAAAGTCCTTCCTAGCTTTTGTAGGGAAATGTGCCCAAGGGGCAGTGGCTCTACCATAAAATCTGAAATAACTTGATTTTCACATTTTTGCTGAAGTGAGCCTGAATCCAGCCCTCAGCTGTACTCATCAGTCAATATTTCCAGTTGCCTGGGGGAAGAACAGCAGGCTTTGAAGTGAATGAGAGTCCTTCCAAGCACTAGCAGGACAGAGACACAAATATTTTCACCCACGTTGCTGCAAACTCTTCCAATGGATTTCTTTTGCAGCTGTCATTGAAAGACTCTTAGTTTTTTAATTGTAAAATTATTAGCTGGGTGGAATGGGCTGCCTGGGAAAGTGGTGAGGTCAACGACCTCTGGCAGTATTTAAATTACATACAGCTGCAACCCTTAGTGACAGGGTTCGCTGGTGGCCTTGGCAGTGCTGGGTTAATTGTTGGATTTCATTTTTAAAGTATTTTATTTTTACTTTATTTTTTTATTTTTATTCTCCTTCCCGAACTCACTTTCCAAGACCTTGTGATTGGCGGAAAGCAGAGTTCAACAAGTGGAAATATCTGGTTGCCCAAGGCCATGGTATTGAGAATTTTGAGAACGATAACATCAGTAATGAGTGGCTGGTGGATTACCGCAGCATTCCTCACAGAAAGCTCCTAACTGCATTGCAGTTGAGAGCAAGTGTCTACCCCATATGTGAATTTCTAGCAAGGGTAGGCATGGCTTGTGCAGTACATCTTGCAGGCACCGCGCTGCTGATTATGAGACAGCTGCCCATGTCATCAGGAACTGCCCAATCACTCAAGATGCTACAATTAAGAGGCATAATTCCATCTGTGAAACCCTTAGCTGTGAGTCTAAGAGGGAGGGTTGGACTGTGTTCTGGGAGCCACATGTGAAGGATGAGAAAAACTGATTATATAAGCTGGACTTGATCTTTGTAAAGGATGAAAAGGCATTCGTAGTGGACATGATGGTGACATATGAGCATCACAACTTGTCTCTAAAAGAGGCTGCTGCCAAGAAGGCAAGAAAATATCAAGGCCTTCTCCCTTAAATCCGTGATCTTACAAATGCAGCAGTCATAGAGTTCATTGGTTTTCCTTTGGGAGCGTGGGGAAAATGGTTGGAGAAGAGCTCCGAGTTGCTACAGGCCCTGGGCCTCTCTAAAGCGAGGCAGGGGAGGCTTACCCAGGCCCTAGCACCCAGAGCACTCTTCTCTTCCCTTGACACTGTATATATATTTACAAGTAAAGCTCAATTGTACACAGCTACTAATAAATGGAGGCCCCTTCCCTCTGGGTTCCAGCTGGACAGTGGAATTGGTCATCCTTCATAGCGTGTCTCGCCCAGATTTGGGCACTAAATTCAAATTTGGCTAGGTGAGCAGGCCACCTTTACTTAACTCAGAAAAGAAACATATAATTTATATGTTTACTGAGTAGCCAAATGCCTTTTCAACGTAAATGAGTGTGTGACTTCACTTGGATGCAGTTGCTCACAACTGTGTTGCTGTGCATTGCTGTGTGGGGAGATGCAGTGTGGGGGTGGCTGCATGTGCAGTCACAGGAGCACACTGGCTTCTGCTGTTTCTTTTTCCGAATGCTAAAAATTGGGGGTTTGTCCTTCCTGTAATCTTGGGAGCGTTCAATTTACTTGGGAGCAAGCAAACGCACACCAATGGAGTTCCGAAGTAGTATTACTGTTATTTGATTAAAATTGCTTGGGAATTTTTAAGAAAAAAAAATGCTAGAAGCTGTTTTTTCACTGAAACTAATCATTTTCTTCCTCAGAATACCATCCTCTGGGAAATCTATTGTAATAAATTATTTCATTTAAATGTATAATTCTGATGTTTCCTGTGTGGAATGTACTGAGAGATTTAAGGTTAAAATTAAACATTGAGTTAGGAAGTAATTTTGAGTGTTTTGTCTGTTCAGGCTTCTTGGAACTGTGGATTTCTTCTTTCAACACAAAAACATCTAGGACTGGAAAATCTTTACCTGTCAGACCTTATTTGCTGCATTTTGTTGGACAGAAAGAAAATTTAATTAGAAGCAAATTGTGTGAGATGTTCCTTCCCCAAGAGTTCTATGCCACACATACAGTGAAAGAAGGGCGTTTTCATTAAAACTCTAGCAAAGAGAGGATTATAGTGTGGCCAGAGTTGTTGAAGAAATCCTTCATGGCATCAGAAAGTTTCCCCAGGTATTGTTGGTACATCAGAGCTGCCATGCCATCTCTGGTAGATAGTGCCTGAGCTCAGCCAGCTGGGGACTCTGGCTTGTTCTGCCATGTGCAGTGTCATTAGAGAACTTCTTGGAAAAGCTTTGGTGTATGCAGGGTAGCTCCTGGAGTCAGGAGAGACCGAGGGAGACCCTGCAGCCCTGGGTGCTGGGGTCAGTGCTGAGCTTGGGCTGCCTAAGGCCCTGTGTGAGCTCTTGTGGAGCTGCAACCTTGCAGGGGCCTGTGGCTGTGGGAGCAGGAGGGCTCTGCTGAGGCTGCCTTGGGGAATGGGGACTTCATTGGGCAGCCTCCAGTGCTGGGAGAACCCCCAAATAAAAAAGGACTAGATCAACATCTTGCTGGCACAGGAGTTGTGCTCTGCTGTGGGCCTGAATTTTGCTTCCTGATCATAAGGATCAAATATGAGTTATTTCCTCTTCAACCCTGGGCCAGCAGCACTTGCTGGGAAGAATTGAGCCAGGTGCTGGACGGATGCAAGCTGTGCAGCTTCCCTGCACTTTTCAGCATGAGTGCTGGGGGATTTGTCTGCTTACACTGAGGGATGGTCTGAGTAAAAGCAGTAAAAACACCAGGCTTGCCAATATCTGCGGTGGGATCACACCTGGGCTGTTTTATGTTACAGTAGGAGGGAATGCCCAACTGTATGAAGGATTCTGTTATTAACAGATTTGCCATAAAAATCTTCAGCCAATTTGATGATACAGGATGTCTTAAGTAAATCTCCCACAGAGTTAAAGGAGTGCTGAGTTCAAGGTGGCTCTGGATTGGTCTCTAATTATTTTTACCACTTAGCAGCTGAGGCCACTGCTCAGCCCCTGCTTCCGCTGAGTTCTGATGCTGTACCAGGAGTCCTGAGACAAGGCACAAAAACACTTGCTCCATTAGATAGCACCAGAGAGACTTCTCAGCCTCTGTATTTGGCAACCTCAAAACAACTGAGCTGGCAATGGGTCTGCCCTGTATTCATTTCTGCTTAAACAGGCTTGAGTGGAGCAATACCTGGATCTAATAAACCATGTAAATGTCATTCCTGAGAAGGCTCTTTCCAGAAAGAGATGATGTGCAGTGCCATGCGACAGGCTCGTGCCTAAGCCTCATGGAGGAGACCCAAATTAAATCATATCTCCAGAAGCTGTTGTTCCCTAGATACCAATATGAAAATAATCCATTTCTAAAGATAAATTCTCCTCATACATCAAAAGTAGAGTACATCAAATGTTGCAAGAAGGAAAAAAATAGTAGCTGTAGGGATGGTTTCAGAAATTTCAGCGTGTGTAGAGGAAACCCAGAGCTGTTAGCATATTTTTTTACCTTTTTGGCAGCGAGTAAATGTTCTGTGGCAGACAAATCTGCAGGAAATAAAATTTTATGATGTGCTGTAACCATACTGGTTATATATCTATACGCTACTGGCAGGCTATCAAAAGACACACATTTTCAGCGTTTCTGAATGTGACTTGAAAGCAGCTTGACTTCTGTAATCATAAACACTGACAAGTGTACTCTGCCTACATGGACCAGATGATGTCTCTCTTCATATTAGCATGGTGGTGTTGTACAAGCAGTCCAGTGAGATCAAAATTAACTGAGAAGCAAAGGGAATTTTCTATCTTGCCTAAATATTGGTTATAAACCAATTCATCTATAAAAGGAAACTGCAGCTCATTCTGTTTTCTATCCTTTTAAGTTACTGCTCAAAATAACAGTAACTAGTGCTGGCAATTATTCCTTTCTCATTCTGTGCATCTCACTAATATAGAACCAAACTCTCCTTTCCTTTATCCTAAGAAAATCCCTAATGGAGGGGTTCTACTGACCACGAAAGCAATAATAGCTAATTGCAGACATGAAACACCTTTCTTCATGTGTGTACATTTTATGTTTGTAAGAAGAACTCTGATGAATCTCTATGGTGCACAGCTGTACTGTATCCTCTCCAGGCAGTACTGTCACAGGCAAGCACATAAACCATGTGTAAGCATATTCTTCAAAAACACCTCCCCTTTCCAGCTCCTATTCCTACCTTCCACAAACTATGCATGTGGTTTCTAGCTCCGTTGAAAACCAGGAGTAATTAATGCTTTCATTATCTTTTTTTATGGAAAGGCAGTACAACCAGGTAGAAGTTACCATAAAGAGTGCATGATGAAAAATCAAAAACAAGCATACCAACTTAACAAAACCCAGTTGTATTTTTGGGCTCAGTTCTTTTACAAAGGCACTCATACACATTGGTGTATGTGTACCTAATTACCACACTGAAGAGCAGAATCAAAAGCAGGTGAAAGTAAATGTAAACAATTTGGCTCTAATGTTGTTGTCAGGACCTTCATCATTAATGTAAAATGTCCTTGTTCTGGCTGCTGCTGCCTGATCTGATGAAAAGCTGTTCTGTCAGCATCACATGCAAAAATTTCTCTGTGTAGCAACCTGGGGGTCATTGATAAAAGAAGATGGAAAAAGCAATAGGTAGCTGAAAAGTTAATTATGGTATTGGAAATATGCTTTATACTATACAAGGCTGAGGTAGAACAAAATTAAATCCCCAGGGGAAAGCCACAAAATACAGTAATATGGAGTAAATTAAAGGAAAATACACAACTTAATGGAAATGACCACTCAATTAAAGGATTTGACAGTGGTCCATGGTTCTGGTTTTTTACTTTCAGGCATTTGGACTTTCACATTTTTAGTCTGTGCTCTTTATTTTGCTCTTAATGTAAAAATGTGTTAGGCAATCCTCTCTAATGTTTGCAAATCAAGGAAAGTTTTGAAGATTAAAGTAGAGCTCTTCCTAGGTAGCTTTTGTCTAAGTGTTCTTAGCAATAGAGGTTCTTAGCTGTAATATACAGCCCATGAATCAAAGAGAATAATTTCACTACAACCAGAGGAAAAACTTGTGGATGTCTGTTATTTAAGAGGCAACAAATAATGGATGATGTGGAAAATATTGAACGTTAAATGCTCTCTTGCTGCTGACTTACAGAATGCTTTAATGCTACTAGATGTTGGATAGTATTAAAACTAAGAAAAAAGGATCAGGAGGCTATCCCAAAGTTAAGGAAAGAATAGACTGCAGGATAATTTTAGAGAAATCAGAGGTATTAAAGTCAACAAAAAAAAAAGTGAAATTGCAGCAGAGCCCTCAAGGAACTAGCTTGAGATATCTTGAGGGGCAAAAGAGACAAAGTAGAGAAAAGCAGCTCTAGCATCTGTATTTAAAATGAATTGACTACTTTCTTGTATCGTGCAGCTTGTCACCTGGCTTGAATATCTAAAAAGATATCAAAATATTAAATAACAGCTTTGCATGCATCAGGGGACTTACAAAGTTGTGGGAACACCCTAGAGTGGGGCCAGATAGGATAAGCCCAGTCCAATTTGCAAGCAAACTGGCTTGATAGTGGTGATACTGTGATTATTTTTTGCCTTTACTATTATACCCCTTTTATACCTTTTTATGACTTCTGTATTCTTTTTGCCTTTTTACAGGCTTTTTGCCTACATCTTGGACTTGTTTGTCCAAGCTAGGAGACTACACATTTTAGAAGCTTTATAGTTAGGGGTTAGAATGCTCCAGACACCAAGGTCCTCTCCAGAACACATTTTGTAAACTGAGATGGAACCATCCAGGGGAAGGTTCCTTGGGGAGGGGGGCTCATTTGAGCCTCTCATTGGGGAATTTATGATAGATATGCTAATTAGTAAGACCTGTAATGTTATACCTGATCTATTGTGTGTGTGCATTGCAGTGTGCATTGGGGTACATTTGACCTGGATGTGATGCACCCTAAGGATCCTTAAAATAAATACCAAGGTAAAATCCCTTTTTGCCTTCTAACTGTGTTTGATTCTTGATTTTAAGACCAGGAAAAGGCATCAGTGGGAGGCCATAGATGAGACCTATCTTGATACTGCCCCAAACTTATGGAAAGTAAGCTAACAAAGCTAATACGAATCAGATGTATTCAGCTGTCATCCCCAAAAAATGGTTCAAAAAGGCACTTGCTTTCTTTCAGTGTTGTACTGCAGCCCAGATGTTATAGAGGGGTCAGCATGCTAAGAAAGGTTCTTTCCTCCTGCTGGCCAGAGTGACAACACTGCTTTCAGTGCACCACTGACTGAACACAGATCTGTTGGCTGGTTTTGCAGGTACAGAATTCACTCCCTCAGATTTTCCCTCTGCCTCCCTGGTTCAGATCTCAGCCGTGTCACACTTGCCATGGGCAGAGTTTGCAGGAAGCAGTGGGCTCTCCTAAGATCCCCGGTCTAGAGCCTGATACAGAGGCCACCAGAGCAAAAGCCAAACTTAGGATTGTATCACGCTCCCTGTGACACATCCCCAGCAGCATGGGCAGCGTCTGTGGGCTCCTGTGGCTATGGGAATGAAACCTGCCCCAGTGGAAAGCCTAATCTCCATAGTGGATACCTAGGGAAGGGCTTGTTGGGATCATTACTGGAAAATTCCTCCACCACTGATACTGAAAACAGCTCAGTGAAATAAACACAATGCTTTTCAGAGAGAAAAGTACAGAGTGCACCAAGACATTCAGTGTGCCAATTTTCTGCATACTTTCTGCATAATTAGCACACTATTAGAAAAAATAACTAGAAGGCACATTTAGAGATCTTTTTTGCTCGGGGCTCTTCAGTATGCAAAACTGAAACACCATGACAGATTTTAAACAGCACCTGCTATTTATACTGGTACTAGAAAACCTCCTGAGGTGAATTTTTCTTTAAGCTTCTCGGCTTAAACCTCGACTACACATTCTCCCTGTGATATACCTGTGGATGCCTAGCATTAACTTAGTCAGGAATGCTGTGTTTAGCCTTTCCTCAAAGTCAAGTCAAAATCTACCATGAAAAATTCTATGCAGTTGAGTGCATTAGTATTCCATAGGTGACGTCAGGATATACCTGTACGCTGACTTCTATTTTGAATCGATTTTATAGCCTTAAATGATTAGTGCCTGAAATAAATGATTGAATGTGCCTTGAGAGAAAATGTGTGATGAATAAAAAGATGATAAAAGCTTTATTTTGTGCAGATACTTGGAGCAGATTTATCTTGTTAAAAAGGTTACTAGAGGGATGACGAGGTAAAAATCTGAATTTTTATTTTCAATTAGCAGATTTGCTAAGACAGAGTTATCCTGGAATGTTTAAAATCTTTTCTAGTGTTGTGCTTTATCTTGCACCTCCTGTCCACTCCTCCTTTTATCTGTAAGAAGTTGCACATGTACACTTGAGCTGCTTACTATTAACAAAAACTTAAGACAACTTCCTGTTCCCTGTTGAAAAGGGACTGTGTTGACCTACCCATGCCCAACTCTTACACTCTAAAATCATTCCACTCACCTGTGATTTGAAAAGATGACCTAGGAATGAATCTGAAATCCTTAGGAGTGCTATTAGATAATGTGTATGTGGCAGGACATCCCCTCAAACCCAGCACTGGTTTTAAGCATGTTTTTCTTGTGAGGCCTCAGCAATACTGTATAATTAACACATACAGCTATTTCTCTCCTAACTCTGTAGGAAATA
Organism: Monarcha castaneiventris obscurior; assembly: GCA_026261815.1. Lineage (NCBI taxonomy): Eukaryota > Metazoa > Chordata > Aves > Passeriformes > Monarchidae > Monarcha > Monarcha castaneiventris. The sequence goes on along the minus strand of JAMPIT010000258.1, from coordinate 20,095,175 downwards.
ATACCCTTTACTGGAAAAAGATCACCTTTTTGGACTTGCTGACCAGAACCTGAGACCACCAGCATCTCCTGCCCCCTTTGGAATTTCTACCTTTTGTTGGTAGGAGTCCTTATTTGTCTGGACATTCACATGATTAAGTAGATTGCTGAAAAAGCACAGGCCTTATATGATCTTTGTGCAGGGGAACATAAAAATGTCCAACCACTTTACAGTGCTGCTGCAATAGCATTATACAGCTTTCCTACTCCTGACAAGCTGACCCAGTGATTCCAAGATTTGTGTGTAGTTTTACTTTCCAGACAGATGGAAAAGGCAATTTCAAACAAATTAAATAAACAAAAACTACTATTTTGGAAGGACTTCTTTAAAAAAAAAAAAGTGATACTTGATTAGCAGCAAAATTGACACCCTATTAAAGAAAACACCCAGCAGTCACCTTTATAAACCTTAGATCCCTCTGTGTGGGGGCCTTATGGTTTTATCTGCCAGGGCTCCAGAGCAGTGCAGTTTATTAAAGACAGATTGTGCCCATGGAGGGTGACTGTCCTTGAATGTAGCACGATGTCAGTAGAAGTGGGGTATTTCCACAGGCTTTCCTCGCTGGAGTGCTGCTGCTGCAGCCCCTGCAGCGCTGTGCTTCCTGCCCCACAGTGCAGCAGCTGGGACAGAAGCAGGCCTTCTATTTCTGTCAGAGCCATGACAGGCACGGGCTGTATTTGCAAGGTGCATGTGCCAAGGCCCAGAGCAATAGGGACACCAGCAGAAGGGGTGCATGTCTGACAAATGCTGCAAGATGGAGCCTTGAATGCAAAAACAAATCTCCCATCTGTAATTTTCCTTAAAAATCACATTGATGAGCTGAAGCTCATCCTCTCTCTTTCTTATTAAAGTAGGTGTTTTGTGTAAAGCACAAATTAATTCACTTCTTATTAGTAATTTTCAAAGGACTTTTCCTGTAAAAGCAAATCCTATGCTTTATCCACTTAGACTGCTATGATACTTGCAGCCTTTCCCATATGCTGTTAGCTGCTCATTTGTCTTGCACTAGTGATAGTCTTTTTAGCTGACCTGTGGTGTGATTTTAGCTGAATAGAATGTAAAACAGGAGCTGATAAAGAGCATTTTTACATCTGAAGGTCATAAATATTGAACAGATTCCCTGTCATGCTTATAAAGAAGAGTGTCACGCCTTTTTTGGTTTTTGCAGTCAGTCTTTGAAAAGCAAAGGCCTAGCAGGAGTACTGGGGTATATATAGAATACTTCTTCACACTTCCAAAGGAGTACAGAACCACTTCTAGGAATTTAATAATAAATACAAACAGTTTGTGCTTCAAAATGGTACATTAATGCAGTGCTAGCACTGTAATATTAGACACTCAAAATCAGAATATTTTAGAAGGTTGGGCTGTTCTAATTGTAGTGTGGCTAAGCTGCATATCCCAAATTATATATGGCATATTTTAATAGTAAGAATGTATTAAAACTTACGTATTAAAATCCACTTTCTTTTTCAATATGCAAAGCTTATGTTAATGAGGAGCAAGTGACAAAGGCAGATTTGAAGGTGATCTCTTCAGTGGTTAGAAATTTTTAAACTCCACAGTTTCACATCTCCATTTTTGACCATTTTCATTTAAAAAGCATGCTGGGTGAAATAACCAGTTCTCTCATCAGAGGTAATTAGTTTGCTGTTTAAATAATCTCAAGCTGAACTGTAGTCTTTTTATTTTTCCAAATAAGGTCAAATATATAGGGTTTGCATATTTTTTTAGAACAGATAGATATACTTGGAGAATTTAGAGAGCATGAGCCAACTCCATAGACTTCCTTGTCACAGTGTCCACTGGGAAATAGAAAAAGCTGAGGGATAATTCATACTTTTTGATTGAGACTAACACAGAAAATTCCATGTCAAATGGATTTGTTTCATGGGTGCTTCCCTGTTATCAGTTTGCAGTTTGTTGTCTGGACTTATTAAAATGTGTGAGGTATCTTTACTTCTCTCTCTTCACACAAAAAGCAGCATAAGTGAGCACTTCAGTCCTGTTTTGAGGAGCTGTGCATCAGACAGCATTTCATTACCCTGATGTGGTCTTTAAACAACATGCTATGGTGGGGTTAACCTTGACCTGTGATTTTAAAAACCAAATTGAGTCTTCACACTGACTTAGTGTGGGCTTTCACTCTGGCTGTGTTTGAAGGAAGTTACCTGGGCAGATGTAGACATGGGATAGATCCTGCTGGGTACAGACATTTCATCCCTGTGTGTCCACTGTGCTGCCATCAGCCCCAGCCCTTCTGAGACCTCCCCTGAGCCCACAAGGACTGGCATGGGGAACGTGGCACCCTTGCCCCACAGCTCACCCTAAGACTCTGATTTGTGGTCTTCACTAAGTGCCTTAAACCTTTCTTTTAATCTGTAAATGTAATTTGTATCTCGTTTGGAGAGCGAATTCAGCACAATTTTAAGGATAGTATTTGTCTTAACTGCTACTTACTGCATTATCTGAATAAGTACATTGTGTTGAGATTTCACTTTTTAAGAAGTGCATGCTTTGTTGTAGATGGAAAAGTGGAAAAGAAAAAGGAGAAAAGGATAGGAGACTATTGAACTCCTATCTGTTTCATCTGCTATGGAGGTTTAATTAAAATGGGGATCTCATTAGCAGAGACATTAATCTATAATTTATTGTTTCATTTTTCCAAATGATTCCTAAAGCATAAGAAGTTATCATGTAACGTGTCCAAACAATTGATAAAACCAGTCTGTAGTCTGACGCAGGTTGAGTTTTTTAATAGACTTATCAAAAGTCTTTGACATTTTAAAAAATTTCTGCCTGTTAGAAAGAGTAATGTTCTTCCCCATTAGAGTGACTTTTTCATCAATGGCAATGATTGATAGAGAGAGTCTATTCCTGCTACAAAATAACCCCATTCACATTTTGAATCTAAATAAGACACTGGAGTCTTAGTTTTACAGATGTATGTCTTTGCCCACTCTGCACAGACAAGACAGCACAGAAAGTGGTGATCCACAGCCATGGAAGATTGCTTGCTCTGCCTGTCTGAGCCCCAGCACACTGGCTGCAGCCACACAGTTTGCATTCCTCAATTTTAGGCAGCCGCTTTGCACGTTGTGTTGCAGTTGAGAAGTCATATAAATTTAACAGTAACCAAAAAATCTCTCATCTCTCTCTAAGGGTGTGCTGTATCTTGGCCTCAGACTGTTCATCAGTTAGGGTTTCTTTTTTTTTTTCTTTCCTGCTGTGGAAATCAGTTGTTCCACTCCCACAAACATCCCACCAAACATCCAGGCAAATATGGACTTTCTCATTCTTGAAGCTTGCAGAAGAAATAGGTGATGGAAAAAAACCTGAGCTTATAAGTGCTTCTTTTTTTTCCCCTATCAGGAGCAACTTCAGCAATGTAAATGGGCTATAAAAACATATTTTGTTATTCAGTGAGCAACAAACTTCAATTTAGTTACCTGCACCAAACTGTCCTAAGTTGCACATGTTGTCCAATGTCATCTAAGCCTCCTGGAGCTAAAGGGTCGCTGTTCTTGAGGGCCATTTGTCCTTTATTTGCTGAACAATACAATACCAAGCAAAACCACAAGCCCTTTTTTAATCTCAGACAAATGGAAGTGTTTGAGGGTCCTGAGACAAAAGGAAAATCAGAGCCACAATGATGTGGCTAGACGAGGAGTCGTGAAAACCTGGAAAATACTGTGGGGCCAGGGCTTTTAGCAGGCTACCCCTGAGCTGGCAAAATACACAGGGCTTGTCAGGACTCTAGGGCAATTTTCCGGCAGCGAGGTTTAGAAGTTGTACCCCAGACGGAATGTGTATGACACAGGAGATTTTTTTTTTTTGTCAGAAACTTCTGAATTGAGCTCCCGGGTTCCCAGCTTCTCACGTTCTGTGCCCATGGCTCAGCCCTCAAAAGCAGTGTCTGCTACTGACCCCAGCCAGAGGAGGAAGATGTTCCTCACCCATTCTGTGTCTGGGTGCCAGCCTGAAAGGGCAAGGAGAAAACGAGCCATGAGGGCTGGCCTGAAAGAGTCACTCTGCTGTTGCTGCAAGAAAAAACCTTGCCTTAATATATACTAAGGGGTTAAAAAGGAGGTGAAAATTATTCTTTAGTAAAGGGAAATGGCTGAACAGTTTTAGCTGAAACCTGCTAAAAACCATTTGGCCCTGGGCAGCCACAAAGCAGGAAAATATCACCAGAGAAGGAGAAGGTTTCAAAAAGTTATCTGAATGAAAGGAACAGAAAGTTATAATGGTTCTCCTGACTTAACCTCACCAGCTACTGCTACTGGAGCTTACTATAATATTGTATCTTATCTGACCCAAATCCTGAGCCAAATAGTTTTGTTCTCTGTTCCTTTATATTTTGCTGCTGGCTACAGATAAAATTGAGCTTGTTTCATTCAAAGAATATTAGTGTCTAGATACCAATTGTTCATCCACTCATAGATACAAAAGAAATAGTAAAGGATATTTGCTTCAACATAATGACTTCATTAAACAAATGGAACACAAGTAGCTCAGTATTGTAGAAGCAAAGAGAGTTTTCATAAACTGAAGAACAGGAGGATAGGGATGACTATTCCACTTCCATGGAACAAAACTGGTGATTCCTTTGATAAACAGCATCATAAAACAAAGCTGGGTCTTATTAAAATGTGTCTTGTCTCTGTAATTTTTGTAAAAGATGGTGTAAATCTTTGGAACTATTTTGCTTATATCCTTCAAAATAAAAGGACTCTTAATTCATCATTTATAAGCATAGGCACTCCAGTGAGTGTTCCTGCAAGCTACTCTGACTACTTTAGCAACCACCAGAGAATGCTAAGCAGAAACAGCAGTGACCCTTCTGGACATAAATAGTTTTTTTCTAATATCACTTAATAATTTTTTTTTTGGACTGTTAAGTCCTTTGTCCTCTGTTACACGGGATGTTAGCTGGTCATCTCCACACTGCTGTAAAGGTGAAAAGAGTGGAAATAACACCTAGACATCTTCACTGCTCCGTGCTGACAGGGCAGAGGCAGCCTGTATTGATCATCACGTCTAACTGGTAATAAGAATGTAAACTCAACCTTGTGCTGCTTTCCATCAAAGCAGTGCAAGTCAAGCTTTCCTTTTGCACAGACCTGCATTCATTTCTCCAGCTGTCAATATGTCCTGATAGAGCTTTTAGAGACTTATCAATATTTAACTGCACTTCTATTGACTCAGCAATTACACGGTAATTGATTTAAGATTGATTATCATCATGTTAACGTTTTAATGGTCAAAGAGTAATATAACTAACCGAACATGATATTATTTTAGGCTTTTAGTACCTTTGTCCATGTGTATTATTGTTCCTTGCCACCAGATTTTAAGTTTTACTTAATGTTGTGTTGTTCACCAAAAATAAATTAGAATATTGTTTATAGATTTACTCTTTGCCAGAATTAATTCCTATTTTTACAGCATATCATTTTTATTATAATTAAAACATTCAAGTGGATCTCTTCAGAATATCTTGTTACTATTTAAAACATGAGAAGTGTGAGTACTGGCAAACAATCAATTAATCCCCTGTGCCCCACATGAGGCAGTTAGCTAAAGGATAAGACAACTAAGTTATTTTATCAACTGCAGTGCTGTATCCAAGAGCTAGGTTTGATGAATGATGCTTTTCATTAATCAGTTTTATTGATTTCTTGCATGGAGAGCTCTGAGACATAGCTGGAGCTACAGCAGGTTTGAGCTCTGCCAGCTGTGGAGATATAAATATCAGCTAAGAAAAATATTCAAAAAGTAAAACCAGGAATGTGGAAAGATGATTTTTTTTTTTTCCCCCCCCCACTGCAATAGTGATTAATTCAGTCCTATTGGCCCTGCTAACTCTTAGGTTCTCTTGGTATGTGAGATGCAGTGAAGGTTGTGTGATCTGTTGTGTAAAAGAGCAGTGGGACAGGAGGGCAGGACCAGCTCAGCCAGGACCAGGCTGGGATTTTATCTTTTAGACAGGAGACAAAATCACAAATACAGGGATACCTTTTTCTTGTTTTTTTTTTTTTTTTTTTTTTTTTTTTTTTTTTGCAACAGCTAGCTAAATAAAGGTAAGTACAACAGAAAAATGAGAAGAGAAATTAGATTACAGATATTCAGACACTATCACTATAAACCATCCACCCAGTCTTTTATGAGACAATCAGAGATTAATTTAAGAAAATCTAACACTGTATTTTTAGCTGTCTTTTGTCATGACTTACCTTGCTGGGGCATTTTCCAAGAACCCACTTCTGAAGTTTTTCTCAAGATACAGAGGCCAGTTGCTCTCACAAATAGACCTTGGAAGACTGAGTGTTAGATCTGGGCCTTGATCAAAGGGAAAAAAGAGCAAAGGAATCTTCAAAGGATGCTTCCCTATGCAAATGAAGAGGTCTGTGAGCTATTTCATTGCAAAGCCAACTTTTTCACTGGTAACAACTGAAAAAATGGTAATTTTTGCAATGGACAGGTTTGAAGTTTTTGAAAGTTTGTGAATCCTGCTTAAAAAATCTTTCAGAAAACTGCCACTTGCTGGGCTGCTACGTCAAAGATGGCAAACCTTGCTCTTCAGCACTGTCATTGCAGGATTTGGTCAGACCTGTGACTATTTATGGACATATACTTGTGACTTCTTTTCCTGCTCCTTATTAACCCTAAGAAGTTTTGTAACTTTCAGGCAGGAGCAGTCCTGCAGACATTTTTTCATAGAATCACAGAATTGTTAGGGGTGGAAGGACCTCTGGATATCATGCAGTCCAATCCACCTGCTGAGGCAGGTTCACCTGGAGCAGGTGACACAGGAACATGTCCATGCAGAATTTGAATGTCTCCAGAGAGGGAAACTCCATTACTTCCCTGGGCAGCTGTTCCAGGGCTCTGCCACCCTCAGTGGAAAGAAGTTCTTCCTCATGTGGAGGTGAAACTTCTTGTGTTTTAGTTTATGATCATGACCACTAGTCAGAATTTTATTTTATCAGTGTTAGAAGGAATGGAAGCTCTTCTAATGAAAAGGAATTTTAAGTGTATTCCATTTTTCTTCTCTCCTTCCTTTCAGCTATTCACTCCTTCTTCCCAAAGCTGAGGTTCAATCTGTTATAGTATGTAGGGTTTCTTGGGCAAAAATAAAATAGAAGGAAGTCCTTTAATATTAATACAGGTAGTTTATTTGGCATGTGGTGAGAAAAATAAATCATCAGAGCCTTCACTAAATACTAAGATTGCTTCCATTGTGTACAAAGGGTCCTCGAGATACATGGTTTCAACATACCCATCTTGTAGTGTCATTCCAGCACAGCAGCTCAGACTAAGCACAGTAATTACCATTTGCCATAATAGGCAGTAATATGGCAAATGTGGCTTCAGGACACACTTCCTACTGCCATATACAGCATCCAACACACAAGGTTTTGTACGTTAACTTCTCATCAGTCAGTGAAGGCCAGAACACGCAGCCTCTGCCAGCTGCAGGATGGGATCTGACCCAAAACAATCTGGTGGTCTTTGTGATCTTGCCCAGGTTTGTATTAAGAACTGTAGTACTGCATCTTAACTTGAGCCAAAGGACAAAACTCCCTCATTATCAACTAATCTGAGAGGTTGCACAAGTGCAGGGAACCTTGGAAAGCAGCAGTAAGCTTTCTTGAAGAGTCCAGGGAATTATTCCTGAAAGTTTGATAAACATATTTTTTTCAAAGATATTGGTTGAATTACTCTAGAAAGAGCCTCATACTAAGGCTGTATTTTGTAAAAAAACAAAAAACAAATCATAGATATTCTTACAGGACTGAAAAAAAAAAAAAAAAGTCCTCCTCCACCAGAAATAATCACTCTTAAGAAGGTAGTTTTGAAATTAATTTCATTTCTCTCTTGCATCTAGACAGACATTAGATGTGCATAAACACCCAGGAAACACTTTTGTTCTGGCCTTGTTGCAATTTTCAACTACTTTGCACAGTTTGTACATGACTAAACCAGGCCAGGGCCTGCAGTGGATCATGACTCCCCTCGTTCACTGGAACTAAATTAGGACAGTCAGAAAAAGTCAGTGTGCTGCCTCAGAAAAAGCAGGAGTTTCTGTGTTCAGGATTCCTCTGCATCCAGTCAATTTGGGTAAGGAATATCAGGTGAAAAAGCTGATTCCCACTCAGTCAGATTAGTGATGGTGAAATGAATAAAACATTTTAAAAGGACAAGACAAGTCCACATGTCTACACTTAATTTTAGAACTTCATGCTTTATTTAAAATTCTTATACATAGGTAGAAAATACTGAATTTCACATTAAATACTTCATTTTAATTAAACTATAATAGCAGGGAAAATCTCAAAAACACTGCCTCTAAGAGAAAAAGAAAATAAACCAAGCCAAAACTTGACATGACAGGGTTGTAACACAATTTTTAGTGTCCTTTTCTAACTGTATTGCAAAAACTAAGGAGCTGAATTTTTAGAGCTATTGGGTGTCACAGTTTTATTTGAAAGTAGAAGAGGCTGCAGCTGCCTCAAATCTCTCAAAACTATGTCTGAGATACTTCAAAATGCATATCTGGGATAACTTGTCCCTGAGAAAGAATTGGTGCTTAAGTTCTGTCTCCTTGCTTGCTGGATGCATCCAGAGGCTCTTTGCTTCTCCCCCAACATCCACAGCAGGCCTCAAGGAATGCATTTTATTTATTTGTTTCCTTCTTTGTTTGCTTGTTTGTTTGTCATGAGCTTTGGGTGAAATTTAAGTGTAGCTGTGCTCTCCCTGGCTGACAGTCAGAGCCCAAAAGCAGCAAGCTGAGCTTCCATAGTTCTCACCAACTTCTCTCCTACATCTGCACGGCCCAGGCAGGGATTCTGCCCAGCCTTAGATCCACCTCTTCTCGTGCTGCTTCTTCCCACCTTTGTGCAAAATCTAGCTGGATTCCTAAATGGATTCTGTGATTATTAGCTGCTGCCAGAGATGGCAATAATATTTAACACTTCCCTTTCACAGAGGGTTTAATGAGGTTAGTGTTTGAACTAATGAAATTCTAATATATGATATATCTCTCGTTGTGGCTACAGTTCTGCACATTATATTTTCTTTAAAAATGATCAGTGCTTTGTTTCTGTTTAGCTTCTTTAGAACAACTTTTTAAGCTTAAAAAAAAAAAATCCTTTAAATATAAAGGTAGCACTGCAAAAAGGTTATCTGTTCAAGTTCAAGAGAAACTTGGACCTGCAGCTACGAGAACACCTGTGTCAGACTGAGTCTTATATACAACACTTATTATAATGTGGCTCTGTGGAGATAATAGTATTCAAAAAGCTTGAGAGAGAAGGCAGTAAGGGCAGGACTGAACTTTTACAATGCCTCTTCTACTTTAGCTTCATCTCTTTTGGGCCAATATTAAAAGAAAAAGGAAAAAACCCTTAGATATCATTTATTATATGTCGACATTCCCTGGCTCCAAATGTAGCCCAAACCCAATTCCTTCACTTCTGTGTATCTGAAGGTCCAGAAACAAGTTGTTTTGCATGACAAATTACACTGCTACAGCCACTATTGTAATTGGTATGGAAGGTAGATATGTTAGATTTAGGGGAAAAAAACCTACAAAAGATTAATTGCAGTCTATTAAAATTCTAAATTCATCATCATTGGAAATTTTCATCATTTGATGCCAGAGTGGAAGAATTCCAATGCATTCATGAAATGAATCCAGTATGTGCTAATCTGTCATGCCAACTTCATTCAAACTTGAGGGCCCAAATGTATTATAAAGCATAATTACTCCAGAGCTAAAATCTTAAGAAAGGCTTGGAGTGCAGTGTCTGTGAAACACAAATTGAAACTGCCATGGTTCATGTATGAACAGAGAACTTAATCTAGTAGAACCCATAAAAGCAAGACCTCCTTAAATTGCTCCAGGTATCAAAACAGGAGAAGTGTTATTAGAATGTCCATATTTCATAATGGTTTTGAACACTGCTCATTTTAAAATGGATTTAAAGACCTCCAAAGCAGTGAAGATTTCCATATGTTTTAAATGAAGCATTTTTAATGTCTTTTTTATTGGCTAGCAATTGCCACAGTAGAATTATTTTTTAACATAATTATGTCCACAAACATGCAGTATTTAGGTAAATTATTATGAGTATGTATCTCTCTTTTTTTTTTTTTTTTTTCTGTTAAGTTTGGTTGTATCATAGAATAGAAAAGATTTTGGGTAATGTATTGTCAGTCACTGAAGTTTTGTAGAAGAGGAGATGGTCTTTCTTCATTAGCCTGTTCCAAGATAGCAGTGTAACTTCTGAGAATACCATTCAGGGCCCTTTATATCAGCACATCATTTCTTTCTTTAAGGTAATCATAGAAGTCTTCTTTCAAAAAGTAACCTGATGAAGACAAGTGGGGTCAAAGCTGACTGAAACAAATTGTTCCTCACTACTGAAAGTCCCATTTGGTAGTGAAAAGTTCACTTCAAACCAGGATTTCTGTTCTGAGCTTTGAGAAACTTGTATTTGCTTAGTACAAGTGAAGAGAGGTTAAGTGCAAAACCTCTTCTGCCCTTCTTGTCTGACTGCAACATGCAAAAAAAAGGAAACAGGAAATCCCTGGCACTTGAACTCCTTTACTTTTCTACAATATCCATAGCTTAATCTATACTGAAATTATTATGGCTTCATGATCAGCTAACTAGAAACACTCATCATAATTTTCACTGGCTGTTTGCAAAACATTACATCTGGGTAATTCAGTGCAAGTTACTTTTCTGAACACTTGCTTAAAATAAAACAGACAACACAAGCAGATGAGACATCTCATGCATGATAGGACTGGAAAGAGCACTTTGTATCTGACTATGTAACTGCTTATAGGAACAAACTCATCACGGGAAATGCATAATGGAGAGTCCTAATGTGCTAAAACATGTTATCTTTGTTTCTGTATAAATTGTTCTCTCTCAGTAAACCCTTCCCCACATTTTACCCTGCTGGGATAGATGATGGTTGAAGTATTTTCTTTTATTTCATATGCATAAAATTACATGATGAGTCATTTTTTATAAGCTTAAGTTTACTGGTAGTGTTTACCCTGTGTGACTCATGACCTAATGGGCCTTATGTGCACTTAAGAAATGAGTGGAAAGTATTAAATGTCCTGAAATCATTAGAATGGCGTTGCTATTTGTTTCAGTGTCCAGCCATCTAATAATAACAAACATTTTAGCGATGAAATGGCTGAAAAATGGGGATCTCTTTGCCATTGCCCAGGGAGTGACTCACATCCAGGATAATACCCCAGAAAACCCTTTGAGATCTAGTTTTCATAGCTGGCCACAGCCATTAGGGCACAGTATTTCTTTCCTTCTAATGCCAGTCCTTCTACCTCAGTTCTGGATCAGAGTTCATTTCTCCAACTCTGTCTCTGTCTATCCTGAACCCCTTCTCCACCACTCTAAATGATAACTCACAGTGTCCCCACTCTAACTTTGGAAGTAAAACAACATTCACTGCTTGCATTCACATTCCACCTGCCCCTCTAAGGGCTGAAGTTGCCCTAGGGATGGCCTCTGGACACAAGGCTCCTCTGTAAACTGGTGGCGATTAGAGATGGGCAGAAAGGGAAAAAAGGAGAGGCCAGCAATGTCATAAAGAGGTGAGGGAATATTGAGAGAAGGAAGAGAAAGGGGAAATGAAAGAGAAGAGTGGTTAGTGGGCAGAAGCTGTAGAAGAGGGGCCAAAAAGGTGTGGGAGATGGTGATGAGAGAGACTAGATAATTTTTTTTTTTTTTATGCATAGAATGAAAAAGCATATCAAGATGCAGCTTTAAAATAAATGTTTATTATCAGCATTTGCACAAATATGACTGAAAATAAAAGAACAACTCTTTTCAACAGGGACTATTGTAGAGCTCAAAACAAGCTGCAGGTGCTATAATATTAAACAAAATGAAACAAACAAAAGAAATCACTGTTACTCAAATAGGATATAAGGGCACACTGAATGTTCATCGTTTCTCCACTGAGTTCATTGTTCTGTACATTTGATTTTTATGTCTGCATAAAAGAATTTCCTGAAATTTTTGGTTTGCAAAATGAGAATTTGATCAATTCAGAAGAAATAGATGCTGGTGTATGGGAAACTGAGGTGGTAAACAGATTTCAAGGACTTGTGAAAGTTCTAAGTAGAAATATCTTATGATCTTTGAAGTTTTGCTGCTCTGTCAACACCATTCATAACTTTGATGGTCTTTTCTATTCTAAAACAGCTGGCTAAATCATAAAAATAAATAATAGAGATACTGTCCAAAGGTTACTTTAATCATGGATTTTGACCCAACACTAAAACGAGGATGGAAAGGTTTCTTAGGAATATATTTATAATCTGAGGGTTTTCCTTCTCACAGTAGCCAAAGGATTCGCTACAGGAAAAGGCATTCAACAGACCACTGTGCCTTGGAGAGGCCATAACCAAACCAGCCAAGAGTTGTATTGATTCACATCTGTTTTCTGGCTCCCCAAGAGGAGTGGGTATAGTTTTATTTCTTATTATAATCTGGGGCTGCAGTGAAAAAAACTCATTTCCTTCCAAGGCCAGTAAGAAAGGCAACATTTTTCCCAAGCAAATTGGAGAGGCTAGTTCTGTCATCACTGCCCACTGACCCTTCCATTCAAAGCTCTCTGCATTTGCACTCCATTTTTGCATTGTCTAATTTGCATTGTCTAAAAAATTCCCAGTGAAGTGAAACTGGTTCAAGAGAGCTAAAAGTCATGTCTTATTTGCATTAATTTTTTGCATGAGAAAATCTTGACCAGCATAGGTTTAAAATGATCACGTGGATCTTTACATTCACAGAGCAAAAAAATGAAAGATTGTAAGTGATGGAAAATAACTTGTAAATACACTTAATTCCAAACCTATTCAGTCTCTGAGCGGTTTTCTGTGATAGTCAAATAGGCCCTTGAACTACCTCCCTAAAACTATGCCTTATCTCAAATGTTTTAATGTTTATACAGGAACTGACTCTACAAGTTAAAAGAACTCAGTCCCCAGGTGTTTATCCAGTGTTTGCATTTCTTCCCCAATGCTTGTGATAAATAGTACCTTTCCTAAAGCAGTGCCTATTTCCTGCAAGTGTTTGTAGGCAGCTGTCAGGTACCCACTGAGTTTCTGCAGAGTTGATCTCCTGTGCATTTATATAATCCTTCTAAACATTCTTCAAAAGTCAAATAACACCATTTCCCTTTCCTGCTGTGTTTGGCAGTGTTTTCTTGTGCCTGGTAGTGAACGTGGTGTTCTCTGTGTGATCAGTTAGAGGCTGAGGGAGGTACCCCTGCACAGAGACAGGAGCTGAAGGAGCAATGCCTCCACCCAGCACTTTGAGAAGGGGGGCACCCAACAGAGGAAAACAGAGAAGACTGGCAAGACTGGTATGATTTTGTCTCCACTCACCAGAGAGAGTTAATTCTTAACCCTGAATAGATAATTATGAACACTTTTGGGGAACTGGTCAGTAAATTAAGCTACGATGTGCTCAGAAAGGACTAATGGCAATAATTCTGCTCCTTTCCTTGAGCCCTTAATCCCAGCCATGAGAGCATTCAGCAGCCCTTCTTCTAACAGACAGGATTTCACATTTCCCATTATAGTCCCCTGAAGACAATGCATAGGCAGTAGCACTGTTCCTAAATCCTTAGGGAATCTAACACTTGGAGTCAAGAGCAGCTAGAGCATGATTATATAAATCGTGTAAGAATAGACTTTAATTCTTTGGAAAAAAAAAATACACATTCTTTAATTACTTTTGCTTGCTTTTCTTCACTTTAGATTTGCTATAAATGGTGAATCGCAGATATGATAATATTATCCTTAGAAAATGATTGTTAGAATCATAGAAGCAGGGATATGGCTGCTCTTTTGAAATTCTGCCCTTAGGATAGAGAAAAATGTTGGGCTGACTCAGAAATTGTCCGTTTTAGTGTGTTTTATTTTTATCTCAAAGGCAAATTCTTGTTAAATTCTACGTTCAAGTACAAGAGCTGAAAACCTGTGACTACAATATATGAGCTACAGGTACAATCTAGACCTGAAGACTGAAGGAAAAGACAGAAGTCTCAAGATGAAGCAAAATAATTGCTAAATTTGACAGTCTAACAACAAGTAAAAGAAAAATGTGTTTTTTATTGTTTCGCTAATAAGAATGATTGTCTGAACAGATGTCATAATGACTGAATTAATTTGTGGAGGATTAATGCCAGGTAGATTGAGTATGGTATAGAAACAAGTATTATCTGACACAGGAAGTACAAGCTTTCCAGAACAGTAAATGTCCTTTATATGTGTCTGCCCAGACATGGCACTCACCGGATTGGGCTCAGCTGAATAAAGTAAATAACTACAGCAAACAGAACAAGGTGCAGTAAAAAGCTGGCTGAGGCAGGATGAAACAAGGGTAGCACAGAGCAGTAGGGTGAGCATGGTGGGTGAAGGGATCATTGCCATTCCGAAAGCAACACAATAGCAAAGTTACACTCATCAACCCCACAGAGGAACCTCCCAGCACAGCCCAGCTCTGGGAGTAAACTCTGATTTGGTTTCCCTCTTGGGCTGCCTCAGAGCCCAGGTGTCCTGTCCAAAAGGGTGTCCTGGTCCCCACTGGAAGCCACAGAAGCTTGTGCTCTAACTGCACTGTGATGCCTGGCTGTTTCTCCTTAATTCCAAAATACTTTTGGCAGCAATTTCCTTTTTTTTTGTTGTTTTTTGGTTTTGGTTTTTGGAGAAAAATAGAAAATGGCAAAAGTGTTCAGATATGGAGCTGCACTTAGAGAGTCGTAAGTTTCATGTTTGATGCTTGAAAGTGCCTTCTTTCATATTAATCTAGGACACAGTTTTTAAGAAAGTGACCGTTTCTGTAATTTTATGTAGAATATTAAAATAATTGCTGCTTGCATTTTAAGTCAATTTACTGTCTAAAAAGCTATGATACATTTCAGTGCCATATTTTTCAGCTACAACATTTTAAAACACAAAAATTCCCTTTTTCAGGTCAGCACAGAATGCACTGAGTAGGAATCTGCCAATTTCCTTTCATGTTTGATCTTTGCTTCCTTGATCATTTCTGTAATCTCTATCACTTTGCCTGTCTATGCCTCCACTTGTAGCATTAACCCTGATGTTTTGTAATGGATGTCTCATATGGCCTTTGCTCTTTCCTGTTCTCTCCCTTAATTTCCTTGGCTATCCACACTAGTGGTTTTCTTCTTTTATAGCCTATTTATTTCCCAGTGCTACGTTCTTTCCTTGGACTCCCATTTAATTAAAGCTGTACTGTCAACTTGAAAATCACATTTCCATCTGAAAATGTTGTGTCTGCTCTTGTTACATGAAGCCCTTGAGATGACTCTGGCTAAAAGGCAGAGCAGACTGGGGGGGTGTGGGGTGTGTGCCTTGCCTTTTGTCATTTCCCTTAACTTGTGTAACATTCCAGCATTATTTTAGTGTCTGGCATTTCTGCTACCTTAGACAGTTCTGCCACTGGCTGTTTGCAGGAGGAGGAGAGAAATAACCCTTACAGCCTCCCATCATTTCCCCTGTGGCCTTACAGGAATATGTGAGTCAAGAGCAAGTTAGTACTGAATGAATTAAGGTGTATTACTGTGCTGCCCTAAAAGAAAATTAAACTCAAGACCTCTTGCTCCCCCAGTTGTTAGGGAAGGACCAGGATGTGTATGGGCAGTTCTGGGATGTTTTCATTAGTGCTTTCATGACTTCTGAAAATACAGCCACCTCTGTTTGCTCTCTATTTGCCCCTGCTCTGTTACATACCAATCACAGAGCAAATATGGCCCTCTCAAACAAACCAAATGTTGACTAAAGAAAAGCTCTTTTTGTTCATCAGTACCCTCCATTAGCAGAGAAATAACTCCTACTGCACCAAAACTCTGTATTCTGGGACAGTATTTACTTTTTAATTTCTAATTTTGAAACCTCACCCAAAACAGTTTTATAATAATATTGTCATCCCCTACTTCAGCAGACACATTTACACTCACATCATACACAAGACAGCTTCAAGCCCCTTTGAAAATAGACACTGAAAATAGTAACAGTAGCCTCTATGAATTATGAATATGGAGATATTCATGTGTTAGTGTAAAACAGAGAGATAACAGAACAGAATTAGGAAATGTGGTGGTGATTTATATCTTTGAGTAAGTTATGGCCTTCACAAATTAGGTGGCTGCAAAGACTGACCACAGTAACACTAAAATTGAGCCACCCAAGCTCACAAGGACTTTTTTTTCCTTTTTTTTTTTTTTTTTTTAATACTTTCCAGTATTGCTGGTGGTGAATGCAGAATGTTTGAGTTGTTGTAACAGTTAAGTTCACTTTGCAAGGGTAGGACAGGGAAGAAGTACAGAATAAGGGGTCATCTCTGTGTATGAAAGGAAAAATAAAATTTTCTTAATAGAGTTATTGGGGGTTTCTTAAAGGTTTTGTACCACTCATGATTTCGTAATTTTCTTGATAATGGGCTCAGTCATGTAATTTCCTCTCTCTTTTACTCAAAGCTAATGAATTTTAAAGATTTTTGCACAAGAGGGAAAGAGGGTTTCTGAGAATCCAGTCCACTAAAAACCTTGTACTTCACAGCCATCTTACCCACTGGGTTATCCCATGAAAGGGAAATTTCCCCACAATAATATTATGATTTAAATTGCCTACATCTTTCAGTGAGTATTTAGTCAATTCAAGCCATGTTTATCAATATTTGTCTGAATAACTGCAATGACAGATTTTGGCAAAAGACCTTATATCAAAGGAACTTGCATGGTTGCTTCAATATAGAAGTTTTTATTCTTTCTGGTAAAAGAATAAATGCTGTCTGGCCAGAGCTCAGTGCTTCCTCAGTGTATTATACTCTATATTGGAAAATATTACAGTAAATAGATGTGAATTTACTAAGCTCTGGGAAGCAATGGCTTGCTCAGTGTGTGGGTGAATTTCTTAATAAAGGTACTTGGTCAGGGTTAGATGTCTGTTTACCAGAGAGGGATATCAGTGCTTTGCCTCATGCATTGTCACAGACCCCAGCTTTAGATCAGGGTGTTATTGCCTGGCAGGATTTCTGTTCCTACTCTGAAAGTGCTCAGTCTCAAACATAAAAACAAAAAAAATTACAAGCTTTTTTCTTGTTTAGTTTAAACCTTTTTATTTTCTATAAACCTGATAATTAAAATTCAATTTTTATATTCATTAAAAAAATTATTCCTGAAACCCAGAATCCAGATCAACATATTAGGTTACCCTCTTGTTCCATGGAGGGAGCCCTTTGAGGGCATCCACAGTGTCCCAAATCCAGGAACAAATGTTTATGAGAGAACTGTGACTGAACAAAGGCTCCACTGGCTTCAGTGAATGTGTAATTCAGGCACCAGATGGAGTTTTCTTCCATCAGATAAATGGAAACATTGGATACCCTCATGACTAGGAAAAGGAGTCAGATTTTAGTTTATAGACCAATGTATACAAATATTGTATTTTAACACATTATTTTTTTCACATAAATATATGAGCTGCTCCTGTGATTAAAGTGAAAGATATTCAATTAGCTTAAATTAGCTGTTGGGAGAAACACAGTGAGGGCTTTTAAGCCCTCAAAAGGGCAACAGTAGCTGAAGAGCTGATTTAAGAAAATGTCAGGATTAGAAAATATGTCTTTTCACATCCTAAAAGTCCCTGTATTTTATTCTAAAGATTGAAAGAAAAGGATTTTGTTCCTGAGGGACTTTCAGAGCACTCTGATGTCCTCCACAGTCCTGACACTACTTGACTTTCTGCAACTTCTTGGAAAGGAGTGAGAGAGCAAATGTTTCATTAATTGTTTCAAAATCTTTAGGACAGATCTTTGGTACCAGTATTTCCTGAGACTAATGAAAAATGATATTTTGAGGATGCTAAAGATTTTTATTATTTACATTCTTAGTGAAACCCCATCCAACACTGGTGTTAAAATTCTGGTTTTCTTTGCATTGCTGGTAAGAACTCCGACGTGTGCTAGCTGGGAGCTGAAACAACTGGGGCAGATAAGAATAATTCCTTTTAAGAGAATAACTATCAGAACGAACAGCATATCATTTTCCTAATAAAGCTCATAGTCAAAGTGTCTTTCTGGACATTCATCTGCTTCTGGATGCTATCACAAAGATTCCAAAAGCACTTTTTCCACCTGCAGGTGCCGAAGGGTTTGTGCCCTTTTCTGTCCAAGTCCCTCAGAATGGTTATCCATGGCTTTTTGTTCCCAGCCTAAATTACACTGAGCATCTTGTAAGGTTTATTTTCCACCTTCAGTTCAGCAGCACTGTAGGCACAGAGCCCATTATCATGCGTTAGATAGATTTTATGTACTGCTTCTGTATTCAGTGCAGGTTCTTGGTTTCAGTCTCTTCTTTGGATCTTTCAAATCCGTTCCTCTTGTCATGCTCTGCCCTTGTAACTGAGATGAGCTGAGGCATTTGAGATAACCCTCTGCAGGTATTTTGGCAGTTGCAAGAAAGACAGTGTCATTGGCAGGGTATAATTCAGCATTTTCTTTCACTCCTGATCCTTGAAGATTATTAACCTGCAGAATACATAGCTCAGCCCATTAAGTATATTTTTTAGTTGCTTTCACGGTGTGCTTTAGGAGATAGTAAGGTATGAAGAAAGGATCGTGATTTTGCCTTCATTCAAATTAAGTGAAATTTAAATCAGGGGAAACTTCACAATTAAAGATGGCTTGCACAAGGATCAGGTTTGTCCAAGTGTACTAATAGCATTTTAATTTTTGATTGATCTGATTCTCCTTTCACACAATATGGATTTAAGGAATGTCAGTGAACTCATTGGACCTGCACAATTGCAAAAAAAAAGGATATTTTCTGACTATGTAACTTAGCTTTTTTAACACTAACTGCTAGGAAACAGATGCACATGCACACACTCAATGGCATGTGTTCAATTTTTCCATTTCTCGTGATAATGTAGGAATAGGTAATGTGCTCTCTCTAAAATGTCTGCTACCTTAATGTGTAAAATAAAGCAAAGTAAAATGAGTCTTATTCCTCTTTCATTTCACAAGAAAATTAATTTTGACTATTGCTTTATATAGATTTACATGATGGTAATTTAGGTTAGATAGACTTCGCAGCTTTTCTATCCAAATTTATGATGGGAACAATTCCTCGTAAGTCTCATTATCATAATAAAATCCTATTACAACATGCTGGGGGAAAAAAACCCCAAACAGAAACATTTACATGCAAGTCTGCTTTAGTGATTGGCATCTTTATGATACCCAAGTGTTCTGCATGCTTCTTTATGAGAATTGAATTACATGACCTGGAAGTTCAGAGTAAATGTCTGAGCTTTACTAGTCCTTGAAAAGCAGTAAGGTGGAGAAGATGTTGCAATACTTGTTAGTGAAACTATTTGGAAATTGAATTACAGATGCTTTCAGGGCCACATCCCATCGTTATATAATTTACAGAAGCAAGTTATCTCCCTGACCCTCAAACCTCCTGTACAACTGCTTCCTTGCTAAATAAAAACAACTAGATCATCTGCTCTGACAAGCCAAAGCTGGGAATCAATTTTTAAAGCCCCAGTCTAGCAAACCATGTCCCTTGCTCGGGATTGCAGGATCTCCCTTCCTTCCTCGGCTGGGGGTGTTCAGCACTCCCTGGATGGTGCTTGCAGCACTGTGGGCAGTGCCTTCAAGGGTTTGGTCTGTTTCGTGGTGCTTAACTCTCCCTGAACACTTCAAAATGCAAAATTCACTTTGAAATGGGTCATTTCACAGCAAGTTTCCTTGTCACCCTTTCTGTAGCCCCTGACTTTGAAGGCGTTTCAGTCCATGTTCTGTAAGGGCCAGATGACACAGGCACTGCAGCCTGGACTCCATGGCTGGGAAGGGGACAGGCTGTACTGCAAGCTCACACTGACACAGCCACGCTGCCAATGTGCAGAGCAGATGTGGAATGTGCTGATAAAAGCATTTTCCTGTCGGTGCAGATAGGCTATTTCATTGAAAGGCATGAAGTGAATGGGCAAAACCCACTATTTAATTGTCAGGATACTTCCCTGTCAAAATGCACCTGAAGAGGTCTCCTCCCTGGCTGATTGTGACTCTACAAAGTTGGACCTGTTAACTCATTAGCTCGTTCAATGAGGTGTTTAGCTAAAATTCCAGATATTTTGTGCTGCTGGAATTAACAATAAGAAAATGGAATGGCATGAAGAACAATATTAATAATGAATGAAAAGAAAATGTCAAAATACATAACACAGTGGTACAAGAAGGGTTTTACCCTTAATTAATTACGATTCCCTTAATTATTTAAATATAGAAGAGTCCTGATGTATCAATAGAGACTTAGTTGGGCAAGTGAAAAATAACACTCCTGAGCAAACATATGATATGATAGTAATTGCATTATGTTATAATAATTTGTGCCCTTGTTTCTAATATGTGGTGTGGATAGAAATTTGTAGCACTTTAATACAAGCTATCACAAATAATCCCATAAGTGTTGGACAGTACAGTTTGTTTCCTAGGGGAGAGTATTTGTACTCTAAATAACATTCTGTAGGCAAAAAAGAAAATTTGTAAGTGCTAGAACTCCTAGATAAATTATAAAAATGTGAACTGGGTTACAGTAAAATAACATTTCATTAAATTGTAGTGGACTGTTCTCACCCTGGAATTTGTTCCAGCCTCATTGATAGAGGGCTCATTATTTGAATGCCATCATGACTGGTTCAGTTAACTACTCTATCTTGCAAAAATGCCAGAAAAATACAGTTGTATCAGGGAAGTTAAACATGCCAGTGGTGCACAGGTTACCTGGATACCTCATCTCAAAAGCTTCCAAGATAGAAGTAATCCTTTAATCTTCTGAGTCTCAAGGCTCTCTTTTTTAATGCTGTATTACATTTTCATCTCTTTTTTTTTTTTTTAACTTTTCTGAATCTCCTTGCTAAATCTATTCTGTGTTTATTAGGTGCTAGAGATGTCCCTTCAACCTTACTGACAGCAAAGGCTCCGGTGAAGTATTTTTTATATAAAAGGAAGATGATTTCCCAGGGTATGCAAAGGGTCATTACTAATGGCAAGGAAAAGATTTTGAACCTGATCTTGGCTGAATGACAGAACAGATCAGTGAAAGAAAACATAAGGATGTCACAGAAAATGGGACAGGATAGTAGAATGGAAATACATATTGGCTGAATGCAAGCCTTTTGCATATAGGAGCTAATTTCTCATTCAGATAATGTAATTCAATGCAATGATGTTTATTTATTACCTTCTGGTAAATTATGAAGGTTTTGTGTATTTTATTCTGCCTCATTCACATTAACAGCACTGCTTGTCCTGCACCACAGAATGGCAGCTAGTGAGGAACTCACCACATGCACCACTGAATTTGGCCAAGGAGCAGCTGATGAGCCTTTGTTGTGTTTGAGAAGCTGTGCAGTTTCTAGGCCAGGGCTGGTGAGGCTGAGATGGTGCAGCATCATGAGCAGTCCCAGTGATGATAACATGTAAGTAACAATAACAGGGGGTGTTGTGGCTCCTTGGCAAAACTGCAGGTTTTAACCTCAGACAATAAATGTTAGGTATAACCCATGGACTCTGTGCACACCATCAGCTCAGTCACTGCCCTTACCTGTGCTCGAGTCCTGGCTCATGGACCCTCCAAACCCATGGGGCTCCCTTTCCTTTTCCTTATACAGTGACTGTTTGGATGATGTGTCCAAATGCCTGGAATTAGGCTGTAGTTTATTCTGCCTTCCAATATAATGTAGCAAATCAAAACTGGGAAATTTCCTAGTTATAATCACCTGCTTCAGATATGTGTGACTTTTGTCACTTCTTCCTTATTTTTGATTCAAGACTGAGTTGTTTTCAGTATAGGGTCCAACAGAGGAAGAATAATGGAAATTTGTACAATGTCTTTCCACTGCTTTTTCCTTTGAACATTATTTTAAATATATTCTGTCAGATTAATCATCAACTATCCTTGTGATTTCCTTAAAAATGTATTCTTTCTTTCTATAATGCTGATTAAGTGTCTGGTGAAAGCAATGGACAAGCAATGCTGGGCAAATTCAACTTGGCCTGAGGCTTGTCTTATCTTCAAACTGACTCCAAAATCTGTGGTTTGAAGGGCCATAGGAATAGAAGTACTAAATCAGTAGAAAGCTTAAACAAGATAGCAATAGTTCATCAAATATAAAGAGGAAAAGATAGAAGAAATAAGTAATATAGCTAAGTATGAATTGTGCAAATTAGGATGCTTTGCTTAATTTAAAAAGTTTCAAAAACTAGAAAGGGTTTGGTACAGAGTACATCCATTACAAGAAGTTGTAATACCTCAGGTGGGCATTATTGAAACAGTAATATCTGACTTCTCTCCAAATAATTTTATCTGAAAAGTCCTGTAAAATTTTTTATTTGCAGATAATTGAATAATCCCACTTGGTATGTGAGATCACAATATTTGTCTCATCAACTCCTATGAGGAAGCTCAGCATAGCATTCCCATGCTTTTTGTTTGTTTTTAGTTATATTTTCCTATCAATTATAGACTCTTTCCTGGTTTCTATTGTATTAGGTATTCTGAAATCTTAAAATTTGCATATGTAAGTTTTATTCAACTATATGTAATTTTGGAAAGCTGGTTTACATCTTCATGAAAATTATCTATAAAAATTCTATCAGCATCAAAAATGAAAGGAGTAAGAGTGTCATGTCAGTGAGTCACTAATTGGATGGAGCTTTCTAGATTTGACTGCAATTTCTGGTGCCATCCTGTCTCAGCCTAAACATAGGCCTAGATTTTTATTTAGGGAATTACATATATTAACAACTCAGAGAGGTCTGGGTCTCAAAACCAACATTCCTCATTTCCCTTATCTGTAAACTGGTGCTGTTTCTCATCTTGCATCTCCTTATTTCTTTAATTCCGTGTGCAACAGTATTTTAATTATACAGTTGATTTTCCAGGACAGGTGCAAAATTTTTTTCCCAGAACTATACAAAAATCATCATAAAGATGGGGGGAAAAAAAGTTATTTTACACACATGTAAAATAAAGCATACCTTGTTCATTCTCCCTCATGAGAAGAAGGGGTTGAAGCATTTTCTAAGTTCACATGACACAAATAAAGAATGCATGCTTTAAAGGGAAAAAAATTAAACTAAGAATTTTCATCTTACTGTAGGTTGGAGACAATTAGTATAATTATTGATGAGCTCAAATTACTAATTAGAGCGTCACTGGCTATTTTTGGGATTATGAACTCAGGATTCCTCCTAATCAGTTAAAAAACAAAACAAAACAAAGCAAAACAAAACAAAACACTTCTTTGTACCACACGTCATGTCTACAAGAGAATAATTTTTTCTGTCATTCACATCCATTTCACCTTGTCTCTATTAGAAGTTTAATATATAGGTAGGTTAAGAGCAATATTCTGCAGTGCATGAGGACTTTTTTTTTAATGCTTTCCATGCACTCACCTAGAGTGGCTATTACAGGAGGTATCGTTTTACATATGCATTTTTAAGAGAGTTTAAGTGATGAAAAAAAAGCAAAGTGCAATTAATACAATTTTGATTTTTTATTACTTGGGGTTAGTCAGCTGGAAAACTGGCTATCTTGCCTGAAACTGTTTTGCTATTTAAATCTATCAGCAATCTGAAAAACCTCTATGGCATGTAGCTTTTATTTAACTGAAAAGGCATCATTGCTGACTGAGAACTGTCATACTGGTTAGTAATTAATCTTCTGAGGTGCAGTTTCCAAGTTCACTGACAGTAAAAGGCAGCATCTGGGCCAGCAAAAAGAAGAGGTGCAGGAGGTTGGTGCTGCCTGCCATGAGATCCTGGTAATACTTCCCACCCCTAGAACGTGGGGAGTGTTGCAGGATGGGAGAACTTTGCAGGGATTTTTCTCAATAGCAAATATCATTGCCTTTGAGACACTGGACTAAGCATGTGCTAATACATCTGCAGGGATTGCCAAGGGATTTCATGACTGGCAGAGAGGCCATTTGGGGAGGTGGTTCAAACTGCACTAATGCCCAGTGCCTTAATTTCTGACATTGACTGAAGAAGCCAACAACCCCTGAAAGCACTCGAGGTCAGTGCTGTGGTAATGGTGGAGATGGTGTTTGATGAGGAGTACAATGGATGCAACCATCAAATTCAGTCTTTGCTCAATGAGTACAGCTCTCCAGAGCAGAGAAGAAAGGTTGTAAATTCCCTGGCTTGTGTCACACAGGGACATGGAGATGGCATCTGCCTCCTCTCCATCTCTGTGACAAAGCACAGCCTGAACTGCTCGGGAACTCAGGGACTGTTTCTCACAGCAAGTGTGAAGGCATGTACTGATGTAAATCCATTTGGCTTGATTCCATCTGAATATTGACCTGCATGAAAGTACACTGCAGTCAAGTAACTTACCTCAGGATAAGAGCAGGATTAGATCATAGTCGTGTCCCTGGTCTGCTATTACTGTTCTTTTTTCTCCCTTTTGATTTTGGCTGCTTAGAAAGAGAGGGAAGTTGCCTGCTTTCCCACTGTTGCATCTTATATATGGTCAATTGGACTTTTGCTGAGGTGATGCCCAAATTCCTCATAAATGATCACTTTTTATTTGGAAAAGGTCTCATTGTGGGCATCTAGGGATCCACATTTAACTGGAAAAAAAATTCTGTGGTGCAGCCCTTCAGCCTAGGATTAAAAACGTCTTGGGTAGGAAGCAAATTAAACAAGTTTTTATTCCCTCACTTGGATTTGGTGAAACCCCACTACTTTGTGTCACAGAAGGCCTATTGACAGACTCTGAGGGTCCCCAAGGTCTTTTCCAAGACTTCTCATGATGCCTTTTCCTGGTCTTAAAATCAAGAATCAAACACAGTTAGAAGGCAAAAAGGGATTTTACCTTGGTATTTATTTTAAGGATCCGTAGGTGCACTATGTCCAGGTCAAATGCACCCCAATGCACACTGCAATGCACACACACAATAGATCAGGTATAACATTATAGGTTTTACTAATTAGCATATCTATCATAAATTCCCCAGTGAGAGGCTCGAGTGAGCCCCCCTCCCCAAGGAACCTTCCCCTGGATGGTTCCATCTCAGTTTACAAAATGTGTTCTGGAGAGGACCTTGGTGTCTGGAGCATTCTAACCCCTAACTATAAAGCTTCTAAAATGTGTAGTCTCCTAGCTTGGACAAACAAGTCCAAGATGTAGGCAAAAAGCCTGTAAAAAGGCAAAAAGAATACAGAAGTCATAAAAAGGCATAA
The DNA here is from genome assembly GCA_026261815.1 of Monarcha castaneiventris obscurior. Lineage (NCBI taxonomy): Eukaryota > Metazoa > Chordata > Aves > Passeriformes > Monarchidae > Monarcha > Monarcha castaneiventris. The sequence continues at coordinate 20,069,794 of JAMPIT010000258.1, read as the reverse complement.
AAGGGGTATAAAAGTAAAGGCAAAAAATAATCACAGTATCACCACTATCAAACCAGTTTGCTTGCAAATTGGACTGGGCTTATCCTATCTGGCCCCACTCTAGGGTGTTCCCACAACTTTGTAAGTCCCCTGATGCATGCAAAGCTGTTATTTAATATTTTGATATGTTTTTAGATATTCAAGCCAGGTGACAAGCTGCACGATACAAGAAAGTAGTCAATTCATTTTAAATACAGATGCTAGAGCTGCTTTTCTCTACTTTGTCTCTTTTGCCCCTCAAGATATCTCAAGCTAGTTCCTTGAGGGCTCTGCTGCAATTTCACTTTTTTTTTTTTTTTGTTGACTTTAATACCTCTGATTTCACTAAAATTATCCTGCAGTCTATTCTTTCCTTAACTTTGGGATAGCCTCCTGATCCTTTTTTCTTAGTTTTAATACTATCCAACATCTAATAGCATTAAAGCATTCTGTAAGTCAGCAGCAAGAGAGCATTTAACGTTCAATATTTTCCACATCATCCATTATTTGTTGCCTCTTAAATAACAGACATCCACAAGACCTTGGGGCCTGGGGCATTCTCATCCCTAACTACGAAACCTCTGAAATGTTGAGTCTCTGGGCTTGACAAACAAGTCCAAGAATGTAGGCAAAAGCACTAAGAATACAGAAGTTGTAAAAAGGCATAACAGGCGTATAAAATAAGAGGCAAAAACCATCACGGCATCACTCACAAAGACTTAAGGCCCACCCTGAGTGTGCTGTGACACATCCTAGGCAGGGCAGTGTTCTGCCTCCTTTGCTCCCTGGCTGATTTCTTAGCAAGGCTGCTATAAAATATGAGTGGGTAATAGCAATATCACCTATGGCTACCTCGGGAGATCAGCTGCTTTATTCATGAGCCTTTGTGCCTAAAGGAGGATGCTGAACCAGAAATAAAATAGTGAACTGTTAGACAAGAAAATGGACTTATTCCTGGTTTATTCTGTCAGGAATGAGGAAAAATAAAGAAGACCAAAAAAAACCGCAAACTCAAGCCAGTGATTTTCATCTAAAACTACTTGTGCAGACTATCTTTTAAAGAGAATGAGTATTTCTATTCAGCACTGTTGCCAGGTCAAATGCTGCTGTTTTCACATTTGACTGTAGAGGTACTCCTCAACTCTTATCCATACATTGTCCTTTAAAGAAAGAAATGTATCTGGAGGCAGTCTGTTTTAAGGACAAAATTCTCCTTGATCCGTCATTGCAGGTGGGGTTAAGAAAAAGCTCAGCTTTATTGAGTGCTGTGAGAAAACCTTTATGTCCCACACAAGATTTAGATAGTGCATGTGCAATTCCTTTTCATGCTTCTAAATGTATTTGAACAGGAAATAAATGAAAAATCTAAACTTCATATCATTTTTCTCCAGCCAAAAAAAAAAGTAAATTAAATAGCAGGTTACATCAACAAAATATTGTCTGTGTTGGTGAGACTTGATTAGCAGATGCTGTTATAATATAGATCATACATTTTCACTGAAAGAGTGAAATGTGTGTGATAACTGTCCATTAACAGATAATTTAAGCAAACTCCAGAAAACACTCAGATTCAGTCTTCTGTGGATATCTTCTTTTACTGGCAGTTTTGCCTGCATTTTCATTGCTTGCAATGGCCATTTAAGTGAAGAAATGCAACTCCCAGCATGAAAGGATTATTTTGCTAATCTTCCTTAAAGCTTCCCCCCGAGTATTCTATCAATATGAGGTTGTTGGTAGGAGACAACTTAAACCTAATATAAATCCTGTTTTTTGGAACTGTGATTTGAAGTTCCACGGCATTCCACAGTCATGTGGAAGGGTATTTAGTAGAATGCTTGTTATTCATTCTTTCATTCTGCTGTTCCTTAAATCTAAGACCCAACAGGAATAATGTTTTCCTGTAGCTGCCCTGGCAAATATGGCTTTTATTACAGGAGATTCACACAATTTTCAAATCCAATTAGACTCCTGCCACCCTGCTGAGGCATACATTAAAATTTAGCAAATGAATCTTATGGGATGACCTGCTTCTTCTGTCATAGTATTTCTTCCTTTTGATAAAGGATTTTTCAACCCAAAATTTATTTTTTCTGTTTTTCTACAGTGGGTTCTTTTAGTAAAAGGAAAATATGGAAACACAGAAAGTGTATTCAGAAGCAGTGCTGTAAATGGGACAGTATATTCCATCTGAGATAATAGGGATGACCTGCTGGTTAATAAAAGATAAAACCATTTCCAGGGCCCTGAACTAACTGTGAGAAAACCCAAAAGGAAAAGAATTTTTTCTGTGTAGGCTTTTTAGAAAAGCAAAATGAAACAAAAAACCCAGCACCCTTCCACCTCAATCCTCCATGTGCATTGGAAATATGTCTCATTAACTAGATTAATCTACTGTCCCAAAGGTACATTGCAATGTGATTTCACCAAGAAAAAAAGATTTACTGAGATTCTTCTTAGTGAAAGAGATCCTGGCAAAACCACAGATCATTACAGCCAGAGTAGGACCTGACAGATTCTTGCTGTTTGAGTGACCCATAATTTTGTAAGGTGTGAGAAAATTTTGTCTAGCACATCAGAATATGAACTAACACACTAAATATTTTATTCTGTGCTAAATTAAGTATTACAGGTTTTAATTCATCTTCATCAAGCATCCTTATTGAAAATAAAATAGGCACAACTCAGCAGAGTAGGAGAGGAGAGGCATAATAATTAAAGCACAAATAACCAGAGCATGTGACTCTATTAAAATTTATTATTAAGCTATTCTTTGCAAAATGTGTCAGAGCTTTAGTGGTGCTTTGCCTTGATGAAGTGTTCTAGCCAAGGCCCTGGGGTTTTGGATCTGTTAATCCTGCAAAGCCAGTCCTGGTGAGTGGAAGGGGCTGTGTGGCAGCAAGAAGTCTCTTGGTACTTCATTTCCCATCCTGTGAAGATCCACTGCCCCAGGCCATGGATCAGGGGAGGCTGCACGCTCTGCACCCGGGGCACCCCCCCTAGATCCCTCCCTGGAGCAGCAGTGAGTGCCTTCTCTGGGAGCCTTAGGGAAAGGCCAGACCTGCTGGAGAGCAAAGAGGTGCTGCAGACAGTGGTGCTCAGGGATTCCCTGAGGGTGGCCCCTGGTGTTGGGGTACAAGCCCTGAGTCTGCACAGTGCTGTGCCTGGGACTGATCTGTGCCAGCCCTGGGGTTAGGGAGCTAGGCACCACCTTTGCCTCTGCACTTCCCTGTGCCAAGCGTGAGCGCCGTGACTCTGAGGCTTGGACATGGCTGCTGTCTGTCAGAGCTAGGCCTGCAGAGTGAAATCCCACCAGATCTAAGAAGGGCCAAAAGACTTGGCTTTGGACACTTTGATAAAGACCTTTCTATTTGCAGCAAAACTTTCTGGGTGGCAAGGTGTTTTTTTCTTTGTTTATCTATTGTATGTTATTTTCACTCCTCTATTTATATTTCATTTTAATTCATTTTCTCTTGTGTTGTTCTGAGATTCTTATACTGAGACCATCCTGTTCATGAATGCACTTAATTTGTCCCTGCAGCTGCAGTCTGAAAGTCTTTTCTGGCAATGGCTGTGGCAAATGACTAATCTGCTCACACTGTTGCTCATGAATGTATTGTGTCACGTTTGCTTTAGTGAATGATCTGGTGTTGGAGTATACAGGAAGTCTTTCTGCCATTTGTGTTATGATTCTTTTTTTTCTTGTGGCCATGGAGTCTGAATGCATAGGCTTAAGATTGTGTTAATTTTGCTTTTCTGCCTTGTTACCTTGTGCTATTGTGGTTCTTATTACAACTTTGTCAATTCTCCATTGAGTCTGTCCAATTTCCAACAGGATATGCCTGGAGATAATCACCCTTTTTCCCCTCTGCAATACTTGTACTTTCTTGTCAGTGATTCACTCAGACACTGTTCCTTTCCTGAACATGCAGTTTTAATAGAAATGCCAAAGGTAGTGAGCCTGCTTTAATGACTAAGTGCATTGAATGTCACAGAGTGGATGCATTAAAAAAGGAGTGAGACATTCCCCAAAAAAACTTTTGAAACCCAGTAAGCGATGTGGCTATCTTTAAGAGCAAGATTGTGACTGTGGTCTCCTGTAGTAGGAACCCATTTCATGCCCTGGGGGAGCTAGTTGGTATCTCTTTTCCAGAGCAGGACGGTGTCAGGGAATCTGCCAGTTTACACTTTCTGCGAGGCAAGTGGGTGGGAGGGAAGAACAGGCAGGAAATGACTACAGACTTATTTTCATCTCCTTCCCTCCTAAATGACCTTTGTTTCTGGTGTGGAAGGATAACAATCTACTACTCACTTTTGCTTAGGGATGGACATGAAGGCAAAATCACCCTTCTGTCAGAAATTACATGAACTAGTTGGTTTTTAAGCCATCAATTCATCAATGGCACTTTTTCTAGGCAAAATAATGGTACTGCAACTAATGGGACTCCAACTAACTGCTCTCCAGTTCTTGTTTGTGCTTTATTTGTATCAGCCCATTTCCAGAGCCAACTGGAGGCATTGTTAGCAAGAGATTCTTTGCCTCGTTGAAGTAGGAAAGCCTGGGTAAAGCTCCAGGCTGTTACCTGGGTGTAAGATCCAGCAGGGTTACACAGCCAGGCTCCCAGCCTCCTGTGCACAGGGCAGTCCCTCGGGAAGCAGGGCTCTCCACACAAAACCCTCCTCCTGAATTCAGTTATTGCCAAAGAGAGGAGTGATCTGACCCATAAATATTCGAGTTGAAAAGACCTCTGGGGTCACCAGCTCCAGCCTCTGCAAATGATGTAGGTGGACGTGATCCTCAGGGATGAATGTTTGCCTTGAAATCAGTGACCGTCTCTGCCAGATTACCTCCCTCGTCTCTCATTTAGTCCTATTTAATCTACATTTTCCCCTTCAGTAATTCTGAGCTATTACTATACTTCTACCTGCTTTCCCCATGCTGCCAACAGTCCTCCCACACCACCCTCCACCTTCTTGTTGTTAATTCTTCTTAAGTACTCACAGCCTGTTATCATTTCATCTTTTCTCTAGACAGGGGAAATTCAGCAGTTGGCTTTCTTGCCTAACTACTCTTAATACAATAGCTGCTGTCTTCTGAACTTTGAGGATTTTTTTTTGTTTGCTGCCTGCCCTAGTTCTTTTCTCTTTAAATCACTAAAATCTCTTTAAAACACTAAAAAGTGTTCTTTTTTCTTTAAATCTAACATGATTTCCTAGCAGGAAATGCTCAGAGCAGTGCAGATGTAGCCTTACCAGCCAGGACTGTGTAAAACATTTCAGTTCTGTGTATCATATCTTACTGCATGTAGTCACAAGGACAGTAATCAATGGGATTGCAGAAAACACTGAATTTTAAAGAAATCAAAGGAAAAATCACTGACCCCTGTGGAAAACAGTGAAAGATGAATTAGGACAGAAAGGTTAAGAAATTTATAGAAGTATGTCTTCCTAGTCATCCAAAGATAGATATCTGTAGAGGTAGGTTTATTTTTTTTTTTTTTTTAAATCTATAGAATCTTGGAGAAAAAAAAAAAAAGGAATTCTATTTTAAATGCTTATTTCTTCTGTTCTGCAGAAAATGCTTTGGGCCAAGCTTCTTTATTGATTATTAGCCCATGCTGAGTGCACACAGCACTTTGCCCTTGGTCTGCAGGGCACCCCAGTCCTGCCATCACACAGCACAATACCCAGAACGCTGCCTCTTCTTGCCTGGCTGGTGCATCACATTCTAAATCACAGCATGTACTGAGTGCAGGTAAAATAACTTAGCATAAGGACAAGGTCTGGTTTGAAAGAATCAGCCCCAATTTGGGTTTGGAGTTAAGAGCATATTGGTAGTAATACTGTGGAAAGGAACATATAGCATATCTCTTTTAAAATTGCTTTTAAATTGAGGGCAGGGAAGGGTTGGCTTCTTATATAAGGTTTATATTTTTTATTATTAAAATTATGGCTTATATATTATATGTTTGCTTTAATTTTAATTGCAAATAATTCTCCATAACGTATGTTCTAGATTGTCTGAAACAAGTATACGATACCTCATCATACTTCTCTCTCAACACATTGTGAAAAAATAATGGGGGAGAAGGATATTCACTTAAAAACATAAAATCTTTAATTAAAGGTATCTATGTGGGAAGCTTCTTTCTTCAGAACGTTATTAAATATTGCCACCTTCAGGCGAAAGTGTATCTAAACATTTAAGGAGACTTTTTTTCACACATACTCTTACAATTTTTCATCTTAACTATATTTAAACCATGTTTATGCTTTTTCTTCTGACAGTTGAGCACAGGAGGGTAGATAGGGGTGATGTGCTGAATTTTGGGAAGTTAAATTCCTTGGGTGTGAGGAAAGCAAAGCAGAGTGGAAGAAAGCAGTTAATACATTAAACCCAAATAGTGTGTGGTTTCCTTGAACAAATCACCTCAGAGAACTAGAGTCCTGCAGTTTATTTTTATGTGGTTTCAACTCTTGCAAAACTTCTCCCAAGTTCTCCCTTTCTAATATGGAAGAATGAAGATGATTTTAAAAGTGAATAGAATTGGCTTGGTTGAAATTCAGATCAAAGTTAAGCTTAAATTTATAAAAGAAATTCCCTAAATTAAGGAGAGACAACTAATTCTGCTGGAAAAGAAAGGAAATCTATGATTAATTAAACAGTGATATTAATCTATAGCAAAATTCTCAAGGCTGTTTGAATGCACCAAGCATTTCAATCTGTCTTTAAGTGTTTAGTGAAAAAACAATTATAAACAAAAGCACCCCCACTGGAGCAGGCACTCACAGTAAGTAACCTTCACTTTGTTCATGGGTTTGCCTCTGCTGGTTTCTTCCAGTGCTAAGTGGGGAGATTGGTCCATGGCAGTGAGTTATTGATTAACCGATGGCAGGATCCCATTTCCTGTGCATCTAAAGTCAAATCCTTTTGAAACATGGCATTACACAAGCAGTGCCTTCCACCCAGAGAAAAATGTCATGCTGTTCAGTAATAGCAATGGCAAACACTCCCTTTGGACTGAGCAGAACGCTCCACTTCCCGCTGCAATGGTTTTGCACTGTTGCACTAAAGAGCTGGCACATTACTCCCCACAGGTGGCTTCATTTCAGCGGCTGGGTGGAGAGAGTCTCTGTTTCATCTTTCAGCTGTAGTGAGTACTAAACATAACGTGGGGCTCCTCTATTTCCACAGGCTATTAACCTTCCAAAACATTTATCTCCCAGGCTAAACTTTCTGGGACTTCAGCTTCAATTCCAGGAAATGTCTCTATTCAAAAACAATGCATTGCGTGTGAATTAAGTCCCCTTGCAACAAATAGTAACCATATACCAGAGCTGAACATGGGCTTGAACAGCTTTCTGAACTTAGTCCTTCTCAAAAGTAACATTTCTATTTTAACAAGTTTAAGCAAAACTTCTTCATCTGTTTTTGAATAATAAGTGAGTGGCAATAAGACACTTACTGAATAATAGGCAATAACCTTACTGAACTTCTGTTTGTAAAAGCATTTTAAAATATTGTTCTCTATAAATAGTATTTTCATAGCATTTACAAGACAACAGCAAAAGGTCAGAAGAACTGAAAGCTGACACCTCCAAAGGAAAATCTGCAAGACTTGGCATAAAAAGCCCCTAGCTTTCTTCTGGGGCAACACTTCCAGCAGATAAACACAACGTCCTAAACAAGTAGTTTAAATTCCCTGTTAGCTGAAGGTAATATTTGCTTACCAGAGCAGATGGGAAGGGTGGTTCTCAATAGGTAACTGGGCTAGTTTAACCTCAGGAACTGCAACAGCATCAGTGTGAATACTGTCCCAAGTGAGCTTGGAGGGAGACACTTTATCAAGGAAAGGGATGCATGCCTCTTGCAGCTGGACCAATGTAAGGTGTGCTCCCCCACCCCAGCCTGGCCTTTATTTCCATAACCCTGTTGAAGTAGAAGGCACCAGTGGCAGTCATACTGGATGTGCTGGTCGTGAGGGCTGCCACCAGCTCAAAGTAGATTCAGGGGAGACTGAAAATAGCTCAAAAGCCAAGGGCTAATTTGAGCTGTACACCCACCTAACCACAGCACTGCTCAGTCCAATTCAAGCCAAATTTGGGAGAAATTAACATCTGTACTTGGTATGCAGTTCTGATTCTATGATCTTACTCCATAAAGAGTGCAAGCCCACAGCCCATGGAGCTCTCCTGCCCAGCAGTGGGCTGCACACCTGGATCTCCCCTGGACTAGGGTTGCATATCAAGGTTTCTACTATTCAAGTTTGAGAAAACCCTTTTCACATCAGATACTTGGTAAATGAGTTAGGAATAGACACACTGAAATTCTGAAATGTTAGCTAGGTGATATAAAGGATGGATGGTGAGTATATAATCCTTTGGACATAACCAATTGACCAAATCTGGGGCTAAGTCTGGATTCAGCTGCACCTGAACTCCCCTCTGAGATGTTTACAATGCAAGGGGGTTCTTTATGCACCTCATGGTCTTCCTGACAGTTTTGTCTGACTCTGTTCTTTATGCAGTAAATTCTTGTGTGCCTTGCCATCAAACATTGTTAAACAGTGTTGTTAACTCCCTGTCTTTTCTCAATCAAATATGTTGTTGCTTCTCTCCTATGCATCACTCCATCCACGACAACTAAACAAGATGCTGCATATGCCATATGTATAAAGTATTGCACAACTCTTGCAGAGAAAGGTGATAGCTAAGCATTCAATACCTCATTTTCATTCCCACTGTCGTTTAGAAAATGTGGCTGAAGATGAGATATTCTCTGTGTTTATAAAATGGATGATTATAGCAAAAAATGAAGGGCTGTAGAAGAGGATGGTTAGTCAGAAATACTTTCTACGGTAGAAAGAGGAAATAAAACTGAAATTAGGTACTAAAGGGAGGAAAACACATCCAGCCGTAATTCAGTATTCAGTCACTGGCAAAGGAGCTTAGCAGTCCAAATAAGAGATTTTGAAATATTTAATCTGCAGGATCTGTGGAATTATGTATAGGAAGAGATGTTTTGGCTCTTTTCTCAAATTAAATTGATTGAAGTCTTTGCATTTTATTACATGGATTCATTCTGATTAGTTCAAAACCTAAAAGTCTTTCTTCCAAAGGGAGATTCAGAAGCTCAAAAAATCTTTTGTGTTTCATTTTGGGGGTTTGGTTGGTTGGGTTTTTTTGGTTTTGGTTTTGGGTTTTTTTTGGGGGGGGAGTGTTGTGTTGTTTTGTTTTTTGGTTTTTTGATCTTTTTTAGAATGTCATGGGTTTATCTCATAAATACTGCAGCATTATTCCTGCATCCATGGTACATATATTCTCTTTGCAGGTAAAAACAGCTGTGGGTCAGTGTGGCTAGATGGGGTAGTTATGATACAGTCACCAGAGTGGTATCAGAACACTATAATCTCTGAAGTCCTTGAGGATGAATGGCTTATATAAATGTAAAATATTATTACTGTGTACTCAGTTGGGCCATACTGAATAGGGTTAGCTGCTTTATTGGGTCTGTCTTCTTGGAAACTGGTGACAGTCTGGACTATTGACTACTAGTTAATCAAGAAAGTATTGGCATATGCTCTGCTTAAGAGGTCTGACAGTTTCTGCAAAATAAAGTGCCCTTCAGCCAGGTGACAAATAGGTGTGAAATTCTGAACCGGTTGTTAAATGCACGAGTTGCCAAATAAAGTCACATATTTTCCTAGTCCCTTGGGTAGCTCAGACAGGAGTGCAGTGGTGGGGGCTGGGAGTAGGAGCAGTCTGCGAGCATCTCACCAAATCTCTCTGTAGAGGCCGAGGCACTGACAGACCACTGGCAGCATTAATCCTTGCCTGGCATTTCCTTAGTTCATAACAAGCGAGTGTGTGCCGTGCACCCCATGAACAGACCCACCCCAGACACTGTCCCACTGCCCAGCAAGGGCCTGGCCACTCCCAGACAAGCCCATGTGTCCAGCAGCTTCTTCCCAGGCTTCCTCAGGGCCAGATGGCAAAGCTTTTGGAGTGTGTGAGGAGACGTGTTCCTCAAGACATCTTGTATTTTACTTCTTTGCCATCTTCAAGCGTGCCTTATCGCTGCTGCACCGAGAATGGTGAGAAATGACACAGTCCAAGCTCAGGGAAAGAGTGGCATGAGCCCTTTATTTCTCTGCAGACCCATTTTATACCCCAGTGTGCTAGCATCACATAAGATCATTGGTCATTGATCATCCCCCTCTCGTAGCAGTTGGCTAGAACCCACAACACCCACTGAAAAATATTTTTCCCAATGTGTCCCATAACAATTCTGCAAAACAGAGCCCAGGTGCACAGATAAAGATAGGTTATAAAATCGTCCTCACTGTTCTCATCTAGTCTGTATGTGAAAGCAATGTGCTCACAGAATATTGAGAAAAGGCTGAAGAATCCCTCTGCTTCTAGCTTTTTACTATCCACAGTGCCTGGGTCAGAGTGGACCTTTTCATGTGAATTTGGGAAAGTATCCTGGGACTGTGTCTCTGTGAAGTACAAAGTATAGTACAGGAGTTCTGCTAAATTAAACAGCCATCTGTGGAAGAACCAACCCAGTTTTTAGTGTTGAGAGGCACTGGGGTTTGGTGGACTCAGCAGATACAGAAAGGCCACAGCTCTGTCTTCTCAGCCTTAAGCCATTTGCTTAACTGTACTATAGCAGTATAGGAGTCCACAATTTTTTCCATAAGAGTACTGATTTTCTCTTACCTGAAAAATCATATATCCTCTTTGCAGGTGAAAAAAATCCCAAAACACAAAGTCTTTGATTTCTCTGTTAGAAAGATAATCATGCTAGTAAACACTGCAAATCATCATGGTCTTCATAATGGGGCATTAAAATAAAAAGCCCACAGATGCTCTGTCATGATTTACAGCCTTGCTGGTAAACACCTTGGGCTGTTTCATTTTACCACAGAACCATGGAGAATTTACCATTTCTCTTGTATCGAAAAACCCTGGAGATACTGATAAGCCTTTTCCAAGTAAAAATTAGTAAAGTCACCATGAAACCAGTAGATAGTCTTGGTAAGTATTTAAGCACTGTTTTCAAAATTACTGTTTGATACATGAAATATTGTTTTCCATATTGGAAATGCTTTTGAATATTCTGTGCAGTGAACCTGGTGACTTCTGGAAGCTGTGTCTTATTATAGCTGCTTGAAAGATACATCGTAAACTTAAAATAATTCAAAGTGCACTCTCCTTCAGAGCTTCCATTAAAATTCAGTGTTACTATGGTGCTCTTTTTATACTGTCAACAATTTCTGGACTCTGGAATACTTTGTGTTTGCTTCTTATTTGTAACTGAAAGACACAAGAAGAGCTGAGAACCCTATGATGTTATATTCTTCACTTCCAACATGAACTACAAGCCTGCTGTTTGTCAGTAAGCTGTGATGTCTAGCATGTTATACTGCAGGTATTTCTTGAAAGCTCAGCTGCTGAAACCACGTCCAAATTAGTCTCATTTAGCTTATACTCTCTGAAGACTAAAGTATCTGTTTTCAACTGGTTTCCTTTTCTATGAGCAGTCTGTTTGGTGGAGTTCCAGGACAAGGTGAGGTGTGAGCCTCTTTCTGGAGAAACTTGTCTCTCTCCTTCACTAACAGAAAGGGACTTTGGCTTAGCCTAAGCTTTACCTTTTCCCTTTCTGAAACTCCGGGTTCCTTATCATAAAAGTTATGTAACTCTTTGCATACTTTCTGTTGTTGATCTTTAAGCAGAATAGACCTTTTTTATTGTTTATTTTTGCAGTTTGTTTTAGGATTAGCACACTACTAAATATGTCTTCTATTCTTTATTTTTCCATTTATTTCACGTTTAAGTGAAAGGGAGGCTGTGAAAAGTCTGTCTCCATTGCTCTGTACACCTCACAGGTCCTGAGGCTCTCACCTGCCTCCTGGGTGAACAAAGTTACCCAGTTTCTTCAGTGCAGAGGCTCTCTGTGGGACCAAGATAGACTTAGGGGATCTCCTCAAGTAAATGCTCAAAAAAGTTCATAGGGCAGGCCAGAAAGTATTTCAGACTCAAATAGGGTACTCAAAATTACAGCTGTATAATCTAGAAGAGTATCTTCTGATTTAGAGGTGTGAGAACAAAATGCAGCCCTATTAACTTAGCTGTACCTAAGCTATGAGAATGTCAAATATGGGTAGTTTTGCCCTGGATAATTAGACAGCAAACTTTTTTTTTCAGTGCTGTAGGAGTTAATTCTTTATGTGCTCTTAATTGATTGTATTTCACAGAGAAGATGAATCAGTCTTGTAATTAGTTTTGTTCTCTATAAGCCTTTTCAAGATATTGGATGAAATAAAATTATGATCGAGACTAATGGTGGACATGGATCAAGATGTCTTTTCTCTCTGTCATGAAATGGAATGTTATGAAAAGGTTTCATTCCATTATTAAGTTAGAAAAGAAAGATTACTTCAAAAAACAGGACAAAAAATGAAGAAGGTAAGGTTGGCAGCAGTCAGAGAAAGACTGCTTTATCTCTTCCCAGTTTGCTAGAAAATGCCTTTCCCTCTCTCAGCATCACCTTTCATTCCCCCTACTTACAGATTATGCTAAAATATTTACTGAGGTTGTTCTTTAAACCCACAGCAGCTAAACCGCTTTAGCATGGGGTGAATTTATAACAGGTTTCTTACAATTTGTGCCCAGGGACTGGAAAGAACTGTGCATCATTATGGAAGTGTCATGCTTAACAGTCAGGCTAAATGGTGAAACAAAAAGGAAAAGAAAGGAAATCACTCATGGACATGCCTGGGAATCAACACAATAGTTTTCTCTGAAGCAATTCAGTCATATTGTGAAAATATATGCTTGGACCATTTTAAAACTTTTTATTATTTACTCAATAGGCTGCAACAGTTCTGAAGCTTACTGCAGTGTTTATTCAATAGACCAGCTCTGTATTTTTGGTCTATCATGTCAAAATGCATTTGAGCAATTACCAAAGGGCACATTTTACTCAGTGTACCATAGTGGCTCCTCTGGAGCCTGTTGTTTACAGCACTTTGTAGGATGTGCAGTTCCAATATTAATGCAGGCATACCCATGGTGTGCTCTTTCAGGAAGATCTAAGGACTGATTCCCTTCTAACCACTCAGGTATATGCACGGACAGGAAGATTGTTCCAAGCAGAATTATATTATGCCGAGATTCTGTCTCTCTTCTTAAAATGAGAGAGTTGTCTTCTGGATGTCAGCAGATCAGTGGGATTTAATGCTACAGTCCAAATTTTACTGGAGGATTGTATAGTTAAACAAACATGAAAAAAATCAAAACTTCCTCTAGTTCTCTGGTAACCCCTCTACGCTTGCTTGAAAAATCTCCATTGTTCTGGTGCATCTGTGAATATCTCCTTGGCATTATCTTTAGCCCACAAATTTTGTGTTTTTTAAATAACACACACTTGCCTTTGTCTCGCATTGATTCTTGTCAGTGTTCCCCTGCAGAGGAGATCTGTATGTTTGTGGTGATCCAAAAAGGAAGGTGAAGCAGCGAGCTGGAGTGTGCTGGGAAAGCCTGAGGTGCAAGGCTTTACTTCTCAAACCAGAAGCACCTCTCCAGGCTGCATGAGGGAGGAGCACTTCTGTAAATAGCAGTTTGTCAAGACTACAAGTGTTTTCACCTATGCCTGGCTTTCCCACAGCATGAAAACCCTGCTCCTGAGTTATTTACCTCAGGCCCTTCGACAGGACAAGGACTCTGTACTAGATATAAAAACACCTCCATAGTTAAAATGTGGTCCAGAATCTCAGTTACTGCATGTTTGCTTTATGACTGGAAATATTTAATATTATCTTCTCTGTATTCCCTTACTTTTGTGAAGCAAAATTGATTAATTCAACAATTATATTATCTTTTTGGTTTCTGCCTTTTATTGTTTTCTTAGTTCCTTCAAAGCTGCTGGCATTGCTGAGGCATTAACACCAGTAAGAGGAGAGTTTGCATATGCAAATTTTACTCCCTTAATTAAAAGCAGGAGCACTTGATTACTGCTGTGCCCCAGAGCTGCAAATATGTAAACAAAGGTTACATGCTCAGAAAGGAAAATTGAGCCCTAAATCACAGTTTTTTGATAGATTTCTCTTAGTTTTTAGGTTGCTGTTAACATGAAGCCCGGTGCCAAATTTAATTTCTTATTCCTAGGTTGAAGTGTATGCTCTTTCAGGAGCACGCTTTGTGTTTATTTTCTTTGGGTTTGAGATTGTCTTCTTCTCATTTTGAATTTGCTCCTCTGATGTGGAATGCCCTTGTTTCCTGGCTGATAGCAATAAAACAATTAAGAGCAGGTGTAGCTTGAAGAACATGATGCAGTGTCTGGAAAAAGTGATTAACAGGACAAATAAAGCACAGGCTTTAATTTGTTTCTTAATTGTCATCCAGGTGTGGCCTTAGTCCTTCAAAATCCTAAGGATGCTGGGCTTCTGCTGACTCCAGGGGTCACAAGGGCTGACTGCTGGACCTGAGAATACAACTTGGTGAGACTTTGTCTCTTGTAGTAACCACCTTCCTCAAAATTGTCTCTTCCTGTCTTTTGCACAGTGGTCTTTAGTCCCCTCTGTTATCCTGATATAACTGTCCTTGGTAAATCGGGTCGTTCAAATCACCTGGCCACAAGAAAAACAAAAAGACAAGCAGAGCACCCTGATACTGTGGGCTTTGTCTAAAGCAGCTGATGTCAATTATCTAATTCCTTGCACAGTTCCACAGAGTGCTGGTGTGACTTAGAGCCCTGGGGTGAAGCAGGGGAAAAAAGGGCTGGGGAGAGATATGTTGAGGAGCAGTTTCTTAGACTAGATATACCAGTGCCACGTTTTGTAGACAGATCCTCTCTGACAAGGACAGTAGTGCTACATATTAGTTTTTCTAAGCATAAAACAGTGTAGCAATGCAGGAGATTCACTTTCCTGCAAGGATAAGTCTAATTGAGCTGACAAGTTCCCTTTTTGATCAATCACTTCTCTCTCAGTCTTAACAAGTAAGACCAGTCCTGAAACAGATACGGGAATGAAAAGGACACAAGATACTTTATGCTGGTGTAGTTCTGATGATGCCATGAGGATTTTTTTTGCCTTTTCTTTTATACCTTTTCATGACTTCTGTATTCTTAGTGCTTTTTGCCTACATCCTTGGACTTGTTTGTCAAGCCAAGAGACTAAACATTTTAGAGGTTTCGTAGTTAGGGATGAGAATGCCCCAGACCCCAAGGTCCTCTCCAGAACACATTTTGTAAACTGAGATAGAACCATCCAGGGGAAGGTTCCTTGGGGAGGGGGCTCACTCGAGCCTCTCACTGGGGAATCTTTATAGATATGCTAATTAGTGAGACCTATAATGTTATACCAGATCTATTGTGGGTGTGCAATGGGGTGTGCATCGAGGTGCATTCAACCTGGATGTGGTGCACCTAAGGATCCTTAAAATAAATACCAAGGTAAAATCCCTTTTTGCCTTCTAACCATGTTTGATTCTCGATTTTAAGACCAGGAAAAGGCATCACTGACACACCCACACTTCCCTGGCTGTTTCCTTAACAAGTCATGTGTACAGTGCCAAGTAAGGGTGATACTCTACTCTTTCATGCTACTACATTGGCTCTGCAAGGCAAAGGTGGCTCTACATGCTGCTAGCTGGCAGATAATAAGACCTGGTTTTGGTAAGGAGCTCTGGGATTTTCTGAGGTTATGGTGTGGTGTGCCCTGTTAACATTTTTAAAAATTAGTTTTGCAGGGAACTATTTTTTTGACAGCGATCTTAAATTAGTATTTTGAGGTCTTGCCTGTTCACTATCTATCTATGGGCTTTTGCTGATGTGGAAGATATGTAGCAAATTTCAGTCTGCACAAATGATCCCCAGAAAGAACAAAGGCTGCAGCCCATATGTGACATTTTCAGTTTGTAAATTCCACTAACTCCTTTCACCAAAGGGTGCAATTCATGCCCCCTCTCCACACACAGCCTCTAATTGATTAGAAGCAACTAACTACAAAAGAAAATTTATAAAGTAAATTGCCACAAACTATACAGGCCCAATGAAAGCATAGCTGGCAGGACCCAAGTTCAAGGCAGATCACAGCTGCACAAATACCGATCAGAGTACAGCCTTGGGTGAGATTTATTGTCATTAAGAAAGACGATTTTGATCAAACCCCATTGAATCAAAGCATGTATTCACCAAGTCCACATACTGGCCCCAGCATGAATACTGAAATTTCTCTTCTCTGGTCTGTGACATAGAGACTTCACATTGTCTGGAAAACAAATCTCTGCATTTTGCCTTAATTTGGTATGGAGCTTAGAACACAGCATAATACACAAATTGGATTATTAACGGAAAGCAATGCATTTCCTCAAGATGAACTAGAACCCAAACACCAAGGGCAAGTTCCTGTTCTCAAGGTAAAGTATATTATTTTGTCAGTTCCTGCATACATCCTCTTACCACTGGTGGCAGTTCCAGCCACATGCATGCGTATCTTTCATTAACACTAATGGGCAATACATGCACAGAGATCTCAGGCTAATACTGGTGGGAATTACATATACGTGCAACGCTCATTAGCATTAACGAGGGTTCTCCTGTGGATATCTAATGATCATTAATGGGAGTTACATGCATGTGTTTTTCTCATTAACATTAGTAGCACGTGTATCTCTCATCAATAGTGATGGGAAATGCAGGAAGCCATATCTCCCATTAATATTAGGAGGAAAAATGCACTCACTGCAAGGAGAAAACTGTTCCTGACATATCCTCAGTGAGGAAGTTTAAGCTGTCATTAATTCTGTTCCAAAACAACTTCAGTTTGTGCTGTCTTTCAGTGAATTATCCCAGTCTCCGTGACCTTGGCCACATAGGTTTTGTTCCCACATGAATGAAGTTGTTCTGCAAAAGCCCAAACATTCTTTCCTTTGGAACCAGACAGCATGTCATTTCTGTGGGTTTTTTTAAGCAAACGTATTTCTGAATTGCTGCTATTTCAAAGTCTGTATATGCTTTTCACAGCATAGGGTGGCACACACCAGCTGCTGAGTTATTGCCATAGGCACACCAAATTTATTATAAGTTCTTGTCATCATAACTCCATTTTACATCGTGCACTAATGCAGTATTGTGTTACACTCTGACATGGCTCCTGATGAATGTAGTAGAGACTACAGGCCACAGCCTCCCCTCAGAGTGAAAAACAAATTTACTACAGGACTGAGCTTTTTATCCTTCCAGTTACAAAGGCATTAAACTTCAGTAGGCCTTTCAAAAATGTGTTCTCACGCCTGCCAAATGGTTTCCATGGGCTTTTCTGTAGGGCTGTAGTTTGAGTCTCCTTTAGAACATATGCCAGGACTGTTGGCTACTGTCAGTGCAGAGCTCAGGGCTCCACGTGGTGGAGCAGCCCAGGGCTTTGCTGCTGGGGGGATTTCCCCCTCTCTCCTCCAGGAGCCGTCGCTGCTTGGGTGGGTGCTGAAGAACCAGGTGCTGTGAGCAGTGGTGACCAGGCAGGGCTAAGGAAGAACTCTGATCTCCCTATCCTTTGTGTATATGGAGGTATGGGAAGGTGACTGCATCAATTCCTGAACAGGGAATGAAGTGATTTGCTATCAGTTCTCACCTGCATATCTTACAAATATCATATTTCTAGGACAAATTCTACTATTTCTGTTCTTTGGTATACCTGCCACCTTGTACAAAGGAATTATAACCTGAAATAGGATCTCTAAATGCTACTGTAAGGGTTTAGCTACAGTTAATACAAACAAAAACAACCCCATCAGATATAAGCTATTTAAAACAGAGAGCAATATATTTAGTTTTAAAAGTGCCCTTTGGTAAGATAGTCTTATTGCTTTTCTCATTACTGTGCAGAATTAGAATAACCATTGCCCATGCAAATGAGTTACAAGAAACAATATTTGCAAATAGCAGATGAAAATTAAAGGATTATATTTGGCAAACTCAGCTGCTAGATGAGATTCCCTGAGGCTGGGGGAGGTGTAGATCACACCTTCCCTGCTGCACAGCAGTACCTCAGGGCAGGGAAAGGCAGGCTGGCCACTGCAGCTGTTGGGCCATTCCAGGAGCCTTCTGGAGAGAGGCAGCAAGAGTGTGAGAGCAGTTTCCAACCCTCCCAAGAGCTGTGCAGACAAAGTGCCCGGTGTGAGCCTTTCAGCTGCCCTAGCTCTGCCCCTTTGGCAGCGTGTGTTGTGCACTCTGCTATCTCGTATTGGCTCCACATCAGCACGGGGATGTAAGAGGTGCTGTTGCATTCTTTACAGGCAGATGTTTTATTGCTGGGCTCCTTGGCCCCAGCCCCTGTATGGGCTCTGTATGTAACTGACTTCAATTCACGTGAAAATCAACAACCAGTTCAGAGAGAGCAGGTGTAATGCATGAAGCTCTTTACAAGCCCAGACATAGAGACCCGGACATATGCTTGCATAAGGTATGCACACACATTTATCCACACTCATATTCCCTCAGCCTGGAAGGTACAGTGCAGGAAAGGTGATTCTAGTGTTAATCTAGTCTAGGAGGATAGATGTTAGAAGACATCAAGGAAAATCACAAAAATAATAGTATTCTGTCTGGCTACAGTGGCATTAAAGATTCTAATCTGTAACTACAGCTTTCACTTATAATTCAGACATTAGCTGCTAAACAAACTAAATAATTTATCAAGTACAATATGTTCTAACTCTGCAGCTTGCAAAAACTGCAGCCATACTTTTGTTTCAAAGAGTCACCAAATGGTGGAAATGTCAAGCTCTTCCTTAAAGTGCATCTTCTTCAATTCCCTCGGTAGATAGCACTGATTTTTTTTTCCTGAAGATGTTTTATTGTTTTTCTACTTTTCATCAGGGTGGGGTTGCCATGGCAATAAAGTAGGATGTCTTGCTGAATTTCACCTTTGCTGTCTTGCTTCATATGGTTCTCTCTCCTCAGAGCAAACATGGTGGACGCAATGCACATACAGATGTCTGATTTCAGATTTCTTTCTCAAGTGTGCTTGGCAGCTGCTCTCCTGAGACAGGCAAAGCAGCACTTCACAAGCAGCACTTCACTTTACATTCATCTTCCCACTCTCTAGTGGCCACCATCACGTCTCCCTTGCTTTGTGAGCTCTCTTTTAAGATGGACAAAGCTTTTCATGAAAGACTTGCTTCCAGTGTAAACAATAACTTTCATTGTTTTTGAATGATTGTTTCATAAGCATTTCAATTAACCAAGCGACCAAATCAATTTTCTCCTCTCAAAGTTAGTGGAGGTAAAATGGCGAAATATGATGCAATGGATATTAGAAACACACATTTTATATCCCAGCAATCTGCCCAGATTTACCCCAGTTACTGGATTTAAAAGGCTGAGTTTAGGTTGTGATGCTGTGCCAGGGAACTGAGTCTCTCCTTTCCTCTGTCAGTGTTAATGGTCATACCAATTTTTGCATTTAGATTTCTCCCAGGAAGAAAAAGTTCAAAAATTATATCACTCACTGGGTTGAAAAGTTTCCATTTCATATATCTTTCCTGCATCTTTCAAAAATAGATTATAAATCTGTTATCTACATCTGAATTTCACAGTGGTAGCATCTCAGAAATCCAGATGAAAAGAATGGTAAATACAGACTTACGTCACAGTCCTTCAGTTTGAACGCTGCAGATCAGCTCTTCTCTCCTTGTGGAGTACTGTCAGTGGAAACAGCTGAAATTTCAGGATACATTAATGAAAAATGCATCCCATGCCACAAAAGTATCACTACTATCACAATTATTTAAAACTCCATATCCAGTACCTTTATGTCACAAAAGAATTTTTTAAATATATGACATTTTTAATATGATTTGGATTTTTTTCCCTATGGTGTTTGGATTCCTCTGCAATTCTACCAAAGTAAAATAGGGATTTACTACATGAACTCCGGTGGATTAGCCATGATGCCTTTCTTTGTCACTTTTCAATAATCTGCTTGTAGTGGCCAAGCTGAGAAAATGTTTCCCAGTTTCCAGGTCAAGGGCTTATCCTCTGCTTTCCTTCTTTCAGCCTTACTCACTAGAGTTGCATTAAGTTTCCCTCTGATTTTACTAACATTGCCTTGGCAGAACATCAGTGTCATTTTAAAGTATCATTACAATATTTGTTCTTCTAACTCTGTGGGTCTCTGCCTGCCAGCCCCAATTTTTTTCTTGGAAAGATACTATTGGTGTAATTATTATTCAAACTTTATAGCACCCCAGAGACATGGGCATTGTCTAACTTTTCCATTTAGTTAATGCCATAGGAAACTTACAGTCTGGGCAGAAGACAAAAAATACCACATGTATATCAAGACGGATAAGAAGAGTGCTTCGACACTACGTGACTGTGCATGCCAAGCAGCAGTGATGCTAAGCAGCACCTCTCTGATGCTATCTCTTACTTTTGGTGCATTATAATAAAAGAATTGAAGAGGAACCTCCAGAGCCATCAGATGACTGCAGCTGTTCCTTCCGAAGCTCTTCCATAGGATGGAGTATGGCAAAGAGCATGAAGTTGCTTGTCTGAAAGCCTTGTGGTTGGTGTAAGACATCAGCTTGTCAGATGAATGGGTGGTAGGAACTGATTTCTTAGCAAAGTCACTCAGAAGAGTGGAGAAAGTCTTCTGTGATGTGAGAAGGTTTAGTGCACGTTATTTTGCTGAACTGGAACATCTGTTTCCAACCTGGTAGTAATGGCCTGCTAATAACACACTCAATGCTGCTATCATGGCAATGACTCTGTATTTCAGAAGACAGACTCTACCATTTCTGCCCCAAACTAATACTTCTGAGCATGGCATGTCACAGCTACAGTGATAATCATGGTTGTAGAGCAAGCTGTGCCTCAGCTGCTTCTCTCCAGTTATTTCTCAGGACAAAGGCCAAGCTTCTTGCTACTTCTTTGGGCAGGACCAGGCCATCTTGTGCCTTTTAAACCAAACCTCAGCACGGGTTACTAATGCACACAGCCCAATTTCAGCTGGCACCAGTAAGCCTTTCCTCAGACCAAATGTGTCAGTGCCTGATTAGCGTGACCTAAAACCAGGTTCTGCACAAAAAAACTCCAGTGTTCATTCTGTCACCTGAAATGTGCAGCATGTGTAGGTCCCTTGTCCTGGAAAGCTGTGCTACATCTGCTGACTCACTGCTATTTTAGGAATGCACCAAACCCCAGGAAATATGTGAAAAGAAAAAAATCAGAATGTTTTTAAAGGTATTTGCATTGCTTAGCATTTTTTATCAGGAAGATTTCAAAGTATTTGGGGTGAATATTGCTATTATCCCCAGATTATAGCTGGTAGGACTCAGATAACATACAGATCAGCTATTTCCTCAAATCCATGGGAGAGTTAAGTGATGAAATTAGGAACGGAATGCCTCATGCCTTTCCATTACATGTTGTAACTATCACATATTTCCATGTCATGTACATTTCTGGTATTTAACATGTAACTCAGCTGCACTCCATGCCATTTAATTCAGTGACAATATGTGCATTTGCAGGAGTGGGGTGGGAAGGCCTATATTTTGGGCAGGCCATGTGTGCTCTATAGTCTAAAAAGCACATTGCGTGAAAATCTGATGGCTCTTGAAAATATATTCCTGGACATTTTGCGGAGCCTGCCAAGAAAACTGGTAATTAAAAAAAGTCATTTTTGTGACAGAAACAAAAAGGCTGACCATATGCTTTGCTTATAGTCCTATACTAGTTCTCTGGAAGAAAAATGGAACTTCAGCATTGGGAAGCATTAGAACTGAAAATACAGTTCATTACTTACCATGTTTACCTTGAATAAAAATAGAATTTAGTTTTTATGCCCAACTGCATTGTTAGAAACATCTATCCATTTGATTAACAGGTTTTCCTAGGCCCGAGAACATCTGGCTGGGCTGAGGTGCTGAAGTGTGCTATGGTGTAGTATGGCCTGTGTCAGCATATGAGCTCTACCCATAGTTGATTCAAATAATGTACAAAAATAAATAACTGCCTCCGATTTTCTTATTCTGGAGGCAAAAAAATCAACTGAGGATGATTCCTAACTGCTGCTGAGAGAAAAAAAGTTTCATAGGCTTCACTGCTGTAGAATCAAGCCAATGCAATGCAACAGTGCCACTGCAGTAAGGATGGATTACATGGAGGTGTTTGATAGGTACGCATGTGAACACCTTTATGGAAAATATTTTATTGTAGCCCTTCAAAAAGTCTTGCAGGCCAGTGAAATGTCTTAGCTTTTCATACTTAATATTTCACTAATAGCAATGCTAATGGAATATTGGCACATAGAAACGCTCCCCTGTGTTAAGAAGGCAAAGTTATTCACAACTTTCATCTAAACAGCAGGTTTCTTTAAGCACTATATATATTCACTGTTTCCACTTGGCAACAGGAGTGCAAACAACTCTTGTCTAGGGTAGGGGAATGACAATACTCAGTCACCCTTTAACTCACTCTGTAACCCTTCTGCTGAGATGCCCAGTAAGTCTGTTAATTGGTAGTGGTCACTTGTGGCAAGAGCAGCAGTAGCCTGGGAAGCAGAGCAAGCCCTGTGACCTCCTTTTTCCAGATGCTACAAACAACTGTCTATTTAGGAGGATAATTCCAACTTCTTTCTGCTGACCTGTGCGGGATTTAAATTACTATCCTAAAAGGAAAAGCCTGGCAAGGGTCATGAAAAACTTTAAATGCATTTATTTTTAGGGCACTTCAAGCAGAGGGCAAGCAGAGATGAGTAAGACTTTGAATAACAGAAGATCACCACTCTTCAAACAAACAGTGACTGTCTGACCTATAATTGAAGATAGCTCATGGTATCTTATTTCTTGTGTGTACCATGGTACCTACATGTAGTCAAAGAGGCAAAGGAATTATGATATCAGCACAATTCACATGACGATGAGCCAGAGCTCCTTCAGGTAAGATCTGAGGTACATTTTGTCTGTGCAACTGGATGACAACCATTGTAGTACACATTATTGTTATTCTTCAGCTGTGTGATGTCTTTAATATTAACCATTTTCTTTATTTCTCTATGTGAGTAGTTCTCTGAAAAGGAATACAATATTAATAATCTTGAAGAGTAGAGAAATTTCTGATATGAACATGCTTTAATTACCTTGCCAAACAGAATCAATAAGGAAATATCTGTTGTCTTGAAAATGGTTCAGATAAATTGAAGAGAGTATTCACACATGTTTATCAAACAGTCCAGATCTGAATACTCCCATTTTCAGAAATTGGATGCAATGTGGCTTAAAAAAAGCAAAATAATTCCTTTCTGATTAAAGAATACTGTGAAGGGCAGGTCAGCTGCTGATTTCAATGGTCATTTTAGAAACACTCACTGTGAATACAACAGTAATAAAATTCTGAAGGATTTAAGTCTTGTTTGGGGTGAGACAAACCCACAGTTCTTAACAACCACACTGCTCAAGCTGAGAGAGAGCAGGACTTTATTGCCACTTTCAGGAAAGTTAGAAGCTCTCTCTGGAAAGAGGAACCAGTTAGTGTCATCACAGCAGACACCGAGAGATATCAGTGAGGGCTGTAAGTTCAGCCAAGCATCTCAGAGCAGAATCAGACAAACACTTTAGTGAAAAAGATTCAGCATTAGTGCAAAAGCTCCTGGTTATAAAATAGTGGGGGGAAAAAAAGACTGTATAGGTGAAATCTCAGTAGACTGAATCAGGTTTTTCCATGAAGCATTAGCAAGGTTTTAAATAGCTGCAACCTGCATATTAAAAATGCCCATGTGTATAATACATGAATAAGGGCACCTTGGCTGAATACATTATGGAACAGAACTGTCATCTTTACCCCCTTCACAACCTCACTTTTGCTTGCTTATGTGAATAGTCAAGAATAGTGATGAGCACTTATCAAAAGTTAAATCAGGCAGGGAATCAATGGATTAAGACCCCATTTTTTTTTAAAAAAATAAGCATTCCTCCACCAGTTCCTTTCTCTCCACCACTTTCTAAAATCAGGCCATTTCTCTGCAGCTCTTTATTTAGACAAAAAGCCTGGAATGTGATCATGTTTTATCTACAGACTGACTGAGGCTTTTTTGTGATTCATTCACCTGCTGTTCCAGCAAAGATACCATCCCATCTTCATTTATATACCTAAGAGACAATTCAGACACAGGAAAGAATGTCTGCTACCAAAAGGAGTCTGCTACATCTGCTGTGCTTGATATATGTGGAGTGTGGCAAAAATCTCTCTGCAGCAGTTTGTCTTTGTATGTAGCATGAGATGATGTAATAATGCACTTGTAGGGCAGGAGTGATTTGCTGAATATTTCAACAAGATATGTAGATTTTATGGTGTGCTATCCAAAAAAAAAAGAAATACTGATTTTGACTAGCCATATATGTTCCTGACCCATAAGCCCATTTCAAGAAACAGAGGCACAGAATTTTTTCATCAAAGGAGTTTGACTTTCTCCCCTTAAGTGTTGTTTCCCTGTGTAACCATTCTGTTGCAGCTCTCTGTAGAAGGACAAGCAATTCTGCTTTTTAATGATGCACTCTCTTTAATGATGAGGGGAAAAAAAGAGTGCAAGTTTTCTGGTCCAGGTAGCTCTTGTCTGTGATGCTGGTTTTTAGCTCTCAAATGAATGGAACAATGTATAGCTCCGAGTGATAAAACTTCTGAATTGCTGTTATCAGTGAGAGCTTGCTGAGAAAATGAAGTGCATGCCTACACTTCTATTTCATAGTCCATGGAAATTAATGCCATTTTAGGCCCTGCATGCAGGCCTTTACAGATACCTGGAATGTATCTTTTCCTTCTGACTCATGTCTCTGTGAGTCATTTTTGGGACTTTCATATGCAAAGGTATTTTTTAGGCTGTTTATGATGTTTCTTTGAGTATATTTAAGGCCTCCTTTTTAACAGGGGCTCGGCACACAAGGAAAAGAAGTTTCTTCTGGACAATTATTTACAATTATAGAAATTACAATAAAGTTCAGAAAATGGAAATCCCTTCCTATTGTAACCACAAACAATTTCTGATAGCAGACTCTTATTTACTGCATAAGTAAGGAAATCTGGTTTGTCCCTTCTTGTGTGACCTGAACAAATCATATAATCTTGGCAACCTTCAGCATCCCCATGGCCCCAGAGCTGGACAAGAGTCCAGGATGAAGCAGGGGTAGGGCAGAGCCCTCAGCCCTTTGCAGGCAGTGCCACACTGGGTGTGGGAGCTGGCAGGAGGGCAGAGCCACAGAGGTCATCAGCAAGCCCGGAGACAAAACCTTGGCAATCTACCTGTCCCTGGGAACAAACATTGGTCCTGCAGGGAAAAAACAAAAGATGCAAGAGCATTACAATGGCAGAGCTACTGTCTTTGCTGAAAGAAAAAACAAAACCAGCAGACAAAGGCATTGGCAAATAAAGGACTTGGGGTTTATTGTTACCTCCATTGGAGACTTCACTGTTCTTGTGTTGTGCATCATCTTATTACACTAAGGGCATGAAATTATACTTCCTTTCTTCTACAAGGCTATTTGCAAGCTGCCCCCACATCAACACGTGCTCCTTGAAAACAGCTGCCAAATTTGGAAGATGATAAAACGAAGTGATCAATTTCTGTTTGAAATGATCAGATAATAGTTAGCAAAAAAAAATTCTTTCTGTCTGCCTTTTCAAACCCCTACTGAGATAAAAGGGGTTTTTGTGTGAAAAAATCTGAAACCTCCACGACACAGCACTTTTGTGGGAAGGTTGGAATGGTCTTTTCAGGGCTTTCTCTTTATTTTGAAAATTTTTAGAAATATAGATTTGAACAGACCAAAGAAAGGGATGAGACACCCTAAAAGGAAAGTATGAAACAATATTTAAATGATGTGTGATTTCATTCTTGCCTGAGGGCATGCTGAATTCATGAAGAGAGTCCCCCAGGATATTTCACAGTGTGCTGGTACACAGGCTGCTTCCCTGACAGGTCATTACTGCACATCATGCTGGGATCCGGTGCACAGCATGCTGGTGGCTGCTTTACCTGCCTTGGTCTCAGTGTAGTCCCTGTAAACATAGGTCAAGGACTCTGTCTTTGGCATCCCAGATGTCCAAGCAGACTCACAAGACGAGTGATTGATTTTCACTACAGGACAGAGCTGTCGGGAAAAGTTATCTTCAATTCAGAAGGTTTGTAGACCTTGAAAACCTGAGGTGCATTACACAGCCAGCTTTGTGGGGTTGGCTTCTCCAAGAATTCCTTCCTGACTTCATGTACAGCAGCAGCCTCTGAGTGACTGAAATGAATTCATTAAAAAGCAGGAGAGAGTACGACAACAAGTACAGAACAATAGGAGGGCTGAATGTAAAATACATATTAGAGATGCATTAGAATGAATGAAATTGCAAGGCA
Source organism: Monarcha castaneiventris obscurior (assembly GCA_026261815.1). NCBI lineage: Eukaryota > Metazoa > Chordata > Aves > Passeriformes > Monarchidae > Monarcha > Monarcha castaneiventris. The sequence goes on along the minus strand of JAMPIT010000258.1, from coordinate 20,043,371 downwards.
AAAATACCTTGTTAGTGGGTGCAGGGCAGGCACATGTCTCAGCCAGCACAAGAACTGCCCTTCTGTGTTGCACGGTGTATCTCAGATGAGAAAATCTGAGCCTGGCATGAGAGTTTTGTGTGGCTCTTTTGAAACCTAGGCTGGCTCCTCTGGACTTGCAGGAGGTGTCAGTGCACTGATGGCCCTGGAGAAGGAGGATGTCCCCTCCCACGCAATCTTCCTCTGGCAAGAAATTATCACCTGACCTTGGCCCACATTCTGCCCAGTCAAGAAGTAAAGCAATAATAGAGTAAAAAACATGAGTACTTGAAGATAGATTGGGCTGAGTTTGGTGATCCATGACCTTTACCTAATTAGGCCTTCAGAAGTTTGCATTGCTTCTGAAAACTGTTGGTGAATAAAAGCTTTTTAGTAGTAGCTGGTGTTTATAATGATTTAGAGGGCAAATCAGCCAAAATTTCTGCTTTATAAATAGTGCAGCTGTGAAAGTTTCAGGGATACATGGAAAATGGGAAATACAGCATTCTGAAGGCAGACAAAATATTAGGGTTTTCAGACATGCAGGTTGTTTAGGGCTGTTTGCATTTAGATTCAGAACCTGAAAAATTAGTTTCTTGGCAGTATTACTCCCCTCCTAAAACTAAAATACCAGTTTGTAATAATAACAGATACATACTCAGGGCATGGCCGTCCAATGAGAAAAAACCTTAAATATTCCATTTTTATGCTAGATTAAAAGAACGTGACTTTTGGGCAGTTAAAATAATTTTTCAAACCCACTGTGTTCCTCCTATAACTTTCCTGATTACTTGGACACTGAAATAACTTTTTGCAATACAGTAAGAGAAACCATCTACTTAGCATTGGAATGGGAAGTGTAATCTGTGACCTTATTGTTCTTATTTTAAATCTGAATGAACATTTCTTATTGAAGTGGAATAGAAAAATGTGTGAATCAATAAATAGTGTTTCAGCACTAGCTAGCAGAATTGAGGCAGTGCAGCTGGGGATAGAAAACAGCTAGAGGCTGCTTTGTAGTTTTTACTAATCTACTTTGTGAAATCTTCGATGTACTTTGTCTTTCTTCCTTTCTTCTTTCTTAGAAATAACTTCAGTCAGTTTATTGATTTGTTTTTACCCGATTTTTAAGTTGTAAAAGTAGTTGTGACTCGTGGTGTCACCAGATACCTGTCCCCTTGACAGCACTTGCAGGCTTGAATCATAGCTACCTTCCAGGTTTGGAAAAGTCCTTAGTTTATGAAGGCCCTGCCAGATCACTGGATGGGAACATCAGAAACCAAGGCTATCTTACTGCACTATTTTGTAACACAAAAGTAAGGTTTAATAAGAGCTTCTTGTTTGAGCACTAGTGTTTTTAAGCCAAAAGCATAATAATATGACAAATAGGAGACAGGGTGTGGAGGACATGTGGACATGACTAATCAATTCATACTCATTCTCTGTTTGATCTGCATTACAGAATTTAATCCTGCTTCTTTGTGGATACAGATGGCTCCTTTGCACTGCAGCCAGCCTCGGCTTTTCCACATGAAGACAGAAAACAGTGGATGGCCACATGGGAGTGCATGGGTGATGGACTGCAAAAAGCTAAATGTCTTCACTTGCTCACATGGCAGTAACATAATGCAGGTAAATAGATGAATAATTCTAGAATAGAGATAAATTTAATGCTATACACACAAAAAGAACCAGTAAATGTAAATGTGCAGTCATTTCCTGGCTGGAAATGAGGCTTCTCTGCCTCAGCTTCCCCATCTATAAGTGGAGTTGGTCCACAGATTTTCTTGGCATCCAAAAAATTTTATACCCAGTCTGAAGATCAGGCAACTTTTCTTTCAGGAGACTATTCCTAATTAAAAACGGCTTCTAGTCAGGACACTTTCTTTTCTGCTCATCTGCTTTTGTAACGTCCCATGATTTCTAATTTCTGTCTTGCATTATTCTCTCAGCCCACCCTCTGAAGTTCCCCTCCCAACAGCATTATAGTTACAGTGGCACTATTGGTCAGTGTTCAGCTACATTACATGATTCTCATCGATGTTCCCCATCAGTCAGATTGCTCTGTGCTTAAACATTAGCATTGCTTCTTGGGTTTTTTTCCCAAGCTCAGTGTCTATCATTGCCTTTGTTTAATAGCTTGTCAGCCAGTTTAAAATCCATGGACAGTGCTCATTTCTAACCCAACTGAGTATGATTTCTGTGGTATTGCATCTGCTGTCTACTGATACTGGATACAAGACCCAAAATTGCTCAGGGTTACAAATTTGTGACCCCCCACCGTAGTCAGCCTGTGCTCCAACATGTATGTCTGGGATCATAATTTCTCTCATTACTGTTTATTGCTCGTGTTTCTGCTGTCAGCTGCTTACTTCCCTTTAAAAAAACCCCCAAAACCTCACTTCTGTTATTTTCCTGGGGAATGTAATGTGATTTACCAGATGATAATTTCCACGATTACTCTTTATTCATCTTCTGAAGTTCAGTGCCATCCAGCCATCTGGTGTTTCATTAGCTCTGCAAAAGCCCTAGCCTATGAAGAAAAAAAAAAAAAACTCACATGGCTAATTTTAAGTATGTGAATCCTAATGATGCAAAGAAGACTGCTCATATTTTTTTGAGAGAGGCATATAGATAACTCTTGCAGAACCAGGCCGTAAAATACTCTCAAAAGATTTCTGTGGTTAATCATATAAAGTAATTAACATGAATGCTGCAATGTACTTCACAAAGAAGTGCTAATAGGCCTCTGTTAAGGTTTCTCATGCACTTCTTTACTAGCTCTTTATCAATCACCTAGGCATCAGATTTGTGACAATATGAAGTGTAAGTATTCACCTGAAACATGGTGATGTATGTGTGCTTGCAAGACATTTGGAATCAGATGCAAAGTGTTTATCATTTCTTAATTAGCCATTTTGCTTTCTTTCTTTCTTCCTGATTGCTGCTAGACATCCACATACGAGCACATTCAGTTTAGAATCAGCATGATCTTTTTTTGGTCTTCTTCCTTAAACAGCAGATTTTCTATCTTAAACTAGTTGTCCTCACTAATACATGTCTAAAACCCCATCTTAATTGTTCTGTATTCTGCAATGAGAATTCTTTTTTTTCTGTCTAGAGAGACGTTACTGCAAAGGAGCAGCTTTTTTCATACCCTCTTTTCTGACTATATCTGAGAACACCTTTCAGTTTGTTAATGCATTGCTTAGTTAAAAAACATCTGCCCTGTACCAATTTTTAGAGTGCCATTATTTAGGTGTGAACCATTTTGTGAAAGGCAGCTTGTTACTGCTTTATATCATAAATATCCTTTAAACACCTACTCTTTGAACTTCTGACTCATCACTCTGGCATCTGAAATTCCCTTCTGTTAATTACAAAATACTGATCTTGCTCATTACCACCATAACAATAACACCTAGTTAGGCACAGAGTGCTGCTTCTCCTGGCACACTGCAATGTCTCATGTTTCAGTGCTTTCTGCCACTTAGCTTATTAAATCAGTTTGCACATAGCCAGCTTTCCACATGCCTCTGCAAAATCCTGAATGTTCTTTTGTAGGCTTCTGAATTCAGACCGGGTGACGTGGAATATGCAGGATGAATATCTCATGTTACCATTAACTTACAGAGCTTACTGCAGCCCAAAACACATTGTTGTGCGTTTTGCTAAGCAACACAGATGATGTATTTTATCTTTTAGAGTATGGATCAGTGAAACAAGGAGAAATCAAGTATGTTTTCCCAGGACCTGTAGTAACTCTGCAATTGAATTTCCTGAAAGCTAGTAAATGGCTTAACTGCAACATTGCTCCTTCTGAAAAGGAAAGGCCTCCAAGCCAGTCATTTACTGCTAGAAAATATTAATCAGATAAGGTAAAGGCAAATTCACCTGCCTACCTCTAACTGATTTGAGACAGCAGGGACTATTTAGGGTTACATTATCTGCTTTTATATTACTTACTTTTTTATGTGCATTTTCATACAAGAAGAGTTTTCATCAGCCTGGGAGAAAGGAACATCCTGAAGATAACTTGACCAGGAGAAACAGATAGACTGGCCAAACTCTGGAGTTGAACTATGCACAGGTGTAAATAATCAACAAATACCTCTTCCCCTAAAACAAATCCACAAAATATCCCCAGTAGGTTCTTCTGGATTAAAAGATTTAAATTCCCGCTATATTCTTATGTAATCACAGTCCAGATGAGAAATTATTAATTATAACGATAAGCAAGGGTTTGGTTGACATACCAGTATTAAACTCTCACCTGGAAAGTTACATAGGTAATAAGTAAGTTTGAAATAAATACTACAATGTGTTTCCTGACTTTCTCAGGTCAGGAAAAAACTGTATATGTAAACATCCTGATACAGAAGAAAGGCACTTTCAGAAAGCCTTTAGATTAAAAGCATTGTGAATTCATTTCAGGCTTAGCATAACAGTCCTGATGGACCAGGATGTTCTCTGGGATAAGCAAACATGGCATCTCCAGAAAGAAGAAACTTCAGCAGAGCTGAGTCGGTTCAGGATCATTTAATGCAAAACCTCCATGCAATTTCCTTTTATTTAAACCATTATTAAGAAATATCCTTCAGCTTATCACATGTGAAGCATAAGCTTCCTTTGGTATTAACTTTGACACTTGGGGGATTCTATTAATATAGGTGATAGTACCTGTTAGTGAGCATTTGATTGCCCTCAATGCAGAAGGATTTACTCTTGTTATTGATTTGTTGGCTAATATATTGGTTGGAAATCCCCTGGTATTGCTGGTAGCTGTGTATTCTAAATTTTATTGGATTTGTGGGCAATTTTCCTCTGTCTTTAAACTTATGATCACTTTATAAAAAGAAGAGCCCAAGAGTAAGCTGAAAAACAATCTATGTTTTTATTTTGCTGAAGAGGAAAGCTGTCTTGTTTAGCTTTGTTCCTGGTTGTTGATTGCCTTTGTCTGGCTTTTGTCATGGTTACTCTTGAGACAGGCAACAAACAGAGAATTGCTACAGGAGCCAGCAAGAGAGGAGCCATTACCTCTAATGGGCAAAGGGTCACCTGGGCAAATTTTATTTCATGCAGAGGATAGAAATCAAACCCACACACCCTTCAGGTGCCACGAGTGTATGGGCTGCTGTGACTTCTTTTATAGCACTATTTTCCCTCCTAATCATTTCCCTCAGTCTTTTAGGCAGGAGTTGATGGAAGCCAAGGATAAGCCAGCCTGCCCCCTGAGGGCAGTGTCATGGGCATGCAGGCAGCCCCTGCCCACTGACACAGCCCACGGTGGGCAGGCCATGGGACCCAGGGCTGTGCAGGGCTCTGTGCCCTCCCCTGCAGGCAGGACACAGGCAGGGAGCAGCTCCTGCATCCCAGGGCTGTGCAGGGCTCTGTGCCCTCCCCTGCAGGCAGGACACAGGCAGGGAGCAGCTCCTGCATCCCAGAGCTGTGCAGGGCTCTGTGCCCTCCCCTGCAGGCAGGACAGAGCCAGGGAGCAGCTCCTGCATCCCAGGGCTGTGCAGGGCTCTGTCTGGTTCCCCTGCAGGCAGGACACAGGCAGGGAGCAGCTCCTGCATCCCAGGGCTGTGCAGGGCTCTGTCTGGTTCCCCTGCAGGCAGGACAAAGCCAGGGAGCAGCTCCTGCATCCCAGGGCTGTGCAGGGCTCTGTCTGGTTCCCCTGCAGGCAGGACACAGGCAGGGAGCAGCTCCTGCATCCCAGAGCATGTGGTGGTGTCAGCAGTGTCTGACTTCCCCATTCCTGTGCTGGGCCTTGCTCTGTGCTCCAGTGGTCAATATATTCTTCGTCTTTGTTATTTGGTCCCCAGGGGAGTTAAATTGATTTATCTTTATCTGTTTTTGCCTCGGCATAATTCCTCTGTCCTTACACACTAAAATTTCTGGTAGACACCATAGAAGTATCACAAATAAAAAATGCAGAATTGGGCCTCTAGGACACAAAATGTCTCCTCTTTAGTTTTCTTTAAGACTGATTCATAAAACTTGATCAGAATTAACAACAACAACGAAAAAGGGAGTTTAATTAAACCCATATTGGGAAATGTCTAAAGAAATAAAGTGTTTCATTACGTTCTCTTAATATATCCTACGATATTCATCCAATTAAGGTTGGCACTCAAGTTATTTTTAAGACGTGGCATGAATAAGATAACCTAAGATATCATATGATTGCTCCAGCTGAGACATAATAGTGGAAAGTCATTTTTTCCAATAAAAATAACAGTGAACAGTGCTATTAATTCATTGTAATGATGCTACTGGGAGAAGTGTATGACTTCCACTGCTGAATAATCAACAAAAGTAAATTAGCTTTAAGCAACAAAATGTGTGTGTATGTGTATGTCTGTGAGTGTAAATGACCTTGAGAATGGAGAATTGAGAAAAGCAAGTTAAATACAGTTTTAACCATCATAAGAATTTTTTAAATTATGTATTTTGAAATATAGTCCATGTAAATTCAATACTCTGCAAGGCAAAATTCATTGTCAGTCTCTTCTTACATATTAAAATTAAAATTCACAGATGTGTACTTTTACCTAAAACTTTTCCAAATTTCAGTTTTGTCCCGTGAAGAAATGTGGTCCCTGGTGCATTTCATTTTTGTTTCTAATCAAGAAATTCAGGAGTGAAAACATTAAATTTAATAAATCTGAAGTTTCTTACCATTTGGCTCTCAGTCCTCACTGTTGCTTTCAAGTGAGCTGTATTTAAAGAGAAAGCATTTCTCCATTGTGGATATTTTTGTTCAGACTTTTCAAGCTGGTTTAAAACATTCAACTCCTTAACATAGGAAATTCTTTTTTGGCTGTATTTATCTATTAATTTGGGTTTTCTTTCTCTCTCTTTCTTTCTTTCTTTCTTTCTTTCTTTCTTTCTTTCTTTCTTTCTTTCTTTCTTTCTTTCTTTCTTTCTTTCTTTCTTTCTTTCTTTCTTTTTCTTCCTTCCTTTCTCCCTTCCTTTCTTCCTTTCTTCCTTTCTTTGTTTCTTCCTAAGACTATGTGTTTTTCAGTTTGGAGTGCTTCATAGCTGGAAAATTAGAAATACTGGATTAAGTGTTGATTATTTAATTTAATAATATCCCCAATGGCTCTTTCTTATTTGTTTGTTTTAAGATGGTTGTTTTCCTATGAAAATGGAGATAGAGATATATAAAGCAGAGTCAAACACTTAATGAAATATTGATTTTTATCTTGTCTTGAAAGGAACCAGTACTTCCACAATGTCTCTGCTGCAAATGTTCTGTGCAAGAATATATATAAACAGAGCACTTTTGAACATAACCTCAGAGTGACCATTGCAAAATTATTATATTGGTTTGGTGTACAACTGTTACCAACAGTTTTTTTCAAGCAGAATTTAGTATAGCTTTTTAGCAGAAATATGCACATCAAGGGGCATGTGAATTCCATAGCATTTCTACAATCTAAATGTGCAACTTGAATGATGATAAATGTATGAGACATAATTAGAAGCAAATTAGAGATGGATTAGCATGGTCATTCTAACCATGATTGATTTCAAGATACTGAAATCTTACAGTACTAATGTACTTCAGCCCACTAAAATTTCATGCAAGTATTCATGTGCCCTTGTTTTGCTTTAGAGTCAAGAATCAACTCTCAGTAATCAGTTATAAGATTCAAATTTCTTTTGATGATAAATAATCTGAAATAAATATTGCAACGTTCATATGTATCTTTTTTATGTTATTATTGACTAAAATGTGTAAATGATTTTTAATAAGTATGATACATATGGTGGATACATTTGTGACTGTGCTGAATGACAATGGCTAAGTAGACAAATTATGCCTTTCATTGATTAGAATGTATGCCTTAGATTTTTGTTGTCTGGAATTATCTAAAACTACAAAACTGCAATTAATCCTGTTCCAATGCCTGACCAACCGCTCAGGAAAGAAATGCTTCCTAGAGTCCAGACTAAACTTTGCTAGGTTCACATCTAATTCACAGGCTTAGTCAGTGTCTCAAGACCTTTTCATTTGACCTGTTAAGTCTCTGGTGAGAGGGAATGTTCCCCCCACCCTGCATGTTGTAGCTGCTGGTGTGCACAACTCCCTGTGCTAGGCAGAAAGATGAATTCTGGATTCTGTGGCTGTGAGAGGCAGGAAAGACAACGATTACCCAGTGTGGTCAGTGCCTTCCAGAGCCTCTTGCTTCATGCAGCGTGTGTGTGCCTGTGTGCACAGAGGGACTGCTGGGGCTTTCCCACCTTTATGTGTAAGTGATATTTCAATTCAGATATTTGAAGTCTAATCACTGTTTGGAATTTTTTCTTTTTTTAATGCACTGTCAGTCTGAGAGGAACTGGGAATGCACTTGGGCTGTTGTTACTCTGCTTTGCCTTTTATGGCACCTTGTGAAATAAAATGCTTGATTAAATTTTATAAAGGCTAAAAATCTGAGGCTCTAAGGTTCCTGAAAGGTTAGCTGAAAAAAATCCTTTATGAGATTTTCTCCAAAGCCTGTTGGTGTTGGCAGTTGCATAGTAACAATGAGGACTTGCAGTGTGTTTTGGCTCTGTCCCAGGAAGTCCTCTGGCTGAAACAGTGACTCAGAGACTTTCCGTGGACTACTGGTGTGATGGAAATATGTGTTAAAGTGTACGTCAGACATCAGAGCCCTAAAGACCTACACAGCTGAAAATAAAATATTGTTGTCCCTAAATTCAAGCCACCATGAGCTTTGAACAATGGTTTGCAGCTTGCTAGATAAATCTAGATGTAAAAACCCAGATTTGGAGGATCAATTTTGGCACCCAAACTGATATCCTAGGTTTGCCTGAATCCATAGGAACTAAGATGCAACAATTCTAAATGGGCAAGCAAAAGCTTGCTTTTCAAATTGCCCTTTTAACCTATGAAATAGCACATAGAGTAAAAAACTCATTCACAGAAGGTTTTTTTTTTTTTTTTAGTAAAACGCTTCAGAATCTTTAAAACAAGTGACCCTGCCATCCTTATCTAATGTGGGGGGTTTTAATGTAAACTGACTTTAGTGATTTGCACTTTGGCCTTGCCTATTAAAATAAAAGTATACTAAAGAAGAAACTAGAAGAAACAGTTATAGATAATGGATAATTTCATTATTATAATGTAGTTTCAATTGCATTTTTTGTCAGGAAAGTCCTTATAGAGGAATGAAAAACCATTTATGCAGATATGCTACATAATTTGCTTCGCCTGCTCATTTTGAGTTCTAACAGAAAGTTTTGAGGACCTGAGCAGAGAAAGTCTTCCTAAGCAAATAAAACTGTAATAGTGATCTAACACATGCCTTCAACCATCTGTGCTTTGCTGGCTTATAAAATTTCTATGAGAGCTTGTTTTGATGATGTAAGCAGCATTTTCTCGTGCTTTCTATGCATGAGAAAACAAACAAATGCAGGGATATTGCATCGCCATTGCATAAATGAAATATTGTTAGTATCCAGTTTTCTGTAGGAAGCAGTGCTATAATGGCACTCCATATCCTCTCCACTACTTCTAGAACAATAGGCCCAAGCCTTATGAAAAAAATTAAAAATAACCTTCTCTATAATCCTATACATTGCCTTTTTCCACAAGTTTTCTGTTAAACAAATATTATTAATGAACATTTTCTAAGGCTGAAGTTCATCTGGCAAAAGCTAGAAAAAATTTAGAGAGCCCATCTCTCATAGGACAGGAAGAAACAGTACTGTGATTAACGTGAATTTCTAGAACTAAAACTTTCTTGTGGAAGGAAACAGCATGTTTCCTTTAAAGAAAAGTAAGAGGACTCTAATATTAAATCTTTTTGATGCTTTAAACATGCTAAGTCTATTTAAAGCTATTTGTCTTAGGGTAAATAGAATTGATGAAATTTTGGTTCTGAGTAGTAAAATCATCATAGCAGATTCCTCTAGTTCCATAAAGTTTCCAGCTAAACCACTGAGATTGAGCTTAAAAGTGTCCATGCTCGAGAACCTTTCTGCTAAATGTAAGCTTCCATTCTTCTGATTTAGAAATTCAGCTGAATACTTACAAACACAAAAGTAGCCCCCAGAGAGCTGTGTCTGAATTGTTCTCTGGACTGTGCACTTTGAAAACTTGCATTAAACTTCTGAAGTTGGCATATCTTGCAGAGCTGTTCAGTGTAAGCACTGCCTGTTCAAAGAGCTGGGAAATCTGTTCACTCACTCACTCATCTGCCTTTTACTCTTCTGGTCAGTATTTTAGTAACATGTTGAGAAGCTAAATCTAAAATGCTGTATTTCCTTCTAGAAAATTCGAATTTCCTTACTGGATCACTTTACATGCAAAAATGTTAAAAAATTCATGTAACTGTCTTTGGGTTTTTTAATAGCTATGACAGAAATATAATAATTTTTGGCATCATCAAGTAAGCTGATGTTCAAATTTCAGCTGAACCCCTGTTTTATTATTTTTAAGTCTCTGTGGATTTTGAAAATTCATCTCTCTTGTTGCTGGTTTCTTAGCTTTATGTGCCATCCAGAGTTCAGTCAAAAATTTATCACATCTTCCTGCTCATTATCAATTACTCTTCCTCCTTCTAGCAGTTTTATATTAGTCTGATTCTGTGGGGGAGAAGCCTCAAATATTACTGATACAAGTTTTTAAATACTCTGTAGTAGAAGGAGATTAGCTGGGGAGATATTCGAAATATTTCAATGACTACAAATTTAAACCAAGAATAATTTTAATAAGACATTGGAAGGAGACTGTTGAATTTGGAGCAGAATGGTGACTCCATGCTCAGGTTGAATGGAGCCAGAAGGGTACATTTGAGTTGTACAAAGTGTTGTCTTTTATTTTGCTAGGAAAACTTTAAAAAACTCAGTCACCTTTGAAAAGCAAAAAAATAGATTCAGCTACCAGGGGAAAGAATATAAAGCCTTGCAGAGCTTTTGCAATCTTATAGAAAAGATGTAAAAAGCATGTACAAAGAGATCTAGAGATGTAGATGAGATTCAGCCAGGTTTTGCTAAAGTGACTGGGATAAACAAGACCACAGAAACATGTCCAGAAGCCATCTTTTAGCAGACAATATTTCAGCTGTACACCACTCACTGTGAGCAGCTCGGGTTGCTGATGGTTGTCTCCACAAACTTTCAGTGTCGTAATAGTGTTGGTTTTCACCTGTTAAAGCTGGTCTACATCAGAAGTTACCACAAGGTAAACATAAAGATATGATAGTACAGGGGACTTTCCTCTACGGATTTGCTTCATACCATCTCTGCAGACAAAACACACAAGGTAGCCAATCCCACTTCCAGGGCCAGCCCACAAGGAGCAGCTGCTGCTTCCTAAATGCCCTATTCCATTCCCTCATCTGTGTCACCTTCTGTAATTCTAGATCTGTCCTTTGGCAATAGCATTATTTTAATGTCCTGTCGGTGTCTTCTGTTGACAAGTGCCTTCTGCCACCTCACAAATACAAAAATAAAACTTCTGCACCTTGCCTCTGTGGCAGCATTATTGCTCTTTAATAGCAAATAAAAATGGTGACAAAACATTTGTTGCTGTAGAAAGGATTCTTTAACCTAAAAGCATTGTGAAGGAATGATCTGGTTATATTTAAGATAGAATAGAGAAATGTAAAGGCTAGAAAGCTTGGTGCTTTGTGTGTTGCTTTATTTTATTTAACAGAGCAGTTCCTCACATTTAAAGAAGCTATCCCATAATATTCCCTTACATCCTTTTCTTGCACTTTCTGTAGAAGCTGGTCATTTTCAAGGACAGAATATTGGACAGGATATGTGGGGCTTGTGCTCTGGCACAGCAGATCCAATGCTCAAATTGAAGGTGACTTAGGGCACAGCTGTTGTCCTTTGTCCTGGAGCCTGTTCCCTGTGTCATCCTCTGACAAGGTGTGGCAAAGTGACAGGTTACCTAGATGTATTTAATGTGAAATGAAATATGCTGCCTTTTTTTGCTTCTGTTTATTAATTTTTTATTTTAATGGCATGCCATCTTAAAATATATACTTGAAAGTACTTCTGAACTAGGGAGTGTATTAGTCTACAGGTCACTTTATTATTTATTTATGCTTCCTCCTGGAATGTCATGCTACCAAAAATGCAGCAAAGAGATTCTGAGTTTTAGGAGAGCTAGGTAATGCCACAGTGCAGAGTGAATAAAATAATCAACAATATCAATTATGATTACTTTTTGTGTGTGTTTTGTGCTGCTTTTCAAGATACACACATACACACACATATATATATGCACAGTTTGGCCCACAACGTGTTTCCATGTTTGCAAAGGAAAATACTAAAAGTTCTGCTAAATCCTTTCCTGCTCTGACCTTCCAGATATCCACTGCTTCAGTGGACCCCTTTGCATCCTGACCTGTAGCACGTTTAACTTGTTATAATAAATCATGGAAGGTTGTTTTTAAGGACCAGCATCCCATACCCTTGACACTAAAAGCTGTATGTTCTCAGCCTGCTGCACACATATCCTTCACCCCTGTTTCACTCCATACAAGTCGAGAATTTGAGTTGGAAGGCAGCTAAGAGAGCTCTCTGTCTGATCACCTGGAAAGGCAGAGCCCCCCCATAGAACACTCAAACATCTAAATGCTGTATAGGAGGTACAGGAGAAAATTCAAATTCTAATACTTTTGTGGAGAATGGTTACTTTTTCTCAAAAAAACTTGAATTGTGACAGAGAAGTTACACTGAGATCAATGTGAAGTTTTTGCTTCCATAAAGAGTGGATATTAATGGCTACTGATGATAATTATGCAGCAAAATCTAGGTTGAAAATCATGCCTGAGTTGTATGTCCACAATGCCTGGATATCCAGGCAAGCAAGGAGTGGAAAATGTGTGTTCATCTGGCACTTGACATCATCTCTTTGAAAAGAATTCTATCTTCAAGAGTGAGACTATGCAATGCAAGATATGAAACAGGTAAGACCTACAGAATAAAGTACAGTGAGATATTTGCTGTTGCTTATTTTAAAATTTGTTGTGTGCAATGCAATAAGCATCTCGTTGTCTAACAAAGTTTTGGTTCTAATAATTTGGTTTAATACATATTCATAAGAGTTGCTATTTTCTGGAAATTCTGTAAAACTTGTCCATGAGAATTGAGCTCACTTCCATATCCAGTAGAAAGGGGCATACTTAGGGCTAAGAACTGCACTCTTAAATGAATGTCAATAGCAGCTGTGCGTGAGCATCCAAGGACAGAGTTTTTTCTCAGGGTATGTTCTACTTTGATGTTCCTTGAGTCTATAACCTTTTAAAGTTAATGGGAGTTACATGCTACAGTATACATCAAGGAAAAAAGATACACCCTGCAGTTAAATATAATAACATTCCTCTTCACAGACCACTACTGGGCACTGTGTTCACACTGCTGAAAAACATGCCTTGAATGAGGCTCTGTACTAGTGATTTATGTAGTTATTTGCATCTGCCACTGCAAACAGAAATAGATATGTTGGCCTGTCATGGCAATGGGCTAAGACTAATAAGTTCTTACTACACCATGACAAATCTTTAGTGTGGCAAATCAGCAGCTCTGTAGCTGCAACTGCCAGCTCCCAGCAGTGCTGCCTGACACAGGGACTAAAGCAGCAAGGGCTGACCTGCTGTGAGTGGTTTCCCTCATGATTCTGGAGGCATGCATGTGTCTAGGACTCCTCTGGCCACTAGTGGAGAGATAAGACAAGATTTTCCGGGTTTATGTCATGTATGTTCCTGGAATGGAATTTCTTTATAGTTGTGCATCATTCCTTTCAGCACTGTGAAAGCTTGCCCGTGTGTGTTTGTGCCCATGAGCTCCTCTGCCTCTGAGGAACCCTTTGGCCCGGCTGTGACACCGCCCAGCTCTCGCTCCCATGTTGGAAGCTCCCCACCTGTCTTCGAGCTGCTGCTGCAGGAACACCGTGCTGTGATTGTTTTAAGAGACAACAGCAATAACTATTTAATAACATAACCAGGCAGTGCCTCAGAAAAGGGAATATGGTGTTTATCCCTGAGTATACAGTACCATTTTATCTGCTTGCTCTGAATGACACCTTTTACGTGCAGCACTTTTTATATTGATGAAGCAATGTCACGGTACCTTCCTGCATCTGCTCCCACTGCTGCCTGAAAGTGGCTGTAATTATTAATGTGATAGCTAATCAACAAGAATAGCTGCCAGACACTATTTAATGGCCTCAAATTTCTCTTCTTCAGAAACTGAGGACATGAAAGAAAAAATGAGCTTGCAATATGTTCATTGATTGCAATATGTTCATTCTTATCTCTGCAAGTTTTGTGTTGAAATCAAGTAACATTGTTGCACTGGAGTCTGAGCCACAATATGGAAAAAGAACCTGTTCTACAATACTTCTTAAAAGGAAAATTAAAACAAGCCCTGCAGATATCACTGACTTGTGATTATCTTCCTTGAAAAGATCCATCTTACACTGTAGTTGTAAACAAGTGGTGTGTGTACTATCTGCTATGCATGTTCAGAACACTATTGTTTCACTTGAGTAAGCTTGATATTTTAAACAGTATCGCCATCTTGTGGTATGACAGGTTTTATCATTTTATTCCTTTTTGCAACTTTTTGACCTTTATCTATTGGCAGGAATTCCTGAAGTGCTGTAGCACATGCAACAGAATAAGTATTGCCCCAGTTATAAAAGATTCACAGAAAGGAAAAAAGCCTAAATCTGAATGCCATAATAAACCTGAATGTTCATCAGTCCTTTAACAACATAATTTTATCTTCTTCCACTGAAAGGAAGGGAGTTGCGTCATGGTGAGACATCTGATTGTACAGGCTGCCTTATTAATTATTGCCCACTTTTGAAATTACTTTGTTCCAGACACATATCCTTCAGCAAGTGTCTGGACTCCTCATGTGTGCTGAGTAACACCTGGTGTGACCTGGTGCCACTGAAAGAAAGAGGCTAGGACTTCTGCTGCAGATGAGGAGACAGGCAAGACTTCTTTTTCTCTCTTTTCTAAGAAAGAAAGCTACTTATTTTCTGCTCAAGTAGCAAGTCTTATATCAGAACTTCTTATAGTCTTGATATCAATCTTCTGGTGACCCCAAGAGAATATTACCTGACACCCATCCAGAGCCAGGGCTCTCCATGTCTGAAGTAAGGCCCTGTAAGCGAGCAGTGCTTTCCCTGGACCTTTGCTCTTTCACACTCATCTTGGAATTGTTCTACCTGCTATAAAAGCAGTAGTTTCCAATATTATGGATTTGAGGTCCTGTAGAAAATCTCACCTGTGTGAAACGCGGTATAATGAACATGAACTCATAAACTAGACCTTTTTCTTTCAGGACACTGAGGTTGAGCCTATGAAGAAGAGTTTCCTGGTTTGGAGGTAAAATCCAGGGACACGACATTGGTAGGGAGGGAATTTTATTGGCAAATAACTTTTCTTGATAAATCAAGGATTCCTGAGAAACTTTCTCCATATAGAGAGATTTTCAAATCTTGTTCATGTGGGTGAAGTACTCTGTTTTAACTTTCTGGATTACTGATTGAAAAAGCTGAGTTTGTGAAAGTACTGTCTTCAGCCTGGAAAGTCCACAAGTGAGTAGCCTTCTAAGGGAAATATGCTAAATACAAAAAAACCAGGATCTGTATTTACGTATGAGTTTCAGGACGGAGTTATAGTACTTACTGACATCCAGTATTTCCTTGAGCACTGATCACTGCTGGGAGATCTGTGCTACATTGTTCCTGTTTTTACTCCTAAGATGAATAGCCTATCCCAAAAATACCATTTTGACTGGTAGGAAACCTTCCCTGTATAAGAAACCAGAAAGCAAACATATTAAAACAATTTAAGATTTTAACAATCTTTATGTCTTCTGATGGATAAAAAGCAAAATACTTTGTTCAGGTTTCAATACACACTACACATGATGTACTGCACATCCTTTACACCTAGAACCTGACTGAGATAAAAGATGAGGATAAAATTTACTTATGCATGAATGTAGTGAACAGCTGACAAAATATACCTAGTTATTTTAATTCTCCCTTTCAACAAAGTTGACCATCTGCTCTGTCATCAGCAAAGATCATGTTCTGAGAGCTAAATCAAAAGATCTCCTGTCTTGTGTGCCTTGTTCTCACTTAACAGAAACAACATTTTAATGGCATCCATCTGTAGGTGTGATGGTGACCTGCAGCAGGTACATACTCATGGAGTCAAAATTAGCAGCTGGAGCTGTAGAAAGCAGAATGACAGTTAAAATGTTTAGGCTCTATCAGTGACTAAAAAATATCAAATTAGGTGTACTGCTTAAAACAGTCATTCTACATAATTGCGATACAGAATTTTCAGACACCTATAAAAGCCAATTACACAGAAATTAAAATATACACACATTTCTTGAGGTGATACTAAAGTCTACAATGAAACCATTGAACCTTTATCTTTATAGTTCTGTGTACACAATTATGCAGAAAGGTTCTATCACCGCATAAATATAAAATGTAATACAATAATACACAAGTTGACAACATAGTGTTTAATATGAGAAACTTAGTTTTTTATGTTCTGATTTTAACACAATTGCTCAAACTACAGAATAGTACATTCCATTTTATGAGGGAAAGTAAGAGGCAAATGTTAGAACCTTTGCACTACTTCATTGCTCAATAACAGAAAAGTGTTAGACAACAGGATATTATTAGATCATTTGACTTAATGGGTTTCTGTATTGCTTGCACAGCCATCACTGGCCTTGCAGAATTTTATTGTTAGTTTTACCAATAAGAACGTGGAAGCTTTGAGGATTGTAAAGACTTGAACAAAGTGTTAACTTCCCCAGGGAAGGAAGTGTTCCAGGAGCAGTGGTGTTCAGGGCCTGGCTCCCCTGGCTCAGGCTGCCTGAGGAGAGCTGCTCCAGCACCAAACACCGTGTGTGTGTGTCCCTGCAGCCCCAGCCTGCTGACCTGGGCTTCCAAACCCCTGCCAACACTGACCGTGTTTCGCTACACTTGCCAAAACTCGAAGTTTTCTCTAATTGAGGCTTCTGGTAACAGTATATTGTTGATGCTTAGCACTTAGCAAAAGGCACCATTTATGCTTTGTGCTTATTTGCAGTTCAGTGGAACTCTTTCGTCTAGCATTGGAGTGAACTTGTTTCTGTGTGCTGGGTATGGTACTGTCAGCAAAAATTACATTACTTCATCGTTTCCTATCAATACCAATTAGTGGTTATTTTCCAGAACAGTCCAATTTAGATGAAGCTAAGCTATTAATGTTATTAGTATTTACATTACCCTGATGATCATGATCCAGCTTCTTTAATTAGGGACATCAGTATGTCTGTGTAAGAGTGCACTTCTGTAGACAGTCTTTTTAATTTTTTTTTTTTTTTAGAGACTCATTACTGACACATCACTTTGTGCTCCCAGAACCATGCAGCAATTGGGCCTTATCTTTGAAATACACATGATCTTTTTGAAATATTTTTTAATTGAAAAATCATAGGATGGCATTCAAGGAGAAGAGATGATTTAAAATTTTAAAAAAAAATCTAGTAATCCTTCCCAGCTTCACAGCAGCTGGGACTTCCCAGGCTCAGCCTGTCCCACTCAGCCTCCTGTCACAGCAATTTAACTGCAGGGCTGGGCAAACTGGGGGAAAAGAGCCTCTGATATTTCATGCAGACTTGATGCATTTTTTCCTCCATAGAGAGTGGCCTGTTTCAATATGTCAGATGTTCAAATAGATGACATTAGCATACTATCTCTGAACAAAGCACTTTCCTCTGCACTAAAGTTGTCTGGGTAATGGTAAAAAGTAATTCTGAAGGTTGATATTAAGTATAATTGAATGCATTCAGGGCACAACTGCAAATCTCTTGAAAATGTCATAAACTGTGCAAAGCTACTTCCTTGGTGACAGTTTGTTGAGCATAAAAATGGAATCTGAAGAGCCTGAGCTATTTATTTCAATTCAGTGAGATACTCAGCAAAGCTTACAATTCTGTTCCATTCCACAGAAATGCAGTGTCTCTTAAACACACAGATGATGTCATCTATATCACAAATACAGATCCAACACTGCCTTTTTGTGTATCTCTGTGCGTATATGCAATATAAACACACCAGTATCTAGAGGAATAATATGTTTACTTTGCACAATTTAAATACTTTCAAAATCAGAGAGCAACGGAGTTTTAATTTTATGCATTCTTTATAGTTGGTTTAATGCATATTGTTTAATGCATATTGTTTAATGCATAAGTAAATAGCAGCATAGTTTAAAATAGCAAAATTGTGTCCATGACTTCAATAGCACCGTGGACAGTTTCTCTAGAATCTTTAGATAGTTGTTTCAGAATATTTGTACATTCACACATATTAACAGTTTGGAAAGTCCTCAGTTTTGCTGATAAAAAGCATTTGTGGAGTTCTGTAGTATAGCTCCAAGATAAAAACAGGTAAAGGGTGTCATGAATGCAGCAAATATCTTAAAAAGTATTACATAGCTGTGAAGAAAATAGTTTTCTAATGACATGACACAAGGAATTGTGTTTTCTTGATGGTTTGGTTTTTTGAGAGCAGAATACCTTTTATTTTTCAAGAATGATAGAAAAATGCACTGAGCCATGGACTGAAGAGGTGTTGCCAAGGTGCTCTACAGCACTACCTTCCTGAAAGTCCAAAGTAATTTTAATTGGTAGCAGCACAAATGTCTTTTGAACAGCTGAGCAAGTAATTATGTCATTCTGTATGTGACTGCCTTGTAATGAGACACCAAACAGACCTGTCAACACTCCTGCTTTCTTTATGAGTCTCTTCCACCTGAAAAGAGAGAAAAATCATCTCTTTTCCTTCTTCCAAATCTGAAGTCACCACACACCACAGTAAATATTTCAAGAGGCCATGTAGAAACAGAATGTATTCCTGAAAACTAGTGAAGGGAGAAGGACAGACATCAGGTTTGCTTTTTAAAAAAAAAACCCATAAAGGCAAGTTTGAAAAAGAACTGCGATTTCTGAGGAATAGAAGGAGTAGGAAGAGTTCAGACTGCAGATACTTGACTGTGTAAAGGGTTGAAGATACTCTACTGTGTAAAGAGTGTGGGGATTCAGTAAAAAGCTTTCCACTGTTACCTCATTTGTTAGGATAAGGGTGAATTAAAACTCCATCTTACTGCAAAATCATACAAGCATCTTTAAAGATGTTCTAATCTCAGTTAGAACTCAATAAAAAATAAGACTCAATATTTCAATCATTCTAAGGGAAATATGCATAAACAAAAGTTTACTGCATCTGATCAGTCTCAGTGCTAATTTTTTTCCCATAGTGATTTACACTTGATCTCAGTGAAAATTCTGGGTGCACAAGAAATGTGAGATTGCACCACTGATTATTCCAGAAATAAAAACTTATTTGCTAATTGAGATTGCTAAAAAGTTATTTGCAGAAATTGAGCATAAAATGATGCATAAATATTTTGTTTAATTTCCAGCCAAGTGCCTAAGGCAAGGCTGCAAGCATAAGGAATGAAAAAAACCCAACACATAGATGTAGATGTGTGCATATGTGTGTGTATGGATATACACACATAATTATATGCTACTGGATTTTACACTAGACCAGTGTTTCAGATTATTTTCAGAGCAGACAGATATATAGAAACAAGGATATTTATACCTCCAATTATTATGGCTTAGCTAACATATTTTATAAGTGTGTAAGTATCAGATCATTTGAGGCCAAAATTCTACTGAAAAATCCTGCTACTAAATTTTTGTCTACCTAAATAAAAAACGAGAAGGGAAAAATGAAAGTGGGTTTCAGTTTGTGGCAGTTGATTTAATTCTTGTTAATCTACACTACACTGACATTCAGCACACAGTTTCTTGGCTATTGATAGGAAATATTGTTGGGGAAAGAAAAGGTGTTTTTTAAGGTGATTAAAGAGTGATGAACTATAATATGAGAATGTAAATTTTATCTTACTCATAAAAAGAAATCTACCCACAAAGTCCATTAGGCAGTAGAGTAGCACTTCAAAAGAAGTCACGGATGGATCAACAAAGTCATGTTCAAAGTAGACCAGATAAAACATTTAAGAGGTGTGTTGAGAGGATCATCTCGTAATTATAGTGCAACTGAAATGACCCCAGTGTTCTTATCCAACCTTCTGATCTCCAAGTGTGGAATACACAGAACATGGCACTTGAGTGTGAAGATCAAACGAACAGAAAGCCACCTGTGTCTCTAGAAGATGACTATTTTTCCAAAGTTAGCAGACATGTAAAAGGGCAATTGTATTTCATCCATAACAAATAGGAAGATAGTCAATCAGAGCTGAATTATGGGATGCTTCCTTCTTTTACAAAAAAACCCACAGCCCTCCACAGTGAAGTTACATCCTCTCTCATAAATAAGCTGTAAACTTGTTAAGACAAACCTTGTCCAGTCTCATGTGAGGTGAAAAAATAACTTGGCTGGTAGTACAGTGAGGTTTTGATACCCACATGGTGCCACAAGGAATATCAGCAGAGATAATATGTGGCTTTTCTCCTGAAGTTATTGAAAGCGCTTTCCCACAATGTGAAAAATCAGGAAAATGGGTTTTATTGAAGCTGTTTTGGCTTCTGTTTTGGCAGTTTTTACATGTGTATGTGGTTTTTTTTTTTGCAGAACTGCCACATTCACTTTCCTTGGCAAGCAGTGGGGTATTTATGTAGAGACCACAACTTAATCTATGATATCAAGGCTGGCAATGAATGTGGTAGCTATTATATGTAAAAGATGACTACCTTTAAACATCTGTAGGAGAGACACTGAAATGGATTCCAAAGAACAGTAAAAAACGTGATCCAAATTCCAAATCCATTGCTCAAATTTTTCTCACACATTTCCTTCTCTCTAGTATCATCTGAGCTCTCTTAAAAAGAGGTTTTAACATCCCATTCTTCTTATATAGCTTACAAGCCTGATACCAAAATATGGCAATCTATTTGTCAGCACAAGGTCTTTACTTTTATCATAAAGTGAATAGACAATTTGCTACAGGTTACAGCATCATAAAGTTCTATCATCCACAGCTGCTCTAAGATATAATTTCTTTTCCCAGTTAAAGCACGAATGTCCTATCTACAAGACATAAACACAGTGCTTGAACCACTAGTTTTAGTCCTGTTTTTGCTGTTTCAATCTGCAATTTCTACCCATGAATTTGGTCCTCTAGACAAGTTATCCAGGACTTTGCCGATTCTCTGTTTGTGTTCTATCTTGTTCTAGCTATCATTTGTGTTTGCCAATATTGGTATTCATTCTAGCTTGCCACCTATCTAATTGTTCTGCCCTGCTGTCTGTCCAGCAGTGCTCAGACTGCTTTGTCCTATCCCTGTCACCACTGCACATATCAGCTGTCATTTGCTAACTGCACTGTCTAGAAAAAGGTAGATTCAAGGACTATTTGAACAAAGGAAGAAATGTGCACAGAACCCAGACTGAGAAACCTCATGTTATTAGCCTTTGTTGCACTAGTTACTGTTCTACTCCACCATCTGTCTTAACAAGCTTTAGAGGAACTTGTCTGAGATGCAATGATACCAGTTCATGGAAATCCACATTCACTCCATTCACTCAGTTCAGACATCCCAGGGTCGATCTCAACAGGAAGGTTCTGACACGTTGTTGATCCCCATATGATCTTGCTGCAGATTTAATGCTATATTGCCCTGCCATTTTCTACCAGACCATGCAAATTACATATGTTTAAATACAATCAAAAGGGTCACTACAAACGCTGAAGAGAAATGTAAACGACAAGTGAAAAGAGATTTAGATGTCTGTAGAGATGTGGATATATGTTTGTGAAGCTACCTTCATCTCCAAGAAACTTCCATTTAGAGAAATGCTATTCTTGGAATTGTATGGCTTTGTGAGAAGCATTAGTAGGTCTGCAGACCAAGGCTGCTGCTGTTGCATCTATTGTGTTTTTAACAGTGGGATGCCACCCCAGGACCTTAACAAATGCTTGCTAACCTCAGTTTCCTTGCTAACCAGGGGTATAATACAGGCTTTTTCCATTCACTTCAGTTTTAGTACCAGAAAAGAAGATACAGGAAAAAGCAAGAAAACACCCGGAGGAAAAAAAAAATTACCCTTTTCACCCTGGTGGCAATCTGTCCAACTAACTGTTCCTTTCCTCTTCTTTTTACTGTTGCTAAACATTACAACTGGTGAGATTCAACTTGATTGGTATCTAAATGACCAAAATTCAGTTCATAGCTATTCTGTAAGAGAATTTTTTTATTCTGTGAGCTAAGGCAGGAATTATTTGAGTCTTGACAATCTCCAAGGCACAAATATGCTTACCAAACCATAAAGACAGAAAAGTTTGGAAAATAATGGCGTAACAAATGGCACATTTCAAGTCCAGACCAATTCCAATACTTGAAATCTACCACGAGGTTCTGTAGGATAATGAATCAATATTTTAGCTACTACTTCCCACGCACATTGTGAGGGAACAGCTCAGGAATAATACTAATGTAAATTAGGCCAAAATTTGAATGTTAATTATTATAAACATAATGAGTCCCATGTAGTGACCTTGCCCAAATCCTAAAGGTTAACTTTCTTCAAGGGTCTCCTGACTGTGTTCATGCTCAGAAGTTTGCAGAAATTAGCATCCACAATTATTATCATTTGTCATCTATGAACACACAGAAAGTGCTAAGCTTCCAAAGGCTTTCTTCCCAACTGAAATGAAAAGTAAAATATGATGGCATATTTACTGTCATCACACTTCCTTTTTTTTTGTGGGGAAAAAAATAAACAAGCAAACAAAAAAACCACCCCAGTCACATAAATCTTGGAATAATAGGAAAGCAAAATGCAGTTAATTAAGCTGGCTACTTCTTAGTCTTGTTGTCTGGATAATGCAATCTAATTATTAGTTTAGGACCAAGGAAGACAATGGAATTTAATTCCCTGACAAATGTTTGGCATTTCAATTTTCAGCTCAGAAGTGCCAAAGCACAGCTCACACTTTACTGCTCTCCTACATGGAGTAAGTCAATTTCTTAATTCTACACTAAATACTTTGGCTATTTATCCCCACCTTAAGTTCTTTAGTGTGCCAGCTGGGTGAAAATCCAAGCACTCACTTTCACTTTGACTCTAGTGACTGGAGATAATTCACCACTATCATCTCCAACAGTGTCACCAGCATTCATTCTTACAACCATGCCGATTTAACATTGAGGCAAAATTAAAATTGCCACAGCATGCAAACACTTGCAAAGGAAATATCTGTATATTGTTCAGAATACATTCTGCAATGAGACTAATACACTAAGACTTTAAAAACACAGATTGCAGATAAACACATGATCAGCAATTTAAAAGTTAGTGTTGTGAGTTGAGTTTTTCATTTGTTTCCCTTTAAAAGAAAATAACTTGAATAAAAATTTTACAGTCTCTATAAAATAGACAATAGACTGTTAGTTTCCCTTTACAGCACTCCTTCTCTTAGAAAAGTAACAGTGATTCAGGGAAATAATAAGCTGACACAAAGGCATGCAGAGCTGAACAAAAGTTTCCATATTTGCTGTTGCACCGAGCTGAGAAAATAAATTGCCATGAATAATTCAGTAAACGACTTTCTGGTCCACTCATACACAGAACACTAGGAGTTCATGGTTTTTCTAATCTCACTGTTTATTTCCCCTTATCTGACAAATATAAAATTTTAACTCTGTGGATTAAACCCACTAGAAGGATAAATCATCAAACTCAGAGTTTCTTTTTTCTGATTGGACAAATGTGAAAGTGTTTACTGCCTGAATGTGTCTCTATATATAAACTTAAATATGAGCAGTGAGCAGTTGTACCTACTAGCAGCTATTCCCTTTGCTTTCTTGTGCATTATATTCTGATCACTATTATGCTGAAAACTCCATTTGGAGACAGAACTATGACAAAAAAAAAGGAAAAAGAAAAAAAAACAGGAAAAGAAAAACAAATAGAAAAAGCAAAAGAGGAAAAAAAGCAAAAAAATTAAAAATTTGTAAATTTTTAATGCATTTATAGAATCAGAGGTTAGTTACACAGCTAAGCTCACTGTTTGGCCAATGAAAGTGAGCGCTACTTGTAACAGAAAATGAAATATTTTACTGTGCCACAAAATTCTAAAATTTTACACTTCAGCAGATCTGTTGTGCCATCCTGTTGTGCCACAGCAAATATCTTACTTTAAATTTGATAAATTTCATAACATAGTTTCAATTTTTCATTGATTACTGGTATAAAAAAATTAAGGCCTTAGTGACATCACTTTACACATAAAAGAGTAGCAATGGAAATTATAAAAATAAAGATAAACATTTCCTAGTACTAACATTTTTTTGAAAACTTAGAGATCAGCAGTAATGTTGACTGTAACTCTGGGTTTAGTGAGTTATCTGAAAGACCTGGTGTTGCTCTGGATGACACTGTTGCTTTCTTCATTGTCTTTGTGCTCAAATTATAAGGTAATGTGCCAAAATCCTGAAGGAAAAGGAACAAAACACAAGGTCTGAATGCATGTTATGTCCTTTCAAAGCAGTGAACATTTGGCCCACAGAGTTTTATTTACACCTAAAGCAAGTGTTTCATGATTTCTTTTTCTCCATGTTCTATTTAATGCCACTGTGAAATGCAGAGCTTTGTGAATCTACATTAAGCAAAGCACTCACTGCACTCCAACATCCTTGGAAAATGGATCCACATATGTTCACAGGCACAGATAATCTTCTCCATATTCAGCACCGCCTGTTGATTTATGGACACATCAGATCAGTGTGTGTTGTTTCAATCATTTGCCACTAAAGCTGTGGGGCTTGGGGGTGGATTTGCAATCTGAAGTGTGAACTGATTATTCCACTTGGGATTGGGCAATGTCTGAATAATAGCTAGTATGGAGTCCCAGTTTCTGAGGGTTAGAGCTGAATGCAGGGCTTAAGACAGTGCCTATCAACTTCAGAGCGGCCTGAGGGCTCCCTGACCTGCCCCTGTGGGCAAATAACAGATTTGCAAAGGCTATGAACGCCCTGCCTCATGACTCTCCAGACCTTTGGCACCTCTCCACTGAGTGGATCCAGAGGCTGAGTGGATGGATCCAGGAGGTGCTGGCCACAGCCAGCAAGGGAGACAGATGGGAGGTCCAGTGCTGGGCCAGGGAGACTCTTCCCACACCATGACTGCCCTGACAGACACTCGGAGCCCTTGGGCACACTGAGAGCCAATATCTGCCCCCAACACCACAAAAGGGAAACACCTTGCCCTCAAATCGGAGCAACCTCCTTCCATTTTTCCCTCCAGACCAGGATGTAGTCAGGACTTTTGGCCTAGCAGAGACTCTGACTTAAAACAAGGCCCACACAATCGCTTTTACCTCAGCATTTTCTCACAGCTGACAAGAGATTTGGGAAAGCTGCCAAACCTGTGCTCTGTTTGCATAATCCTTTGAGATATTACAGAATAAGGGAGCCTAACCCAGCAGGGGCAGGAATCTGCCACGCCTCAGCCAGTGGCACAAGGTGTAAGTAATGCCTGGATACACAGTGTGTTCTCAGGCACCCTCAGCACCCGCACAGGGAGCGTTTGCTTGTCTCAAACCACCAGGGCACCCGATGCAAGAGATGCAGTTTTGGTTTGTCCAGGCACAAGCTGACAGTGAACCAGGTAACCTGCTGGTTTCACTGATGCCACAGGCTGGAATAACTGATTGGCACAGCCCAGCTTCCTTCACTGACCCAGAACCCAGGCTTGGTTTGTCCTAAGAAAAGGATAAACTCTGAATGTAGGCACTGCTCGTAGATCACAGCCCACAAGGTGGCTGCTCTGGGATACAAGTGTGTGTGCATGGATCAGCCCTGGAAATACTGTATTTTAGCTTAGCCAGGTGCTGGCTTGGATTCTTCTTTTTTAGTTTTCTCCAGTGTTTCTATTACATAGGAGCTGGAGTGCTGCATTGTCTTAAAACCTCCCACTGCATTGCCACTAGTTATGAGGGGATAAAGTTACATCTAATTTATTAAGGGAAAAACATTACTCTTCAATTTTAATGCCGTTTATTATTCTCTAGTAGAGAGTCCCTCATGCTCAAAAAACAGGGAATAACATATGGGGGAACAGTAATACACAGACCAAACCGAGGAGGACATTTCTCCCGAATTATAATTTGGCATCAACATGAATTGCAATAAATGGATCTTCAGCATCGGTATTAATCTGGAAATTAGCCATTCCATCACCAGAAACAAAAATCTGCTTTCCAGTACATTTTTTGTCCTCCTTTTGTCCAGAAATAACATCACAGTAGGTACCAGCAGGCAGTCCAGTTTGCACATAGACATTCATATTCCTATGAGAAAATAAACACTATGTATGCATTGTTTTCAAAACAGGTATTTCAAACTGTTTGTAAGATTTTTGAACCTGATGTTACTCCCCTATTTGAAGGGCATTGTAAAGCATGAGCTTTCTGATCCTACCCTGGCTACACTCCCATTTTAGCTCTCTGGACCCAGCATGCACTCAAATAACTCATGTAGGATTGCTGATGAAGGATGATATTGTTCTCTCTGGGGACACTCTTTCTGCCACTGACTTACCAGTCATCATTATTGAAGATGATGAAGCCTTTATTACCACGGCCAAAAGCTACTTGATTGCTGCCATTGTCCCACCAGTTGGAGAAAGGCTCACCATCCACCACGTTACGGAAGATAACCATGTTCCTGAAAACACAAGGCATGCCTGGCACTGCACCTGCAGCAGCTCTAAAGCCACACGGAGCAGCAAGCAAAAGCAACTGCTTTTACTTCTTGTTTCTCCCCAGTGCCCTACTTTATCTGACGCCAGCGATGTTCACAAACCCAGTCGTTGCCACAGGTTGTGTCCTCGTTGATTGTAACGGGCTTTATGGAGCCATCCGTGTTACTTGGGGGTCCAACCCAGTCATTGATGTCCTGTCATTAGAAAGACAGGTTTATAACTTCTGACTGAAAATGCAGAGAGACCATCTGGAGAGCAAAGCTAGAGGGAGCATCGAAGCTTCACCAGCCAGATCCAACGTGGGACAGGGAAATCCCTTAACAAACTGAGATGCACTGGACTATTTCTCTGGCCCTCGTCTGACCCTTCATCTCCATGGATGGATCTGCAGCATTACAAGCTCACCTTTCCATTTTCAAAATATCTTGGCCAGCGAAAACTTGACATCACACGTGTGAACCCATACGGATGAGCAAGCATGAAACCAACCGCCATTTTATAGAGCCTGTTTGTTGGACAAACAACGAATGAGACGTGGAAGGAGGAACCTGCCAGAGAACAGACACACAAACCAGCAAAAGCAGGACCTATCACCCAGACAAGGCAATTCCTTACCTGGCATCCCAGAAGGTCAGAACAGAAGCTCCGCCGGCCCCGTGCCCTCTCTGGTTGTCGTGATTATCCACAAAGACCAGGGCTCTGTCGGAAGGCATAAAGCCCCAGCCTTCTCCCCAGCTCCTAGCCAAAAACACAGACTTGAAGCTACCCTGTCAATTTCTGTAGCCAGTGAATCCTGGATAAGCTGCAGCATCTTCACCCTTACTTTAAGTAGGCCATCTTTTCTCCGTCCCACTTGCGGATCACTGTCCCCAGTTTGGCACTGTATTTGAATTCTGTCACTCGGCCATTTCCAAAGTAGTCACTGCCTTTGATGGGCTCTCCACCCAAGTCAATTACCTGGTACAGGAAAGAAAACCTGCATCCCTTCTTGTCTCACAAAGACCATAAATGCACTGTACAGTACCCAACATGAGTTCTCGCATTACATTGAGAAAAATGTATTTAAGTATTTGTGCTGTGCAGATCAACACAAAGTCAGTACAAGACATGAGAAACACATGTAAAAACATTACTGAAGAAAGGAAAGGTAAAGTTTACTAACAATCTGTTTTGGAGGCATTTTTAAAAATCAGAATTACCTATGTCTGCAGGGCTGCTCTAAGTAAATTGTGAGCTCCTTCTGGGGTAAATTTGGTTAAGATGTATTGTTGTTCCTCTGAAGGAGGAGGCAAAAGAGATACAAAAGACAAAGACAAACATAGAGGAGAAAACGTGGAGATTACCTCCTGGTAAATGAAAGGTTTAGTCCCCTCAGGAAACCATTGAGTATTTAGATCTTTCAGCTTGTCCAGAAATGCTTTTATGTCCCCAGGCCACATGTGCTTGGCAGCATCGATCCGGAATCCTGCAACGCCAATGTCAATGAGATGGTTCATGTACTCCGCAACCTTGGAGCGCACATAGTCCTTCTCCAGGGCCAGGTCCAGCAGGCTGACCAGGCGGCAGTCCCGGACCTGGGCAACAGAAAAGAAAAAAATAAAGATATCTGTGTATTACACCAAAGGAGGGGTGAAGGTGGGCTGGTGGTTAATGAGGTTGTATTGGATTGGGAAGAAGGAAGGGAGTGATATCCAGAGTGAAGGCGTTTGTCTTCACAAGTCACCGTTGCACATGATAAAGCCCTACTGTCCTGGAGACAACTGAACACCTGCCTTCCAAGAGAAAGTGGTGAATAAATTCCTCATTTTACTTTGCTTGTGTGTGTGGCTTTCTCTTCACCTATTAAACTGTCTTTATCTCAACCCACAAGTTTTCTCAGTTTTACTCTTCCAATTCTCTGCCCCATCCCACTGTAAGCAGGAGGCTGAGTAGTGTTTAGCTGCTGGTGGAGTTAAACCACAAGTACGCTTTGGTGCCCAACATGGGACTCAAAGGGTTCGAATTAACAACAGCTACAATTAATGTGCTAGATGGAATTTATAGCTGTTACTGTTGTTTGGCTATCAATTGGCAGGCTCCTGTGCTTGCCGTGGGGCTCACTCGCCTCCCTGTGCATTGGAGTCTAGGGCTCATTAGTGGCTGCTTTTTGCTGTGGCTGCAGCTGCAGCCTGTGCTGCTGATCCCTTCCCTCTGGGACGTTCTGATCCCGGCACTGGCCATGGCCTGGGCTGGCACCGGGGCAGCGCTGCTGATCCTGTGCTGCTGCACTGGACACGCTGGAACTCCAGTGTGGACTCGAGCCAGAGGGACTCTGACCTGTGGGTGAGTCCCCGGTGGAACAGGTACATCTGGAAGTGTTTGTGGCCATGGAAAAGTGCACAGCCGAGCACAGGAGGAGGAACATCTCAAAGTGTCTGTGGCCATGGCTGTGCCAGTGCCACAGCAGGTGCCCCCTGAAGGTGCCGGGCCCAAGAACAGGTCTGAGCTGCAGCAGCACAGCCCGATGCACTGTGGCTGCTCACGAGGCTGTGCTGGAAAAGTGTGTGGCCATGGATGAACCCAGAGCAGAGCAGGACCAGCCTGCAGGGACTGCAGCCAGGGGCAAGGCCATGTTGGGCAGGTTTGCTTTCTGAGGGGATGGTGGCTGAGGTTTGCTTTCTGAGGGGATGGTGGCTGAGGTTTGCTTTCTGAGGGCACGGTGGCTGAGGTTTGCTTTCTGAGGGCACGGTGGCTGAGGTTTGCTTTCTGAGGGCACGGTGGCTGAGGTTTGCTTTCTGAGGGCACGGTGGCTGTGGTTTGCTTCCTGAGGGCACGGTGGCTGAGGTTTGCTTTCTGAGGGCACGGTGGCTGTGGGTGCGGCCGTGCTGGAGCGGATCTGTTCCTGAGGGCGCTGAGGCCCATGGACAGGGCTGTGCTGGAGCAGCTGCCCCTCAGAGCCACTGTGGCTGTGCATAAATCCAGCAGCAGAGCCTGCGGCTCACAGAAATGGCTGCACTTGGGGAAGGCACAAGCCTGAGGGACTGCAGTCTCTGGGTAAGTCCAAGCCAGAGCAGGGGTAAGAGAGGAGTTCATTGCATGTTAAAAATGGTGGTCTAGTCCAAAGCAACTGGGGGGGAGACTGCAATGGAAATACTTTAACCTGTTGTAATCCAGGATTTGAGATGTGTGTTACAGGGATTACCATAGCAGGAGCCACCTGAACCAATGAAGGACAACCTCACATGAAGCAGTGCAAGTGCAGAAACATCATGATCTGTTGTTGCGAAGTGGCTGAAGGAAGAGCTTGAGAAAGAACTGCTACTTATTCTAACTACAAAAACCAGTAACTTGTGCAACCAGGGCAGTACTCTGGGCTCAGTTCAGGAGCAAACATCTGCACATAGGTTCTTGATTCCTCAGTACTTAGAATATTTTGCACCACATGTACCTATGGTCACTACCTCATTCACTTGTCAAGTGACTAATCACAGGTTTTGTGAGGCACTACACCATTTGAATTATCTTACTGTAGGGTTTACAGCACATGTCAAAAAAAAAAAAAAGAAGATTTTGAAATTTTTGCCAGAGGAAGTTACCTGATATATATCACCATAATTTTCAATTTCTCCACTTCCACTGTGACATTTGCCATCATTGAAATCCCAGCCAGAGTATGGTACAGCTGGAAAATCTCTGTTTCCTGCATTGAAATGGCTTCCACAGGTAGAATGTGTGCCTGAGCCACCTGCAGCCCCACACATATGGTTGACAACAGCATCCACATAGATATGAACCTGGAACAGCAATATGTACATTTCAGAATGTTTTCTAGTGAGTGTGAAGTGATAGCCAGGGCTTTACCACATCACTGTTAAGTTGATTTTTTTCCCTTTCAGTTTCTTCTCAGTTTACACCTCCTTTGAGGATAGCAGCACCTTCCCTCAGCTGATACAGCACTTCTTGCTGTATCAGACAGATTTTCAAGGCACTTACTCCAACATTGTTGCATCTGGTCACCATGTCTCTGAATTCCTGTTCATTTCCTGATCGAGTGCAGAGCTTGTAGCTAATGGGCTGGTATCTCTCCCACCAGGGTCTGTTCGGGTTAGTAATGACAATATTTTCATTTGGAGGTGAAACCTGGAGATGAAATTATGTACTTTGGTAAGAAAACAAATGGTTTTATTTCAACAGTTGAAGGGCAAAATCTACACTCAGAGGCAGGTTAGTGCCCAACCCAGTCTCTCTCTCTTAGCAGAAGCTCAGGTCTGTGAGATGTCTGTCTTGTACGCTGGCAAGAAAGACAATTTAGTTTGTTCCCATAGGCTGCCCGGATGCAGCATGGGCCTGCTTTCAAGGACAGGTGCACAGAAAGGCTGAAGCCACAGGAATTATTTTTACCTGTAATAACGACAGCCTTAGGAATGCCAAACCTCAATGCTTACATACATCCTTTAGAACAAGGTACGAGCTTTACTTTCTACTTAGCTTTCAGGGGAAGCCTTTCAGAGGAAAGCAGTCCACTTTCTAACTTGTCTGCTAGAGATACACCTTCATTCATTGGTCCTGCAGGGTTAGGATTGCTTCTAAAAGCAGTTACTACTTCCAACCCTCCCTCCTCAGCAGCAAAGTTACTTGGAGCTGACTGTCTCCAACTCAGGCATTTTATTCATTTATCAAATATTACAGTGCCATTTTCCTCCTACTCAAACAACTGTGAGGAAACAACTCACCTGAACACCTCCAAATCCATTAGGAGCTAAGTAGCGTTCACACTCCAGAGCAATATCCTGCCAGCGCCATTCAAAGAGATGCACAATAGATGTTCTCTTGGCGAGAGTGTTGGGGTTGTACTGCCCCCAGCAAAGCCCTGCAGCTGCGAGGAGGAGGAGGAGGACTTGCATGGTGCCTTCAAGTGTAAGGCTGTGGTTTCTCTACTGGCTATTTATGTGCCTGCAAGATGACAAAGTTCCTATGGCAGCTGTCAAAATTCACATCAGTGCTACCAGTTATTATTTAGCTAGCTAGCTCAGTATCATTCCTTTGGGTTTTTTTTTTTCTCCTGGATTACTCAACAGCTGAAAATAAAATACCTTTTCACAATGATTATACACCATGATAAACCAAGTGGTCTGGGAGCATTGCACCCAAATCCAGAATTGCTCTCTTTCCAATCATGTAAGCAAAGATACTTTATCGAAAGTATTCCAAAACATAATACATAGACCCTCAAAGGTGTCTCTGGAAGGTAAAAGGAGTGGGAGGTGTTTGAAAGATGACTGGAAATCTAACAGCATTAGGAGAATGAATGAGTTTGCCAGCATTCAGAGGCATCTCACTATCAGGATTAGACTAAGTTCAGACCACGGTACTTGAGCAACCACACTTAATCAGTAACAGATTTATCACGCAAGATGTTGTAGGTCTTCAGCAGGTGAATCCCACTGGTGACCAGAGACTGACACCTTTTCATACCTGATGTTCCTCTGGTGTCATTGCCCAGTCCCTGCTAGAAACTGTCACTGGTTTTCTTAACATGGTCACACAGAGCAGCTGTGGCTCTACCTGATGGAAAGTGATCAGAGCTGCATTTGCCTCTCCAGCAGAAATTTTGCATAAGGTTTCATCTCATTTTAAATGATCAATGATTCATCTGAGTCAAGGAACAAAATCCAAAATCAAATGCAAAGGATAGTGCAGATGAGTTTTAACTGCCTGACATATAACTAAATTTGAAAGCTAGAGCTGTTGTCCAAGTCCTTTCATGCTTTTCCTACAATTTTCTCCTCCAAAAAAAATCTTTTGCCTTTTCTTAATTAAATGATTTCAGGTCTTCATTTGGAACTGACTTGTAAGATCAAGGTCTAGCAACAATCCTCCACAAACTTACTTGAGTCATACCAACAATAAAACAATACTCCGAGAGAATACGAAGACCAGAAAATCACTGACATTTGATGAATACCTGTGAAGAAAAAAAAAGTTCAAAAAAAGTCACAGCTACTCCAGGAGAAAAGAAACATCAGTACACTTTGTACCTGAAGTGCCTCTGGTGTGTTGTTTCTGAAACTAGCCATGCCAGTATGTCACATGCATCCTTCTCTTTCCCAGATTTGGTCTTCAAGGACAAAACACACAAGCAGGTCCCATTTTTCCACCTGTTCATTTTCATATCACAGACCTTATTAAAGGCCTCTTTTTCCACTATTACAATGAAATAGTAAATTACTGCGAATGACCTTGCCTACTCACTACCAGCAAGGAACCAGTGAGTGATTGCACCTTGTGATTACCAGTTCAGTGAAAAGAGACCCCCTCATTCCTCAATATTACTTAGAGCAACCAAATGTGCCTGAGGTTAATTTTTACATCACCACTCCCTGTGGAGTGCCACTGAGATGATGGAATGTCACTGCTTGACTTTCAGTTTCCAATGGCATGTATTTTCCAGTGAAAAATACACTGCTGTCAGCCAAGAAGAGGATGGGCTCATCCTCAATAGCCCAATGCAATGGATGGCAAAGCCACTGGCGCAGGGGACTGGGAGCCCTCCCATGGCAGGCTATGCACGCCGTGACTGTTCAAGCAGGTTGCAGAAAAATGCTGACTTAAAGTCAGCACAAAGGGGTGGTAGGTGGCCTTTATTTCAGATAAACAACTGTGGCACTTGAGTGCATCAACTGAGGGTGTCACCTAAAAGGGTGTGAATGCCTCCTTGGTTTAGCCAGAAGAGTATGGGGAGGAGAGTACACATGGCTCAGTGTGGTAGAATAGGGACAAAAGCGAACAGAAGATTTCGTGATGTGACGGAAAGCAGAAAGCAGCATGGAACCTTCCTCCCCTTCATTCCTCTGTGATAAGAATTACTCTAAACAATACAGCCCTTCATAACCCCAGTAGTTTTCCACCCCTTACTAACTTTTACCATCCCATCGTCCCCCCTCCTGACGTAGAGAAACCACCTCGACTATATAACCCCACGAGGCAAAACAATAAAGCACCATGTTGACCATCTGCCATGTTGGTGCTGTGTGTCTGTGGCCCGAGCAGCTCGGGGGGCTAAGCTGAGCTGCCGTGCTGGGTTCTTGGACCAGGTCACCACTGCCTCTCATATCAAGAGGCTTCAGCTCAGCATGAAAAGTTAACAACTAACCAAAGTTTTCTGAAGGTAGCAATGGGCTTTAGCTGGTTTCAACACATGTATTCCTTTCCTGCAACTGGGAGTGCCCACCATCCTAATGGTGAGTGCACTACAGGCATCGGGAATGGAGCTCAAGCCAGTATTGGGGTAACAATGGAAGATGTGTAGTTTTGATTTGTACAGGCAGAAGCTGACTGTGAACCAGGTAACCCACAGGCTTGAATGATACCACAGGCTGGAATAACTGACTGGCACAGACCAGCTTTCTCTGACCCAGGCCCCATGTTTGGTTCATCACAAAAATGGGATAAACTTGATTTGAATGCCATTTTTTATTCACCACATAGAGAAAAGCTACAGACTGACAGAAGAAACGCATTTTCAACTGAATTATAACTTGATATCAACTGGAATTGTGCCATGTTTCAGCACAAAGGGGTCTTCTCTTGGTTTTTGGACATCCTGTTAACTCCCAGTCCTGCTTGCCCCTAAAGAGAACTACATATCCACTTATGCACAGAGCAACACATTTTAAAATTAAATGATGTCAATCTTCTCCTTTCATTTTTTATTAGTACCTTAACTGAATAAAGTGCACTTACAAATGCACGCAGGTGTATAGCACCACTCCCAGATCTGCACTGGCACCACCAGCTCCCATCTCTGTACAGCAGCTGCTCACTACTTCATTAGCATTACAGCTAACACACTTTACTCTGTCTCGCTTCATGCAGTCCTGAGAGCCAGGATATTCTGCACATCTGTTTGCTGTTAGCAAAGATACACGGGAAAAGGAACAACACATGCACAACACATCTGATTACAATTTAGCATCAACGTGAATGGCAATGAACGGGTCTTCATCTTCATTCCCAATCAGGAAATTAGCCATGCCATCAGCAGCGACGTGAACTTCAACTGCTGTACAGAAGTCACCTTCCTTTTGCCCAGAAATGACATCGCAGTAAGTGCCAGGAGGCAGACCAGTCTGCAGAGATACATTCAAGGACCTTTGGAAAAGAATGAAGTGCAGTAAGGATCATGAGGACTCTAAAATGCTCTGCAAATCATATTGGAGATCTTCTCAAATGTTAATTTATTCTGGACTTATCCTCTAGCACCTCTGGACACTGCAGAACCTATTCTACTACACCCTTCAAACAGCTCATCAACACAACCTACTTCTACTTATTACAGACCTGACATACTCCTGTTCTCTTATCATCTCATTCTTGCATAAAAGATAGCAATACAGTTTTTAAAACTGTCACATTTGGAACATTTTCCCAAGTTTACAATTTCCCTCACTTCTAAAAGTTCAGACTTTGCTGGCTGACCAGGCTCAGTGACACAGCCAACTTCAGAACTTTAGAATTTCAGGGAAATAGCAAGACCACAGTACAAGGCCTAACTGCCAAGAGTGAAGTGTGTCTACAGTAGGATGGAAAATGCTAAGTTCAAACTGTCAACAACTGAGGCATCCATTACAAAGATCTATTCGAGCTAGCAACACCTTAAAAGGTTTCACTGCTAACTAGACTATTTTAATACATAGATAATAACTTACTTATAATAAATTATAATTTATTTCCCACTGACTTACCAGTCATCATTATTGAAGATGATGAAGCCTTTATTACCACGGCCAAAAGCTACTTGATTGCTGCCATTGTCCCACCAGTTGGAGAAAGGCTCACCATCCACCACGTTACGGAAGATAACCATGTTCCTGAAAACACAAGGCATGCCTGGCACTGCACCTGCAGCAGCTCTAAAGCCACACGGAGCAGCAAGCAAAAGCAACTGCTTTTACTTCTTGTTTCTCCCCAGTGCCCTACTTTATCTGACGCCAGCGATGTTCACAAACCCAGTCGTTGCCACAGGTTGTGTCCTCGTTGATTGTAACGGGCTTTATGGAGCCATCCGTGTTACTTGGGGGTCCAACCCAGTCATTGATGTCCTGTCATTAGAAAGACAGGTTTATAACTTCTGACTGAAAATGCAGAGAGACCATCTGGAGAGCAAAGCTAGAGGGAGCATCGAAGCTTCACCAGCCAGATCCAACGTGGGACAGGGAAATCCCTTAACAAACTGAGATGCACTGGACTATTTCTCTGGCCCTCGTCTGACCCTTCATCTCCATGGATGGATCTGCAGCATTACAAGCTCACCTTTCCATTTTCAAAATATCTTGGCCAGCGAAAACTTGACATCACACGTGTGAACCCATACGGATGAGCAAGCATGAAACCAACCGCCATTTTATAGAGCCTGTTTGTTGGACAAACAACGAATGAGACGTGGAAGGAGGAACCTGCCAGAGAACAGACACACAAACCAGCAAAAGCAGGACCTATCACCCAGACAAGGCAATTCCTTACCTGGCATCCCAGAAGGTCAGAACAGAAGCTCCGCCGGCCCCGTGCCCTCTCTGGTTGTCGTGATTATCCACAAAGACCAGGGCTCTGTCGGAAGGCATAAAGCCCCAGCCTTCTCCCCAGTTCCTAGCCAAAAACACAGACTTGAAGCTACCCTGTCAATTTCTGTAGCCAGTGAATCCTGGATAAGCTGCAGCATCTTCACCCTTACTTTAAGTAGGCCATCTTTTCTCCGTCCCACTTGCGGATCACTGTCCCCAATTTGGCACTGTATTTGAATTCTGTCACTCGGCCATTTCCAAAGTAGTCGCTGCCTTTGATGGGCTCTCCACCCAAGTCAATTACCTGGTACAGGAAAGAAAGAGAATTTCTTTCTAGACAAAAATCAAACAAATAAAAGACATTGCTTTAGACATTGGTTTAAGCAAGGGGGCAGTACTCGAGCTAATTACGTTATTTGGCTTTCTTGCAAAATTGCATGTCAGGCTATTTTTCCTTTTAGCTCAGCCCAGCTGCGAACCTCTTCTCCATCTCCACCTGTATCTCCTTCCCCCAGATGATCACTTACCCATGATTAAGGCTTGGGCTGTACTAACTTTACACTTTGTATGGTCACCAATGCCTCTGCTTCCAGCAGCTGGGCTGCCTCATTTCACTACAGAGCTAACGAATGTTTCTATTTCCCTAGACTTTGCAGGCAAGATACTAATTTAATAAAATGTGTGCAGCAACTTTAGCTTCTGCTGACTGACATCAACAATTACCTGCTTGTTCCAATTTGTTATTTAAATGTAAAACAAATTTGGAATATCAAGTAACAGTTGTTATGCCATTGGAAAATAAAGTTTCAGACCATAATCAACATTATGTATTCTGTTGCAATTTATTATCCAGATTTTAAAATTCAGGAAAAGAAATCTCTTTTTTAAACCAACAGAATTTTTACACTAACTCCAATGTAGTAAATTTCATCTCAATAAAATTTCCAGGTTACCTAATTCCAGAAGGTCCAAAACAAGTGGGGCACTTTGAACACTGATTACTATTCATGGGCAGATTAGGTATTTGTAGATTATAGTTATTAAATCTTCTACAGATCTGCTTGGGCTCAGCCCATTGCTTTCCATTTGTGACCAAGCCTATACTGGGCCTGAAAGAAACGTGTTTGTGACGTTAAATTTAAAAAAATAAAGATTACCTCCTGGTAAATGAAAGGTTTAGTCCCCTCAGGAAACCATTTAGTATTTAGATCTTCCAGCTTGTCTAAAATGGCCTTGACATCCCCAGGCCACATGTGCTTGGCAGCATCGATCCGGAATCCTGCGACGCCAATGTCAATGAGATGGTTCATGTACTCGGCAATCCTGGAGCGCACATAGTCCTTCTCCAGGGCCAGGTCCAGCAGGCTGACCAGGCGGCAGTCCCGGACCTGGGCAACAATTCTGAATGAAACATTTTTCACCTAATAAACTTAACAGAGTGTTCTACATATGTTTCGAATGTTCTTCCCTGCATTACAATGCCAAATAAAACCTTCAGTAGCCTTTGTTCCCCATGCATATTTTTGCCTTGGATAGTCATCTACACAGCAGGTGCATTAACAAATTGCATTTACCCCTCTTTTCTGAAATTGAGACCAAAGAAAACTTCCAAATTACAATAAAAGGAAAATAACTTCTACCTTTTTTTAACACACTAAATAGATTTGATGAGCTGTAAATTGTCTTTATTAAGTACCTAAGAACACTTATCTGAATCTGAAATTGAGTCACTGTCTCAAGTACAGCTATCCCTTTAAGAATGGTGTTCCTGACAGCAACACTAACCTCTGCTATTAATTTGGATGGTTTTCATCAGGCTTTTTTTTTCCATTTAGAAAATGTCTCACTGTAAATGAGAGCAAAGAAATCACAGCACAGGAACAGACGTACACGAAAGCTATAGTTATAGGTTTACCTGAGATATATCATGATAATTCTCAATGTTTCCACTTCTAGATTTACATTTATGATCATTAAAGTCCCAGCCAGAATAGGGCACAGCTGGGAAATCTTCAGTCTTTGCATTGAAATAGCTTCCACAAGTAGCATGGTCACCAGCCCCAGCATTAGCTCCACACATATGGTTGATCACTGCATCCACATAAATGTGCACCTAGAGAACAGAATCCACATAACAATTTGAGAAAGCTACTTCCCACTGCACCACTAATTAATGGTCTCTCTCCCGTACCTCCTGTCCTATCCCCCTATTTCTGCTTGCTTGCTTCACCCAACATTTTATTCAATTGTTTTTTATTGGCATACAGCCAACAGTGATAAAACAGGCAGCCCAACAGACAAGCAGATAACACTGCATCCATTTTTGAAAATGGTAGAATCCCTGCCTGTCTATATCCTTGTACTGTAAACACCAGAAGGTTTTAAAAGTACTTACTCCAACACTGTTGCACCTGGTCACCATGTCTCTAAATTCAGTTTCATTTCCAGACCTTGTGCACAGCTTGTAGCTGACAGGTTGGTATCTTTCCCACCATGGTTGCTGGGGGTCAGTAATGATAACATTTTCATTTGGAGGTGAAATCTGTGAATAAAACAATGGCACTTGGTAACAGGATACTGATAATGGTTAATTTGTTTGCCCAGTATTTTTAGAGAAAGAACATAACCCACTTAGATCCTCAGTATCCTCGGCTCACACTGCAGTAGGCTGGAAATAAAAGGCTTAGTCTTGGCCTTCAGCAGGCAGAAACATACTAAAAATTGGGTCCATGGAGAGAGAGTCCTAATTATCTTTGTGACTAACTGCAGGCCTCAAAAAGACGCATCTGAACTTGAACAGCTAGGTCAGCAGAGGAAGGAAGTGACTGTGTAACAACTGACGTAACATCCTGCCTTTAAAATTGATCCAACTTCCCATTTTTGTAATGTTTTGGATAAACACATTCTTGACCTAATTCTTCTAAGTTTCAAGGTGAATCACACCTCTTCCTTTTACAGACTTTTCAGGACACTTTCTAGGCAACAAGCTTTTGCTGCTACCTCCAAGCCTCTGGGCATAACAACCTGATCCCACCCCTTCTCAGAAAGATCCCTGCAGCCTCTTAGATGCCAAGCCTTCCTGACCAGCTCAGCAAGGCATCATCTGAAAAAAACTTCCTGAGACCCTGTCAAAGAATGGATTAAAAAGATATAGATGTACATGCCACAGTCTGAGAAATCAGTTTAAAATCAATCTCATCTGTGTGCCTGGAAAGAAGGTGGCAAAGAAAGTATGTATTAATTGAAAATTATGGGAAAGTTCTCACTCAGGCCAGCTTGCAATCTCAGGCTACAAGAGACAGGCAAAACTTCACACCAATTTTTCCTAAGCAATCTGACAGGCAAACTGAAATAGTTTAATAGGTGGCTGCTCTCCGGCCATGCCACCCCACCCAAGTGCCAGTACTGGTTCCACAGGAACACGTCCCTGTTGTTCAGGCAGAACTGACTCACACAGGGACACCTTCACCAGAACCTGTGTTCAGTTCCCTTCCGCTGGCTCACACCAGGTTCCTGCAAACAAGGGTCTCTTAGTGGCTTCTTGTGACACCATGCTTTACAGAAAGAAATTGGCCAGTTCGGGTGAACACAATTAGCAGCCTTTTGTACTTAATTATTTAAAACCTTCAGCACTTTTTTGTTCTCTTTGGAAGCCCTTTGTTCAGTCATAGTTTCATTTTACATTCATCCAGCTCTTAAGAGCTCCCCTTGATATAAATAATACCAAGCAGATAAACACAGGTTACTCTTCACAGCAGTAAAAAAAACATTTACCAAGTGATGTGCAATTCTAATTCATCTATATGTAATAGCACAGAGTGCAAAACATGCACTTTGGAGCAATGAAATAAATTCATGCTTACTTGATGATCGCTGAAGAACATATTTGTCAGCATTTACTACTTCCATTACCAATTTCTATTTTTCTTTATCAATGTCTGTCCTTTGGCGAACTGAACATTTTCTGTGAAAAACAAATTATCATCTATGCAGCAATTCTACTACCTACTGATAGGAACAGACGTACCTGAACACCCCCAAATCCATTAGGAGCTAAGTAGCGTTCACACTCCAGAGCAATATCCTGCCAGCGCCATTCAAAGAGATGCACAACAGATGTTCTTTTGGGGAGAGTGTTGGGGTTGTACTGCCCCCAGCAAAGCCCTACAATTAACAGCAGAAAATAGATACCCATCCAGTGCTCTCTGATCAGTTGTGCTCTGCTGACCAACTGTTAATGTTCCTGCAAGAGGGTAAAGTACACATTAGAAAATACACATTTAAAGGTAAACACCCATCTCTGGCATCATTGTTATTTAACTTTACTTGTCATTTTGTATGAGAACTGGATTTTACCTAAACTATATCAAACTCCCATACGAACAGTAACTTTGTTTTCATGCAGTTAAAATTTAGATGTTGTCTGATGCAGGCTGCCTCCAGAGTGCAAAAGTTGTGTTTTTATTAGTATAAAGCCAAAAACTTCCCCAAAAGGCAAAGGAATACTTACATAGACTGAAATGGACATTTTGTTTCTCATTTTAATATATATTATTTTACATTCCTATTTATCCTTGAGAGGCATCATTTTTTTCAAACTGGTGCTGCTACGACTTGAACATATTTGGACAAGATCTTGCAGAGGCAGCATATTTCTTACTGTGAGTTTTTATGAAACCCCAGATATTGTGGAGGTCTAACATACATGTCATTCATGATATGCATGACATCTCTCATTCAAACATCAGCCAGAAACTTGGAAGATCTCCTAAGAACATGAGCAATGGCATATGGTGCTGTGAAGCTCCATAACCAAGAAACCTCCTTCTCAGTGCCCAAGTACAGAGAGTTCAGCAAAGGGAGCTTTCCAGAGGATTGAAAGCAGCTGCATTCCCTTCTGATGAGCTAGGCTGAGCTGTAAATACAGCATATCCTATTTGTATTTACTTATGAACAAGCAGATGACAATCCTTGTATTCAAATTGCCTCTCCTTTTCCTCACCTAGAGGGGTGTAACATGTAACAAACCAGAAACTAAACAACTACCAAGGTTTACCTTACTCTATCGAGAGCCTTATTTTGCACTCTTCACGTTTAGAAGTTGATATAGAGTCTGAAATACACAGAAGTCCTCCAAGAAGAACTTCTGCAAACAATAGGCTGAAGTAATACTTCCCTTAAATAACAGAATACAGTTACTTTCCTCCATCTATTCCTTATAAAAAGCTATCTAACAGAAACAACAGACAGCAAAGAGAGGTTCCTGTCATAGGGGAAACCAAACACTCCAGTGAAGGTTTAAGCATGAACACAAGGGCCTTCAGGTTTGCAACATGAAGGAAACCAGTGCTTTTCCTGATTTAATACACACTTGGGAATGCACTGCCGGAAACTCCAGCCTGCTGTGATACAGTTACCCAGACATAAGTTTATATAAAATCTTACACGACTTCTACAAAACAGCCCTCATTTTTGCTTCAAGGAAAGCATGATCCATATCTCTCAGGTAGTGGAACTGCACTCTCTGGAGCAAATTTAGGCACAAAATATACCAGCTTGTAAAGTGTAGAACCTGCCACCCAGAGACCATTGCTATCAGCTGTCACTGTTCTTCAAAAGCAGGCAGTTATTTAGAAGTAAGCATTTGGTATACTCAGCTTGCTTTTCTGCTTGTGAACAAAATAACTTTAATACAATTATTTACTTGTAGATCTTTACAGTAAAGTATACAGATAAATTTCAGCCACAAGCACTTGTTCTGCATGCTTCCATTTTCATGAAGGAATGCTTTTTTGCCCTGATAGGAAGAACATACATTAAGAGAAAATGACCTAAAAAAAAAAAATATCGATCTTCTCTGATGAGAGAAGCCATCTATCAGATTGGCAAGTTTTACTTACAGCAGTAAATACACAAAGCACTAATAATGTACCTTGACCCAACCAGCTCCAAGGCCGAGTGCTTAAAGAAGACTCAATGTAGATTTTCATTTCTCTGAAATGGGTTTATGGCCGTTCTACCTTCAATACAAGCAATAATAAGAGAATGGGGATGCTGAAATTCTCGCGGCACTCTGAAGGCTCGAGTTTCAGACTGCTTTGGAAACTTGGAAAAACGTAAGAGGCCACGTGGACGGGAGCAACATTGATTGCAACACAGAGAACTTGGGAATAAAGTGTCTCTGCAGAGCCCTACTGCTGTCCTGGCCACCACGGGAACCCGGGTCACCTTGTCTTCTGCTGGGTTACAGCCTGAGCTCTGAAGCCCAGCCGCCACCTCCAGCACACCTGCAGCAGTTTTTAAATGTGCAGGCCGCCTGACGCAGCTGCTGAACCCGCAGATACTACAGGCTGTCTGTCACAGGGAAGCGTAGCAGTGGCCCTGTCCCTTCCAGCGGCTCCCCCGAGACCCCCGCTCAGCAGCCCCGCTCCCCCGGAGCCCCCCGCGGCAGGGGCCGGGCGGGCCGCGCAGGGCCCGCAGCTCGGTACCTCCGTG
The DNA here is from genome assembly GCA_026261815.1 of Monarcha castaneiventris obscurior. Taxonomy (NCBI): domain Eukaryota; kingdom Metazoa; phylum Chordata; class Aves; order Passeriformes; family Monarchidae; genus Monarcha; species Monarcha castaneiventris. The sequence continues at coordinate 20,000,525 of JAMPIT010000258.1, read as the reverse complement.
CCGGGGCCGCCCCGCTCGGTACCTCCGGTGCCGGGGCCGCCCAGCCCGGTACCTCCGGTGCCGGGGCCGCCCAGCCCGGTACCTCCGTGCCGGGGCCGCCCCGCTCGGTACCTCCGGTGCCCGGGCCGCCCAGCCCGGTACCTCGGTGCGGGCCCAGCCCGGTACCTCCGTGCCGGGACCGCCCAGCCCGGTACCTCCGTGCGGGCCCAGCTCGGTATCTCCGGTGCCGGGGCCGCCCCGCTCGGTACCTCCGGTGCCCGGGCCGCCCAGCCCGGTACCTCGGTGCGGGCCCAGCTCGGTACCTCCGTGCCGGGGCCGCCCCGCCGCGCCCCGCCCTTTCCGCCGGGCACAGCGAGCCCCGCCCCGCCCCGCCGCAGGCACAGCGCGGGACACGGCCACAGCCGCCGGCCCGAAAGTTTCACATTACACACCACCATCTTGATGCAATATTCTGTTTCGTTCTGCAATATATTTGTTCTCGAGATTCGAGAATACAAAGATCGCCGAACGTGCACTTCCCGCACTTTCTAAAAAAGTATTCTTGTCCTTGAGCGCAGCACCACCTTGCTGTTATCCTACTTCGGCGCTTTGAAAATTCACCTGCGAGCCTTTGGTCCTGCACGCATAGCTCAACATGGGTGTTAGGACATATCACCGTAGAACCACAGAAGCATTTCAGTTGAAAAAGCCCTCTAGGATCGAACAAACAATTACACAATCCCCATGGGAACGCAGCAAGTAAGATAAGAACAATTCCAGTAAAAGCATTTTAAAGTAATCTGCTAAGCCAGTTCATATTGGAAAAAAACCAGCAAAGATACACTTTTGTCCAGCCATCAATACTAGCGATTTAGACTGCTTGCAGCTGGAATAATGACAAATCTTTTACACCAGCCAGCTCCCACACCATCAACTATGATTTAGTAATTTATGGAATAACTTTTTCTTTAGGTCCACTGGACTGGAATCTCATCGATTAAATGTCATTGTTATGTTTCCCACATGGTTTTCAACTAACCAGCCCAGCATGTAGCAAATCCTACTATGTGACCACTGTTACTATCACCCTTCAACAGGGCAAGAACCACATCTATACTATACAGTTCCAACTGCTATTTTTTTGGTTTTGGTTTTAATGACTTCAGTCTCACTAGTGATAGTTTTCAAGTTGCCGATAAACAATACAAGTTAATTACTGAGGAAAAACAGTGCCCAATTTCACAGGACAAATTCAGGCCAGTGCACCAGTAGCAGACCTCCTGCTTGGTTTCCAAGACAAGAAAATCCATCCCACTCAAAACCCCAAAAATAAAAGCCCAAATGAAGAGAAGGCAGCAAAATGAAGAGGAAGGAAATAATTTATTAGACTTCACAAGCAATCTAAACATACATTTATGATGCAAGTCTTGTGATATTTAGAGATGTATGTAATCTTTAAGGCGAGAAAATTTATTCTCTGCCTTACATACTTTAGAAATGCTACTACGCACAGTTCAAGAGTCCTGATGATTACAGTGCTTCTTCCCCAGCTTGTGAATACTTGAAAGAGATGGAACACAAAAGGGACCTGGAACATCACAAAGGCATGTTAAAAGTAAGAACTACCAGAAAACAGCAGTGTTATACTGCCTTTTGACAACTAAAATGAAAGATGCTTAGTATTTTAAAAGGTGCTTAATGTCTGTAAAAATACATCTTAATAGGTGCAGGTTGTATTAATTTTGTATTATAGAAAGTCGAACAGTAATGTAGTATGAAACCCACAAGAAACATGTAAGTCACTAGCAACACTACCTCAGTGCAGAGAGCAATCTAACAAAACCCAAACAACCAAGAAAAAGGTAGCAGTGATTAATAGTTGATTATTAGTCCAGCTCCAAATACTTAATTACAAGATATTGTTAATTTTCTTCTTTACTCAAACAAGATGAAGTAAGGAATGTATAAACTAGATCAACTCCAGATTGTTTCTCATATACCAGGACAACAGTAATCATCAAATGATCTACAATACTGGTCAACCCCTTAATATTAAGACTGCTCTGCAACATATTTTAGCCAATATATTATTATATGAATATGTATTTAAAGAAAAACAAGGTAACTTGGTCAGTGTGAGCTCAGCACAGCTTCACACAGGTCAGCTGGTATGAGCTAGAACTGTTCCACTAAGGAATGGGAGCACAAATTAGTACAGTATATGACCTCTGAGGAAGAAGGTGAAGGCCACCTTTTGAGGAATCTTCAGTGTCTATTCACACAACACAGACAACTCATTGCTTTCTTTTTACCCCCTGAAAAAGTCTGCTTTTTAAAATTACTAGATTAGCTCCAGGTAAAACACGTTAACTCCTCCCCACACCTACTCTACATGAAAACGTAAGATGCAGTTGAGTGCTACAGGAAACATTGCACAAAAAAGGATACAACAAGAAAGGATACACTCTGCATGACAGTATTACTGCAGTATTTACGCAGGAATGTTTCTAAAGAAGAACAGCAGAATGTGGTTTAATTTTACTTGATTCTCAGTATTGCACACACATAAGTTTATGCTACCTAGCAAAACCAAATATGCCTCCTTGATAAAAAACAGTTCTAACCCCTTACGAGATTTAAAGAGGGCTGATGAGTTCATCAACACTAAATTTCATACTCAAAAGTAAATACATTTTTTGATAACTTGAACTATTAGGACACCAGTAGATTCTTCCATCTTCTTCAAGCCATTTTTCAGACTCGCTTTATTTCCATCAGGTCCAAAACCCAATCATGTTTCCCTTTAATGCCAGCTTTTAAATCACTTCTTCCCTATGAGGAGGCTGGAGACCTCTCAACATCAGTTTCTTCCACATAATTTTTTTCCCCAAAATTGTATTTTAGCTAAAGGAAAAGGTCACTCTAAGTGAACTTGTTTGCCAGTCCATCAAAAAAAAGACAGCCAGCAAGGAGTTACATAGTATTTTTATAAACCATATGTATTATTTTCTCAAAAAAAAGGATAAAACCTTTGTAGAGAAAATTAAAAAAAAACCAAAAAACAACAAAGCAATCAACCCTAGACTTGAGTTTTTATAATGGAATTTTGCATCATAAATCAGCATCCATCGGAATATTCCAGCAGAAAAAGAGTCATGCAGAAACAGGGTTCAGCTTAACCATTAGTTGGGAAATGAAACAAATATTTTTAATTACACCTCATGGATCCTTAAAAATCTGTGTAACTCCATGGTACACTGTATGACTGCAACAAATAAACAGTCAAGGTAAGGGAGAAGCTCTCCCCATGGACAGAACACCAGTGACACCTGTAAGATGGTAACTCATGTAAGACTTTCAGGTGTACAATTAAATCTTTCAGGTGCACATAAAAGTGGCTTTGCTCACTCTGGAAAAAGCTTCTGATTTGACCATTAACATAATAACAAATAAGCACTTCATTAGTTTCTTTATGTAATTCAAGTATTTAGCATGTTTAATGAATTCAAAATAAATGTACAAAATTAGTTGAAAAGACATGGAATTCCTTTAGAGACTAAAAGTGCTCAGGCTTCATCTATCAGGCTCTCCATTAGCTAAAATGCTTCATTTTTTTTTTTAAATAAGAAACCTTAGTAATCTTATTAGACACTAGATAACATAAATAGGTTTTTTCTAACAAGAAGGGAATGAGAAACAAGACTGAAATATTCTCATAAATACTTGATCCTAATAGAATACTCATTTCTCTCTTTTCAATGACTAGTATAGAATGCCTATAAAAAAAGTTATCTTTAATTTGAAAAAATAAAGATTTTGCAAACCACAGTCATTAACACAAAATAGTAACAAAGACCAAATAGCATCTCAGCTATGAGGGGAAAAAAGTTTAAACACAATCTGATTTGAAAAATCCTTAGACAATGGATAGAATGAAGAACCTACAATTAAAGTATCTGTTAAAAACAGAAATACTATCACCACAATAACCACACTGTGGGCTTTAGAACCAATTTGTAAAAATAAAAAACAACTGTTCACATCCTTTATTTCAAATTCAGGTTTTCTTCAGAGTAACAAGTATCAAGCTCCAGATTAAAAACACACCATGGATTAAGTAGAAGGATTCATAGCACTCAGCCTAAGATTTTAGCTAATTTGGTTTTAAGCAGAGGCATAACCAGAGTGATCTCCAACTGTAACCAGAAATTAAGTTCAGTGCTGTGTAAATTTGAGCTAGCTCATGTATCAGAGGGTGCAGATTGAGAAATAATGCTTTTTATTCTTGCACCAGTTACTTCACAGGGTCATTTGAGAGTACACTATGCAAATGTTTTCAGGCCATGAAACCACTCAGTGAAATTAGAGCTGGTTCTGCTTGAGTTACTCTCACATAAATGCTCAAAGTAGGTACCAGTGAGGTAAAGCTACATGATAAGAAATAAAGTTAAATTAAATAAATTCTGCTTTCCCCTCATGTTTAAATAATGCCAAAAATCAGGACCTGCACATTCCACAACAAAGGAAGCCTTGATCAATGCAACATTAAGCAGCACTTTCTGACAAAGTATCCTTCACTAATTCAGGCAAGTTTAAAGGATGCTCCAACTGCACTAAGAACTCATTTTCCAAAGTTAGCAAAGATCCTTTACAGCTAGCAGAAGTTTATTGCTGGAACCAGCTCTTCAGGATCACTTTACAATGTCAGGGATGGAAGGAGTTCAGAGGCAACACTTTTCAATACCAAAACCCTGGAAGATTACTAAAAGGTAACTGGTCCACTTCTACAGAATTGTTCTCTTTAGCTTCCCAGAATAAGGATTAGAGAATATGACAAGTACCCTACAATACCAGGATTACAAAAATATCAGTCTCTGAGTTTTTTAACAGACAAAAAACCAAAGTTTTAAACTTAAACCAACTATACACTTTGCACTCTGTTTTTCTGATATAAGCACACGTTTAAGAAAAGAAACTTGTATGGAACATTTCCTCTCCATCCTCAGTATTCCTAGAGCAGCCATTAAAGAGACAGTAAATAAAACAAACAAACACTAAGAAAAAAACCCCAGCCCAATTGTTTATTTTTACTTTCAGGCAGAGAGTCCATACCTTGTGCAGTGTTTTACTTTTTTCTTTTCCCTTCATTGGCATCCTGTTTTGGTCTAGCTGAACGAGCAAATTGCTGAGATTCTGTTAAGGACTACAAGTGTCTGATAAGTAGAAGTCAACCAAGAAAGAAAAAAGATTACTTCTGCCAATGATAAGTAAATGAGGAGGACTAACTGGGAATGGGTTAGATGCAAATGGGAGTAACTACAGTAGGATAAATGCTTGGTATTTACAAACGTCCAACCTAGGACGTTAATTCTGAACTTTGATGCCTCAGTATTTGGGAGGAAAAACAGTAAAAGCAGCAGATGCTTAATGTGAATGTGAATAAACTATGAAATATTCAAATGAAAAATAAGAAAGGACTCTCACAAAAAACCAGTGCTATGCAATCGAGAAGTGACAGTTCCAGCTGAAAAACTAGTCTAGAGACCATTGACTCTAATAGGAACATTTCTTAAGTTCTTGATTCTGTAAACACAGACCTAACCAAGTCTAAAACCTTGTATTTAATTTAAATATAGTGGTCATACAAGCTAAATTATCTTTTGTATTGTCTTTGCAGGATTAAAGAGGTAAGACCAGAGAATTTTGGTTTAAAATAAAGCACTTTTACTGTCCTGTTTTAGGAGAGGTGTCTTTAATGTTTTTTTCAGCTACCATAAAACTAACAATAGTACACTGTGTTATGCTGACTGGTTTTCTTAAGGCATTTTCTATTTTGCAGAGCACTATGACAGCAGAACTAGAGATTGGCAGAGATTACAAAGAATATAATGTAAATGGTTGAAGAAAAGGATACAACCACCATGGGTTTTTCAAATAAGACATAGCCATTTGCTTCTTTTAGTGCTTTAGCAGCTGCTTTTTCGTTGGGAAGTCCAATGAAAGCCTGTCCCTTCATACGGCCTTCTTTCATCAAACGGATATCAAACCTGGGGGCACAGTGGAGAAGTGGCAATCACTCATGTTTAACAAACCTTGCAGATTTCCCAGTACAAATGTGTTTTCATGCTTCAGGCTGGAGAAAAAGCAGAAACAGAAGCAAAGCCTACAAGGAGGAATGATGTCCTTGGAGACCATTTTGCCTGGTGAAACCATTTACTAAAAAGTAATAGACTGCAGGATGGCAAATTGATGTGCAGTACTACTAAATAGTGCATATGCAAAATGATCAGATACACACAATCACCTACACAGTTCATTCTGTGTCACACAGCCAAGAAAAGCAAACCTGAGAATGAAAATATAAAGGCAAAATAATAGGATCTTCAGTCACTGTTCATAAAATAATTCTATTTCTTTACTTGTTATAAATGAAGATTTTCAGGTCTAACACTCTTTGTTTATGCAGAAACACAAAACATGTAAATATGACTATTTTTAAAACCACAGTTTTCAGCAGTGCTATAGAAATTGATAAAAAAGGCTTAATTTTAACCAAATACCAAATGAACTCACATATTGCGTTCCACCTCCGACTGGAAGTCAACATATCTTCCAAAAATGAACTTGAGATCCTGAAATTAAAGCGTAGGGTGAAGAGAAATGCCAAGAAAAAGCCCTTTTGATAGATATTTAATTTCCCTGTTTACCTACCTTTTCTTGAACTTGTTTAGCTAAATTCTTCACATATATCCTGCAATTTGGATCACCCGGCTCATAGTTTTTGAAAACAGAAAATTTTTCCATTTCTTGAAGACAAAAAAAATAAACCATACTTTAGGTCATTTACTTTGCACATTTGTTCATATATACATAAGTATAAAATAATTTAATATAGGATCAATTAAGAAAAGAAACATTTAAGCTATTTGTTGCAACAAATCAAAAAGCTATTACTAGATAATCTATTCTCATAGTTATACCTTCTCTAGAAAGTCTGTTTTTTTCTAGATCCTTTCTAGAAATAAATTCTGACGGTATTTCATCATCCTCCTCTTCAGTTTCCATTTTATCATTTGAGCTAGGAGCTGGGAAAATCCTTCCAAAGCCTGTATTATTCATTTCTTCTGTGCTTGCATAAAGGTCTGAAATTTCAACAAATTATGTAAATGGTTTGTACATTTATTCACAACAAGATCGAGAGCCAGCAAGAAAACCATATTCTTTCCAGCAACATTTTAATAGAGACTTTGTAAGGCAATTTGAATACATCCTTAAAAGTGAGCCTTAATCCCTAGTTTGACAAAAGCACCTGCTCTGTACAGTCCTCTACAACCCCATGGAGCCATGGCACACATTAGTTAGCATAAAACTTGCCTCGCTGTTTAAGCCTATATCAATTTCAGTATTTTCCCCTAAAGAAACTGGATATTCCTGTAAAGTACCAAGAATCACAGATTGACCATAACCCTCTAAAAAGCCATCACACCTCATTGTTATCATTGCCCAGCATTTTTATGGCAGATAATCAGTGCACCACAGAGAAGGGGTTGGCAATCACTTGGATGCTGCTCTCTAAGAGCTGGAAAAGGAAAATCTGAAATTAGCCTGATAGATTCATTTACACCATAAAATAATGAGAATGCCTTTGTAACATTTCCATCCTAACATTTAAAGGACAGTGCAATTCACCATAAACCTATAGAGCACATAGGAGAGAGACCTTTAAAATCCTCTGTATCCTTTCCAAAGCTTGTAACATGGGAAAAACAGCCAATGCAAACATGATGTAACTTGGTGTTGAAAGCTCCAATACAACAGAGGAAAAGAAAAGAATTTCCTGGCATAAATTTCAGCACCCTACTACACACTGAAGCCACGTGATTTTAACATTAAATACATTTGAAGTACAAACTCTCTTACCATTTTTTTCTTCTTTTTCTGAGTTTATCTGAAGAACAGCTGGGATCTCAGTACTAATATGAAACTCTATTTTTTTATGACCTATGTGCTGTGGCTGCTCAAAGACATCTGAAGGTGACAGTGCAGGGTGCAAGTTACTGTTTAAAACAACAATATGTTAATTAAAGATTCAGACACTAATGGATGCATGGTCAAATACAAGATTTCTTCCAGTTAGATTTTATGCTGTTGTTTACCACAAACACACGTTCTCCATTTCATACACTTCACCCAGTAGAGTTCCAGGTGATTAGAACACTGCAAATACAGTAGGTATGTCTGGCATGGGAGCAAAACCAAGAATCACATACCTCAGTACAATACACACAGGCATTTATTAAAAACTTCATCAGTAACTAAAGCAAGAAAAATAACTGGCCTTGCTGCTGCTCTCACCTAATGCATTATATATTATAATACATATTATATATATTTAATTATTATATATTAAAAAAAATAGCAAATCACTTGGAGGAAGCAGGCAGCTATTAGTAAAAACACATTCACCATCATTCATCACAACACAGAAATACTGCACTGCTGTCTACTGTGGCATACGACTGCAGTTTCAAAACCCAAACTTATTTCAAACCAAGTCAGTTTCTATTCTTCCAATATCATACTTTTAACTTTTTGTTTTAAGAAGCAGCCCAAACACTAAATCTAAATTTCTTCTGAGCTGTGATGTCAAACTAGCTATCTTTTTATGAAAAGGAATTTCTATTAGTTTGACAGGAAGAGAAACAGGCTTGAATCAGACACACTTTAAGGTTGTTGAGCAGACTTTAGGTCAAATTAGAGGAAAATTTTGACTTTTAGAGCAATAAAACCAATAGGATAACTACAAAAACCACAAACCTGTGGGAAGTACACACAGGAACATTCAACATGTCTTTAATTCTTTGCTTTTTTCTAACACCACGTTTCTTCGTGTTTATTGGTCTTTTAGGCTGAAGGGTTGCTAATTCCATCAACTTGGTCATTCTATTTGACACAAAAAATTAAAACAAAAATAAAAAAAAGTGGTTTACAGTTTATTTGAAAATACTTGTTTTTAAAGCCATCCCCCTTTCCTTAAAGCCTGTAACATACAACTTTTCAGAATATAATTATGGAACTAGCTACCTTAAAACTGAAACTGTAACACACAGCAAATCAATACACACAGAGCACTTAAGGACTGACCAAAATCCTAACAGGTCAGCAATGCCTTTCCTTCCCCAAGCATGCTCCTTACTGGGACACTGACGCTGTGAGAGAAGCTGTGATGCCCCAAGCTGAACCTGATTTTATAAAACTCAACAGGGGTAGCTTTTTCCAAATGATGTATTTTTCCAAATAAAGCATAGGGACTTCCTGATTTACTTCTCAGTTTAGACAGCAAAGAAAAACACTGCTTTTTAATTTAGTGTTAGTTTAAGGATTAAAAAAAAAAAATAGAGCTACGATGTAATTCAGTTGCAAAACTTCAAGAGAATCCTCAGCACAAATATAATCACCCCTAGCAATACCCACTGCTGTACAAAGAACATTTTGGAAGTTGGTGTGCACATATGATTCAGGCTGAGTAGTCAATTTAGTAAAGATGTGGTGCAATGAAGACTTCAGAAAATTAACTAATTTCTGCTTTCTTATATCTGCACTCTTCAAGCTGAGTTTTTGTTTAGTTGGGATTTCTTCAACTTGGGAACAAATGATAATTTGCACACCAATAGGCCACTTTCCCTTTCTTATTGCATTTAAACCAGCACTGTCCTTCTGTATTCTGGAGTTTCTCTAAGCATATGGAAAGATTTCCACATACTCTCTACTACACGCTACAGCTGTATTCTGAACTAGAACATTTCTGAACATTTGCTGAACTAGAAGACAGAAGAGTAAAACCACTGCTTTAAGCAAGCCCAAAAACCTGCAAACGACTGTAAAATGCATACCTCTCCTTTTCCTCATCATTATCACTTTCATATTCTGATTCATCCCCACTAGACAGTTGTTCTTCTTCCTCTTCGGGCAAAGGAGGCTCTTCAGGAGGCAGAGGTGGGATTGGAGGGGGTGGCACAGGCACTGGTAAATACTCTTCATACTAATTATGGGGAAAAAGTTGAAAAAATTTAACTTTAAAAAAAAAAAAACAAGCGTATCTTGTTTACTTAATAAAAACAGTCAAAGCAATAAATGATAATTTAACAAGGAGTATTTTCTCAAACATGCTTATAGGGATCTAGATGCCATTTTGGTAAACTACATTACTAAAGAAAAATTTTCCAGAAGCAAAAGAAAATTAGCTGCTTTCTGAAGCACAACAGTGAATGTTTCCCTTCTTTTAAGTTGAGGTGATAAAAAAATACAACCACCATGATCCTGGATTTTCACTTTGCACTCAGCTTCAAGGACTTTCCCAAGGAGGATAAGGTCAAAACATATGGCTGGAGGCTTAAGCTCCAAAGCCATGTCAGTTTCAACAAGGAACGAACATTTTGAAACATTCCAGTGCTGCTGCCATAGATGTGTATTTCTTTGTTCTAAGTCCAGCCAAAAGAATTTCTTCAGAAGACCAGCATGCACATCGTATCCAGTGAAATGCAGCAGGATCTGCAATCCTCTAGAGACTCCTCCAGCTTTTAGATCTCCTACCATGCTGCTAACATTTTAAATTGTGAATCAATTCTATGGTACTGAAAACATATATTTAAAAACTTACCATGGGAGGGCGAGCAGTAATTGGTCCAAAAGGTGGAGGAAGATTCATTTTATTCATTAGATGAAGTACCTGAAATGATTCAAAATAAGTAAGGTTTTCTTTAAATAAATAACTGATACCAGTTCCTTGCAAGGTAAAAAAAGCCAATCACTCCTGGCAGGTGTAAATCAGCAGTTTTAATGCTCATGAGCAATGTGAAACCTCTGCTTGAGATCCAACACTAATGGTCAATATAAGCAACACCCTAACAAGGCTAATAAAAAAAGCACAGCATCTTCTCTGAATGAAATTCTAGGCGCTCATCACATCTAATGAGCATATCCAGTCAAGTCTTCAGTGTCAATTAAGTAAGCTACTTCTGGTTAACAAAATCTCATTACCTCAACATAGTAAAAAACTAAGACTGGTCAACACTATCACAGAAAGAACAACTTAGTATTTAAGTTGTCATATTACTATGACAAAAATAATTACTTCTGTGGATAATTAAAAGGGGAAAATAGATGGTTTTAATTTTATACTTTTTTTTCCCTGTTTTTTACTTACCTGGACATAAAATTTGGGCACACTTGCCAAGGCATTTGCTATATTTGCTAGAATTGCACTTGAAGGTGGTGGATACAAATATTTGAGGCAAGAATTGATGGGAAAGGTGAGGCTGAGGAAAAAAGATTAAAAACAAGACACCTTAACATTACTGCCACTTAATTACTAGTAACAATTTATGATTACTAGAGTTTTAACTATGGATTACATCTGAAGTAACACTGAAATATAATTATTTCACCTAGAATAGTTTTGGGCCACTTACAATGCCTTTAACATCAAGGAGTAGTCCCCAATGCATGACAGATTTACTGGGCTTGGGCATAATGAAATTATCAACCCATGCAGAAGCCTAAAGCAAACAGAAACAATCAATATGTCCAAAACCAAAAGCACAGCATAGCAGGCTGTACAAATATCATAAACTCAATGCTCAAAGGGCTGTTTTAGCTTCCAAAAATTTACTTCTTCCTGTATGCAAAAATGAAAATGGGGGGAAAAAAGGCAGAAACATTGGGAAAGACAAGTGAATGGAATTCTGCTGTTAACACCGGGACAACCTCAGCCCTCCAACCCCCCGAGGAAGCAATGCCTAGGGCTAGAAGGCTGCTCTGCAATCCACAACTTCACAGCTCAAAGCACCAGTCGCTACCCAACTGTGAGGATTCTAAACTTGAGGAACTGAAACTTCATCTTTATGACAACTCCTCCAGCTTTGCCTGTGGAACATACGAGGAAACAAAACTCTCGTTCCACAGTACATAACACATTCCAAAATAATCTGAAACAGAATAAAATAATTAAGACAAATAAAACCCCCACACTAACCCATGGTTGGGTGCAATTCCATTCTCTATTTTAACACAGTTTGGTTCTATCTTCTCTTCTTCTTTCACAGGTTCTTCTGAACTGAAAATTAATTTAGTCTTAATTAAAACAGAGCAAAATTTAAGCATGCCTTATGTAACATAAAATATGCATTCTCTATTAATAAATAAATAAGTTAGTACAGGTATTTTTAACATCTTTTACCAATTGCACTACTACAGCTGTTATCAGTTCTTCATAATTAATACATGTGGATAATTACAATAGTGACAGTCTTCTAAAATAAATACATATGTAGATTTAAGTAAGTCTTCCTATATTCAAACACTCCTGACGTAAATCCACTTACAGTAAAAGAACTGAAATTATTTGTCATGCACTCTGTTCAGAGACCATAAATTCAAAGGTATTAAATTATTGGTTTGTTCATATTCAGGAAATGGAATAAATAACTTGAAACCTCTACTTTTAACTACGCACTATCACGTAGCTTTTATCAGCTATTTACACATTCCACAGGTAATGAATGACACAGTTCTGCTGGGAGGAATGCAGCCTACAGATCTGAACCTGTTTGTTATGACTTCCAATCTCCTTTCCTTGACCACAAACATAACGAGGAAATTATTCTGCACATACCTTTTGCACTTGTCTGAGACAGAAGGCTGGCTAAGTACCTGTGCACTCTCTTGCTCCTTTGCAAATTCAACTACTAACGTGTGACCTAAAAGTTTCAGCTGATGCAGTCTTGATAAAGCCTTCAAGTAATTATAGAGAAGAAAAGAAAGAAAGGGAAGAGGACAAACGTGAGATTCATTTTAAAGCATAACTGTTTTTCCTTTGGTAAACTGGCCATAGGATGCAGTCCCAGCTGCTTTAAGCTAAGTCTGTGCTCCTGTGGACACGAAAGTTCTGCACAGTTTGTGTCTTCACAGCCCCGCTTTTAGCAGCATTTCCTGCTGGCAGGAAGGAAAGGGACAAGGCTGCACAGCCAGAGCCACTGCAGAGTTCTGTTACTTGAACAAAGCAGCAGCCTTAGCAATCAAGACTTTTCACACAGCCTAGTAAATCTCTGGGATTTCAAGTAACCAGCCTTTTGCTCCTGAAGTACAAACATGGTAAACTCTCTCAGTAACAGCTGGGAATTTTAAAATCAAGATTCCTAGGAAGATCCAGCATTCTTCAAGTCCAGAACCCAACAGGCTGCAAACAACTGACAAAAGCAACTAATTCAACTGTTGACCTCACACAGTTGTTAACTTTTTGAGCAGTCCTTTAAAGTGTGGCCTAAAAAAAAAAATAGAAGCTATGCAAAAAAAAAAAAAAAAACAAACAAAAAACCAAACACAACCCAAGGTATAAGGGGGCAAGATCCGGACACAGGCTTTTTAGCCAGACTAGTATTTAAAAAGCATTATTTGTATCACCTTTTTGGTATCCATATCTCCTGTTAATATAGTAGTTTTCTTATCAAAGTTGGGCATTCATGATAGACGTGAATTTTGAGTATCACTAGGGCTGACTTTGATGGCAAATAGACAATTACGCAGGAGACAGGAAACTATATTTGGTTTATAGTTTGTATATAAATGCACACACATCCTAGACAGGGCTCTGATCAGTCTCAGCTTCTGTAAGTTTGCCAGGCTCTCTGCGACAGGTTGGATCAGACAACTTCCACATACCCCTTCCAACCCACCTTTCTTAGGACTCTACAAAAAGTGTTCAAAAATTTCATCAAGTCCTGCAAGCAAATCCTGAAACAGACTCTAGTACTACATTGTGCTGCTTTGTTTTATCTCAGCACTAAGTACCAGATGATGTGTAAAACATATTAGAGCACTGGCAATTCAGAAAAGCACTTTGCTAAAACATTCAATAACAAACTCAATACAAACCTTTGCAGCTGCATTTTCACTGGGAAAGGTAGCAAAAGCAGTATGTTTCTAGAAAACAAACAAAAAAAAAGTTATAATGTATTTGAATCAAAAAGGTAAGAGATTGCATGTAAAATGCTGAGCCACAAGCACTTTATTAGTTCAAGTTTACATATTTGAAAGCTTCCAGATGGTAGTCCTCTAACTCCCATTTGGGGCAAACATGAAGGACTAGAAGACATTTTTCTTATGAATTTAGGAAAAGTACCTCCTGCAGTCAAAATTAAGACAAGAACTCAGCAGTTGGAGGACTACAGGACAAGTGTTTTTTTTTTTTTCTAGTGAGCAAAAACCATCCTAAACTGCAAGAAAGGACATATGAATAATAAAGAGGTCTAATCCTCTTCCAAACCAGAAAATTTATTTGAGCACTTCACAAAGTATTTTCATCAAAGTAACTCCTAAAAGTAATACTATTCCAGCTACTAAGTTACAACTGTTGTGCTCGGAGCGTTTGAATGGTTTCTAACTTCTTCCCCTAGTTTTAAGGTTTTAAATGAACATAAGCTTCCCAAATTAAATCAAATCCTCACAGAATACACCCCTCAAAATTAAATTTGTTTCAAAAACTTCATTACTTCATCTTGCCACTACATGATTCCGTACCCAAAATCATTGTAACGAAGTCAGTATATTTGATATCCTATAAAAAAAGCATGACCCTGATAAAATATGCAGACATCATCTATCTGTAGTTCTGCAGAATACAAGACTCTTTATGAACAGTATTTGTCACCAAACAAATACATCCATGTTTCCGTAATTTGGAGGAAGAAAAAAGCAAAACAGAGTTTGAAGAAGCACGCCTGTTAAACTGCATCCCCGGACGTGCCAAGGGGCCCTTCGGCACGGCTGTACCGCAGCCTGGCTGCCGGCAGCGAGGCCGAAGCCGCGGGCACAGGGCTTGCGGCGGGCGGGCACCGGAGCCCGGAGCCGGCCGCAGTCCCGAGCGGCCCGCGGGGCTCCCCGGGAGCGGCACCCCCGGCCCGGCCCGGCGCTCACCAGCCGCCCGTGGTCCGACAGGACGCGCACGGACACGGCGCCGAAGTGCTGCAGCAGCTCCTCCTTCTCCGCCGCCGTCAGCTCGGCGGGCAGGTGCCGCACCAGCAGCGTGCGCCCGCGCCGCCGCGACACACCGGGGTGCGGCGGGACGGTGCCCAGCCCCGGGCCCAGCCCCGGGCTCGGCCCCGGCCCCGGCCCCGGCCCCGGCCCCGGCCCCGGGCCGCCCGCCCGCAGCTCCTCAGCGCCCGGCGCCGCCATGGCCGGGCCAGCCACGGGAACCGCCGCGCGCCGCCGGAACCAGCGCGCAAATCGCGCGAGAGCCCAGGCCAGCGCCGCTGCAGGTCTCGCGAGACTGGCGGCCCCGGCGGAGAGGGCGGGAAGCGCGCCTGAGGCAGGAGCGGCGCCTCCTGCGCGGAGTCCGCCTTGGGAAGTCCGCAGGGATGGGACAAGGGAGACGGGACCCTCCTCTTCCCCTTTAACGCTTAGGAGCTTGTCTACAGACCAAATCCCAATAAGTGTTGCTTTCAAAAGTGCTCTCTCCTTAGCCTTTAGCTGAAGAGACGTCTCCCTCCTTCCCCTGAGCACCGAGGTACTGTGTCTGGCTGGCACAGACATTAACCGGCTGCCTCGGGGCAGCAGCTGTGCCTGGCCAAGGGAACACAGCCGTAATTACAGCCTGTGACGGGATAATGCAGCGTCAGCAGTGAGGATGGACAGATTCCTGCCGCCTACCACTGCAGCCACGCAGGCGGCTCCGAAGCCTGCCTTGTTCAAGAGGACATAGGCTGTGATCTCAAAAGAGGGTGAAATCCCCAACCTTGGCTGATGAAATCTCAGCGTCTATCACACCTAATTAGCTGTTTGCTGGCTGGCAAAAGCCATGCCTGCCTGTGTCACTATTGCCCCTGGCTGTGGGCTCCACAGCGCCTGATGCTGCAGTGCAGAGCCTGGAGGACTTGCCCTGGCTCTGAGCAGCTGGAGCACACAGGGACACCCGGGATCTGGCACTGGGATGGGGTGCGCTGGAGCCAACCACGGAGAAAACATGCTTGGTACCTGGTGACTAGAGATGGGTGTTTCTTACAGCTCTCCACAGAAAAAGCAAGGCCTTCAGTCCATAAAGTTCTCAAGGCTCCTTCAATTTTCCTGCAGGGTCATGACAGACCTGGCACTGTGTGCACAGTGCACCTGAAAGGTCTTAGGCCATGCATGTTTGGTGACTGAACACTGACAGTCTGGCCACTGTGGGTGGTCACCGTGGTCTCATTAGGTCGATCAGATTACAATCCAAATTCATACAACTTAGTCTGGGAAGGAGTTGGGTGAAAAAGGATCTTCTAAAGGGATCTGTGAGAAAAGCAGAAATGTAGGAGAAATTTCTTACAGGGTCCGTTACTGCATTTTTGTTGCTGCCTAAAGTATAAGCTAGGAAAAACCTATGAACTGGGAAACAGGTGGAATAATTGACAGAGTGTGCAAATAGAGCAGTGTATTTTCTCTCTTGATAACACCAGCAGTACTGGTTTTTTTTCTGAGGCTGTTGAAACTTTAAAAGTAACACTGGCCAGCCTAGCCAGTTCTGTGTGTGGCTTGTGGTTTGTATGAAGTCCAGAAGACTTTCTGGGGTATGCTGGGCAACATGCAATTGTAGCAGATGGGAAGGTAACAATTGTAAAAGCAAGCCTGTGGTGGCTGTGCTGCTGCATCCTGTTTAAATTGGCCTGACTTGCAGTTCACTCCTGGGTAATGACTTCAGAGAACTTTTCATGCAGCAGATCTGTGAAACTTCCCTCTTACTGCTCTAGTACATTCCAAATATTAATCTGTACATCATTCACCAGATGGTGAAATAATGATATAACTTCAAATATGTTTCCCCTCAGAACGCTGTTCCCAGTTCTGGTCAGAGAAGGCTGAGGAAAATATGCACTCTTTAGTTACATTGAACAATTGGCAAGAACTGTTTCATGTGAAATAACTAGTATCTCATGGCTCTTCATCCTACCACAGAATCTCCCTCAAAAAAAGAGAAAAACTCCTTTGAAGTCTCTTCACCCTGTTAGACCATACCGCTGAAGCTGAACATCTCTAGACCAGAGGTTTAACACAGTAACACACAAGTCAAGCTGATAAAAAATGTGCACGTGTTTTTTCTACGACACCAAATGTAAAAAAAGGTAAGTTCACCTTCTCTCGCCGACATGTCTACAGTGAAAATACATGAACAATATATTATTTTTACTTTCCAAGATGTTAAATTTGTAGATTCTTGAAGAGTAGAGTTCCTCAACACGGATGCATCATGTTTTTGTGTTGAAATCCATGTCTTAGCAGTTCTTTGCTTACACAGAGACTGAATGCCAGTGGTTTAGTGTGACTGCCTGTGACGAGCCCGGAGGCTGGCAGGCGTCGCTGCAGGCAGCCCTCGGTGGGCAGCGCTCAGCAGGGAAGGAAGGAAGGAAGGCTCTGCCCCTCAGCCCTACGGAGCGAGCCCCAGAGCAGATGGCAGGCATGTCGGCAGAGGCAAAACAGAGAGAGGGGGTCTCCACATGGATTCCATAGGTCTGAGTTTATTCCAAATCACTAAAACATCCAGGGACAAAGAATAAGAATCATACGAGGGTCCAGGGCTTTTATACTCAAAGGAATAGGCGTGGGCATAAAGGTGATAACCAATAGGGAAGAGTGAGGAGGGAGGAGTCCACAATGACGAGTGCTTGTAGGAGGGGGAACAAGGAATAACCAACAGGGCATCAAATAACACAGAATTTTCCTAATCCAATACATAGTCAACTCAGGGGATAAATATTCATGATCTTATACATAAAACTAGGAGGGGAGAACAGTAGCCAATCAGCTTGTAACAAGCAAATCACGAAAACAAAGGATTATGGGGATTTGCCCTCACCACGGAGTTGATCTGAAATGTTGGTGCCAGACCACCAGGCTTTGGATTCTATTGTTCCCTCTGGGGTCAGCCACCCGCACTGCAACAGTTTAGCAATACCAGTATGAGTCAGAGCTACAGACTCATTCCTGTCAGAAAGGAGGAACGTCCTTTTGCAGCAATCTCTAGTCCTGTCTCCTACTCAAAGCAAGGTCAATGCTGAAATCTAACCACATCATTCAGGACTTTCTCCAGCCAGGTGTCAAAAGGCCCTAAGGGTGAAGATTCCAAAGCCTGCACAGACAAGCTTTTCCACACCTTAATTAACCTCCTGGTGATTTTTTCTCTCCCCTCCTTGAAAGTGACTGTATTTGTATAAGTGTGTGTAACTTCATGAAGACAAAAATTCAAATTCCAGTTAAAGTTTATTGAGTTGGTAATAACAACAGTCCGATCTGTAACTATACAAACAGTGACTTGCAGAACTGTAGATTGTACAGCCAGGGCTGTTTGAGTGGTTCTCCAAGTGGAGTCTGCTTTTACTTCTCCTTAATAGAATCAAAATGCAGGTTCCAAATGCTGTGTAGCACTCCAGTTTCTACAAAGCTTCTAAGCTACTCTTGTATGTTTGCATGCACGTGTGTCTCCATATACATCATTGATTCCAGGGTCTCTGCTGTCATGCTGGGCCTGTATTTCTGCATTAGTGATAAATATTTCATTCTCCACAGAATGACTACTTGTTACTACAGCTTAGATTAAATCTGGTTTTCAGCACAGAGGTAAAAAGTAAATGAAATTTGGCATAGCCAGCTCGTAAGAAAAATTGACGCAATATCTAAACAAGTTAAGACAGAGCTCCAGACAAGCCTAGATGAGTTCAAGCAAAACAAATCTGACATCACTCAGTCCAGAGGCTGTGAAAGCCTGTGGATCTTTATTAATAATGGCAATGCTGTATTTACTGGCCTGCAGGCCCACATCCAGTATTACCAGGTCATTGTTGCAATAACAACTCTGTAGATCAAAAATATTTGAGTTATAGGTAATATTAGATGTTATTCAAACTCAGTTCCCAAGGGATATTTTTCCTTCCTAATTGCTTGTGAGCAACACAAGCCTAGCAATTCTTTGTTAAGAGTTTTGGAAGCCTCTAGGCCAAAATGTTTTGATTACTAAGGTAGAAAAGAAAATCAGCAGAGCAGTTTTTAGACACAAATGGCAACACTACTCGGTAAAATTTGATTTTCATGGTGGCAGTTCAGTAACTGTCTTCATGTTCATATCAATAGTGTGGTGTAACAAAGTAGCTTTAGAACCAAGGCAGCAAAAGACCCTGGTAAGGCTGGCAGGACACTGTCTGTTACTGCTGGAATGGTGTCCACCTTGCAGAGGCTCCAGGCATGGGTGAGCTGTATTTTGTCAGGTCCTCTTGCACAGACTTTGTGTGGCAAGGTTTTGGTAGCAAGGGGGCAGGAAGGGGTGGCTTCTGTGAGAAGCTGCTGGAAGTTTCCCCTTCTAGAAGAGGTGGTGCCAGCTGGCCCCAAGATGGACTCCCCCAGTTTTGCCCAAGACTGTTGTTCCCCATCCTTACCTCAGCCCGTGAGCCTTTTGTTCCATTTCCTGTTCCCCGTCCAGCTGAGGAGGGCAGGGAGAGAGGAGCTTTGGTGGGCACCTGGCACCCAGACAAGGCCAACCCACCACAACTACCTAAGCATACATACAACCTCAGAGACTGCAAAATAATTGTCTGCTAGAAGAGAAAGTTGATATTTAAAGAAGGCTTTAAGTCAGGTGAGTGCTTTCCTTAGCATAAGCTGCCATTTTCTTTATGCTTGTAATTTTTCTGTCTGAATAAAATACAAAACCAATCTACAATCCACTAAGAAGTCTCCTTTTCATATTTGACCACTAGATGATGCTGTGACTCTTAATTGCAAATGATACTGTACCGTTAACATTTTAGTTTATTTTCTAGAAGTCTGCAGCATTTTTATATATGAAAAGTTGGTGTTTTCTTTTTCTTACATGCATTGGAGCTGTAAGCACATATAGTTTGGTTAGTTTCTATACAAATCCATGTAGATCAGACATCTTAGCAATAGCTCTTTCTGACAACACGGGGAATTTCACGTGATTTTTGAAGCTGTTCTTATATGTTCTTCCTAGATGCAGATGAGAACTGCTTTGAGTAAAGAATTTGTAGAAATGAGAAGGTATACTGAGAAGAGATTTGAGATACCTAATTCAGGTTTATATTTAAATTTCTTTCTGTTTAACTGTCCTACATAGTCAGTTAGAATGGTGGGTTTAGTTTCAGTTTTGGAATTTATTTTTCTATGCTGTAAGAGCATCTGGAATTAAGGAGGACATTTCTATTTAGAAATTATTGCTAAAAAATTAGGTGATCTTACTTGTTTCCATAGGCATTATTTCTGTTTTGTGTTTCCATGAGTCATTTCCCACTTTTATATTTAGAAGTGCTGTCGTTTGATCCACACTGTTGGGTGTCTTAGCCAAGAACTCCGTAAGACTTTCACACGTGACACCTTTTACTGATGATCTTCTCAAAGTGATTTCAAGACAACAGCATTCTTTCATGTGAGCTAATTGTTTCTCACCATTTGCCATTTCTATGGACTCCTACAAACACTTTCTAACTTCTGCAGCAGTTCTTCCATCTTCCTATCAGAAATGTTTGTACTATAAGGCTAAATTGATTGCAGCAGACAAAGCAAACATACTCAACTAGCTACCTTCTGTGCAGAAGTGTTAAAGGCACAGCTCCATTCAGGTGATCCCCATATGTCAAAACCAGAAAAGGAATGAAAACAGGTTATACAATTCAGAACAGCTTGCAAGTTAGGTCAGTGCCAGTCAGTTCCAGCAGAAGAGAGCTTTGGAACTAGCTTAATATCAGCCTTTCCCACTTTCAGCCATGCATGTAGTACACTTCTGCCAGTCAGAGATCTGGATCTTATTTTCAATATGTAAGCAAGGAAATTACACTCTCTGAGAGGTAAGGAGTACATAAATCCTGTTTTTCTCTCACTGAAATGGCATCTGCCACTCACACTGGGGTCTGATTGGGACATGCCTACATGGCACTGCAATTCCAGCTTCACTGGGACATTGTTCTATCCACAGCAGGCTCTGAGGTGAGGGATAATTCACATTCATTTTAAAAGTAAGCTTCATTTTTGCAAGCTCATTAACAATTATACTGAAACCAATCCCCTGTCACATAACTGTGCTGACTCATTTTGAATGCCTTCACTAATTTACTTTGAGGTAGGCTTGTATAAAATCACCAGGTTGCAGTAGTTTTGCTGAAAACATAGGATAATACTCATTTTAGTTCCAGGTGTAAGCTTATTGTCACCTTCAAAAACACCTAATACTGCCTTCCAATGAAAAGCAATATATGCTTATATTGGCAACAAGTGCCTGAAGTTTAAAATGCCCTTAAAAGTTGAAAATGCTGTGCCACTGGGATGCCAGCGCTAGGGACCCCAAGTGTCCAGCACATGCTTACACAGCTGCAGTGTCCCTGCAGTAACACACTCTAAAGGGGCAGCACAACAGAAAATCTTCTGGCTTTCTTCAGATTCAACCAGGGGCCTGCCTTGGCTTCCAAGAGACTCACAGCAAAGCCACTTGTTTTTCTTCTTCTACCCCATGACCAGGCAATTTAGACCCTTGTTTCACCAACAGTCCCACGGATATCCAGGTACTGCGTATTTATTCAGTATTGGTAAGATCAGCAGTAAGAATATCTACCTGGACTTATTCTGGTCTTAAAACTATTGGTACACAACTGTAAGGACTAAGGTTGATACAAGAGGCTTCATCACCATAATTTCCATTTAAATAAATCTATATATTTCCCAAACTCTGACAAGTTGTATGTTGTAACAGACTCCTGTTTTGTTTGAGTGACTTTTTTTTTCTTAACTTCTTTCTCTGTGTTTCAACTCTTATATTTTAATGCTAGTAAGTACATCTATTTCTCCTCTGGCAGAATTTCATAGGTGGGAAGAAGCTTCTCTGCTGCAAAAAGAATTTTCTTTGATAACTTTAAACAGTCTTTGCAGATTTATTGACTTGAATTACAGAAGCTCACTTATCACCAAGGCTTTGTGTAAATCACAGAAAAGGATAACCAATTTCATATGGGAATGAAGTGGACTTCACCCACTTTCACTGATAAATAGAAGAGCTCGAACAATCATTAATATCTGATATGTACATCTACAGTTAATATATTGTGCCAAAGGGAGCCTAGAGATTGGAGTCAGGTCTTACTTAAAAGGAGAAGTATAAGAGAATGAGAGGACACTATTTTAAGCCAAAAAGCAAAACATATGGATATTTACTAGTGGCTTAATTCTTTCCAGTGCAGAGTGTCTATAAAATTTACTTTGCAGCGCTGCTTCATTTAAGACACAACTATAAATGGCTTTATTTCCCCCTAGGACCTGCTTGTTGTACCCTAATTAGAATTTTTATCTAGCGTGTTATTATTCTGGTTCTACTGAATAAGAGCATGTCTACTTTGAAAGGCTTTCCAGTGCACGCTCTCCTAAGTCCACTTATTTTTTTCCCTAGCTTTTATAAAACAAATTATTTTTATATTTATATTATGATATTTAAGTATTAATTACCCCCTTGAGACAAAAACTCTTTTTCTAGCTAGAAAAAATCTGGAGCTAACAAAGTTGTTTATACACTTAGAGCAGTTATTTTTATAGTGCAGTTTTAATAACATCTACGCAGTGAAGCATGGCATTGCCTTCATCTGTGTGCTTCCAGAATGATCTGGAAGAGGTCTGTAAGGGAAATATCATCATCTTAGTAAAACTTTTTCCTATAAATACTTGTCAGACCAGGCTACCTTAGGCAAGGCCACTCCATGGATTTTCACAGAATCCCAGTAGCTGCAGTGGGTGTTACATACAGACTGCTCCCTTTGCCAAAAGCTTCCACGGGCCTGGGGCTGAGCACTCTGCCTTGAGCAGAGCCCTTCAGGAGCAAGCTGGAAGCACATCAGTGCCATTAATTACTGGCTGGATTGAAGCCTGAGCATTCAATATAGTTCAGATCAGAAAGCCACCAGGAAAGCTGCAATTTAAATTTACTGTACATCAAAGGAGAATGTGCAGATGGCATACTCTGTCGAGGGGATCACTGGAATTTCCTACTCTTAGTTCCTTAATTTAGGAGGAAGATATACTGCCTTTTTAATTCCAAAAGTAGCCTTTGCATCTGCTATAGGGATATAGCAGCGAAATGAAGTGGGGAAACAAATGGAAACGAGGCACTGTTGAACACAGCCTTGGGAACATGGCAGTCAGGAGGCCATAAAAAGCTTTTGACAATCAGAATGACAAAGGGAAGATCTGGAATTGTAAAAATATTGGCTTCTGTGGTTTGATTCCTGTCACAGAAGAAGAATTTGTACTGAACCAATACCTGACACTCTCAATTGCTTCACCTAGTGGGAAAAAAAACCCCAAACAGACCCCAGTCTCATGTTCAGCAAAACAGTTGCACCGGAAAGATGCAAAAATGAATAAATTATTTCCTTCATGAGAGAGCTGCCACTTGCCACTGTAACAGGAATAGGAGGAAGCTGCTTTGGTGCTACTTCCAAGAGCTGTGCTGAGGCACAGCCCCACTGTCCCTGTGTGGCCATAGTCAGGTGCTGTTGGGGGCTTTGGTTTGCAGTGGTTTTTTTCCTGTTGGTGTCATGGTTTTTTCCCTTTTGCATCATTTTTTGGTTTTTGGTTTTGTGAGTTGGTTTTTTTTTATTATTTTGATTGTTTGGTTGGTTTTGTGGGTTTTATTTTTTTTCCACGCCTAGCCCTTTTGTTTGTAAATTGGTTCATCAGTGTGGAAAATACACCACAAAGCCTGCATGGGTTTCATGAAATCTCCCAGTAATGTTTCTGGTTTGTACACCCTGATGGAAGGAACCAAGTAGCAGATCCTTATTTACACTTTGCATAAGCTTTAGTTAGTGGAGGAAACTCCTTGTCTGCTCTGAAAGAAGCACATCTGTCAAGCACTGCATTTACTGCAGAGCATTCTTCTAACTTACTACTCATTCCAGAGCTTTAGCCCAGAAATAAACCAAACCAAACCAAACCATGCTGGCATTTTCCTTTCTGTTAATTCAGCAATAATTTTGGTAAGTGAAATTTTACATAAATATTTTAAAGAGGAAGAGCTTGGGATTTGTACACCTAAGTTTCTATTTAAGGGAGGGCTTGGCATTTTATTCCACACCAAACCCCCCACTCCTCCTCAATCCTCTGAGTGCAGTGACCTTTCCTGGATTTCACTAAGAGCATATGATAAATTATTACTTCTCTTATAACTCCCAAGATTTTTCTCTCCCTTTCACTTTCTGTAAAATTCGTCTGATGTATTTTGTGAGGAAGCTGCCTGAGGAAGTGCTTGATTTAGGGACAGATCAAGTCATAAATTTTCATTCATCAAGGATAGGCATGAAGTAGTCCTACTGAAGACAACTGTCAGGGATTTCCTAGAGGAAGGAGACTGGGGAATCTGAGAGAGGAGTGAGATCCACAACTGGGAGGTCTAGTGAGAACCTGAGAGGAAGGGTTTGAAAGGAAAGGGAAAGTCAACTGGAAACCTGAAGAGATAAAGGAACAGAAAATCCAGAACAGAAAAATACAAATAAAATCGAATAAATATTAATTACCACTGCATAATGAGAAGATAAACTGAAGACTAAGGACAAGCTGAATAAGCCTCAGTGGCAGCATCTTTGGCCATCAGGATAGGCAAGGTGGGAGCTGAGCAAAACAGAGCAGCCAGGGCACAGCCCCACAGCACCTGAGCAAGGTGAGCAGGATTCCTCCAGAGACAGCCACCACATCCAACTAAGAGTCCACATCACAGGACAAGTTCACTGATGATGCAGCTCTGAGATGGAGGGACAGAGTCAGCCCACACACACCAGGATCAGTTCCAGGGTTGCCAGGCAGATCCATAGCACTGCAATTGTCCAAGGTGAGGTCTGAAGGTCAAGGCCCAAATCAAGGAGTGCAGTAGCCAAGTGCAGGTATGACCAGCACTAAGCCAGACCAGTACTCCTCCAGCAGTGCTGCCCAGGCCACTGAAGGCCAAAGGCCCAGCTTAAAAACAGCTCCTGGGCCCGTGGACAAGGGGTGTGAGTGGAGGCTCCAGCTGAGGCTGGTCAGGGCCCTTAAAGCCTATTGGTGCCTTGAGGGCTCTGACACCAAGAGGGCACGAGCACAGTGACCTTGGTACCCTGTAAAGCCTTTAAAATGTACCATCCACCTTTGGGATATGAAAATCCATATTAGAATTAATTTTTACATTTGGCACTAATAAGTACCACACCAGCCAATTTAAAATGAATTTGGTGAGCAGCAAGAACACTTCAAAGCATCCTAAAAAACTGGAGCACATATCAAATGCCACTGACATAAAGATGACACTAGTAGCTGAAACCACATACAAGTGCAAGGTTTAGTCATCTGTTTTCTTTTGTGGCCTCTTTGTGAACATTACAAGCATACAAGCTCTGCTGTGTTCCCTGTGCCAGCCGAGTGCTCCTGCTGTCCCACCACATGGGGTTTCTGCTTGCTGCTCTGGCTGTGAGCTAGCCCCACAAGAGCAGGATCCTTCCACTTCCTTTAACATGTGCCTGAGATGCTGCTGCTTCCCTGCCCCAGAAGAGATGTATGACACAGACCACTTTTTAGTAGCTTTTCTTCCTGCATTGGCTTTAGGGATCATGAAGTCAGTCTTTGAGAATAATGCCTCAAATAGATACCTATGAACATTAATATTTATTGTCATTTTGAATGCAGAGTTTGCAGAGTGCCTAAATCAGGTGTCTATATGTTAAAATGCAGACAGGGCTGTTCTGAGATAAAATTAATCCATGCTAATGTCATTTGTGCCTTGGTAGTTGTTTCAGTTTTCCACCGAACTTGAGCAGATAAATCATACATTCTGCTCATGTTGCAAGCCTTTGCTTCCACTCATGAAGTGGTTCTTTGGCCATTAATTGTTAGAAATAACAGGGCATTGTGTGTCAGAACTCCAAATGGCTTGAATGGCTTTTAGAGATACAGCTGGGTGACCATGGACAGGCACTTAGGATATGTGAAAGATTATATATTTTGTGCTAAATTTGCTTTACATTGAGTAAGCCTCAGGAATAGCAAACCAAAAGTTTCATTAATATTTTTACCAAAAAGTTCATTACTCTAAGTCTATTAAATCTTTTTTCCTTCCTTTTTTTTTTTTTTTTTTAGCATTGGGTAAACCCTAGGAATGCCAAACTAAGAGTTTCTCTGCTATTTTTACCAAAAGCTTTCTAAGTATGTAAACTTTTTCTCTTCATTTTCCATCAACACTAATAAAGGTCATATTGCTGCATGCTGAATCAACTATAAGTATTTCCTGTGAGTTGAATTTTATTTCCGAAGTTGCTGACCTGACTTCTGTGCATGACTGGATCAGAGAACCATCTGGGAGACATCTGTTAAGCTGTAATATCTCCCAGACAGGGAACATATCCCACAGTTCAACTGTAAAAAGCTGAGGCAACCTTCCACTTCTATGCAAGTGTTCTTTAATAAATAGTAAGCAGTAAATAAAAAAAACACTGAAAAAGTTGCTTGGATTCTGTCCATAACTGTGGATAAGACCCACTCGTTTATTTGGTGACCTTGTATTTGAATACAATAAATAATAGCTCAACATTTTTTTGCATATGTGTCTGACTTTTCTATAGTACTATCCCCTTATCATCAATGAAAATAAAGACACCGTTTGTGTTGCAAACTGAGTTGTTTCACTGATTTTAGCTATCTCCACACACTTCAAGAGATTAGTAGTTCATAAAGCAACCCTACAGATTTTAACATATTTATTCTAATGTGTTTTCTGGTTCTCTAGCTGTATTTTTACAGTTATAGTTAAAAGTTATAGTAGTCTTAGTTTTATATATATGTGTATATAAATATGTATATCAGAGCAATGCATACACAATATAAACAAAAAATCCCCAAAATGCCCTCAGTAAAGACAGTCTCCATAAATTCTGAGTTTCAGAAAAGTAGCCAGTGAAAAAAAAGTCTCTGGTAATTATATTTTTATACCACAACCCTCTATAGAAGAATTCATTCCTTTCCATTCTAAATCCATTTATTCAACTTGTATTATTCTAGCATTATAGAAGTGCTCTAGTTGGAAAACCAGAAAAAGTGCTCTACACTGCAGATAATGTAAGGCCCAGAATAAGTTATAACTTTCAAATCCCAACTCAAGTTAAGAAAATGTACTTTTTTCCTTAAGGAGTATATAGTTTATATTGTTTATTAACATGGCTTAAAACACAGTTTTTCTGCATTTAAATCCCTCACCACTGAAGGTGAGAAATTCCCAGTGAATGTCACTGAACTGGAGTAATTCTCTGGTGGATTATACTGCAAAATGGATCTGTCATTGGCACTTAACACTGTGGTTCTAAGGAGCACCAGGAATGGTTTTGCTGATTTTGGATGTTACCATTGAAGACATAATTTTATTATGTTTGCTTGGCCTGTTAAGGATATAGAAATGAGTCACAGGAATTTTTGTAGTAATTCTACTTATGTATGATTAAATAAAAATAAATCCAAAATTAATATATCTCAAATAGTTTGATATATAAAAGTACTTCTTTTATTACTTATACATACTGCAAATTCATTCATTGATGACAGAAATAAAAGTAATTCACAGAAGCCTAATAATAGTGAAGTAAAAACGGTGTTGTTCCCTATTATTTTACAGCTGGTATTATGGTAAATCAGAGTAAAGCAGGAGAAAGCTTTATACCTCGTGTTGGTGCAAGAAAACAGGGGAACAGACAGAATTTGATTTCTACCTTGCTGATAATCTCTTCTGCCTCCTGGTTATTATTTAGCTGGGAAGTGTGAGTACAAGAGTGAGAACATGACCAACCTTCAGCCCCAGCACTGCAATGTCTTGGCCATTCACTAGGCTGACCAAGCTGCAGATCTTCCAGGATTTTCTTAATTGTCTTGGACAGCTGTGCTTTCCATGATCATTAGATTGTGCTAAGCCACTCTTCTGTGCAGTGTCTAGTACAGTCTGTACTTGTATAATTTATTTTAAAAACACTCAGAAAACAGCCTCTGCTCCTGTTGGTTCAGCAAAATCACGCTACAGCTGACAAGTCACCAGAAGTTTGCAATAGGTCTTCATCTTGCTTTAATATATGATTGAATTGCCACTGAACTTTACTGCTTTTGCATCAAAAATCCAGTTAAACAATATTTTCTAGTCCATGCAGGAAAAAAAGCTGGTTTTCCCTTCCTTTATGCTGCAGGCATCCAGGATTGACAGGATATTGGGTTTGTGGGCTTGCCTAGAGTAACGTCATATCTAAGAAGCAAGGAAGGCATCAGGAAGCAGTTATCTGAGTGAAACCATACATAAAAGATATCATCTTCTAAAATGTAGCATCAGCTAAAAAGTCTGCTAAGAAAGTTGCATCTTGCTGATGATTCTGTTTTGCTGACCAGGTACATAGCAACAAAGATCAGAAATGTCTCAGCAATCTGGAAAGAGCTGCTGCAAATAAAGCTCATCCATCAAATCCAGCACAGTTTAAGGCACTTGGCACTCAGACAAGTATCTGCACAAGGTACAAGATACCAGGAAATCAGTGCCTTAGAGGTGCAAGACAAGTACACTTCTAATAGGTTCAGTGAGTTTGTGACAGCCACACTGAGTGTGAGCCAATGCCATGGACAGGCAGCGAAGTCTGCTGCTATCACTATTTATCTTATTTACATATAAACGGGAAAACACCTCTGACCTGCAAGGTCTATACATACCTAGTCCTTGCATCTTTACCCTCTTTGCAGACCTTCTGTTCTCCAGCTTGCTCACCTTGCCAGGTTGTGATACCAGGTCTGAAATGAGGTCATGGTCCCACCATTGAAACAGCACGGGGCAGAGTCCCATTTATGGACTGGGAGACCTAAGCTGCTCAGCTTCATCCACGGTCTACTGAAGTATAAAAAGGTCCTTCCTATAATTCCAGTGAATTTTTGACAACTTGTATGTAATTTCAATATGCTGAAACAATAATTCCTTTTACACTCTTTTTGTAGAACCTGTCACAGACAGAGTCTGTGGGAATTGCTTTGAGACAAGTGAGCAGTATCATGTATAGGAAGCTTCAACTCAAGGCTCCCAATATTGAATATTCACTAGAATGTCCAGTCTGATCCACAGATCAAGATACTATGAATACACTGAATAAAACTTTGGTGAAGCCCTACAGAAAAAGGTTTATTATGAACATTTTTTTTCCCTAACAAATTTTACCTTATCTTTAATAAACCAATGTGCAGTGTGGTTTCTTATCTCTTTAAAATTAGTTACGTAATAATATCACAAGCCCAGTGGGAATGTATATATGTGCATGTGCTTTTGTTCAGAATTAAGTGTTTAATCTGTAAAGTTACTGCTTTAATGTTTATCCTGATGGCTTTACACCTTTTGAACCAGCAGCTGATGGTAAATTAAGTGAATTATTTTCTGAGAAACTTGGTTTATCTGCTAAGAAACCTGCTCTGTACAGCAGTGTTTTAATAGTTTAAATGAATTTTGTTGACTCTTATTTAAACCCATTCTACCATTGAAAATGACTTGTTTGCATAAAAGAAACAGAATATATTCTAATTTTACTATATGCTATTGCAAGAACTTTTTTTGCCATTGGGAGAACTGGCAAAGAGTAACTGCTGGACCACCAAAGCATTCCTGATTATTGACACTCCCAGTGTCACCCAGCCTGTGCCAAACACAGGCAAGCAGGACGATGTCCCATAACTGCATCATTGGCTTGTCCTTGCCTGAAAAAAGACCTCTTTGTACCCCTGGGGGCTCAGAGCCTGCTTACACCACTTGCTGACACTGCTGGTACATGGCACGAAGTGTTGAGAGTCCAAAGGGGAGGAATGCACAGGAAGTGGGAAGGGAATGCCACAGCATTCATGGTCCAGTTGTGAGATTCCCCAGCGATTTTCTCAGCTAACAGCAGCTCTCCATTCTGCTCAGTGCAGAATTCTGCATTATTTGTTTGACCTCAGTTATTCCTTAAAGTTTATTACCCATCAGCATCTGTGATACAATCTTTACCAAGGACATGTACATGAGTCATGCATACACGACTCACGTTCATCCACATTCACAAAGCTCAAAGCTCTGCAGTTAAAAACTGAGTGATAAAGCTTTGAGAGAGAAAAGCCATCTGATGTTATAATGATGCATTTAAAACATCAGCATTTCTGCAATCATCTGAGTGGGTGACATAAAAATGCTTCTCTCTGTCCATTTTGTTTTGTCAAAGAAGTAACTGTTACTTCTCATTACAAAGTCTTTCACTCCATTATAGAGGATCATACAGAAATGTATGTTGTAATTCCAACTCCCTCTTATTAAGGGTCATATCACATATGTATGACAGCAGGAGAATAATCAGTCCTGATGGGGAAAAGTGTAATAATCTTCACATTTTATAATATTCAACTCAGTAGAGAAGGTCTTTGAGAACAACAGAAAATAATTTTCTTGTCAAAATTACAAAAGAGAAATTATATTTCTTCACCTAGAGTATTTGGACTGACAAACTGTAGGAATTAGTTTTTCTGGTCCACAGAATAGGAAAATAATATTTGCATTTTCTGATCTTGAATGACCTCCTTATCTGTAATTTTTGGTTATATCAAATCAGGGCATAAATGACTGCATTCATTATGATGAATCAAACTTTTTTATTTTTCATTTTAACATGTTCTAGGAAATTTATTACAGTCATAATTTTCCTATAATTGGCATGGTTTGAATATCTGATGATATTCAAGTGTGTAGATAGATTTACATTAATAAAATATTCTAATTATTGGTAAATTATCTATCCCTTTCTTCCACCTAGGAAATCTTCTTAGGATTAGGTATATTTCCACTGAAATGCATTGTCTTTATTTTTTTATGTCTGCATAACTTCAAGCATTACACGGAAAAGAGGCCCAAGGACTTTGGTTATGTAAGTAACGAAGACCTAATTTGCATCCCAAACCCATGTCTTTTCATAGTTTACTTGGCAAAATTACCTCAGGAGGCAGGAAAATGTAAGGCTGCATTGTTGAGACTTTCTTCAAATGTTTGTCTATTTAAGGTATTACGAAAACCTAACATATAATTTGGAAACTGTAAATGCAATTTCCAACTAGCAATTTGGCAAGCCAACTGTGGCATCTATTGGCAAAGCAAAATGTGCAAGAAGGGGCAAATAAAAGCAAAATGCAGAAGCTAAGTTGATGAGTATGTGAGGAGATCACAAGCCAGTTATGGGCCAACACCAAGCTTTTATTTTCATTAGGTACAAAACAAGATTACGATGATCATAAAGGCTTCATAATTATTATATGGGGGAAAAAAAAGTCATTGTGCTTATTGGGATTTGAATTCTAAGCCCTGGAATTTCCTCCATGGTTTATATCAAGTGGCAAGTGAGCATGGAGGAGCACATCAGGATGTGCCAGGCTTTGCCCAAAGTGTCTAACTGGGCTGGACACCAAGACCTGCCAAGGAGAACAAGCCAGCACAGAGCTGACACAGCGAGGAGGCTCATTCCTACTGGTTAGTTACACACAATTTAATAAAGCCTGCAGAGGATGCGTACTATGGAAAACATCTGTGTCCACTGATATATTTAGACTGCTCTGGTGTTTAAAATAAGGATCTCAGACTGTGAAAACACCAGGGAATTATGTGAAGACAGGTTCTCACTAAGGAATAGCTTGCATTGTTAGAGGCAGACTTTCAGACCATTATCACCTACACTTACGTATCTTACCCTGGGAGCTGAAGATTCTTGCTAGGCAATAAAAATTAAAAGCCACTTTTGCAGGACAGATCAGTCTGTAATTTCATAGGGAAACCAATATCTGAATTGGCATCTGAGTAAGGTGATTAAAACAAGCTGGAGTGAATATGACTGATGTTGGGCACATTGGCCACAGACAGAAATATGCTACGTATAAATACAGGGAGCAGTGAGCTTCCCCAGAATTTCTAAATAGATTAATTTAGGATGTGTACACATATTGCAATACATAAAGTGCATCAGTTCAGTGTGTATAAGGAATATGCAATTCTTACAAAAGCAGCTCTTGAGAGAAAGGCTCAGCGAGGTACATAACATATTTTGAGTTAGGTACCATAGAGAAGCAAGAGGCTTCTGACAGAGCTGAGCTTATAAAGAGCAGGCAACTAGAGCCTCCTGGACACAGGATAATCTTTATGTTGTTTGTGTAACAAAAAGAATGAAAATAAACCCTGTGTGTTAATATTTTACTGAATATGAACATTCAGTCAATAGAAAGTTGCAATAGCAGCAGTC
Source organism: Monarcha castaneiventris obscurior (assembly GCA_026261815.1). NCBI lineage: Eukaryota > Metazoa > Chordata > Aves > Passeriformes > Monarchidae > Monarcha > Monarcha castaneiventris. The sequence goes on along the minus strand of JAMPIT010000258.1, from coordinate 19,968,198 downwards.
CCTAACTATAAACTATTGCAGTAGAGAAAGACATTTCGTTTGTCACATACCGTCCCCTCTTTCTGCTTGTTTTTTGACTGTGGATTGTATTAAACCACTGGCCAGGCACAGTACATGAGGATTGAGACACTGAGAGGTACAGATGCTGTCAGCAAGTGGTGCTGATTCACTGAAACTCTTATCCCCTGATGGTACCTTGCAAAAGTCACTAAAATCCATGCAAATCACCACGAGAAAATGTCCCTCCCAACAACACAGTGAAAGCCCCGCTCATTCTCCTAAGTGCCCAACATCAAAGATAATCCATTTATGTCAGCTGAAAAAGTCCTGCAGCTGTCACCAAGAGCTGGATCAGTCTCGGTGCCCAGCTAAGGAACTTGATGCAGAGATTAGTAAGGGATATTCTTTAGCCTGTATCATATTTGTAGTTGTTAACATAATCTTATTTTCTGACCCCAAACTACTTACATGGAATTTCAGCAGTGCCAGAGCAGAGCTATGCCCCAGCTTTGCTGCTTTGCCCAGCTGGCACCACACTCCAGGGATGGGCAGAGCTCCAGTCACAGTGCGGGTACAGCAGCCCTAAAGGATTGCCACACATTATACTCATTTAATGCATACCCATGTTACTGCCTGGATCAGAAGTGGGAGCAAGGAAATTCTTGTTTCTGTAGTTCTCTTCATGCTCAATTTGGGCTGAACAACAGCAAGGGCCATAGCACTGCTCCATTTCTGACAGGATTTAATCTGGGCAGGGAGGACACCAGCGCCTCATTAAAACAATGGCATTTTTTGAAGTTGTCTTCACAAAATTATCCATTTATTATGAAGCGGCTCACACTCCACAGCATGTATCACTTTGGAAGTGCAAATACAATATAGCCTCTTTGTTTTAGATATTCTCTGAGTTGACATCTTCATCAGACAACTAAGACATATTCATAGAAGTAAATGTGTGATTTTGTAGTAGATGAGTTCTGTAAGTTTTCACTGCTTATTTACCACTAATAGTCTAATCTGTACAACCATTGTATTACATTCTCTGTATTTTTGCTTCAAATGATCTTTGAGCTTTTTAAAAACACTTATTTCTCTTTGTTTTCTCCCCATCTTTGGGGCATCTCCTCTGCTTGAGGAGGTGCCCGATTTGTCTGTTTAGGTGGCTGAAGAGGTGCACAGCCACCCCCTGTGTTTCCACGTCCAAAGGGCAAGCCTACAGCCTTCTCTCTGCTCAGGATGTCATTCTGCCTTTGGGACTGCAGCTTTAGTAAAAATGTTATGAAATCAAAGAAAATAATTTTATCTCATGTTTGAGAAGTGGATTAATAAAATTGTTTGTATTTTCTATGATTACCAAGATCCATTTATGCCTCATTTCCATTAATATATTTATTAAACAAAAATAAGTAATCATTTGAAGCACTCATAAGAGTTCCATTGCATTTTAAAACAGGCCCCAGGCAATTCCTCAATGCTTCCTTGACTCCCCTTACATACTTTTCCAATGGCCAAAGAGTGCAAGAGATGTCTAATAAGAGGAGACTAGTTGTTCCATCTTGTTCAGCACTTTGTACCCTGCTAATGACAGGTTTTGAAGGAAAAGTAGCAAGCAATAGATTGCATAATGCTGTAATAAACACTCCTGTTTCTGTGCAAGGGAAGAAATATATTCCTCAAAGCCTCATGATTGACAGATCTTATTATAAGTTTTGTCCTAGCTACTGCGAGTGTTATTCCTGTGGAGTGTGATTTTTAATCTGCTTTTGCATCTGTCAGAATAGTAACCTGTGCCAGGCAGTCTCATAGGTTAATTATATGTTGGGCTCAAGGATTTATTAGCCTTTCCAATATTTAAAAATCAAAGGCCAGATTTCCCTTCTAGGCTGCTAACTACAGGGACTGTAAGCATATACATAGCAAAGGGAACTTTTATTTCTTCAGAGACAGAAACAGCTGGAGTAATTCATCATTAGCCAAATTTAGGTTAGGGGAGCCCCACTACCTCATGCACTCAGGATCACACTCAATCTGACCTAGAGATTTCATTTACTGATTTTTCCAGTCTACCAGGATGGACTGGATTGGTGACTGGAGGGTTAACCCTACTTTTCTTGAGCTGACTCCTGAATGGGATGTACCTCTGCAAGAGCAAATATTGCATATAGTTATTGTTGAATTTCTGAATGTGTTTTCACTGGGAACTGACAACTTTGACATTTCTCTGCAGCTTATAGAAGGAGCATGTATTTATAGCTCTGTGAGTTCGTATGAGATATATTGTTTCTGTCACAAATTTCTTGCATAAATATGTATGCTGTGTGAGACTGCAGTAGGATTATTGCTTGATTGTTAATGTTTGCTTTTGGCCTTCCCATATGTATTAAATACGTGTGTGTTTTTACCAGCATCACATGATCTGTACTTTCTTTCCAAAACTACAAACTGGAAATGTTTTGCTTTTGGTTTTGTTTCTTTTTTTTTTTAAAAGGACATATTTTCAGTATTTCAGGTTCATGTAAGTAGTTCCATTCTGTTTTGAGTCTTCAGAAAAAATATGCAAACACAGTCCTAAAGGAGGACGAAAGACAAAAACAAGGTTCCATTTTTAAGCAGACTTGGAGGAGTAATGTGAATTCAGGAGTGTACAAGGACTGTTCCTCCTGGCTTTGCTGACACTGCAGTTACAGAGGTGGGCAGGTGCCATAGCCCCGTGCTGCTCTTGCAGTACAGTAATGGTATCACTGAGAAGTGAGCTTAAGCCCATATTCATGTGCCAGTTTTACAGCCTTATTGTAAGCTTAGCAAGCAATACTTCCTCATCTGACCTCTCTGGGTCACCTTCTTCTCCTCTGGATATAAAGGGAGCTTAAGGAGTCTAGGATATGAAAACTAAGGGTATTGTTTATAAATTATTTATCATGTCACTAATGACATTCACTTCACTGTTCTCAATTGCATCCTCATGCATTGAGCTTGGCAGTTCATGGGATCAGCTTGATCTCATTTGGGCAGGTTGTTCTGGCAATATCTGCCCAAATGACCCATGGGAATGGGTTCTTTCTTCCTATTCTTACCATGGAGATATTACTATTCCCTAAGAGATTGTTAAGTTGTTCTAGCAGCATATTTCAGCATGACAAGAGAAGCAGGCAGCATTCAGTCATTCAGTGGCAAGTCAAGCCTCAAATCTGGGAAAGACAAATTCGCTAAAAAGCATCACAGCAACGTGTTTTCCAATCAAGAGGCACTCAGCACAATCAGAGCTTCGAAGGTATTTGGCAGGGATATTTATAGCCCTTGAGTCTTCTTCAGGGTATTTTGCTATTGATCATATTCACCCAATTTATTAATGTCTGTTTGGAATGCCATCATTTACTTATGATAGCTCTCTCCTGATACTAGAAGTCATATAGGTGAAAGAAAAAATCCATTTTAAGTATCTTTGGTATTAAATCAAATATATGATCTGATGTCATTAGCATTGCCTTCCAAATACAGAGTAACAACAAAGCATCATCTCTAATGTTCGGGTTTTTTGTTTGCGCTTGCTTCAAGCATCAACTAATTCAGCTGCATTAGAACCAAAGAGACGACTTTTAAATCATTATCCTTCCTTTATGGAGAAGGAAGAAACCAGGTGTGTGAACGCCAGAGGTCGTCATTGTCAATCAAATTACTCTGAGACTCCGGCAGTTAACTCCTTGTTTGTAGGGATTTTAAAATATCGAGGGGGGAGGGGGGAAGAATACTTTTAAAACTTGTTTTCATATTAGAAAAGCAAAGATGACATTTGCCCCCGGGCTTGGCAGGTGCTATAGGGCTGTAAAGAACTTCGTAGTTCCGAAAGCCGCCCCATGCCGTGACGCTGAGCCTCGCGTCACCACGGCTCGGCCGGCATTCCCGGGGCAGCTCGGGCCGCATTCCCGGGGGAGCTCCGGCCTTGTTCCCAGCGGGAGCTCGGGCCGCATTCCCGGCGGGGGTCAGGCCGCATTCCCGGGGTGGCTCGGGCCGCATTCCCGGGGGGAGCTCCGGCTTCATTCCCAGCGGGAGCTCGGGCCGCATTCCCGGGGTGGCTCGGGCCGCATTCCCGGCGGGAGCTCGGGTCGCATTCCCGGTGGGGATCAGGCCGCATTCCCGGCGGAGCTCGGCCGGCACTCCCAGCGGGAGCTCGGCCGGCATTCCCGGGAACGGGGTGGCTCGGGCGGCATTCCCGGCGGCATTCCCGGCGGCATTCCCGGCGGCGTTCCCGGCGGGAGCTGTCGCGGCGCTGGCCGCCAGGGGTCAGTGCTGGCCGGGAGATGCCGCCCCGCGCCGGGCGCCCCGCGGGAGGGGGCGGGGGCCGGGCACTTCCAGCACATCCAGCACTTCCAGCGCTTCCAGCGCTTCCAGCACATCCAGCACTTCCAGCGCTTCCAGCACATCCAGCACTTCCAGCACTTCCAGCACATCCCGCCGCCGCACCGGGACCTCGTCACCGCGGGCGTTCGAGTATAAATAGGGAAAAGCTGCTTTGGGATGGCCTTTCGGCCGTGCTCTCACGCACTGCCCCGGGGTACCCGAGCGCAGGGACGCAGGCAGGGTGCTGGGACGCGTTCCCGGAGGTTTGTGCTGGATGTTCTGCTACTTTGTCCTATTTCCGATGGGATCTGCACTTTTGCAGGGTCTCACCGCCGCAGCAGCCAGGCAGCTGCTGCTGTCGGTGTGAATGCGCCCGGCTCGAGCAGCCCCTGGAGCCAGGAACATCCCGCTCTGGAAGCACGAAAGCAGCGGGGAGGGAGGAGGGAAAGCGAGAGGCCATTGGGGGCTGCAGTAACAAAGAGCTCATCTTTAGGGCTTCATGCAGCTGAAGAGGAGGTGGCGGGGACCTCCTTTACCATTAACATTACTAAACTATTTTAACACTAAAGGCAATCTGTCATTTTGAGTAAATTCTCTTCTGCTTCTATAAACACAGCCGTAATCAATTAAAGATCTACTTGTGAAGGAGCCATTGTGTGCAGCCCCATTCAGACATTGCTGAGTTGTCTTTTAGACAGCCTGTGGGGAAACACTGCTAAGGTGATGGGAAAGTTCAAAGTGCCTAACTTTTCAATGTGGATTTTGTTATTGAGACTTTTTTTCTCTTTTTTTCCATATTGCTTATCACAGACAGGGTGAAAAATGGGTGATATCTCTCTCTCTCTGCCTTTAACATTTATAACATGTTCTGCTTGGGAGGTTCTGCAAATATTTAAAATGATTCCCGAATGTAATTCCTTGGGGGACTTCTTCATGGCAGCAAATCAATAACTAATCTGAAAGTATTGAAAGAACAAACAAATCCTATAGAGACTGTACATCCATATACACATATTTATAATTATGCACATGGACTCAGTTCCTAACACCTTAGACACCAGTCCAATACAATTTTGTGCAGTGAAATAGAACCTCATTTTCAGTAGTTTGAAGATGAGAATTACTGACACAAGCCCTTCAAAAACTCAAGAGTTCTATTTCATATTGAGAGAAACAGTCACAAAGATCACCCCAATGACTCAAATGACTGGTTTTTTTATTATCTTTCTATTGCACTGGATCACCTGTGCCTTCTGAGTCTGTGAATGTTACTAATCTTTGCAGAAGCAACCAAAATAAACAGGGAAACTTGAACTTAACCTAGGTTATTTTATTCTCTTCCATTTTTCTGAATGAAGGAAAATGGAAGGCTAAACAGAAGCGTGTGTATAAGGAGACACAATTCTTATCCTTGTTTTATTAGAGGTTTTTTTTTTCAATGAGCACTGGCATGAATTCTAGGGACATAAGTGAGAATAGAAAAAATTAAATACAATTGGAGTTAAAAATTTTCCCATTTCTTTGTGTTTCCATTAGAGACAAATGTAAGGAAATTTTAAGAATGGTCTCTATTAAAACAAAAAAAATATAAGACAGATATTTAGGGATACTCGTGGAAAGAATCTCACCCATAGAATCTGGGCTTCACTGGGCTTTCTGATGTTGTTACTTCTGGATCCACTGTCAGTCTTCACTGCACAGTCAGGGGGAAGAGCCTCATGGGAACAGTATGTTTGTATCACTCTGGAAATTCATAAACACACTGCCTGGGGACTCAAGAATGACAGTGTCTCATTCCAAGGAAAGTCACTGAAAATTACCATTAGGCCAAGCAGTCTTTTGACATGGTGTAAATTATTTTGAAGTGACAGGAAAAAAAAAAAAGTAAAACTGTGAAGATCATAAAGAAATCATCTTCCTTGAAAGCGTAGTGAAAAATCATAGATTATGAGAAATGTACTTTCCTTACAGTGCCTAAGCATGTAGCAGCTAAGAGGAAAATGAACAGTAGCTTATTCTAGGGCAGTGGGGGCAGACTGCAGCTCAGTCGTGTGCTATACCAGTGCTAGCCAGCAAAACTTCTTAACTTCATTTTTCTTTGAATGACACTTTTTTGGAAGTTATACAGGAGAGCCTTGGTGCACATACCAGGCACTTTGTAGATGAGTCAGGACACCTTAACTAAATCTATTCATTACCCTGTCCCCATTGGGACAGGCAAAAGCTGCCAATTTGATGTTGGTAATGTGGATGCTGCATTAGGGAATTGGCTAAGCCTGCCAGATTTCATTCCTGAACTTTAGCAGCCACAAAAGAGTATTTCTCTGTCGTCTGTAATTGATTCAGAGCCAGGTCCCAAAAGGACAAGCTTCCTTTTGTGTGCCATCTATACCAGGGTCTAAGGACACATAGTGCTACTACTTTTTTCTTTTAGTTAGATCACAGGAAACGTCTTGAAAAAGAAAAAAAAATAAAATCCAAGTTGTCATAAATTATATCTGTGAGCTTTCTAAGATACATTATTTATTAGCTCTGTTATTACATCCTGGACCATACTTTCAGAAAACAGTCACAGTCAGTTTATTATAATCTGAGTATTTAATGTCAATAGTGTTACCATTTGGAGATTAAATGAGGTCTGAAACCAAAACAGAAAAAATGTATCTGTACAAAAAATAAATTTTCCAGTGCTTCAGCTCACTAAGCCCAGTACTTATTATCATCAGTTCATATTCAGGTCAGATTCTTCCTTCCTTTGAAAAACAGGTTGAAAAACTCTTTGAAGACTTTACCCATCTTCCCCTTACCCATCTGGTTACAAATTTAATAATATTATTCATTATCACTTCATTTTTCACATTTGTATGTTTTGCATCTACTGGGCAATGCATTAAAGATTTTGTGACAGTAACTCCTAATAAGGATTATTAGCATCATCAGTCCATCCTGGCAACATTCTCAACTCATTCTGCATAAAATATCCCAGAAATTTAACAAGTAGAACTCTTAGATAGCAAAATTTTGAGCTAGTCCCAGTATATTGTTTCCTAGGTGCTCGTGTTTCAAATGGTTTTAAAACCACCAGAGTATTCTCACAGCTTCTATTCCCAGTTTTTACCCTAGAAGTGACTTTGAATTTGCTGAAGCAGGCATCATCTGTCTGAACTTGAACACATTCCCTGTATTTGTTCCTTGAATTCGAGTACATGAATAATCTACTAGAAATGTTTCCAGAATGCTCACTAAACATCCAGGCTTAGTCACATGAAAGCACACAAGAGCTGTAATTGCTTAGGACAGAGGCAAGAACAGAGAACCCTGTGTGGAGGCTGATCCCAGTTCAAACCCAATCGCACAGTGGTGAAGCCTTCCCTTCCTTCTCCTTCCCACCCACTTGGCAGGGGAAGGAAGCAAAAGAACCCTGAAAGGGCGAGGCCCAGCCACTATAAATGTTCAGAGGTTTAATGAATGTGCCATAGCTTTCACCTACTAACTGCAAGGCCTTCTCAAGCAGACTCCAAATTCCTGCTGAAATGAAGACTTTCTTTCCTGGACTAGGCCTGGCATTCCTGGGAAACAATGGCCCTTTTCAAGTCATCTCTGAAATTTCACAGGTGAAGGGAACAGGGCAGTCATTTGATCCCATCCACGAGGAGCCTGTGAGCATTTTAAAAAGTGAAGACAGTCTATCATGGAAGCACTGGCGAAACTGGTTAGTGGCAGAAAAAGGCAACCTAGACCCACAGCTGGGGAGACCCCTGTGAAGCATTAATCCGTTTGCCTTTCACCTCGTGCCACAACTTCTCTCTCAGTTTTTTTCAGGCATGGGCTACGCAGCCCACAGAGCTCAGGAGACAGCTCTCCAGGCTGTGTGACGAGATGTGGAACAGTGGTTTTCATGCTTCTTTAGCCAGAACTTCACTTTGAGAAAGAACACATTAAAGGAAGCTCTTGTGGGGATACAGTGTTGGGTATGGAGAATACTCACAAGGCATGCATGAATCCAGGCTTTTGAAATGTTCCTCAGTGACCCCATTTCAGGAAGCATATCACAGTCACTCCAGCTGGTTTGTTATAACAACATGATCACATTCATCAGAAAACATTCCAAATGGGATGCTAGGAGTGCTACCTGTGCATTGATAACATGGTCAGCTCAGAACATTAAAAAGTTGGATTTGCACATCCTTCGTGCTCCAAACATCCAAATACAGTATTCTGAAGGAAAAAAAGTGCTCTCAGTCCTCTGAAGACAACTACAGAAACCTCCCGGATGATTTGGTAAATACTCAGAATTCTTAAGCTAGAATGTGTCACCAGTTCATGTTGCAGGGGATTATTTTCTTTACATAGTTAAAAAAAAGAAAACAACAGCAAAATCCCAACTCACTGTCATATGGCAGTTGTTATCTTGAGAAGTATTTTGCCTCTCAAATTCTGAGAAATTTTGCACTCTGCCTCCAGCATTTTATAGGGAATATTATGCTCATTATTATTATTATGCTCACTGAACTTTCTTTAGGGGAACTTGAAGGATAATTGAATACAGAAACTCGTTTAAGAGTTCAAATCTGAGCTACTTTCTGAGAGCAAATCTGGGGGAATTAACCAGGTCATTTGATATGCAAAAGTACCAGCAAGGGGGCAATATACATGCTCGAGACAAGCTAAATAATGACTGACTAGTAAGAGACCAATATTTCATACATGAGTTAGGCCTCTGACATTACTCATCCAGGCAGGGGAAAGTTGCCTTGATTTTATTCAATGTTTATTTTGAAATAGCTCTTTCCTAGTATTACAAGGGGAAATCTGCTTCAGTGCTTACTTCACTTCCTGTCTTTGTACCATGAGGAAAAGGTGTTCCCTTGCATTTCTCGCATTAAAAAATCCAACTTACTGCCAGGGAACAGATTCTTGTTTAAGATTTTTGTGAGAATCAATAAAGAAATCCTAGTGTAAAGAAAAGTGAAAACCAATTAGCTCAACAGAAAAGCAGTTTAACATTATGGTCAACCTGCATTTCCATCTTGAATCTAAATTCTGCTCTTGAAGAAATGAAGGTCTACCTTTTCAGTTTTCCAGTCAATGTCATTAACAGAATAATTCCTGTTTTTCCTCATGAAAAAGTCAAGTTGGTGTGTAAGTTGATCAAGAAATATTTACAGAGACGATGGGAAATAATGGTTTATATCACTGAGATAAGAAGCCTTTACCTTGTATAATCAAGAGGAACTGGGGGTAATTTCATACTTGATATGTGGAGAACATTTTTTCATCTGAAGGCCATCTTGGTTTTACAACGTAACTGTTGAGCCAAAGTGTACTGTAGCCTTTGAGAGGACTTTCTGAAGGGAAGCAAAATTTTTGTAACTGACTCTTTCCTACTTCCATCCTTCATTTCCTCTTCACTCCCTGCATACATGCAGATGGTTTTTAAATTCTTTTAAGCACGATCAGGAAGCTTTTAAGCACAAGAGATGTTCCTTGGCACTCATTGCTAGGCAAAGAATATACTTCTCTATACTTTTCAGTAAACGTGGGATGGACTTACTGCTCTACCTCAGGCCTGACAATTCAGGTTAGAATGGTGCAGGGTCCATGCTGCAAATCCTCAGCAGGTGGTTTGGCTGTTGTAAGGACAGCAGCAATGCCATCAGTGGTGCTTATGTTACCATTGCTATATACCTGTGCAATTATTATATTTGGTCTTGTTTTCCTCCATCTCTTCCCACCATACTCTAGAATTGCTGAAAAATAGATCAAGCTCCCTGCCCATTTTCTTGGACATCAAAGTTACACTCCAGGTTTCTTTGCCCATAGCTGGCAGCTGCCTCCACATCATCAGGCTTAGCAGCAGCACACTCAGAGGAGGCCCTGAGAGGGACAGTCAGGGTGAAGCAAGGGGGAGGCTGCCAAGGAATCACTTCTGGGGTGAACAGAAAACAAGGGGGCTCTGGAATGTGCTCGGAGGACTTGTGCTGTGCTTGAAGGTGCTTTCCAAAGAAAGTGGGTCAGCCAGGCCACCCTCACAAAGGCTGGTGCAGTCAAGATTTTTTTCCACAGCCACTCCACCCACATGGCAGAGAAACGGGGCTTATTGGCACGAGGAAGGACGAGTTGATGGGCAGCTCTGCTGGGGCAAGGCCAACTGAAAAGGCTGGAAGCAGCTGCAGAGGTATGTGAGGCAGAAAATGTTGTTAGAATACTATTTTTTAATCATTTTTTCTTCCTTTTTTTTTTTTTTAAAGAACTAGGTTTAATAACTATGGCATTGGATAACACAAAGAACTTTAGAATTATTTGAATAGCTCTTTTGGCAACCTTGGTCTTGCTTTACCACAAGAAATCCTCAAGAACTCTCCATCATTGTGACACCTTGAAGTTCCAGTTCAGTTTTTCTGCAAGTCTCCCTTTTAGTACTGAGTTTGAACTGTTGATGGCTTGTAACTTTGAAAAAAGCAGGAGAACCACCTTGGTATTTGGGTTATCATTAGTCTCATTCAGTGCCTTTATTTGTACGTGTGGAAGTTGTTTTTTCTTGTTTGCTAGAACTCTGCTTCACCACATTGCTGTTTGAGTTGGCAGTGTTATGCTTTTTATTAGAACAAACAGAGGTCCAGAAACTGATGAAATATAAATAGAAGGTTCACTGTAGTCTACTCTTTTCAGGGAAAATAAACATCAGGGGGTGTTTAAAAAAAACCCCAAATAATTCTGTGATATACCTTCCTGATTAGCAGCTAAAATCTAAATGGTGCATTCTTAGAGGTAAAACTAACCAGAAAGATTATGCTGGTCTTTGCTCAAAGGAACCTATTTATCTCTCTATTTTTATAATTTTCACCAGTTTCCACTACTTCAGACATGTGAAATTGATTATTTATCTGGCTATAATGCTGTATGTAAGCTTCATCAATTAGAAAATGAAATCCTCAGAATTCCTGCAATCAGGTTTCCTTTTCCTTTTCCTTCCTACAAAGTAATGGAAAAGAGTGTGTGGGTTTTTTGTTGTTTTTTTGGGGTTTTTTTCTTTTTTTTCTTAAAAGAAGGGAAAAGAGTTTTAAGCAGGCTATGTTCAAGGTTTTGTAGGAATTTCAACCAGGAAGATCAAGACGTATAATCGATGCTATCAGTTCTAACTTTGGCAGAATGTGCTGTCTATTGGTGCTCTTGGTGAGACACACAATGCCTGTCTGTTAGCACAGAAAAGGATCTTTTCCTTCACTGGGCTACCCAAAAGCAGCTATTCTCACTTTTGAGTGCCAGCCACTGGAGATGGGCTAAATTTGTAATACCCATAACCTGTAAAGCAAACCAAAATAGCCACATGAAACCTGACTCAGAAGAACCTCAGAATGCCAGGGCTGAGTGTTTGCTGCTCAGGCCTGAAATGTGCCCTCTCTTCCCCACCTCACACCCTGCTCTCCCCACTCCTGGAGCAGTAAATAGGGCCATTCATAGAGAGACAGAGAAAGAATTCTCAGAGTTATAAAAAACTCCCTGTATGTAAAGATGCCTCCTACAGTGCTAACCACGACACTAATGATGAAAAAGCTACACCCTACTTGTGCAAACTGGCATCCTTTTTACTGTACATAGGTTTTTTACTGTATGTAGGTTTGCTTTTAATGACAGTATTTCTTTGAGAGTATTTTTTTTACTAGTTCTAGTAACTGTTTTCACTAGTTCCCATTCAGATTTGCACTGGTACCTAAAAAATGGATTTCTATCACAGAGGTCAGGATTAGGTAGGAAGCCTTGGAAAGACAGACCCCTCTGAAAAAATAAAAGAAAAAATAGAATAGAAGGAAATAAAAAGCATTTGTTAATTTTGAGCTCTTGGTAACCCAAGGAAACCTGTTAGAAGATGTACATTGGAGTTTTACCCTGACACAGACTTCAGGCCTAGAAAGGACTAGCAGGATGCAGCTGATCCACAGAGCAATTTTAATCAGTTTCAAGCAAAAAACTTCAGATTAAAATCCCCTTATTCCTTTGCAGGAATGAAATACATAAACAATCTCTGAATCAATTTAAGATGTAAAACAGTCTTGCTTTATTCGAAAAGCCCAAGGACTTTTTGACTGAACATTCTTTGTCAACAGCAGCAGAAATTGACTCATAATTTGCTAAGTATTGGAGACCCTCTGTCTTCGAAATAGCTACTGTACAATTTAATTATAATGAAACTACAAAGAAAGTTGCATTACTGTAAAAAAAAAATCTAGAATTCTTTTTATACAATCAAACATCTTTTTAGCAGGAATATGATAATGGTTTAGCAGATGACAATCAAATTCTACATTTTTTGCTACTTTACAGAGCAAGTAGTATATGTTTGAAAGAATGACAAAAGGACATTCCTGCACATTACTAATGGCATCTCCCATCATGAGCAGAACAGCACAGACCTATAGAGATCTCTAATTTCCATCATACTATTAGTTAAATACAATCCTAACATCAATCAATTTGTTTGTTGAAAACAAAGAAATATTTATTTTCTTAAAGCTGAAGTCTTTCAAAGCTGAACAGTAAAGAATTAAGACAAGTAGGTTTTAACTGAGTGAGGACTACAGGAATTTGGGTAGCCTGCTATTCATTCTCTTCCTCTCCTCTTCTTCTTAGTTGTGTAGCAGTCTCCCATCCCAGGAGGGGAAGCTAAAACCTGCTTTTCTGGTAGTGATTCCCCCAGCCTACCCAGGTTTCACAAAGCCCCTTCAGGAACCTTTCTCAAAGGTCCACTGAAATGGGGAATTAAATAAGCTTCCCCAGATTCAAACTTCTCCAGACTTGTAGGGGGAAATACAGCAAATGCCTTAGGAAGTGTTACATTATGATGTTTTCTGTTCATTATGGAATTCCCTTCAGGGAGAACTCTGTGGGCAGTCCGAGTTGTAGACGAATTTGGACCCCTTTTCCTTTATCAAGTTCACAGCTGGGCTTTATAGGATTCTGTGATAACACTGCAACAAAGCAACATCAACTTCTGGTATGTGGGAGACAGGAGTGTTTGACTGAGTGTTGAAATAGGATCAGAACATTCCCTTAAAATACATTTTAAAATTCCTTGGGCTCCCTTCCCCCTTTGTTTACTCCTCTACTTAATCCACTTTATCAAATTCATAATTGTAAATTAAAAAAAAACCCAAACAAACAAACCAAACCCAACAGATTTTGTTGTTCTTTATGTGCTGTGAGGGCACTGCTGATGACCTACTTGCCTCTGCACAAACTGGGGAGGTGCAAATGCAGCTTCACTAACAGAGGTGGTAAATTTTGTAACTCAGCCTTGTAGATTCACCCTTGTAGATTTCACTGCTAGGACTAAAACGTGAGATCTACATACACTGCTTTAACTAAGAGTTTAAGATAAAGAGCTACCAAGAGTTGCAAGAATGTTGTGATAAAAATGAATGTCCAAAAGGAAAGCCATTCATCAGAAGTAGTTGTGTGGTAGAAGCCACTGCATGGGACCTCATCGCTCTCTGCCCAGGTTCTATATGGGCCCACAGCCTGATCCAAAGCTTACTTTGATGCAGCCAGTCAGAAGATTTCAGTTCATTTCAAGAGACATTTTTGAAGGAGCCTCCATAACTCTTAAAAATCTCAAATGTCTGGTGAGATGTTTTCAGTCTGCTTCCTCGCTGAATGACAGGCACATCACATGGACCTTTAGTTATATGCCTGTAAAGTTACTTCTGTTATAATTGCCATGCCTTGTCAATCTTTTTTTTAAATTTTAAAGACTGAGCAAAGCTCTTTCTCTCGATTTTTAAGTAATATTTCCAGATAAATATTGAAACAAACACCATACAGATGAGGCCTGCCCTTCTGTTCAAGGTATGTTTGGGGCCATACTGTGGGTGTCACTCTTTGTTCATCTGTGACCTCTCCAAGCTATCTTTCAAAAATAAATTTTTCATTATTTGAATGAAGAGGTGAAAATACAGTGACAGTAAAAGTCTTCAACAACAGTTCATTTGTAACCCTTACTAGCCCACTATACCTCTGTAAATCATAAGTGCTGGAGGAGAATATATACTGCTGGGTCTCTGAACAAGACTCAGGATGAAAACAGGTTAATATAAGGTGCTTGTACTCTGTCTTCAGCTATGTCTGTTTTGATTTTCCTCTTTATAACACACATTTGTCAGTGCACATGCACACACATGCCTAAACACACACCATGTGAGTGGATACTAAATAAACAGCCCTATAGAGAGGGAGTACAATATTTCACTGACTGTAGAATGAAGCCCAATTTTATTGGCAGACTTCAATGATGCTAGACAATAAAACATTTGTACATTTTGCTGCAGACAGTCTGGCTGGCAGTTTCAGCAGCTCTAATTTATTGTGAATAAATAATTTCCTGGAATCTCTGAGGAGTCATTTTAATGCTCCGAAAAAAATTAAATCTGGCATGCTGTTAAATTTGTTTTCTGTTGTTTTGAACCAAAAATACTTAAAATGAAAGAATTTAAAAACCCACCCTGATTTCAAAGATAGTGCTTTGTCAGTGTTAAATCTCCCAGTTTCACACTGGTTTTACACATGAATAATTTTTGTTTACTTCATCTTTGTATTTAAAGGCATGACAAATACCATCTGTTTGCAGTTTCTTTTCTGTGTGTTATTTCTCAGTACCAAGCAGAGAAACTGTCCACGTAAAAGAACACCCATATTTCTGTAGAGTATATTTGGATGCTGTTTGTGTTTCTACCCTACCATAAATTGATTATTACTTATAGCATAATGGTGATCAGACCATTTTCAAAGGCAGTGTGTTCTTGAAGCATGAAACAGAAATTCAAAAACAACTTCAGAATCTGTTAGAAGCCAACTGTAAAAATATAGATGGAGTCAATTAGTTGATTCAGTTTTGCAGCCATCAGCAAAAAAAGAAGCTTTAGTTTCCACTTTAGTTGCTGAGTACATTTTTTCCATGAGGCACCTCACAGTTCCTGCCAGTGGACTAATATATAAGTAACTATTGCACTTTTGTTAAATTCTTATTACCTTGATGTATCCAGAAGATATCAAGAAACTGAACTAAGAAAAGGTATAAACTTTAATCACCGATAGCATCACTTAAATACCTAACATCATTCCAGAAACTGTACCACTTTTAGCTTTGTTGATACTCAGCATAACGTCTGTATACTTCACAGAAATATAGCAAGTCTAAAATCTGTACTGGTAATGGGAAATTATAATGGAAAACACTGTGTAAATTTAATTGTAGATCTCATTCCCTGTAATGTCCGAAGTGTTTTCTACAGACTAGTTACACTGTGAGGAAACTACCCATAACAAAAAGTAAATCTGAGAAGCAGAAAAGGCTACTCAGACATTTTTGTGTGATATGGTAGCATCACCAAAAAGCTAAATGTCTATTTGAGCACGAGTTCAGAGAAACAGAGGATCTCCTTTTTTGTAGCAAAGTCACATGACCCATGTTCCCATGGAGTCACTATTTCCTTTTCCTTGCAGTCTTTATAAGGGAACTGTTTCCTACTTCAAGTGCAAACCCAGCACTTCTCTCATTATGTTTGCCAGGCTGAAAGCCTTCAACTTATTTGGATAAGAATGGACAATAAGCGGTGCAGGCTGGCCTGTGCCCTAGCAGAGAACAATATTCCTGCCATTAGCTACTGCCATGTCCATTTATTTGAGATGGCACTGAGAAGGCAGAAACTCTCTGCAACACAAAAGGTCCTTCCCTCTGACTGCAGCAACCAATCTCAGCCCCACCAGTGGTTGTACTCACAGTCCACTAAGCAACTTGGCTGCATCAGTACAAGCCATGATTTTCTGGTGCCTTTTGTCTACCTGTGCTCCAGCTGTTCAGTACTGTGTAAATTCTGTGAGACAGGGGTGGTGACATTTTCTTACATAAATTTTTAATTCAAATGTATAAAAGTTCAGTCTGTTCCTGTTTTGTTTTTTTAGTTTTTGGTAGCTCAAGCCTACACTGTATTGCCCTTGTTACTGAAATGAGACAGCACGTTCTCTTTTGATATTTGCTTAGCAGTATAGCATGTAGAAATGCAGAGTATACCCCAGCCTGCTGAGAATGACACTCCCGAAGGAATGGGGAATTTTGAGAGTCAGAATGTGCCCTGCAAGTTCCATAGAGGCTACATGGTTCCTTATTTCAGTGTGCAGGGCAGGAATAGCTCACTTCCACATGGAATCCACATTGGCATTTACAAATGCTGCCATCCTCTGCTTTCCAGTATTCTCTTCTTCCACTGATTTCAGCACAGTTTGAAGAAGGGTATAGTGGTGTATAGTAGCACTCAATAATTTTCACCCTTAAAAGCAGACAATTTTCTGGACACGGTGAAGTAAATCTTTGCTATAAATGGAATCTAATTTAATTTAAACCCGGATAAAACCAGCTATGACTCCAGGTATTCATAATCCATACAAGTACCAACACCATTAGGGATTGTAAACAGGGATTCCAGGTGGAATATCACCTGCATGCCACCAGTTTTGTAGTATCTGAACTCCTAAGCCATGTGATGTTCAGATGCACAGTTTATTAATCTAATATATCACAAATAGTTAATTTTCCCGAATTAGTCTAAAATTTGGTGCAAGCTAACTTTTTCAGTCGGTGGGTCATAACCTTTACGTTTTATAGTGTCATGCAAAAAATAGATGTAATAAAAAAATGTATGAATAGGTTTAACAGGACCAGGTAAAACTTTGCACTGCTAAATTCAGAGGTTGGTAACATAATATAATATAATATAATATAATATAATATAATATAATATAATATAATATAATATAATATAATATAATATAATATAATATAATATAATATAATATAATATAATATAATATAATTAAGATAATATAATATAAATAATATAATATAATTATATAAATATAATATAATATAAATAATATAATATAATTATATATAATATAATAATTAATGTAAGTATAATGTATGTAATGTAAGTATGAATGTAATGTAATATTATAATATAATATAATTAATATAATATAATTAATATAATATAATATAATTATAATATATATAATATAATATAATATAATTAATATAATATAATATAATATAATATAATATAATATAATATAATATAATATAATATAATATAATATAATATAATATAATATAATATAATATAATATAATAATATATGTACCTTGCCATTGCTTCTATAACTCTTGATGACTGGATATTTTCTAAATGTGGTGTATTTTGGTTTGTTTTTCCCCCCTTACAAGGCAAGAATGAAACACAGCTATCAAGTTCAGTGTTATGTTGACTTCCTGTGTCCATGGAAGGAAAGAGAGTCATCAGAAGGGTATTCAGAATAACTGAACAGGTGTCTAACAGGCAGTATAAATATCTTTCACAAGGATACTGACACGTTTCATGCCATAAATCAGCCTCTCCTGATGGGAGCGAATTTTAGAGTCCTTGCCAGGAGTTCAGAAGACGGACGAGACAGACCAGCATTAACTCCCTTCTTCTTGAGATGGTTCTTTACTGAATTCTTATCAGCTACAAGGTTAAGCTAGACATACCAAGAGCAGA
The DNA here is from genome assembly GCA_026261815.1 of Monarcha castaneiventris obscurior. Taxonomy (NCBI): domain Eukaryota; kingdom Metazoa; phylum Chordata; class Aves; order Passeriformes; family Monarchidae; genus Monarcha; species Monarcha castaneiventris. The sequence continues at coordinate 19,950,272 of JAMPIT010000258.1, read as the reverse complement.
AAATGCTGAGAATGACCTTGTATCAAGATTTCACAGCTCTTTTAGAGACAATTTACCCAAAAGAAGCTTGAAACTACAGATATTTTTACTTTTCCACCAATGTCCAGTAAATCACTTTGTCATGTAGACAGGAACTGCGGCATTTTCTATCCAATCATCCTAAACTATTTTTACTGCACAAAATGGAGGTCTGAAGGGGAAAGAAGGTTTAAAACTACAACTCTCATCCATCTTGGAGACCTCACTACTTATCTATTTACTATATTAACAAACCCAAAACCTCTAAATTCTTCACCCTGTGACATTCTTACATAATAGTCTACTACCTAGTTCACATTTGTGTAGATTTTAATTCTTCCCACAGCGTAGGCAACTTTCTCCATGGATAAAGGTCAAAAACTGTGTTGTTCAGTGGGGTTTAATTCTTCAAAACAGGCAGAGAAATATTCTCTGCACTCTGGATTCCCACAGATACAGACTCACATTCATACTCAAGTCCATATTCACTTACTACTGCAGTGGGGGCAGGAATTTCTCAAGGACAGCATATTGATACTACTGAATGGACTCCTTATAAGCAAACTGACAATGAATCTCATTTCAGAGGAGTGAATCTATATGCTCTAACAGTAGTAACCTCTCTATTGGATCCATTATATTTTTCTCTTCTGAGGAAAAGATACTGTTTCATTTCCCGAATATTAAGAATTAAGAAATTGGTTAGAATGCTACTATGGAATAATCTGCTAAAAATATCTGTATTTCTTAGGAAAAAATACCAAAATATATTTCTAGATGTAAGTTAATATATATGTGTATTTAATAAGTCTCCTTCCAGTTGAAAGCAATTCTTTTGCACTTACAACGCAGTTATGAGCACATGGAATTCAATAAAAACATTCACATCAACTTTAAATAGAATTTGGATTAGGCCTTTAAAAACGAAAAGAAATGCTCTGTAAGTCTTCAGTGGTGCTGTTTTGTTAAGTATGAAATCTTTTAGACATAATCTTCAGGGCAATTTTTGTTTGCCTGAATGTGCATAATTTTTTCATTTTCCATGAAAAAGTGCAGCAATAGTTAAAGCCAGAAGTTTGAAAAAATCAAGGCTAAATACCTGGATGTAATCACCATATATACTCACTGGTTGGTTTGCAATTTCATCAAGTATTAGCAATATATTTGAAACCACTGACTGTTCTTATGGGTTCTTTTTAGACTACTACTGCAAAGGTTATGCACGTTTAATATTAAATCTAAGACTTAAAAATACACAGCATTATGCTCTAACAAGTTGTTTTTTCTGGGCACCATGTATAAAGTTCTGACACTTGTCATTCTATGTCATGTTCCAGGCATTCATCTGTAGAATAATACAGAGATATTCCATAAGTACCTACCAGAAACTCTATGTATTCCAAAGACACTTGCTGGGTTTTTTTCAGGACAACGAATGTTTTTTGAGAGTCAGTATCTATCCCAGAGGGAGAAAAAAACCTCACCTGTACATTCCTAGTCTTTTGGAAACAGTCAAGTAATTGATAAACACTAAAGTATATTTTATTTATCATATTACTGCAAATTGGATAGAACAAAATTTCCTTAATTTCTACAAGCGGGAAATCTGTCATTGCTGTGATACCAAGTAACCTGGGAGAAAGAATAAATGAGGAGTGGAATGGTGGGATTTAGCTCACATTGTGCAAGAGGTAACATCAAAATGCCAAAAGTATCTGGATATTTATTACCTCTTTTGAAAGAAGTATGTTTGTTTACCAGAAATGCAAAAAAAAAAAAAAAAAAAAAAATCCATAGAATTTACCTACTTAGGAAGACAATAGATACTTCCTAAATTAGGTAATGCTATTTGCCAAGATGTAAGTTCCTGATTGTTGTGTTAAACACTTTTACCAGAAATGGCCAAATGTATAGATAGCAACTAATGGGTTTCAATGAGCAGGAAGGAAGATTTTGGTTAGATATTAAGGAAAAGCATTCAAATCATAATTTGGAGAAATATCACATTTCTATCAAAAGGAATCCATTAGATAGGCATTCTTCAGCATCGAAATGAACATATATTCAATCTCTTTTGGATTCTTCCAGCCAGAAGGTAAACTTTCACACTGAGAGTAGAGGGACAGCAAATACTAAGAATAATGAAAAGGCCGGTTATTAGCACAGGATGATATTCCCTACTTCATGTAGGTGCTTATAGAACTTCTAAAAATAAAATGTTTTTTCTTACATGAATTAATTCAGGGAACTCTTTCAGCCTTTTTTTATCTGGCAAGATACATTACATAAAGGAAAAGCTCCCTTGTGGCTTTATAGAATGTAACATCCTCTCAAATGGCAAAAAAGCCCCAGCAGAAATGAGGTTAGCAAAAGAGTTTCTCAGTTATTTTACTGAGAAGGGTGATGAACCTATAAGCTGTGGTTAGGAATCTTTAACAGATTTCTGAACTGAACCCCCACTTCCTAATTTTATAGCCAGTGCCTTAACTGGAGATTTTGCGTCCTCTTTCCAAGATACACAGTAAACAAACTCAAAGGGAAAATAAGCAAGTTAATATATTTTTGTAAATATGAGACATATAAGTTGGCTACCAGAGCAGAGCAGACACTGTATTTGGCTGTGGTGGTTACTGAAATGCATTGGTTTGGATGTGCAGAACAGAGCCCATGCCCAGTTTGTTCAGCAGCACCGATTCTCGTCACTCAGGAACAGAAACTGGGATCATGGGAAGATCTGGCCCCAACTGGATTTTATTGCAATGACGTACAGAGCTGACGGAGAAATTTCTGAAACTGGAAACTACAGCCCACAAGAATTAGAGAATTTTAAACCCTGGTGAGATGTAACATTTCTTAGGAACAATAGATTATAGCCTTTTTATTCTGTACTGCTTTGGATAATTAATTTAGTAAGTCAGTTTGTTTCTCATTCATGCATATAATAAATTAATATACATGTTGTTTTCTTATTCATTAAGTCTTTAAATTCAGCAGATGAAACTCTCTTCCTGGCAGAAAAAACACTGGGTTATAGATGACTGTCAATAAAAAGTACAGCCAGCTCCAATGAAAAAACATGCTGAAAGCGAGTACCTGTTGAACTCTGAATCTTTATTTCCACTCTTTATAGAAATAAACACATTTATGGTTTGTTTATTGCTTGCAAAAAGAAAGCCTGTTCATCCTCTCCCACTCCACCCCTGTAATTTGCTGGTCTAGCTACTGAGCAGAGCCTAATCACAAGATGTCTGTGTACATCAAACAGATGTTCACCAGCAACAGAGGATCAATGTCTGGCATGAAGTTATATTGTGTTTGTAGACTGTGCTGAGCACTCTTGAAAAGCAATGCTTTGTGTCACTGTATCCGTATCTCATAATAAAGAACAAGTGCCCACTTCAAGTTATGGATCACCTCTATTGTCATTCCACAGCAATGTGTTTTACAGATGTCTGCAAATGAATTTTAGGCTGAACTCCCTTTGCTTCTGAACCATAAGGAAGTATGATATGCTATCTGTCTGGTATTTAGTTATTAAATTTTGGTTGAAGAGCAGTTAGAATCCCTCTGAATTCATTTGAACTCCTGTTTTAAACAAGACCTCTGGCATTTGAAGTCTGACCAATGGGTCTGACAGGTTTTCAGCACATTACCTTTAGCTGGTGGTGATGTAGTAACAGCATTTATTTCCTGTGAAGCCAGCAGCTAACTCTTAACTTCCTGAGAGAACTTAGATGGGGCTTATCAACTCCTCCGCAGCACTTCATGGCACTCTGCCCCTCTTGGGATCGTGGTGTCTGTCTGTTATTGCTGAGGAGCAGGAATGAAACAGCAGGAGCACCGGGAACCATCCTTTCAGACTATGTCTGACACAAGCACTGAGTGTTACATTATCTGCTTCACTGAAGCAGAAAGAGGAGACCATCAGGGAGCTGGCTGTGCTCCCTGCTTTTCTGTTCCTTCCAGTTTTGGACACGCTGGTGCTACCTGTGGGTTGCTCTGGCCTCTGCCAGCTGGCAAGAGCTGCCAGAAGACAGTCTGTCAGTGAGGGTAGCTCTGAGACAGCCTGGGAGCTGCACATTTCCTCTGCTGTGATATGGCTGCAGTGCCCGTGGTGGGCACTGCCACCCGTGCCAGAGGCTCCCAGCACTGGGCTAATCATCAGAGTGGGGATGGGGGACCTGCATCATCCCTCTGTGCACCACTCCAAATGTTATTAAAGCTGACATACACATACCCAGTTCCAGTCTGTCCTTCTGGAGAAAAAAAAAAAGAAAGTTTAAATCCAAGCACTTTTTTCAAAGTAGTTCTTTACCATTTTTGCTGCAAACAGAAACACTGTGTTCTACTACATTAATTCCAGTGATCTGCCCTATCAAACCACAGACATTGTGTCCATTTTGTCTTGAACCTTAGGACAAAATACTTTGTCAACCACAAAATAACCCAAACCACAACAAAACAAAACTAAGATCAGCAGACAAGGGAAAGAGCAACATATGAAAATAAAAACATGTGAAATTCTGCATTAAAAAATAACATGTTGAATTAGTATTTTAAAACCCATAGGCTCTCTACTCAACTGCAGACTGCAAAATACACTCATACTAGAGATGCTTAAGAAACATTCTGCTGAAATATGTCTAGCACAGTTATGCTCAAGTGCACATGGGTTCTTCAACTGAAATGACCTGATTGAATTTGGGAATTTACACATGAAATCTTAGTCAGAGGTTTTGTATGTGAGTGGATAAGGACACATGGATACTTGGTCTATGAATATGCTCTCCTTCCTACCACAAAATGACATAGAACATACATTTCAGACATACCCTGGCAACTGAAAATAGAAATGCCATATGTTGAATACCTAAGTAATTGCCAGACGAGGTTCTTATTGAGCACTGGTCTTCCCTTTTGCAAACACTTTTTAAACTGACACAATTACACTCCTTGTCCAGAAGCTGGGCTTCAGGCTCAGCTCTGCCAAGCTCTTACTCAGCACAGCTAAGTGGGAGCACAGACAGCAGCAGTTCAGGGCTGCTGTACCCTGGATCAACTTGAACCCTTTCAGTAATGATACATATTCTGTCCCAAATCTTCTCTTTCCCCTTCAGTCCAAGCTCCCAAATGTCTTTTGCAGTGGGTAGAGTAAGCAATGAGAATAATGGCTGGCATAAAGTAACAGCAGGCTGTCTACAGCTTAGCCTAGGGAATCCTCAATTTCCCTAGGAATAAGTTAGGCTGAACATATTAATGGAGGGGATTCCACCTTGAGCCAGGGACTTGTTTTAGTACAGCCCCTGTATTACTCTTGTCGAGGCAGCATGGTAGACACTGGATCTCTTTACTTGTATCAGGTATCAAGAGATATTATTAATTATTTGTGCAAATGTAAAATATTACAATATTATACACTGATGAGACAAACAATAGCTGTTACCCTCTCGGTTTTCTCAGCAGAGATTTTAGAAGACCTGTTGGAAATTACTATCCAAGCCCAGCTTTTTATTTTTACTTATTCAAACTGCAGAAGGATAAACTGTTATTTACTTTGTATTGTGCTGCTCTGTTCTTACTTAGGCCCTCAAGTTATGCCAACATCTGGATTTATTCCTCAAACTCTCTTGTCTAGATAGTGACAAATCCTTCTTTCTCTTTTTCCTTTGGATGAATAATGAAAAAAAAGTTGTTAGAGTCAGAACAACCACAGTTTTCTTCCTGTAGTAACAAAAAGAAAAAGAAATCCTTAAAGAAATATATCTTTGAAACAAGCCTCCTCTTCTGGACAAAACAAAATTTCAGGAAATAGACATAGCCTTTAAAATCCAATCTTCTTCACAGCAGAGTTAAAGCAAAGCTTTTAGTGAAGTAAGCAGAAGAGTCTAGAAACAAATGTTTCTATATTCAAGTGGAGTTTAAGAGTTTTCCTCAGTTAAGGGTAGATTGCAGCTAATAAAACAGTTTGGCCACTCCCAAGACTCACTTTAACTTTTGCTTCTAACATGCTCCAGAAAGGCCTTCTGCAGAGCTACGAAGCACCACTTGAGTTGTGGTCCAGCTTTTTAACTCCTCTTACCTCAAAAATGCACTGCCAGATGTCCTGGCCACATGTTCTGCAGCACGTCCCTTCTGGATTCTGTGTGAAGATGACACAGAAGAACATACCTCAAGGATAAACCTAGACCCAGAAGATCAACTTCAGGGATTTCTGATTCACACAGAATTCCTGGATTGGGTTGAGACAGGCTTCACCAAGCAACAGACACTTCAACTTGGCCATCATGGCTGTTACAGCAACCAGTGGAGGTTACAAAGCATCAGATGGATTAATGACTGAAGTCATGCAGAGATGGGTTGGGCAGCAGGATCAGTGGATGTGGAATGTGCTAATTCCCTGTGCTGGTGCTTTACAGCAATGAGAGGGATGACATAAGGGACAGTGCATATTTTCGTAACCAGTTCTGTGCTTAGAACTATACAGAAATAGCAATGACAATCTTAGGTATTAAGAAAGGAACTGAAAGTGAAACAGAAGCATTATAATTACAGCATTTAATTAAGAAGGTCCACATGAATTGATTAACAGCCTAGCTCCTCATCACAGAATAAACAGGCACAAGCAAAGCTATAGAGGACAGCAAGGATGCTGACACAGGACTGTCTCCATACAAGAAATTAATTAGAACGACACTCTGAAAATGAGAAGAATTAAACTAAGTCATAAAATTAAGTTAAATACTCATTAAATTAACAATTACATGGAAAAGATAAGAAGTTTATATTCTCAGTCCCTCCCAGTACAAGATACAAGGAGCATCAAAGAAGGTTTTAGGAACAGATCAGAATTACAGTCTCTTTGTGAAAATGTGAAATTCATTGCCTCAGAGAGCTGTGAGTTGAAAGTACTTTACAGCTCACTCTTCTCTGTTACAGAGTGCAAAGAACAAGTAAAAGTTGATTATGTAGCTCAGAGCAAACCCCACATTATCCTTCTGTAGCTGCTCCCTATGGCCCTTATTTTGGTGGGTTTTGCTATTGTTTTCTGCCTTTCTCATCTGATGACTTCATTCATTTGTGCCACCACTAGACCTTGGGTAATTTGCCTCTTTAATTCTTCAGCTTCCAGGCAAGTATTTCCTTTCTTCTTCTGTCCTTCTTCTTGAAAGGAAGAAAGGACAGGAAGTTTGAGAAATACAGTGGTGAACAAGAAGAAACTGGAAAAAAACATACTAATTTCAAGTCTTCAGGCACACTGAATTTCAGAGAAGTGAGAACTGAACCTCAAAATGACAAAAAAATTATGAGTGAGACCATCTAAAAGTTTCTTAAAGTATTTCATTCAGAATCACTAATTTTAAAACAGGAAACTGTAATTGGATAGTGTGAAAAAGCCCAGTGTAAAATTAAATAACTGTCTTTTTTTGCTTCTGTTCCTTTTCTGCCTTGGCTGTCCATCCAAATTTGAGTGCTTCAAGATGTTGTTTTATACTTGACACATTTTAGCAGCACTATAGGCATAAACAGAATTATTGGTGTTACAGTGTAAGACAGCCTTGACTTCTCTGTGACAAACCAGCAGCTCTGTGACTCTGTCACAGCCTCACGGCTGGCCTTGGCTGGAATCAGAAAGTTTTTCTTTGGTTTAAAAGATTAAGGTCTTCTGAAAGCTTAAGTGGAAAATTTGCTTTACCATTTTGCAGTTACACATAGGAAATCTCTGCCAGGCTGCAAGTAAGACCACTGGCAGGAGTCTGTGCAGCCAAGGAATCATTTCACCTCATCCCACCAGTTACCCACCGCCTGCATTTCTCACCCTGGCTGATTAATGGTGTGCTGGCCCCACAAGGCAGCCTTGTTCTTCTCCACAGTTGTTACACCTCAGTGGTTGTAAGTTTCTTTCAAAAGTGTCAGAATTAAAGACGAGTTGTAAAAGCCCCGTTTCTTTTTGTTTCAGGAGTCCATCCTAGTGCTCATCATCCAGAATGCCCATTGAAGTTAAAAGACAAGCTTATTTGGTCAGGATTCCTTTGGCCTTTCTGTCCTTCTCCATCAACATCCCTGATTTCTTCTTTCAGCATGGTTGACTTTTAAACTAAATCTATCAGTAAGTACAAGACTAGTCTGGACAACTCTTTTAACTGTTCAGTGTCTTTTATTTCACCCTGTCCCTTTCACCTTGTTCATCGTTCAGCTTTATACTCCCCTGGAAAAAACCTGAGTGTTGTCTCTCACTGCTCTTGCTTCTTTCTGCCATTTTTAACTGTTGTGAGTGGATGTCCCTTCTACTGTCTTGATATTCGAGACTGGAAAAATGCTGAAGCCCTCTTTTCCCACTGATTTCCCCCCGTCCCAGCTGTGGCTCAGATGAATTAGCCAGGTGAAGCCAAAAGCTCAGTAATGCACACAACTTTCTGCCAGCACTAATCCCCCAGTGCAATTTGTATAATGATAGGAAAAAGGAACCAGAAATAAAAATCACTGAATGTAGAGAGAACACTGAACTTGTATGCAATATGTAACATTAAAACAATTTATTACATTGTAGGACACCCTGTGTTAACTTGCCACCAAAAGAATTAATAAATAAAACAATTAATAAAGCTCAAGTGTAGGCAGTACTTTAATATCAAGGGAGCCACTCATAATATCAGCACTTATATTGCTGTCTTCTAATTGTGCTTTTTTAAAATATGGATACAATAAGATTTTATAACTGTGTGTACAGTAAAATCTATAATTTACTTTGGAACAAAATATTATTTGTTTAATTTTTTAATTAAAGATGAGCAACACTCTAGGGAATTACCACATTAATTAACATTGGGGTTCTTTTAATAAATGAAATCTGAGCCCATAAAGATTGTAGTTTGAAATATATCATAAAGAACGTTATCCCACTATGGTCTGCATCTCTGATGTTGCAGTTTTGATTAAGATAATCTGCAGCTTCTGTAAATTATCAGCTTCTCACCATCAATTTGGAGATGCCAGAGCTCCACATGATGCTAAGAAATAGGTGAGTGCAGAAAGTGACATTTCTTTCCACAGAAAAGCAGACTTGAATAAAAAGCAATAGGTGAAGCAAAGTGCATATGTAGGGTATGGAGTTTATGATGATCCGAAAGATATTGCCGTTTCTCTAAAAAATTGCAATTAACTCCCTCTGATCATATAACTATCTAATAGAAAATAAGAAAAGAAAACATAAATTCTGCATTGACAGCCCTGTTCAAATATATGAATATGGCACATGGGACAGCAATTAGTGAACAGAGTCACTATTATCCTCTGCAATCATTTCCAAACAAATGAAGAAAGAAGGCTGCAAAGCCATATGGTACATATATTATAAAGTAACCTGTTCCATTCTTTAGACTTACTATTACTGCTTTTGACACAGCTACAGGAAATAAAAAGCTACTGGAATGCAGACCAGGAAAATGTATTCCCAGAAGGCTTTGCAGAACTAGAAGCTGGAATCATTGAGTGGAAACAGACTTTGCAAAGCAGTCTCCCATTCTTTGCTGCTTAGATGATCTGCTCAAATATAAAATAGATTCTACATATGTGGCCATATTTAGTAGCTGTGCTTTTAAGATACTTGTGGAAAGAAAGTGAAAGAAAGGAAAGAGAAAAAGACTTTAAAAGGGTAAGTCTCTTCATGGAGGAGTGTAATGTAGACTAGAAAAGAACTGTTTTCAAGAGAGGAAGCACAAAGTCAAACAATTCACACTTTGTATGCAAGATTTGATTATTTTCCTTCTCTATCCTTCTTAAAGGACTGGTTAAAGGAATCATATTAATACATATGAAAAATATATTATCCACAAATCCTGTAAAATTTTTTTTTATAATATTGAAGAGTATGCTATTTAAATCAATACTCTATTAACAGAAATATTTTAAAATATGATTCTTCTTCAAAATACCTAGCATCAGTCTAACACCCTTCCTCTGAAATGGTAATAATTAAACTACAATGAAATATACATTCTATAAATGAAAGAAGGCTTGTGAAAAAATTGGAAATTTTACTTAGTCTGCCAGTGCCTTAAATTTCATTGCCAAATATGGGTAAAGCCTTGGCCTCACTGAAGGCACTGTGTCTATTATTCATGGATTTAATCCTGTATGTTCTGAAGAAGCTAGCAAGTATCCTTACATCTCATACTAAATAGAGCCTAGGAACACTTAAGTCTTCATCAGGAAAAGAATGATGACCTGTACATGACATCACATTATTTGGTCATTTGTCATTTATCTATCTTGATAATACTAATAACTGATGGTATTCATAACATTGATAATACAATAAAGTTTTCCAAAAATTGCTATCTTGACAAAATTAAGGTGCTTTATATGGTTTTACCCCAAAGTGTACATGCTTGTAAAAAGGGAAGTAATTTGCTGACTTATTTAAACAGATCAGCAAATATCTCTTTGAATTGATTAAAGATATTTGTGCTCTGATGAACAGTCAGATTCTCTACACTTACAAAACCATTCCCAGAGGAGCTCCCTATGTAGGTGAGCCTGTAGGACAGCTATTTGGTCTGGAGAGAGCAATATTCAGTGGTCAGTGCCTGATACACTTTTCACCCTCTGCTAGAGGATTTTAGCCACCAGGACACTGTTACCAAAGGCCCAAATTTCCCAGAATTTATCTGCCTTTTATGCCTGGAAACTGTGTCTCAGTACAAGCCATGGCCCTGCTGCTAGTTATTATTTAGAAATAGAGGAACTTGAAGCTGCTCTGACAGGAAAAAATAGAGGCTAAAATTTGCTGTATGTATTTTCTATCCTGTCAAGTTGGGTGAACAAGCTAAATGAAATTGGTTTGTTGTAATTACTGTACACAAAGAATTCACTTCTGTCCTTGAAATCTAAGATGAAACAGTGAAATACTGACAGAAGTAACAGATCTCCAAGGTCCTGTATCAATTTTGTGGCCACATCCAGTTCTGCTGATGCAGAAAACCATGAAAGGGGTCGCACCCCGTGCCCAAACCCAACTGATTAAACACAAGCTGCCCGTCAGCTGGAATGGTCAAATGGTGGACTCTGAGAGCAGGGGGAATGAGCAGTGACAGGGTGCAAGCTCTTCTCCAAGGTCATTTGGGCCTGGAACCAAAGGTGAAAGCCCAGACTGCCTGTCCCCCCAGCCAGCATCCCCAGCATCTCTTCAGTCACCTGACGGTACATCTGCTTGATCCGTGCTGATGTGCAAGGAAGGCGGGCCAGGCTCTCGGAAATGAGTTCAAGATGATCACCTGCTGCATTTTGAGCCTGTTGTTTCTCTTTAATCTGTCAGCTCACAATTCACTGCCTGTGCTTCTGCTATATCTCTGTGGTATCATAAATACACAGAGCTACTCAGAACATTAAAGCAAAGGTCCCAAATATCCTACAACTGGCTTCATGCGGGCGAGACAGAAAATGGGAAGTTCAATTGCTAGAGGGTGAAGAGTGACAACATTAGCTTTCCCTAAGAAGATGCAAAAAAATAATTGAATCCATACATAACAGAGACAACTGCCAGCAAAGAAGTTATGTTTTCTTCCCTCTGTATTTCATGGTTTCCAAGACGTAGGGGTGGTAAACAACAAAGCTAAGATAGGTATGGTTAGGCAAAAGGAGCTGTAATGAGAGATATTAAGGAGTATAAAAGCAAATGGAAGAAAAGGAGGGTAAAGCAATTTCTATTTTGTGCAGCATCTTTAAGGTAAAAACAAGGAGAATAACGTGGTGAGTAGGTGAGAAGTCAATAAATGGGTTCAAGATGCTGAAAGGAAAAGCATTTAGAATAGATTATGATGACGATTTTGGCAGCAACACCTTAAACTGGAAAAGTCCAGCCAGGGGAAGGAAAGAGTTGTCAAGGAGATGATGAGGAAGAAGCAACAGCACAGGAAAACTAAAGAGAGTAATAAGACTAAGTGTCCAGAAACCCTTCACACCAGCCAGATTTGAATATACTTAACTGGGACGTATCCTTGGCTTCTGTGACGAATGTGGATCTCTGTCAAGGCAGAAGACATCATTCTTTGGTAATACTCAGATTTATGCTTTTATAAGAGGAAAAAAAATCCCCTGCTGGTTATCCTGCAGTACTTTGTGAAAATGGAAACAAGGAACTGGAAAAGTGTATACTCTTTTGGTTAGTGGGTAACATTCCAATAGGATGTATACAAGGATCCTATTTATTCAAAGGTATGAAATGTGACTATATTTACAACAAAACCTCAGTTTGCAAAAAAGATGGTGAAGTTTCACTTGGCTGAAATTGAGGAATGCTAGCAACAATGCTACAGTTTTTTGTCACTACCCAAAATTAGCAGGTTAGAACAAGAGTTGCTGTTGCCCGTATTTCTTCCATTATTTTAGTTGCTGCAGTTCCAGAGGTGCCAAATCAGCCTTTCTGGCTAAAAATTCAAAGCCTTCAAGAAGCAAAAACTATAAAACCTTACAGTTTATAATGAATGTCTTGGGTCCAATCCTACAAACACGCATGTGGGTAATTTTACTTGCATAGTAAATCCCATTTACTTCTCTGGAATTATTCCTGTTACTAAAATTCCTCATATATGTAGGACTTTAGAAACCTGGACCTGTTCTTCACTGTTTCTGCCATGTGCTGGCAGTGTTTTGGTAAGGGAGACACTTTAAAAAGATCCCAGACAGGAGCGTAAAGAAGTCCAAAGGGAGCAATTAAGAAATGGTCAAAGCACTGTAACAATAAGGATAGCAAGATTTGTTCTAGAGCTAAAGCTGGTGACTTCTGTAGGAGCTTTATAAATGCATTGAGAGCCCTTTAAAATTTTGCTTGCTCCTTTCCCTCCTTTTTGCAGATGAATAGAGCCATTCATTTCAATGGAACTTTTGTCTGTGTGGGTCTGGAAAGCTGTCTGAGGAACTTGCACAGCTCCAGGTAGCAAATGTTTGTAGAATCCCAAATGTTAGACAGTCTGTAATACTAATCTGCATGGCCTCAGTGCAAAATAAAGTGGCTCAGTAGACATCATCCACTACCAAGACTAAACCAAACTGAATGTTTAGCTGTACCAAATAATCGGATACTTTTAAATATTAGCAAAAGGAATCAAAGAACTGACCTTCCTTTGCCTGGGCTAATCTACAGCAGTATTGAGAGATGTGGAAAAAAAAGGCATGTGAGTTCTAAGTGTTCATGTGAAAAAAGAAAATGAACTTAAGGAAGTTCATTAAAAATTTGATGTGGTCTTCACTGAAACAACAAACCTGGAAGACCAAGGTCTTACACATTCTCAGATGCATACTCATGTTGAAAGATCTAATTCTTTTGCCACTGTAGGCACTTTATTTTCACAGCCTGAGTATCAGTTACTAGCAGGATTTGATGAAATCCTCTTTAGTACCTGAAAAGACACGCCAAGGTCTAAGACAGTGACTAACCCATGCCATGGAACACAGGACACCTGTAACTGTAGTTTATTTCTCTAATGGCTTCTTCCTCACAAGCTCTGCCTATCTTCCATCTAGTCGAGAATTCATCATACTTTCAGAGCCATGAAAAATTCCCTCTCATCTATCCATCTTTGCCTCTATTAATTTTGTTCCTTTCTGGTCCCATCTCTTTTGGCAGCTTCTGTACAATATTTGACACTTGAACACGGCCTAGCCAGGGGGCTTTGTTTTTCCTTTCTATGAGGCTCCCCATTCTCAGGAGTTACCTGAAGACAGTTCCTCCCTGACACACCCTTTAGCAAAGCTGCTAAATAGTGAAGTAGTAGAGAGACAACTAAGAAATATTTTCTGAAATTGAAAAAAGTCCGTTTAAAAATACCTGTTTAATCAATATCTGTTGAATTAACTTTTTTTTGCTTTCTATTATCTCAAGGTTTCCATTCTGTCTCTGTAGTTCCTAATACATTGCTGACCTTACAAGAGAAAAGTGTTTTGGATGTTTTGGAATTACTACAATTACAACTGTTCTTGAGTTATTCCTTTGCACGGGAATAATTCCCCCGATGCTTGCTTGCCCTCCCAGGAGGGCATTTAAGATGCACAGAGCACACAAATGTGCATGGAAAAACCAAAAATAAATAAAAGGTGTATTTTCTTACTAGCCCTTGATTACACGGCTGCAGTATGTGACTGTCTCTTTCCAATACAGAAAGGTACCCATTTGCAGTGAGAAATGATGCATTTTATTTGCAGCTGGATTTTAATGGAGCAGGTTTAAGTAGCTTCCAGCTGTCTTTGGAAGGACTTGTCAGAATTTTCCTCTGAAAGGAATCTAGAGATATTCAGGAAATAGCAATAACTTTAATAAATCATGAACTGAAACCACTGAAAGCTGGAACTATTTGGTAGCATAAGATTGAAGGAGGAGTGGAAGAGAGAGAGAAGCAAGCATGACAGAGTTTGATTTGGGTTAAAAAAAGCATTTTGAAATATAACACCTCCTGCTGTGCAAGATGACTCAGAACAGCTACAATTATTTCAAGAGTTGTGCTGAGGCACAAAGCCAATGACAAAATATCCACCCTTGCCGCAGGTGAGCAGCTCATACCTGACATATGTCCCAGTGAATGGGTGTGTACACATATTTTCATACACAGCTGTATGTACCGGAGAAGATACAGGTATTTACAGAAAATGTACTGTAAAATATCAGTCAGAACTGTCTTTTTCTGAAAAAAAAAAACCAAAACCAACTTTTATCTTTTAGGGATGCATTTTGCCTGCAGTTCTTTCTTTCAAATTTCCTCACTCACTCGCTGGTTCAAGAACATTTCACAAAACAGGAAATATCTATAGTTCCTAGTGAGAGCCCAGGGCCAGCTCACAGGGTACACATGAAGTTCCATGAGTGCTATCAACTTTCCTGGGCTCTGTTGCAGTCCCATTTCCACATTACTGAGGAGAAAGTGATTTGTTGCTGGGGTACTTCAGAATGTCTGATAAATCATTTCTTTATATCAACAAATTGCTTTTAGGATTCTCTGCCTGGGTGCTCAGAATATGAAATGAGTTCCCAAGATGTAGGTTTAGAAAGATTTGATAAAAAATAAAGGCCTTTGATAAAGGCAGCAAGAAAATTCTTCTTTGTTCATTCTAATGGCAGTCAGGAGGTCAGCTTCAGTTATCCCCACGTAACCCCTCTGAACCTGCTCAATGGGGATGCAGTGCTGCAAGCCAGGGCAGAGCTTAGCTCAGTGTGTACATTTCAGGGAGAAACCTTCACTACAGAGCTCAAAAGAATCCTTGTGCTCTCTGAAGGAAAGGTATAAAGGGGTGCTTGTTAATATTGGTCAACACAGTCCGTTTTCTGGAAAAAGAGCAGGGATCTTGGTAAGAACCTGTGGCAAGGCAAAAGTTCTCCAAGAGGAAAAAAAAAGCAAAACGAGAATTTAAAAAAACACTACCTACTCTGTACATCTTTGTAATTGTATGACACATTCCTATGGGATTGACTTACTGCAGGAAAAAATCAGCAGCTCAGTAACTGACACTATCATGTGGTGCTTTTAACTTTTCATCATACTTTAACATAAAAAATTATTCTTTTTTGAAGTCAAAATGCAGTTTTGTTTTTTAGAAAACCTAATGTTGTGCTAGTATTATCTCATTATCAGTGTGAGTCCAAAACCTATAAATTGCTTTAAACTGGAAGAGAAGAAAAAAAGAAGCAGTGTGCTTTTGTGTGTGAGGAAGAGAGAAAATGAGATCTTTTGTATGGCTTTGAGAGAAAGTCAGATTTATTTCAAAAATATTGAAGGGAGCTTACATCTCTAGGTGTGTGTAGGTCTGACATAAACCCAGGAGTGGGTGTATTTAATATTTTGCCCCCATACTCTCACCATGTGGGTCATTTGGCCTGGGTCACTGGCTGCTGCAGGTGAGGGCAGGTGAATGGCACAGCCCCTGGATGCTGTGTGGGGGCTGTGCAGGATGCTGCAGCCCGGGCAGGTGAATGGCACAGCCCCTGGGCACTGTGTGAGGGCTGTGCAGGATGCTGCAGCCCGGGCAGGTGAATGGCACAGCCCCTGGATGCTGTGTGAGGGCTGTGCAGGATGCTGCAGCCCGGGCAGGTGAATGGCACAGCCCCTGGGCACTGTGTGAGGGCTGTGCAGGATGCTGCAGCCCGGGCAGGTGAATGGCACAGCCCCTGGGCACTGTGTGAGGGCTGTGCAGGATGCTGCAGCCCGGGCAGGTGAATGGCACAGCCCCTGGGCACTGTGTGAGGGCTGTGCAGGATGCTGGAGCCCGGGCAGGTGAATGGTGCAGCCCCTGGGCACTGTGTGAGGGCTGTGCAGGATGCTGCAGCCCGGGCAGGGATCCCGGTCTGTCCCTGCTGCTGCCCGTGCTGCTTCTCCCAGGCTCCAGCCCGGAGCTCATAGGTTTCGGGGCTCTGTGACACAGAGTGTAGGAGGCTCTGGACGCCTGGGGGAGGCTCTTCCCCCCGTTCTGTGCCACTAAAGACAGCGGGACACTCGCGTTGTTCCTCGGGTTCTGCATGCCTGCAGAGGGGGCCAGAGAATTTGGCAGTCTCCGGCTACCGACTGCCACTGAATGTCTCATTTTGGAAAACCTGGGTAGCACTTTCAACAAAGAGAAGCACCGTGTCACTCAATGTTTCGCCCTCTGAGGCCATCTCCTCATCACAACCTTTCGTAATTCACCAGCCATTTTCAGTGCTCCCAACTCTTTGAAAATAATGCTGATATTTCTTGGTTTCAGTGGTTTATATTTTTCACTTCAGCTTTTGTGGAACCTGTACCAATAAAGTCTTAATGATCTTTGTATTTTTAAAGCATTTTGTCAGAAGCTGAATGCAATATGACTTTTCCAAAACAGTATGGAAATCATGATCCATCTGTAAATTCTCTGTGTACCACAGTCATTTATTACTTCATACTGAAATTTGAAACATGAGAACAAAGCAGAGGCAAAGCCAAATAAAAAAGCCACACCAGAAAGGAACATCTGCAAAATCCTATGAAAAAAAAATGCACAAATGTTATGAATTAAACCTTTTCTGACTTTTCTTACAGCTGTACAACCTCAACCTCAGCAAGACAGGAAGGACTATCGAAATATTTCCTATTCAATATGAAGAAGCAGAAGGCCATAACATTTTTTAAAAATATTAAATAAAAGTCTGCTGGCACACTCCAGAAAATCTAACAGCTGATAAAGAATCAAAATGTGAATCATAAAATGCAATATAAAGTGCAAGTAATTTCAGCTTTGGTCTTTAACACAGTCTTTGCTATGGCTAGAGTTGACTTTGTTAACAAGTGGTAAGATCCAATGGAGAAGATGCTGCATTTCACACCTCGAGGGCATGCAGAAACTTTTGCAAAAAAACATTTTTTTGATTGGAAAACACCAGTTTGTGGAAAGAGAAAGTGTTCATAAGACCAGGAATATATGTGAGTTTTAATTTTCTTAAAGGGTACAGTGTTATTCAAAAATAATATGCCTTTTCAAACACTTCTCTTGACAAACTAAGTCATTATTGGGGAGTAGGGGAGGATGACAAAGGGAAAAAACAGGTTCAAATAGTAGTCAGTCATTCATCTGTAAACTCATTCCATATGCTGCTTTATTGACTCTTTCTAAAGTTAAAGCTTGTCTTTATATTTAGGAAGGGAAAGCTCAAAAATCTGGAGAAATATCCCAGATAAACTGCTTCTCAATCAGTAACTGACTGCTTTCATTGAGATATGGTCTACCCCACTGAAGTCAGTATGAGAAGGGTTGGGAGTCAAAATAAGGTAAAAAATTCTAGCCACAGAGCAGATACTACAAAGCAAAGTACGTTTCAGGTGGGTTTTAGGTGGTAAAATTCTAGATAATGTACTTGCCAATTTGTGAATTATGTAAGAAAATTTATGCATCTCTGTTATTAAGCACATAACCTTCCTCAGTGCACTTTCTAATAGCAGTATAATAATGATCGTATTTTGACAAATATTAATTTGAAATTCTTCTTGTCCTATGTATTACTGACTTCTGTATTGTAGGATTTGGTGGGTGGGTGTTGTGTAAATGTATGTGGCCACACTCTGTATCCAGGAAAAAGGAGTTTGAAAAGGAATATGTCACACCACTGAAATATGCTGTGAAACCTCTTTCTCTGCAGTGGAGAATGAAGTATTGCTCCTGAAAGATCTTTTACCAGAGGACCATTCCCACATCACAGCTAGCATGGCCTGCCCCATGTGAAATGCCTGGGGGAAATACATTTCCAGTTTTCCTTCATTATACCTTGCTTTAGGGACCCTTAAGGAAGAAAATAACTTGTTTCCAATAACTGGGTAGAAACTGAAAAGATATCTACAATCTCTGCATAGTATTTTAGAAAAGATATAATGGAAACAAGGAGAGGTGTACTAGCAGAAAAAACTTTTCATTATGCCTATGTGTACCCACTTGCAGTTTTGCATGTGAAACCAGAATTTCCTTATAAATAAAATGCATCACTTTTTCCAAAAGCTGAACTATTCTGGAAGATATTGCTCTTTCTAGAAGTGGCATAGATGTGACAATCATCAGAAAAAAAGTCCTAACCATCAGATAAACGTTATACAAGACGAACATTATGTGTTTGTGTTAAATATTTTCTACCTTCATCATTGCTACTAAACACAGTGAATGATGTATTTGTACATAGGTTTACACTTTTGACAAAAGTAGAACTGTTTGCAAGTCAAAGCTGGATATTAAATTTACAAAGACTATGCTGTTATCAACAGTGGAAGCACATGAGTAAATAATCTTTCTTGAAAAATGAATCTGAAGTATTCATAAAAGTATGCATTAAGGAAATAAAAGATTTTCAGGATCAAAATAATTAGAGAAAGGGTGCACCAAGTATTTTTCACAAAACATTAAAATCATGCATAGAATAAAGCTGCCTGAGAGGACACAAGCTGGGCTGTATCTCTGTCCTTTTCATCACAGAGATGGGAGAGAATGTTCATAAATTGTTATCAACACTCTAAAAAAACACCCCCATTTCCTGCCTCTGACTTACTCATTCCTGAAATCTTCAGTCCCTGAGGTACAGGAGCACAGTGGGCCTGTGCCAGTAATTCCCCAGGGAATGGAAATGCTGGCAATGGCAGCTGTATCCCAGACTCTAACGAGCCATATGTCAGAGCTGCTGGGGACACCTTAGTCACCAGCTGTTAGCCACTTTCCAGCCTTTACACCTGGATAGTCAGAGCTGAACTTTCATTATATTGGAATATTCCTAAAATCCTGGAGGAGAATTCCACATTATACACAAGAAAGTGTGTATAGACTGCAAAAATTGAAATGTTATCATTAATTTTCACAAATAGGGACTTCCTTTAGCTGGCTTAAAGGTTCTTGTGCTTTGTGGGGTAAGGAGAATTGCTGTCTTTATTTGCAGTTCAACTTGGCACTGAAGCAGCAAATAAACTTTGTCTATGGCTGCATTCCAAAGCAAACAGAACTTTTATCTCTACTTGAAACTTTTATTAAAACAATGAATATCACATCTAGCATTTATAAATTCCTTCTCTCGTGCACTAAAGTGGAGCATACAGGAAGGATAATTTGGGTAATTAGCTCAAACCAAACCCTGGGTCAGAGGAAAATTTGTGCATAGTGCAATGTGTTACTGTGGAAGGGTGATCAGATCTTTTGCTGCTCTGTTCGCCCTCTTAACTCTGCCGTCTCCAGAAAAAAGAAACTTGACTCAACTGCAGTTCTCCTGGGAACCCTGCTCTGGCATGGCTCCTTTTCTTCCATTCACAGTGAACCTCCTTTTAGAAGTCATAATCTGCCCTGGAATCTGGTTTCGTATTTTGAGTCAGAAAAATACTAGCTCATTCTTCTCTTTATTCCACGGTATGTGATATGCAACTTTTCTGATGCTATCAAGTATATTTAACACCCCAATAAAGGGATTGGGATTAACTTTTTTAATATTTAACTCCAATATAAAATTTGGACTCTCCTCTATAGGAGGAACATTTACTTTAAGTTGGATCCTTGATATTCGACACTGGTTCACTGTTCACTGTTTCCAGCCATTCATGGATGTGTTCCAGATATGCCCCTGACACATAAAACAATTTTTTATTATTTGAATACTCTTATGGTAGCTGGAACCATTTTTCAACAAAAGAGCTCACTCAGGGTGATATATTTGGTGAACAGGCTTCCCAAATAATTCTTCATGAGCCCGTACTGAACTACTGCACACTGGTAATGTACATGTTAGAGATGTTGCACTGGGCACAGATGTTCCACCAACACCAGGATGTCAAGCTGAGAAACTGCTGGCCATTAATCCTACATTATTAAAAAGGAGCCCTATTTATACACCTACTGCAACTGCTATGAGAATGCCATGAAGCTGAAAGAAATGTTACCCTGATATGAAACTTTAGTAAAAAACAAACTCCCAGCTTTGTGGACAAGCAAGAGAAAGATTCTAGAGAATGCCAACTGTAACTTCTTGACTTCTGTTCCTTTAACAAGACAAAACCAGGCACTGAAAATGCAGGCAGGCGTTGATTTGCTTGGGGAAGTTGATTGGCTGAGCAATATCAATTTTGTAGCACATTTGCTCCCTTCCACGGGGCAGAAGAAGTGCAGTAGGTTTATCCTGCAGGACTGTCTCACTGCAACCAGATCAGCCTCTATCCAACCACAGTACCCAGGAAATTAGGGAAAGATGCATCAAGTCTATTATTTGTCAGTTCAGGGCATTTCCTTCATTCCTTGCTCAGGTCATTTGGAAGGACAGAGCCATTTCCAAAATCTCACACTTTTCTCCAGAATGCTCTATTCTTATGTGTCAACATCACTTTTCTTGTGCGAAAATTAGTATTTTTATTCCAGCTATTGCCCACCGGATCAGAGTCAGAATGAAGTCTTTACTGAGTACAGGGCTCCAATGCTGTTATTACAAAATTCAATTTTTCAGTATGGTGTGTTCCTACTTACAGCTGTGCTACCATTTCTGTGTTGCTGGAAGTCATCTAAGAAGAACACTGCAGACAAGAGCCAGGCAGAAGCACAGCCACAGTGATGTGGGCATTGCTGGCTATGCAGCCATGGCAAAACTCAAGAACCTACATAAAAAGTGAGTCAGATAACTGGATGTCAGCCTGAGGTAGTATCTGTGCTGCCATGACAGCACAAGCAGCTCAAGACACTGGCATTTATCTTTCAAACATGACCTAATTGCCATTTCTTCCATTAGTGCTAATTATTCTGAGTGGCCCTTATGTATCAAGCTCTTACTTATATCAGTTGAATAACATCTGCTCCCTGTTCATGATGGAATGTTTCAAACTAGAGAAAATTTTTCTCATTTCAAGAGCACTTGCTGTACTCTTTCTGTCCTGTGTGCTAGGAGGAAGGGCAGTTTGGAGAAGGATGTGTTTTGCCTTATCTGCAGCTGGAATAGATTCTCCAGGCAAAGGTGAGAAGCAGAAAGGAACACAGGGGTTACAGCAGCTACACTCAGTATCCCCAGTGCCTCTCTGCACTGACACACCTGATTTTGGTCCTCAGTTCGGACTAGATTTGTAAGGATGCCCCAGCTTTTGAGTGTCAAAACTTTTTTGAGTCTCTAAAACTAACCAAAAGGTTAAGAAAACAGAACAGAAATAATATAGAGGTGACACAAATTGCACTAGAAAATGTAAACATAAGCCAGTTTGTGAAGAGAAGGATTGTCCTTCCATGAACATGGAAAGAATCATACCCCATTCATCCTGTGTTGAATGCAATCAGAAATTGCCATTGAATATCATCCATAGATATATAAAAACAACAAAAAGCATTGGCTCAGTTCCCCTCTTTTGTGCAGCATGTACAAATTCTGTTGTATTTTTTCCTTTTTGTTATGGTAGTGCCAATCCTGAATGAAAGAGTTTACCAACATATAAAAAGATTTGGATGGAAATATAATACCATCCAAAACCTGCAGTTTTGTAATTTGTCTTTTCTAAAACCCCAAAACACCATGCATAGCTTTTTCAAATTGACATCTGCAGTTATGCCCCAACCACAAAAACATGCCTATGCTATAATGTGGATCCGAGAAATTACAGTTTGTTTCTGTGATCTCAACTGTATAAAGTCTCCAAACAGTTATTTTGGACAAAACATATTGCTATGTTGTTATTAAACCTTTTAAGATCACTTTCTATGAATTCTATTATTTCAAATAAATAGTTTGGTATTTCAGAAGGAATTCAAAAGTAGGTAATTTTAAAAAAAACTTGATAGTATCTGATTGACCTTGTTTTGAAGAATGTTTGAGTAGGCAACAGTCTTAAATTAATGCAAGTATGTGAGCCAGGTCTGGCCAGGCTTTGGCCAAAGCCATTTATGTCTTGCCTATATTGACAATTTTTCTCTAAGCTGCTCTAGAGATGACTCCTCAGTGCTAGGAACTATGTGAAGCTCCACTGTCTCTGGATTCAGCTTGGATGCATTGGGGTTTGTATGCTTGTGCCAGCTAAGATTAGAGACCTCTGCTAGTAGGCCTTGTTTCATTGCTGTGTGTTATACTTCCCTGTCACTTGCTATTATTCCTTACATTGTGCTGAGTTCCTGCTGCAGTCTGGGTCAGCAGAGGGATATTTGTTAGTGCATCTCCTTATATAAACACATTTTAGTGGTAAAATTTTTTTGCGAAAATCTTCATTTAAATTACATGTACTTCAAATCATGACAACATATAGGGAAACTGGAAATAAGCCTCAGGAAAGCAGTTTAACAGGATGCTTGGGTACCTAGCTATCATTCTTCGTTAATGGTTTGAGGGAAAAATATTGTATTCTTCAAGTAAGAATTTAAGAAAAGCAGAAACTCTTCTTTAATTCATGCATTGATGCTTTGCAAGAAGATTCCAAGTAAAACCAGAACTGAAATTTAAATTAATGTCATTCTAACTCTGTATTAGTGCGACAGGAGTCTACCTGGCCCTGCAATTCCCATCCCATTGAAGACTGGCTACTGGAAACTGGTTGCCTGATTACCAATGAAATAATTCAGATCATAGAATTTGTTCTGGGCAATCTCATTTCTAGGGATGAAAAGGAGCAACAGAGTCCTGTACAAAAATATGGTGCCCTATTTTATTACTATTATTTCTAATTCCAGCTGAATTATGGATCCAAGTATAGAAGGACACTGTTCACATGTATAAGTGAAATAAAGGAAGAAGATCTCTGGAACTGGTAGAGTGATGTAGGACCATAAATTTATTTAACTTTCAGGATCAGAAAACTCTTCAAATTGAGATGCATTCTTTTGCTATCACATTCCGTAAGTTTCCAAGTTGTGACTAATTATATATGATTTATCTAGGCAATCAGGTTTTTAAATGATATAAACTGTGCTGGTAACTGAAAATAACAAATTAAAATGCAAATAGGAGGCAGTTGTTCAGAAATTTTGGTGGTTCTGACACAACTGGTTTGGGCTGAGACTTTTCTTGGCCTTGTTCTACAAACAACCATTTCCCATTAAGAATCTTTTGAAAAGTGCAAGGATGGCAGATTTGATGGCATGGCTCAAACACTCAGTTGTTGGCCATGTTTGAGACAAAGCTATAAATGGAATGGTAGCCCTGAGGTAGCCCTGGGGTGGTGCAGCACAGCCATGACCCCCAGCCTGCCAAGAGGGGTACAAGGTCGCCGTATGGTGAAGTAAAGCACAACAGATCCTCAAATGCATTTGGCCTTTTAAGAAGTGCTTCCAACTCCCTCACTAAGCAAGGCCAGGAGAGCTGTTTCAGATGGTAACATGGTTAACATGCACCTTCTCAACGTAGTGGCTGTTCTGTCTTTCCTGTCATGAGGATATATGGATTTCATTTTTTCACTCTACTCAAGACTGAGAACAGTAGGGATTTTCTGTTTTCAGCTGAAAACTGTCAGTTTTATGGAAGCAGAACAAGCTCCTTATGGAAAAAATGAGACTTATTACCTTAAAAAAATTAATCTAACCTAACTGCAGAATAGAAACTTTTAGATAAATTCCTCTTAGCCTTTGACACTTGGTCTACATTTCCTTCATTTTCCAAGACAGGTTTTATCAATAGTGCTCTTTGCTATGTGCTGGTAAATGTCTGCATAACTTATAAGCCACAGGCATCCAGGACAGAGTGAAGGAACAAGCAGTACCTGATGGAGGCATGAAATAGCAAGTGTTTGTGAGAGGTACGAGGAAGGTTTTCATGCGGCACAGTTTATCCAACTGTGAAAACATTACTTGGGATGTTAGAGAGCGGGTGCTCGGAGCTCTTTTGGCTGCTGACCAGGATAAATGGTCCAAGCAGAGGAGCTGACTGCAGAGTAGTTACACATAAAGAAGACACAAAGAAAAAAGAGAAACATGACCCAAGAGAGAGCAGCATGTGGGTTGAGAGATTAATCAAGTATTTCCTGAGTTATTTTTCCCTGTGTCCTGCTCCTCAGTGAACTCTATTCTTTCCCTCCTTCTCTAGTAATCCCACCTTGCATGGTTCTGTGGGTTTATGCACATAGTTGCAAATGTTATCACATCTCTTTCTTCAGGATGCTCTCTGGTTTGAGGCACAATCACACATTGCTGAGAAAAAAACCCCAAACCTCAGTACAATGAGGGAACAGAGTTCAACTCTACCACCACAGCTTTTCATTGAAAATATCTGAAAATCACAAATGAAGCAAAAAAATACAGCTTTTCTCCTTCATGACATCTCCCTCAATCACACTTCCATGACTTTTTCCACACGCTGAACATAATTCTTACTCTTACATTTGATTCAGCTGTGTGTAAGTGTGCATCTCAGATGATCTTTCCGCACTCATCAGTACTCCAGACTCACCACTGAATGCCCCCTGAGAGCTCGTCAGTCATCCCATTGCCATTCTGAGCTGTGTTCAAAGAACAAACTGAATGAGATTTGTTTCAGACTAAGTGAGAATGAGTTTGTTTAGTGATCTTGACAGGTTGGAGAGATCTCCATGCTCCAGGTTACTCATTTGTATATTAAATTTTCATCCTGTTTGGATCTGGCTGAACGCTTTCATACAAAGCCAATATTTTGCCACAATCTAGTAAGGAATATTTAAAAGCACTGCAACAAAATAAAATCCTAAACCCAGAAGAAATCTGACATATCCTGAAATCTATATGGAATTGGATACTCTCCTCTGCTCTTGATTTTACAAGCAAACAACTCAGGTACAATATAAAATACAACGATGTGAAACATGGCATACCTTTGGGTTATTTTCATTGCCATATAGTAGAATGCTTTTTTGTGGCTGATAATTCCAGCAAGCTGCAGACCATTCTACTTCCAACCCATCTAGTATCTCTAAAATATTAACTTAACTGCTGAAGTAATATGGCATAGAAACCACTGGAATATAAATCTAAAGACAGTTGAAGGTTTCCAGTATTCAGGACATCGTCTGCTCATCACTTTTCCCATCACATCCCAGAAATGTACAATTGCAAGAGATCTTCCTTGCAGAACTCACCCCCTCAGTGCATGAAATGAGCCATTACCAGCTACACACTGAACAAGGTTTTGTCTGACCTTAACTTCAAGTGTGAAGGATTGCAAAGCCTTAAAATGTAGCGTGGGGTGGTGATTTTTTTCCCATTAAGATGCTCTTAATTGGTTTTTGTACTTGTTTTTTTCTGACACCCAACCTAATTATTCCTGTTGCAAATTAAAGGGTCATGGTCTCATGATTTTATAGTCAGAGGACAGAGAATCATCTCTCTGACCAGCTTATGCACATTGGAGAGTCTCACACTGTAATCTGACATTTGATGACCTTTTTCACAAATCTTTAATAATTTTGACTTTGCCAAAATATGATCAAATTTTCCACTCTGCCAACTACAATATGCTTTTCCTTGGCAGCTTCTAATGTTCTGTGGAAAGTCTGATCTATTGTTTTTGTATGCAGATAAATGCAATTTATTATTGCTAATAGTTGCCTGTACATTAATGATGCACTGGCTTCCCCACAGTATGACATGCCATCTCCTTGCTCTCCCACCTTTTCAATATTCCTACAAAGTAATTAGCAGTGTTTAACGACCTGCACTTACACACCTGTGTCATCACACCCATTTCCACGTTACACTGCAGCCTATGCACAACTCCTGCTCTGCAAAATGAACCCATCCCATTCAAGTCTTTTTCTTCCTGCTATTTAATTCTTAAAACAGTATGATTGCAATGCACTTTGACTACATCAAGCATTTTCTATCATTCATTCTTGCTTATTTGAATACTGTTTGAGTTTGTGGAAACCATTGAAGTATTGTGCCATTTTATTAGCAGCAGCACTGATTAGTGCTGCCCAATATGGTTTTCAGTGTAGTTCTGTTTCACAGTTCTTCGTGCTTACAATACATTTTTACAGATGGTTGCTTTGCCATATGCATGCTGTGCTTCACACAACTGCTTTAATGTGTTGTTTTTATTACAAATAAATCTGTTCTCTGCTGGGCATTTATCACTTGTTTTTATGGTAAGTTCATATATCCTAAATAGATGTTCTTTTAAGTCTTCTATTGTAAAACACTATTTTAAGACACTATTTAAAATTCACATTCCTGCGTTGCAGTAACAATGACAGAATACAAATGGAATTGGAATTCCCTTTCAGAAGGACAAGTGCAAAGGAAAATGTGTCAGTAGGACTGTCAGTATTAAATTCCACTTTAATTCCTTCATTAGAGCATTCCCTAACTCTTCAAATTCAGTATTCTTTTATGCCCTCCAGTTCTACACCAGCATGATTAATGCTCTCCTCTGTGGACCATTTTTAGTAGATTGTTATGACTTTCTCACATCATAATTTTGTGTGGCTTTTCCAAGTGATAGACAAAGATCAATCACCCATTCTCATTCTTTGCCAGGTTTCTACTTAGAATACTTGGATTACTCCATTGTTTCCAAACAATACATTTTCCATTTTCCAAAGATTATTATAATAAAGATATGACTTTGTAGAAGACTGGTATGAGATAAATTTTCAGCTAACTTAATTTCACAGCACCTGCCAATCCTTTACAAAGTTATAATTCCAGCCTAGATAAAGGTCCTGTGTCTTGGTCTTAATGACAACTACAACCAAGGTTTATTCACAACTATGACAAATTCAACTTTCATAAAAGAGTGGAATTTTATTTGTTTGTTTGAAGAATTATGGGATTTGCATGGTTTTATTTGGTGGGGAGGGGGGCTCCCCCAACAATTCTTCATATCTACTTTTCTTATTTGGAAAGCTCATTTGAGAGCCCCAAAGGTCCCTGAATTCTTTCAAGATTAAAGTTTTAAGTTTTCAAGCATAGAGTTTTATTTCTAGTTACTAAAACATTGTAGGCATTAAATTATTGGTTGCTAAATACTAAACTTGAAAAAATAAGTTGTCCTTTACATTTAGCTGTGGTTCATCAGTGAAAATTGTATATTTGAAAGGTGTAGTTCTATATTTATTTAAAGCTGGATCCACTAAACCACAAACAAATGCTTTTCTAGTCTCCTGCTTCTAGAAAATCAAATAGAAGCTTGCAATTACTTGACCTGCACACCATCTGTTGCTACACATATCTGCACATCTTCAGCAGGAGTCAGAGGAGCTGGAGGGGTAGGTATGTCTGGGAAGTCAATCAGCATTCTTGGGGTTTAACATACTTCAGAATAACTCTCCTTGTTAGAAATGTTGTTCGGTGGTATAATGAGGGATTGAGAAGCATTCATGTTGTGCTCTTACTTGAGTTCCTATGGTCAAAACTTCAGCATAAGACAACAACAAGAAATATTTGCATTAATTTGTTTGATTTGGAGCAGATCTTTGGGGGAAAAAAAATTGTTCTCCATTGATTTTGAATTTTTTTTATGGTTGTGACAGTTCATTTTTCTTTATCTGGTTAAATATCTATGGAAAGCTGTTCAAACAGGTTCATCAGTAACATATGTCAAACGACATAAAATTAGACCAAGCAGTGGCATCTGCTAGCAGCTATTTTATTAGCTTGGAAAGTTCAGAAAAGGAAGAGCACCAGAGAAACCAGTTCTGTGAGAGAATATTGAACACTAACTGAGCAAGTCAGAGGAATCAC
This sequence comes from Monarcha castaneiventris obscurior, assembly GCA_026261815.1. Lineage (NCBI taxonomy): Eukaryota > Metazoa > Chordata > Aves > Passeriformes > Monarchidae > Monarcha > Monarcha castaneiventris. The sequence goes on along the minus strand of JAMPIT010000258.1, from coordinate 19,922,132 downwards.
AGAATACTCTGAGTTGGAAGGGACACACAAGGATCATCAACCCCAAACTTAAGTGAACGGCCCATATGGGGATCAAACCCACCACCTTGGCATTATTCGTGCCATGCTCCAACCAGCTGAGCTCATCTCAGGGTAAGCATTGCCAGTGGCACAAAAAGGCAGTGAAATAGCCCATCCTCCCTTGAAATGCAGGTGCATGCTTGTTTTCCATTGATTCCTACATAAAAGATTTTTTTGCATCTACTGTATACTCAGCTTACACTATGAAAACTGCAAAGAGCCACTCTTCTCCCTGTAGGGAATATTTTTTATCACAAAAATATTTTTACCCCCAAGTACAATGTTTCAGTGCCTTTTTGCAGACTCTTTACATAAAGTATGAGTTTGCTTACAATGCTAGAAAAACTGTAGGCCAACATATTTTTTAAAATAAATATAAAATCCTGACATTAGCAAAGTGATTAAACACACAACAAAGGTTTGCACTCAGAGCACACCATAGTTTGGTTATTCAGTACTATTTTTGTGATATTCTTAGAACTGAATGAGGGGTTTTTCAGCTTGCAAAAGTGACCTGAAATAATTTAGTTTTATTAAACTCATTTTTAAGTTAATAAATTGATACTGCATCATTACATCTGCAGTAGTACTGCAGCTCCAGATCTTGCAAATATTGCATAAGTTATGAGAATTGTAGGCCAGCTGGGAGTCCTATTTACTATGATAAAGAATCAAAGCAATGTCCTTAGAGAGCAGTACAGTTATGTAGCTCATTAGAATGTTTTGAAATAACAGTTTAATTCAGATAAAAAAATAATAAATTCAGATCTGGGTCAAGCATATATTAAAGACTTGAATTCATTCTGACTTTCCCCATCTGAAAAAACAACTTAAAAAAATTAACATCCATTAAAAATTTTAGTTTGTAAAATCTGCATTACCTATTGAGGGTATATTGTTGTTACATGAAATTTCCAACCATTTCTAGTTGATTCCTAGTGTATAAAATTCTGCCTCTGCCAATTAGACATGCGTCAGTCCCTCAGTGCAAAGCCATTTTACCATGTGATGTTCTAATGCAAAAGGCACGACACATGAAAAAAACATCGGGTTTGCAGAGTGAATATTTAGTTATTCTTTAGGTTGTCATTTGTGGCTTTATGAAGGAACAAATGTTAAAAAAAAAGAGAGAAAGGCGTTCTCTTGCAAGCAGAGAGGGATACAGAAGATTACAATACTATGTACATCATAATCATATATTTACTGCACAAAACCAACCACAGAAATATATACATCCATTTTGAGAGTTACAGCAGATGTTCACCTATTTGAAGTGAAGGCCCCACCCCCATAAAGCACTGCCTAAGGCGAGAAACATCAACAACAAACCAAACCAAATAACAAAATCAAAATACATACATGACTAATCCTATCTGTAGATCTCAGTTCCCCAGTTCCTCAACTGGAGGCTTTTGGCTTATAAGATGACCTAAAAGAGCTAAAAATATTCAGAATATGCAGGTAGCTGCTCTGTAACTTATTTCAACCGACTCATTACAAGGGTTTTGAAAACTGCCAAGCTGCAAATAAAAGCTACTCTCAACCTACATTCCTTTTAAAGGTCACCTGCAAAGCAAAAAAAAAGGAAGAAAAGCTGTTCTTCCCTTTTATCACCTAATGATTAGGTTATTTGCCCATGAAATTCCAACCAGGTTCCACTTCAGCCTGACAGGATTCACATATGTATTGCCAAGTGAGAGATGTGGATGTTGGAGCCCACTACCATGACCAGTTGTGCAATTTCTATTAAACAGATAGAGGCTAAAAATCACAAAACCATGTGGAGAGGGAAAAGTAGAGGAAGGACTGCACCAGCACAGAGTAGGAAATGAACCAATTCTGGTTTTAGCATGACTGTAAACTAGAAGAATTTTTGCTCCCTCTCTCCATAGGCACACTACAATGCACACACTGGCCTCGTTCCTCAGTCCTGAGTCAGTAACTCAGCAGAAGGCTCTCCCAAGGCATGCAAGCAACATGCAGCACCTGAGGAAAGCCCATTCCTCCCTCTCCTTACCACTCTTTCCCAAGTGCTCAGATGTGCTGGAGTGGCTTCCTCTGATGCCAAGGGCTCATATGGCTCATACCAAAGACTGATTACAGAAAGGACAAAACAACCATCCCCATCATTAACCAACAATGAAACCCAAATAATGTGATGAATTGATTTACTTATTTATTTATTTGTGAGGGCTAGAAATAAAGGGTGAGGGCTCTACTCCTACCTTCCAACTACTCCTGTTGCACTCCTGCTTCCCAGAATGTTGGTAAGGCCCCAGCCTCTCAGACTATTGTGTCTATAGAGGAATACAACACAAGAATTTATGTTCTTTTCCACTTCTCTTGTTTGCCTAGATAGCTTTATGTCATTATTTTAAAGCCAGTGTGCATTCATAAGGATTGCATTACCACAAGTTTTTCCCATGTCTGCATTTATTTACTCATTTTCCCAGAAGAGAAGAAGAAAATACCTTTAGGAATGGATTGGACTCAGTTCATGTACTAATCATTATATATATAATGTGTGTATATATGAAGACGTAAAAACATCCAAAAAAACTGACATAGCAGTTGCCACTATAAACAAAAAAAATAGGCTCTCAGACATGAAAATACAACATTTACTTGAAGGAAAAAAGAGTTCTTATCTTTCAACTGTCCTTTTAATACAACCAAATTAAACAGATGTGAAGGAGGAAAAACAGAAAAATGTTCTAGTTGTAACTGGTGTTCTGGGCCACGTAGTCACAATATGCTGTGTAATTTTCAGTTCCAGTCTTCCACCCACCAAAAAAGCCTTAAATGTTTGTTATACTGCTGTTCAAGTGGTTATTGGGTACATAAAATGGTGTCTTCATCGTTAGAAATTCATTGAGAGCTATCAATTGCACCACCTGAAAATCCCCTACTTTACAATTCAAGAACATAAAATTAATTTTAATAGCAATAAACTGTTTCAGAAAAAAAATCAATTTGGAGACGGTGTTCTGGGTATACTGATGGTACCCTCTTATTACTACAGATATATGTTTGCATTCACACTTGCTAGATTCAGCTAACCTGCCACAATGAATTATTTTAAAAGTCAAGGAGCAAGCAGTTTCCATCTACAGAAGTGAATGATGATTGAATAATCTTTTTGGATGTTGCCAGTAGTAAATATCTCCAGATTTTGGCTCAAACATCTTTGTCTTAATGTCAAAGGAGACAAGTAAATTCAGTTTGAAAGTTGTAGGAAATACTAGTGCTGGCATATACTCAGTAGACTCAGCACATCCATCAACACCATGTATTTGTCCTCAAAACTGAATTATGAATTTTTGTGCCTTAGGTCTCCTACTGTCCTTTTCTAAAAATAATAAAAAGAAGTGAGAAAGATGACTATATTTCTGTGCCTATGAGTCTTTGTTCTTTGCTTTAAAAAGCTACTTTTTGTTTGCCCACTCTACATAAGATTATTATTAAGTATTTACTCTGATGGTAATGACCATGTCATGTCCTTCACGAGTAGTGTGAGGATTTTAAGCAGTTGAGTGTCTCGTGGGAATGTCAGAAACCCTGCCACCACCCATCTGCAGTTAGAGACAGCACACAGGCACGGATACCACAGCAAACCCCAACATCTGTCATTCGGTTTTGCTCTACCTTTTATGCACATTTTATGGTGGCAACATTTCCTCTTCAGGATGGACTGGGGGGAATTTACAAATTCAGATCATGTGCAGAGAGGTCTAATTTGAGACATCTAAAATTAGAAAAGGCAATTCAGGTTTTTGGTGGTTTTCTTTGTTTGTTTGGGATTTTTTAAGTATTTTTTTTTTAATCACTGGTACACCTTTGACTCCAAACCTTAAATTTGCTGGTAGATATTAGTTAGTCTTTGGAGGGGTTGTAGATGGAGCCTGTCTTGCTTTGGCATCTTGCAAGATCCTAATCTGTAGATTAGTGGATGGATCAGTGCTGCCTGACCACAACAATCTCTTCATATTTCTTAATTGGCATATACTCTAATTAAATGTATATACATTTCACAGAAAAGAACTATTAAAAGATTTATGATAATGGAAGTTCTAGCATAAGGGGAAAATTACTTTCTTATAACTAAATAGTTTATACAATGAGTACAGCTTTTCTTAGCGAGGTAAATACATTTGTAAACTGTTAGGTCCAACCCCAAAATGAATGTGTCTCTGTCTCTCTCATAACACTTCTAGCGACTGGAAAAAAATATTCCCAGATAAACACAGTAGTGAATCTATGGATTCACAGCTTCTGCTAAAGCAATCACTGTAACATGTAAACCACTGCCTTCAGACATAGGAAACATCCTGAAGCAGGTAAATTAAAATTTATTTTTACAGATTGGAAACTGTTATTGTCAGGGCACCACACATCTACATAGATTTACTTTATTCCCCCCCAGGATCAATGTGCAATGTCAGATAATAACATTACAGAATTCATGCCAAGGGTTCCACCTCTGAGACTCTCTGTGCATTAACTATGGAAATTGCTGGCTGCTGACTTTATTTCAGTTGCCCTATTAAAAAACCCTCACATTTACTAAAATTACTAATTTTAATAAAACACATAAAGATACCATCTTTGTGAGCTCATTTACATAGCTAGTATAAGTGAATTTAACAAATATGATTGACCAAACTTATAATTAACAATCTCAGTTTCATCAAGAAGTGATGAACACTTTATGTTGTACTTCTAAGCTGGTATTTTTATATAGGCAGAATGATCTTCAATAGAACCTGAGAACCACTTTGCTACCCTATATAACCCTCAGACTATACACTAATCAAAGCAAGAGTATCAAGAAATATTTCTCAAAACAGTTAGAATTTTAGCATAATTTAAATTTACTCTGGATATTGTGTAATTATGGGCTGGCAATATCATAATGTTCTGTAAAGGAGCTGCAAGGCACCTACCTCCAGTGAGATACAGATTGGCCAAAACCCAATGGGAAATCTAAGTTTCACATCCTACTCTCCCTTGAAATGAAATCCTGCCCCCTCTGGAAGTCAAGGGGAGTTCCACTCTTGACCTTAGTAGGAATGATTCAATCTGTAAATAAAAGAAGACTTCTTTATTGAGATCCTTTAATTTTGTGTCCTGTTGGCTGATACCTTTTTAAAAAGGAAGTGAGATCTGTTCACAGTCCTTAGTTTTGCAAACCCCAGGGAGTCCAATTAGAAGTAGAGGGAAATTTAAACAGCTGTATTTTGCCACTTAACCACGGAAAACCATTTTGTACCAGACACATAAAAAAGCACGTTTAAATGTGACAATGAATTTGCCAGCATGAAGGAAGTTCAAGTCACATGGTTAAAAAGTAAAGTTTTCTAATGCTGCACTGTTCAGTTTTCATGGGCTTTTACACTCTTAGCTGAACTATTCATATTAGCAAACCGGACTGTATAATAATTTATCATGATTTTCCCTTTCTAGGTAGGGAAAAAACAATACAATCTATTTATACTTGTTCTACTCATTTACTTTTTAGCTTACTCAAAGTGAAATCCAATGTATTTCACTATTTAATGACAGACGTCAAACACTGAAAAGGCATTTAATGATTCCCTCTGCTAGAGTCCTTAATTACAAAGGGAACCAAGTTCAGTGCTGTTATTTAGTTACATTCTAAAATGTTTCTTGGACTCTCTACAATCATTTTATTCTCATAGACTGGATGATGTCTCCAGCATGGCTAGTCCAGCCTCTGGATGCACGCTCTCCTGACTCTATAACAAACACTTGTCATCTGCCAAACTCAACTTGCTAGGGCTTCGTCTACACTGTAGTTGGAATGGAAAAAGCTAGGATATCCAAGCAGAGAGTTTGCTACAGAAAAACCACAACAAACCAAACTTCAGAAAGTAGACAAAAAAGGCACTTAAAAGACACCACAGACTTTTAAGGGGAAATCTCAACTGAGATGGATTTCAGAACACAACAAAAACTTAAAAAGGGATCAAACATCTTGTCATCACTTGTCAAGTGGCTCTTTTAACATGCTCATACCTGACAGATTGCTTTCCTTCCTTCCAGGAACAAAAAAGACAGTACAACCTATATTAATATTTACATTAAACAGACAAAACAATCTCATGAACCACCATGATGGACAAGGGAGGAAAACCAGAGACTGTGAAGAATGAGTGGAGTAAATTTTTGGATATGATCACTAGCACAGTCTACTCTCTGTACTAGTGCTTTTTACTTCTAAACAGGTCAGTTTGATAAAGTCAAATAGCCAATGTATTCAAATTCTCTTTTCTTCAGAATGATACCTCCAGAGTTTTTACACCATAATTCACCTCTTCTTATCTACTTTTACTGACTTCTTTGTTGTAAAAACTCCTCCAACCATTATGCCGAAGTTCAGTCCAGCAAATGCTGTGCTGATTCCTGACGTGTGTGAAAATTTACATAAAATCCCTCATGTTGATTAATTTAATTATTTTTCTAAATGAGAAAACCAGGAACTCGGATGTTTTCTGCCAAGAGAGAATCTGACTCCCTGGAGTAAGTTTTCATGAGAAAAAAGCACAGCCAGCTCAAAGTCAAGCATTAGATGAAAGCAGATAACGTCTCTTGCAGAAAAATTATAAAACTCTTCTATCAGTTCCCTCATGTCAGAAGACAAGAGCTGGAAATCAGCAGGACTACGTACAGTGGCCAAGTGTGTAATTTTCAGTGTAGACTGTTGAACTGATACTTTTGCACGTCTCTCTGCAGTCTGATGTGGACAAAGCACAGCTGCCAAGTGTGCAGTGCTGGGACAAAGCAGAAATAATGAAGTGTTACAGCCCAACAGGGAATGTAGGTTAAGGATTTAAACAGGCAAAAAGTGTGAAGGGCTGATGCAGAGCAGTCCAGCTGCCAGAAAAAGGAATAGGCAAGAGGGAAAGGTACCTGCAGTAATCATGTCAGAAGAGGCTACCCAGGTCTAGAGTCAGGACATTGGCCAGTCATTTATTAGCATTTTGAAATCTGATTTCAGCTTAAACCTCAGGAAAGCCAAGTTAACAAATTCTGTTCATTGGATTGAACAGTGAATATGAAAAACACTGAAGTTATCTGGAAAAGGAAAGGATGATGTGGGGCTGTGGATATCCCACAGGAAACTTTTAATGATGGCAATAAAATAATTAAAAAAAAAACCCAAACAAACAAGAAAACCCCACCAACAATAAAATGCATCAATGTATGCTGTATAAAACTCGAAGAGTTAGTTACATCCTAAAAAAAGCAATGACCTAAAGTTATTCAAGCACCTCTCAAGATAATAATAATGCAGACCCAGTATAAGATAGTTAAAAGAATGAAAAACTGTTTACAATAACATCTCTAAAGATAGCAAGACAAGGGGTATGAAAATATTTTTCTTTGGATCATTTAATCTGTGGAATTATTTCCTTTCTTCCTGTTAGAAATATAATACTGAACTGAATGAACCCTGATGAAGAGCTCAAAGCAAAGGAAGCAGGAAGGAAAGTAAGATTCCAAAGGTAAATGGGTGTAATATGGAGGGAAAAATATAAGATTTAGATCTACAATATTACTCTCCAGTCAACTAAAGAAAATGCAGCCTTTTTTTTCACCTCTATTATCCTCCCCACAGCCCTAAGATTTTAACTGGGTTCCTGATAAGCAAAAAATTGGATCCATTTGAAGAATGCATTGAAGAATCTGAAGTTATTGAAACTCAGCATTAAAAAGGTTCTTTTGCCTAAGAGTGGCAGCTGGTAAGAGCACTAAAAAACATCACAAAAAAGTTTAGAAACAGAGAGAGGATGGCACATGAAAGTGAGCAAGACTGAAAAATAAAGCAAATGTGGTACTTCAAAATTCTCTTGCCTCATTTCAAGAGGGTAGTGACCCAAAGTCAGAGACTAATGTCAGGTTTAGGGCACTAGAGTGGCACTTCCTAAACACATCACAACATTTCAATGCTTGGGCTTTAGACAGCTCAGATACCCTAGGTCATCCTGCTCTGCTGTGAAATCTGGGAGGAAAAAAACAGTATTTGCTGCAGAAGTAACAAGAGGACAGCCTGCCACATTAACATTTAGAAACACAGGGGTAACGATAAACAAGGCAACAAAAAAAGCCAAATATAATTTGAAAGCTAGGATCTTGTATAAAGATATAATTGAAGTACTTGAGATTTTGAGCTTAGTAGTGGGCTAGAAAAATATTCTCTTGTTACACTAAAGCTAAAGATGGAATTGGTTCAATTGGCTGCTGTAAAGGCATATCAAGAAACCATTGTTTTATTGAGTGTTATTTTCATATGTTGGCATTTCCATTCATCTCTCAAAATGAACAAGGTGGGACCATAGACACACATAAGAGATTGATTACTCTAATTAGAAGGGTACCCTATGATTAAAACTGTGATATAAAAACAAACAAACAATCAAAAACCATAAATATCAGCTGTTGAGAGCCATCCAAGAGGTAGGTATAATTACAAGAGTAATTCAAACATTTTGCTGCTATACTGGAAGATCAGAGGTGTGAGTCCTGTCTGTTCATCTTTCAGATCTTTCAAATAGCTCAGCATACAGAAATTGTCTGCTTTTAACATTGTTTCCAGATGTACCCTTGGCCAGCTTTTGTCTTCTTATTTGGACTGATATGAATGACCTGAACCTTGGGAATACAATTATACTCTGGGATAAAAATGTTATTTTCTGCAAATAAAGAACAAAAAGTTGCAAGGCAAAGATATGTGGTGATTTAACATCTAAGTTGCTCTTCACCCTGGAAGAGAGGGCAAAGGAAGTTTTGATTACTCCACCCATATTTGAGTTTCTATGTATGAACACACTCCAATATATTGAAGGAGTTAATTAGATGGTTTCTGATTCAGTCTTACAGCACCAAGTGTCCATTGATTTACAGATTAACAATTATGTTATTATCATACTTTTTTTTTTTTTGAGAAAAATAGAAAATAGATCAATTGGAAAAAAATGTAATTGAGCTAAATAATTAAGTCAAAGCTACAGAATTTCCATTTCAGCAGTGGTGACTAATCCCTCTGGTAGGGCAGGCAGGACACCCTCAAGTATTAGTATAGGGAGTGCAGCCCTAGAAAGATGCCAGTGTGTGTGACACAGCTGGGCTGTGGGTGACACTGCTGGGCTCTGTGTACTAGAATCAATACACAACAGATCTGCCCAGAGTCTGCTTTCAGCCCACACTAAAAGCTCTTTGGCCCAGCAGTGACAGAGGCTGGAGACAGACTGCCAGAGCCAAGACAAGTAAATATTGCCAGCTCCCAAGAGCTGTCACTCCCCAGAGCCCCACGGCTGCCTTCTGGCCATCCTGCTGCCTCCCCAAAGCCAGACCTGCAGCCAGCCCTTGACAGGAGCAGGCTGCTGGCTTCTCAGGAACAAGAATCACTCAGTGTGTCACAGATCCCAGGAGTTATCCCGCTGATCCACAAAGACTCCACAAGCTGTAGTTTAAGCAATATTGCTTTTGACTGATTAAATTTCAAGCAGCTGGACTTCATCTTTCAATGAACCACTAAGCTGAGAAGTCTACTGTTAGTTTGGTGGGAGGATCTCTCTTTGTTCCAAGTGGAGGAATTACTATTAGAGTACGAGGAACCCTCTGGGGGCCTCACATCACATACCAGCTACATATCTTCCATCTAATAAAAAGTATATTTCATCACTATACAACAAACCATGTCAACAAAGAGAACAACAAAGTTCCAACTGCTAACCAGTTTGATATGAGTCAGATCAGCCCAATAACGAAGAGAAATCTGGAAAACACAGTGCTCATTTGGCAGCACCCCAAACCTTACCACTGTGTTTTCATCACTGAGTTTATTTCTGCCATTCATAATACAGTCACCATTTTACAACTCCCTTTATTTTATGTCTTTTACTGCATTGATTATTTGGGCAATACATTCCAAACAACACTCCTTCAAGCTACACTAGCTATGGATGAATTTATTTTGAGACACTTGGTTCACTAGGAGAATAAAATGCTGAGAAAAGGCTTCATCTTGCTGGTGGACACTGAGCTGCTTTCCAGAGTGAGTGCTCACTGGGAAGAAGTGAGTCCCTGTTAGCACTGAAACCAGCAACGCTGCAGTGAGGTCAGATGCAGTTTTTCTCTCTTCTCTATACAAATTATTTTATAAGATAAAATTACTTCCTACTTTTGATGCTGAAGTCTGTGAGTCTGTTCTACGTGGAAGAACCATACATGTGCAGCTCATAGAAAATCATAACTCTTTAGATCACTTTCTGCAATTTCCAGCTTCCCTTACAGATGACTAATAAGAATTCAGTGTTACATAAACATCTAAAATGAACCCTCCTCATCATTCACAAGTGATATTAAAATCACTTGACATTTTAAGTTAGGGTGCAATACACTAGCTTTTCTAAAATTAACTTGAAAAGGAACATTTTTTTACTGTAAATTCTATAAATCGATCAAATTTGCTTATTCAAACCATTATCCTATCTATCACTGACTTTCCTTTATTCAAAAAAAAATGTTGCTCCTTCCACTGAAAGGCCACTATGAGTTCAAATAGATTTCATGTCTCCTTTTAGCAATTGATGTTTCTTTTTACCTAAGGGCAAACATTAACATTTGAACTCCATAAATTTAGTCTCCAAGCAGCAATACTATTTAGTTCACTAAGAAAATGCACAGAATCTGTTTTTCTAAGAAATTGAAAAAAAAATCAGTTTAGATAAAGTAGCTGCTGAAAGTGAGCATCATTATTCAACTTTCTATTACAAATACAGGCAGTGTTGCATTGCTCAGGTAGAATATGAGAACAGCCTTCCCTTCTAATACCTCATTTCTGCACCAAAATTATTTTTTCCTTCTGAAGAAGGTAAAGCTGAAAAAACATGAGTTCTCCCACGAGTGGGAATCTCTGTCCCATCAAGCAAGAGGTCAGCAGTTTACAGCTGTGGAGTCAAGTATGTCTCTTTCAGAAATACCTCTTAACCGTTCTTTTTTGTGTTTGTTGTTTGGCTCATTGGCTGTTTTGCTTTTGCAGCAGTGGGGGGAGTGGAGAAAGTCTTGTTGGGATGGGTAACAATGCTTTCAAAAGTCAAACAAACCGTTGTGTCACCACATGGAACTGTACATACCAGGAACTACATTTATCTCATTTTCTTGATATGTTCTCAGACAACCTTTCATATCCACCACATCCCTGTCCCAGCAGATGTTTGAGAGTCCAAAGATTTGCCATAGCACTGCCCTTCTGACCAAACAGAGACTGGTGACAACGGAGGTCACACACCAGCCAGGAACCACAGCATTTTACCTGGCTGTCTGAACCACTGTTGCTGAAAAGACAAGCATAAAAGAGAAGCAGAGGCCAGTACTTTAAATTGATAGTCTCCTGCCCATGCAGCTGGGAGGCTTATTTTGGTTTGTCTTTAGAAATGAAATAGGCTGATATGTTTTCAGTAGGTGGGGAATCAAACACACTAGACCAAAAAGTCAAAGTGAGTTGGATAAGTAAACAAAATATATCAAAGGAACTTAACTCCTTGGCAGTGGTAACAGTGGATTCCAGTGGAGCTTGTGTCTGGAAAATTGGACTCCAGGGCCCAAAGGGATTAATTTTTCAAATTTATTTTACTTTCCTGTTGCAGATTTGGAACTTTGTACTCTTAGGTCTTCCACTCATTTTCTTTCTCCCTCTAAGAACTGGATAGCAGGTCAGGGAAAAAAAAATTGAAAATATGTACTAATTACACAGTAGGTTGAAAGACTTCCTTTCAATCTTGTACTATAAATAGGAAAACAAACAGAGCTGCTGACATTAGTCACTATCAGAAAGGAAATTATTTCTCTGATTATTCCACATATAATAATATTTTTCTACAATTGTATTTTAAATTCGTAAAGTTACTACAATATATAATGAGTTAACAATTTTATCACATTACTGTTATGAAATGCTATTTCACAGCATTGTAAGACTACTTACAAACACCCCTAAAAAGAGAATGTGAGCACTTAGATACTGTGAGGCCATTTACTAACAAGGACCTGATAATAATGTCCTTCTGGAGCACAGTGCATTGTTTTGGGAAACCAGTAATCTTTAAATCAAACTATAAATTACAATGACTCTTGGCATTCCATCAAAGTGAAGTCTTTGTAGGCATAGCTATTTTAGGTTTTTTCTCTTGCATCATTAAAAGAAAAAAAATCTCTGGATCCTCTGCACAAAAGCTAATCAGAAGAAACGTGACAACTTTCAGATTAACGATCTTTAGAGAAAGGCTCAAGTATGCTTTTTAGTCTTTTATTTGAATGTCTGGGCTTCTTTGAGCCTAAGCAATTCTCACTTTTAAAATGGAGTTCTACTGCTGAAAACCTTCTCTAGTAATTTTATAGAATCATAAACCAGTTTGGATTGGAAGAAATCTTAAAGATCATCTCGTTTGAATCCCCCTGCCATGGGCACAGACACCTTCCATCAGACCAGGTTTTTAGTGGGCAAAACCAGATAAAGTAGGTAGAATACCAAAAGGAATGTTTCTCCCTGATGACTTAATTCAGCTCATCTAAAGCAAAGGGAAAAATCTTCATTTGTTTCATTATATTCTGAATGCAGCTCTAAATGAGTGCAAGTTAGCAGATAAAAGTCAGGCACTATTACTGCAGAGCAAAAACAGTCAAACACAAATCCTACAGCTGACTCATGCGTGTTTGCATTTTTTTAACTAAAGTGCGATTTTTAACCCAAGTTCAGTGAAATCGTTCATCTATTTGTAGACAGATCCTTCCTCATTAAGAGGTATTTTAAGGTAACACACATCATTACATTATGCCAATTCTCTGTCGCAGACATAATTCGTTCTGATTTGACTGAAATTTTAATCAGCTGCCAGGAGAGCAAGTCCTTCACTGGTGGCATTCAAAACCAGCTCTAATATACAAGCTGCCTTGGGAATTAGAGCTGACATTATTGTTATAGCTCTGAATGCAAATACAATGCATTTTTATCTTGCACAGCTGAAAAAGCTAGTTTTGTGTGCCTTGAAAATTAACAGAGAGTAATCTTATTAAACAGCTACAAACTGTATTTACACATAAACGAGTGAAGTGCTACATTTAGATAAGCAACAACTTGAACTTAGCTGAGAGGCATTCAGAACAGCAATTACATTAAAAATCAGGAATTTAACCTAAACCAAACAGTTTGAGAAAGCTTTATTTGACGGCAACATATCCTGTTTGGGGTACAGAGAGGGAGGCCTGACACGACACAAAATGAAATTCTTCCATCCTACAGAGCACGAATAAAGACTTCTCCAGAAGGCTGCATCACACTCTGGGCATCCCACTGCATGTGAAATGTGTGGGGAGAATCAGGAATGAGGAAAAAGTGCAAGCTTTCCAGGTGTGCAGAGCATTTGAAAGAACTGGATTTATTCTCTAAAGGGCAGACTAAGGAAAGATAGAGTGAAGCACTCTAAAACAGGCAGAACAAAGAAGGGAGGAAGTTACTCATCATATAAAAAGACCAAATAACTAATTTTCAATCTGCAGCGGGAGAATTTTTTAGTGGTACAGCCAATGACATTGACAAAAAGGATTGTGTGGTATGTTCAGAACTCACAGTTTTCCTTCCTTGGAACAGAGACAAACTTCAGTGCTCTAAGTTCCAGAAGTCTTATTTGTCATAAACCTCCTAAAAGAGATTGTACAATGGTGTGCAAGCCCTAGATAATGTAAACACAGACACATACGTAGGTATGGAAAGTATTCTCCTGAACAATCACAAAGCTTCTGTAGAGCTACTTCTTCAGAAAATGCAACTTGCAACTCACACCTAAATAAGGTTTCATCAATTTAAGACAGAATGAAATGAACTCACAGTGCCTCAGCACACTACAATGGTATTGTAGTAATTGCTAATTTACCCCCCGCTTGAAATATAACTCAGCAAGAATAGTGAGTTACTCCACTTTTAAGTCTGTATTCCCTTAAGTCTAGGATAATAGCATAATTTAGTTTGGAAAGGACCTCCAGAGATCATTTAGTCAAACCCTGTACTCAAAAGAAGACTAATTAGATCAGGTTGTTCAAGGCCTTGTACAATTGAGCCTTGACTACAGGCTGAGAGACAGATCCCAACACAACTCTGGACAGAATATTCCAGTATTTAGCTATTATTGGGCTTTTCTATTGGGCTTCATTTGCTTTTCTTATTCTGAGAAGTGTTACAAAAGAATATGTCTGTATTCTTAAACTTGTCTTCAGGGGAGTTAACAATGAATATCAGGAGATGTGTCAAAAACACTGCTAATAAAGTAATTTTACCAGGCCTATCATCACATTTTTACAAAGAAACCCCTCCAAATGCTTGATGAATTACTCATAAATCATAAATGGGTGTTTCAGTGGCTAAGCATGACCAGGTTTGTTCTGCAGTAAGAATCATGTTGCTGGGTTTTGCAAGTCAAATTAAAAAAAAAAAAAATCTTTGTTACTAAAGCAATCCAGAAGCAATGAGATTCTCTCACATATTAAATATATTTATTTTTCTCAGTATTTGTCAAGCTTATTTGGGTACTGATTGCTATATCATACAACTACCCCCAAACTGGTTTATGGAACCCTTAAACACTACCAGAAAGATGCACTTGAACTTCCAGAGCCTTGCAAGAAACTGGCAAAGTCCAGGAATTTTTAAATCTAAGCTTTTGTACTGCACAACCAGAGAATTTGTGAAACAAAATGCAGCTTTGTTTCCAAATCTCACGTCTGAAACTTCTTCTTGGTGGTTGAAGATGCTTATGGTAAGTTTCCTGTGTATGCATCTGTGCCTTATCACCAGAAGTTACAGGCTGAGTTAGGCTGACACTTACCCCATTTCTTGGCCTGGTTAACTTATTTCACATCTGCTGCCCACATACATGCACAGCCTGAATAGTCTATAACCAGTGTCCACTTATACTCCTGACTATTGGGATATTTTCTGCTTTGTCTCTGGATTCTCAGCTTTCCACAACCTCAAAAAGTAGAATCCTGTAACGGTAAAAAATAAGTACTTCATAGAATACACATCAACTTCATTGTCTGCCAACTTTAAGGACAAATACACTTATTTATAAAGGAAAAAAAAAAAAGGAAAAAAAAGCAAAAACTCCCACCAAACCCAGAGTTAAGCCCGATAAGATTTTGTCACTGACTTTATTTTGTACCAATCACATTATAAAGCCTTTCTAAAAGGGAAAGTATGGGTTCTCCTGTTTTCTCACAGGTAGGAATCATGAGGACATGGGGACATATGGGAAGGAACTAAATAATCTCCATTCCCTCCTGAAATTCTTAAATCTTTAATCATGTTCTAAAGAGAAAAATTAAGAACAATTAGGTCATATGCTCAGTCTTTCTAAAATGTCTACCTTAGTGTTTGCTGCAGCAAGGTACACTGCATTTCTTAGAAATAATTGATACAGCCATGCAGCAAGCTGTGGAAATTGGATTTTAAGTACCAGATTTCGTTCATACATTTTTCTTTCAGTGATTTATTTAAAGCAGTTGAAAGATACAGCAGTGGTTTTGCAGTAATGAAAATTCCATTTCTTGTAGCACTTGCGTCTTGGCTCCAGAGCTGCTGATTTGCTCCAAAATATATTACATAATAAAATGGACTTTCCAGACAGAAGTCAGTACTTTGCAGCTAGATATATATCAGGGAAAACCTCTTCTACACGTTGGCTGCTAATTATATGCTAGTGGTTCTTGACAGAAATACTTTCTGGATTACATTTATTTTTTTGTTCCCATAAAGACATTTAGAGAAGACTCTATAGCATACTTCCATTTTATTTTCCACACAAATCTACCCATCTTTTACTGGGACAAAGTGAGACTTTATAATGAGCAAATAAATTCAGACTTCATTTGGAATTTATTTTTTTTACATTTTTTTCTTAAAGTCGACAATTTGAGGTTTAAAATGTGATTTCTGAAGAAGGCATACATCCGAAATAGCAGAAGCAGCAGAACAATCTGCCAGAATAATCTAATATTTGATGGTGGAGCAAGGAAGAATTACCATTTCTGAAGAAAGATGGTGTAGTGTTCAAACTTAAATACTGGATCCTTGTGAAATTCAAGATTATAAACAACTGATCTACTAATTCTTTGTGTAACTTAATCAAGTTTTGTATATGGAATGCCTATACAGTTCAGGGGAAGAAGTGGAAGGAAGTCCCGATTTTATTTAACAGGAAAAAAGTCATTAAGCTTTCAAAAAACCTGGTTTTATTGATCACAGAAAGTACACTATTTTTTAAAATATGTCCCAGTGGATATTCTAATAAGCAATATGAAAAATCTTGAACAAATTAGAATAAGATCAACATAAACCATTATGTGATGATCTAATTAACTGTATGAAATATATAGGTAAAATATAGTAGCCTACATTCATTATAGAACATCATCTCGTGAAATCACAGATGTTCCAAGCTCAGAGGAAGATCAAATCATAAACTTGTGTAATCAGATTCTTTCTGTGTGAGATACAAGCTTAGCACCACATCCTACACTTTACTAAGGGGATGAGATGCTGGAATACCGAGAAGTGAATAAAGAACATATAGCCAGTCCACTCCCTTACATTCTTTCTCAGGAAAAGCAGATAAATCAGACTATTTTAATTCAGGCTTTGTCTAACAGCTGATTTAAAGTATACTTTCAAAATTGATTTAGAAAATGAATATGTATTGATCCATGTGCATTCATCCATATCCTTGATTAGTCTAAACCTCTAGCTGTTCTAAATATAGAGAGACTGGACCAATTGCTATCTCTTTGACTAATGCATTTTATAAAGTGATAATAATCTTCCTACTTTTATTTGTATTTGGTAAAGAAACTCCATCCCATTTGGCAAAATACCACCACTTGGAAAGCCATACAAACCCTAGGCATAAAATGCTATAGAAACACATTTAAAGTAACCAATAATCTCTTGTTTAGGAGAGACTTAGCTAAGTAATTTTTCTGGAGATGAAATACCAGCATTGCAATGCAAGGAGTAAATGAAAGGGGTCGATCTGGAAAAAATTATAATTCAAGTATCCTTGTACACAACTGATACAGTTCTTTTGTGCTTTGTCTTCACCTGTTTTAAGGCAGACCCTTGGTGTGACTGTGAGCAGGGGCAGCACTTACAGGTTGGTGAGGGCCCAGGAGCAGCCAGGCCCTGGCACAGCCCCAGGGCAGCCAGCCCAGGCTCAGAGAGGAGCTCAGAGCCACAGCCCCAGCACCACAGTTAATAGCCATGGGGACTGGTGCTTTGCCCAGGAAACCTCCACTCTTCATGAAAGGGTGAATCCTTCTGAAGAAGAAATTTTACATTTCAGAAAGGTTGTTTGCTGTGGGTAGGTTGGTGTGGGGTTTTTGGTTTTTGTTTTGGTTTGAGGCTTTAAAATAAATCTTTGAGACAAATGCCAGAGGAAATAATTCGTCCTTATCAGACTCCTTCCTTGTCACTCTCACCCACCTTTCAGTTATCTCTCCAGACACCATCCTCACCACAATCAACTTCCAGCTCTCCTATCCTGCAGTGTGATACTGACACCTACAATTTAATTTGGAGATCAAGCTACAGCTGGATGTACATGGCAACTTTGAAATAAATAAGGAGGATATTTTTCTAGGGTATTTTTCTAGCTATCATTTTTCACACACATACAGGGTTTACTTTTGCAATACTTTAAGAGTTTCTTTAAACACAGGCTACCTTGAGGTCTTTTTGTATGAAACTAAGGCCTGATATTAGTGAAAATGGAGCTTTTCATAATAATTATTAACAGGTCTATTAGTACTCTGATTGGGTTTGGAAAGATTCCTTTTTTAAATCAGCCAGAATCCTGGATCTCCTTTCCCCAAAAGTGGAAAGACTATTTTTAACCTATTCCAACTCCAATACCTCTTCACATCTGAAAAAGACATTGAGCAGTCCACATGGTGTTCCCTGAAAAAAAGTGAATTTTAAACATATATATGGGACCCAAATGTTTCATTCAAAACAGTATTAAAAGGTGAAAAAACCCACACAAACCTAAAGATTTTCCATATATGTTCCCAAATTTTCACTCTTCTTCTACAGTAAAGCCCCACTGGAAGAGTAGAGCACAGATAATAAAAGTCCATATACTTCATATATGGTCATTAATTTAAAAACTGAACTGAGAAAGTCACATGTTATTTTGTGAAATCTCCAAACACCCCAGAAGGAAGAGGAGCCACCACTTCCTCCCTGGCCTTTTTAAATTTTCCTTTCCCCTGGAGTTCACTCCGTAGACCTCCAATCTACAGCTGGCATAATGTTCCTTTGTTAGAAGTAAGTAAAGACATTTCACAGATGCCGTGTAAAAATACAATTTTACTTCCTTGTGAATGAGACAGAGGTGACCTTGCCAGTGGGTGAGGTAGAGCAAGCTGTAGGGACCTTAGTGGAACAGCTACTGAATTACACACCTTCACATCCTTTACCTGCAGCTGCAGTGAGCATGGCTTTTCAGGAATCTGGAACGGGCATGGGTGTTTTGCTGGAGGTAGGGGTCTACTTAGACCTCACCTGAAGTTAGTCCTCACCTCTGTGTTGTCTCTGGAACTTAAATTAGCTGGACATTACAAGGGGAGTCAACAGCCAGTTGGCAATCACCTGGCAAAAAATGAGTAAACAAAAGGAGCTAAAGAATAGTATTTTCAGAGTATTTTCAAGGCATTTACAAAATTATCACAAGGCAAAAATCTGGCAAAAAACAGATTTGGATCAAAATTTATGATAGTTTTTAAGACCCACAAAAGCAAGCTCTAAGTATGAGTGGGGGAACAAGGAAAATAGATAGCTGTGAAAGGAGGAAAGAAACCCCCTAGATACTGAAGAAAGGGAAAAATACAAGAACTGCCTATTTCTTAATTTAAGAAACAGTGAGACTGGACATGCAAGAAAAGGTAACTGAATACAATCCCACGCCCCGCGTTGCAGGGGACATGAATCCATAGTTTTTCCCAAAAATTACACAAATCTTCCCTCAGAGCAAGTTCTAGGACCTGTCTTGAACCTCAGGAGTAATTAATTTTTGATAGACCTGATTTCTTTTGGATTACCTCCGAAATCAGGGATTAAGAATTATGTGGCCCGCACACAACTCATTCAAAAATTTTTCCTCTCAGAAAAGTAAGAAATAAAGCTGAGATAACTCCTTGCTATAGTGTTACCTGTTGCTTTTTTAGGTAGTGGTTGTTTGGTTTGTTTAAGTAGTGCAACAGATTCCACAGATTTTGTTTAGTCTACAGACCATCTTCTGAGCAACCATTTCAAGAACACATGCCAATAATTAGCTGAATATCTACTTTATGCCAGAGACTGTAAGAGGAAAAAGAATCCTTTAGCTGACTGTAACAAATAGAGTAATAATATGAAACACAGAAAAATATACAATAATATTCTCAAATAGGTATTTTATGGTTATGAATCAACATCTTTTGCATTCTGAATTCATCAAGCTCTCCACTAAATATTTCTCAAAATGCCCCAGAAGAAAAATATTCAAAGGGCCTAAAGTATGTAGGTGTCTTAATCAGGTTTGAAAATGTGAATTAAGTCAGTTGGTTAGCTGGATACTTTTGAAAATTTTAATCTCTCCTCTATATGTGAAGCACATCCTGTTGGTAACTCCATTAACGTCTTATACTTCAAGTAAAACCACTTTGGGTGAGTAGTCAAATTCCCTCATATTCTGTAGTGTCCAGAAGACATCTCGATTCTTTGTGACTTCACATGAAAATCACGTGTACTCACATGCAAAAGATGTGAGTATGTGCAAGACAATTCACTCAGGTACCAGCAGAAGAACACAGATTCTGCAAATACAAAGTTATCATGGGTACTCCAAACCCTGGTTTCATATTAGCTCCTACTTAGTGACCTTATCCCAACTTCACAGGTCAGGTTTTGAGTCCTGCACATACTGTAACTTCCAGGAACTTATCTACAAAGCTCTCATTTTGGCTTCACCTAATACCCATGCATTGAGCTACTCAGAATCAGTCAAGCAGACGTGCACGTAACCTTATAATTTGCTGATTTACCTTCCCTTTTCCTTTTTCCCCCTTTTAGCTACCTTTGAGCAAGCCTGTTAGTCCCCCTTTTGTCTTTCTGGAATTGCACGTGTAAGCAACATTAAAATCAACAATACCCTCATCAACAATACCCTCCCCATCTTCTTCCCTGTGCCACAATGGTTCCGTTCAGTTCTTAAGTAGAAGTCCCTCTTCCAACATATCTGCTTTATTTATGATGTAATTAGAAGCATGAGGCAGCTTTTCCCAGTTAATTCTGAAGCATCTGGCATTGACCACTACTTGCCTTCTGTATGTCAATGTATATGTTCACAAAATTAAAACCAGACTAAGATAATCCTTGACCAAGCTAAATGCCAAATTTGCATTCCAGAATCCCTAAGAAATCTATATCTACTTCACAACATAGGCATCCTCATCCCCTCATGGACCTCTGTCTCTATTATTATGAAAAAAGAAATTAAACCAAAGGCAGCAAGTAATAAAACCAGTGGATGGATGACAGAGCAGCCTGCTAGTGACATTCCTTTGCCTCTGCTCCATTCTTTCCTCTGGCACATTAATTTATGGAAGCAGTGACATGAAGTAGAAGAAAAAGCATATAGCCAGCATCCATCACATCTGACACAAATATTTTAGTTATAGTAGGCACTGAAAGAGGGAATTTACAAACTTGGGGTATTTTTTTAAGTTTCATCTCTTTTGCTGTGGAGTATACTCCAAAGAAAACAGTTTGCTCCACTAAATAGCTGATCATACACACCTGAAGTTAATTCATACCACCACGTGTTCACCATTAATTCTTCAATCAGTTACTGAGTTCCAATTAAGAACTGTCCAAAAATGCAAAAAGGGGAGGTGACACTAGTCTGGAGTGTAGAACCCAGACTTAACCACAGACAGCCACGGCTGCCCAGCGCTGTCCCTCAAATGCCTGGCAGAGCTGTGGGAAGCTGGCACAGTTGATCCCACTGCTCCTGAGAGGTTCAGGCAGTCCCACTGTCCCTCACATGCCTGGCAGAGCTGTGGAAAGCTGGCACAGTCGTTCCCACTGCTGCTGAGAGGTTCAAGCAGTCCCAATCGGGGGATTCCTCTGCCCAGCTCCTTTGCTGCCATCCTTGCCAGCCAGTAGTGCCACCTCCCTGTCCTCCTCAGCACCCTTCTCTGTCTGCCAGACAACTTGAGGTAAGTCTCCAGTTTTGTTAATGATCCAAATCATAAATATGTAAAAGGCAGGAAAAATCCCAGGCTGCTGATTTTGGTTTATATTGAGATAGGGGCAGGAGTTGATGCCCTCTCTGAGGCATCAGACTCTTGCTCAAGGTTATTATTCACGTGTGTTACACTCCCAGGCTTGGTGCTGTTCATCCAAATCACACAACAAAGAAACAAATTTTCTTTGTGCACCTTATCTATGCCCTTCTCCATTGATACCTGCAAGTTCCATTTAGTTCTTAGGAGGTCTTTATGGGCAGGAATTAAAAATGTTCCTAGGAAAGTTGCAAGCTCACATTTGTAAGGTGTCTGAGGGGCAGCTGCTGTGAGGGGAGGCTGGGCTGGCTCCATAGCACCCCACAGCAGGCATGGCTGAGGCCGCAGGGGAAGCTGCTGGTGCCTCTCTGAAAGAGTATTTAAGGTGGAAATGCCACAAAGGTGGTGAGCAGTGAGGAAAAAGGTGTGTTAAACAGGCCTGCAACCCCCGAGGTCAGAGAAGGAGGGGAGGAGGAGGCACTCCAGACACTCACCAATGCGGTTGAACATTGATTCTTGACACTGCTGCTTACCAGTGACTTTGCCAATATATTATGAAGAAATCATAGGGGGGTCATTGCCAGCATCCCTGCAAAGTGCCATGGTGGCAATACCAGGGAAACCCCATGGAGGCACTGCCCTTTGTCAGACTGCTCTAGAGCTCTGCTTCCACCGCTCTCCGTGCACAAAAAATTCCTGCACACCAGGCCCTGTCCCCTGCACACATTCCTCTTATAACCTGAGCCTCAGTCCTTCTCTCATGAACCATCCATGCTTACTCATCTCCTCAGTGGGTGGTGGTGTCAGCATTTTGAGATGCCTGGAGAAATAAATTACAAGTTCAGCTCTGCCATTTCAAAGACTGCTTGCCTTGCAGATCTTGCTGTGCTTGTGCATCTGTGTGGGTGCTCACACAAGTGCAAGGTGTGGAGTCAGGGGTGACAGACCAGTCAGAGAAACACAAGAAAAGGAACCTAGAGCAAACTTCCAGAAAAGGATCACACAAACATTTTTTCAGTATAAACTGTTAGATTCTCAATAATAATTTAAAAAACCCCAAATGAATCAAAACAGAACCCCCAACAAAGCAACACAGAAAATTCATTCCTTTCTTAGCAGGCTTTATTATCTCAGAGATAGAGATTGGGTTGAATTCAACTACTGAGTTAATAAATCTCTAAATAATTTATTTTTGAACAGCAGATTAACTAATTGTATTTCCATAACCTGTACTATATTATCAAACTTCTCATTGCATATGAACAATCTTTTTTCTTTTTAATTTAACGTTATCCTTTTTATGAGATAAATTACTAACATTCTCTTGATAAGCAAGTTCTGTGATATAAAGTTAGGAGGTAAATAACTATCCAGTCCAATTAGGGCACATTTCTTAGCCATACCACAGGTAAACTATAAATTATGTTTATCTGTTTGGCATTCTGTTTATCCTTGTGGGCGATCCAGTATCTGCCATCTCTGCTTGTCTGTCAAATCCTCTCAGCTGCTCCTTGTCTGTGCTTGCCAGAGACGTCTTGTGTGCTGTGCCCTGCTGAGGCTCCCTCCTCCCCTGCTCCAGGCTGGCTTCCAACTTGTGCCTCACTCTGCCAACTGGAGATCTGCCTAAGCAGCTCTGTTTTGTTACTGGTCAATATCCATTAATAATACCACTTCACATCATCTCACTAATCCAGAAGCCATCATTACTTAAATAAAACACCATCAAGACCTAATAGCAGGCCACCCTTATGCTGCTGGACGAGTCAAAGCCCAGTCAAGGAAAAAAAATTCAACCTGAGGAAAAACCTGCAGCAATACTTACAAATAGAATTTACCAATGTTTGGATATAAGAAACACAAAACAAACTTAGCAGGATAAGATACATTCCCTCCTAATGAAGTTTCTAATGGCCAAATTGTAGTTTTATTCATGCTGATGTGAGTTTACAGCAATTCTACTGTTTTCCCAGATAGCCATTCTGGATTTGCCCTACTGGAGCCAAGACCAGCATGCGGCCTCTGAACTCCATTCTCTTGCTTAAAAGCAGCTGATGTGAAGTATTTAGTTATTTTATTTTAGGCTTTCCAACCTTCAATTAAATCTTTTGGGTTTGGGGCAAATTTATTCCTTGTATATCACTTAAGTTACTACTACTCCTTTCCTTGGTAATTAAGATTTATCTCTAGCAAGGGAAATAAAGTGCTTAAACAAATCTGAACAATATTGATGATATTTTTTTTTAAATGCACAATTTTTATAGGCTCAAGAGTGGTAATGTTTCCCTTCCTAGTGTTCACCAGACATTCCTGTTGTCTCTAGCACACTACCCAGAATTTTACCTTACACAGAGATATCTATAGAAGCTGACAGATTGAAGAAGCTTCTCATTAAAAAAAAAAAAAATACACCCATCTGGGACCACTTTGCTATTTCCAGTTTTCCAGCTTTTTACTAGAATCAGAGAGTCAGTTGCAAGAAAGAATTTTCCTTCTCTTGTTGAAGTTCAGAAACTTATAAGTCAGCACCACTGTGGTTCTAATCTCAGCTTTCAGCTTGAAGAGCTGAACTGTGGTCACTTGTTCTCTGTAACTACCAGAGAATTCAGGAAAACTGTTAAGATCAAATTATTCCTTTTCAAGGGCAGGCAACTCACATGGTAATGTGCTGAGCCACCACCAAGGAATGCGCTGGATTCTATTAATACAGGGGCAATTTTTTAGCATTTTCTCTAAATATGTAGTCTTACAAAAAAGCCTTATTTTCGTGCAGCTAACACAGAGGAAAATGTGGTTAGAAACTTACTAGTTAAGTATAGTAACTTTGGCTTGAATAAGAGGATAGTTATTCTGGAGTTTGTAATTTAGGAATTAGCAGTTAGATCATAAAATAGCCTACTGATAAACACCAAGTATTAAGGATTAGAATAATACATATTTTTTTGTTACTGATACCAAGAGACCAATTCACTAACTGTAGTATGTATGCATAAAATGATTAGACTTGGATGCAATTTTGAGACATGTTCATGGACATTCATTTACATCTTAATTTTTTCTGAAAATTTTCTACATTCATTTACATCAATGCATGATAAATATGAAAAAAAAAGGCTGAAATATCATCTTTTAAGATAGCAACACATAACAAGCCCTTAAAAGAGGCTCTTAAAGTGTGTATCAGTTCATTGTAAATGTTTTGACAGAAAGTTTCCAAACTGCTAGTTTTCTCAACAGCCTGCTATCAATACAACGACATACAAAAATTCTGTTATATATACTGAAATATTTTAGATAACCTGGGAGGAGCATTAAATTTCTTAAGTGCATATTACACCAGTACACCTCTTCTGTGGCTAATCAAAACTAGAAAGCAGCCATAGTAAATCTGCAGTCAGTATGAGGTGTTTCAAACTGTTCATCTAGAAAGACACAGTTTCTATTTGCAATCTAAATTCTACAGTGCTCACAAGGGCTGTGACTTGTCAAAGCTCCACTGTGTTAAATACCAACCCTCCCCTGCTACACACAGAGCTACAGTGTGATTTCACTGTGTGAACATGGCAGAATACCTCAGCCTTGGTAAGGAGACTCGTGTTTCTCAAACTGCTTATATTACTTTAAATATGCATGTAACATCTTAGAATTACTCTGGATAATTTTCTGAAAATGATAGTTCAATACTCAGAAGCTGACAAAAAGACAAAAGAAAAGAGATAATCATTAAACACTGACTATAACTCTAGCACACACATCAAAACATTGCTACCAGTGATCACCTTTCACAAAAGGCTGCTTCAGTATCACGTACATAAATGCAAGGTAACCAGTTCAAGCAGAAGTGTGGAATGCTTTCTGAACAAGGATAATCTCAAAAGATCAAGAAACTTCAGCTTTGATATGAGTTGCACTAGATAAAAAAATTAGACATTATAATAGAGAAAATGGTCAGAAATTATTTCTCAGTGTTTATTATTCAAGAAAACTGGCAGTCACACAAAGAAGTAATCATTCAACAGATTTAAAGTTAAAATTGGAACTATTTTTTCACATATTGGATCTTGAAATGGTAGCATTTATAACTTCAATATTTCGAATGCAAATGTATAGATTCAAAAACAATTAAGGAAATTAGTATAAAATAGGTTTGTCAGCAGCTTTCAAACATGACAGTAAAGATGTGCTGAAGACGAAACACCAATAGCAAATTCCTTTAAGCTGGGACAGTGCACTGAGAGATGTCCTTACACACCTGTGAGCTTCTGCTCTTGGCCACTCTCTGGGAGAGAAAACAAGGTTATATGGATCGTGGATCTGACACTTTACCCATGCTTTCCATTTTATATAACCACATATGAATGCAAAAAAAGCATCCTACTGCTTTACAAAGATACTAGAAAGGGAATTTGCATGATACAGTTGTCCCAATGGTCATAGAGGATTTAAGTTTTAAGTCTTTAACTTAAGTTGTTCTGCCTCTGGCTACTGTACACTTCCTCAATAGACAGGAAATCATCTCTAGTTCCTGAGCAGACACAAGAAAGGTCCTCAGAGCAGATAGAGTTTCAGAATGAAGAAAAAATGAGAATTACCAAATCAAACAGTAAGTTTCCTGTCTTTCAGGAGCCTCATGCCTTACTGTATAATACAATATAAACATGAGCTCCGTTTTTTCTTAGCAATTTCATTTCAGTTCATACAAAAATCAATCTTCTTATTCATATAAAATAAATCAAATTAAAATGAGGTTGACACATTACTATGGAAGTGAGCTTCATGTCAATGATAAAACCAGATCCAAACCATGTGCTATTCTATTTTCATTCCATTCCATTATTTGTAAGAACTGGTTAAAACAAGTGATGAGCCATCCATGCTACTAGATTCCAGCATATAAAACTGATATTTCAGAAACTGTCAGAAATTAGTTATTTCTGCAGTGTCAGTCTATGGCCTGTTATCTCCCACACCCTGCTCAAGGAGTTAACTGGAGCCATTACAAGAGCTTCAGGGAGCCTCTAAAAACAAATCCTGCTAGGGATCTGGGACATGGGAGTTGCTAAGAGGAGTCCTACCAATTCAGATAGCCAGGCTGCTGGAGAAAAGCAGAAGAGTGGGCAGTAGAAGACCTCTGGCACTGCCTGGGCCAGGAATAAGGAACAACATATTTTTCAGTTGATCTTCTATTGGAGGACGATGTGGTCATGCCACATCTCTGTGTCCATCAGAGGGGTTTACTCGATTGCTCCTGTCCCTGGGAACAATGGCTGAAGGCTTTATAGACAACTCTAGAATGCAAAGCTGTAATAGGACAGACTGAAGTTGCTTCAGGCAGAGGGAAGAGGTGGTTCTTAGCAGCTGGCTGAAGGGAAGGTATTCTCTATGTTCTGAAACTTTAAAATAAAACCCTGAAATAAAAAAGCCCCAAGTACTTGGACTTTCAGCAGTCACATCACTCCACCCTGAGAAGTTTCTGTCATAGAGGAGTTCAAACTCCTCCTTCTCTCTCTCCTATCCGAGGAGCAGGAGTCTCTCCTCCCTCATTCTTCATTCTGTCCTAACCTTGCTGGAGAGATTATCCCTTCCCCACAGGAACAATTCCAGCCTAATAACTTGCTCCCTGATTATGAAAGTCTTGTGGCTGTGCTAGTGACTTGTGCTCATTGCTACCAGAGCAATGTGAAGTATCTGCTTTCTCCAAAAACCAGAGAGAAGACTGAAGATGGGATAAGCCATATTATGCTTTAAAATTTAAAGACTTTTAGGGGATTTGTGGACTTAATATGTTTGCATTCCTTTGCTGATACAGTTCAGTATCATTAATAGACGATAATTAGGAGAAATCTATGCATCAGATTCTTTCAGTAGGACTTACCCCTGCTAGTAAACATTCCTCTAAGTTTCTACAGCTTGCTTAGTATGCACACTTTTTATGCACAAGGAATGCTATTCTTCTTTCAGTCTCTTTCACTAATTTTTCCACAGTTGTATTGCATGAGATGTACACTGCAAAAATGCTGAAGCTGTGCTGAGGCAATCTCTTCTTTTCTTTAAAATGAATGTTTTTGGGTTTTTTGTTTTTAAATCAAAAAACTTCAGCATATTCAGGCTGTCACTAAAATAGCTAAGCACCCCTAGGACTATAATGCTTGCCCAGACAAATGAACATTCCTGTCTGTAGAGACCTAGTCGGAATGTCTAGCATCAGAATTTCACATTTTGTGCAGTCAATTCTATTTCACATACTAAGCCACAAACCCATTATAGCTGAAAACAGCAGAAGGTCTGTTTTAAATTAGGTGACGCAAATACAGTAGTAACAGAAACCACAGAAAGAGATGTATAGAATATACGTACAGGCAAGGCAACCAAGTGTGAAAGGCAGGTAGCACTTACAATGCTTTCCAAACTCACAGGTTTAGCAAACACTACTAATGAATAAAACAATATATTTACTGAACAAAAAGGCACTTGAATGTTTTACATTTCCCTTTCAATGAAGCTCTACCGAGTAAGAAATCAGCAGAAACAGGTAATCCCAGAGTGTCTTCAATGAAGACGCGTTATTACAGCAAGGGCTGTCTTCCTCTGAAAGTACAGCTCCAAGAGACAGTACAACATGAACTACTAAGGAAGGCAAGCCTTGCAAAGCAAGACATTTAGACTCACAAGAGACATGATCATTTACCAGAATAAAGCAGGAGAAAAAAATTATGCAGGCAAGAAGTAAGACAATATTGCATTTTATACTGTAGCTCCTTAAGAGAGCAAGATGACTGCCAGCATCAATCTCATTTTTATACTACCTGAGATTGTTCTAGCTTTAATGTGGAGCCAGAAACAAATGGCTGACAACTTTTTAAAATAGAATTGTTCCATTTTTGAAGATCATGATTAATGATGTGATTTGATGTAAAAAGAAAGTTTGCATGATGACTCTAAACCCATACCTGTAAATCAGTGGATTAAAATAACTCAATCACTTCCTAACAGAGAATTGCATTAAATTATTTGATTATTAAATGAAATAACTAATTTATTTTAACACTGTGAGTATTTGAAATGACTTGTCACTCATCCAGCTCAGTTCTACCCAGCTATGGTTCTAGCCATAGTACATTGTTCCACTTGTTCAAGGACAAAGGAAGTTATTCATAAGAGGTTAGAGCCAGTAGAACCTACACCTTTTGCTGTGTTTTGAGATTTTTAAGGCCAAGAAAAATTGCCTTGTTGAGGTGATAAAGACTTGATTTATATTAAGGTAGTTCAGTAATTCAAGAAGAGTTGGCACAAACACTAAAGAAGTTGTAGCTATTCAAATACGCACAGAAAAAAGGCAAACTAAAGAAATATTGAAAAAATAGTATTTTCACTTTTTAAATCAACTTTTAAAACCCCACAGAAATTCTCTACATTTAAGAATGAAGCAAGCAAATAATGCACATTTTGAAGCATCAGTTAAATATGAATCACACAGTAGTTATATCAAATTGCTATTGTACAATCAGCAGTTGGCTCAGAAACAATTGAGAAACTGGAATCTCTTCTGTTCAAAAAGGTTGGCTACAAAAGCAAGCATCTCTTTCACTCACCAAAAGGTGCACAGGATATTTATTTTGCATCAGTACTGACACTGCAGATACTACACTTTGCTTTAATGTCTTTTCTGTATCCCACTAAGGAAAAAAGAAAAGAATTGTCCAAAATGGCTCATTTCTTGCTCTGTATCAACCATCTAGATCTTTCCTTTTCTCCCCATGTCTGTCTCTAAAAATTTATTTTACATGCATATGTTTTCCCTCCTCTTTTTTTCTTTAGTATTTGCTTCTCCTTTATATAATGCACAATCTATATTTAAAAATCAATTATTCCCATAGAAATTTTTCTTGTAGACTCTTCAGATCCTTGACCCAATATTTTAAATTCATGTGACACCCTTTAAAGAAAGCCTGTCTTGTGATATTTGACTGAGAACGTAGCAAAAGAGGAAATAACATACTATTCTTACAACATAAATACTTTGTGATAAAGCAAAAATATTTCATCTTCAAATATCACTGTGGAATATTCACTCTATAGTTCATCCTGTCCTATTATTTATGTTAGGAAAATAAATATTGAAGAATAGTGTGGTAAAAGCTAAAAACTAAAAATAATTAGTCTTTGATGTTGAAAACAATGTTTCAGTAATCAATTTATGTGATTTAGCCTGACACAGTCAGCCCATGATTCAAAAAAATGAAGTCTGTAGCATACAACAGGAGTGACAAAATCATTAGGCAGATTTTTACTCTCAGCCATTTTTTTTGCCGTCTTTGCACTTGGTTTCTGTCCCTGTCTCAAACTGCCAGCTGGGGTAGCTTGGGAATGACATGGATGAAGGGGTTTCCCTTCCCTAAAATATCAACCATTCAGTGTTCTCCTATTCAGACCTAATATATGTCTAATAAATGTCGTCATACTGTATCTGTAAATAATCACTGCAAATAGAACTGATCTTTATAATTTTTTTTCTTAGCAAAATAAAACAAATATCCTTATATCAAGAACTTCACCAAAAAATCCTAAAGCTTTTTTGAAGAGAGTTCCTAGTGAAAGTAATTAATGGGGTTTAAGCCTAAAGCAAGGTCTTTAGCTCTAGTTCATTATTACATCCAGACATGTGGATTTTCTGGAAGACTGGGGTTTTTTCTTCATATTTTAATTAATTTCTTAATTTTAATAAAGCTGGTGTATAAACCCAATGGCATTAGGTTTTATCATCCATACATTTGTAAAAAATAGTGCAAATTGTGAGTAAATCTTAATAAATGTGGAATATTTTTGGAACTTGTTGCATAGTTTCCTTCTGGCCTGAAAGGTCCAGAAGAATGAAACATGAGGGATCAAGCTGTAGGCTGTGGTATACTTTGTCAATCAATAAAAATCTCTGCTGAGGGCAGGAAAAGTAGCCAAGAATTGCATTACACCATGAAAATTGCATCAAGACAAAAAAGTAGAAAAAAACCCCCCAAACAGTATATATTATCAAAAAATAAGGCAAAAATATTTCATATAAAGTCTTTTACCCAAAGACCCTAAGCATTTCTTTCAAAAGATGCATTCAAAATGAAATGGATGCAAAAAAGTAACAGAGAAAATGAGAACTTTTTTTAAAAGAAATGACTACAAGTACTGCCTGACTCAGTCTACCAAAACTGATGCTAAAGGAGAATATAATTTACCATCAACATACCAAGAAAAGTAACAAGTACTTTTTATGCAACTGCATGATAAAGTATCCATATATAAATGTAGCCAACAAATTACAAGACTCTTTTTAATATCAAAGGATGAACTTCTGGATCAATCTTTCAGTTACAGAAACAATCAAACTCCTCTGAGATAAGGCCTGATAAATTTACAATAGCCTTAATTTTCTTGCTGTTTTACACATTTCTTAACCTCTCAAGAGTAGGAATGCTTTCCTAACGCTTTCACGTTTTTCTTGGTTGATCTATGTTTTTCAGCATCCATTTTATGTTTCATGACAGCATAAAAAAATGCAGGAAACCATATATAATGATACGATTCTGTCACTGTAATTTTGGTCTTGTGCATCTCAATGATCACATGGCTTTGATATGCCACAGTAAGTTTGAAAATGCCGCATTTAATGGTAAATGTGGGAAGCCAGAATTGTAGAGCTGGGGAATGCTTGCTTTGGCTTTGCAAAATGGCATATCAAAGAGGTATAAGATCAACTTGCCATATTTGGCACCATCGAGTTTAAGTTAAACTTGTATCCTAGGTGAATGGACAGTCAAATAAAACCATCCCCCTGGAAATAGAAGGGTACTGTACATAAACTAGAGAAATTATTGGTTGTAAAGCAGTCTGGACTGAATATAACAAACTCAGCTGGCTTGAGCTCAGGGAGCTGTTTCTTTTGCTTTATAACAGAGCTTTTGTTTCAGAAGTTGGAGACCCTGTGTTTAGCCCAGCAACAAATTCTTAAATGAATCAACTCTGTGTAGGTTTGATAGTGTGTTTACCAAGGCTTCCATGTGTGTTTTATTTTGTCCTTGTACCTTAGACAGTATGATGTGGCTGCCTGTGTACTATCCTACACTAAAAAGCTAATATAAAAATAAACCAAAGCCTTCCCCTTAAAATATTTTTGAAAAGCAATTGTGCCAGAAAAATACATTTGTAATCATCCAGAAGACACATCTACTATCACACTAGCTCCCACAAAATGACTGGTCTCCCCCTTCTAAGACAACTCATCGTGCATTTTCCTTCTTTCTTGATGGTAAATGGGTCATACTCTATGACCCATTCTTAATTCTGTTTGTCAGTTACCAACATTTTCCTACTCTCATTGTCATTTTAATCTTCTTTCAGGGACTAAACTACATTATACAATCCAAATTTCCCATTTCAGGCCATTACTATTATTTTAAGGTAATTTCCAACTTAAATATACACCCATCCCAGGCATAAATATAACTAGTTGAATGTGGAAGTACAAGTCAGTGTGAGGAAATGTTACAGACAGTCTTTTGTACCTTCAAATTTCAGCCAGTCTGTTCCACAGAAATAACTTTTGTGAAATCATTACCTTGGAGATGAAATAGCACTGTGCTTGAAACATATAGTCTTACAGCCTGAAATTTGTGGTTTATAATAATTACTTAAGAACATTACTCAGGAACAGAAAAACTATGGAAAGCAGAAGTTGTATCTATCTTATTTAAAGTGCTTTTGCAGTACCATGACTTCATGTTCTTGACCCCATCAGGAAGGGCTGGGAAGCTTTACCCAGAGATACTGACAGCTTCACTGGGGTTAGATGGATGCCTACCTGGCAGCAAGGGAGAGAAACTTTGCCTGTACTGACACATACAGCTGTGACTTGCATTTTAGGCACTCCCAAGGGAGATACGGGCTCCACTGTGTAGAGAACCACACTAAGTCAGTCTTCAAACCTTGCACAGGTGAGTAGAAAGACCAAGCAAGTCAAAGGAATGCAGATACTGACTCAATTTACATACAACACAAGAACCTGAAATATTTTTCAGACCTCAGAAGGAAATTCATGTAAGAAAAGGGAGTAAATAATTTGCCCAGTTAGTTACGGAGGTTTACCAACAATCCACAATCTTGATTTTATCCATTTATAAATTCAGTTATTTGGCATTTTACTATTTGGATCCATTTTTGCACCTCTCAAAAAAATAGTAGGCAAAGGATTCCTAGTAACATATTGATCGGCGAGGGACAGACAATTTCATAATATGCTTATGGTAATCTATCCTGGTAATAATATAAGTAAAAACCCCTCTATACTCCTGATACATTGATTTTCTTGTATTTGTAGTGAGAAATGAACAGCCTAACCTCAGCTAATGAAGGCCAAATCATGTGCTTCTGATATCACTTATTGATAACTTAGATGGACCTAAGTCTATTTAAACAACCATGTAAATATGAGTGGCATCAGGATGAGATTATACTGTGCATGGCCTGAATTAAAGTTCTCTAATAGAGATATTTATGTTTGAGAACTCAAGCTTGTCATTAGCCATCTTCCTTGCTACTGATTTCTGAATACTTATTCTACAGTAGATATTGAGATCCCGAGTGGAAGTCTACAGGATTTACCACAACAGGAATTAGCATCAAGTTACAAAAGCTAAGGCACAATAATGAGTGATGAAAACTGCATGATGAACCATACAGCTGGATTTTCTTTTAAAGCAAATAGATAGTATTTTTAGGCGTTTCCCTCAACTTAACACGCTTAAATTGAGTTATTTAGAATTCTTGTGATTGCAAAATAGACTGCCTTAGTCTGATGAGTCTCATTTTACAGACTTGGAAGAGAAAAAATATAACCAAGAAATTCTATTTACTGGTTGTTTTTAAAATCAACCAGATCTGCTTTATTTTACATAGGAATGTTGGGCTTTAAATTCCAGCACCTCAGGACTAACCAACCCAAAGAATTTCCTCTTTTAAATTATATCATTCTCCTAGTCCTAGCTCTCACTCCTTGTTTCTTTTGGTCTAATAGACTATCTCAGAGAAACTCAACAGGGGTAAAAATTGTCCTTTTGGCTTCAGGTTACCGTAAGTGTGAGATGAAGCTCCATAACTGGCACAGAGAATGCATAAAGGTACGTTTTTATGGCAGTTCGTTTAAAGAAAGAAAAAAAATCAGCTGTCAGACTGCTCAAATGTTTGGAGTGTTAACAGGCATGTTGTGAGAAGCTGGCTGAAAAAGTAAATGTAAATGAAATAATGAAAGATGGGTGATAAAAGGAATTTATTGTGACTCAGACTCACCATAGGAATACCAATATTCATTTGCTAAAAAAGAGAGAGATCCAGTTTAGCTTCACAAGAAACAATGTCTCTGCTTTAGAGAAGACTTCGTCTCTAACCCTGGGTGACAAGGCAGGAAACAAGCCAGGACTTTGAGGCAGAACTATTTACACCTTCCTTAGGATCAGCAGTTCAAAAGTGGTTAAAGGTTTTCCATTCCTAAGCTAGGTTTTAGTAGAACCCTAACTGGAACAAGGTAGCTTTTCAAACAGACATAACGCAAATCTGTTGAAAAAGGCAGGTTTAGACAACAATTTGTGAACAATTTCTTCCCTATCCTTGCTGCCTGTATATCCAAATCCTGCTCCCAGGTCCAGCAGTTTTCAAGTCTTGGATTACTACACATTCAGCAATCCCTTTTAAAGCCTAGAGGCTTTCCTCGTCCCTTTATATGCAGCTATATGTCTGCTCCCTGCTCTATAAAGATTTACCAGGTCCTCTGCAAACTCCCCCGCTGCTTGTACTGAGCTGCAAAAGCTTTGCCAGCTGAGCATGGCCAGTAACACTCAGAAATTAATTCCATGGAAGCCCCAGCATCCCTTCCCTTTGAAAAAGTTCACCTGAACCGAATAAATCCTTCGTCAGGCCCAATTTCATCTTTTTATAAAGTGTAGTGCACAATAAGCTGTGATCAAACAAGTGACACAATACACCTTTCATCACAGCATGGATGGAATACAGTGCTCAATTGTTAATTTTAAAAATATCTAACTGCCAAATTTAACTTGCTTACTTTCACAGTACAGCAGGATGTTCTGTACCACCCAGCCCTCCCTGGTTGTGCTTCCTGGCAGTACCACAACAGTGGAGAACCCTTAGGAGTTCTTATATAAAGAGCTCCGCAAGAGTTTTATTTAATGTGTGCATGGTGAAGAGTTCACTGGTCTCTGCTCCTTTCACTTAAAATGAGACTTGTAAATTTCATGCTCAGATATTTGCTGGATGGATAAAGGAGCGTATTTCTGTTGCAGGCCAATTTACTGGTGAGGGAACAGCAGGGGAGGGTTTGTTTTCTGAGGAAGGTCATCTTTTCCCATGAAATGGCCTTTACAGGTATAGAGACAGTTTGCTGTGTTGTTTTGGTGGTTTTGTAAGCTCATCAAACGTAGGTTTGGCACAGATGTGTGAGAAGCTGGCATGGGTTTCAATTTTTATTAACTCTTGACATTTAACAACTTTTCTTTAAACAAATTATTAAAAATTATGGATCTGAGTTATCTACCAAACCATAACCCTCAGAATACACAGTTTTAATTTGATTAAATAAAAGCAGCAATTTTTAAAGAAATTAAGATGACACATTTTTTTAACGTGAGAGGCCTAAAAAGTGAGAGAGGAAGCAAAGCACTGAACATCTATTTTTGAGGGAAATTTTTCAAAAGCAAAATAATTCCTGCATTTCTTCCTGCAGTCTTCTGCATAGAAAGAAGACACTGTTTTACAAGCCAGACCATTTTGCCTTTGGGGAGGGGAAGTCAGGAACAGGGAAACTCCCTGTTGAAGGGACAGCAGCAACATTCCCATGCCTGCAGCCCATTCCTGTGGCTCCCACAGCTGGAAATTAAACAGAAAAAGTGGGTAATGCAAACTTGTGGTCAGGTTTCAAAGTTAGTAGATTGTACCAGCTTGACATGTTTGAAATCAAACTGTGCATTCTTTCATTCTGTTTTTTATTGTTTGATCAATGTAGGTGTTTGAAATTTTATGACTATCCACTATGACAGTGTGCTACTGCTCTCTCCACCACCACAACTCTTAAAATATTGTTTGTGCTCCTCTTTCTCAATGCAGTATGAGATTAAATTTCACAATATGACTAACAGTGTAGGGTAAGTAATATAAAATAAATCAGCAGCTTCATTTTGTAGGATAATTTAATGGGTACTTCTAAATTATTTTTTTTCTCAAAAACAGTAAGTCCAGTGAGTTTCAGAAACCTATAATAAAGTTATAGTAACACAAGTTACATTTCTAAACAAATAACAGGATGACAAGCTACCATCTCTTTCCCATTCCTTTTTATAATAAAGAAATATCTCCAGCGTTTTCTTGGGAATTTGAGACATATTCAAAGCAGATAATAACACATAAATTCTTTACAGGCTAAGGTAAGCCATGGGGGATACAACCCTTGGAGACAAAGCAGTTCTGATAAATGAACCCTGACAGAGATGAACAAAGGGACAGACCCAGAGGCAACTCTGAAATCCGCAGCTCTCCTGCTTGTGAAGTTTGCCACAAAGCATGACATGCCCAGGTATTTTCACCTGC
This sequence comes from Monarcha castaneiventris obscurior, assembly GCA_026261815.1. Lineage (NCBI taxonomy): Eukaryota > Metazoa > Chordata > Aves > Passeriformes > Monarchidae > Monarcha > Monarcha castaneiventris. The sequence continues at coordinate 19,886,039 of JAMPIT010000258.1, read as the reverse complement.
CTGTTCATTATTCTCACTCCTGTCAAAATGCATCTTTCTTGCAACACTGTCATTCACAAAACACTCATTTCAGGCTCCAAAGGCAAACAGGACAAATTCAGAGCTCCAGCAATCTGACATGAGCCCACTGAAGTCAATAGCTATGCTTGCTTATATATTAATGAAGAATTTTGTCTCAGTATCTTAAAATGTGGGAAATTCTGACCTATTCATTCAGATGCAATTTAACTCAAGTTTGTAGGAATTTAAGGGATTATTTCAAATGGCAAAACTGCAAGATTAGAGTTTATTTTAGATACCATCTGGAATTGTACTTCTGAGTTTTAGCATCAACACTTCATCAATCTCTTCCCCTTGCTGTTAGCAGCACAGACATCACTGAAAGGTGGACACTGAATGCCCATTTTCATTTAGCCATTTTCCTTTCCCAAAGAGCAGAGCACTGCAAATGAGCCTTTCTCATTCATTGCTTCCTACAGGTCTTTCCAGCTACTTTCAATACCATCATCATCTTGGGTCCAACAGAAGAGTATACACAGTGAAATAATCATCCCTTTTGAGTTTTTCATCCTCTTCAACATTTCTCCAACTCAAAATGATGATAACATCAGTCTGGTTTATATTTGTCTTAGCACCATACAAATGTCCAGGAAATACACATTGATTCTGCTTTTCCTATATAAACCCCCCAGTTACATACACTGATTTTAGAAATTTCTAGGTACCTTATAGTAGTTGGAACTAGTCCTGAGGAGAAAAAAGACACATATAAATATAAACCCCAATGAGGTATACAAATATATTTACATGTTTAAAAATTAAGCACCTGCCAAAATACTAGAAGGATCATAATCATAGCTGGCTTGCAGATGTGACAATTAATAAAGAATAGAAGCAGTATTTTTGGTTAAGAGAGGTTGGATGTTTTTATCTAGGGGAAACTAAAAGACAAGATTGCTATATTTCATCTGGAATGAATATTGAGCCTTTCACATACCTAAAAATAAAAACAGATGTATCAAATCCCATTGGCGTAACAAAGCCCAGCTTTGAAAAGGCTGCTGCCTGCAAATATGATGATCCTTAAGGTCTATCTTTAGGAGGACTAAGGGATTCTGAGCAATCTAGGGATGATAGCAGGGTATCATATATATATCATAGCCCATATTTGGAGTAAATTTTTTGCCTCCATTTCTCAGTCTTGCTCTCATATCTGATTATATAATTTGGTAGAGAATTAGAAGACAAAACCATATAATAAATTTTAGAAAATAACTGCAGTCATTATCTGGAATCATACTAGATACAATAAGTTAATCCTTAGTATAAAATAAACATTGCCTCCTATACTTCAGAATCTGAAAATACACACTGCAGAGGCTATAAATATATCCAAGCCTTGCTTTCTCCAAACACTGAGAATCTGCACCAATATTGCACCTGTCAGACAGGTGATCTCTGGTTTTCATGTCACAGCACTACAAACAAATAGACCTATTTCAGCCTTCAGTATTTTGCCCACTGAATTTCAGAAATTCTGCAACTCATTTTATAGTCTTTTCACAGTACTACCTTTTGGAATGTTCAGAATTTTTTTCTGAACAATGTTTTGGTTTAGTAAACTAATCTAAAGGCATTATATATAAATTCATCGAATGTTTTTCATTATACCTCTATAACTCATGATGTAAATAAGCAAAATATTCACAGTCTCATAATCTATGTAAAAATTACCAGAACAAACTGAATACTGAAACATACGAATTTGGGACTCACTGAAGACTGTTATGTAGTACAACATTTACTTATTGCTATGATAGTTTGATAACAAATACCCTTTAAATTTGAGTGTCCGATCACATGAGTTGTAAAATAATGGAGTGGTGGAAAAAGCAATGTAGTGGAACTTGGATTCCTTTAGCTAAGAATCCAAATGCAAACTTCCATGTTCCTATCTTTTTATTGCCTATTTTATCGAATTTCATTAAGATATAAGTAAATTAAGATATATCTTAATTCAGAGTTTTATATTTTGTACTTTTTAGTCTTCCTCAGCCATCACTACAGTAGTAGACCTTGTTATTTTTTGCCTCAGTCCAGACTGGCTACAAATGAATCTAATTATTTTATAGTTTGGGCAATCTGCCTGGCAGGCAGCAGGGCTTGGACACCCACTGCTGCTTTGAAGATACATGTTGAAAGCAAAACTTGACGTTTTTCTGATAAAGTTATTAATTTTCATGGTATTGACTAGAAAATAATCACTTCCTGGCAAAAGATCAGAATATGGGCACCTGAGATTATTACTGACTGCAACAGCATTACTGCAGCATTGTGAGCACCTGTAAAACATGTTTTTAATGTGTTAAGGGGAAATGAATACCACTACGAGTGAATGAAGTAGAAATCAACATACTGATCATTTAGTCTAACACACATTATACAGAAAAAAGGTCTATCACAGTTTCAAGACAACATCAGAGAAGAAAAGGTGTATGCAAAGATTTCTGCTCATCCTGCATTTACTGATTCTTTTGTTATTCTCACAGAGCTGCTATATTCTCCTCTGTTTTTCCTAATATGAGATGCAAATATTCACATTTTTTACATTAAACAATAATCAAAATAGTATTTTTTTGACTTGCCTTTTCAACATCCATACAAATTCACAAACCACATGTAAACATACCTCCTTTGAGAGAGAAATTTTGTGCTCTGCAGAAATCTGTGCCCATGGACAGGAAGCTTAAAGCAATTTTGCAGTTTTAGTGAAATCCTTGTTTCATTATCCCTTGTCACAGGAACTACTCAATTCCTTCAGGGAACTGCTGTTAACACACCCAGCCCACTGGGCTCCTGGGACTGGTCCCCAAGACTTTGTAGGGCCTGTGTACTGAAGGCTGACTCACATTTCAAAATTGAATGGTCAGCCCTAAACAGGGTTTTCAAATCTTAGACAGTTAAAAGGCACCAACTCAAATTAAAAGCTATTCCGTGCCTAAATTCTAAAGTTACTGTACATAACTCAAACTGCGTTCCTCAAAGGGGTTTCTTTCTCTTCTGGGATAAAACTGGAATTTGGTCTAGAGAAGATATATTACATGGCATGCTAAGGCATATGATTCAGTTTTCATCAGCTAAAACTACTAAAATGACCATTACTTTATGAGCTGAGGTGGATAATGAGAAGTATTTGAAGACTGAGAGCAGTCTCATATTCTGAGGCAGCCATCAGTCGGCAACCTCTGTGACTTCTTTGAGAGGATGTGTCATTTCAGAGGAATATGAGTTAAATAAAATGGGACTTTTATATTTATTTAATTATAAACTACTAATGTATTCTTTCTTATATTATTAGTTAGATGTACTTTATGTTTTGGCCCTCATCTTCTCAAAACTGGGCAGGTATGAAATGGAGCCTCTTGAGGCACAAGGCCTCCCTGAAATGTTACCTTTGTTTTTTCTGTGTTCTTTCTTATAGAAAGAAAGAAACTTCTACTTCAAAGTGCTTTAACAAGTGATCGGTTATGAGGTTTCTATGCATAGATAGAGGAAGTACAGGATTATCATGGCTGGATATAAATTCATTTGCTGTAAGAAATTCACCTTCTTTACTCTCTCCATGACTTAATTTCTTCCACTTAAAAGGAACTGTGAGGGTGGTAGCACTAATGTTGCTAAAAACTAATAAACATGCTACAAGAGTGTGACACATGCAGACCATTAGTCTGTGCCTGCACTGCCTCCTTGTGTATTAGATAGGCCACCAGTGCTCCCCCAACACAAAACAATGCCATAAACCAATGCAGAAGAGGGACTCTAAGAGGCCTTTTATACTTAAACATCTGTGTTCCTAATTTTTCCCAGGTCATAATTAAAAATGGATTGTAGTATGCAGATATTGGCCCACTGCTTCAACATTGATGAAAGAAGAACCAAACAGGGACACTCTCTCTGATAATAAGATAAAGAGTTGCCAATGTAACTGAGCCTGTCTACACTGTCCCCTTTTAGCTCTCCCAGCCCACGTATTTGTTTCTATTGGTCTCCGGCAAAAGGAAGTTTCAGACAAAATGGAAAACAAAAAAAAAAAACCCAAAACAAAACAACCCCCCAAAACAAAACAAACAAAACAAAACAAAAAACAAGCAAACAAAACAAAGAAACAAGAAACCCAAACAAAAATACGTAGGAGCCAAAAAGATAACAGCAATTGAAGACAAATATTTGAAAGTGGTGTGTTGCAAAACTGCAACAGACTCAAGATTTAGTCGGCCATTGGAAAAATTCAGAAATGGCAGATTTCAATCAAAATGCAGATTTCTGGCAGCTCAGGTGTGTAATAGCAATATGGAAAAACTGAACTCAGAGAAACAGCCTCAAATATATACGTCTAAGTTTCAGTTGTCCTAAATGAGCAAAATTCTGGTATCCCTTATGCATTACATTTTAGAAGATGTATTGCACATTACACTAATTGCTTTTTTTTTTTCTCCTGAATGAAGTATAATTATAATCACAACAGGCTATGATCTCAAAAAGAAATTCACACAAATTAAAAGAATGGTGGGTTGCTGTATCAGTTACAAAGTGCAGTCCTATAAAATACCAGCAGGTGAACCTTGAAATCTTAGGGAGTTTGGCTGACATAAGCCTCCAAAAACTTGAGCTGAATGACAAAGCTGAGCTGGTAATGCTGCAGGACACTTGATACTTCCTGTGGCTTGCTGAACAGGATGGAAATATGCTGTGTATATACCATAAAACACTATTTCAGCAATATTTTTGGGGGAGGGAGGTGTAGGAAAACCAGATTATTCTACAAAACAGTCATGATTAAGATCCAGCTAGGTCAATGACACCAGGAAATAGAGTCATTGTCACTTTCTCCAATGAACTTCACAGGCAAACAGTTAACATTCTGTTTTAACCTGCAGCCAAACACATAGCACATTCCCAGAAAAATTCCAGTCAGAATATCTTCCATTCACAAATGTGAATATGTGGCAGCTCCTCGAAGAGATCACCTCTATCAGCATTAAAACACTGCTTAATTTTGTGTATATTAAGGCTATATAAAGCAAGAAAGGAGGACCTTCATAGGTTATTACAAATTTGTCAGACTATATCAATCAATGAAAAGAACAAAGTTAATGAAAAAATGGTGTTCCAATTAAGCAAGATTTTATGTAAATGCAGTTACTTTTCTGTCATATAAAAATAAAGAAGCACACTGGTCAAAAGGAGGGTTGGGGAGTAGAACACATGAAGGAAGGTAACTGTGTGACCTGGAGGTGTGCATCAAAGTAGGGGTAGGAGGCTCAAGTTAAAAACACCTGCCCTTATCTTGTCTGCACAGACAGGTCAGAAGCAAGCAATTCACTAATTTATTCCAAGCATCTCACTTATTAGATGTAAACAAAACCGACACCAACAACCACAAAACCAAACCTTGAAAATAATGCATTAAGTTCTGATAATACCAGTTCCTTTCCTTGCCCTTTGATGCAGAGAGAATCCGCATGTGGAGGGTTCTTCAACCCTTTCTTCCTAAATGACAACCATAACCAGACCAATAACCACAGCAAACATTAAAATCAACTGATATTCAGGCTCTCCAAAACAATTCTCAAGCCCACCCTTTAACACCTACCTACGTGTTAACATATAATGAAAGATGATGCATTCTCATAACACTGGCAAGCCCTCCAGGGTTTGAGAAAACCAGACTCTTCAATTTTATTGCCTGAAGCACTGAACAACTCGACTCCTAAACATTATTTCCATTGCAGCAAGGGGGTGGATCAGTACTAACTTTGGTAAATTGTAACCTCAGGCATAGTCTGTTTGGCAACACTTAGAGCACACCTGAACTACGAGAACAGCCCAAGAAAACATGAGAGTGGTTGAGAGAGCTGTGCAGAATCAAACAATTATCTCCAACAGTTATCCAGTATGCATAAGTTTTAATTTCCAAATGACATCTCCTAACTCCACCCAACTCCTAATTTTATATGCATACACATGGACATCAAAAAGAATATAAACTCACGACAATTCCATGGAACATCCTTTTTCCCCAAGCTTTGAAGAATCTTGCTTTAAGCATAGGTCTTGAAAACACTCTTTTTCCATCCTAACCTTCAAGCCAATCTTATCCCTGACATTCACTATGCCCATCGCTGAAAACAAGGCATTTTTCACTGATAGCAGTAAACTGCTTCATTTTCCCCAGCAATAACCCAGTTTCCTGAAGCCATCTCTTGTAGTGTAACCTTATTGAAGACTGTATATAGACCTGGAAAATGAAAAAGATAGCAAACTGAAAATAAGATACTGGATCTTGACAATAGCAGACCATTTTGTATCTCTAGAACAAATAAACTAGGTTGTCTATGAATTATAGTCCTCACCTCAATCTCTCCTACTGTTGACAGCAGCCTTCCTAACACTTCAGACCTGTAAAAATTGATTGTAAACTGGAGTCTTGACACTTTCCTAATCTTGATCTGAAAAATAGTAAATCATTGATGAAAAAGAACAAATGGGATCAGTTTCTAGCATCATTGTTTAGGGGTTTTTTTGTTTTGTTTCATTTTTGTTTTTTTCCTGCCTCTAAAAACCTTCCAGAGACTAGCAGTAAATAGGATTCTAGATAGTAAATCTAATCTCAACTCTGACCAGACCAGACACCTCAGGACCACAAAACATTCCCTGGGCCATTTTATTTACGACATTCAATCTAGAGATTCTCAAACATAAATCCTAAATTCCTAATCCTCCTAATTCTAATTCTTGCATTATTAATAACTACAGGATCAATTACTGCCAATGGCTTCTCTTCGTGTGAGCTGAGTCTTATTAATTCTTATTTCTGGGAACACTGTAGATGCTGCCATATGCTGTGCTCTTTATACTTAGTCATGCTCTTCCAAAGCCCTACCCTTAACCTGTTCCAAATCCTAACAACACCTTCCTAGGGCAAGTATTCCTACACAAACTGAGAGAGGAAAACACAACATAAGCCTTGCAGCAGTACCAGTATTCTCACCACTATAGCATATGCGGAGTCCAGCGCTAATTTGTAATTTATACATAGCAACCTACTGTAAAAATGTATCAGTCTCTGGTTTCCACTGGTACTGTTTCTATGCTTCCCGGCAGGAGACCCTGTACTACTGAATAGTTCTCAGGGACGCAGACACATCGTAGTAAAAAATCCTAACCCTTCGTGTGGCAAAAATCTTGTTCAGACCTAGAGAATGAATTCTGACTGTAAAACAAAACACAGCCCCCTAGTTTATTTCTCCACCTGATGTAAAACACTATTTCTCTTGAAGAAGAAAATGATGAAAGCTTTGGCTGCCAACTATGTAAGTACAAAGACTGTTGACAAGATTTTGCATTTGTGTGAAATGAATTTACCTGTTGATCCTTTCTTTTCCTAAGACTTAAACCCTCTGTTTTATACTAGACTTCTTCTACAGGAGACTAAGGCATTGGTTTTTGCCAGTTGGTATAAAGCACTGGCTTCTATTAGTGCCTACCTCCTTCTTAATTCCTAGCTTCCCGTAGATTTAAAATGGAAGTGGTAATTATGAAAATTTAGAATGCAAATATCAGAATTAAAGTAATTTCTAATAGCAGTTTAGGAAGGGCACCAGCTTCAACAGGAAATCACAATACAATACATCAGATTCTATTAATACCTCCCTTCTACTCATCTTTGGCAGTCTTACTTTGTTGCATTACTCAGGGTTTATGACAGTTATGATTCTCAAACCCCAACACTATTACTCGAATACTAACCAGAACTTGTATTAATTAGCACATAAGGGAGTAAACCCCAGAGTTAAAGGCAGCATTAGTCAATGATTTCTACCAACACACTTAACTTTGGGGGAACCTGTAGAAAGGTATTATGGCTCTTAGCTAAAACCTTTGGCCAAAACCTGATTGTCATACCTACTTACTAAGCAGTTGTCTTCTAGCTCCTATAGGACTAATACAGCTCAAGGCACAGGTTTTGATCAAAACAATTACAATTTCCAGGGGTCAGCAGGAACAATCTGCTGCCTTAAGGCTTTAAAATCCACAATCCTACCCCGTACCAAATCTCCCTTTTCCTATTGTTAACAATATCCCGTGTTTCTGTTACCCAAGCTCTGGAATAAGGAATTCTACTAACTCATTTCAGAGGTATCATCCCTGAAGTGAAAAGCAGCGCGGGTTATTGTCTTGTTTTGATCTTATCTTCAAAGAACATTGGAGATAAGATTCTCCAAATTTGTCCTTATCTTCATGATGCTGAGGAACAGGATGCAAGTGTGATGGTTGACATTTTTAACTCTCTGTGTTAACTATATAACTAAAAAATGGGATAAACCCCTACAGCAAGAGATGTGTAAGTTCCTACCAACTGCAGCCCCCTTCCAAATCAGCAGACTGTTTCAAACAGCAGTCATGTCATTTAACCCCTTAATCCCCAACTCTAACCTTGATTCTGACTTCATTCCTTACACAGCCCTAGAAGTTTTAACCTCTCACATTAGTGTTTCCAGTAGCAACTCCCATTAGTGCACATTCAATTTAAAACTGAAAGGGTTTTTTCACCAGAAACTGTACCAATTCAACCTTCAATATACACACAGCAACAAATATGCATCCGATTTCCAGCCACATCACGCACCTGCTTTTGGATCTGTGCAAGGTTGCACAGTGCAGCTGCCACTCCAGCTTTATTTATGTCATTCTCAACATATTCCCCATACGAAAAAAACCAGTAATGGAATATTTCTGTAGTCTTGTGGTACCTGAGCTAATGAGTACTGTTTTGTATTCAATTTCTTTTACTATCTTCTTTCTTCCCTAATTCTTGGGAATCTGAAAGAATCAATGGGCACTGAGTCATCCCCTAGAGTAAAGAGGTTTGCTGAGGGTCAGAGAAAGCCTTGGCTTCATCCTTCAAAACCTTAAATAATGGAACTAGGGGAGTCCAGTGAAGCTGTAAACCATTATTGATAGTAGCAAAAGGTATATTACTCTTCTTGAAGCTAGAATCATTGTAAGTAACACTGTCATTATTTTGCCTATATGCTTGTGTTCATATACTTCTCTCCCTTTAAAACTACAAAAAAGAGCTGATTAGCATTTCATCTAGCAGAGATCATTCCACCAACCTCCATCAGTGAGACAACTTTCTTTACATCTTTCATCTTTCTTTTCTCTGAAGCAATGTAACTCACTTTTCTTCCTAATATTAGTCATACAACAGAAAACTCAGCAAACATAGATTTGCACCAGAAATGAGACAATGCTAAAATACCTACCTAAACCAAAAGAATTAAAGCAACAGAGAAGGCAGTGGTTGATGACTTTAAGGCAGATATTTATTTTGCAATATTCACTTAATTGCTGTGAGTAGAATTGCAGAGGCCATCAACTCTGTGTGAAACAAGAAAAAAAGTAGTCAAGTCAATGTCCTTGAGATACAGGGAAACCAACAATAAAAGCATACTCTTCTTCACAGTCCATTATTTATTCCCAGTGAAATGACTCCTTTATACAGAGACAGAAGTCTTTCGCTTTTGATGATGTCAAGGAGTATGTTAAAAAAACACAGTGTGATTGCAAGAAAGCCAAATAACATCATATTTACAGTTACATTTCATTATGGTGCCTGTAGCCTGAAGAATGTGAAAGAGCTGCTGCTGTGAATTTCTTGTAACCTACAGTGGTCCAAGAAAACATATTCTCTTTTCCATAGTTCCTAACCCCTCCCCCTCTCTGCCCCAAAATACAACAATGACCCATCTGTGCACATACAAGAGAGCAGTTCCTAATATTTAAACACGGATTAATCTGCCAACGTTGATGTATCAGGGACAGAACATAATGAATGTCACAGTGCTTAGTCTTTCTTTTCACTGAAACTGTCTTGAAGAGTAATGAGGAACAAAAAAGCCAACATAAAGAACAAATCACTGTGGATCATAGATGATTTAATAAATCATTCATTTCTCTTCTGTTTCTCTCTGAAAACATTTTCACCTTTTAACCCTCTTTCAGACTCAAGAAATATTTCTCCCAAAATTACATCTAAGAGCTGAAAATTTCTAACAAAAATCTTTAAAGAATAATTTTATGACATTCATAAAGCTTATCTATGCTCTGAATCGTTCTCTCTTATTTGACATATTTGATGGCTTCAATTACTTCTCTCTAGAACAGCATCATTACAGTTTAGAAGATTATGAACAATAACTAGGAAAATAAGCTAAATGTAAATCAATTAAATGTAAATCAGTGATCCCTAAATAATGAATTTGATGGGCTGCAAAATGTGGATCTTCACCTATATGGTATGTAACTTTTATAACTGGTGAATCTGATGGCAATTTATTACATGTCTGTGTGGCTTGACATACTGACATGGAAAAATAACTGAGCTAGCTCTAAATTAAAGTGGTCCTGGTACTGGAATTAATATAGAACTATATGGATTTTTATATTAATGTAAGTATGCTACCTCACCCGGATTAATACTTGGCATTTTTTCCTCTTTGTTCTGCTATGGATTGACATAGGACCACGAAAATCAGTGGGTATCCTTCCATTGACAGTTTGGGAGATGAATCACATCCCCTAAAACTTAAATAATGGTAAAGGCACTATGTAAAATGACTGTTCTCTACACTGTGGGAATACTTGCTCTTTTCCACCACTATCTGAAATGCTTCCATTTCTTCTCCTGGGCAGAGACAGACTTTCTCCTTTTTACTAGGGAAGAGTTTAGCTGTATTCATTCAGGCAAACAGGAAGTCAAAACAAAGTCAGAGAAGCAATATGTGATAAGAGACTGGAAGCAGCAAGAATGCTGGTGACAGAAAGATGTGTAATTCATAAGCACGAAGAGGAAACTTGAAACTTTATAGCATATGAGATTTTCCCACAACAAAGTATTGAGTAAAAATAAATTGCCATTGGGACTAGCTACTGACATTGTAAGGAAGGAGGCTGAAACAGCAAGTTAATTTGGTCTGTGCTTCGAAGCATCTAGTAAATGACTGAGAACTACACAGAGCAGCAGAGCAACAATAATAGTACTGACTTTTGGGGACCTGTATGTAGTTTGGGTGTAAGACAGAGGATTTTAAGACAGGATGAAATACTCTATAAGCAGCTAGCCTCAAGATCACTAGGGAGATGGTTCAGTGGTGCACATGGTGCTGTTGGGTTAAACAGTTGATGAACTTAGAGGTCTTTTCCAACTTTAATGATTCCATGTGTAAGTTTTGATGTAGAAAGGTCGGATACATACTGCATTTTTGTGCTCCACAGCTGGACTGTGAAGTGCCAGAATAACCCTGAGTGTCTCTTTAGTGAACAGCACCCAAAGCAGAGCACTTGAGCAAGCTCAGATGTAACCATGCTATGCACCTCAGTCCCCTCAGCTGCAGATCTAATGACAATGACACTGGTTCAGAAAACCAAGGACAGAAAGAGCTAGGTATATTAATGGAGAACAGCAAATCGTTAAGATATTTTATGAAAGGAAAATAAATAAGCATCTGAAGTATAATTTGACATATAAACGCAACGTGTATTTTATTGATAAACCATATATTTATTAATTGCTGTAAGGCATTAAAGTGAATCTCAGTGAAGGCAATTTAAAAAAAAAAACCAAAACAATATATACATTTCTACTAAAACGTGACCATGGTTTTCTGTCATTTTCCAGAGGAGCCGGTGCAGAACCTGATCCCGGCGGAGGATTTGGGCCGGACCTGCTGCATAGCTAAGCTGGGCCAGAGGTTTCAGCCCACGGGCCGGTCGCGGTCAGCGGCTGGTGCCCAGGTGGGGCAGCACGGGAGTGCGAGCGGAGCTTTCCCGGCGAGGAGCCGGCACCGGGCTCCCCGGGCTGCAGGACGGCAATCTGCGGTGGCGGTCTTTTCCCTCACCGCCCCGCTCCCTCCTTTCTTACAGCGGCCTTAGAGCGATGCCCCCGCAGGTCCCTCAGAGGCGTGTGAGGAGAAGCTGCTCCCGGGAGGGCTGTGAGGGGACCGGGCCGCTGCCGCCGCACCAAGGCCAGCAGGCGGTCTCGGGGAGCCCCAAAGGCCACCCCGCCACGCTTCATCTCAGCGCCCCGGCTCCTCTCACGCACATTCCTCTCCCCGAACTCGCCCTGCCCCGCTCCCTCGCTGCCGCCGTCCCCCTCCCCCGCCTGTCCCCCGTGTCGCGGCCCTGCCCGTCCCTCCCGGCCCCCGCTCCGCGCCCCCGCCCCGGCTCCGCGGGGCGCCGCGGCCGCCTCTGCGCATGCTCGGGGCGAGGGGCCCGCGCGGCGCGGAGCGGAGCGGGCGGGGGCGGCGGTGACCCGCTGAGGGCACACCGCAGCCTTGTCCCCCGGCTCGCTCCCGCCGCGCTCCGGCGAGCCCCGACCGCCCGCGGGAGGCCCGCTCTCCGCCACCGCGGGGGCCGGCGGTGCCCGCGGCGTGGCCGGTGTGCCGCCGCCGAGGCGGAGGGCGGTGCTGTGGGCGGCCGGGGGAGCCCCGCGATTGGCCTCCGCCCGGCGGCTGGCGTGTCAGTCGGGCTCCAGGGGTGGCCCTGGGAGCCGCTCGCCCAGCCCTCTGACGGGATGAAGCCTTTAGGGGGATGCGGAGCTCTTTGCATTTTGATTAAAGCCCCTCATCTCTCTTCAGTCTGAAGGCAGGGCACCGGGGAGGACGGGTCGGAGGGGCCTGTGCGAGGCCGGGCAGAGCGGGAGCGGGGCGAGAGAGAAAACCTCTCTCGGTTTATCACGTATGGCTCTATAGGAGAAGGCATCTCTGGGAATATAGTGGAAAGGACGGAGCTGGTATAAACTGAAGGCGCCCGTGTTTAAGTCACACTCGTGGGTGCCCAGCATGGAGATGCAGAGATGGTCCTCAAGGTGGAAAACGAGAAGGTGGCCTTGGGACTCGGCTGTAACTGTGCTCATCACCTTCGCTTTCCTTCTCCGGACTGCAGAGGTCAGAGGAGGTAAGAAAGCAAAGGGGAGCCGGAGAGCCCAGTCGCCTCTCTCCTCTTCTCGGGGAAAGGACCCAGGGCACGGCTGAGGCCGCGTTTCACAGGAAACCTGTCGGAGCGACTGCCGGCGCTGGCGAGGCGAGAGCGCTCTCGGGGCCGGCTCCGGGCGCGGGGACCCGCGGGGAGCCCCCGGCAGCGCGGCAGGGACGTCCCGCCCAGGTGCCGCGGAGGGACGGCTCTCGGCCAGCCTCAGCCTTAGACTTCGGATGTGTGTTTAATGAGGTGAAGGAGATGCACTGGCGGGGTGGGAAAATAAAAGAAATACTTGTCGAACAGAGCGACTTATCCTCTTCCAGAACTGGACTCCTGTTTTGTGGAGTGTGCGTCCAACTTTGTGTTGTTGAACTGCTGAAGTTCACCAGGTTGTGACTGAAGTTGACCGACTAGTATCTGCTTTCTCCTCGGAGGGGCGAGGAAGGGGAAAGTTGGGGGGTGGAGGCTCTCTGCTCTGATTTTCTCCTCTCTCCTCTCTTTTATCCTACTTTTGCAACGGGTTTTAGTGGGCAAAAAGTTTTCCAGGGCGCAAGCGGAGGAGAAAACACACTTGGAGGGGCCCTTTGCCAGCCGCTGCGGAGGGCAGCTCCCGGGGCAGCGGCGCCCCGCAGGTGGTGCGAGCGGTGCCGGGCCCGGAGATGCCCGGGGGGGCTCGGGGGGCTCAGCCCACCATCGCTGGGCTCCCCGCGGGCGGTGTCAGCTTCGGGGTGCCGTCCCCAGCCTCCTGCCCGCTCTGCAGCCTCCCCGGGGCATCCAGTGGTCCCTTAGGTGTCCGTGGACCTGGTGGGCAGGGTGCGGCCCGCGGGGGACTTGCAGGGGGAGCAAGAGCCAGGCAGCAGCGCAGCAGCCTCAGCAGAAAGGAATCGCCGCCCCCTCCGCCGCACCGCTCCTGGCGGTCCCCGCTTCTCCCGTCCGCACCGCTCTCCCTGGGCTCCCCGCACCGCCGCCAGCCCAGCTGGGCTTTCTGGGCTGAGCTCGCCGCTCGCCGAGCTGCAGTGCTGTCTCCGGTGGCGGGAGGGTTCTCCTCTCCCACTGGGGGTGAAAATGCTGCCTCTTCCTCCCTTCTTCCATCCCTCCCTCCCTCCCTCCCACCGGAGCCCGCAGGCGCATCTGGAGGCCAGTCTGGCTGGGACTGAGGTTTTTATTTTTCTGTGGGTCTGACATCAATGAAGGGGCTTAACTCTCTGAAATGAAAGGTTTAATTTTTTATGTATTTATTATTTTAACGAGGCATTTCTCCATCCGAATTTCCTGAATCAACAGGCGTCCTAGAGGGAGCAGGGAAAGGTGATCAGTTTCCATTCAAGCCTTTATACCTGGGCACAACCTTGACGGTGTCAGATCAATCAGGGCTCCTGCCCCCTGCTGGCCGCGTTTCTGACAGGGACTGGAGGGGTCAGATTTCATCCCTTTGCAATGCCACGGACTCGCTGGAGTCACACCAGGGTGAATTAACCTCGCACTCGTTACTATGTGGAAACTGAATTTCTTCAAGAATACCGTCCTCGAAGGCATGGTCGATTTCTTATGCCACTTTCCACAGTAGAACTGACCAAATTAAGTAGGGTTTATGTAGACTGTGTTTACAAAATGGGTTGGATGCAAATGACAAGTTAAAAGAAAATCTAAGCCCAAACAGCACAGGAAAAATCAGAAGAACTTACTCTGAAATCAGCTGAACTGATTTCTGGACTGTATTCAGCAACATTAGGCAGACTAAATTGGTTGTGGTAACTTTATTCAAAACTGAAAGTCTATATTGATAGTCTTTTAGTCTTCTGTATAAAGAACATTTCAAAAATACAGAACTACAGGCTTCTTATTCTTTGTAGAAGCATTCTGAAAAGAACTTAGTTCTTGACCTTTTCTGAGATACAGTATGCTATTTGCTTAGGAACTACAGGGAGCTGTGTGTTCAGGGCTTGATCTGTTATTGAAGTCAGTAAGAGTTTTTCCATTGACCACAGAGGGACTAGAATTTGACCTAATTTCTCTAACAGAGTACAAGGGACTTATTTCTGAATCATCTGTTATGCATTCTAATCTTATTTAGAGTAGTTAAAAGATAACATAGGACATGATGATTCCTATTTGAAAATAGGAGAGCGAAAAAAACAAGGGATAAAATAAAATAGCATAAATGGCAGGTAAACAATGTGACTAAATGAAAATGCTGGATAAAATATGAATGCTGGGCAAAATACGAGTTGCTCTTATAAACTCTTTTAAATCCTCTGTTCTTCAATTTTCTTTTCATAAACTACCTCTATGAAAAGAAAATTACACGGTGTATTCATATAAAGTGTTAATCATACAGCAGTGACTTTTTTAAGACAACAGAAACCATTCCATGTAGACAAACCTCAACAGATTCCTAAAATTCTTGACTTTTTTTTCAAGTTTCTTTTTTTAACAAAAAGAAAAACAGAGAAGTATGAGGTGTCTTTCATACTTGTAAGAAATGGTGTGCAAAGAAGTGTTTGGGCTCTTGAGTTATTTCTTCTTTAGACAGAAAAAGTTACAGAAGTGAGAGTCAACTGAATGGGAAAAGCAGTGACTCATACTTGGTCAGCTCAGTGCCCACCAGCTCTTAAGCAGCTCTTTTTAGAAAATGTTTTTGCTTTATGACTTGGCTAAAGTAAACAAAATTCAGTATTTTAAAAGACATCCTTTGATTTCCTTTCCCCTTCCTCACCTTTAATACTAAAGCTGTTGGTAATGTGTTTGGTATGAATAAACTCATTTAGTCAAAATGGCATGGCTTCAACACTATAAATTTTTGTAAGGGCTTGACATCAATGCACTATTGTGATATTGATTTAAATTTCATGGGCAAGAAATGAAAAATCAGCCTTTTTATTATTTATAAGCTTTTTCAAGCAAATGGAAATCTAGCTCTTAATGTGAGTGAAAAAAAGATTTAAGAAGCCTTGCTGAAAATGAGACTATGAAACTATATATAGAAAAGACACTTTGGACCTTCTGTGTAAGCGATGAGCAGATTTGTTTCTAATATAGGATAGATACTTCTTACTGTCATCTTAGGAAACATAAAGGTTCCTTGTCCTTCCCCCATACAGGCTTGGAAAGTAGTGGGAGTTCTAGGTGCAGAAGGAATGCAGAACTGGGCCAATTAGTGATGGCAAAAGGAGAGTTTTCTTTGTGGATGCACACTTAACACTGCTACTGATTTGTATTTGCTTAGTAAGGAAGATATGGATCTGTTTTTTGAATGAAAGCTCTTGAATGTATCCAGCTATTCTAAACCCGTACAAAGGGGTGTTTTAAACTAGAAAAGTATAAATTTCTTCTCAGAACTATTCGTGATGTAAAGCACTTTTGATTTTAACTGATCAATTAACTTTTAAGATTGAAAAAGAGTATAATATTCTAAGCATTCCTCATTTTTTGGTTAAATTATCTTGTGTGATAATTTGTATGGGTTTCTCAGATTATTATTCACAAAGGTGGCAAAAATGAATAAATCAAAGGGTGATTTCACTAGTTGCAGCTAGTGATCCTAGCTGAAGTTTTTCTGAGTCCCAAGGATCAGCAGGTGAAATGGTCCAATTTCCCAGAATAGTGCAAGAGAAACCTGCATGTATTAATCTGTTTTGCTATGTAATTTTCATTTCTTAATTGTTTCTAAGGTAAAATAATTATTTCAACTTCAGCAGCAGACATCAGACAGAAAAAATGACTGGTGTGTGTTGTTAATTTTCTAGAGTGTGTATCTTTGCATTTTATTTAGAAGGAGACTTCACATGGATCCAAGAAAGGACTATTCAGGCTGCAGGAAGCTATGTCTCTTTCCTAGCTATGCAGAAAAGAAGCTTCTCAACTTCCGTTTTGTGTATATCTTATAAAATTTAACTGTATATAGGTGCACAGATACTCAGTGGGTTTGACTTGAAATAATAAAACCTTAGTACCTATAATTGAAATGACAATAGGAAAAAAAATCTTTGATTAAAAACCTTTCCCGGTGCTGATCACTAAAAAAACCCCATGAAAAACAAACCACCCCTAAAGCTCCTGTTGTTTGTAAAATTAGTGTCTGTAGCAGATGTAAAATGTAGGAAAAACGTTGTCTTACTTATTTCTGCAACTGTCATGCCCAAAGTTACTTGATCTCCAAAGAGAGCCCTTAACTCTAACACCGCTGGAGCATTCTGAAGGAGCCATGACATTACTGCTGAGGTTATACCTAAAACACACTGCAGCAATTATGTCTTTCCCGGATTTGTTTTGTACAGTGGTGAACAGTAGGGTTTCCATCTGCCAGCAAGATTAAGAAGTTGCTTTTCTTTTCTCTGTAGAGCGTTCTGCTTCTTTTCAGAAGAAATCCTCCTAGCACTGGTTAATTTATCATTGTTCTGAGTATTTGTTGATAATAGGGGGGAATAAATTAAGCAGAGCTTGGGAGAAATCTCTAATGTTCTAAGAATGTGAAGTCTCATGCAGTGATAAGAGATTTGCCCTCTGGATGGACACAATAGAGAACAGTGGCTTAAAAGGAATTAGGTTAACACACATGCCTGTTGCAAGGGCTTATAACTGTTCTACTCAGTATTAAATACCAAGTTTACAGACTGTAAATGTAAGGATTAATTGTTGACCCGGTTATTACAATAGTAGTAGAATCTGGCAGAACTTAAATTCTTTTTAGCACATTAGCACACATAAGGGACTGTAAAAACCTTTGTGAATTTCAGGTCTGGGACTTCAGTGCAAGTGCAAGTGTTAATGCACACAGTGTGTGAAATAGGTATTTGGCAGAGCTCATATAGTAGAAGCAGAGTGTTTGCTGCAAACCGAATTGAAAGATGTGTTCTAAAAGATGAATAAAAAAGAACTCAGATCCTAGTCCTGCTATAAATAATGACACTGGCAGCTAAGCTTTGTCCATGATAGAAATTAACTTAGTTGTAAGTCAAATTCCGGTCACATTTTTAAAGCATTACTGCAGACTAAGTGTTACCTGTCCCTTAGCTGTGTACCTGACCTTACTCAAGTTATCATAGTTATCTGATAGATTATCAAACTTTCATAGTTCATAAATAGTTCAAGATTTTACAACCTTGCTGTCTGCTTAAGAGGAATTCCTGCTAATTTTGGTAGGATACAGAACCGAATCTGGTTTCCTTGCATTGCTCTCCTTTGACATCAGGGAAAGTATGGTGAAAGGTTTGAATTGTAAGAGTTGTTTCTCTATCAAATTAAATGGGATTACTTTAAATGGCACCATTTCTAAATCTTGTCCTTGGCTGTATTCTATGCTTAAAGCTGAAAAATGTACAAATATTCCGTATTTGAAAACTCCCATTTATTAGACGATATTTTTGAACTCTTATTTGAATTCTTTCTCAATAAATACCTTGATGACAAAACTTTTAAGTGGACTCAGTTTCTTTCATGTTCAATTGCTGAGGGAACACCTTGTCTCTTCCTGTAGCACGGACCATTTTTAGACTGTGTGTCTTTTTTATATGGTAATAGAAACAGGATACTCAAGAATGTAATACTTGTTTTGCTGATTTTCACAGCTGGAACTACTGTGTCTGCTGTCTGTACAAAAAGAACTTCTTGAATCTTTAGCAGGGACCTCAATATAGTTAGACACTTGGAATGCAGTCCTGAAAGATTTTGCTGTGGTGAGAAACAAGTCCATGGAAATATGGAGACAGATACTAAAGTATTGTAAACTAATGGATCAATACAGATCTGCACAGATGATGAACAAGCCCAATCTTCTGGGCTCAGCAAAGGCTTATTTCATGGAATCACCGTCAGGTTGTCAGTGCTTGATGGCTGTCAATGTTGTTAAGCAAGTGATAAAAGTACAACCTATCCATTCTCAAAGAAGGTTTTGAGTAATACAAAAGTCACATTTTGTAGTGAAATAGGTAAACTATGATAAAAAGCCTCAAAGTCTAGGGTGTACTTAAAAATTGTGCAATGTTACAAAACCTTAAAATAATTACTTTTTTTCCCCCGAATATTTCCAGTAAATAAATCAGCCTACAAGCTAATGTTGCTAAAGATCTGAGTGTGTAGTTGTACACAGACAAGTTTTCCACTGGTTTCAATATAGGATATAAGTGGTGGAGGGAGAGGACTGTGGTTTTTTTGGGGGGTTTTGGTTCATACTGTATGAGTGTTAGAGGTTGGTCTTTAAAGTGAGATATAGTGAGTAGTTGGTGATTATAAAAATTGCCTCTTGTACCTGCCTAGACTATCTGCATGGTCTTTGAAATACTATAATGTATTTAGTAGATTTTTTCAGCATAGGAAGTCAATGAAAAAATTCCAAATAGCTGATGTGGAAGCAGAAGTAGCCAGTTCTGAGCAGTTTCACAGAAGCCTCTATTGGTGAAATAGTCAGTAGTAGGCTATTTAAAGCATTCCTGTATGCATCTGGATAATCTCTAGTTCTTGTAAGCATTTAATATGAAAGCACTGCTGTAACACCTATTTCTAAAAATGTCTCCAGTCAAGATCCAAATTACATAATTCATCTAGGAAATTCATGTAGGAAAATTCTTAACAGGTAAAACAACCTTGAAGTATGTCTCTAGAAGTATATATGTGGGCCACATATATTCAGTTAGTCTCATAAATTTATATTCGGGTTCCTAGAAAAATAAAAAGCTTAATTTTCAGGAGCACTATGTAATTAGGCAACTCATTTGGTTTCATTTTTGTACCTTGAAGATGCTCTGTAACTCACTCTTACAGCCCATAAAACAGAGTTCACTTTATCCAGCTCTTTAAAGTCCATCTATGAAAAGTATTGGAACCTTCACAAAGGACACTGTAGAACCAGTGCCTTGATGTTGGTTCCCAGAGCAGTTCTTCTGTTACAGGGCTGGGCTCTCAGCAGAGTTAGGAGGCAGGCGAGTCCCAGACTGCCATGCCCAAAAGTTTGTGAGGAAGGACAGCTCTGCCCAGAGCTGGCCAGTAGGAAATGGCAAGGACAGAAGAGTACCTGATCCTTTTATCCTGATCCTTTTATGGTGCTTAGGCACCTACAGCTGAACTGCAGGGAATCACTGCTTGGGATACAGAGACTAGAGCCTGCAGTGGGAAGGCTACAGAGTCCTTTGTAAGAACTTCAAAGCTCAGTGAAGCAGTTGGGCATAACATGCTTTTGAATTCCTGCTTTTGGATGTTCACTTCTGTATTAGTGCTTAACAGATGAAGGATACAGTGAAATAATAAGTGTAGATAATAATATTATGTGTATTTCTGTTTTCAAATAGTATCCATCGTAACTGCCTACTATAAGTAAAAGTGTCTAAGAGTAAAAGCAAGAACATAAATGTTCTTACCACATAGAAATAGCACAGTTTTCTAGTAGTTGATGGGTCTTGTTTTGTATCCTAAAGGTCAAAAAACTATCAGTTTATCAAATCCAGATTCTCATGCTCCTGGTAAAAAACAGGTAAAGACCTCTTACATTCATTACGTTTTGGAGCATTTAATGAGTGCCAGTTAGATACCTTCATCATAGTAGTTTATCTTCACCCACCTCTAGAATACATGGAATGCCCTTAGAACGAGCTCTTAGTGTTATAATGATTCAAAATTTTCTAGAAAAGTAAATAAACTAAACAACTGCAGGCTATTATGGCTTTAATAGGTAGCGTGGTTTCAAAAACCTGTGGTGCAGTCATTACCTTCTACTTACATCCTTAAATATATACCTAAAAATCCAATCAGAGGCAGCCTCTTCTGAAAATCTTGTCCACGTATATAAGGAGTCCCTTCATTAGTACTCACCAAATACACACATTGCAGCCTACCAGACCATCACAGCTTGTAGGTTTTAAATGATCTGTTACAGTGACATAAAACTGGACTAAACTTTGAGAAAACACTCCATTTAGACCTGAAGATTAATGTTTCAAGGCTCTTTAAGTTTTAGTTTTTGCAGTGGTTCCATTGGAACAGATTACTGGCAGAATGAAGCCTATTTCCATGGAAAAATATGAAGTAAAATAATAGTAACTTAGAAACATTAGTCTTTCTAAATTTCTCATATATTTCTTTGTACTGGGGAAAATTAAGCTCTTTTCTACTCTAGGGATGTATCTCCCTAATTAGGAGTTACTGATTGTAACTCTTAAAGGTTCTTTGTGAACACTGATAAATTCTCACATTCACATCAGTCAAAAAAAGGGAATTGCTGAAGAATTATGAGAACTCAAGAAGTTATCAGTTTATTATATCAGAAAAACATGTAATACTGTTTCAAAGTATTCTTTGCTATATCAAAAAGAAGGAAAAGGCAAAGTTACTATAAGTATTAACAGCATAGCAAACACTGAGTTGCACCCTCGGTTTGCTAAGGTATATCTGTAAAGAATACTTCCTCTTTTTTTTCCCCTTTGAGTTTTGTTATTGTTTTCATTCCAAGTATGTCCCGCAGCAGGCAATCTGGAAGCATCTTGTAAATTATGTAGGTAAACACAGCATTTAAATAGGGAAGGATTGTTGTGCCTGTGCTCTCTCATAAAATTAAGAGACTAATATCCAGGAATTACTAGACCAACATCTAAATATAATAGGATTTCAACTTCTTTGCTTTATTAGGTAATTGGACAGAATTAAACATATTTTAGTCTAAATGAGTCATCCCCTGAACAATTTCTTATGGGAATGAATTTTGTAGCCAGAAATTGCCACCACAGTCACTTTCCTGTCAGTGCTGGAGAGTTCCACTTTGAGGCCTGATGGTGAAGTTCTTCCCTCTGAAAATGCAGATGATGGTTTCCTGTGTACACCCTATCTTCAATAACAGTCTGTCTTGGACTGTTTGGTCCTAAGGCACCAGCACCTTCACCTTACAAAGTGCTTTGTGGGACAGTTTACAGCAAGAGAACAAATGTCAGGTTTGGTATACCCGATCTGAAAAGGTTCAGGGCTCCATTCCCCCTGCAGCTTAAGTGGTTTGCAGCGTGTTCCATATTAAATAGAAGAAAACTTAAGGTGTTGGACTTTTAGATAGGCCCATTCTGACTTTTAGATAGGCCCATTCTGACTTCCATGGTTATCTTTTAAGGAATAATCCAACTCACTCAAAAGTTCTCAATTCAATGAGTAATAGTTTTTCAATCTGTATGTATTCCAAGTCCACTGAGGACCACTGACAGCATACATCTGGGATAGGATCACTAAATGTTTGACCTCTTCAGATCTGAGTAAGACATGAAATACTGCCTGAGATCCACACTAGTGTGGAATTGCAGCTGCTCATGGAATTGGCACATAAACTGCTTCTTAATTCAGCTTTACCTGGGTTAGAAACCTGGCTGATAACCAGCTGGTCTAGCTGAGTCAAGAAGAATTTCTGTAAAAGCACGAGTGTGAGCTAACTTTTTCTTCTGCAAAACAATTCCCAGTAATAAAGTACCCATGTAATTTTATTTGAATGAAAATAATATGATACAGAGTTTGTCAATTTATTTGTGACTACAGCAGGCTTAAATTCCAACCACAGTAAGATACTGTGATTGGAAGCTGATATGTGTGCTAAGAAACAGAAGATCAGGTTTTTCATATGGCTGAGTGTCAATTTATTGACACATACACATTAGCTGCTTAGGGTGATACAGGACAGAGTGTTCTAATTAGGTGAAATGGTACAGCTCGATTTTCAGTGTGTTAATGGCCTAACATTTACAAGCCTCACATTGACAGTAATGCCACTCACTAAATTGACTTGAGTAAAATTTTGTAAAAATGTGTGTTGTAGATCAAAACATTTTCAATAAAGTCATTAAAATAAAAATAATTAACCTTAAAAAGTTATTGTAGCTAGAAAGATTATATGTATAAATTTTACTCTTTTATTCAAAATTATTGCAGCTGGTATAATTCCAAAGATGATATTGCTGCCATTAGATGAACTGTTGATCCATCTTTTTTTGGTTCTGTACTGTTTGCCTTTGCAGGGTCAGATGGGCTTTGTCACAATGCAGAAATTTAATGGTGGCTTCTGAAGCAGAAACAAGGAATTCTATTGCCTTTTATTAAGATACTAAGTTCACCATGATCTCAGTTACAGACAGGATACATATTTTATAAACTAAGAAGATATGATTAAGCACCATTCATTTAATTACTGTCTACATTTAAATAAATCCAAATGTAATGAACCAGACATGACCCTTCCAATGCAAATTTTCTTGCATATGTTACGACTTATCCCTTTCTTGTAATGTCTGTTCTTTTACCTAAGATTGTGTGATCATCTGCAAGAAGCATTCCCATCGGGAGATGGGGAATTGATATGCATTTTTAGTGAAAACTGGGGTCATCCTTAAGAGGAGGAGGCTTGATGTCACACATTGAATAAGTCATGAGCATAGGCTGTGTGTCCAAAGGACTTCAATTTCTGCCCTCCTTTACAGTTTCTCAACCCCTCCTTTCTCTGCTATCATAACTTGTGTTGTTGTGGTACCTGGGAACCTCCTCCATGGACAGTTTCCACCAAGAGAAGGGAAGAGCCATGTTGTGTAATAAAATCCAGCTCAAATCACAGGAAGTCTAAGTGAAGGAAGCAAGTCCTCTGAATGGGAATAATGAATGTTGTTTATATTTGTGACATTAGGGCGTGTCAGAAATGAATCTGCTGTTTTCACCAGATTCTGCTTAATTCCAGATGAAACCACACTGAGCAATGGAAGTAATTGTTAGGTATAATGCAATATAAAGGCATCAGAATGTGATCCATTATGTGTTGTGTCAGTATTATTAATAATGATGTATCACAGATTTCATTTCAATTTAGATATTGTGGAGTGAATGAAAGCTATGATATTTTAAAATGTGATTATATGATAATAATGTTGTCTAGCTTTCTACAGTTGTTCTTTTTCAATATTTAAGGGCAGTATAGTTTTACAATATGGGTTTATGAATTTGTAGAATAGAAATCTTTGTCATAGCCTTTAAAACAAATGTATCCTTGTATATAGATGAAATCTAGCCTTGGAAATGCTAACCAAAATTGGAAGTAGGTTTTTGCAAGCATTTTCCTCCTCTCCAATAAACAGAATACACACGAAGCTCCCCTCATGTATTTGACTCTTGATACTCTTTCCTGACCTGGCAAAGCAAAAGTGTGATCTAGCATCCAGTGTACAACTACTTAGCTTCAGTGAATCCCCTTTATTTCCAGCAGAGATATTCTGATTTTTTTTTTCATAAGTTTCCTAGTGGAAAAAAGCTAAAGGGAAAGGAAAGGAAGAGTAAACATGACTTTGGAGTTACATTTAATATGAAATGTTCTTATCCATACCACTATAAACATGGAAAGCTCGTTGAGTGAATGGATGTACTTCAGTCATACCACAGTAATGAAGACCAGAATTTGGCTCTACAGTTTTAAATATTGCAGTTACAAGTTATTTTGGGTCTTGAGATGTGACACCACTAATTTTTGTTGGTGTGCTTTACCTTTTTTATATTTGAAAATACAGGAACTTATGATGGAGTTAAATGATTAATGGTTTGGTATCTTGAAAGATACTGGAACACTCAGGTTCCCATCTCACACAATTCTGATTTTTAAAAAGGGGTTTTTTAAGACTTCACTTTTGCCATTCCAGAAATCCCAGAATTTTTAAGCATTTCTACTTTGGCCACTGTGGTAGAGTCTTTCGGTGGCAGTGAAAGTCGCACATGTCTCTCTGAACTCTCTTGAATCAAGGACATGTGCCACTGAACTTTGCACTATAGTCATTAGTGAGAAAAGCAATCTCCTGCAGTGGGTTCCCTGCATTAGTGAGAAGAGTAATCCCCTGCAAAAGCAGCTGAGTGGAAACCTGCATTTTGGTTGCAGACTGCAGGCTTGCCCTGCTGAGCACAGGCTTCTTTTCATAGGGTTGTCTTGTGGCACTGTCTGGCTTGCCTGTGAGAGGTGGCCTTCAAGCAGCAGTGCAGCATGGCTGTAAACATCTGCATAAGGGACTCACTTTCTGGGGCTGGATCTTTCATTTTGTCAAATTTGCCCTGGCAGACAGAGTTGAGTTTTCAACACTGATGTCCAAATTTCATAAGGAGAATTAACTCCATCCCAAGAACTGGTGAACAGAGCTGTTTGCATGATTCTTTTTTGGTATTTCCTTGCCATCTGAAATCTTGGCACCAAATTGGAAGGATACAAAAGCATTACATTATGTATCATTAATCTGAATTTTTCTTTACTTTCTGAGAAAACTATGAGGGAAAGTTAAAATAGAAGGTAAAATCATTTAGGCAAGCTGTTTTATTCACCATAAGGAAGGTGTCATGGAAGACCCTTGCTCTGTCTGAGATATATTAATGGGGTTATATTAATATGGGTTATATTAATGTTGCCCCATACAAATACAAGTTGCGATCTTAGTTTGTGTGGACCACACAAACAGGCAAACTGCATGCCCTTAGCACTGGTACTCTTTCTGGTTATTGCTTACCATTCCCAGAAATCATGTGGGAGCAGCATGCTAGAGAAGAGGCAATTTTCAGAAGAAACAGAAGCTGTCAGGATGCTGGTCAGTGACACTGAACACTGCAGAACCTACGGAAATTGGCAGAGAGAAGCCACAGGCTGTGCTCTTTCCTGCCTTGGAGTTGTCTTCCTACCACTCTCCCTGGTGTTTTAAGCAGGTAGTGTTGGCTGTGTGAGGACTGCTCGTTGTGTTTTACACTTTGAGCAGGTCACCTGTGACCATTTGGGCCTGAGATGCGTTTTGTCAAGAGCTGTTTATTTTAGACTGTATTCCTACGTGTGTGTTCTGTGGCAACAGCAGCTGCTGCTTTCTGGAGAGGCACCAGGCAGGTTATCTGAGCAGGCACAGTGAGCTCATCAAGAATTTTAAGATTAAGGTAATGGCAGCATGGTCAAGCCTACTGAACACTTGTTACAGTAAATATACTAGTTACAGTAAACATTAAAAAAATAGTGAAATTCCCTGAGACAAAACCTCTACTAGCTAAAAGAGAGGTTTTCTGCAGAAACCTCTCTATATGGTAGGCCCAGCCATGACACAGGAGGAGTCATGCTTCTTATACATTCTTGCCTTGCATTCCTGTTTTTTAAAGACTTCTAAAGAACTTCTTTACTTTTTACTTGTTGGCTGAAGTGGCCATCTGAACTCTTTAGTATAAATTAGGCAAGCAGTTTCTATTACTTGTCATCAATATGAATTTAATAGGTCAGTCATGTTATCTTTAGGGATAGAGTAATTACCTTTTTTGTGTTAATTACTCATGTAACTTGTCATTTCACCTAACTTGTTGCTTCTATGAAAAATTACATTTCTAGTAATTATTTTAAACTGACTAGTCCTGCTATTTTGTGTTTTGTGAAACACAGTTTGTGGAAATAAATAAATAGTCAACTATGGACTATTAGCAGAATGTTTGTTCTTATTATTTGGAATTTGTGGTTTGAAGATTGTCCTATTATTATTCTGTTTCTTGTCTGGAAGTTTTTTAGCAGCTGAACTAGCAGGGAGTAATGAATAATCTTGTTTATGGGTGAATAGTCTCCCAGTCAGCCAGGCAAAGGAAAACCATTATTCTAAAAAATAATGAAGAATCTGGTACAAATTATAGAAAAGAGCAAAGGATAAAGGAATGTAGCAGTGGTTGACTTACACAGTGAATTGAAATTTTTACTAATATTTCTGGTGACTGGTTCTACATTACTTTATTGGTTCAAATTAGTATAGGTACAGCAAAAATAGCTTTTGGTTACTAGAAAAAAATGTGAGACAGTTCCTTCAGTGTGTTCCTTCAGTATGTGTGGCAATTCCTCCAGAACTGTGTGGAACACCTATAGAAAATACATTATATCCATTAAAATTATTTTGTCAGTACTCAACAGAGAAGTTAGACTAATACAACAGTGTTTGCACACTATTGAAACTTTTCTTTTGAGAATGTTTAAACATAATTTCTTGTATGTGCAGTATATGTGGTGGGGTTTTTTTGTAATTTCATGTGTGTACTGTAGCATTCATTCCCAATGTGTTAGCTTGCAACAAACATTGGCTATTTAGTTTATGTTTAATAACACGATGATGATACGATGTGAAAATGAAATGAAAAATTGCAAGATGTGAGGAAAAATTTAAAAAGTTCACAAGCATTTTCTTGTGAGTATATTTTAAGACATAAGATGTTATGTGCATTCTAGGCTGACTTAGAAAACAAAGATTGGTTTAACCACAAAGTTGAGTTTTTCACATTTGGCAGTGTCAGGAGATGAATAGGATGAGCTAGTTAAACTTAACTTTGTTCACATCTGTGCAAGCAGCTGTTTAAATCGTTGAATATTCACAGGCAGTAAATTTTGGACCTTAAGTTGATATTTGTTGACATCTAAAATGAATGATAACAGACAATAAATCAGCTGTAGTTAATGCCACAGTGTAATTCAAAGATGTGAAGTCAGATTTACCAAGTTCACTTCTCAGCTTTAACATTGAAAGTAATTTAAAACTTTGTCTTTCCAAATAAAGTGGTCATGAGTTTACCAACATAAAAACAGTGAAATAGTCCCAGTGAAAAAAAATCTACTGAAATTCTGTTTCCACTCAAAAAAATGCATTAAAAAGCCATGATCTGAAGGCAGTATGAGAATGGGTGCCTTAATTTTTCTTAAGAGAAAAGATATGCAGTATGCTGTTTTCTCTCACTGCTGTCTTGAAGTGCTTGTCCATTCAGTAGTTTGTCCTTTTGCCATGGAGAACTTTTATATATGAAGGCTTTTTGTTGGCTTTACATATATATGTATAGGGGGGCTTTTTTTTTTTTGTCTTAATTTGCATCAATATCAGTGCAATAACAGCTCTGAATTTCAACTTTAGGTTGTTAGACACTGAGCACTGATGCAATCTTATTGTACTTGGTCTCTAAAGTACAACACAGTCAATTTGCATTTTAACTTGGCAATAATGAAAGACTGCAATTCTGTCCATTCAGTCCTTGCAAGTAAAGCAGGTACATTTTTCTTTCTCTTTTGTGTCTGAGAAAGCAGTTATATGTAATCAGAATACATTTTAATGTTAGCAACAGAAAATTTTGTGATAGCAGACTATTAGCAGCTAAATGCTTCTGAAAGTTTTGTGTAAACTTTGAAAATCAGATCCACTTCTCAGAAATCACTCATGAAAAGCATGTATTGGAAGTTTCAGTCAGCAAGATCCTCAGCATTTGCAATTGGTGATTTTCAGTGTGTAGTCAAGTAGTTTGAAAATCTGATCATAAAAATTACATTTGATGGGATGAACTCTTACATATTTAAAAATGAATAATCCTGTTAAAATAATATTATGGTGTAGGAGTAATGTGCAAAAAGTCAAAATAGGAATCAGCAAAGGAATTAAAGCCTTTTTGGAGGCTGCATACCATAGAAATGCAAGATGAGTAATTCTTTTTGTTGTTGTTTCTTTTTTTTTAACTTTGTCAGCTGAACCCGTTGATGTGCTAAAAGCATTAGAATTTCACAATTCTCCAGAAGGAGTAACAAGAACAGCAGGATTTTGCACAAACAGAAGGAATTCAAAAGGATCGGATGTTGCTTACAGAGTTTCAAAAACTGCACAGCTGAGTGCCCCAACTAAGCAGCTGTACCCAGGTAAGAGTGGCAGAAAACTGTTATTTTTGTACATTACCTTGCTGCCTTTTTTTTATGTTCTCTAAAGCATAGCGTGTAGTCCATTATCAATAGCACAAAGCACTGCTGTTGTCCCTAGAGATGGGCCTGCATATGAATGGCAGGAGGGGCTCTCTATCCACCAAATAAGTTGGTTATTATTGGCTTCAGTTATAAGCTCTTGGTCACATTCTGTCACTGCTGGAAGTGACTTGCAAGGCATACTACCTGTTGTCTCATGGTGCTATCTGATGGAAACCTTTTTTGGTGGCTTTGGCAAGTTTTCTCCTGTTTTGGTAGTGCATTTAAGAGCAGTAGTACTTCCCGGAGTAATGCTGCAGTGGTAGAAATGAGTTGTGGTTGGCCATTGGAAAATCATTCCCAGAAATACCATCTGTTAAGAATTACCTCAGAATATCTGGGTATTTAGGGGACTAAACAAGGCTAGCTGTGGATAGCTGGTAATGTGATCTATCTTCTCTCAGATTTCTCTAAAATGGAATAGTCAAATTTTGGGAAAGATTCTTTGGGTGTTACGGAGAGACTTTTATTCCATTATTTTGCTGTCACTTGTCACTTGACTCAAACTGTTGAGGAAAATGATAGTAATAATATTGAAACCCAAAATCACTGAAGATTTACATTTTCTGTTTTGACACATTTGTAGAGTTTGACCAAGTCATACAGAATACATACAGATTAGAAGTGGCAAAGAAAAATGCTTTCTTTTTTTTTTGTCCTTCAGAGTAGCAATCATATAGATATCACTCAGATCTAGAAAAGGATAAAACGTGCTTTATTTTGTAGTAATGTGTTCCCAGAGCAACATGAGAAACAGCTATAACAGTTCAAGAGTAACTTATGTGTTCCCTTAACTCATCACTTATAATTTATGGAAGAAGATCAAAGCAAAATTCACTACAGATATAATATTTATATTATTTTTTAGCACAGTTCCTTGGGTTTGAATATATCCTCTCAACTAAGTTGAATAGAAAATGTCCTGCTGTCCTTTGCATTAGTAAAAATCCATCAAAACAATTTTTTTGGAGGTGATTATGGTAATTACTTCCTTTTCAGTCTTGTGGAACAGGCATTCTCTTTCCTCACCAGGAGAAATTCTGGTTTTTCAGATTATTCTTAAAGAAATTCGAGTGATCATGTCCCTTTTTCATAGAAAATATCCAAGATAAGATCAAGTTGTGAGATATCACTTCAGCTATACAATGCAAGTTGTAATACATCCCATCTTTGCTCTCATCTAACTCCTGTAACTCATCAGGAAGTACAATATATCCAGCAATTTATCCATCTTTTAGAAAATGAATTTAATATTATTTACCAACTTCCCAGAATATAATGGAATTTGACTCCACTAACTAGAAGGCATTAAATGATTGTAATATGTAAACTGCTTAGATTTTTATTGTACTGTTGTTGTACATGCTCTTAGTTATCTTTTACAAAAGCATAAAGGAATGACAACCCAGATATATGAAAGATTTTTCTAGATATTTTCTCTCCAATTCTTACTGTTGTTTATTGTTCAAATAAGACCATTCCAATTAAAAAGAAATTTAAAAGTATTTGAGAAAGCTCTGATATCTATTCCTGATGTGTGTCCAAGAACTGTAGATGCATATATTTACATGTTAGATGCAATATATACAGTTTTACATGTTTAAATATAATATCTTTTTTGACTTTCGCAATCAAAACTGCGTTTGGAAGAATTTTTTTTCTAAGTACCCGAAGTAGATTCAAGATAAAACATTTGGGAATATTGTGTCAGAGCAGTGATGACAGGAACTACTGAACTGAGACACGACTCATTTTCAGTCACCTTTCTTAGACAGCTCACTTTTTTTCCCCCTCAGATGTTAAGTCCAGACAAGTTGAATTATTATCACCTGCCTTAAGCATTTTCAACGTATCTTTTAGAATAACAGTGCAGATAGAGCAAGTGCTCAGTGCTTTTCAAATACTTTCATTGGCCTTTGTTGACAGTCATCTTCTCTCTTTTCCATTTTTTTTGTCATCTATTTGCTCTGACATTAGAAGGTATAGTGTACAGTTTGATTTACTCTGCTTTACCCTGTCATGAAAAACCTTTACCAACAACTCCCCAGAGTAAATGAAATGTTTCCTATCTGTTGAGTTTTGATCCCTTCAAAATAAGATGTCAAAATTATGTATAAGCATGGTCTATATTACTACAGTAATATAGCAAGCTTCCATAAAAAAGTTAAAAAACAAAAGCACATTAAGTATCATTCCAGCAGACAATATAAAAAATATAAGACTAGGGGGTTCTGGTTTAAAAGGATAGTATGTCACTTAAAGAGCAAGGAAAATTCTATGCATTTTGTTTACATATTGTAATTCAAGAAGTAAAAACTTGTCTTCATGGAAGAGTCTAGAATCTTTGGAGTTTTTCCACAATACCTGTCTTGGAAACAATCTTATATTTTCTTTGTTGGAAGAAGAAATTCCAAAATCAGAGTTTGATGAATTCTTACATGCTTTAATTAATTTCAAAACCACAAGATACTATTTTATTAAAGCTTGTTCTACTATTATATTAAAGTGTTTAAGAATGTTTTATCCACTCTCCTGCACACAAAGCTGCAGCTATATTAATTGCCAATGTTATTATTAGAGTCTCATCTATTTCTTGTATGTCAAATTGCAGCTGAAGCCACTTGAATCCAGAGCATATTCTGAATTTTAGAATCTCAGAATCTCAGTCTTCCACTTTGTTTGTTGTTGAGCCTAGTAGAGTTTCACATCAAATGAAATGCAGATTTACCACAAGATTAAACAGGAGCAGTACTTCAGTACTTCCTTTATAAGCTATATTTTCAATTTTGTTAAGCTTTAGTTGTAAAGGTGGAAACAGTGTTTCATATATCATCTCTACTTCAAAGAGAAGGCATCAGGGAATAAATGAAAATTATTATTCTTTGATTTTGCTTAAATCTCCCAATAAATAGAACTAGTCATGTATTTTTTCAGTGCACGATATACTTCTAGAAAGTCCCAAATATATATTGTGGGAGGGAAACTAAAATAAATTGTTATCAAGGGCTATTGAAGTACCCAGGAGTCTTACTTGCTATGGTACTGATGCTTATTATATTCAGTGAAATTGTAGTGCACACTTTTAAATTAGAAGACTGCTAAACAGAAGATGAATTAAAAAACCAATGAATATGAAACTACTGTGGTTTTTTCATAGCTTGTGTTATTACATGAATTCACAATAGATTTAGAGCACCTCTCCTACAAAGACAGGCTGAGAGAACTGGGCTTGTTCAGCCTGGAGGAGGGAAGGCTCCAAGAAGACCCCATTATGGGGGGGTCCTTCAGTAACCTTTAGGTATTCTTGAGCCTTTCAATACCTAAAGGGGCTACGAAAGAGGGATAGGGACTGTTTACATGGGCAGATAGTGACAGGACGAGGAGGAATGGCTTCAAAGTAAAACAGGAGAGAGTAGCATTGGATGTTACAAAGAAATTCTTTACTCAGAGAGGGGTGAGGCACTGGGACAGGTTGCCCAGAGAAGTTGTGGATGCCCCAAGCCTGAAAGTGTTCAAGGCCTTGGATGGGGCACTGAGTAGCCTGGTGTGTGGCACCCCTGCCATGGCAGGAGGCTGCACGTGATGAGTCTTAAGGTCCCTTTCAACCCAAACTATTCTGTGATTGTATGATTTACAATTTTTGTTTTTAAAAACCATTAAGGTATACCTTTCAGGAATTAAGGTGAGACCAGAAAGAAAAAAAAAGACATAGAAAATGTTCCTAATATAATTTTTTATGTACTCATTTTTGAGAATTAGAAAACCCATGCAGTTTGTATGCTAGATCCTATGTGCTTATAGAAAAAAATATAAAAATGTTTTCATTTTTTCTGAATTTACAGTTGTATATATCACTTTGTTTACAGGTGGAGGTTTTCCAGAAGATTTTTCAATATTAATGACAGTAAAACCTAAAAAGGGTATTCAGTCTTTCCTTTTGTCTATCTACAATGAACAAGGAATTCAACAAGTAGGTGTTGAAGTTGGTAGATCCCCTGTCTTCCTGTTTGAAGACCAAAATGGAAAACCTGCCCCAGAGGACTATCCTCTTTTCAGAACAGTCAACATCGCTGATGGCAAGTAAGTGTAAAATTTTAAAATGGAAAACACATTGCAGACCACTGTACAGGTGATTATGATATTTATAAACAGTTTTCTTAAATATTTAAATAAATCAGTAACATGGTTTCTAGATAGTTGGACTGGTGTAGTACAAAATTAGAGAAGCTTTGCAGCAGAATAAAGTTCCAGCTCCAAATGGTGTATACAGCTGTAAATGAAACAAACCACCTTTCTTATCTGCCATTTTTATAAATTGAGAGTGAGGAAATAATCAGAGAATTTAAACCCACCCAAATTAAACCTATGAAGATTCTTCCTTTGCAATATAGGGTCTCACTAGAAGAATTGTCTGGTCCATTAGAAGGTGGTAGGCAGAGTGAAGACAAGCTGACAAAACAGCATAGAATTTCTTCTATCCCGAGCCAAAAGAGCTGATAAATAAAATGGTTTGAGATATCTACGTATAAGGAGATCCTATATATTAGGAAATCAGGAAAGAATAGGCTGGACAATTAATCCCAAGTGCTGCAAGGATTTATACTGCAGTAAAGGAATTAATCTCAAACACCTTTTCATCAGTAATACAGTTGTTAAGTTTTTGTAGCTTTGTAGACAAGCAATCATTCTCTGGGAATGTTGTTCTAGTGCTTGTAAAAGGACATTCATTCTTTCAAAGGCTTTTTATTGTGCTGCAGCCCAAGAGGAGCAGCCACAGTCTTCAAAGATACACAGAAATAAATTTTGCTAGAGCAAAAGGAAACAACTCAGTGAGGAAGGGCAAAAACTGAACTATAATGAAATATGTTTGTAAAGCAATAAAGAAGAAAAGAAAAAGAAAAAACCAGTTGTCTCCTTGGCTTGGTATTACTGGACAATGGAATTATAATATGAAACCTAGACTTTATTAATTTCCCTAGCAGAAGGAGTGATAAACAAAGCAGCACTTTTTTTTTTTAATGGACTTTTGCTAAATAACAAAGCTGTGGCATAGAATTTCACCCAAAAATGTTGATAAACTGGCAAAAATGAAGAAATAAAAATGAACTTGGTTTGGTACAATTTCCTACAGTGAGACTATACAACTTCTAAATCAACTGGAGTCAATCCTATCCACAGTGAGCTACGATTTCACGCTTTCAGCTTCTACACACTTTCAAAAGATAAGCCAACAATTTTTTTCTGACTCGGCTATTTTATGAAGGATCTAGGACAACAATCTTCATCTCAAACTGAGATACATTTAAAAAGTGTGAATAATGTAATGTGCCTGAGGATGCATGGCCAGTTTGTTTTTATAATGATAATGTTTAACAGCATTCCAGAGAAAACATGGAATTACAGTTCTGGCTCAGTGATACTGTTTAGCAGTCAGATTCCATTAGCTTCAAGGTGTTCCTTTTGATACATTGAAGCTCTTTGTAACAATTATCTAAGCTTTCTCTCAGATTTAGGCAACCCTAATGCCACAAATGTCAACTAAAATAATTTGATTCCAGCCTTCCTCTTGCCAGTCACTAGTATGATATATTTCACACTTTTTGCCCTGGTCTATCAAAGATTCTTTAACATTTTGCTCCATGCTGGATTACAGAGTGGTCTGCTGTTCTTAAATATTTTTCATAGCAGAGAGGCTCACTAATTTAATGTGGTCTGTCATGATTATTGATTAAGTCTCATAAAGAACAAAACATACAAAATTTTATTCTCAAATATCTCTAAAATAAAGTCACTTGTCAGTACTCTGAATCATTTCATTCACTTTTTGGTGAATATTATGTAGGCAAGGCTGTTTTTGCAGGAATAGTGCCAAGTATTTGTAAATATATTTATCTGGGAAAGCATCTATGTTGGAACTCTTTCATGTATTTGAAAAATCTCTTTATCTATGGAATACCTTCAAGTAAACAAAAGAACATGCTAAAATTTTGGTGGCTGATCACACAGAAAATATAGTACATTTAAAATAATAAATAATAACCTGCTGGGTTAATTATATTTACTTATTTAATTATATTATACTTATTTCCAAATAAATAATTTGGAAAATCAAACACATTCATAAAAAAGAATCTGCTGTCAGATTGTTCAATCTATTAAAATGTAAACAATGCACTGGCTTCTAATTCAAGTTTGGTGCTGTTCTCTGGTTAAAGCTGTAGAGAAGTTCAGCTTGAGCTTCACCTTACAGAGGGTGTTCACGATGAGCTGTGGATCAGATTCCTTTGTGATGAGGGACAGAATGTGTACAGCAAATAGTCAAAACACAGTGTACATTTGGTTATGTATAAAAGAAGGAAAGAAAAGGAGACATTTAAAATTTTATCTGTGAATTAATTGGTGCACCATCTGCTATATACTGATTTGGTAAGAACACAATGACCTAATTTTAAAAACATAAACTGCAGTAGAATTTTATTGGGTTTTCTTTAATAGGTGGCATCGAGTAGCTATCAGTGTGGAGAAAAAGAGTGTTACAATGATTGTTGACTGTAACAAAAAAACTACAAAACCACTTGACAGAAGTGACAAAACAGTTGTGGACACCAATGGCATCACTGTCTTTGGAACCAGGATTCTGGATGAAGAAGTTTTTGAGGTACAGATCAATAATGAACAAATGGAAATGAGTTCTTTTGTATTGAGTGAGGTGGTTAATGCAAAACAGATTTATCTTTCAGGTCAAATCCCAGTATAATGTAGAAACTTTGATTTATAGAACCTGTTTCCATAGGCTGAGATAGAAGAAAAGTAGAACAGGGGAGTGCATTGTTGGAAGATTTGATGCATTTTTCTGTCCTTTTTGTTGTATCTGGAAGGGAGTTGCTTTTTTTGTCTTTCTGCCTAATATTGGGATACCTGATATATTTGGGACAATTAATCAGGGAAAGTTGTGTAGTATGATACTGAATCATTTTATTTCTGTCTCTCTTAAACATTTGCAGATATTTGTGTATGCTAACAGTATCTGAGAGCAGGGGAGAAGGACCTGGAAAGTTTTCTGTGTAATATGAATCTGTTATAGTGTTTATCCCACTTATTACTCTTTCCAGTAAATGGAACATACTTTGGCAATAAGGACATATATGTTTCCATCGTTTACTGGCCAAGAAGTACACATAGGAAGGGTAAAATGCCTTTAAGGAAGTATGTAACTGCCAGTCAGGAGGCCTTTCTGGGTAGAATCCTTATGTCAACAATTATTTTTACAGACTAATTATGAAGCTTCTTACATCTACACTCTTGAGTTTCTTTTATAACATTCTTATACAATGGTTGAAATTGAAAAAATTAAATCAATAATGAAAATGAGAAATTAAATATTGGTAGTTATTTATCTACAGAACATCTATGCTCTATAAATGTCCACAGTTTTCATCCTAGCTTTAAGCAGAACCTATGCTGGAGAAGCTGCATTGATATCAAGAGGAGAAATATGAATTTTGAATGTAACATTGTGGCATTGTTATCTTTGTTTTCCATGGACATGATGAACTGTGGGCCTTTTGAATATGGAAGTTTCTGGGCTGATTTACTGGCTCAATCAGTATGATATGTTTGGTATTTGCAGCCTAATTCACCTGTAGTCCCCAATACAGTTTGAACATCTGAGGAACCAGATATTTTTTGCCATTTGAAGACAAATTCCACAGATGCCTCTGTCTGGGATGTGACAAAGGGTTTTTTGGTCTCCTCATGGGATGATTACTTTAAATTTTCATTTGTATTTCTTTCATAGGTGAGAAACCAGGTTCCCCAATATACAAGTTTGACAATAAACTGTAAAAAATGTGTGCAATATGAATATGCGTAAGCAAAAAAGAACTCAGAGAAAAATAAAATTAGACAAACTGATATTTTGTTAGTGTTTTCCATGTGATTTTAGATTATAATAGAAGCTAAGGCAACAGGACCTGGCTTGTTCTTGCAAAGTTTGTAGCCATTAAAAAAGTTGTCGAGGAGGAAGATGAACAATAACTAAACATTAATGTTTGGTTTGTTTAACTCAGTGCAATCGCTAACTAAAAGCATCTGTCTGAACTTTCAGAGGTGCTGAAATGATCAAACATAGCTGTTTGGAAATAATTTTTTATGATATCTGCATAAAGGGAGATATTTATTTTATCATTTACATTAAAAGTTGGGAAGGGATGTGGTAGAATGCAATCATTTTTTGGTGAGCAACTGTTGGAAGACCCAGTAAGGTTGCAGGAAAACATAATTTAGCAAATTGAAATAAGCACTTCAATCAGAATTACCAGATTAATTGAGGAAACTCAAAAATAACTCTAAATTTTTCTTGAAGTCAAACTTACGTGAAGTCAACATGGACACAAGGATATAACTTTAACAGATTTTGCTAGGATGAGTTAAAATTACTTTTGTCCAAGGCTGTTGTCACTTGTGGAAGGATGGAAAAGGAAGGTAGTGGTAGCTGCTTCTCTGCCAAATTTTTTTTTCTGAAATCTTATGCACTGACATGGCAAGTCAGTGCTTCAATTCCAGCTGAGACCCACTAAGAAAGAGGCTTTGGACTCACAAAAGAAATTGTGCAGCTGTCTGTAAGGTCAGTTTAGAGGCTGAATCTTAACATTCAGTACTGAGAACAGCAACATTTCTACCTTTTCTAGCCTCACTGTACATTTCTGGATTTCTTCAGTGATTAGGTTTTCTAAAAGCACACCACTTCTCTCTTTTTTTATTCAGAAAAATCAGTTACCATCTTGTAAGGCTGCTCTTGAAATTGATGGAGGTTTAGATTAAGTCTGAAGTCTTTCTTAAATTAGAAGCTTGAAATCCTTGTTTTTGGGATAGGTTTCTGCTTTCTCTTTTACTGTACAGTCACCATGGATTAATTTATACCTGTGTTCAATTACCTGAATCCGTAGGAAAAAATGTGCGTGTTGAAATTAAAATGTACCTCAAAAGTTTAAACAAAATACTGGGCCATATACATTTTTAATGGATCATAGAATCATAGACCATCCTGAGTTGGAGAGGACCCACAAGGATCATTGTGTCCAACTCCTGGCCCTGTGCAAGCCAGTCTGCCCAAGAGTCACACCCTGTGCCTGAGGGTATTGTCCAAATGCTTCTTGAGCTCTGTCAGGCTGGTGCTGTGAGCACTTCCCTGGGGAGCCTGTGACAATTCCCAACCACCCTCTGGGTGAAGAATCTTTTCCTGATATCCAGCCTGAATCTCCCTTGCTCCATGCCCTTCCCTCGGGTCCTGTCTCTGTCACCCCAGAGAAGAGATCAGTGCCTGCCCCTCCTCTTTCCCTCTTGAGGAAGTTGCAGACTTCAATGAGGTCTCACCTCGTCTCCCCTTCTCTAGGGTGAACAAGCCAAGTGACCTCTGTCCTAAGACTGGCCAAACAAAACATAATCTGGTTCATTTTGAGTTTGTCTACTGTTTTTCTACTCTAAACAGCATTCTTTTTGTTATATTTATAAGAATTTATCCATCCCTTAGTTACTGCTGCTACAATTTCTAAAGTTTGGTGCTGTTTCCTGAAATCTATCCCTGCTTGAGAGTGTCATGATTGTGTGTTAAATGTTCTGTTTTTCTCATTCATGGCAGTTTAGAGTGACATTTGGTGATTTCATGGATCTCCTTGTTAGTATTTCTGTGTTGTGATCCCTGCTGTTTCTTGAGACCACAATAGTCACTGAAGATACACATAACACAATGTGTCTTAGTCTGTGTGCAGGAAATTCCAGAAGTTATCTAGTCATGACATTAGATTTAACTGTTTAAGGCTTAAGAGTGAATACTACAGACTTTTCATATGACATTTATAGCCTTTG
This sequence comes from Monarcha castaneiventris obscurior, assembly GCA_026261815.1. Taxonomy (NCBI): domain Eukaryota; kingdom Metazoa; phylum Chordata; class Aves; order Passeriformes; family Monarchidae; genus Monarcha; species Monarcha castaneiventris. Next base: position 19,847,377 of record JAMPIT010000258.1, on the reverse strand, counting down.
TTGGCTTAAATGTGGGAAGCCCCTAAATACAAATACCTTTTGTAATGCACAGCTCACAGTGTCTGAAGGATTAATATTGTACCCATGCTTCACAGAGGCTGTTGTATCTTGGGTGATAATGATATTTTTACTCATAGTAAGCCAATCATTTGGTCACAGGAGCAGTGGAAGACTCTTCAGTCTCCTCAAACTGAATGGAAATTTAAAATGTGGAAATAATAACTGTGGATGCTGGAGGCTTGGCTATAGAGAGATTCTTCAGCTTTCTGCCAGCGTATGCTGGCAGAAAGCTGAAAAATCTCTCCGTAGCCAAGCCTCCAGCATCCACAAATAACCTGTAGATAAATAGAATGAACTCTTAGGCTTCAGTGACCTACTAATTGAAGGTGATAGTGTTTCTTTTTGGTCTTGAACCAAGGTATGCAGCATAACACAACTGCACCAAACCCAGTTCCATCTCTAAGGTAACTCACTCCCACAGCTCAGCCCTGTCAGAATCAGTGCTGTGAACATTAGATACATCCTATATTCCTGTTCTCTTAGAGAGTACACCTAAGCCTCTCTGAATTCTGGTGTACACAAATGAGTCCAAAACAGATATTATTATATTACGTTTTCCTGACATCCTCACAACTTGATTGTATCTTTTGAAAACGGCATTAGTCTTTCAGTCATATTGCTCTGACATATTTACATGGATAATTCATTTAGAATCTTCAGAATAAATATTGTTCCTGTAAGGAATGTTTCACACTTTAAAACAATGTTACATCCCAGTGGCTCAAATATTCTTCTTTTTTTCTAATTGTGTTATTTTAAGTTTGCAATACAAGATTTAACTAAATTAAATTCTTGACCATTTCCCTTTCTTTTTTTTTTGTTCTTAATATTGACTTCCATTTTCCAGGCAGTTGTCCTGTCCTTGTTCTGACTCTGGCAGTCTATTGCTAGCACAAGAATATGTTATAGCACACTGGGAAATTTTAAGTGCATACATTTTAATCAGTGTGAGATGACCTCATGACATAACTTCCCTATGACAATCAATATTTTCTGAATAAATAAGCATACTGCATGTCCAGAGATCAAGTAGATCACTGAAAGAAGGAAAGGGCTGATTAGTGTCCTAAGAACATGATAAATGGCTGCCAATTTCATTGGTTCTGTATATGCAGAACGCACAATACTCTTTGGTAAGTTTACTTACTGGTGCTAAAGCTAAGAGGCATTGTTTTTATCTGTGCTGTTAGAAAGATTCTGGTTAGCTTTAAAAGCAAGAAAATTTTTTTCTAAAGGATTTTATAAATCTAGTGGGGTGTTGTGTGTTTTATATGAGAAAATTCCAGTTTGGAGTTGCCTGCTTCTCATTCCTGAATATAAGTGCTAATGTGAGGTTTTATGATATTGTGCTTTGTTAATATGGACATCAGTATCATGTTAAAAACAAGATAGTGAATTCAAGCAAGCACTAAGCATCAGGTGCATACAAATGATGAGAAGCAAATTATAAACCATGAATGCATCTTAAAATAATAAAATTATGCTGTCTAGAAACTGTATTATTATAAACTGCCAAATTTTGAGACCTTCATTTGCACTGCTAAGCCCTTGCTCACTGAAGTGAATCTTTTGATATCACTGGGACTAATTTGTAAATGCTTGTTTTTGAAAGACTGTCACAACATTCCCCAAACTTTTACATGGGTCTTTTGAAATTAATGTCTTCTGTGTTTTCAAATACATATTGCAAGAACAGCTGGTTTGTAAGTGCTTGCTGTAAAGAAGAGAATTCCCAAAATGCAAACCAAAAAAAAAAAAAAAAAAAAGAGTGAAATGCTGGTACATGGCACCTAGTAAAAGAATTTTGAATTGTATCCATTGAAATATGTTTGTAGCTTAAATGTTTTATAAATGTTTTATAAATAATAGGGATCTTTTTATTCTTTGCCAGCTTTAAGGATTTGTCACTCCTCATTTAGTACTGTTGGTGTGAACAATTCAAGTTTTTTACAAGTATTTTATAATACGTTAATAACTAACAGAGTCTTTATGCAGATGTTTCCCTATTGACACCTTTTTTCCTTCAAAACTTCATGTCAGACCGATACCATAATTTTTGAGGCACTTTGCTTTAATTGAGTATAACAAGACAAAACCTGATGTATAACTCTCATTTAAAGCCAATGAAAGCTTTAACAACACAGAGTTTGTGGATTAAATCCTTGCAGTAATACCTGTTAATAAAGGGTTTAGATTTTGATACTAGTCATTAATCTGTTCTCATGAAAAAAGCACGAATACACTTGTGTACAGCATGGGATTCCTTTAACTAGCCTGAGTGATCAGCTGGAGATAGACTGAGAATGCCCTGGCAGCAGTGGGGTTTAGCTGCAGGTGAGGAGCCATCCCTCACATATCTGTAAGCATGGGGAGCCCCAGAGTGCGAGTGCAGACAGGAGCAGAATGGGTATTTGGGCAAATGGGAGCTTTACTGAGTGCTCAGCTTTGCTGTACAGCTGAAGCAGAGCGGAGAAGCCAGCCCAAGGCAAAGTGGTGTCCTCATTATCCTCTGCTCCACACTGCCCTGTGCAGCTGCAGCACCAGCTCATGGAGACACTGCCAAAATTATTCCCATTATAGTGATTTAGTAATTGCTACTGACCCACTGACTGTCTGTCGGACTAAAGAGAAATGTTTAATGTTCCAGGCAAAAATATTTAGAATCAGCCTTTTAGGTATCAGCACCAGAGTAACTGGCCAACGTGAGCACTGAGAAGTAAAAAGAAAACCAACTCAAAAAAAAAAGTAAAGCAAAGCAGACAATTTTTCCATTTCAGAGGCACCTAATAAAAAACCAGCATTTCTTGCAAAAGCTTTCTATTTGTCTTGTTTTGTTTTACTTTATTCTATGTCAAAGAATGGTGATTGGGTGTTTATTAATTTTTTATAGTATTTCCTAACAAATTTTTGTTCAGTGAACAAAAGTAAATCCAGTTTCCCTTCCTTATTTTTGGAAGCAGGAGGGGGAGAGAAGAAGAAAGCAAAGCTCTGGTAATTCATTGGAATTCAAGGTCATTTTCAAGGAATGTTGCCAAGAAACAAAGGAATGGTCATTTAACTAAACTGTCTGTAATTACGTCAAAAATTAACAACCTGGGATCAAAAAATTCTGCATGCTGCGTCAGCTTCAAAAAAACTAAAAGATAGGACTTATTATCACCTCATTTATTATTGTGTCTAATACATATCAGTTTTAAACAACAGTTGTAAATAAGGTTTCAAAATACATGAAAATGTAAGAGATTTGCAGATCTTTTATGTAGAAAATAGGATGTCCTTGGGCACGTGTGTGCCTGTGTCTATGTACACTTGCTGTTCTATAGGCATTGTAGTAAAATCTAATCTCTCAGCCAAGAATTGCAGTTGACTTTGTGAACAGCTATGTTATGAAGGTTAAGAATTATAATTGGTATATCAACCTATTTCTTAACCAAGCTGAATTTATCCTTCTATAAGCCCGGTGTTTCAAAGAATCAAGAAGACATTGATTTCTGTGGAAACTTTGACCTGTACAGTATTCTGCTTTCACAATTTATTGCTTTTACAGTGCTTCAGTCTGGCAGGCTCTAAATATCTTTCTCTAGCTATGTTATGCAATGGGCCCAGGTTATGGAATATTATATTGAAAGCTCCTGGAATTCCTCACTCCCTCAAATCTTTGCAGGAAGACTAAATGAATTCTGCATTAGGTTCTTCTAAATTCTATAGTAATAATATCCATGCTGTCTAGACTTTTGTTCTTTGGAGTCTGTAACTGTACCATCACATAACTAATTAGAGAAAGTTGGCACAAATACCCAGGTTAGGGTATTTGTGCTGATTTCTACTGCTCTACTGAAAAATTCACTTTGTACTTTTTAGGCTTTAGCTGTAATATGAAAATGAAAGATACTGATTTTGTTCTGTGTTGATTTAGTGCCTAGCACTGATTTTGTTTTGCTTTTATCAGAATTTATGTAAACATCTTTAAAATATAATTATCCTTATAAGCACATAAGAGGCACTAATTTTATCCAGTGTGAATCAGGAAGATGGTATTTTGCTAATTCTGACCCTCACGCTCTAGTTGTAGAAAGTATTTTTGAACCTTTAATACATAAATTAGACACTTAAGTAATTGCTGGCATTTTTTTGATTTGTTGTTTTGATTTTTTTCTGCGGAGCTTCTGAAGTAATGCTTACCTGCTATTCCCTGGATAAAATCACTTTCATCTGGCAGGGTTATTTTTTAACTAAGATTCTTGTAAGAGAGATATCCCAAAATGTGCCTCTGAACTGTGGAGTTTCTTGTAGAACTAGGGAACTAGACAATTAAAATTTTTCAGACTGGAAGAAAACATTAAATTCTGCATTGATTTCTTCATACAGTGCCCTTCTAAGAATTCATACTTTTGCCTTTTTAACAATGTGGCAGTTGATAGTGCAGGTGTCTTTTCTCAATGATAGAAAATTTTAGGTAATAAATAGATTATAAATGGACTACTTTTATGGTTGTAATTCTCTAATGCACCATATTTGGAAAGCATTAGTAAGATTACCTAGTTAGAAAGAAAAGAGAATGTTTCAAGAATACATATAATATCTACAACTTTTTAGGAAGTCAATTAAGGTAATAAGCAGCCATTAGTATTTGATATAATGATACAATAATTAATTCCTTACTAGTCAGACCCTTGATGATTTACATTATTGAGAAAATCTGATACCATATCTAATTGGAAATTTTGTTTGTTCCTATTTCTGGTGTAGAATCTAATTTTTGGAAGACTCCAAAAATTTGGAATCACATGTAGCAATTATTACCGTGAGGCTAACTAAAGCAGTAATTACATGAAAGTATAGCCGAAATTGGAAAGAGAACTTGTTTACTGCTTTCCTGCAAATTTGGTCTCCATTTCCTTTTTTTGTTATTCAACACTGCATTTTTCTAGCATTGCACTCTTTTAATATCAAAGCTATTTTTCCAGTGCAGATACCCCACCTTGTGCATTACCGCTTTGTGTTTTTCAGTAAGTCCTGGAAGTGTACATACACATACATTTTCTTATTCCAGGATGTCACTGTGGAATGTCTCTGAGATTCACAGAGGAATTTTCAATGAGTGAATTCATCACACACTTGTCATTTTAGCTGGGCTCTTCCTTGTAGTAGAACAGTTGATGTGAGTAAATGTCTGTGTAGTTGTTCCAGCAGGCAGGAATTCTATGGATTTGAGAATATTGTCCTTGTAGCTCTCTAGCCTGGTTCTTCACATTTGCTCTGGCATGCAACAAAGTGAATATTTCCTCAATCGAAATAACTCCTTTTAGTAGTCTTGGAGGATTCTGAAAAGAATAACTTATTTGGTGAAGTACCTTTTAGAAGGAATCCTTCTGTACCCTGTTTTCACGCTAGGCATAATTGGTGGACAAGATATTTCATGATTCTCAGGCAGCTTTTATGATATAACCATAAGGCTGATTGAAAAGTCTCTGATTTTAATTATGAGCATATCCCCAAAATAGAGAGGACTGAAAATGTTCATAGACTTTAACTATTTTTATTCCTTATTTCAATGAACTATTGAACTGTGCATTGCCTTTTGTGAGTTATATGTTGGCTTTGACAACAACTTAATGCCTTTTTCAACCTGCTGGATCCAACCTAAATATTAAGATTTAAAATTGATCCACTTTATTTCCAGGTGGTACTTGTATGCTTGATGGTAGATAGAATACCTTGCTGGATGTTCTCCACCAACTCTGGGCAACTGAGACGTAGCTCTCATCTTTCTTACCCCTAATGAGCAAGTTACATTAAATATCTGACAACCCCTGGTTAAAATACATTGTTTTAAGTGTTATCCAGGATAAAAAAAAATGTTACAAGGCAGTAGGTTATTCTTCTATTATTATTCTCAAAGGCAAAATAGGCTTTTAGAGCTTTTTGGGGCAAGTTAAGCATGCACTTTGCTACAAGTATTAATATGAAAAAGTGGCTGTGTATGTCTGCCTGACACCTCACCACACGTTTTCTGTGTCTTCCTTCTGCTATCATCCACTTACCTCTGACACCAAAGCATGGCAGAAGGCTGGCTCAACAGAGACATGAAAGGCTTTACTTCTATAACGTGTTAGATATCAACTTCCAGCTTTGTGAAATTGCCTGAGCAGTCTTTGCCAACAGATGTGGTCATGTAAGTTTCATAGAGAAGGAAGAACTAGTCTATATAGACAGTTGTCTTTTGTGCTTTCTTTCTTTCTCTCTGCACTTTTCAGAGTATTTTAAGGATGCTTCAGTGTATTTATACATTTTGATCTATTTTTTGTTTCTCTTGCTCCATCTTTGCTCTCTCTCTCTTGCTTTCATCATTCTATCCTGTGAGACTTCCTTTTTTTCCTGAAATTTTCATGTAAGAAAAATGGTATGTCAGTATTGTTTTACAGATCAGCTATTGGAATTCTTAATAACCCGTAATTCAGAGTTCTCAGGATTTGTGCAGGCAGATCTTGAAGTGCCTCATTTATGACTCCAGGTCATGAAATATGGCGAGATTATTTGTAGTTTATTTGCAAGGAACTTTATAAAATTCTATTTTGGTCTCACAAGTGCAGTTGAAATCAAAGAATGCGTTTGTAAAGACTGAAGTTATTCTGTGAAAATTTTTCAAAGAGAAAGATTGTAGATTTGTCCAACAAATACCTTAGAATGGTAACTGAGTCACAATAACGAAATCTGCAATGATGCGTGTGGAACTTCATGGGCTGAGATGACTGACCTGCTCTGAAAGGAAAGATCTTTTGCTGCTGTTACAGCACGGCCAATACTTCATGGAACAAAATACTCAGAGAAACAATTTAATTAACAAAGACAGAAAATAAAAACAGAAAATAGAAGAGGAAAATGAATAATTTACTGGAAGTATTTTTATAGCACATCTTGAAGGAAAAAGAGGGAAACTAACGTTTGGGATTCCAAATGTAAAATCAATCGGTTCCTCAGTAAACTTCTCACACATGAATAGCCAGTAGCAATTTATGTATTCTGTAAAGATTTATGTATTCTGTGCAGGATTTCTGAGGGCCTCCCTCTATGTGGACCCATGACAGGCAGACAGGCGGGGCTGGGAAGTACAGTCAATGGGTTTGGGAACAGCTTTAACCAATTTAGGAACACTGAAGCCAAGTGGTAACAGCATACCGAGTGCTTCTTGCAAACACACAGTCCAACAACACTCAGTGCCAAAATTCCATGGCATCCAAGATCAGCACGACGCTCCAGAGTACTGGCTGTATTCCTGGGCCTGGGTTCTTTTAGGCTCCGCGACTAAACAGTAGTTTCAGGAGCTGGTTGGGCATGGCTCCTGCTGGCTGGCACACTGCGGACACGGAGATCTGTCCAGGCACTTCTGACAGCCAGGAATGCTCAGGGCCAAAGAGCAAGACCATGACTTGAACTCAGCAGGGTGAGGGCAGAGGTTCTACACATCCACTTATAGGTTACTCAAAAGGGTTGCTTACCTCTTTTGTCTTACAGTTGCTTATTCTCTCCCATTTTTCCTTCTGCCTCACTTTGTTTTAATGTGGTTGGTGAAAGAGAAAGGGCAGAGCATTTTGGAAACACTTTGCTGGAGATGGGGGATGCGTTGCCCAGGCTGACAGTGACTGTACAAAACCTCTCAAAGCTCTCTAGCTCTTGAGGGGGTCATGTAACAACAAATCAAAGGGGGAATTTTTCTGTATGAGTAGCAGGTTTTGTAAGATGTCCAAATCAGGAAGCGTTAGTGAATTAAGGAAAATAAAGGAGACAGTACAGAACTGCTGACAGAGAAACAAACTGCTGCACTTGTAGTATTTCTGGAAGCTTAGAAAAAAAATATTCTGTATCTAAATTAATCTGAGACACACGAGTCCATAAAGTAAAGTGAGCTGAGAGTATTGTAAAAACCAGAATTGTAACATATAGCCATTATGTACTATGAAACTATTTCCTACTTTATGACTGAAAAATTAGTAAAAAAGTTGTAGAACTAGGAAAATTACAGATTATTGCTTGATTTATTTTTTCAGTTTGAAGAAATTTTGCTTATGTCTCTGTTCATTTCAAAAGGAAGGAATGTTACAATTATTATTTACTATTTTAAAATATTCTCCAGTTTTCTTAATTTGTTAAAGGTTACTGTTATGATAGATGTAAAATGACTCTGGAAATACTGAGAGAATTGTGGATTTTCCCAGCTGTGGATTTTTATCAGTTATTATACCTTCTCTTTAAAGACAAAGCAGGCACAGGTATACTAACAAAGGTATTAATTTGTTCTTTTTTTGGGTAAAACCAAAATGAAATTACGGTAGAAGTATATAAAAGCTTAAAAATCACCCCCTTGTGGGGAAATAGTGAGAGACTGAAATAAATGGGTTTTGACCAAGAACATGTGCCAATTTCCAACAAACTTATTTTTATGTGAGCATAAGAAGCTCCTGGATGAGAAAATTTATAGTGGAAATGTTGGCAGGAATTTACCTAATTCTGCTTAAATAGTGCCACTATGTTAAGAAATACACTGGATACCAGACAGCTTTCTGTGGAAAATGATAAACATACAAGGTCTCTGTAGGGGATCTCAGCAGAGCCATTTTTTATTATCCAGAATAGTGGGTCTCTTTCTGTGATGTTGTTTTTATGCATGATGTATGGGAATAGAGGCAAAACCAACATTTTTTAGCAATTAAAATTTTTTCAACACATTCTATAGCGTGTATTTACACAGTGCTTTTACTTAATTATATTTTATTCAAATAACTGTTTCTGGTACAGACTATGTTATTTTATTGCATTTCATTTCATTGTCTCCTTTGAGAATGCATATGTGATGCAAACTCAGAATTATACTGTTGGTCACTTGCATGCTGAGCTGGATGCTGGTAATTGGAAGTGCCCTGAATTAAATCTTAGGAATTTAGACTGATTCCCAGTGAAGAAGTAAACAAACAGCATGAAAATCACAGATCAGAAGTTACACCTTTCCACTCTCTCCTTTCAAAACCAGACATGATTTTAAGTAAGAATTTTGCACCTAGTCCATTTGGTATTAATTTGCATTGTTTTGCCATGTGAACAATAGTTGTTTTCCATAATAACAGCAGAAATTAAGTGGATATGTTATTTATAATATATGGAAATATCTAAGTATCGTGTGCCTGGTTTTGTTTCTGAATGTGAACGCTGTACTTCTGATGAACTGTAGACTACCTTAGGTTTTGTTATTTAATCTGCATTTGCTTTCCTGCAGGGTGAGATCCAGCAGCTGTTGATTATAGCTGATCCCAGAGCTGCATTTGACTATTGTGAGCATTATAGCCCAGACTGTGACTCCCCAGTGCCCAATGCTGCTCAGGCTCAGGATCCTCGAGTTGATGAGGTGAGTAATCAGTCATGTAGTACTGGATTTATTGCACATTAGTGGTTGTGTTGGAGAAAAGTTACCCAAGGAACACTTCCAGCTAAATGGCATGCATTGTTCTAGAGGTGAAGGAAGCAGGTTGCAGGAGTGCATTCATTTTTTCTAAGAGAGGGTAGAAATGCTCTGTTCATTTTCACTCTTTTAGGTTAAACATTTGAAGGAACCTATCACCCTGGTGGTGTTTGAACAACCAGCATTCTCATTGAAGTTAAACTGTACTTCTTTTAAAAAATTATAGCAGTATGAGTTTGTCTGCTTGTGCATATTTGTTCTTCCTGGATGTTTATAATTTCACTGATGCTGGGTATCAACAAATGCCACATTTGAAAGACGTGGGAGCTTTGAGTCTTCCACAATTGTAAAAATCTTCTGTTAATAGAGCCATGTGTTTTAATGAGCTGTGTGCACAAACACATGTGCACACAAAAGTATTTCAACCAGTTCCACTCACAGGAGGTAAACCAACAAGAACAAAACAGAGTAGGAATTTTTCCCAGAAACATGAAGGATATTTAGAGAAACCATTAGTCACTGTAGACAGTTCTCACAGCCATAAACTCAGTAGTTCACCCAGGTCGAGATAGTTCCTCAGATTAGACCTCTGAGCACTTGTATGTATTGCTGTACACATTCTAAGTACTTGCACTGAACAGTGTAAAGCTTTTCCAAAATGTAACAAGTCATAAATGAACTTGTCTCTGGACAGCTAATATGCACACCATGTGTGATCTGACTGGTTATTACTACTGATTGCTCAAGAGATCAGCATTAAAACTTGCTGAATAGTTCTTAGATGTCTGTTTTAAGCCTGTTTTGGGACTGAATTTTTCTTAAATGCATGGTTGTTTGTTTTTGCTATTTATTGTATCTGACTGAAAATTATGTCAGCAGGAGACAAAGGCCCATAGAGTGCAAAACTTCTTTCAGAGGGACTCCCTCCTACATCCATTCCATGAGGTGTAGTTCAAGATGTGTCAAGTCACCCACACACAGGCAGAGGCCTTTACACTGCAGTACAGTGTGAGGAGTTTGGTCTTTTCAGGAGGACCCCATAGGACATTCTGTCTGTGTGCCTGGATACCTGGATCTCCATATTCCAAACCAGAACAGATTGAAAGCATATTGCTGGTAATTTATGCAAAGATGAAAAGAGATAGCAAGGTTCAAATTTTTTTTTCCGTATTAAGTTTCAAAGAAAATTTAAATTTTGCTTTGGAAATTTCCTGGGCTTTTCTGCTATTTGGTTGCTCTTGGCTTTAGTAGTTTTTAATGTGTTTTTCAAAGGCCTATTTTTCCCCCTTGGTAGCACACAGAGAAAAAAGTAAAATCAAAGATCTTAATTTGTAATGTAACATTTTAAAATAAATTTGAAAACAAATTGAAAAGCACTAAATGATTAATAAAATGGAGAACTGCCATTTCATTTTCCTTTTGTTTATTGCTGATAGTGGTGATTGGATTATTTAGCTTTCTGACCTAAGACACAATTTCCTTGTTCTCCTTGAGTTTGTGTCACTTTGCATAAATATTCCCAGTGAAGTCAATAGATCTCTTTAATGTGTAATAGTAATCTAAAATACTCGCATCAGCAATTCTACCAATGTGATAAATATGCAATAGAATAAAGGACTGATTGAATTTATAGAATTATAGAATTGTCTGCTGAATAGTGAAACACCAGCTTGTTAAGGCAGGCTACTTTTTGTATCTTGTGAGATGCAGCCTGTCAAATCACATAGATAATTTATTTTAAGGAAATAAATGACAAGTTTTATTTAGGTACTGGAAGAAATTCTAGAAGATAGAAATGCTGATTTCTGTAAACTGTAATTGCAGAATTAAATAAGATGTTAAAAGATAAAAATATATTTTCAGATAGTCTATAATGAAAATGATTATTTTAAAAGGCTTGATTACATGTTTTGAGGAGATTACAAGTTTGATTAGTGATATCTGATAGAATTTATAGACTTAGACCTTTGCAAATCTTCTGACTTGCCAATTTATGTTGTTTTAATTTTTTTAAAAAAGGTATTGTGTGGTAAAGTATCTGACAAAGAGATTCAAATCTGGGTGCCTTATTTCAGAAATTACTGTAAACAATGAGTTGTTACTGAATTAAAGTTTTAGTAGAGTTTCTTAGTAATTGTGCTAGAAATATAGAAATGTGTGTAAAATGGATGGCATTTAAATTTGTCAGAGTCATGATACTGCAGAGCAGTAAACAGTGATGGTAACACAACTAAAGGCAATGTTACACACATACAAGCCAAAGAAATAACTGCAGGGCAAACACAATGAACTCAGAAGCACTCTGCAATAACAGTCTGCTTGCATGTGGTAGCACAAGAACCTTTCATCTGCAGCAGATTGTCCCCATCTGGGGGCTTTGTTGGCTGCTGTATCAGTGAAAGCAATTTGAGGGGTACATGGTTTACCAGACTGGGATGCTAATCATGCTGAAAGCCAGCATGGAAAGATGATTGTTTAGCTCGATTGGTTTCATGGTTTGATCTTCATTGTTTTCACACAAACTCTTGTGGTAGGAAGAGGGAAGAGAGAAAACTGGGCGAAAGGCTAGGCAGGGTTGTGTCTTCAGAGTCTGCACTAAACCAGCAGAAGCTGGAAATGTATGTTGGACACCAGACTCAAAATATTCTGGTTATTAAAGAAGGGAAAGAGTTTTTCCCAAAATAATACCGTGCATGTCTTGGTTTGTAAATAGAGTAAGAATACAGATGCAATATTACCTCTGCATGCTGTCACTTGAAACACAGACTGCATCATCACATATGTTGCTCACTTACCCTGTCAGAGATCCAGAACAAAAATAAAGTACTGGCCGCAGACAAATGGGGTAGGGGGAGAAGAAAGATAGATAATTTCAGTTAGGAAAATATCTATTGAAACTTTTAGGAAAGAAAAAAACAAATTACCAAAATGGTGAATCTCTAGATATCTTCAAGCCTTTTTGAAAGTTTTGGGAAATGCTATTCATGCTTTAGTTGACTTAGTTACAGAGTGACTGTAGGAAGTTTTGAAGTCTGCAAGTGCACAAGAGTTAGCCAATAGTCCTTTCTGGCCTTACATTTCTGAGCCTTTGAATTATTGCAGACCAGAATAAGAAACTGATACTTGGCTTAAAGGTGAATTAAGATTTCTGAGCCTATTAATGTGTGTTTCCAGCACTGATTACAAAACCCAAAGGAAGTGGTTGACTTTTCATCAGTAAAAGAGAAAATTATGTTTGTGAAGTTGCATTTAGGAAGTTGAATGGAATTTCTCTTGAAATTGCCCACTTTTCTAGTCTCCTGGCAAGTTCACAGCCTAGGAAGGCATTCACTCTGAAAAGCTGAATTATTTTTAGACCACTAAAGAAGCATCTAGAGAGAATGATTTAGGTAAAAAGATACTGGTTGAAGGGCATAAGTACTTTGTTTAACTGAGTGTAATCCTCACTGCTTTAGGAAGTGCTTCTTTCTCCAAAGGAGCAAATAATCAAATATCCAGCATTTTAGGTTTGGGTACATTTCTTTAAATAGCTGTGCTGATTTAAATGAGTCATTTTCTGAATTTATTTCCACCCTATGCCCTCCTTCCAGTTCAGCTGGTGGAATTGTTTATGTGTTTGTTGTGGGAAGGGTCTAAGACTTCACTTAGACTAAAAATAATTAACGACCATGAAATGGGAAAAATTATGAAATATATTGTGGTGAGTTTCCATTAAATGAGCCTGAGAATGCATGTCACATCACTGCAACATCAGGAATGAACCTGCTTTTTAAAATGTTTAAGTTTTTCTCAAGGCTTTAAGACCTTCACTGTGCTCTCATATGTAAATTTACTGGGAACTGAGTAATAAGCAAATTGTCTTTACTAATGATACCTTATGGGCTGCATTGAGATTTCCTTTTCCTTGTTGCATTTTCTTTTTTCCATAGTGTCTCATTCAAACTGCAGTTTGGGTGATCCAACAGAGAGAATTTCAACACCTACTTTTTACTTACAGAATCTCTTCATCCCTGAATTAAATGGCAAGTTTACCCTAAGCAAAGTTTAGGAAGAATCAAGCATCTCACAATGGGATTCACAAAAACAGAAAGCTGTGAATAAAGACGAAGACCTAGTCAGCCTAGAAAGGGAGGACATTTCTTAAATTGTACCCTTGTCTGCAGGCTTACCCAGCTGTGCTGCCCTGATCCCTCACGTCATTCTTCTCCCTCAGCAAGGTCAGCTCCTGCCTCCTCACTTCTCCCTTCCTATAAGGTGTTAGGTACGAGTGACCTGAGGATTTCAAGATACAAGCTTTGGACCTGATTGGGTCTTTATACTTCCATTTTAATTCAGTCAGTCCCTTTCTGGATCCAAATGACTGTGTTATATGTCTAAACAAGGTTTATTTAACTGGGCGACCCCTAAGTACCTTTTGTGTTCAGGCTCTGCAGAATCTGTTGCACTTGGCTGCTGGCCAGGACTGTGGGCTCTGTGTGAGCACTTCAGGCTGAGCTGTTGGGATAGATGCATGTCAGAACCCTCCCCATAGAGACTGCTTCCCTTTCTTCGGGATTTGGTCATCAGACCTAAGTGTCACTCAGTCTGGAAATGAGAAAGCAGTAGATTAATAGTAATACCCCCACACTTGGTTATTTATTATCATTTATTTCCATCTTCAAGACATGTTTTGATTGAAGTGTTCATCAGTCTTCCTTGTTCTTGCTTGTGAATAGCCAGCTATGAACCTCTGTGGCTTGTAAAGGTCAGAGTGATGACCTCAGCAGTTGGCAGTTCACAAAAAGGTGTTCCCTAGAAGTTCTGGAATCTTTGGGGTTTTCATATTGAATGCCTGACTAGGTTTTAAGGATCCCACATAGGTTTGAAATTATATTTTAAAACTATTAACATTGCTTTTCTTAAAGAAGATACACACCTATGCTTTTCTTATAAATACCTTGTGAACAGTCTGGCCTCTGTCTTGCTTTCAAACCCCTTTTTTCTATAAATTGAAATGTATTAAATTCCTTTCCAGTTCAATCACATATGCTTGGCCAGCTCACAGAAATTAGAGCAGTGACAGACCTAGCCAGTCTTTCTCATCCTTGATGTTGGGCAGGATATTTTCTGGAGTACCATCAGGTCTAGTTTGCAAAGGATCCAGCTATCAGGCTTCAAATCTTCTCTTGGAAGGTTATTCTGTAACCCAGTGAATCACATGGTCTGACTTCTGCTGAAGAAATGGCTTCCCAAAGGAACTCGGCTTCATTTATTTTGGATCTATCCCAAACTAATGGATTATTTGAAGACATGAAAGGTTTTCCTTTAATGAAATGAATTTCATAAATTAAAAGTGCAAATGGTCCCCAAATATGTTGGCTTGGAGGCTTCAAACATCCTTTCAGAACATGTTAATTTAATGTCCTTTTAGGTGTTTGACTAATTAGAAAGACTAGTTTTCTGAAAAATGCAGAAGGATTATTATTTTTATATTTAATTTTATGTTCATTGTTATCTTTAGAACTGCAGTTAACTAACTTAGCAGATATTAAAAATAGTAATCTTCCTAGCTCTCTTTTTCTTTGCATAGATATATAGACTTTTTCTATAAGGGAGTAACATAACAAAGAACCTTAAGGGTCTTATTCTCCTTTTGAAACAGGCTGTCTTTGGAAACCAAAGATAATGTTCTTATGTCCTTTTATCTCCTTGCTTGTATCACTTTTATGAGCAATAAAAGGGCTATATGATAGAAGAGACCATCCTTTAAAAATTGTAGCTTTCCTTCAAAGACTGACATTTTATAACATCTATTTATTTATTTCTATTACTGCAGCTTACTTTTAAAACTCTCATTTTGCTTGGCATCCTTTATTTTATTGCATTTTATAAAGTGTTAGTGAGCCTAGAATACTCCAAAGTCATCTTTGCCTCTTTAGCTTGTACATGACTTAGCATAATCTTTAGGAAATGGAAAAATTGAGCTTATGACTGTTTTTTAGTTTAGGATTTAGGTTATTAATTATTTTAATTTGGAAATGTAAGGCAAAAAAAAATATCTAAAATCTACATTTTGGAATGGGAGGTTAGGTTTTTAGAGTATGGATAGTAGAAGAATCAGTTTCCAAAGTAAGGTTTCCTTCAGAATATTTCAGTTATTTCCCAGTTCAAATAGGCCTTGCATGCTGCTGATCCTCTGCTTCTAAAATTCATCTGATGAAGAAAACAGTTCATCTCTTTAATTGGAATTGCATGATGATCTGGTAGTGTAATTGAATCACTCTAGTAAAGAAAGCATGAGGTCATAATGGAAACATTTTGTCCCATCAAAAAGCAGCAGGTTATATTCTTCCTTTCATTTGTAAGAAAATAGTCATATGCAATATTCATTACAAGAATGGCTGTTTAGTAACTATTGGTGGTCTTACAAGAGAAGAAAGAAAAGCAAGAGGAAGAAAATTGCATCACCTCTGAAGAATGTGTTACCTGATGTCTCTTAGCTGAAATCCTTTGCCAGGTTTCACCTATTACTTATTTTGAAATTCTACATCTTTTCTCCTATATATTCAAGAGTCTACTTATTATCTTTCCTTTGATTAGTAGTGCAACTATGATAGACATCTGTGAACTCCCCAACTTCTGTGAACTAATATTAGGGCCTGGGTTTTGCATATCCAGAGTGCTAAGGAACTTTTCTAAATGTTTGTTGAAGTCAAACTGAGTGGATCATACCCGTGCCTCTGGTCATCAGATAAAGGCGACCTTCTGGTTGTGTATCTCCAGAAAAAGAAGGGATATGTGCCACATATCCAGCCTTAACTGTTAATGGCAGGGTGAGTGTGAGTTGCCAGCTTCACAGCAGGTGACTAAAGCCATTAAATCTGTCCCTGGTGTTTTTAAATCTAGTGTTCATTTACCTGACTAGTCCTTCGCTAGTCCTGTTGTCCCCTGTTAAAGACAGGGAGCAGCCTTCATCAGGTCAAATTCTCATTCTGTGAGTAAATCATATTTCTAAAGTGCATCTTTACATCAGTTAGGGATGTAGAGGTGCATTCCTCCATCTGGACAGATTGTGCCTCAGGAAATACACCTGGAAGATTTTGCATCTGTATTTAACTCTTTGCAGCAGGACACATGGAGTTCAGTACAAAACATATTCTCTGTTTATTGGCTGGTGTGAAAGATGAGGGTTGCTGATCTTTCAGAAAGGAAGGATTGCTAAGAATAAAGTTTATCTTGTAGAAAGCTTAGGGCTACTGCATATTTTCACTTGTCCTCCTTGCATTGGTGGGACTACAAAGCACTGCGATTTCAAAACTACTTGAATATGGTTTTGGCACAGTGGCCACATGCCCTAGCTTGTAAGTTCAAGAATTTTCATAATACCCCTCTGATCCTGCGCTCCTTAAGTGGAAGATCCTCACCTGCTTGGCAGTAATCTGATTCCAGCATGGAAACTGTCATTCCCCATTTCTCATCCATCCTTGTTCTTTCTGTGTGCTTGCACATCAGCACAGCCAAAATATACTGTTGTATTTGTGATCACATTTTGCATATAAAGAAAGTTTCACTGTCTTTAACAGAAAGGAGTGAAGCACAATACCCAAAAGTATTTTCTGTGTGATTATGCATGATGCAATAGATCTGTCCACATACTTGTGCCATTTTGTATGTTTTCTAGTTCTCATTCATAAATGTCTGACTTTTTGAACTAGACCTCTTAGCATAAATATCAGCTTATTCACTTCTTTCTTTTTTTAATACTAACATAATTGGTCTACAATGCTTACTGAAAAGGAATCTATGTGTCTGTGAGTTACTAAAACAAACTCCTAACAGCATATTTAAACTTAAATCTGGCTAATGACATGGTAATTCTCTCAAAAATGTTGCTCCCCTTATCTCTTAAGATATTGGATATTATTTAACATAGGTGGTGTCTTTTGCTTGGGTTCCAATAAAAATTGCATAGCAGAGTGTTTGATTCATGTTATTTGGCTGAGGAAGCATTTGAAAGTATGTAATTGGTTACTGCTGCTAGGGTGGAATGATTGAATTTAGAGAGATATATTCCACTGAGTACTTTTGTTTTTCTTGTAGATAAACCTAGTTTGTGTGGACTTCTTGAGAGAAGATAAGCAAATCACTTGCAGACATTTTTATAATTTCCAAAGATATACTGCAATTTCAATGCTATTCTGTAACTATTTGAAAAAGTCTGGTTTCATCCGTGTGGTTCTTCCTTTACTTCCTTTTTGTGGCTGTTTGTGGTCTCCAAAAGCTTCTCATTGTGTTTTCTTCTTTGGGTGGCAGCGGCACACTTCTTTAGAGACAAGCTGTATTGAGTGGCAGTTCCAGAACTGCACAAGACAGAAATGCTTTTATACACTTACAGACCCCTACATGTGTCATTGCTGTCTATGAGGCCCTTACAGGGCCAGTTGTGCATCAAACATGGTTCACTAACTTCACTGGGGTTAGGACTGAATTTGCTGAACAGGGAGAGAATAATCACTTGTTACTTACCATGGTTAAGTCTAAAATGCTGCTGGTTTTGAAAAGTATAGATAGTATCAACTTGTTTTGGTAATGCAAAAGCTGATGAAATCAAAGCATTGCTTACATTATGTGAGGCACATATAAATATACTGTAAGTATACTTCACAAAGAGGATATTCTCCACCTAAAATTGTATCTTGTTATTTAAATGTAGTTTGAAGTGCTCTTATTAATGTGCAATATAGTTTTGAACAAGTACGGAAGTGTGTTACATCCTTTTTATATGTTTATCAAATCTCATGACTAACTAGTTTATATGTGCATAGGTAGAAATAATCAAAAGGACAATCCAGCAAAAAGCATCTGCCTTCTGAAAGGAAATCTGTGTCTTCTTTTTAAGAAAAGCTGTTGATCATAGTATGACTCTGAGGAGTCATAGGAGTAAAGTAATAGAAACCCATGTAAAAGGATTTTTAAGTGATTAAGGACCTTTCAGCATTAGTCTTATACTTGCTGAGGAAATCAACTTCTATGCATTAAAATCTTAAGTAAAAAATTGTATCAAAAATCATTGCCAGAGGAAACAGTTAAACCAGTGTTTTGATGAGATGGTAAAAATATAGTTTGGAATATGGAGTTCTATTTTAATCTCATCTGTAATTTCTTCTAAAATGTCCATCTCTTTCTGATAATGATGACTTCTATGAATCCTCAGACTCATTTGGAAGTGTAATGTACTAATTCTCTCTCTCATCAGTGCAATGAAACAGTGTTGTCTTCATTTTACAGACGATGCTGACTTGTAACAAGAGAGAGGAGATTTCAGAAGGGATGAGTTCACATGAGGCACATTAGAATATTTCTTCCTAAAGGGAAAGCAAGCACTTGTCCAGATTCTGGCCACAATTCTGCCTTCTTTTAGCTCCCTGGGCATGTAAAGAGAGCTGGTAGCAACCAGGAGACTGCTTTAATTTACCAGACCAACCAGTTCTTGTAGCTTCAAGCATGGTAGGAGTGGAAAGATAGTTTAAAGCTGCCCTTTCTTCTCAGCTGGGATGAGTTGTGCTTGGTGCACATAATATGGAGACCAGCATCTTCTTGACACAGCCCAGAGTACAGCTCAGGAGTTCCTGGCTCCCTAGATTGTGCTCAGAACACTACACAGGCCAATTCTAAAGCTACTTTCTCTTGTAAAACCTTTGTGTGCCAAATCTTCACTTGATAAAAATTGTAGAAACAGAGCTATGGAGCAATTTACAGAAGCTGAATCTGCAATGAAATTGCAACAGTGAGGCATTTGCTCAGGAAATTTATACCGTGGAGCTGCACTGGTTTTCAAACTCAACATCAAACAAGAGGAAGATAGCCATGTTTACTTGTGAGTTGTGGCCTCTTTCCTGTATCTGAAATTATTTATTCATGTCAGATATTGGCATCTCTGCTCTTCTGGTCGCCTGAAAATAATACAGGTAAAAGAGGCATTATTTGGATTTTAAAGATTAAATAAATATATGGTTTCACAATGATCTGTTGGTACTCCCAGTAATCAAAATTATACTGGATTCTTCCTTGCAGTCCAATAAAAGAGAGGCTTTTTCCTGGCATTACTACTTACTTTTTTACTACTTTTGTACTGTGCTGTGAAAGAAATAAGAAATTGTAAGTTTTTTTCCCCAAATGAATAAGTACATTGAATTGTTCATGCTGTCTTTTGTTAAACTTTATTCCTAAGTAAAGGTTAAGATACTTTCCACTATTGCTAATCTAGTTTGCTGCCACTAACATGGGAATGCCTGATATTTTTCCATTTGCAATGTAGTACACACCAGAAGATTTTATCGAATATGACTATGAGTATGGGGATGCAGATTATAAAGAAACTGATTCTGTAACAGAGGGACTCCCACTGTTTGAAGAGACAGTAGCACAAACAGAGGTAACAGAATCTGATCTGTTTGTTGTGTGGTGTCCAGCTGTCCCCTACTATATGGTTTGTCAGTTTGTGTCTTCTGTATATAAGCTTAATGCTTTCCTCTCACTCATTTCTTTACTTTGTAGCTGTAACCCTTGCTTTCAGTTAGAGATGGAAGGTCTCACAGCTGACAGCATTCATCTCGCATTTGGTTACCACTCTTTCATTCACCCTTTCTCATATTTCTTTTCATTTTATTTATGTTTTCCCATTCCATCTTTCATAACGTTTGCAGAAAAAGAAAGCCATGGTCAAAAAGAAGAAGAGGACAGTGGCTGCTAGCTCAAAGGACAAACCTCAAAAGGCCACAACAAAAAAATCTGAAAAATATGCATCCAAGAAGAAGAAAAGTTATCAAGCAGCAGCAAAAGGCAAACTAGGGGTAAAGGTAGCCAAGAAATAATCAAGATCTTTCCCAGACCAAGACTGGAAGATCTTTGATAATAAGAAAAAAATTTACCTAACCCCACTAGATGAATACATCTGGCTAATACCATAACCTGAATAACAACAAAACCTTTTGAATTTTTCATACGGCATTTTTTTTAATAATGACCTTTTTTTTTTTCCGTATTAGGCCAACGTTATTGATGGATTTCAAGATTATAGCATAGCTGAAAATGACTATGGACCCCAGACAGAAGCTCCCTCCAGAACTACTGAAGCAAATGAGGTAGTAAGGACTCTCGAGAACATACTTGTCTCACCAGGTGTCAGTCATTAAAAAAATACAAATGCATTTAAAAAGGATGGATTTCTATGTCAAAGATACAAACTCTACCAACACTTTATGTGATTTTATGTTTTCTCAGCCAATATCAGAAACTACTGTTTTCTTGGTCAGAGCTCCTATTAATTCTGTAGAGATCTGCTGAGTCTTCACTCTGCAGAGTGCGTGATTCTGGAAATAATTCAGTGATATATGGTGTGGGAATGTAGTTTTGCTGCTTTCAGTGTGGATGTGAATGGAGCTATGTCTAACATAAACTAGGTTAGATGTTAGACATAGTCCCCCTGATCTAATAGGAGGTGGAGTCTCTAATTTTTCCTGTAATTTTTAAGGTGCAGCATAAAAAGAGCCTAACACAAGACAAAGAATGGCTACCACCATAGCAGCAGATGGAAGCTGAGTCAGAAACCATTGTTTTCTTTTCATAGTTCTTCAGCTACTAAAACCAAATTATTTGATTTTTACTTGTTCTATTCAAAAGAAACATTATATTTTGAACTGTCAAAAAAGATAAAATTATTATTTTGACTTATGTCAGAAAACACATTT
The DNA here is from genome assembly GCA_026261815.1 of Monarcha castaneiventris obscurior. Classification (NCBI taxonomy): domain Eukaryota; kingdom Metazoa; phylum Chordata; class Aves; order Passeriformes; family Monarchidae; genus Monarcha; species Monarcha castaneiventris. The sequence continues at coordinate 19,826,134 of JAMPIT010000258.1, read as the reverse complement.
CTAGAAAGCCAAAATAACAGATCTAAACATTATTTTGTTAAAATTACTGCACCTAAGCCAGTGTTGCATTAATATGTTTGCATATTAATTAATGCTAGTGTTAGAAAAATGATGGCAGATTTCCAGAAATATTGTTCTCATTTTTCTTTTGCCTTTTCCTTTCAAAATTAAAATTGTCGCTTAAAAGATGTACAAAACTCCCCTTCTCCCCTTCCCCTGAATATTTGAAAAGAGAAAAGGAGTCCTCAAAGAGTCCCCATTTGTTCTATGGTTTTTCTCCTATGTATCTTGGAAAGTGAAGGTGAATTAAGGTATGTTTTACTCATTTTGCTGTACAGCATTCTTATGTTCAGTCTCATGTTTGCTTCTCACAAGTTGATCAACAGATGTATCTAAATCATGCAGTTTCCTGGGCAATTCTAAGCTGATTGTACAATAGCACAGCTGTAATGAGGTAGATTCAAAGTGCTAAATGCTCTCCTTGGTGACAGCACTGCTTCATAAAGGTAAAATTTGGCTTAGAATTGGTTCAGATCTGTGTTTATTCCAGCTGTAAGGCAAAAGTCATACTCCTGGAACTAATGGAATTTGGCAATTGTTAAATCAGAATCTGGCCTTGTATTTTAACTGCAATATATTTCACTGTCATTATTAGATCAAGATTTTTTAATTGCACTGGATGTTGATTAGCTTCTGAATATTTTCAGGATCATACTACTTCATATTGTCTGATCATTTAGAATATCATTTTATATTAGCAGTATCTGAACTTTGGTTTCTTTCAAAATTACCCTGTCAAAAGACCTCTGTAATAGAATAAAGCAATCCTCCTTTATTTCACAAATGGTTTTGTACATCTCAAATATAGCATTCTTTTAAACTGCTTTAGTGCTTTTGTTTGCCTGGTTTGACAGCTTACATACTTTAAGATGTAAGGTTAGATTTCAGAAATATTAAAATTAATCTGAACTGTATTGGTGGAAATTTGACTCAGACAAAAAATATGTGAATTACCATGACACACACAAGTCATGGCCTTTACTGATAAATAAACTTCAAAATCATTAACAAGAGAAAAGAAGTTTAGCTCAGCATTGGTATTTATAGACAGAAAATAATGAAAAAGGCTGAGCTTAACTAAAGTGATGCTTGCATCTCCTCCACATTGCTGTTGTAAAAAGATCTGAACTTATTCACTGCTCATTACATATGTTCATTCATGAATGCTTGTAAGAGTGAAACCAAGCAGCAAAATTCAGCTATATTTGGCACTAAAGTAACATTACGCAAGCAGTACACATAATGCTGGATATATTGAATTCAGTGGTTTTGGAAATAAAAACCAAAGCGTATGAAAACATTACTTCTTTGTACTACTTTTACAAAGATCTTTTAATTACTCTGAAAGGCTGAACTTCCATTCCTTCAGACTCTAATTAAAAGACAATATGCTGTAGTTCTACTGTTCTTTCTTCTTTTGACAAGTCATCATGATGGATCAGCATATGCTTACATTGCTTTACTAACAATAACCCACATATTCCTCCTATTCCCAAATCTTTGCTACTGATACGAATAGCAAAATCCTGTTGAAGAAGTATTTGCTGAAGAATACATAACTGGAGAGGATTATGATAAAAAAACTGAGGCAACTGAATATGGAAGCAGAGGAGTAGACCTCAGTGAATCTGATCTGCTGGTAGATGGAGATTTAGGAGAATATGATTTTTATGAATATAAAGAATATGAAGAGAAACCAACTGATTCCACTAATGAGGAGTTTGGTCCAGGTGTTCCTGCAGAGACCGATATCACAGAAACGAGCGTAAGTTGACTGGAGGCATAATGCAGATTAATTTAATTTAGCAATTCTTTTATAATTACACAGTCACAGAACTGCACATACCCTGATCCAGAGCTTCTCGTACATATTAGATACATTCTTATTTCTGATAGCCTTCGGATCAAGGCCGTTATCTTGTTTTAGTAATCTTGAACTTTTTATCTTTATTAAATGTAAGATTTTTGTCTCATTTGCTGAAGGGAGTAAGGGAGGGCTGAAGATGGGAGGGAAAGGAAAGAGAAGGTGGAATTCAAAAAATAAATGTTAAAATGAACAGTTTTAAAAATCTTTCTAAACTAGAGCTAAAGCTGGAAAGAACATAATTTCTAATGCAGGTGCAAGTGCTGTAATTAATGTTTTGATATTATTACCTTAAGAAGTTGAAATGCATATAAGTGTCTAGAATCCTATGACTTTTGCTGCTTTCCAAGAGGAAAATTCAAGAGTGGGAAGGTTAAGGCCTGAACCCCTTCATGAAAATAAGCTTAGTTAATGGTGACAGATTTATGGTCTTGCAAGAAGTGATTTAACAGCTCGGTTTATATAAAGAAAGATAGGGTGACATGGTGGATCCTGTGAATCATGCTCTTCATTCTGAGTTTTATAGCTCTCTTTCCCTCTAACTTAATCGCAGGCTAAACAGCAAGGCTTAAACTTTCCTTTAGTTGTGCCAAGGTCCTTGTTTACCAGTTTATCAGCTGTGGAAGCTGCAAAGAAAACTAATATGGCTAAGACTGGAAGGAAAAAAATCCCATTTGGATTTTTTAATTAGCAAGACCCTGGATATAGTAAAAAAAGAGAATTTTGTTTGCCCTATTTGCTCAGTCTAATCTTTATTTTCTCCTCACAAAGTCAAACCTTCAGTTTACAAAGGATCCAAGAAATAACAGCAAATGCTGTGAGGTTGCTTTTCTCTGCCAGCCTTGAAACCCATCCTTGTGTATTTCATTTACCACTCCTTTCTAAACCCTGTTGGGGTCATTGTATTTTTTAATGATCCTTATCTGTGCCATGTGATACAAGTGTACTCTTTTCCTTCTGGCCCAGATGGGGACACTGGGACAGAATGACACAGAAAAGGTCGGATTATCCGTGAAGCAAAGAGCCATAAGGCACCATTTGTGCCTGCATTAAGCAAAGGACTGTGTAGACTCTATCCGCTGGTGTAAATTTCAACTTAAAATGCCTTGATACAAAGCTGAAGGAGTCAGGAATCTTGAATTAGAACACAGGCTCAGGTCTGTGCAAGCTTTATTACAGTTCTCATCTGCTGAACCAGAGATATGTCATTTTCCTTTGACATATGGATGTATTTAGAATAACTGAATTCTACCTGTGATAAAAAAGGCAAGATGAAAAATACCCAGTATCTGGGAACTTTCAAAAAGGGAAAATATTTCCAAAGATGGAGACCCTGATGTCATTTTTTTACAAGAATTTATGTTAATCTAATAAAACATGATTGTCTATACCTCTTGCTACTTGATTTTTATGAACTACCAATGGGTTTATGAGCATCATTACCAGTGAGATCTGTGCCTTTATAAATCAATGCAAAATGCACAGTCCATGAATCTAATTCTCTGTTTTTCCATTCTGAAATATTTCCTATTGAAATACTGTAACATTATCCTTACTATTCTTACTAATCCCCAGCTATTTTAGAGCAAATATTGAATCACTCTACTGAAATAATAAAAAAAAGCATTTCAAATTTTAAACTGGTCAGAACTTAATTTCTAGTGGATATATTAGCAATCAAGAGAGGTACTGCTGAAGAAAAATACATTATCTCATGGTTTGAAAAAAAAAAACCAGTTTCTTTTTCTTTGTTTGAAACTTGAATCTGTTTCTTCCATTAGTATGTGTTATTGACATACTGTTTTAGGTACTTCTGCTACCTAAATCCTGAACCCAGAACTTCCTCTAGAGCTGGTCCTCAAAGAGTTTGGCAGTTGATGCTAATTCGTGTAGGGAGGAGGCATAACTGGTTATTCATGAAATATTCTGTAGTGTTCACAGTTCCACTTAGCTCCCTTCTCATTTTTGCCGTGAAATCACAGACCCTTCTCCGATTACTTTACTTGTTGTGGAGGTCTAGTGAATTAAATTAGGAGCTTGTAAGGGATCAAGGGATCTTTCTTTCCATCTTACTTTAGGCTGCTAAATTCATGAAACCATGAAGAATAATTGTTAATTGCCAAGAAAATTTCCTATCAAATAAGAAAAGAAACAATGTTATGACTTGCACATGGAAGTTTTAGATTCTAATACCAAAGTCCTAATGTAAAGCATGGGATACACACTCATGGGATGCTCATCTCATTCAAAAAGTGCAAATTGACAATATCCAATAATTGAGAAAGTATGCATACAGTTTTTGCATTTTCCATTTCTCATGTATTAAGTATTTTTGATTTATATGATTTGTACCTGTATTTTTTATAGCACAGGCCAATTCCAGCTTTAGCTTTCAGTTACAGGTTGCTGCAATCCTTTATTGTACCAAGTCCTTAGACCTTATACTTATTTCCATTTTTGGCATTGTTTTTACTGGCCAGGTGACAGGACATGGGGCTTATGGAGAAAAAGGCCAAAAGGGAGAACCAGCTGTGATTGAACCTGTAAGTACAGATGTCAGGAAGTTTTTCTGTAGCACTGTATAACATCTATACACTGTTAATGCATTGTTATCAAATGTTGTTGTTCATGATAGGATGATAGCATCCACATTATCCCTGATCTCTGAAACATGGATATATAAAGTGGATGATATAAACGTGGATGATATAAAGTGATTACCAACAGTGGCCTGTTCCATCTACTCCTTCGGTTACACGAAGGGCTAACCACATATTCCTTAAAAAAGGAGAATCTTCTTGTGCAGAGAAAAACAGATCTGATCTTCAGGCCATCTAGTAACTACGCCTTGGACAGATCTACCCAGATAACTTTCAGCTTAGGCACAGGTAACACTGTCACTACAGGTATCAGCAAGGGCAAGGAAGTCTTCCTCGCTTTTAATGCCACGCAATGATTCAGATTCTCATTCTAGCAACTCTAGAGAGAAGATTTTTGGAAAAGTTTATCAAAACACTAAGAAATGTTAACTTCAGTAGTTCAGCTAAAAAGATTTTTTATGTTTATCTACAAAATAATAAATTTAATGTTGCCTTTCATCCACCCCTAGGGTATGCTCATTGAAGGACCACCGGGACCAAGAGGACCTGCTGTAAGTAGATTAATCACAATTTCCTTTATTGCATTTGATTTATCCACTGTGCTTTTCTATTCATGAGTTAACACAATATTGGTCTTATTATAGTTCCCAAATGTATATCAGACTTAGCACTTTTAGAAGGGAATAGAAAAGGACCATCTCTAGCCTTTTCAGTGACAGCATGCTACAAGCTGAGGGCACATGAAAATCTAAGTTTTGAATATTGGCTATAAACCTTTGTAAGGAAAAACAATATGCTGGCTAATAAATTATTTTATCCAAATATGTGTTCATCATAACTTTCCAGAGAAAAAATAGTTCAAAAGTCTGCAAGCATTCAGCATAATTTTGTCATTCATTTTCTATAGGGTCTTACAGGTCCGCCAGGTCTACAAGGTCCTGTTGGTCCTCCAGGTGACCCTGGTGAAAGGGTAAGTCAACAGACAGATTATCCCATGCATTCATGAGATATCTTGCACTAATTGCTAGAAGGGTGAGTTAGATCCTGATCTGAAATAGATCCACATGGGTTGGAAGCATCAGTGGAACTGAGGCTGATTCATTCAGCTAAGCAAACCAACTGAGAATCTATACAAACATTTTTTTAGTGGTAGAAATATGTGCTGTAAATACAGGAAGATGTTCTCGTTTGTATTTTTCTGTTTTGATGTGTTTCAAAATATACTAAAGTAATAGATACAAACATTTCATATGGACTTGATTGAATTTAAAAAAAATCAGTATGGCCTCAGCTGTAATATGTACAAATATAGAGAAAAACAAGCTTTGCAGAATTAAAACACGTGGGAATATTGAAAGTGATGGACAATATTTAGATTATCTTGGAAGGATTTATTTGTCATATTAAATAATATATGGTTCGAGAAACCTATCCAGTCATGAAACTACTTAAAATTTAAGCTATTGTTTTAGTCTTCACATTCTTGTAAGCCTTTTCTTACTGCCACCACCAACACAATTTTAAAATAGCCTAAACATAATTATTTGTGGAAAATATGCTACTAGAAGACTTTCCTGTGTTTTGTGAGAGATAATTTACTGATTAATCCATCATGTTCATGCTGTATTTATATGTAGATGATGCTGAGAAGATGCTATCACTTCACTGTATAATGAGATAATATTAAAATCCCAGCAATGCTTTATTTTGCTAGTACACTTCTTTCATATTTCTGTCCTGTAGATTAACTAAATATTCCAGAATCTGAACTTATAAAATGGGAATTTTCACACACAGTAATGGAATAACTACCGGTAGTACTTAGTGTTGTAACTGGCTGCTTACTGAATTCATCATAAGGAAATTCTTGACTGAGCACGTCATGTGCCTGTCATGGACCAGACACGACACAAATATATAATTGCAGCAATTAGGCTGGAAGGAGAATGGATTGAGAGCAGTCCTGCAGAGAAGGACTTGGGGGTGTTGGTGGACAAGAAGCTTGACATGACCCAGTAACATACACTTGCAGCCAACCGTATCCTGGCTGCATGAAAGAAGCGAGACCAGAAAGTCAAGGGAGATGGTTCTGCCCCTCTGCCACTCTTGTGTGCCTCTTCTATGAAGACAGGCTGAGCTGGGGGGGAAAGCTGTAAGAGAAGGGGAGAGAAGCTTTTTACAAGGGCCCATAGTGATAGGACTAGGGGGAAGGTTTTTAAATGGAAAGAGAGCAGGTTTAGATTAGATATTGGGAAGAAATTCCTTATGCTGACAGTGGTGAAGCCCTGTAACAGGCTGCCCAGATGGATGCACCATCCCTGGAAGTGTTCAAGGCAGGGTTGGATGGGGCTTTGAGCTACCTGCTCGAGTGAAAGATGTCCCTGCCCATGGCAGGGAGGTTGAAACTAGATCTTTAAGGTCTTTTCCAAGCTGTTCTATGAGTGAAAATTTATATAAGTGACTCAAAAGATTTATCTTACATAACTATCATTTTGTTCTCATCTTTTTTCTCTCTTGTGTTTGTTCTCTTAGGGTCCACCTGGTCGCCCTGGTCTTCCTGGTGCTGATGGCTTAGCAGGTCCCCCAGGTACCATGTTAATGCTGCCGGTAAGTTATGGTTACAGGGTAAGCAGCCTACAAAAAGTGGGAGTGTCTTTCAAGGAATGCCTAGCTATTTTCTTTTTTCATCTAATTTTGTCTGTGGAATGAGAGAATGATATAGCATTTCTTTTATGGTGTAAGCATTTGAAATTCATTTATATGGTGCCTTCTTTTTTCCTCAAAAAAACCCATACACTTTAACTTCTGCATGGCTGCCGGATTGGAACCTACATGAATGAATTACAGACACTGAAAACCATCTTATATTTTTAACAGTAACTATATTTTGCTACTATATGTCTTAAACAACGAGTTTACTGTTGTACGGAGGGTCTGTGCTCCCAACAGGCTTGTGTGCTTTCAAGTCTCATTGACATGGAGATTTTTAAGTATTCCATGCTTAAAATTGGACTTCACTGTCCTCTTTGAAGAGTCAGTGCATCCTTTGAATAGAAATATATGCACGTAGCCAGCTCTGCTCCCACTGGAGTCAAAGCAAAACACCATCTGTTTTAGCAGGTGGAGGAACAAGCCCAAAGCTGTTAAAGCATCTTGTAGCATGTGTGCCTATGCCATACCTTTGGAAAGCTGTGTTTCTTGTTGCAGCCTAGCATTTCTGCAACACTGCAAAGCTTCTGCTAGCAGCTTCATGAGCAATAACAGTCCAGGAACACAGGAATGAGCACTTAAATTTTTATTCTGTTGCTTATTTTGAAATTGTCAGAAATTACAGAAAACTGTTTTATTTTAGATACCAAACATTTTTCAAATTTGCATCTGCCTCGAATTAAATTGTGATTTTTAATGTGGGTAGCTACCAACGTATAGAGAATTAATTAATTATGGTACATATTTTTATTGAAATTTTTCACACAATCAAAGTCTATTTTTGGCTTCTTTTTTAAATAAACAAGCAAACGAACAAATAGAAATCAAAATCCTATGAAATCAGGAAAATATTTTCTCATAAGGGATTGAATTTAGTCTTCAGTTCTAAACTATCACCAGTTACTTAATACCCGTGTTGGATCCAGTGGCCTCCATGCAGCCATCTTCTGAAGTTAATGGAATGAACTAAAGACTGTGACCTTGCGTCTTTGAAGTGGTTTGCACTGTTGCAGTAAGTAAGAAGTATGATTTAGATTTGATAAATTCTAAATCCTTTTCTTGTTTTGATTCTTGCAGTTCCGCTTTGGTGGAGATGGTGAGAAGGGCCCAACAATCTCAGCGCAGGAAGCTCAAGCACAAGCAATTCTTCAGCAAGCTAGGGTGAGCACAAGGAGCCAAAACCTCATTTGTTTTCTATTCCTGCAGGATGTGAAGTCAAAGATGTGGGGTATTTGCTAACACGTTCCAAAAGTATGTTAGTATAGAATATGTATGCTGGCTGGCAGCTTTTTCTTGACACCTGTTGTTCTGTTTGTTTGTTTTCTCAGATTGCTATGAGAGGTCCACCTGGTCCTATGGGACTCACTGGAAGACCAGGTCCTGTGGTATGTAGACAAAACAGGGGCACAGGTCTAAGAACACGTTAATGTAGCCCATGGATCTCGTTCTGGCCCTGCCTACACATCTGTATTTCTACTTATTTTGTATAATTCTAAATTAATATTATGTAATTAAAGCTATAGTTTGTATTCTTATTCAAGGTCTGCAATGTAACCTAAATACTAAATGAGTTTTTGTTGTAGATTTTGTGGTGTTCGGATAAAGTACACTGGGGTATTTACAAAACTAGTGAATAGTTTTACATAAATAATTAAATATGACTCTACAGTCAATCATCTCTGTAATACTACTAATATAATTTCTTGTAGTAAATAGGAAACTCTAAAGAAAGATTCTAAAGCAAGGATGTGCAGAATCACCTTTGCTCAGTATTTAAGCTGAATCTGAAAAGTTTTTACGAGGCATTCCTACAAGCAATTAAGAGCCACAGATTTCTAAAAGAATTCTACTTTTTTATTTCACTCCTGAATTTGACTCAACTGCTAACACCAAATGATCTGGAAATGGCCATGTGGATGTTAAAATATCTTAGTATTTATAAGGAGTTTGTACACTTGTATTTTTAAGCAGATCAGTACAAGAGCAATTCTTTTCTAGAGTAATTCTTTCAAAGTAAATAGTTGCTTCTAAGCAGAGAATCTGGCTCACAGACTCCTGATTCACCACAATTAGGTATGCAACACTTACAAAGAGTCAGATATATTTGGTTTATTTAACAAACTCACACACTATTTTCAGCAGTGTATTTAATTCAAGTGACCTGCAGGATAACATTCAGTCTCTACAGACAAAACTGTGGAAGTGCTGTAAGCAAGGAGTGCTTTGTAAAGGCTGGTATCATACTGACAGTGGGCTGGATACCTTTAGCAGAGGTATAACCTGCCTTCATACTCGTGCTTTTGTGTTTTAAAAGCCTTCATGAATTTCTGTATGCAAAGTTCAATAAATTAATAATATTAATAGTTGTTTTGCTTCTAAACCACCAGGAGGCTCTAGAAATCCAACTCTTTGATCTAGAAACATTTTTCACCTACAGTTCCAAAAGCAAGTTTCTTGGTCTGTAAATTGTTTTTCTAAGCAGCTTCTTTTAAGAATGAAAAAGTTGGAGCTTTTACTCTTTATATGAATTTTATTTTTTTAAAGAGTTTTAAACCTCTTTATATTAATTTTAAAATTTTAAATTTTTATTTTATTAATTAGTAGTCAGTAAGATACATTAGTAATATATTAGTTACTAAAACTCTTAAACATAGCAGTGTCAAAGCCCCAGTCTAGCATTAGGTGAGTCTGGTGTTCACATGCTTAGTTAACATAGCATAAAAAATAAATGTCTGCCTACAGATATTAAATGTAATCAATTATATTAATTAAAGCAGAGCTTACATCAGAGAAACCCCAAGAGAGAGTCACCACCTACCAAAATCAATCTTCTCTCCACTGCCAGTACCAGTTTGGGATCTGATTTTCAGTTTGCTTAGGACTTGAATCAATACCTGTAAGGTCAGTGGGCATCTTTCCACTCCAAGATGTGAGACTCAGCATTAAACCAAGCCATTAGATTACTTCTTTCTTCCAATGTTAACATAGAAGGATTATCAATTTTCAATGGTCTGCAACATTTGTTTCATATTAAACACATACATACATTGGGTCACAACCTGTTTCAAAGGTCAAAAATGCAACTATTTTTTTGCAAATAGTAACAAACTCCTGTATCATCTTCCCCTGGGACTGTATTCTATGTGTGCATGCCAAGACTTTTTTGGTTTATTTTGCCTGTTTTTGTGACACCACTAACTTACTTTCACTAGTTCTGCCCCTCATTCCATGTACGGTGTGGATGAATATCTGTTTTAGGTCTGCTTAAGATTACAATTTACTCTTAACATCTATATCTTCATTTCATAGTAATAAAGAGATGTAGTTAAATAGATTCGCCACTTCTTATGGCCCAGATGCACAAAGGACTTAATTAAAACATCACTGAGGTTCATTACAAGATTAGACAGGGTATTTTTCATTGACTACGGTGATCTTTGGATTGAACTCTGAGCCTTATTTTCTGTACAACACAGAAATAAAGGTAAATAAGACAGGCCTTCATCCCTGTCTTATTCCCTACAATGGATGCACTTCTGATTGCACTACTTATGTTCTTAATGTGCTCATACTTAGCTCTCAAATACTATTATAGAACAAAGAGTTACAGTTGTTCACATTCAAATCCATGGGAGTTTTCTTTGGTAAGAGAAGTATTTCTGCCCAGTGTTCAGACAATGATATATCAAGGTGTATCTGTAGGTACTAATGGTGATTTCGCACCTCCTGATGAATAGAGAATTATTTGTTATTTCTCCCTGTAATTCATGTGTGGAAATAGAAAGTAACGAATTTTAAGAGTCTTTTGTATACCTAAACAATATATGTTGGTTTTTTTTCATCAAGGGTGGACCGGGAGCAGCAGGTGCTAAGGGTGAATGTGGTGAACCAGGTCCCCAGGTACAATAATATTCCCTGTTATGTCTGAGCATGTTTTATCTTTAAGAAAATGTATTCATATAAATTAGAAGAAATCAATCAATTATATGCTTCCTGCATGCAGTTGCAGAAAAATCTCCTTCATGATACTATCTTATAAATTCAATTGCTTGATCAATATTAAAATCGTAGTTAAAATCAATAGCTTGATTGTTCATTCTGAAATATGAAAGTAACAGTCTTTGTATAACAAGGAACAATTATCACATGTAGAGTGTCATCACTTGAAAACCTGTTTTAATATTGTCACTTCAGGCTCTTTTTTCTGTGCAATAATCATATGTTAGTCTGCAACTGGATGACCTTGGGCTCTGAACTTATCAGATCTCATAAGGTGAGGGAGGTTGAATTTAGCTGGTATTTAAACAGGCTATTTTCAAGAAGGATGTGACATAGCAGGAATAAGACTTTAGGAATCAGTGCATGCTTTGCTTCTCAGCTTACTGTTATATAGACTTGTCTGCAGTGATGTCAAAGAGCACTGAAACATGGAAATCTTTCAGCTTAAACCTAAAAGCAATAAGGAGATTGTGGAAGAAATCATGAAAGAAGTATCCAGAACAATGATTCTGCCAGATCTCAAGTAGTATCATGGATTTGATACATGACTAAGTGCCAGTCTTAAAACTGCACATAGATACTTGCAGTAGGAAAATAAAACAAGAAAAAAAGGAAAAAAGCATTCTGAGCAGCTAGTCAGTCTTTCAGTTTGCTTACTTACATTTTTAATGTTTTTTCTTTTCCTATGCAATATTTTTGGATGGCTTGTCCTTACCCTTGCTTTTTTTCACCTGAAAATGCATTTGGATGGGGGATGAGAAAATTTCCACACTCACGCCCGTACAGTCTTCAGTGAAAGTTACATATGTTTGGAAACTGGAATGTTTTTTCAGTCTGGTCTAATTTGGTCTCTCTCTAGTTAAACCCATGTTGTGTAAAGCTAAGAGAGCATGTGAGCTCTTTACTAGCACTCTTTACTCATGTTTGTGTGTAAGTTAGGGATCTGAAATAAGCACTTTTTAGTTTTCATTAAATAATTATAATGGGACTAAAATAATTCTGGCATGAAAGGAAGAAGGTTTTTCAAACTAGAGGACTGAGATCTTTAAAGCCGTGAAAAGAATGTAAGAAAATTACATGATAAAAGGATGACTTATGCCATGTATAGTGCCATCTCATAAAAACTGGTGTTAAAATGGGTAGTGCTAAGGCCAGTTTGGATGCCCATGTACTTTTAAAACTAATGGGAATCTAGGAACCAGAATCCATCTCCTAGGGAAAAAAAATGCAGCTTTGTGTAGAAAAAAATCTTATCTTGTTCTTGAGCTGAGGTTTTAACCAGCCTTTTGCTGACATTAATGTGATTCTAAGAATTACCCTCTTTAAATTCAGGGTCCTCGTGGTGTCCAAGGTGCCCCTGGTCCAAGTGGAAAAGCTGGCAAAAGGGTAGGTAGCATATAGATCAGTTCTCCTCTGGGTAAATAGTTTTTATTTAAATGTATTTAAATATTAACTGATTCTACGGCATTTTCAAATTTGCCCCTTTGGGTTTTTGCAGGGACGTCCTGGAGCTGATGGTGCCAGAGGAATGCCAGGAGAGCCTGGAGCAAAGGTAAATAATAATGACACCTGAGGCTTTATTTCAGTCTTGGAATGGGCTAGACAGATTTTATGTAGGTACCACAGTTTCATCCAGGCCAACCCAAAATTCTTCTCTCAAGTGAAAATACTGAGGTTTCAGATAGCTGGGTCAGATGCAAGAGCTGAGAATGAATCATCCATTTAAAATATGGTAATTAATGGTAATTCCTAGTAGTTTGACCTTGAAGAAACTTGATTCTTGGGGCATGATTTCCCTCTCTCTGAGTCAGTTTCTAGTTACAGAGCATCAGTAAAAGTAAAGTCAGTTCTGCAACTGCTTAGTGCAGCTAGAATCAAGCTTTTCATTTCAATGTGAAAATTCTTTTTATAAACACCATAACTACAGCACAGTGAAAAAGCTGTGGCATCTTCTATTGCTACAGTTTGTAGAAGCAAATTTTGTGAGTTTGATCCATATGCTCACCCCCATGTTTTTTCATTCAGTAACAAAAGTGTACATATAACCAAGGGTAGAAACTAACTTTTAGGGGGAAGGCACTATTTATTCAGACAATGTAACACTCATTTACTTAATCTGTGATTTCTTTCCTAGGGTGACAGAGGATTTGATGGTCTTCCTGGCCTCCCTGGTGACAAAGGTAACCGGGTAAGAAGAAAAATATGTATATTTATACAACACCAAACTAATACTGTCTCAGAAATAATACATTATTCATTAGGAACAGCACTAAGGACTGAGGGGAAAATTAAAACAGAATGACAGCTTTTCACACTACAAATAATATCTGTACTATCAGGCAATATATTCATTGTAAAATTTTTGAGTAATATCAATCAATAGACAAGAAATATGCATATTTATAATTTAAATACATTTGCAGAATTTAGATCACATCTTCAGCTGGGTTTTGCTCTAATTTCTCTTAGTTCAGGAATTCGCCTGTTGGATTAAGTCATTGCTCTAAAGGAAAGAGTAATAGGGAAAGGAAATTAGCAGGAAGTTTCTGTATCAGGAACATGCCAAATTTTAACTTCCTTAGAAGCTGGCTAAAAAAAATGGATATGAATATTTCAATTACACACTGAATTGTTTAGTGGGGCTTATTCCAACAACTGCAGCTTAAAGGTCACAGTCAAGTCAGGTAAGTTAGGAAAATTTTTAGTAATATTTAAAATTACTAAAGTACTTGTTCCTTTTGTCATAAAAATCTATGGAATGAGACTTCACCTTTCCCTACAAAGTGCAGAAATAATCACAGCCAGGGATTTCTGCATCAGACTATACCCCTAATGTAGGTGCTAGCAACCTGCTGAATGAACCTCCTTTACTCTTGTCCTGGTAAGTGCAGTGCACCATCAAAGAAACAGTGAATGGGAATGTCAGCAAAACCATTTCCATATTTGCTAAAGCCCAATGACTAAGAACCCTACCCTCACCCTTCAGTGGGTAAGCACAGTTGTACTTCCTGGAAAAGCTCAGCTGTGTTGGCTACTGGACCCTAATGTAGTTCTTTTAAATAGCATCTAAGGATAGGCTTTTGAGTTCTGTTTGCAATGGGAAAAGAACTTTTGCTGTCAAAAAGAACTTTGTTACTCCTCTTTCATCAACCCCTTTTAGGTAAAGAGTGTAAAGCAGTCAGTGCATCCCATAATGGAAGCCCAGCAGGCCAACAGCAGAGGGGGCTCAGCATTAGGCACTTGCCACCTGCACTGGGAGGGCTGAGCAGAAATTTGGCCTGAGTCAGGCAGTGTGTGTCTGCTTTCCAGCCTGGAATACTAGACTTGTCTGTGGCACCTTCCAAGTCATAAAGAAATAAATCTTTTTCTTTTCAAATATCCAATTTGTTCCATCTCCCCCCCGCCAAAAAAATTAACACACACCTCCTCTCCCTACCCCAAAAACCAGACAAATAAGTTTGGGCTTAAATTTGCAAAATATTAATGAAAATAATGACTTGTTTTTATTATTTCTTTCATCCCACTGTTTAAAAATCACTACATTCTTGTGTTTCTATGGAAATCTGTAAAAAGTATGCACTGTGGTCATTGTGAAAGCTGCTCAGTTCAAAGCTATAACATGGTTATAGCTTTGGAGTCTTATACAGTGACAACATATAATGCAAATGTTCAGTTCTCTTTGGCTTGCGATAATAAACACTGCAAGACCAGTGAAATATTTCTGTTGAAGTTATATTTCAGCTGTAAAAGAATCAATGTTGAAAACCCATAACTTTAGAGTAGAGGTTTCAGAACTGATTTTAGAATTAGTCATATTGGACATATGAGTTGCAAACTGAATCTCTCTCTTTGGTTATGTCTCTGTCAAACACAAGTTTTCAGGCAGGAGTTACTGAATGAGATTCTCAGACTTCCAGTGTAGAGCAGATCACATCACATGGTGTCATATTTCTTTTAACCTCATTATCTCTGACTTTGAACTTTTCTTATTTAGATTTACTAGATGCACAACTCTTCTTCAGTATAAAAGCAAGACAGTATATACTTTTAAAATAGGTCCAAGGAAAAATAAATTTAAGTGAGCACTTGAAGGGAAGAAATAGAGAACTGAAAAACTGAGAATGCTGATAATGATAGGAAGTTTTGTTCTTACTGAATGGCCATAACAGGACACTGAGTGCACACTCCTAATCTATATCTAAGTACCATGTGACTGCAAGGAGAGAAAGGTAGCCCTTAAGGGGATGAACTATTTCAGTATTTGAAAGCCTAAGTCAGTCTTCACCTGGAAATTAATTGGAAGCCAGAGGCCAGATCATGCATCTCATGTCATCTTTCAGAAGTGTCATTTAGCACGTAGAAAAACACATTACCTGCAGATAACATTGAATAGTTGCAGAACCCAGCAAATTCAGAAACTGCTGTATTAATTCATCTTGAAGGTATTAGAGAGCAGTTCATAAAATTTCACTTTCTCTTCCACGGTGGGGGAGGACAGAAAGGCAGTAGAATAAAATCCTAACATCCCTAATATTGGGGGATGTGCTCTGGGTGTATGAGGGTTACCTAAAATCCCCTCGGAAAGTTTGGAAGTGTAAAGAACAGAGCCACTGAACAGTGACTCTACCAGAATCCACAGCAGTGGTCAGGCTCCTTGGAGGCACTGATAAAAAGAAGGCAAACAGCATGAATACTTGGGTGTTGGCCAATGCCAGAAGGAAGTCACAGTCTCAAAGCCTGCTGCCCAGAAGGAGGTCAGTCAGTGGTGTTTGAGCTCTGTAGCACACTAGTTCTCTTCAGGAACTGGGAAAGAAAAATAAATCCTAAAAGTATGGTCCAGAATCTACTGCCACTTTGCATATATAGACTTGAAAATCCCCAGCCTCTGAGGGGAAGTGTGGAAGTCTGGCTGCCTTCCAAAGCCTCAGACAAACCAGTCCCAAGGCTCTCAGTAGCTGGTGCCAGGGTGCATGGTTCTGAAAGGTGGTTAGTAATCTCTGTGTATTCCTGGGCCCTGCAAGTGGTTTAACTTCTGCCTCACATAGACATCTCATTTTACTGGCAGTACTGTAGGGGAGAGGGAAGGTGGTGATGAGACAAAGGAAAATGTGGGTAACACTACCTTTTGTAGCAGTATCTTGTGTATGTTCTGGGGCCAAAAATCACAGAATCAGAGAATCAGAGTATTCTGAATTGGAAGGGACCCACAAGGATCACCAAGTCCAACTCTTATTACAGAGTGAAATTGTACAAACACAAATTATTCAGTATTTCAAAAATGCTCATTTGTTCTTATACTGAGGTAATGAAAGATTTTCCTGAGTACTGTAACTTACAGATTTGTATCACTGTGTGAAGACATGTTTTGACACATCAAACTTCAGCTAACATATTTGTTTTCATTTCCCTTCCCATCCATTATTGTTTCCAGCAGCAGAAAGTTTCCAGCAGTTACTTTAATAACTTTCCTTATCCTACAGGGAGACCGTGGCCCACAGGGACCTCCTGGCTTACCTGGTGAAGATGGATCAAGAGTAAGTTGCTGTTCACACAGGAAAATCCAGAGGGAATCCTCATATAATGGGAATACGGTCATGATAAATGTTTGGTTTTTTCTAAAACTTGTTTTCCTTTTGCACAAAAACAGGGAGAAGATGGGGAAGTTGGACCAAGAGGTCTCCCAGGTGAAGCTGTAAGCAATTCTTTCTTATTCTTCTGTTTCTGTTTCAAAAGTCACATTCAGATATTTTTCCATTCTATTGAACTGTTCTGAATTCCAGGTATAAAAATTATTGCATGTGTTTGTATATAGAGAATACTATTTCTGACTGAAAAGCAAACAAATGGACAGGGCTTTTGTTAGGGTTGAAACACCACTTACAGGATTAGAATTAAGTCAAGGATATATCCAGCTAAGTGTACAGGACTTCCAGAACAAACAAATGCCATTTCTTATCCTATTGTGTAAAATCAGTCACTGCTGTCCTTGATACATCAGAATACAACCAAGCCCCTGTTGCTTTAAATTGTTATCTAAACATCTACTTATTAGAAAATAAGGCCTGGGTTCTCCTCTTTTTTCACACTACTGTGCTTCATTGTGTATTTTACACTTGTTTCACATGCAGAATTTTCACTCCTGTCAGTTGGAATTCTGCAGGTGCTGTCACTGCAGAACAGAATTCTGCATTGCAGGCAAGAAATCAAGCCTCAGAAAGGGGAATTTTACCCTAAATGTCTGATCTACTTCTGCCTGCTCACAAAGTACAAAGGAGTTGCTACACTCAGTGTCAGTGATGTGTGACTATGTCATACATGAGGAGACTGGAGACTCAGTTCTGCCTACTTCAGCAGCATGGCATGAGTGATGACACAATGATGAAAACTAGTACTCATTTACATAGTATAAAACCAAAAGATTATGTTATAGACCAAAATCTTGTTCACTTTATTTATGAGAATAGCCATTGGTCTTTTGTGAAAGTTTTCAGGGATAAGAGGAAGAAATCTGATTTTTGTTTCCAGAATGTCTTGTATTTATTGTAATAAAATTACTAGCAATTTTTAATTACTTACTGGATCCTTACTCCAGATAAAAGCACTATTTTGTACTTAGAATAGCAGTATAGAGTATGACACATCATCATGTTTTCAAAAGACAGGAATATAAATATGTATGTTACTGTTCAGGTCAGTCCTTCAGGCCAAGACACAGCTGAAATTTTAGCAGAAGATGCTGTGCTAGTGTTCTGCACCAGGAAATATAAATAGCAATCTCCCTCCCTTCTCTGAAGTTTCTCTGAGGCTAAATCAAACCTTGCCCCTCCACTGGCATCCTGTTCAGACATACAGTGTCCTTGAGGAAAGTCTCTTATCAGTGAATTTTTCTCTTTCTTCCTTTCTTTCTTCCTAAACACCCATGCTGCCTTCCCTTCATCCTTCCTACTCCTTATTCCATTCCTTGGCCAGTCCTGCTCGCAGGCATTTCTGTTCAGAGAAAATCATGCAGGTGTCAATAAGGGTTTCTTCTCTTACAGGGTCCACGGGGATTACTGGGCCCCAGAGGAACACCTGGGCCCCCTGGACAACCTGTACGTATGAGCTGTCCTGTATTTGCAGTTTCTGGAAGAAACAAATGGAAGTCCACTGAAAATTGCTCGTTATCTTGTTTGTTGTAGGGCATTGCAGGTATTGATGGACCTTCAGGCCCAAAGGGAAACATGGTGAGTAAGTAAACTGGGAATTAGAAAGATTCTAAGAATGCTTTTCACATTCTCTCCTCCCTGAAACTATGCCATCCCTTCCATTTAATTAAACTTTTCTGTCAAACTATTCGGATTCATTATGATTTTATATGGAAAAGACAAGGCTTCTGTTACTTAGTTTTCAGCCAAAAGGCCTAACCATGCTTTCTGTCAGAGTCCTTGAGCACCATGGACTCCAGTGCTTAGGTCCTATGTGTGGGCTGTTATTCTCTATTAAAGAAAAGGTCATGATATTCATTAGCATGAAAAATTTCATACTGGAGAGAAAGTTGCTGGTAGACTTTAAAGAGGGAGGAACAAAGATGAGTTTGTACTCCTTTTAGTCCTGACAATGAAGATCTGTAGTGCAGAAATGCAAACCTAATGCCCTACTATTTTTTTGCATGGTAGGGTCCTCAAGGGGAACCAGGACCTCCTGGTCAGCAAGGAATTCCAGGCCCACAAGTAAGTGTAAAATAACTCTCAAGAAATACGATGTAATGTGCAGCAAATGTTTAATAAATGGAAATTACTAAAAGGTTAGCTTTTCATGTGCAGAACCGATAAAGCTTCAAGGATTTTATAAATAATGCTGCAAATGTGCCGAGGGCAGTGGGAGCAGAGTTTTCAAGTAAGTTTTCAGAGGGATTTTTCATTCAGGAGAAAAATGACTCATTCAGTGTTCCTGGAATGCAGCAGGAATGGCCACACCTGGAGGAGGGTTCTGAATAGGATCTTGTTACAGACCTACTGCCAGAATAGTGGCTTGTGCAAAAGGCTCACACAAAACTCCTGATCTAGCTTGTAAGGGGAAAAAAAAAGCCACTTATATTTGCCAGTGTGTTTAAACAGATTAATGAGGGACCTGTAGTAGGGTGAATGTATGTATATTGTTCTCCCTGGTTTCTCACACTGGTTTCTTTCTAACAGGGGCTTCCTGGTCCTCAAGGTCCTATTGGGCCTCCTGGTGAAAAAGTAAGTCACAGCATTATTTTGTTATTTCACAGTCAGTTCTGTGCAACAGCCTTGTTTATGAGCTTGAGGGCTTTGATATCTTTTATGGAATAGTAACCTAAATTTAAATATTAGATCTTCTTGAAATCATCAAGTAAATGAATAACCAATGAATAACCAATGGCTTTCCTCTCATATACACTTTTTCACAAGCATAATCCCTCCCTTTATTTTGGATTAATTTTCTGTTATCAGCTTCAGAATCCCATCTACAATATTAAACAATGTGTTTGTATGTTACTTAATTTCACAGCAAGCTGCAAAAATTACTTTTTATTAATCTATTTTTTAAAAAAAAGTTTTACCTATTCAAGTCAGATTCTATTATTTTCTCAAGGATTATATTATGACACAACTCTGCAGTGTAATTGGCATACTGTACTGTAGTGTCCTTTGGTGGCTTTTTCCTCATCTGCTTGTATGTGTTCTTGTGGCTTGAAACATGTCTTCCATTCATTTAAAAAATGTCACTATTGAATTTTATGCTAATTTTACTTTTCTCCTTTTTGCTGAATTCCTGCTCAATTCATTCTTTGATTTTTGTCCTCTTCATTGTTTACTATATTCTTTCGGAGCAATTAATACTTTTTACCTGTCAATGTGCTTACGTATTTTTTGAGCAAAATGGACAAGTTCCACATTATCTGCATTTCCTAGGCTTTCACAAAGGCATACCATGACTTTCAGCTATGAGCACTGGAGTTCTATACCCTACACTCTTTGCCTCTTGCATTTGTTGATAACTTTCATTGGTAAATCCTTTTACTCCCAAAATTCTAAATAATACTTAACTTTGTATGCTGGAGAGCTCTTCCCCCCTTTGTGTTATGTGTGTGTGTGTTCATAGTGTAATTCCTGAAGCCTGTTCTCAGGCAAGCATCTCATTGAAAATTATGGGTCATTTTTGTAGGCTAAAAATTGTAAGAACTGACCTCGCACTTATATATGGTATGAAAGTGTCATTCTGGCTTTAGTTTTATTTTTGGTTTATCCCTGACATCCATATCAAGGGATTTAGGTATGACTGCATCTTCTGTCCTTAGCTCTTAGGGTCACATATGTTGGACATGTTTGCTATTGTTTTTAAGATGTGTGTCTGTTACCGCATTTAGGGACCGCAAGGCAAGCCGGGCCTTCCTGGCCTTCCTGGTTCTGATGGGCCTCCTGTAAGTAAACAAATACTTAATCCTTTGAATGTTTAACTATTTTACCAAGGAATAAATACCTCTGGATATCTGTGTGACAAAAGCAAAATGGAGGGGAAAAGCAGTGGTAGTCCTAGTTGGCAACAGCATTATAAAATCCGTCTAAAACCCCTGTATCATTTGAGCTGCTAAAACTAAGAGAATTACATTTTTGAAGCAGCTGCTAAAAACATGTGTGGGATTTTAAAATGTGGTCCCAGATGATGAAATGCATCTGCAGCATCTTCAGGGAAACATAAATGACTTACTAACACACAAAGGACCAGATACTGTTCCCCTGTATCCTGCCATGTCAGTTGGGCAGAGCAAATCACCTGTAAAAATGCTCACTGCTTGTTCTCTGAGGAAACATGGAATGGACTACATCTTTCTCAGCTTCCTGAGAAAGGTGCACATTATGTGTTTGGTGCACTGTCTAGACTGGGACAAACCTAAGCCACATTTTGTGATTGCCAAGGAATTCAGCTTCACTCTGAGGCTGCATTCACTCATGTGAACAAGAGTGTAACCACCTGAGCAGCATATCTTAGGCATTCAGCTTAAACGGAATCATTGCCCATAATGGCATGTCCATACACTTATTTTCTTGCAGCAAAAACATTATTTTTTCATACCACTAAGAGCCATTAGACAATGCTATTTCTGAGACCTTGTCTATCCTCCCCATGAAATTTTTCCTTACAATTTCTCTTCTAGATGAAATCTGCATTTCTTAAACCTGACTTTCAGCAAGGTTTAACAAGGTCACTGCAAATATATTGCAAATACAGAACTGTTCCCAGGGCTCTCACAGTCTACCCTTTTACCTGCCAAAGTACCATTTTAATGGAGAATGTTGTGTGCAATGATAACTCCAGCTGAGTGTCTGTATCTTGAATCATTGTCTAAACATTTGGATGTTTCCCCTTATCCTTTCCTGTGCACTGGAAACAATGTTAATTTCCAAACACAAGCATTATTTATCATCTGCATCTTATTAAACCTTAAAAGCAGGGGGGAAATGCTGTAAGAGATAATCAGGTGTCAGCACAGGTCTGTACCTGATACACAGCCCTTCAGGGTGGGTTGATCCCAGTCAGCAGCCAAGCACCCACCTACTCCCTGGCTCACTCCTCCCACAGCAGGGTAGGGGAGAGCTTCACAAGGTCAAAAGCAAGAAAACTCCTGGGTTGAGGTAACAACAACTTAATAAGTGGAACAAAACTACCCACACAAGCAAAGTAAAAGAAGGGATTCATTCACTTCCATCTGCAGGCAGATGGCCAGACACTTGCTGGGAAGTAGGTTATGAATGTCCTCCATCCTCCTCCTCTCCCTGAGCTTTTATTATTGGGTATGACATCATATGGTATGAAACATTCCCCTGGTCAATTTGGAACAGTGTTCCAGCTGTGTCCCCTCACAGCTCCTTGCCCTCCCTCAGCCTAGTCACAATTATCTGTTAATCTTTAGTTACATTAAATTGCCTTTAAATTTTGCAACATTTTAGGGCAAATTTTGTAAGAAAGGAAAACAATGGGTTGGTTAATGTTTTGAGTGCTGTAGTATTAATGCCATGGGACAGAGCAAATTTGTTTTGTTTAAAAAGGAAGGCATCGTTTAGAACGAAGACATAGAACGTTGAAACTAAATCAGCCTTCTATTGGATCTTTGGATAAATTCTGTAATTTTAAAAACATTTTTAGGAATGTCTTCATGCTAAAATATATATCACCCTTGTTTCAAAATCAAAGTTGAGAGTGTCTTGCTTTAAAAGCCTCCTGATGCTGAAACATTAACTAAACAGGAGTGGTCAGCATATTCCTGAAAATATTAACATGAATGTAACTATTGTCCAGCTTTTCCTTTGTTATGTAAATTAAATTGGTATTGAAAGTAAAACCTTTCTTCAAAATTGTGTCTGTTCTAATACAGAAGAAATGTGATTAATGACCTGAAATTCAAATGTTTAAATAATTGTGTTTTTATAATAAAATGTCACTCCTTAAAAACTATTGCTTTTCAAATCAAATACATTTCTCTTAAATCAGGGTCATCCTGGCAAAGAGGGTCAGTCTGGAGATAAAGGTGCATTGGTGAGTTTTCAAACTTTTCCATTGATTTACATAGATTACAATAAAACTTTTGGTAGTTTTTGATCTTTATGACAAATTTGTTGCTACAGGAACTATTTAAGAAGATAATAGAAAACCCGGCACAGATTCCAAGTGTCTTTTTGCAGACAATTATGTATATTCAAAATATTAGAGATTGTAAATTATACAAAGATTACTCTTTTAAATTAAATCTCATCTTGAAGTTGGCAGAGTGGCAATGAAAAGTTGCATACATCTAATACAAATAACTTGCAGATATTTTGAGTTTTCAATGCTATTGTATGGAGTACCCACAAAAATTCTTCAGAACCTGCTTTTTTGAAGGTACAAAAATGCATGCAGAGAGAGACCTTGCCTTTTTTAGGCCATCTTCAACTCAGTGTCAGTATAAAGTTGGTTTTTTTTACCTTATGAAGCCCTGAAGGGCCTTGGAGCTCCTGAAAGTGTTCTGCTTACTCAGTATTGGCCCTTATTTATCCAGAATAGCACCTTTTATAGCACCTGAATTCAGTTTCAGTTTTAAGGGCAAAACTAAAAGGTTGTATTCTGGATGATAGGATGAGTGAGTAAATAGGACATTTCAGAAAGTACAGCACCACTGACATCAGCATACTATATTTGTCAAAAGTGTTATTATCTGTAAAAGACTTGTAAATTTTATCCTGACTTCTTAAGAAAATAAAGTTCACACACAGCATTTATGTTTTAAAAGTTCAGGCATGTGGCCATGTGTCAGTATGTTCATATGTCTTTTGAATTTACTGACCAATTTCAGCCAAATTTGATAGAAAGTTCAGTTTCTCAGAGATGTTAGCACTCCAAAGGTTTTGTGAAAAGACACATTGGAGAGAGGAAAAAGACCCTATCAATGTCCCCACTAGTAAAAGATTTTTTTATCCGTCCATCTCAGACATCAGAGAATGAACAGAGCAGCTCAGCCTCAGACAGACGTATCATGTTTCCAGGCTTCCTTGCTTCCACCCTTCACAGAACTCTGTTTCTTTAGGCCCTGGCATCAGATTGCACAGTATCCAAGCTGAGCATCTTTAAAATACTCAGCAAAATGTAACCAAAAGAATCCAGGCACCAGTCAGTATTGATAGCACCATGTGCCTTTTAGCTTCCAGGCTTGGGATGTCTTTCTTGTTCTTTTTTTTTAAGACCATGATTTTTAATATTTGCATTATTTTGGTCTCTATTTTTGACATGTGTCATCATCATAATTAGCATATAAATTTTCTCCAGTAAAATATCACTGGTTTCTAATTGGCATATTTTTGTTTGTTTTTGTTTGTTTGTTTCTTTTTACAATTACCATTGTTTCAGATAATTTATATTATAGATGGAGGCTTCCCAAATTTACAAGTTAGATCCAAGTTCACAATTCTATTAATAGTTTATAGTGACATTGAATGGTGCTTTGTAATGCCTTAACTTTTCTTAGTGGCAGGCAGCCCAGTGTTATTTTGCTGTCTCATACATTATAGTGAAAGAATAAGGATTAGATTCTGAAGAGAACTGCTTGCTAACCAAAAACTGTACAAACAATGGGTCTTTGCTTCAATATATTTTAGGGGCCTCCAGGTCCTCAGGGTCCAATTGGATATCCAGGTCCTCGTGGTGTAAAGGTAAGATTTAGTTATTGGATTCCTTCTCTCACCCCTTTTGAATGTATGCATGTGGGTAATTCTTTATATTCTTCCTTTAGGGCGCTGATGGTGTACGTGGACTCAAGGGATCCAAAGGTGAAAAGGTAAATCTGACTGCAGTTAATTCTTTTCCCTTTTTACTCTGCAACATCTTCTGTCTCCTT
This sequence comes from Monarcha castaneiventris obscurior, assembly GCA_026261815.1. NCBI lineage: Eukaryota > Metazoa > Chordata > Aves > Passeriformes > Monarchidae > Monarcha > Monarcha castaneiventris. The sequence continues at coordinate 19,801,530 of JAMPIT010000258.1, read as the reverse complement.
TGCTGCAGGGTGCTTTATCTCACAGCAGTGAGTCTATTTTTGCCTTTCCCTAAGGACATACCAAGTCCAGTTCCTAAATCAGTGACCTCCATGGTTATTTACACTGGTACAAGGTGAATAGAAAACCTGCAGTTATGAGAATGGTTTTCAATCCTTTTTGCACCAGTTTAAGTAACTTCTCTCTAAATTGGACTTAAGCAGAGAATTAGATATCCCCTCTCTTGTTAGTAGATACTATAGTGGTTATTGAGAAGCTTGTGCATCAGAGAGATTTGTGGTGCCAATACTTTTATTTATCTGTTTTGACAGAGCCATAAGATAGATTTGTATTTTTTATATACATTGTGCAATGGATTTCTAGGCTCAAGCCCAGATCTTTGACTTTGCCCAAGTGATGGACAGCCCCAGTCAGATCCATGTATATGAATGTGAAGAAAGCTCTCGTTTCCCCTGATACCATTAATTCTGCATGTAGAGCTCTTACTAGAGCAAACACCAACCACTGCAATTTGTGCTGACTCCTGAGGGTCTGTGGTGGCTGAAACTGCAGCCAGGGTTGGTTTAAATTCACACTTCCTTCAGCACTCAGAATAAGAGACACCATCAGTCATACCTCCTGACCACACAGGCAAAGTCACTCTTGTGGCTCTGCTGGCTAAGGTAGATACATATAGATATATATAGGTGTATAGATATATAGATATTTATAGATATTTCTAAAGCAGTAGACTCAGTCTTGCCAAAAAGCCTTGATTCAGAACTTGGCTCAGATGCCAAGAGCTGCTGTACATTTTCAAGCGTTCCCAAACCACAATTTGTCTAGTCTGCTTGCACATTTTAAGCTGAAAATGAGTGTGTTTAACAGCCATGGAGACTGGACAGTTCAAAAACCCAGCTTTTTCTTGTGCTTTATTGGACAATTAATACCCTGCTTGGACAAAATGCAGGACTTGTATATGAATACATTTAATAGATGTGTGTATATCTATCTGTGTAGATCAATGAATACTGATTAGCACAATGTCCACAACACTTCTGTGCTCCTAAAGTGGATCTCACAGTTGCAGTAAGACAGTGAATTCTACTGAATACCTCCAAAGGTCACACAAAGATATTTCATAGTTTGTTCTCTTAGTGCTTTAAGGGAGTGTTCACAGGCCTTTTTTTACTGAAACTGTTCAGCTGCCATTACATGGGGGAAAGCACTGCAAGAGAACAAAATAAATTATCATTTAGGAAAGCCTCCATAGATCTGGAATGGTCCATTTTGTGTAGCACACTGGTATATTTTCTATAAAGCAGTAGAAGCCAGATTAGATTTTCTGGTGTCTGAAGTTCCCACTTTATTTATGCAAGTTATTTTAATATGTAGTGAATTTATTTTCTTATCCTTACACAGAAAAAAAAAGTTCCTCTATATTAACAAGTCTTTACGTGCATTTCTGCCTTTTTTAGGGTGAAGATGGTTTTCCAGGATTTAAAGGTGACATGGGGCTTAAAGGTGACCGGGTAAGCATTTATTCATAGCCCATATGTTCTTAAAAGTTTAAATGTTATTATTTTGAAATGATCACTGAAGTGAACAAATATATTTAAACCAAAAATAAAATAAAGGCTGGTATTTTAAATTATTTCTATTCCCAGTGCATGCACAAATCTGAGCCAGAGATATGGTTCTTGTAAATCAACAATGGCACAGTTATAAAGAGGAAGAATATGTCAGTCTTGAATATCCTTTTCACTGAGCTTCTTCCTAGGGAATCTCCTTTTGCAGATTCCAAGATCTCCAGTATTTGCCTGAGGAAAAGTTATGTATCTAGGATAAAGATGCTTCCATTCCAACCCAGCATTTTGCAAATCTCTGCCAAAGTGTTGTTTGTTTAGCCCAATGGGCAATTACTTCCTTTCATAGGAAGTGTTGTGGAGGTTGTAAAAAAGCTTCTCACAGGAGGCTCCTGGCCTGTATCTGTTGTCTGTGTACATAAATAACTGTGAAGGTGGTATCCACACAGTACATAGATAAAGACAATTTTCTTTCCATCGACTTCCCAGGTGCCTTCTCAAAAATTTAGGAGAGGGAAAATAAGAATACAGTTTCCAAATGCAGCTGTCTTCAAGCAAGAAAACTAGCCTCTAACTCTCTGAAAGTAGTATTCAGTGCCTAATTTCTATATATTTGCATTAATATAATGAGCATTAGTAGTGATATTTTCCTACTAGGAAATTGGACAGGGCCTACAGCAACCAGGTCTATTTGGAGATGTCCCTGTGCACTGCAGGAAGCCTGGATGACCTTTAAATGTTCCTTCTAACCCAAACTATTCTATGACTCTGGTCTCTATTTAGAATTTACTGAAAACTTATTTTCAAGTAATTGTGGTTAATATTTCCAATTTCCAATGTCTTCATGAAGGCAATTGTTCCATATTTATAAGGTGATGTATTTTAGGGAGAAATTGGTCAGCCAGGTCCAAGAGGAGAAGATGGCCCAGAAGGTCCAAAAGGTCGAGCAGGTCCATCTGGGGACCCAGGTGCTGCTGGTCCAGCTGGGGAAAAGGTCAGTAGCCAGAAATCAATATAAACTTGCCATTGCTTCATAGCATAGATGGATCCCATAATCTCCATCACTAAAAACAAGCCTTCATGTCTGCAAAATCTTCAGCTACTTAACAGTAGTTTTTGTGACACTACTGCAGCAGGCCACTGGAGTTCCCATTTGATCAAGGACTGGGAGTCCTTATCTTGTAAGTATAAAAAGAGGCATTATAGCACTTCACCAGTACCTAAGGTAACTGCATTCTTATCCCAAATTACATACAGAGCATGCCAGCTGTGGAAAACACAATGCATAAAGGAGGGTAAAGGTGCTGCTGAAGAGTGAATTAATATTGAGTCATGTTACAACAAATTGTGACATGGAAATTGTTTTAAATGGAAAACATTTCCTGAATAAAAATCCAAACTAGGGTTGGCAAAAGGGAAAGGAGGTGTTAAGAGGGAGGGCTGAAAAAAGGATGGTGAAAAAAGAGATCCAGCACAAAGTACAAACCTCTGTAGAATCCTGGTTTCAACAAAAAAGTTTGGTATAAAGAATGGAAAGGAGGCTGAGAAATGTGTGTGTGCGTACTGTATTTCACTGTGTGGCAGAATCAGAAAGGAAAGATGATTTCAGCAGTGGTAATTTCAGTAACTGGAGAAGTATGATAATATAAAATAAAATTATGGTCTAAAAACATATATGCTATATACCACTAAAGTGAGAAGATGCTGATGAAAATATTTCCCTTTAGTTTTTTTTGGTGAACTATAACTTCGATTCTAGTTCTGTCTTGAAAAAAATAGGACAGAGGGTACATAAACCAAATCAAAACAAACCAAATCCTTTTTTTATAGTTGGTATTTTTTAAATACAAATTTGAGTTATTTTTAGTTTTTCTTATTCACAAATTACTCACTACGAATATAAGTTTTCAAGCATTTCTTCACTGTCACATATTTGGAACTCTCACAGTATCACAAGTCCAGAATCTGAAGCCTTAATTATCAGAAGATATTTGAAAAAAATTATTGTTGTTGATAACACTATTGTAATTTTTTGGCTTTGAAATTTTAGACCCACAGTTTTCCCTTATCTACAAATATTTACAGCTTTTCTTGCCCACTGGAAGGCACACATATTCTGTGGCTATTCTATGGATACAGACTGGAATAGGTCACAGGGGAATTCTTTGGTGTTGGTCCTGTGATATTTATTTTAGTGTAAAAACTTGAATAGTCATTGTGAACTTTTAGATCTTCCCACAATATATGGAAAGTCTGTAAGAGCAGGTATAAATGTCTTGTTCCCTTGTCATTCCTATGATGTATTTAATGCAAAGGTACTACTTTTTTAAGGAAAGTAATGAAATTACTGCAGTAGTCTCTTATTCTCTATTTTCATCTGATTCCATAAGAAAACTCTATTTCCCAAGTAGGTCTAAATGTATTTGCTTTGTTAGTGAAATCTCAAGAAGGGTGCCAAAAAAGAGAAACATATCAGAAAAGAGCTTATAATAAAAAACAAATCTGTATTCACACACAATCTAGGCAAGTGGGCTTGCTTACTTGTAAAATCAGGGACAAAACTTTCACTGAATTTGGCAAGAGTTTGATGTGCTGTCATGCTGCAGAACATTTAAATCATTGCAATGCATGTGGCTTGTTTCAGGGTGGCAAATAGCAGGCAGCATTATAATTAGTTTCATAAATGTAAAAATTGTTCTCCAGTGTCTCACCAGACACATGCACTTGCATTAATAGGAAAATACACAACATATTTGTTTATGTGCTGTATTTTTTACCAACAGACATTTTTGGGAAAATTTCCTTCCCCATACAAGTGTCTCCTTCCTATTTTATGGTACCTATGGTTACTACAGAGTACCATATGATCCTTTATAATCATCTTTTCCATTGAGATCTTCTCCAAAACTTGGTATTCTAGAACACAGAGAAATTCTTCCCCAGAGTTCCCATCTTTCAAAGTCTGAAACTGCTTTCCCTTGCCGTTGAAAGTGGCAAGCCATCACTCATCCTCTAGAGGTCTAAAGAGACCAACTCAACGGAGTAGGGTACTGTGTTTCATTTCTGGGAGTGGTTGATGTCAGTGCTGATCAGTCTTTTCTGAACATAGCAAGCTGGTAATGTTTGTTGACAAACCCATTGTCAGCAAGCAATCAGTGGGGTATATTTTATCATAGCCTTAGTTTAGAACTATGCCAGAAAAAAATTAATTCTTCAAATGCCTATTCATGAAAAGTCAGCCATAACACAGTATAAATTAAAAAAAATGTCTTCTCACTTAAACCTGTTAACAGCCTGATTTCTTAGAGAATATTACTTGCTTAATGATCTCAACCACATAGCGCTGCACAGCACATCATGGGAGAAAAAAAACCCTTTGAGGTATTGGTTTCTCTGGATTCATTCATAGTGGGATTTTTATTTAAGTTTGGGGCACTAAGCCCACTGGGGATTAATTATAAAAATGAGAAATTGATTTAATTTAATATTATATTCCATGGAGTATCATCACTCTACGTTGTGGAAAAATTGTTTTGTATAGAAGCTTGCTGAACCACTAAGGAGGATACAGTAAAATTTACCACTGCCTTCTCATTGCAGGGAAAGCTTGGTGTACCTGGATTGCCAGGATATCCAGGAAGACAAGGTCCAAAGGTGAGCTGTAAAATGAGCTGTATACTGAGTGCTTTGACACGGGTCACAGTTATTTCATTTCTGTGTTTGGGGAAGCAGGGTGTGAACATCAAAGAAAGGGCCATTTCTCTCCTTTTCATTCTTCACAATCATATTCTGAAGTAAAACCCTTAATAATGTGGGATTCCCTAGGTCAGGCTTTTTATGGAGCACTATCTTTCCTCCTAATATTCTACCCTTTAACATGTTCTCATGAGCTGTATTGTGCCAGCATCAGGCTGGCATGCACTAAACAATTGGAAAAGGAAGGAATTGCTGATATGCTTGAAAGAGAATAGGCACTATATTGGCCACTAAATGGATGCTGATAGTGATGGAAATTTTCAGTGTGGTACAAGGATTCTATTTGTGTCATTACTGCTTCTTCCATGGAATAAACCATATTTCTTTGAAACATAATTCACAATTTTCCTCATGTTTTTCTTTAGTTTCTTTTAAGACAAACATGACAAAACACAATCCTTAGTTAATTTATGTGCCTATATCTATCCTTCAGCCATCTTATATATTTGGATTGCAATAGAAAACCACACAGGGGGCTTCTGATTTAAAACATTTTTATGAAACACACTTCTATTAAGTTCACCCTAACACATCTTTAGGAAATAGGCATGCTAAATTAATTGTAGGATCTCTTGCCTGAGATTAGAAAGAAAAAAGATGGAATAAAAGCACAGTTCTACAGACGTTTCACTGTGTAGAGGAGACCATTAGGGAGACATTGTAGCTCCAGACCCTCTCAAAGAAGACCCATCTAGGTAAATATCACAAGTAAAAAAATCCCTTACCCCTTCTACACATTTGAACAATCAACCTGCAGTAAAATCCTCAATTCTGCTCTACTTTGAATCAATTTTTGTTTCCAAATTTGAAATTATGGAGGGTTTTGGATGAAATAAAACTTCCTGACTGGAAAAGTGTCTTTCTGATTCTGCCCTATACTGTGACCTGTTTCTGTCAAGTGAATGGACTATCTGAAGAATGCTTATTCACTGAACACTTCATTAGTGAAAAATACTGAAACTATCTATGTAAAGTATTCAGGAAAACTATTCACCTTGAAAGACACGGGGGTTTTTGCTTCAGTTTCTCAACTCAAAATGTCTGAGATTTCAGGCTCATTGTTCTCCTTTAGAATTGTCTTTTGAAAAATCTAGGATAGAAGAGTTTTACATTATTCACTTCAAAGAACAAAAATGATGAAGCATTTCAAATAAAAGTTGATCGGTTCTTTTTTCAACAAAGACTTGATCTAGAATTTCCTTGCACTACATTTTTATCACATTAAAATTGAAAATAGCTCTCAAGCTGCGTTCACTGCTTGCTCTTCTAATTTGTTGCTTAAATTTCCAAGAAAGACTATGACAGCTACAATACATAACTCACTAGAGACTTCTTTGGAAACTGAGTCACAGACCAGCTCAAATTAACATAAGGGAGTGAGAAAAAAAAGCAGCAGAAAAATATATAAGCTATGTAAAGCAAATAGGAAATCTTGTCCTAGTATTGTTGAGAAAGTTGACATCATTCTTTTTGTTGATACTTACTTGCTTTTCATTAATTTTTTCTTTTAAGAATTGGTCTTAGAGCACTGATAATTTTCACAATGTTTTTGATTTCTCCAATCAAGTCCCTCTTGATTAGCACAGTTGCAAAAACTACTGTACATGTAAGATATTTACAACCAAGTCATGACTATTAGTGCCCCATCATTTGATCTGGTTTTTTTCCAGCCTTTTAATTTGAAAGAACATGCCTAGACTTCACAGACTAGAAGTTTCAGTTTTATTCTTGTATAAAGTTATAACTAGCAAAGAATTAAGAAGTAAAAAAGAAATTGAAAGGAAAAGGAATATGAAAGGAAAGGGAAGGAAGAAAAATATCACTTTTCTCCCGCCAGTCAATATCAGTTAGGGTTTCGTTAGAATCTGTGTTAGTGAAGTTGTACTGCCCCTAAGTCTTTAATGGATAAGTGGAATGATTATGTAAAACAAGATTCATTAGAGGAAAAATAGGAGTAAGGACAAGAGGAAAAAAAAAAAAAATCACTAACATTTCAAAGAAGAGCACCAAGAAATTGTATTTTAGGTTTTTGTTATATGCATTTTTTTTGCCACTAAGCTGCACAGCCATAGGTGCATTGTAACAGCAGGGAGTCTGGCTAACAAATTTTAGTGGCTGACCAAACCAAACATTCTCTTCATTTTCATCCCCAGTCATTTAAAAGTATATTTTACCATGTCTATCACCTCTTTGATCCCAAGTTCCTTATGAAAAATTAACACCTCCTTGGCAGGTGAAAGGTCTGCTCTCCCACCAAACCTGTATGGCAGAAGCAAAGAAGGAAATAGTTCTGCTTCCATTAGACTGGGAAGTCAGCAGAAGGAAAGGGGAGGAAAAAAGAGGGAGGAGTAGAGCTGGGAGAAGTTTCAAGTCAGATAATCTCATAAATTCTGCTTATGTATGAGTTGCATGGATCAGTTAAATGAAACTGTCCAGTGGTTGGTTTAGAGTGAATAAAGAACTTGAAGTGATTAATTTACAGCTCAGTAAAGTGAATAGAGGATGTGGCAAAACCTTACCACTTTTTGGAATTATTTTTTAAAATAATTATTTTACTGTGAGGCAACAAGGCCTTTTTTGTTTGTCTTCATTATGATACAGTTATTTCTAATGGGCTGTTACTAATCCAACTTTCTTTTAAAAAAGGTGCAGATTTAATGAATATTTGATTGTCTAATAAGATGACAAATAATGTCCATTCTATACATTGATTTTTTTTTAATGCTTTCTGGACTTGAAGCATTATGGTAAGTCTATTTACAGATTTCATAAGTTTGTGTACAGCTGTCACACTTGCAAGTTTGACATGTACAATGTTCATGGCTTTGGAGTTGTGCTTTATGTGTCAAATGTTGGCTCTACCATTGTTTTGCTATTGATATCCTCTGACATTTGCATTAATTTCTTACATAGGGCTCAACTGGTTTTCCAGGATTTCCAGGTGCCAATGGAGAGAAAGGTGCAAGGGTATGATAATTCATTCTTGCATAACAATGAACTTTTTAAATTCAGCGCTGGGAGAAGTCACTGAAACCTAAGGATACAAATTACTATCTAAAGAACTATAAAAACAGGATTTTCACATTCAAGATGGACCTCTATCTTCCTGTAAAACAGGAAGTACTGTGGTGCTATTTACCATTCTTTAAGGTATTAATCTAAATATACAAGAACTTGGACACTTTCTTGCTGCACATACTGCCATAATTATATAATTGGAAAAAGAGGAAAAGAAAATGACCTTTGCTGAAGGGTTTGGGGTTTTATTTTGGACAGTATGGCTGAGTGAGTTGCAAAGAACTATTTTCCTGTATCCCGTGAATTATCCTGCTACCATACAATTTACCCTCAAGGAAATTCAACTTGTATTTCATAAATATTCTGACTTGACACAAGGGGGTTTTTTAAGCTTAGATTCAAAAAGGCAAAATATACCAGGCAAGATGAAGAACATGTACTATTAAATATATTAAAAAAATGTAAAACTGCATCTTTTGTGGCTTTGTTTGCTTGAACAAGGTGAGGGGAAATGTTTTATGCATGTTCTTCAAGCTACAACAATTAAAAATAGATTAGAAAGAAGGTCACTGTGCTGTTGTCTCTAAAGCTCAATTGAACATAGCAGGATATGTTAGAAAGATGATAAAATTAATAGATTAGTCAGAATTCACAGCTGACAGCAACATCAAGTTAAATAAGTAACGTATTATTAAAAGCAGAAATTCATTATTTTAAGATGACATACATGAAATCCAATAGCATTTGCATTACTTATGTACGGTTTAAATTGTTCTTGTATTATTTTAGCTAAGATAAAGATATGTTGTTATGTACAGGCACAAGCAAACAAAAAAATGTTCAGTTCATCTGCATTGTGAAAAAATGAGACAATTGCTAATAAAGGCAGCAGACTAAAAAAAAGGCAAAATGATCGAATCAAACAGCATCTTAAAATGATTAAAATCTTACTATATTGATCTGTTTTCAAGCCTTCATAAAGCTTTAATTTCAGCTAGGGTGTTAACCACATAATTAATATCATCAAACTGCTGGTATATTGCTGATCATCAATGAGCCCATAACTGCAGGTTTTGTAATGAGAATCAGATATTGTTAATCTTGCCTAAAGGGTTATCATGGTGTTTTATGCTACCACACATACAGGTACTAGGGAAAGATGGTCCCTGTCCTTGAGAACATCACAGGCTGAGTAGCATTTCAAAAACAGCACAGAATTTTTATTCTGATAAGTGAAATAAAACTAAGAGTAAAGAAAAAAATGGGGGGAGGGGGAACCCTGTCAAGAAAACAGGTGTATGCATTTAATTGGTTTCCTGTAAAAGGAAGCTTTGTGCTAAAACATCTCTGATGATTATTTTGTAGCTGGTTTGTTTACCTCAGAGATTAGAAAGTACCAGCCATCAGTGTCCTTTCTCTACCTATACTCTCTTGAATCTTAAGATTCATTACAATGCACAGGAATTCCAGTGCAGAGCCTAAAGAAAAAGTCCCGTTGAGCATGATTAGGAGATCATAGTAAAGCAAAATTCAAAGGCTGGTATTCTGGCAAGTTCTGTGTCTCTGCATAATTTTAGTAGGTACTACAGTGCCCATTTCTGTTATAAATAAAGAGAGGCTTGCCCTTTCTTTTCTCTGTTAACCTGTAGAGCTGTTCACGGGAACTTGGGAACTTTGTTTTTAAGGCTGTCCATGATGCCAAGTCCTTTAGACTACTGCAGAGGCACTCTGCTTGTTGTGTGCCACCTTCAATACTATTTTAATGTAGTTTAAAATGTTCTAATGCCTCTGACAGAATCTGATTCTCAGGCAAATTTAGTGCATTTAGCTACAAGTCCCAGTGAACTCAGAAGGATAACCAATTTTATCAAGGACCATGATTCTGTAAATTGAAATGCAAAGTAGATAGTTAAAGGTAAAATAATATTTAGACTTAGGGGAGTTGCTCTCTGTCTCCACTTCAGTAAAATAACTTTATCTCACACATAGAGTGCCTGCTAAGATGATTTCTGTGAACTTCTTTTTGCAGGGATTGCATGGCAAACCAGGCCCCAGAGGACAGCGAGGACCAACAGTAAGTTCTTTTGATTTGCAGTTTAGAAGCTTTCCTGTATAAATTGCCTCCACAATACTGTGAAGAATTATTTTTATTAGATTGTAGTATCCAGTATTTATCATCAAGTGCATCTGTGTTAATTTGACAGGGTCCAAGAGGGTCAAGAGGTCCCAGAGGTCCCACTGGTAAACCAGGCCCAAAGGTAAGTCAAGCACACTGTATAGATTGGCTACAGGCTGTTTCTTTTAAATAAATGCAAATCCTTGAACATATTGTCTTTCCTTTCCAGGGCACTTCAGGCAATGATGGTCCTCCTGGCCCACCAGGCGAAAGGGTTTGTGAAAGCTGTCTTTGTACTTGTTGTTTTTCCCACTATATAGGAGTGTGATTGAGGGTGGGAGGGTTGTTTTATTTTCAGTTCTCCCTCTCATATCTCTGTGCTACTTTGACCAGAGTAACCAGAGATAACAAAACCTCAGTTCCAATGAAGCTTTTCACAAATGGGGTGGCTGAAGTCTGCTGAAAGTTTCTTCCCTCTGTAGCTCAGTTTTGTACATATAGGACAGAGAGTACATGCACACCATGTTACACCCATGCACTCTGTATATATCCATGGGAATTACAGGTGTTCTCACCAGCTTAGGCTCTTCAGAATTCCTCACCTACTGCAGCTTACTGCCTGTTTATTGGATTAGCAAACACTCAAGCCACCTCCAGAAGATTCTTTGTTGAAGCAACAGAGTTTTTTTGTTCTGGTCAGCTAAGAACTCCCTTCAACCTATTTTCTGTATGCTTCAGGAATCCTACTGTTCTCTCTAAAACAAAATTTTCAAAGTCAACTCATTGCACAGCAGTATGTAGAAAAAGGGTATTAATAAATCATATTTGTAATGGCAGCACTTGAAAACCAAGTCAGTTTAAGTGGATGAGCTTTCTGCCAAAGTATTTTTGCAAAGCTTAAACCTTTCTTTTGTAGTCATGTATCATTAAACTGCTAACCTTTTTCGTATGGGGAGCCTAAAGATCTCCCAGTATCCACCCCAAGGTCCCAGTGTTCTCCAGGAGTCTTACACTTCAGGAGGGCGTTCCTTGTACATTTTCCCCTGCTCCATAACATCACTTTTTTTGACATTAGCTAGGATGTGGGATGGAGAGAACTAGGCACAGACCAAAAAAAGGAAATGTAGGTTGCTTTACACTGAGGAGGATCAGAGGCAGACTGCCAGAAGGGGAATAGCAGATCCTTGTGAAAGAGGAGTTTGCTGACAGCTCCAAGAGTTTGCAAGGAAGAGAAGTTGTGGGGGTACTAAAACAATGAGCAGATCAATCCCAAGATGAAGGCATCCCTGGAGAGAAACTGATAAAAGCAAAGAGATGAAGAATCATAGAGCACCATGTCTCTCATCACTTGTGTAATATAAGTGTGAGGTATCTATTTGCTTCCCAATAGGGGTGAGTGTCAGCCAAAAAATAAAACTGTCATCTCTACTCCTCTGAGACTATTTCACTTACCAAACATGAAAATAATAAATAATCTATTTGTGTAGTTGCTGATAAAATGAAATTTAATAATAAAAATGAAAATGGAATTTTGATAACATTCCATTAGTATTCTAGTGCTTTTTCTCACATAATACATTAGTCCACTGACTTGAAACCTGCAAGACATATTGTGAATGAGAAGAAAAATGTAAAGGTTTTTCCTTAGAAAGCCTCAAAGTGTGAGAACAGGAGAAATTTATGAGAACAGAGGTGCATATAAATGTAATAATAAATACAATAAACTTTGATTGTGTTCCTATAACCCAATTACTGAGAGTGACCAATTTCATTCAAGTATTTTGAACAGTAGCTGAGTCAATTTTATTAGTTTTCCTTTATAAAGCTCCTCCTTTTTTTCTAAGCTTTATGTTACACCTGGAAACAAATGAGGAAATTTCATTTGTTCACAGATATTGAAAAAAGACCCAAACCCTCATATGGAACATATTCATGTGTTATGAAGGTTTCAGAAATAGATTTACTCCCCTTTAAAAAAAAAAAAAATACAGATGGGGCTGTAAGATCACAAAGATTTCTCCCTTTGCCTAGCACTTCTTAATTGATTCAGATTTAGTATTTCGGTAAAATATAAGTCTGCCCTGGAATAAGATTCATTCAAGGTCAAATTCTCCCAGGCTGGGCACAAGGGATCCTGTCCCCCAGCTACATTTGTGCACTGCTTTGCCCACTACAGGAGGCAGCTGTGCTCTGAAGTGATCCTGGGCTCTAAGGAATGAGGCTTATGGAACTCTGAGGAGCAAAAGGGTAGAATAATTTAGGAGATGTGGCCTCCTGCTTCAAGTCTTTTGCATCAAACCAACATTCCTAACACATTTGGACAGCTGATGTCATAGCAAACCCACACATCAAATACCAAATAGAACAGGATAAAGTCCTGCACTATATGACATAGGTACATAACTCAGCTGTGGGACCATGTAAAATGAATGACTGTTAAGATTTCACTTAGTGCACTAAAAACTAAAGAGTAAAAATTATTCGCATAAGCTGACATAGTACCTTTCAGCATATCAACAGAAAATTTTGAGAGCTGGCCTCTGTTTTGTTTTTTTATAACAATTTCAGAAAAAGTCATGTAAGCTGTGTAAATAGCTGTGTAGAGATATTTACCTGTGAACTTACATGCATATGCACATGTGCACAATACACTAGGTGAATTGATCATATTTAGCTAAATTTGGAAAACCATGCTGCATGAAAATTTTCTCTCTCCATATATCTGCATGAATACAAAAATATAAAAATAAAATGCTCATATATCATGGGATTTTTCAACTATTTTTTGTAATAGCAAAAATGCTGTATTTAATCCCTGATAATGCTGAAAAGTTTATTCTATTTTGGAATTTGGTACTGTTGCACTGGTTTGAAATATTATCAGGGTTTAGGAATTGCTAAAGATGAATATTTGACTGAAAGTTAAAAAGATGACCAAACTATTAACTAAATCCCCTGGTTTATGCAACATAGAACAGTGCTTCTAACTCACAGTTGGTTTCTGCTTTATTATGCACAGTTTTAGGGGTAAGATGCAAACATAGTTGATGTAAGTAGTTTTCCTCCTTTTTTTACTGCATTCCTACAGAAGCACTATTGCTTTCAGGAAATCCCTCCAGTGTCTGTGCATGTGAATTGTTACTACCAATATTTATGTCAGTGTAGCTGAGGCTTTGTGCTTAAATCCAGATATTATCTGCAGTGTTCCTATATCTTATAATTGAAACAAACTTTTTAATCCAGTGTCAAGGCAGCATGAGTAAAACTTTACTTGTTTGGTTGCCTTTAATCCAGGGACCGCAAGGGCCTCAGGGACCTGTTGGATTCCCCGGACCAAAGGGACCTCCAGTAAGTATCTCTTTTATTAAGGATGTGCAAAAACAGGAATAGTAATTTTTATAGAGTGCCTCTGAAGTGAATTGAAAATTTATGTAAGGGATGGTTTATGTATAGATTACAAATATTCTTGTTGAGCCTTAAGGGTAGGGGCTCACATACTCAAAGCAGTCATTGGTGCAGCTCTTAGGACATTCAGAGTAATGCACCAAACTGCAAGTCTGGTATGTCCTGCCAGTGACCAGGTGACACACTGAGTTACAGAAAAACACTACTTTGCTGCTGTATATTTTCTTTGAATGATTGATTCACTGAGGAAAAATGAAGAGGAAGTTCATTCATTAGTAGCAGAAATGTATAGAAGTCATGGCACATTTGAGCTGCCCTCTGAACTAGTTTTACTGCTCTTCTGGTGTGCCTCTGCTCATGTGCAGTACAAAAGCAACAAACCGCCTGTCATTTTTTTTCTCCCATGCATTTGTTATTTTATTTCCAATTCCAATACCTGAAATGTCATGAAGTACTTCTGTTATGCTTAGATTTGTATTAATTGAGTCATTAACCAAAGAAAAATGGAAGGGAAGGAGAGGAACTTTCCATGATTTCTGAATTTACAGAAATCTATTTTGAACATGTTTGCATTTGACAACAGTAATTCTCCAAGCAATTGTTAAGACACATCAGGGTGGACACAAGGGAAAAATATTATTAAAATCCTAGCTAGCTAATATAGGAGCAGTAAAGATTTACCAAAGAGTAGTCTAGAAATAAACAGAGAGCAGAGATTCTGACAGCTGATTGCACACTTCTTTTGAGGATGGCTAAGAAATGGTTTGATTTATGTATTTTATAATTTCAGGGTCCACCTGGAAAAGATGGCTTGCCTGGGCACCCAGGACAGCGTGGGGAGACTGTAAGTAAATGTGCTCTACTGTGTTAGTGTTGCCTTAAAGGTCATGATTATGTGATCAAAACTGAAGAAACAGGGAAAAGGGAATGAGACTGGCACCACGAGGTTATATAACTGTACTTTTCTTGTAGATTGTGCATTAAAAAGCTTTATTTTGCTCCCATGATACAAGTGTGAGGTTATTCTTTGATATGTCCAGTTAGTACCATAACTATGAGGTTAAATAGTCAATAGAAGTAAAAGAGATTAGTAGCCAGCTTGCAATTTAAATGAAGATTTTTCAGACAATTACTATGCAGTACTTTTCTCACTGAATGCCATGTGCCATAAATAGTAACATTAAAAAGTCTTATTGATGATAAGCGGCTAGAAAACTGTAAGCCCAAGACCTTTGGAAAGTAGTATCAGGAATTATTGAACCCATTAAAATAAAATTAAATTTTTAAACTATGTAACTCCTCTAAGAATCACAATTAATAAATTCTGGCATCAAAATGAAAAAAATAATACTATGTAATACTTTTAATTGAACTATCTTTGAAAAACATACTATTTCTGTAGTGCCAAAACCTTACTCATATTCCACTATAAAATAAAATAAAAATTCTCACTTGGATTTTTCAGAGCTAGAGAAAGCCATAAGTTAATTTAGAGAGAAATTCTCTCAGCACGTAGAACGTGTTTTAGGCTCCAGCTTCACTGGAAATCTGTTAGTCACTGCTGAGTCACTTCCACCGTGGGAAGGAGGAGCACAGATCTTGGAGTAACACATCCCTCTGAAAATCTCTCTTTCCTTCTACTACTACTGTAGCATTGTGACATGGTAATGTTTTGCAGTGATAGTGGCTTTTCTGTGTGTGAAACATCATTGACTCCTTCTTTGTTCTTTTCCTTTGCAATGATGCAGAGAATGGTGCTGTGTACCATAAGAATCAATTGTAATCATTGTTTACAATGCAGGAAGCTCAAACCTGATCTTTATTTTGCTATTAAAAAGTTACTATTTTCCCTTTAGTCTTACTGATTTGAACCTGAGCCAGTAATGTGCCAGTACAGAAGAGAGCACAGAGAGCATCCTGTGCTGCAGCAGAGGGATCTCTTCCTTCTGTTCAGCCCTGCTGGGGCCAGGAGCATCGTGGCCAGTTCTGGGCTTCTCAGGACAAGAGAGAGCTACCAGAGAGTGGCCAGGAAAGGGCCACTAAGATGAGTAAGGGACTGGAGCATCTCTGCTGTGAATAAAGACTGATGGAGCCAGCACTGCTCAGCCTAGAGAAGGCTCAGGTCTTACCCAAGTACAGAAATACCTGAAGGAAGTTGTAAAGAAGGAGCCAGGCTCGTTTCCGTGGTGCCCAGTGACAAGAGGCAATGGGCATAAACTGAAACACAAGAGGTTCCATCTGAACATCAAGAAATGCTTTGTCTTTGTGAGGGTGACCAAGCACTGTCACAGAGTACCCAGAGAGGCTGCAGAGTTTCCATCTGGATATATTCCTGAGCAACCAGCTCTCAGCAGCCCTGCTTCAGCACAGCCGTTGGGCAAAATGACTCCTGAGGTCCCTTCCAACCTCAGCCCTTCTGATTATATGATTTCTTGATTTCAGTCATGACTAGAAACAAAAATATTCAAAATACAATGAAAATGGACTCTGCCACTCTGTGAAATTTGAACGAGGTCCTTTCAGCATTCAGTCAGTGCTATGGTTCTCTAATTTTGTATCACTTTGGGTTTAATAGACTTAGACTGATAAAAAAAAAACTTGAGTAACTTAGGATCAAATGCAGTTTTTCATTAGCATTGTTTTCTGTCCTGTGTGTTTGTGAACTTGGGCCAAAATTATTTTTAAAATGTTTTTCCCCCATGGGTTCTCATGTATGTGTTTTTGTAGAAAACCAGATGGTTTTAAATCAATCAGTAGGCTTGTTGACTTTCTTTTCTGATGAACATATCCACTCCAGGTTTTTAAAAAATGTATAAATCAGAACACTTTCATTGCACTCCCTGATAGATCAGTATTAAGAATTCTGTTTCTTATTTAGACACATATCTTATTAAAGTTCATTGGTGCATATGGGCATTTCAGCAATTAGGGAATTAGGATAAGAGACATAGCCAAGCTTAACAAATTAGAGAGTCAGATTCCCAGGCTGCACTTGGCAGCTTGTTTATGGAACAACAAGCATATGCTGACAGCAGCTGAGGTAACTATTAGTGGAGAAGAGGCTGCAACTTTTTCCCCCAGTAAGACATGCAGACTTTGAAGTACTGACATTGCTTGTTGAATCTGTAGACATAGGAACAGTAACATCATGAGAAATAATTTGGGATATAAATGTAGGAATAAGCTGTATAGTTAATACCAATATTAGGCCAGTTTGTCCTTAGAAGTGATTATAGATTTCAGTGATGTCAATCTCAATTTGGCAGGAGGCATCAACAGCAAAGATTGCTAGATTGTCTGCTGTCATGGAAGAATTTAGTGTTTCATGCTTGTGAAAAGATAAAATAGAAATATACTAGCTGTGTCATCTATTAGAATTAATTGAGGGCCTTCTTCTTGCTTCAATAGATCCAGTTTGATTAAATTGTATTTCACAGAAAATAAGAAAAAAAAAAAAAGAGGCTACTTAGGCGTGTCAAAACACACACATGAGACATTTGTGTAATTTTTTTATTGGTAAATATTTTAGATGAAGCCATGAAAGGTTCAAGTCTTCTTGAGTAGCTGCTGCTGGAAGCTCCTTTGCTTATTACATAATTTAAAAATCTGGATAGGATTTTTAGAAAATAGGAGAAGATAAGCTTGTAGGAATAGATAAGCTTGTACCAGAAGACAGAAAGAAGGGTAGTAAACCCATCACTAGCATCATCATCAAGAAACAAGGTATCTGCATTCTGCAAAATCAGAATAGCAGGTGTTCTCAAGGTGCTTTCAGTAAGTGGGTGATGTTCAACATTCTTTGTCTTTCCTTAGAACAGGCTTACAGAGGAAGCTTTGATTGTGTGAAGGAAGGGACACAGGACTTATTCCATCTAGAGCAGTTCTGATTTTCTGTCATTAAAACAAAGGGATAGCTTTGTCTTTTTTTTTGATTTTTCTTTTTTTTTTTTTAATCTGGATCATTTCAGAGGTCTGAGAGAGTGCTTAAGTTATGTGCCAAACTGAACCATGGTAACATCTGGCTGGCAGACAAAATAGAATCGGGTTGAGGAAGGTAGAAAACCTTAAACTGGAACTGATGGAATAGGGCAACTCTCAGTCAGACTGGGCCCAGAGAAAAGCTGAGAAGGGCTCAATATTTGAAAAAACTGGGGCCAGATGACCCCTTTGTTTTTGCACAGGTGAGCAGAGTAGAAGGCAGACACAGGCTGTTAGGCAGGCAATGCTGTGTAGGACCCTAATGTGATCCAGCAGGAATGCACTGCCTAACACTATTCCAGTGTTTCAAAGAAATAATTTAGCAAAATTCAAAGATGCAGTAAACAGTGCTATTATAAAGTGACATTCTCATTCAGTTTATTGACTAATTTTGGCCTGGAAGTCTGGGGCCAAAATTCATTTCATATTCATTAGAAAATGAAAATTCTGTAAAATTTACCCATGTTCTAAAAGACTGTCTCAAAAATATTTCCTTTCTATTCTTTTTGTGGCACTCATATTGCCTTTTTTACCATTTCTATATAGCCTTCATCTTCCCTGGATCTTTATTTCTTTTCATTTTCTTTTTGCCTCACCTCCATTTTATCTTTCATGCCCTCCCACCCTAGTTCTCCATCTGTGTCTTTCTTTAAAAAGCATTTTTATGTCGGGCTTTATGATTCATAATATACATATGTAAAAGTGTATTTTCAACTGTCTTTTAGCTGCATCACTTACGCATTCAAACTCATCTAATCAAGTTCTCCTAGAGAGATCTGTAAAACTGACTGCAATTTTTACTGCTGTACCACCTCAGAGAGATTGGAACTGAGGGGTGGAAGAGACATTAATCAGCATTTCATTCCTAAGCATACACAAGCAGAAAGGATTTCTCTTTTTTATTTCCTGAAGAGAAGGAATGTGTGACATGGAATTTCTCATTCACCTCTTCAGCACAGATATGAATTTTGCTCTTCTGTAACTTGTCCAGGGTAATGTAATATTCTATAATTATTTCACAGGGTTTTCAAGGAAAAACTGGTCCTCCTGGTCCTGGTGGTGTTGTTGGCCCTCAGGTACATCATTTAATTTCATAGTTAACTTCGTAAGACCAACATTTAATGGTTAAATTATGGATAAGGCAGCTGCTTCTGTTGTATTAAAAGGACTGTGTCAATGGTTATATTAACTTTTGCAACTAAAGTTGCATGACAATATTGGAAAGATATACTTAGTAATCATCAGTGATTCCACAAAAAAAAGAAAATAGTTGGGTTACCTTTCCACTTTGTTTTATGTTTTGGGTTGGGTTTTTTGTTGGTTTGGTGGTGGTGTTGTTTCAGGGGTTTTTTATGTGATTACGAAATTGGTGGTTTACAGAAGTCAAGAAGACAGATTTCTCTACCATTAAACATTTTAGAAAGAACAATGCAATGTGTGAATTTCTTGCCAGATAAAAAGTTTCAATAACATTTAGATTGTGGAGAGATAAACTATCAAAATTGAATTTGATTTAACCTTACTAATTTGCAACTTAATCAAGCATTTGGAGCTTTTTTAACTAATTCCCTCAGTGGAACTTTTCTACTAGTGAATTTGCAGAACGATCTTTCAACTCTCCTACCTTACAATTCCTATTATTCAGAAAAACAACACTACAGAAGTGTTTCAAGACAAGAATAGTATCTGGATTTCTCTCCTATGTCCTTTTTGTAACTTTCTCCCATACACGCTGTGTTTTAAAGCTTCAGTGCTTAAGGAACAAGGTCAGGATTTCACTCTTTGGAAGCTGCACAGACGTGTCTGCAGGCAAAATGCAATGCAAGATTTATTTTATAGGACAAAGATATTTGTAAGTCAGCTTTGCCTGGAGGCAAGGTGAGGAATGTGTGCTAACCAATGGTAACAGTGTTTGGTAACACAGCAGCTGGATATTGAGCATCTGCTCCTCCCCACTTCCTCCCACACCCCACAAGACATTAAATAACTTCAAGTGACTAAAGTTTTACTTTTGTGCTTAGGGTCCTACTGGTGAGACGGGGCCAATTGGTGAGAGAGGTCATCCAGGTCCTCCTGGTCCCCCAGGTGAACAAGGCCTCCCAGGTGCTGCAGGAAAAGAAGGTGCTAAGGTATGATGTGGCTTTGGGAAACAAATTGGAAGGGACAGATAAACTGCTGCCAGTGTGACATTTCTAATCATCACGTAGACATGCAGAATAAAATCAGAACATACACTGTAAAATCATGATTGGCAGGTTTCACCCAGAAGGACTTGGAAGACTGGAAGATTCCAATTTTAGAGCTGTGTCTGCTTCCACTGAAATAGTGAGAATTCTCTTGAGCCAATAATTAATATTTTTGTAATAAAAACTAAAAAAAAAAAAATTGCATATACTATGCATTCAATATGGAAATACTTAGTAATGACATATTCACACCAAGGTGGAGAATTGCACATTGGCATTTAAAGTCAGATGTGTAGTAATGAATAAAGGGCAGAATTTCACTGAATAAATTTAACTCCTTGCTTACTTTTTGGCTATCATTGGGGAACAAGAAAAATATTACTTACTTAGTTACTATGTAATTCTGTTCAATTTTTGATTATAAATGGGTATCAAAAAATTTTTTGAACATATCTTCAAACATATTTTTTGGCTTGCTGTGTTTATCACTATTTGCATTCCATAACTATTACTGTATTTTGTCAAAGTTCATTATAAATTAACCATAGACTACTGTATGATAAAAGAATTAGTGGGTGAATAGCTGGGGGCACAATCTTTGTTTTCGTTACTTTAACTAGGATCTGGTAGTTCATTTTGATTGCTCATTGTACAACTAATTTTTAAACATATTTTTTAATCAAAATGTGTTTCCCAGGGTGATCCAGGCCCTCAAGGCATTCCTGGGAAAGATGGACCAGCAGGTCTTCGTGGTTTCCCTGGAGAGAGAGGCCTTCCAGGTGCTCAGGTATGATATAAGTGCTAGAGCAATTGGCATGATATTTCTAAATAAAAGAAAGAAAGCATTAACTCCTTTATTTCATGAAGTCTTCTACTGTACTTAAAAAAATGCAATAAGAGAACAGACATCAAGCATCCAACATTGTCAGGTATCATTGGCTAGATAAGAAGAAAGAAAATTATTCAGATTTGTTTCTTTGGATCTTTACATGTTTCGTATTATATGCGTTGCAAAATTACTCTTGAACTTCCCAGTTTAGTAAACAAGTGTTCTTTTTCCTTTTCTTTTTCTAGGGTCCAGCTGGTCTGAAAGGAGGGGAAGGCCCACAGGGTCCACCTGGCCCAATGGTAAGTAAACACAACAATTTAATGGAAATATAAACAATATTATCTAATAACCTTTTTTCTTCTTTAGATGCTGTGGTGTTTTGATTAACAGTCTTTAAAACAGCAGACAAAATCAGACTTCTACCAAGTATCCATACTAATAAACATGCTAGGATTGTGAAAATTGAGAAGGTCTGAAGCCTTCTGCCATCGGGTTTAGTTATGACATTTACTTGCTGCTCAATACTTATACAAATTGGTTTTGAGATGAGAGACATTTTCCACAGTGGAAAAATCCACAGGTAGTGACTGGTGGGCTCATGCTGTTGTGGTGGCTTGCCTTGGCTGGATGGCAGGTACCTGCCAAACAGCTGGACAGGAGAACACAAAATACACTGAAAGGCTTGGGAGCCAAGATAAGAACAGGGAGATCAGCCCCCAGGTACCATCGTGGGCAAAACAGACTGGGAAAATGATTTTAATTTATTTTCAATCAAATCAGAGTAGGATAGATAAGGAGAAACAAAAACAAAGTCTGAAAACACCTTCCCCTCACCCTCCCTTCTTGCCAGGCTGAACTTCACTCCTGATTTTTGCTTTATCCTGCCCCCAAGCAGTGCAGGAGGATGGAGAATGGGGGTTGCCCTCAGTTCATCTCACATTGCCACTCCGTCCTCCTCATGGGGAGGACTCCTCACACTCTTCCGCTGCTCCAGTGTGGGGTTCCTTGGATGTGAGACAGTCCTCCATGAAGTTCTCCAACGTGAGGCCTTCGTGCAGGCTGCAGTTCTTCATGCACTGCTCCAGCCTGGGTCCCCCACAGGGTGCAGTCCTTCAGGAGCAGGCTGTTCAGCATGGGTCACCCATGGGGTCACAAGTCCTGGCAGCAAACCTGCTCCACTGAGGGCCCCTCTCTCCACAGGGCCACAGGTCCTACCCACATCCTGTGCCAGTGCAGGCTCTGCACGGGGTCACAGTCTGCTTTGGGCATTGAGCTGCTCCATGGGGTCCTCCATGGGCTGCGGGTGGATCTCTGCTCCCCTCTATTGTGCATTTTTTCCCACTTCCTGAGTACATTATCCAAGAGGTTCTACCCCTGTCGCTGATGGGCTCGGCCACGGCCAGTGCTGGGTCCATCTTGGAGCTGGCTGGTGTGGGCTCCACTGGACATAGGGGAAACTGGTGTCTTCTCACAAAAGTCACCCCTGTAGCCCCCTGCTACCAAAACCTTGCCAGGCAAACCCAACACTCCTGTGTTCCCTTTGTAGAACTGTGGAAAATCATGTCATGCAGGAATTTTCCTTCTCAGCATTTGCAGCTCAATAGTAGAGTGTGCTTCAAGTTACCTGTCTACAAGGATGCACTGGTATTCAACACATGGTAGAGTTATTCCCAAATATGAAATGTGTAGATTTTGACAGTCATCTTGTCAACTTACTTCTTTCATTCAGTGCAACTGAAGTTAAAAAAGAAAAGAATCAATCATCACAGCTATTCTTGTTAGAAAAAGAAAGTAATGGAGGAGCTGAATTTCTGTGTATTTCAACAAAGAAGCTCTCTTACGTCCTTGCAATTCATATTCAGATTAGAATGCATTAAACAAGGATAAAAAGCCACACATGGTACAGTACAAGTAATACATGGGACTTGAATTCTTAAATTTATTATTGAATTCTTAATGCCTTTAAGCATCTATTCTTTAAAACAAAAACTTGAATTTACTGTTCTTAACACTGTGCAGTATAGATGCATTCCCAAAAGGCACCAAAACAAAGTAGCTGGGAATGGAATGGAATGGAATGGAATGGAATGGAATGGAATGGAATGGAATGGAATGGAATGGAATGGAAGCTAGTAGGGAGAGTCAAAAGGGATATCATCTTACCCATGTGAAGAACCTGAAATGTTAAAGGGTGAATCAAAATCAAGAAAGCACAGACCAGAGTAGTCTGTTCAATCTAAAGGTCATGTCTTGATTTTTGCTGAAGGAGCCCCTAAGGCTGGACTGAACTCTCGAGCAGATAGTTCAGGTGCAATGAAGCAGAGCCCTTCTGAGCATGCACAGACCAGCCAGCCAAGCAAACCTGACGTGTGACACAGCCCCCTTTGCCAGACCCACACAGGAGCTGTGCCACTCCTGCCATGCTTCCTGAGAAAGACACATCACACCAGATGTACACACCTTATTTAGTGATAGTTGTCTATATTCTGAAATATATCTATGTTTGAATTTAAATTCAGATGATCCATGTGTTTCCAGTTCTTATGGAGTGTGTATAAGTTACTTTTTTAGTTGAAAACTTCAGAGCTTTTTTGAGGAGGATGTCTCAATTATCCCCATTTACCATCCTTTGGTTCAAATTATGGAGCTCTCTCAGAGCTCATGAATAGTATGCCTTTCATGTGAAACTAAATTGATAGAGAAAATCCAGGAACACTATTAATGCTCCCCAGCTAATGGGAGTTCAGCGCCAGACTGAAATCATCATTAATTATAGTCCAGAAGCACACAGAGTATGGGTGTCTGGAGCACACTACCAAGAACTTGAGTTTATAAACCTGCTCCTCATCCTTCCTGCTAAGGTAAACAGTCATAGAAAGAAACACTTAGGAGTCTGAGAATTTTTGCATATAATTGTTCCAATCTTTAAGAAATAGATGTAGCGGGAGCAGGAGTTGAAAGAGTTTGAAGAGCAAATTTTTAAATTATTTTAAATATATTTTGAGTTCATTGTAGTGCAAGCTTGCAGTACAAATGGGACCAAATTGCCCTTAAAGTATGTCAAGAGTCCTCAGTGGGACTTTTCTCTCTATCATCTTTAACTAATGACCTGTTATCTCGAAACAGTTTTCAGTGAAAAAAAGGTGTATAGGTGCCCTTAATACTGGGTTTCTGTGCACCTTCAAGTACCACAATTAAACAATTAAACAATTAAATTGCTTGCTTTTTTCCACAGAAGCTCATAGCAGACCATGAGCCTCACATAGTCCTAAAATATTTTCCCATCTATTTTTCACCAACAGCGGGTACACAGAGAAGTTGAATTGTAGTGGAGTCTTCATTTTTCATTTGTAATAGGCAGAGAATTCATGCCACTGGATGACTTTCCTGCGATTCCCTGCCAATACCAATTGCTTCTAACCAGCTTATATAGTCAATTAGAAGCTTTATTTGGCTGCTGCATACATCTGCAAGCATACCAAACAAATGACTGCTCCAAATACTGTGCATGCCAATTACTCTGTTTAGAGGGATTTGGACAAAAGAAAGAGATGCATGAATGCATGTCAGAGCAAGGGGGGTTCTGCAGGATTGGAGGGGGTGGTATTTTCACGGTTTGAGGGTTTTTGCGGGGAGGGGTCGTGGGGTTTTTTGTGGTGTTGTGGGGTTTTTGTTTGAATTTTTTTAACAGTTCTCTTTTACGTGCTATCTTTGTTGCTTCTGTTTGTTTTCTTCCCTTCCCCTACTACTGTGTGGAATGCTGAATGCTGATGAGAGAAAGCTCTTTGGAATGTCAAGCAGTCATTTTTCATTTGCTCATTTAGGGATAGGATGCTCAAATTAGACTCAGAATAAGCCAGCTGTAGGCTACCCAATTATCAGCACTGAGCTATCTAAAGCTATCTTCATCTATCTGATAACATTTTACAGTCATGGGGACCCTCACTTGTTGAGCATTTCGTTAACCACCAATAAAAAGTATTGCTACTACTATGCAGTATATACAACAGCTATAATTACATATCCCCTCACAGGAAGTGAGACAAAACCAAGGTTGCTAAGGAGTTTTTAGTCTGTACAATGGCAATACAAGACAAAACGTGACACTTGCATTCTGTAGAAAAGTTTTTTTTAAAAAACCCAAGCATATTAATAAAAAGATTCCAGGATGTGAGTACTGCAAGACCACAGGTTAACAAGTGGTTTTGTAACATAAGGAGATCATTTCATTGTGGGACAGAGTGATGAGAAAAGATAATAAACATAGAGAGAACAGACTTAAGAAGCTGCTTAAAATTCTCTTCTGAGTTGTGACTAGAATTTGATGTGTTCTGCTTTGCTCAGAGGCCATTCTCTCAGAGAAAGGAGCAGTTCCTTGAAAGCAGAAGGTGTAGTCCCTGTTCATAACTCATGTGAAATGCAAAGATAAATGTGAAAAGTTGGCTGATTAAAAAGAGCTACTGGAAATTATGGACTCTGTTAGTGTCTGCTGTTTGGCACAGCAAAGATCTGTGAGTTATTTGGGTTTTTTCCTCTCTATTCTTAAATCCTCCTGATGAGATGACCTAAAATTGTTTAGCTTATGAGAGCTGACAAGATCAGAGACCATGGTAGTATGGCTGCAGGGTAATGACTTTTTCTTGTTGAATTCACTGAAGCCTTAGGAACTAAAATAACAGAAATAGGACAGAAACTTAGGCAGCCACCCAGACTTAAAAAAAACCCAACATCTGGAAGGATAAGGTCATCTATGATTTCCATACAAATACTTTGTTTGAACACCCATGCAAATTCAGATCTTACTGAAATAACTTGCTAAAATATTTTAAGAAACCATTCAGAACTCTTTTCTGCCACACTTATCTGGAGGGAAAAGCACCTTATTATGGAATTAGTACCATTTATGCCAATGAGGTCAGTCTGGGACAAGTATGTTCTGAGTAAAAGCAAAAAATAGGGTCCTCACAGGTGAAAGTATCTTAAAATTCTGATGTCTAAAAGACAGCCAATTTGATCTTGCTTAAACGTGAAAGAAAGGCTATTTAGAGTCTCAGGCTACACCACCATATTACTTTTTTTATTTCATGATCATATGGAATCATCCCAGTTCTGGTATATCAATTGGAAAAGTGAAGTTACCAATCATAACTCTGAAGTGTTGCAAACTGTCTTGAAGGACTACAGCTGAAAAGTTGGGGAAATATTATTGTACAGCAAACAAACCTTTAACAGTATTCTATTAATGCAAAAATTGTAAATTATTTAAAGGACAGAAAACAAAGATGCAGTTTTAGTGGTTTTCAATGCATAGTGCCTGTCTTTTCACCTTTAATTTGTAATATTAGGTTTTGAGCTTTGTCTGTGCTTATCTGAAGATGCCTGTACATAAAAACCTTCTCTGTAGAACACACTAGATTAGTCATTATACTTGAATGGATTTTTTCAGAGGTGAATTGAAATGCAGCAGTGTGATCATCACAGCAACGAACAGCACAAATCTTCCCTGAAATTTTTGCTTGTGGTGTGGCTTAGTTCTGTATTTTGATATAATGAATACTCTTTCATCAAAGTAGTATGTTAATGTATTTTGAAAACACAGAGGGAAATAGGTTCTTGAAAACAGGCTGGTTTTATGCACATTCTCATTATGATGAACAAGTATGGGAAGTGGTATTTACAAAAAAAAAAAATAGTGTTGTGTGAACTGTATTGAGTATGAACTTCAGGTTATGAACTTCAGGTTAGACCTTTCAGCCTTTTCTCTTTACTTGCACACATGATGGGTGCATAACCTTCAGCCAGCTGAACTCTCATTGATGACCAGCTTCTCTGCTGACTTGCCTCATGAAAACCAGCAGCAGTCACCAGGGCTGTCTCAGAATTCCCTTTGCTTTGTGTGTTTTCCCAGGGCTCGCCAGGAGAGCGTGGAGCTGCGGGCACTGCAGGCCCCATTGGTCTGCCAGGCCGCCCTGGCCCCCAGGGGCCTCCAGGCCCTGCAGGAGAGAAAGGAGCTCCCGTGAGTAATCACAGCCCCCTAAAACTGTCCCAGCACAGGCTCTGCATTCCAGAATGCTCCTTGTCCCCACGCTGGTATTTGCCTATTTAATACGTATTCTCCGGCTTCCCAATGTACTTATTTTAGATTTACAAAAGAAGTACACAGTAAAACATTTATTAAGTGCTCTCTAAGACCAGAAGGGGATAAACCTGTTCTTATCACTGCTGGGAGTGGATATAAATCAATCTTTCATCAAAACTTTGTACCCAGCCACTCTGCATTAGAGTACAAATATATTTGACATCAACTCCCATTATTACTTCATATAATTCTCTTATATATTGTCTTCACTTCATTATTTTCTTTGTGTTGTAGTGTTTTCTGTTTTGTTGGGGGTTTTCTTTTTTGGAGGGGGTGGGTTTTTCAGTTTTGTATTGGTAATGTGACTCCCTGTACTGAAATTTTCACTACTCTCCTGTGATAATGTGGATTATTTAATCCCTTCAAAACCAGGGTGAAAAAGGTCCCCAAGGTCCAGCTGGACGTGATGGAATACAGGGTCCTGTAGGACTTCCTGGTCCTGCTGGCCCTAGTGGTTCTCCTGGAGAAGATGGTGACAAGGTGACTCATTATAATTCATATTAGTGCATCTGGGAGAAGATCTGTCAGTACAGTTCTCTGTAGCTTTCCTCACAATAAACAGGGTGACAAAGCAACAAATCTTTTCCCTGCCTCCCTCAAATTGCCTCTGCCTACTGCAAAAAAAGACATAAAAACCTCTTCTGTAACCAAATGTCTGAGGTACAGATGCCATGGGACATTGGGATTTGTGTTAAAGAACTAGTAGAATAACATTTTTCCTGGCAAAGAAACAAGGCTGAAAGTGTGGCAAAATAAATCAAGGCAAATGATGCCAAAATTGATTTTTGCCTATTTTAGCAACTTGGTCTGCTGAATGAGTAAGATGAAATGTTTTCAGTAATATACAGGGATTCAGAACCACTGTTGATAGGTTGAGGGTGTCAAAATAATTATGTTCACAGCAGAGATGTTCTGTTGACTTCTGGCAGAATTTAGGACATGACACCTTTCAGGATCATCTGGTGTGTTTGCTTGATCCAGCACTTCTGTTAGTTAGCACAGGGTAAAGGTAAAGATTTCAACATCCACTTTTGTGATGCATGAGTGTTATTTATCCCACAGAGAGTATTTTCTGTGGTTTAATTTAATTGTCTTTTATTATTGTATAAAGAAAATATCCTTTTCTAATGTGGTTTCTTGGTGATTTGAATAATTTTGAAGTTTTGAAATACTGTACACTCCAGTGAGAAGCAGTTGTTCAGTCATACAGAGTTACATGAGTCTGTAAATCAGGGTACTTTCATTATGAGTTCATATTGAAGGTGACATGAGGAGCACAATTCCCTTTATTTAGAGCTCAGTTGCACTATACTTCAAAGCCAGGTCTTGTTGCCCTTTTCAATTCAGCAATCAATATCTGGATTAATATGACATACTATTGATCACAGCACAATTGCTCCCTTTAGGCTTTCCCACTTGAAGCAGCATTATAAAGCATAGAATAATCATATCAAAGAGTACATTCAGAGATACCATGATATTGACTTCAGCTAAGTGTGAGACTATTTTAAACAAGTTTAACTTTTAACTTTCAATTACAGGGTGAAATTGGTGAACCAGGTCAGAAAGGTAGTAAAGGTGACAAAGGAGAAAACGTGAGTAGCAAACACCTTTGTGCATTACATCTATTCTTCATAAATAAAAGGTATTCATGCATGAAGTATGCAAGTAGCCTTGTTACCTAAATGAGCAGAAACAGAGATGCACTCCTAAAATGTTGCTTCAAAATAATGTTCTTTTAATGCAACACCAGAGGTTTGTACTTACAGATCCAGGCATTAATTTAGTATTGCTCATATTCCTAGAACTTACAGAATCATTACAAAATAGAAAGGTAAACTGCATTCTTAAACACCCTCCCTGTATCACTGAAATTCCTCCATTCTGAGTTTGAACAGGGAGAGACCAACAATTCCCATTCGTTCCCTTACTGTGCTGGACTTCACTGACTGCACTGTGTGAACATACCCAGCTTTGGCTTCTTAGCCATGATGATGAGAACTATGGAGACTCAGTAGAGGAATCTACTAATATCATTTTAAAATATTTAAAGGATATCTAATTCTTGGGGAGCACAATTAACTGATGGCAGCATTTCAAATCAGTAAAGACCACAGATGAAATGGCTTATACAAGTTTTCATATATTATCATTAGGCCTATTAGTGAACCTAGGATTAATCATGTTTCTACTGTTTTAATTTGATATTTTTCTGTCTTCAAAAACTAATTCTAAAGCACTTCCTGTTTTTATTTAGGCCAGAAATATAAAATTGAGCGTTTTGCACTGGGAAACTCTAAGCTAGAAAGAATAAAACTAGCATTTATTTATTTCTGTTTGATTGTTGGTTTCCTTCCTAAAAGTTCAAAATTGTATTTTTTCACTTCTCCTCAATTTCAAGATCAACTGGTACTTTATTTGAATACTTTCCTTAAGAAAAAATTGAGAAGTAATAGCAGAAAGATCCCTTTATTATTATATTTCAACAGTATTCACAATTAGCAAAGCTCCAAACTCAACACAGGGATATTCATGGCCAAGTATATTTATCTTGGAAACACTGTGATTTTTGACATTAACAAGTTACAGAACAGTATATTATTTTTAAAAATTACACCAAATTTATGGCTTATATATTATCAGATGAAGTTTATGGGAGAATATGTACAAACTCAAGCAAATTACAGAATCACAGAATGGCTTGGGTTGGAAACGAATTCCAGGATCAGCTAGTTCCAGCCTCTGATCCAGTTCCACTTCAGGCTTTGCATGTGATCACAGGCACATCCTGTTTTCCCCTTTGACATGCCTCTTCATTAGAGATGCTTTGCATCAGAGAAATTCAGGAAAAAACACGTGCTGCACTGTTGTGTTTCAGATAATTTTAGCAAAGCTAGTTATGCTGAGCATTAGACTGTGACCACAGTTGCCACAGTGAGTACTAATGCATTTGGGCCTGTTCCAGCAGACCTGCTTTACAAACCAAGTGTCTGCAGCATTATCATTTGAGAATGTATCCTGGACTCTCAGTCTCAAGGTTTAATGCATTTGAGAATATTACACATTTCCCTTGAAATACAGGATTCAGTGTTCAGGCCTTAGTTGAAGTGAATGTAACTCCAGTTGAAGTCATGTGTCTTGAACCTATTTGCCCTCCACTGCAGTCATTCAACCCTGACAATTTCAGAATGTGTTTATTTTAAATCTGCTTTTCTTTCAACATGCTGACGATGCTGATTGGGGCAGGGAGAAAGGGCTTGTTGGTCACCTCTGAAAGGTTCTGAAGTCACAGGACATAAAGAATAGATATTTACAATCTCCAGCCACCCACAAAAGGCCTTGGTGGGCATTTAGAGCTTGATCCCAGCAAGGATCCTGATCAAAGAACTGATTCATCTTTCCTGTTTAAGAAGAGCTGGAAAAATCTTCAATTCCCCATTGAAACCAACAAAGATTTATTTTTGTGGGTTTGAAAAAACTGTGCCTAACTATGCTGGCATATTCTAGCTAAGACAGCACAATTTTGTTGTTGATGTGCTGTCCTCTCTCACACTTCAAAACCTGCACATTTATCACAGCTGCCTTTATTAACTGAAGATTCTCTCATGATTCTGATCAGTCTTTTTTCATTTGCCCTCCAGAACAATGGAAAAAAAGAATCTTGCCATGTGTCCAAGTAACTCCTCATTAATCAATTGCAGAGTATGTTCCAACAGTGTTTTATATCAAAATGGGTTTTTAAATGAGTTTAAAAACGTGCAGGCCTCATTCCAGAGCCTATAAAATGAAGGAGCACTACATTGCAGTGCAGAAAAAGTCACTCATGCCAAATCCCTTCCTCATGGCAGCACTTCCCAGTCAGCTGGAGCATTCCTCTGAGTCCTTTCATTTAGATATGTCACCATAGAGGCTGGAAAGCTTTGCTTCATATATTGCCATCACGTCTGTGACAAAAATAAAATCATAAAAGAGAATAAATACACAGCTTGACACTTCAAACTCCCTAGAAAATAAGATGCTCTAAAATATACATAAAACCCAGAGAAAGAAATAGACTACAAGATTTATGTCCCTTTATTGAATTCCCCCTATAAATGACACAATAATCTAATTTTAGCCCTAGAAAAGTCTGTAAATTCCAGCATTATTCCGCTCTAAACTAGAATTTGAAGCGTAGAAGTTGCAGGCAACTTGGCATCTGAAATAGACCAGAATTAGCCAAGGCCAGGTGTCAAGTTTTGTGCTTTCTTGGCTTCACTCTTTATCAGTCTAGTTCCTCTAGTGTTGAAAGAACAAGATTCAAACTACTGCATAATTTAAACCCCACCATAAAGTAGTATTTTGTATTCCCATACTCTGATGGCTTCATTACATCACATCTGCATGACTGACTTCTAAATGATGTGCAATATAATTTAGTTATTATTCTGCAGGGAGAATGAAAAAAAAGAAGTTCCTCTCAGAGACTGGTTTTTTGCCATTCTGTTGAAGAGAGACTTAATATCAAAGAGAATGTGATTCCCAGTGCTCAGCAAGAACTTGCACTTTTTCATGTCTCCTCGAGGTCAAAATAAGCTTTGTGCCATTGCAAAAATAATTAGCAATTTCATAAAAACTACTCCAAATAATAATCATTTGAATTAAAGACACATTTTTAGATGATGCTTGAAAGGTTGAGGTGTATTTTGCATAACTCTCATTGAAAGTTTTGATATTTTTATTTGTGAAAAAATATTTTCATTTTGATTCATGTTCGCATAGAAATCTATGCTGAAACATTAAAAATGAGCTTCAAGCAAATACAAGTATTGTCTATTATAGACGTGAAAATCTGAGTTTTTGAGAGATAAATAATTTGTACTTAATGGAAAGGACTTGTGAATGATGCTACTTCCTCTATGGAGAAATGCAGAAGTGCTGGATAGATTGTGATCGTGCAAGTAGGGTTTTCCCTCATGTCTGTATTTGCTTTTACTCATTGCAGATGTCATAATCACTAACTTGTCCTTCTGGATGTGTGTTTGTTGCAGGGTCCTCCAGGTCCTCCAGGTCTGCAGGGTCCTGTTGGTGCCCCGGGTATAGCTGTAAGTAGCTCCTTCAGAGCCAGCCCCAACCTTGCCTGCCTCAGCTGGTACTGAGCTCTTTGAACTGTTTGCTCCTTGCTCAGGAAAATATTTCAAAGCCCTGCTAACAGTTCTGTCACTGTGCACTTCCTTGCAGTTCTTTATTGTAAACAAGCCTGCATGGGTGTTACTGTATGGCAGATTTACAGCAGGACAATAATTTGACAAAATTATTAAAAATGAAATACTGTAAATAGTGAATGGGAGCCATCCTTTCAGTGAACTTGTTTGGTGGTGTGTATGGCAGCTCAGTGCAGATGCAGCTAAAAGAGAGTGTGTCTCCTTAAAATCGACCTGATACCAAGTGAATTAATTCTTATTTTTATTTAGAAGGCTCTGAATTCTTCTACCCTGAATATTGGTAGAGATGTAGGCTACTCATATTTACACAGGTATTCAACAGCTACAATGTTTATGCAGATCTGGAAGAGAGGGTGAATTCAGGGACAATTTTTGTGAGACTTGCAGCACTAACTGACCTACATTAAACCAGAGCATGTGCTGCTATTCTGTTTGTGTAACAGATTTCATCCAGCCAAGATGATGAACATGCATTTGTAAAGTCACTTGTTGTGATTCTGAGCCCTTTTGTAGTTGTTTTCCAGTCATTTCCATGGAGCTTTTCCTGTTGGTATTACCAGACCTGTGACAGTTTTGCTCTTCGTTGTTTCCAAACAGGGAGGTGATGGAGAGCCAGGCCCAAGAGGTCAGCAAGGGATGTTTGGGCAAAAAGGTGATGAAGGTCCTCGAGGCTTCCCTGGCCCTCCAGGCCCTATTGGCTTACAGGTAAATTCCTTTATTATTTTACCTTCCATCTGCAAGAACACTGATTTCTGTGGCAGAAACTGAATGACTACTGTCTTCTATTAAATAGATGATAGCATCAGTTAATGAGAACTGAAGGATCCCATTCTGATAGGATTCATGCATAAACAGCAGATTTAATGCAGCAGGAAGTTAGTGGGATGCACTGAAACTGAACTGCTGGCTAGCACAGGCTTTGGAATTTCATCCAGTAATTCATTAATTGCAGCCAATTTCTGCTTTAACAAGAGCACTCCTTTGCACTGGAGATACACACATTAAAGAAAAGATTCAACCAGGAGATGTATTTAACATGTCCTTGTCATTTACAGTATTTCCACAACAGGTTTTGGGCACACAGGGTGTATCTCAGTGATACCATCACAGACACCACTTGCAGCCTGAGGGATTAGCAGAACCCCATAATGCTTATATACTGCAGCCATCAGGCAGGCTCCTAAAGTTTCTCATTTCTTCCTCTTAAAATTGATATTTTATGAGTCAAAAAGCACAAAGCAAGCATACAGTAAAATGTAGGCTTCTCACTGCTGCAGTCAGAGAATTACAGTTGAAAAATCTGCTTTTTCAAAAAATTAATTTGCTTAAATATAATAAAACAAAGAATAAGATATTTAGGACCTTGATTCATTTCCATGTAATTAACATTAGAGCACAGAACACTTTCTAATTCTAATCCAAGCATTAAGCTGTAACATGAATCTTTAAAAAAATTATAATAATGTTTGAATATATTCAACAGTATTTTCCTTTCTATCCACCATGTGTGAACTACTCAGCTCTTTGACTAAGCTGAGCCTTAACCAGTACCTATATTTTTTAAAAATTTTTAATCAATTACATAATGCAGTTCACAAAACTTACAGTATATAAAGTTTATAAAATATTGCAAACAACCATGGAAGATAAACTGTTCATTTCTGCACCAACATATGTATTTTGTGTAGGTTTTTTATTGCCTTTGACATGGAAAATTTCTTTATTTTCAGAAATAATTACTCAGAAAAAGATTCCAGCATACAGCTTTGACCCTCTATTTAGGAATGCCCAGCTTAGTGGTGATAGTGCTTCCAGCTAGGTATCAGCTATTAGACAGACTTTGCTTCTAAGGGAATGTTTGTGTGATGCAATGCAGCACCTGCCAGCAGGGTTTGTCACCTCCAAGGGACACCTAATTAAAGCAGGTACACAGCTTCCAGTACTCAGGTACCTTAGACATCTTTGCATTCCTCTTCACTGTGCTGCACTGACCATGTTCAGTCCAATTTTTTGTGTCACTTAGTTTAAGCATCCTAGGACTACCTAATACATTTACTGTAATATGTAAATTTCCCTTTCCTTTCTTACCATTTTAATGCAAATAGGTCTTTTTTCTTGTTCCACCATCCTGCCCCCATCCCAAATGCACAGGTTTGAAGTGTAGATCTGATTTACATTGTTTCATATTGATTTATAACTTGATTTATACAGGGACCCTACTAATAGTATTCTCTGTGTTTTTTAGGGTCTGCCTGGCCCACCAGGTGAAAAAGGTGAAAATGGTGATGTGGGCCCAATGGTAAGATTTATTCCCCACTGGTCACTCTGAAGGACATAAATATTCTCCATATATTACTGTCTTTTCTCTATAGCTCATCATTTGATAAGATACTCCTGAATTTGGTGAAACATTTTGTGTAACACAAAAAATCTCTCTGGGATTTACTTTGCTTTCCCACATCTATCCCCTCATCATTAATTCTCAAGATTTATGTAACATGAGAAGATATTGAAAAATAGATAGCAAAGCAGATGCTCTATGTGTCTGAGACAGGACAGTGACAGTCGGGTTCAGGAAAGGAATAGGAAAAGTGGATACCACTGCACCAGAGAGCCTGGAGCTGCTTTCCTAAGTTCAGACCATTGTTATTAACATACAGCTTGAGGTACTTGCAGGCCAGAAGATGGTAAACACTGCTTGGCTGTGTTTACTTTCCCTGGGTGATCATTTTGCAGCTGTTTCCCCTACTGACAGAATGCCTTGAGGGCTGTTCCTGACTGCCAGGCAAGCTCTCTACTCCATACATTCCCCTCCAGCACCCTGTGCCAAGTCTGGGTGCTTCACTCCTGCCCATCTGTAGGCACCATGGTGCAGTTCTGCCACAGGGCTGTCACAGACACTCGAGCTGGTCCAGGGTCTCTGCACAGTGGGAGGGGCAGGCAGGGAACCTGTAGGGAAAGAACGAATCCTCAGGGGGTCCTAGGCATCAGCTCATTTCCAGCTCAGGTCCTGTGTAACATGGCCTGATCTGTCACCCTGTGAACTCATCCAGTGGGCAGCAATCTGGCCCTGCTGCTCCTGCTGCACAGCAAAGCTTAAAAGCCCTCTACAGATTGAGCATATTACTTTTCATTGGTCAGAAATCCCTTCTGGACTTATTCTTTATGACTGTAACTATATTATACCTGTTCTGTGATTCTGTGATATCACATTGTCTCTTTGATACAGGGTCCACCCGGCCCACCCGGTCCAAGAGGTCCCCAGGGTCCTAATGGAGCTGATGTAAGAATCAACCTGGCTTTTTGTCTTGCTGATTGAGTAATAAGCACTCTATTTTGGATAACTATATTTGGGTAACAAATATCTTTTATCACTGTAGGGTCCCCAAGGCCCCCCAGGCTCAATTGGCTCTGTTGGAGGTGTTGGTGAAAAGGTGAGTGTGGATGAAAACCCCCTGGAAAGAGAAAACATTGGAATAGGAATGCTATATGACATTCATTCATTAAAATTATTTTCATCGCTATTTTCTGTTCTCTATTCAGAAAATTTTCTGTGCGGATATGGAGGGAGCTTGTTTGGGGTTTTTTATTTTTGTAATTTACCCAAGGAACAAGCCAGATGTATCTTCCTTTTTCTTAAAGGAAAGATGACATATGCATGGATGGAAGGGCTTTTTTTCTGTGATTTATTTGAAGCAACAGAGTAAACTATTATGGAGTGCTGAGCCAGCAAAAATTTCAAAAGAGATGCTTTTTTATGTTTATTTCATCAAGCTACATGACCTCAACCACATCACCTATGTAAGCCTAAAAGCCTTTTGCTGTAATGTTACAGATTTAACATGATTTTTTTCCTGAACTTTGGACTGGAAAGAAAATTCTCAGTGGAGCATAAGATGGAGGAAACAAAATAGAAATATGTTCCAGGCCACTGATAAATAGTTTATTGAGAATCTGTCACTGTTCTCATCGCGGCCGAGTAGAGAAACAACACAGAGTCCAGGCTCAGGGATAAATGGAAGTGATTTAATAATTTTTCCAAAGGCTTTTATATGTTAGTTCACAAGAGTGTGTTAAATGGCATAAGGTAATTGATCTTTTGGCCATCCACCCCTTGAGGGGATTGGTCAAGTTCTAAGACACCCATTCCCAAATATTTGTCTGGTTAAAGCCAAAACAATACTGCAAAACAACCCGCAGGTGCAAGAGGTTTACAATACTGTAATCTTGTTTAAAATAATCTGCATGGGAAAGACAGAACTCCCACAAACTACTGCAGAGAGCTGAAGAAATTCTCTGCTGAGGCTTTTTCAGCATCCATAAGAAGCTATGTAGATTGCTCTTGAGTATTTAATTATTTGCCCCAGAGTATCACCTATATTCAAACACCAATGTCAATGAATCATAGAAAAAACATCTCTAGGAATGTCAATATTGGTAGTTTTCCAGAAAGCTTTTTACATTGGTAACTTTTCAGAACATGAACCAAGATTTTCCTTTTTCTAACTAAAACAGTCTTTTAAAAGAATCTTCAGGTGTTTGATGATTTTTTTCTACATGCTGATCAACCAAATCACTTGCCAGTGCTCTGGGATGTGGCGAAGAGCCACTAGAATAATACAAGATAATATTTGGTTTGATGGGAAAATATCCTACTTTGTCTCCCAATTTGTCTTTTGAGACCAGAGGTACTGAGCCCAAACAGATGTCATTGTGTCGAGCTGACAGTGCTTCACTGCAGTCCTTCTTTCTTAGGATGTGGCTCTGAGCATCAGCTCACCTCTTGGGAGCAGCATCATTCTGGTGTTTTTAATCTTCTTTCCCCAAAATTGCACAAGACACACAAAACACGATGCCCTCCTGCTTGACTGCACCATTAACAAGGATTTTCCTTTTAATGTCCCAAGTTCATGATGTTGTTCATCCAGCCTACTTCAAAAAAGGTCTTGGCCTCATGAAATGCTGCAGGATTTTTTTTTTTTTTTTCTCTCTGGGAAGAGTACCATAAACGTGACACAATCTAAGACTTGAGAGAAATAAGAAGTTACTGGGAAAAGAGAGCCTGTATGTCAGTGGAATACAGAAAATAAAGGGCACTGTGGGAAGAAAAAAATTTCCATGACCACTAGGGTACTGAGAAAAATGTTAATTACGAGAACATCCAGGGTAGCACCCTATTATCTTCAGTGCTTTAAAAACCCCCACCTTGTATAATATTGTGGCCCACTGAACTTGATAGGAATTTTGCCATTGGTTTCAGTCACCTCTTTAATTTTCAGTGTTTCACGATCAAATTACATTCCAGTCATTTTGTAAAAACACTGGCTTGTATTGAACTCCTTACTCCTTTGTTTCTCCCTGCAACTCATCTGTGTGATTTAGAATCACTATTTGTGATGATTAGGCTATGAAATTTAATTCAAGAACATGAAATTCAGACTGTTTATCACTCGGTTGTCATTTTTTATTTCCTCTAGCTTATTTCCCATACTCTCTGCATTCACAAAGAGAAGCTTCCAAGTGTATTATTTTGGAAGGTTTTATTTATTCTAATTACTTTCCTCCCTCCTCCTCAAGTTTTAGTACATGCCAGGGTTTTTTTCCTTATTAGGATATCTTCCTTCTTAATTTCAGTTCCGTTTAATGAGATTTCTGGCTTAGATATCATCAGGAGTTGTTTTGTCAGGGTGAGTTGCTGCAGTGGGAGGACAGTTCATGCTTTTAAACAAAACATGCATTTTTTCTTTTCCTCTTCTTCCCACACATTTTTTCCCCAATGTTTTTCTTATTATGTCAGCATGCTTTGGCCTCTGCACCCCTTTCAGGAAAGACATACCATACTACAGATAATTCAATGCAGTGAGTGTAGAACATGGAAAAACATTTTGGCATCATCCCTGTCACTGTTGAGGAGAGAAATAGGTTTCCTCACTTTCGTATTTGAATGGTTTGACCAGAAGGTATTTTTTCATTACTACAGGGGTTTCAAAACCCCCTTATCTTCTGGCAGAGATAAACAATTTTTGTCACACTTTGTGGCATGCATTTTTAACTAGCTTGTTGTTTCCCCTGCTCTACACACAAGGGCCTGAATGTTCAAAGGCATCAGCACTCAAATGTTCCTGTAGCCCTGCATTATTAATGCCATAACCTCCACCGAGGGCCTGGCAGTCTTACACTCAATAGAACCACTTAAATCCAGCTTCCACACCAAGAGCAGTCACTTTCTTGTGCTTTTAATTAAGAAAAATGGAAAACCATAATGTACCAACACATACTTATCTCCAATTTGATATCAAAGGTCTAACATGCAGACATTCTAAATGGCCAGGGAGTTGCTCATGACTTCTCCAACCTGTACCTTAGAATGTACATAAGAGTTTTCAACAGAGGGGAAACAGACCGAGTTATGTCAACCCCACACTTCCACAAAACCTAATGAAATAAATTTGCCATTCTAATTTAGATTAATTTGTGATTACTGCACTGAGTACTGTGCTGTTCTTCTGCCCTTTGTCCCTTCCACAGCATGTTATAAACCATCAGAGTTAGAGAGCAATGCAAACCCAGTGTTTGCAGAACCTAAGCATTCCTTCTGCAGCCTCTCAGAGTTCAGACCTGGTTTACTGCTTGAAAAAGTCTGGTGTTAGAAAACCACTATACTCGTCTGGGTTTACATTCCTTCCTATTACATTGTTCTAAAACGCTTCTCAAGGCAGTACACTAATAAGGAGTCCAACACAATAAACAAGTGAAATCAATAGTTCTCATGCCTAATCATTGATTTATACTGCAGATAGAAGTGAGAGGACAAAATCAATTGAGTATCCTGGCTCTAAGTTTAGAAACATGTGTGATAAGTTTTCACAGACAATTTTATGTGTGCATATCATTTTTCCACACCTATATGTGCAGACACTGCTAAGGTACCTAATCAAGATGTGTCTGTGGCAGCTTAGGCTACCTGAATATCCATCCTAACAAATTACTTAAGTAACTTTACATGGCCTACTGACTGTGATTGCTTTTCATCCTTCTCCACCTCTCCAACATGCTTGTAAACACGAGCCCTTCCAGAAAACACAGCCTTTAGAACTTCTGTCAATTAAATTTAGTTCTCCACAGAGCCCTTATACATAACACATATGCAGACCTATGCAAAAGGATTGTCCTCTAGAGTTTTTTGGGTTTGGTGGTTTGTTTTTTTTTTTTGTTTGTTTCATGAGAATGGTAAAAAGGAGCAAAACTGTAACTTTTCACAACCCAGTCAGTAGCAAAGTTGCCTCTGATTGTTATGATGTGAAACACCATGTCCCAGAATTTAACCAAAAGGTGGCAGCCTTCCATCCACTATCTCTGTGCTTTGTATGGACAGTTCTCTAGAACTGGTCATGATGAAAACAACATTTTTTAAACTTTAAAACTTTTAAAAAATGTATTTTAAATTTTAACTTTTAAACTACTTTGCCTAGCTTGGTAGAAACCTTTCTGCTTGCTTATTCCAAGGGGGTTTTCAGAATTAAGCATGTCTGCAAAATGACATGACACTTTGTAGTTTAAGATGTGTCTTTGCTTGTTGAAATTCCGTCAGAGGAAGGCTTTGCCTAAGAAAGACCATACTAACTTTTAAAAGATCTGAGCTGCTAACAAAAGAGAGAAAAATCTCCAGAGGTGGAATAAATCTATTATTAGGTCATAAAAGCTGTTTCCCAGCAGAACATGAAATATTTCCCATGGAGAAGGTACATCAAATTCTGAATTAATGCCATTGTTACTAAAAATGAAAAGAAAGACAAGGGCCAACAATAGCTATAGATGACACAGTTTTTAGTAGCTATAAATATATACTCTGTAAATATTTATCAGCTGCAATCTCCTGTATCGAAACACTGTTTAACTCCTTTAACAGTTATCTAAACCAAATCCAGCATTTTGTAGTACCTAATACTTGGAATATAAAATCATTGTCAGATAAAACAAGGACAGCATACACAGAAGAGACACATTTTTTAGTAGAGCAATGATAAAGAAATATT
This sequence comes from Monarcha castaneiventris obscurior, assembly GCA_026261815.1. Classification (NCBI taxonomy): domain Eukaryota; kingdom Metazoa; phylum Chordata; class Aves; order Passeriformes; family Monarchidae; genus Monarcha; species Monarcha castaneiventris. The sequence continues at coordinate 19,761,300 of JAMPIT010000258.1, read as the reverse complement.
AATGTGAGATGAAACTTTAACTGGTCTCATCTTTCACAGATGCCCTTTAAGGGGAATATCTTGACATTTTCTAGCCCTTCCAATTTTTCAGTTTTCCACACTGCTGCTTGCTGGGGAGCTGCTGGGCACAGAGCTCATCTGGGCTGCTGCTCCAGCCAACGTCACCGTGTGTGCTGGAGCAGGCACCCCCAGTGCTCCCCTGGTGCTCCCACGTGTAGGTCAGAGGAAGCCCAGTGTTGCACAATACCACAGAATGAAGATGTGTTTGTCAACAGGGAGGGTAAGAATTGTATCATAAATCAAATGTGGATCATCATAAATTACAATATCATTTGGCAGAAAGGCAGAGAAAGAACTCACTCTCTGAGAAGCTGACAAGGGGATTACACTGCACAAGTGCTTGTCAGGAGAGACTGGGCACAATTGGTGCTCTTATAAACTCCTGATATAACTCCTATAAACTCCTTTAGTTTGTCCTGCAATGGGCTCACCTTTGGAAAGGGTCTGTATAGTGCACTCTGTAAATACAGCATGGCTACTAACTTAATATGTTAGCTTATAATGTATTTTTGCTGATTCCAGACTTCGTTCTCTGTTGCTGCAAGAATCTCATTTGATTGATAGTAGGCATGGACAAAACCACAATGCTAATGATGCTGCAGACTCAGTAAATGCTGTGCAGAGAATAAGAAAATGAAGATTATGAATTTTCCTGGAAAACATACTTAATGCTTATTGACCTGAAGCATCCCCTATGGTTTTTGTTTTGCTTTAAAACGAATGCTGTATCACAGAAGTAAATGAATATTAAGTACTATAAGGGATCATTTATTTTTGAGATTGCTACAAATTTAAGTATATCTAATAAAACATACCAGAGTTTCTAAAGGCACATTCACCCTTTAATAGTGCCCTTTTTAAAGGGCAGTTTAATATTGCTCCTAAAACGTTGGTTATCTGTTAATTATCCTAGTCTGGAATTCAGTTAAGAGGTACTGAAACCTTTTTCCTTTAATCTAATGAAATATTTGCATTGGGCTGAATTCTGGTCCCAGTGAGCTCTGAGCTTCTCTGAAAAAAGTTCAGTATCTACACCACAAGATTTGTTTAAAAATTGTATTTTATGATTTATAGTTTTATACTAACCATGTGGAAATGACAGACATGCATAATGTAGCAACTGAATTGTCATAAAATGAAGAGGGGCATGCAGGTCACACAGGGTAGGAAGGATACACAAATTTAATCCAGTTCTGTGAATTCAGTAAATGATTGGGTTTTCAGCACTGAACTACTCTTGTTCATAAATGTAATTATTGGCAATGTTCACTTGGTTTGGAAAAACTATGTATTTGGGGGGAAAAAGATCCCCCCATTAGCAGCTGGATTGAAAAATGGGATAAGAGTACAAAGTTCTTATCTAAGCACTCTATGACAATCACAAAGCCCATTCTGCTATGCTTCCATGATTTGTGTCTCTGTGATATTAATAACTAAACATTCTACTAACTGAAGAGTTTTCTATAAAAGTTCATGTATCAGACCACCAAGCTACAAAATAATTGGTCATAACTAAACTTTAAAATTAAGAATTGAAAAGACAGTCCTTGAGATAATACTGTGTATTAGCTCAGAAGGAGACTGAATTATGTTAAATATTCACTTAATCATGCACAATCTTTGATTTGCACAGATTTTCTTTCCATACAGTATCATCCTGAAAGCCATCTGCTTTACTGAATAAGTTCCACCACTGGTAAATACATAGGACAAAGCTCTGTAGCCTGTGGTGAAAGTTTTTCTGACTGATGCTGTTATTTCATCCTTAGGTTTTTCTTTATATATTTTTTTCTTATCCTAACAGTAGCTATAGCAATAATCACAAACAGGAAATGTGCAGTAGATGGGATAATAAAGGGGAAGATCTTCCAAAGCCCACAGGGAAGTTTTGTCTCCCCGGCTCAACAAAATATTAGTTTGATGTATTATCTCTCAAATTTCAGACTCCATTTCTGCAAAACCATATACATAACTCAACCCCCTCTAGGTAGACCAAATAAAAAACAGTTCTTATAAGCTGTTTACATAAATAAACTTGGGAAGAATATGTAATAACACAAGTAAATTCATAGAAATATTCTCCCTAATGACTCATAAATTTATTCTTATGCATCTATAGGGTGAGCCTGGAGAAGCTGGTAACCCTGGACCTCCTGGAGAATCTGGAACAGCTGTGAGTATTTTGTTGTTGTTTTATCATTAAGATTCATTATGGTGAGCTAAGGTATCTGGCAGTGCTTGCTTTGTAAAGGATTTCCTCAGATCACTTGTGTACTTGTGTATGTTTTCTTTGAATTTTCAGTGAAGAACTTATACCTTTAAAATGCAGTTTGTTTCCATGTAACCATAGCCACATCTTGTACTAACGGAGGATGAAGATGGAGACTTTCTAAAAGAATACCTTTTTCCTTCCATAAGTAGTAACTTTGGCTTGCATGTGTTTCTTTCTGAAAACAGTTCACTGATGCAAACTGGGTGCAGAATTTGGCACTTGACCTGAGAGGTGCTAACTTGCCACTTGCATGCCACTATTTACTGGGGAGTGACATGGCCCTTGTCTGAAACACGAGTTTGCCATTGTGATCCTTTTTTTTGGCCATTCAGTTTCCAGGTGGCATTTTTGTGTTCATGTGTTTTCTGCAGGGTCCAAAAGGTGAAAGGGGAGAAAAAGGTGAAGCTGGTCCACCTGGAGCAGCCGGACCACCAGGTGCTAAAGGACCTCCAGGTGATGATGGGCCTAAGGGTAACCCAGTAAGTGAGCTTCATCATTCTAACCCAAACCACTGTGAAGCATTGCTGAAGTTGTGCTGCTTACACAACCAAAGCATTTCCTACAACTCCATTCATTATATGCTTCATGAAAGATTTGTGATGAGTGCTACCTGCTTGTCAATGGATGACACATTCCTTGCTTTTATTCCTGATGTATCTAGGGCCCAGTTGGTTTTCCTGGAGATCCTGGTCCCCCTGGGGAACCTGGTCCAGCTGTAAGTAAACCAGTTTTAGGTCCTAGTCTTAGTTTGCACTTAATTCTAGTTGACCCTGTCTCTTTCTTGTCTGGGGATGGGCTCTTGCCTGTAAGATTCATTGCTTTTCTGTTCACATAGTTCTTGAAGCTTAAAAATGTTTAAAAATCTATAAAAAGTTTTGAAAACTAATGTTCTTGGCAAAATGCTCTGTAGAAAAATAGTGCTTATAGTTATGTATGAAACTTAGTGACTTAAATTAGCTGAATTTTTATTTTTGTTTATTTTCCTTGAATTCTCTAGGGTCAGGATGGTGTTGGTGGAGAGAAGGGTGAAGATGGTGATCCTGGTCAACCTGTAAGATTTTTCTCTCATTTTATGTCACCTGCCTGTTCTCTCTGATCATAAGAAAGTATCTTTTGCCAAATCAGTGGCTTCTGTGCAGTCACACTCTTAAAAATATTTTCAAAGTGGATGCTTTTTCTATTATACTGAAAAATAACTATTTATTTCCTTTCAGATGTAGAACTGCCCATATTACAGTAACACAATTGAGCAAGAGCTCAATTTCTTTTAGAAGTAGTGATGTGTTAAAGGATTTGTGCTGGAGCTGCTGAGGAGCACTAAAATTAGAGCAGCTCTGAGCCTAAGAAAGAAATGCTGCAGCCAAATAATCTTCATTAGCTGAACTGAAGAAATTAAGCCAAGATCTTAAGCAGTATCTGAGCCATATTAAGCATCAAAGTTCTTCTATTTCTTTCTATTTCTGTAGATTCTGTCCATTGGAAGGGGCTAACATATGGCAGATGTCTGTGGTATTTAATGAAGATGAGAACTTCATCCTTTATTACTGCTCAGTTTATAATTTTCTGTTGCAGGGTCCACCAGGTCCTTCAGGTGAAGCTGGCCCACCTGGTCCTCCTGGGAAAAGAGTAAGGAATTTCTCATGTTCCCTTGTACACTTCTCTTTCTGAGACACCATGTCCTAGAGAATTGCAGCCACTTGTTCCATGCTGTGACACTCATAAATGACATTTGTCATTTCTTTTAATTAATGTAATGAGGGAAATGAAAAAATAGGAACAGCAGAGAAAGCTCTTTAACATGGCTAACGTGGAATACAAGAACAAAAATAGATAGGGAGGAATGTATTGCATAAAGGTGCTTTTCCTTTTCACTCCACAGTACAGTGTCTACTGAATTAGTCTGCTAACAGGAGTGGGTTGTTAGGACAGTAATAGCAGACATCATCTTCAGGCACATGACTGCTATCAGGGAGCAGGGAGAATGTGTCTGATTTGGTGTCTTTAGTCTTGGAAATAAAATCATTTCAGTGCAGCTATTGTGCAAAGCTGTGTCATCTCCTCTGCATACAAAATTAACAGGCAGACATTTCTGTAACTTAGGAAGCTAGTCCATTATTTCCAAAGCCTTTGAAGGTTCACAGGCTTTACAAATATAGCTAATCAAACCCAGTAAATAATGTTGCACTCACAGAACTGTAGTAGATGCATCAACCCTCAGGTCTGCTTCAGAGAGCAATTACATGCAGTTTTTACACTTTAAAAAAACAGAAATGGCATTATTAAATGTAAGCTGAGAATTATTTAGCCAAATATGTTAAATTGTTTTATTTAATGGACTTAACTGAGCTGACATGCCTAATTAGTTTTAATTATTTTACACAGTAGTCTATTTGCTCCACCAACACACAAAGTATTTATAATATTGTAAATGATTATGGTAGCATTACCAACCTTATCCCTAGAACTGAAATATGGCACGATTTAATATTAGCAATTAGTATATTTGCTCAGCATCAAATTAAAAGTTCCTATACAGAAAGGCAATACGTCACACCTCACAGATGGGCTATATTTTATCTGATTGTACCTAGACAAAAACCCTAATTTTGAAGCATAAATTCCATGTTAACTGTGGTTTGACATGTTTCCAATTTAGGGAGACTGTATGGCTAGACATTGCAATGTAGTCCCATTTCTGAATTTTGAAGAAAACATTTCGTAGAATCAGATTCTACATTACCTGAGCACCAGAGTGTTTCCAACTTGTAGGGCATCTGTATTATACTGATGTTACACTAGAAAGAAACAGTGAAAGACTGAAAGCTTCATACTTGGCTGGAAAAAATGCTCCTCATTAGTTTTCATCACTTGCATGGTAGAATCAATTTCAAGAAAACACCCTAACAAGAGTCTTTTCATTTGGCTTGAGAAGGACATACCACTTCTGTAGTAATGTTGCTGTCTGGGAGGTGCAGCTCTGGCTATACCACTAGAAAGCAATATTCCACCCCATTTTCTGTTTTTCTGTCTCTGAAATAATGAGCTGGCAGAGCTCAGAATTCACAATTTTAATTAATGTCTCTTGAAATGCTCAACAGCAGTCTCCTTATTTATTTTGTTATGCATTTTCATTCCCCTCTTCCATTCCATTTTGGAACTGACCTGAACTCAGTTTTACTGCCCAGTGTTCTGAAATCGTGTTTATTACCAGGCCTCAGAGTTTGGAGCAGTCTCTGTTTAGTTACAAAGTTTCCCCAGCTCTCCCTGGGAGCCAATTCTAGTGAAAGACATGCACATAAATTATTTTTCCATTACATCTAAGAAGCAGATAAGCCAAAACCACAAAGGGTCACCTTTGTGACATAGTAATAGATAAAGTATTTTGAAGTGATTTTTTAAATTTTTCATTAAATCATAATTATTATTTTATGTATTCTGACTTCTTAAATGATCTGTGCGTGTACCAGATTAGAAAATTGCATGCTCAGAAGGCTTTGTACATCAATGTAATTAAGGTGCAAGTACTGTAGTAATTGTGCCTGCTTATCTAGAAACAGAGATACAGACTGAACCACTCTACAGTTACGTTGTTGCTATTATTTTTCCAAAACTTAATCCCTTGCTCTTACTTTTGGGACTTCTTTTTGGTTTGCCATCAGTACTATGTACATACAGGACACCTCTAGTTTGAATTCATTGATTTCTGTCTGACAAATGTTAAAAACAGCATGAGGAAAAGACACCATCAGAGAACGTTTGTCCTTAACATCAATAGGCACTCAATACAAACCAGCACAGACTGCACTCCTTGCCTGTGCTCCTCCCAGCCCTCAGTGTGCCAGGCTCTTGAGCTTTGGGATCTGCTGCTGGGCTGCTTTCTCTGGGAGTGACAATTAGATGTCCACATCACCTACACACAGAGCTCCACATAGCAACCAAAAAATACTAGAACTTGAAGTACAAGACTAATATATTTTTGTTCTCAACTGGAGGCCATACCGTCTGCTTCCATTAAAAGAAGAGATGTCAATACTGAAGCAAAGCCAGTCCCATCATTTTGAGAAGCAGTTTATTTGGTTTCTGCCTTTAAATACAATGTCTGAATAACTTGGGAAAAAATAAAGTGTTTCTTTGAAGGAGATTGCTTCCCGTTTTGGCTACAGCATGATACTGCCTCAGCAGGGTGCACTCACCACTTAAAAATTAAGCTGATTTTCTCTTGATTGCAAATGCACAGAACACATAACAATATGCCAGGTTCCTATCTCAACAGGCTGATGAAATGTGGTAATGGTTTTCTGTGTTGGAAATCGTGTTTTAAGTCAGATGACAGACAGCTATAAACAACAATTTAAACTATTTTAATGAAATATGGAAGAGCAGAGGAAAATATTCAATAGGTTCACATAACAAAAATTGAGAACGAGTTTGTTTCTGCATGACTTCTTTTGGCTTCTTGGTTCATAAAATGTATCAGGCAGAATGTCCAAAATTAGTGTGCAATGATCATAAAAATCAGCATGGTAGCTGCAGTGCTGAGGGGGAGAATCATGCATTAATGTAAAATTACTGTTACTGAGATCCTGTCTGTCAGTTATAATGTCCCAGGCAGTGTAGGAAGGTAAGATAAAGAATAATTCCCAGTTTGTCTGTGCAGAAGGCTGGGCCGTGCCAGGCCAGCAGTCGTGGCCTGTGCCAAGGAGCAGCTCCTCCAGCAGCTCTGGGCCTGGGGCAGCCTTGGCACTGTTGGATAATGAACACCCCTCTGCTTAGCACTCATCACTCACTGGATTTGTATTTTAGCCATCACACTGGGCTTAGCCCTGCTAATTAATTCATGCTGCAGCTGCATTTCTAGATTATGAAAGACCATAGTTCTCAAATACAAACTGCCACATTCGACCCTTTCTTAGTTTCTTAGATAGGGTGGATTATAATCCATATGGGAACTTCAGTGCAAGGAATTTTCAAGCAGTAAAGACAATGGGCATGTAAATTAATTCATGTAAGAAAACAGTCATGTTTCTAAAATGTTTCTGACTTTATTTATGTACCTGTTGATTTTTCTTGTTATCACTGCAATCTGTGATCCACCCAACAAATTACAACCCACACAAAAGGGTACATTTTTAGTAATCCAACATTACTAAATACAATTGAAACAGCAGGGATTTAAATTATTCTTCCTGTTTTAAAGAGTCAGCATTTGGCCCAGGGCTTTTAAGCTTCTCTGTATTTTGGAGAAATAAAAATAAATCCTTTACCTCTTACAGCTCTTAAAAATACCAAAGAAAAAACCTGTTAATACCCACAACAAATGGTCAAAGTCCACTGTGGGTAATTCAATTCATTTGGCATTATCTTTGATGTAAAGTCTGAACTATTTCTGTTGGCCAAAAGGTTCATACAGTGCTGCAGATGTTCAGTGTCACCCTGGAGAAAGCTTAATTTCAGAAGCAAATGAATGATCTTAATATACTTCTATGTAAATAGTTATAAAATTAATATAAATTTCCAAGAATTAAAAGTGGTGGAGTTTCTCAAGGTATGTGCCAGTAGCAGTGCATAGTGAAATATATCAGGCTATAAAAATTTTGGGTTAAATTCAGCTCTAGTATAAAAAATGGCTTTAGGTCAAACACTGATCCAAAGCCCTGAGCTCACAAAGCAAACAGGCAGATGCTTGACTGAAAGTACAGTTCTTATCTGTAAAATTAAAATTGTGTTCTGGTGCTTTACCTTTAGGGAGCCTGCATTGTTTTTCAATATATTATTAAGAAGTAAAAAGCAGGAAATAAATGGAAGTGATTGAATTTTACTAATTACTGGTCCTTAGAACTTTTTTTTTAATTTCTACATAACAATCTGCTTGTTGCATTAATGAACAGATGAGTCTTATACAGATTCACAAAATCACAGCATTTGATCATGGTCACTTTTCTTTCATTTTCCTTTACGCTGCTCATTGGTTGGCAAGAAATAGCTGCTTGTGATAAAGACATTTCCCAGGCTAAAAATTAACCTTGGAAGAGAACAGTTGGTCCATTATCTTGAGTGCATCTTTTCTAAACTAAGCCTATAAGAGAACCATTTTCAGAAGAGTACAGATTCTAGACACTGCTTCTGTTCATAACTGAAGCTATGAATATTAATTACCCATCCTAAAAATCAGTCCTTGATTTTTGGAGGAGAAAAATGTCTTTTTATTTTTCACTTTCATATTTAGTGGATAATATGTCAATATTTGGCATTCCAAATGTAATCAGGCCCCTTACTGAGCCCATCCCTGACTCAGAGAATAAAGAAGTATTTGTCACTCTGTGCACTGTAGAAAGACAGGCCTTTTTGGAATCAGTGGATAAACTACAGTGAACAGATAGAAGTCAATGCAAAGCAAGTTTAAAATTAATTGTTATTGTACATATAAATTAGTATTGCCCTTTTCCTTTTATATCCTGGGAATTTTTCCCTAGCTACTTCTTTGGTTTGAACCTCATCATGGTCAGATGTGTTAGGCAGTGCATACTCTTTTAGGTATTCTAAAAACCCAGAAAATTTTATAAGGGAAAAAGATCTGATATGACAGATTGGCATTTTTTATCCTGGGAATAAAATGTGAAAAAAGAAATTTAATGTTATTTTGTAAGCATTTGCTACTTATTAATATGGTGGAAATTGCACTTTCAGAATTCTTTTCACTGGTTATATTTGAAAAAACCTGAGATTATGAGCTCAGTGTCCATATTTTACAGGGACCTCCTGGAGCAACGGGTGCTGAAGGCAGACAAGGTGAAAAAGGTGCAAAGGTAATACACTGAGATTTTTTTTGAAGCATAGAAATATAAACTATTTATAAATTAAAAGCAAATTGTTTATGATGCATAGAGTGTGCAACTCTTCAAAGTAATAATAGATGAACTGTAAAATCCCAATTCAGACCCAGAATTAGTAGCAATATGTAATGGAGTGGAGCCAGCAGTCCAGGCCCAACACAGCTCACCTGTGACAGACAAGGTGAGCCTGCTCTGCTGGCACATCTCTCTGTGAAGCCAAAGATATTTCACTCAGGAAATTGTCCTGTGCAGAACTCTGGCTTTTAAAAAACACTTTGCCCCTTGTACACCCCTCCAGTGCCAAACTCAGCCAGCTCCCCCTCTCTGACCTGCTCTGTTCCTTTTAGGGTGAACCTGGTGCAGAAGGGGCTCCTGGAAAAACAGGGCCAGTTGGTCCACAGGGACCTGCAGGAAAACCTGGCCCAGAGGGTCTCCGGGGCATTCCTGGCCCTGTGGTAAGTAAGGGAGCATATAATAATATTTTAAATGTTGCATTTCTTGTATATACTTTGGTAAAGCAAGCTTTTTGGTTTTTCTAGGGAGAACAGGGTATGCCTGGAGCACCAGGTCAGGATGGCCCTCCTGGACCTCTGGTGAGCATCCTTTCCCCACATGTCAGTCACAGAAGCCTCCAAATACATCACCAAAAGATCTCTCTTCTAACATTTCAGAGCTTAAATCTTCAGTTCAAATCTGAGGCTGACTATATTAATGAACTATATGCTCTCAAATAAATGCACAGACTTCCTGTCAGCTCAGCAAGAACTTTTCGATACATTGCTGCAACTTAATTTTGGATCTTAGGAAAGTAAAGTTGGTATGTAAAAGTTGCTGAGGTTAGGTTTACCTCCTTCCCCTCCCATCCTCCACGGGAGATTGCTATCAGCAGACTATGAAACATGATTTGCAGTAGAGCACAACACACTGCAGGTGAAAAGTCTGATTCTGCATTCCAAAAGCTTAAAAATTTCACATTTCATTCATGAATTATGTATTTGCCTAAGCTTTTGCAGCTAGTGATAACCTGAAGTGGAGATGGAAAGCATGAGCACTGAATAACATTTTGCACATGAAATGTTATGGCACTTTCGATGATGTGCCAGGTGGAAAAGGTCTCTTGTCACTGCTATCCACATCAGAACCTGCCCACTGCCACCAGAGCAGTAGTGAGGGGACAGACAGAGTACCAGCTCTACACCTCATGTATACATGTGCAGTGTGAGATTAACAGCCTCTGAAAAATTCATGTCTTTTGCATGGTCTGCATTTTTCACCTCATTCTGTACAAATTACACAAAACCAGCATTTCCATTCTTATAAAATCTAAAGATTTCTCAAATCAATAATTTATTTGACCCTCAGCTTCGCAGATTTCTATTCATACAACCCTTTATAGATTTCTAATTATAAAGTAGTTTAAATACTACTGTAGCATCATTATGATTTTTTAAACATATATTTCAACTTCATCTTGGACTCTAATCATGTCATCAATCACAACTATTAACCACTGAAGTTTTACTTAGATTTGCACTGCCTTTAATAACATTTCAAGAAAACATGATCTGAGCAGGATGCTAAAACTTGTTTTAACACTCCTTCCCTTGATTTCTATAGGGCCCACCAGGCTTGCCTGGACTGAAAGGAGATCCAGGTTCCAAAGGAGAGAAGGTATGCTTTGCTAATTGGTCATGTCTTTGTAACTTCGGCCCAATCTAAAAGTCTGCATAAAATTAGCAGACAGAAGCAGTGGGGTTTGTATCAGCAAGGCATCACATCGTGCCTATCAAACAGCTTCCCACAGCCTCAATAGCAATCATGAAGTTCTAAGCCATACCTGATACCCTGGAAATACCTAGCAAGAAAAAGATTACTGCCTGTGTGATAATCTAATGACCACATGATCCTTGCAATGAAAATCCCGAAGACATAGATGGAAAGGGAACTGTGAGATTTACAAGAACAAAGCAAGTGGAAATAACAAGTATTGGAGATTTTTATTTTAAAAGAACAAAATATAAATGTCTCACAGCTATAATACTTTCTTTTGAAATAATGGATTGAGACATCTCCATTTTCCTATGGCGTCCCAACAATATATTGATTGCTTGTGTATCAGAGCAAAGCTGTAGAGAAAGGGACATGAAGATGACTGTACCTTGTGAACTGCAGGTTTTGTTTATGTGCTTGGATCAGCTGATTATACAGCCATATCACATGTGGAACTCTGTGAGATGCTGATAGCATCTAAATGTGAAAGCTGCTATGAAATGTGTACCCAGGGGTACTGTGATTTCTGTATGTTTCAGTGAGGACTACCTTGCACTTAGATCTGTCACTGAATAAGCAGTCACAACTTGCAGATAATCTTAGTTTAAAAAACCACCTAAGAATAAATATGCTTTTAGAATAATTCATTTTCAGGTTGATTATTGACAAGCAACAGCAGTAACATGTGAAAGGTCTAATTTATGTATTTGCAAAACACATTTACTTTAATGTATATTGGGTTTTAACTATATTTTCTTAAATCTCATTTAGGGACATCCTGGTTTGATCGGCCTGATTGGACCTCCAGGAGAACAGGGTGAAAAGGGTGATAGGGGTCTTCCAGGCCCACAGGGATCTCCTGGAGCCAAGGGTGATGCAGTGAGTACAACATACTTGTGTTTCCATGCAAGCGAGGATTACATATTCCAGGCTTTCACTTGAAAGACATAAAGTTGTTATAAACATTTCACACCCAGAGTCTCCTGCAAGAGGTTAAAACTTTCTTAGGCATTGTACAAAGACAGCAAAATTAAACATCTTAAAGTGAGATTATAGAGTGTTTGAGAAAATGAACAAAACACATACATCCTAACGTGCACACATAACACAAGCGAGCAACAAGATAAAAGTAGCAGCAGCAATCTCATCACATTTACTAATTGTATTACCCAAAGGAGCTCCCTCTCTTCTAGTTACTAAGCCATGTTTTTAAGGCACTGTGTAAAATGTGAGGCTTCCAGGCCAGTCTGAAGAGGAGCACAGCTGTGACAATGCACTGCAGTCAGTGGAACTGACTTTGTAACTAGAAGCAACTCAGATTGTCAGACAGTATTTTAAACTTGTCAGCTATTTTGGCCTTTAGCAAGTGGCCTGACTCAAAACTCATCATGGTTGGACACTTACTGGAACTACCTGTTTCATAGATATGATTTTTTAGCACAGTCCAGTATGTAGAATACTTAAGTTCTGTGCTTATTCTTTCACTCTTTTTTAGGGAATTTCTGGTCCTGCTGGTCCACTTGGACCCCCTGGTCCTCCTGGATTACCTGTAAGTAATTTCATCCAGCCCTCCTGTTCAAACCACCCCCCATGTTGTGTGCAGTACACACCAACCAGAGTTATATGTTCTTGCCCATAGGGTCCCCAGGGTCCAAAAGGTTCCAAAGGATCCAGTGTGAGTAATTCTCCTCTATACCTTTTGTTCTTCTCCTCAGCTTTTTTGTGTGTTATTTTTAAACACTGTGTAGCATGGCCAACACTGCACTTCTCTCATTGTTTGTAGGGTCCTGCGGGTCAGAAGGGTGACAGTGGCTTACCTGGTCCACCTGGCCCTCCAGTAAGTAAGAATTCTCATCTTGCATTACACTGACATGATGAACTTGCTTTGACAAGGGTAGAAAGCAGCATTTGGGAATTAAAATATGAATGATTGTTTGGAAATTCATTTTTCAGGGAAAACAGATCCACCAGGCACAGAAATACATATCTGCACTGAAAAAGCCATAGAAAAAAAAACACCCAAAAAAACCCCTTTAAACCCCCCACAAAGAAACCCCTCATGCAGTAAGTATTTAATGTGTTATATTGAAGCACAGAAAACAGAATTCTACTGGTTTCCCCGATGATACTCTTCTGTTTCCATATTTCTTTTATATATCATAACAACCTAAAACGAAGAGTCCAAATGAAGTGTTTCAATTTCTCAAAATTAAATATTGTTTCCTAGACCCCAAGTGGAATTTTCTACAGTTTTATAATAGGAAACATCCACAGTCTTCCACTTTCATAGAATATGTCTGTGCTTGAGGGAATTAACAGGGATACAGAGGCAACCATGAGTCAGTTCTGCATGTCACTTGTGTGAGGGCAACACACACTTCCCCAAAAAGCAATGCAGTGAGAAGAGTTTAGAGCACAATGGTTTGGCCTTTTACAATGTGGTTTTTTGGGGGTTTTTTTTGTCAAGTGAATCAGTGCACATAGGTATGAATCAAAAAGAAAAACAGTGAAATAAAGAAATAAACATCTTGAAGAAAGCTTATTTAAAGCATCTCCAAGCCGCATTCTGTGGTGTTTCTCTGCTAAAATCTAACAGGAAGATATAATTAGAAATGTTGTTTTCCACTTAGGGCCCTCCAGGTGAGGTTATCCAGCCACTGCCAATCCAGTCACCCAAGAAGACAAGAAGATCTCCTGACTATATGTTATCTGATGCTGGTGATAATATTCTGGATTATTCCGATGGCATGGAGGAGATCTTTGGTTCACTGAATTCACTGAAGCAAGACATTGAGCACATGAAGTTTCCCATGGGCACTCAGAACAACCCAGCCCGGACCTGCAAAGATCTGCAGCTCTGCCACCCGGATTTCCCAGATGGTGTGTTCAGATTGCAGGGCACAGGCACACAGCTGAGCTCAGCGCCTGCCAGGGCACTTTTGCAGGAGCATGCATTATTGGTAGATGGCTAATACACTTGCTCAACAAATACAGTCTCACTGAATCTATTTTTACAGGCAGAAAAGTTTAAAAAATGTAAAAGATGTTCTCTTGGTAAGAGCCAAAGTTCTTTAAATACATAACTTGACCTGGTTTTCAAATTAAAACCTTTTAAAGAGATGAATCAAAAACAGTTGGTTTTGAAAGGTGGGCCTTGCATTTCCAGGACAATCAAAACAAGAGTGTGATGAAAGAGCTTGGTACAATAATATGAAACAGCATTGGTATTATATGAGATTTCTATTCAGTTATGACTCAAAAACTTTATTGGTCTTTTACCCTTAGAAGCAATCATTTTCTCTACTGTATCAGCACTATTTTTCCTAGAACAGCCAGCAAAGAGGCATGGAAGTTTCTTTGACACTGTTTAATGCTACCAAGTAGTAGCATAATAAAATGCAAAGTAATATGAAGAGACACAGTGTTCCTAAGAACTATCTTGATTTTATTATTCTTTGTTGGTTTTTTTTTCTAAATAATTTTACCCCTCTGAAAAGGCTTAAATGAAAGCCAACCTTCACTAAATTTTCATCCTTTCATATTTTTTTCAATTGCAATGGATATTTCTCCCAGTTCAAAGCAATATTTTTCTGCTTTTAAATGGGAGGAAAAACAGATTTTGGCAGTTTAATAATATTTTACTGCTTTCACTCTAGATAGATAAGAAAGTTGGTTGCCTTGAGGAGTAGTTAAGCAGTGCATGTGCTATATGAAAAGTACATATTTTACAATTCAGTACCCTCCATAATAAGGAAGAATACATCCACCTTCTTCATTTACCAGTATTTGCTTCTTCTTTAGAGCTTTCTTCATATAAAAAGTAATCTTATTTTTGTTAAAATAAAAGCAAATGCATTCATTAAAATACAAAATTCTCCAGGGGTAAGCTTACAGAAAGGAAAAACTGTTTTCAATATACAGCCTAAATCAACAGGATTGTTAAATCTCATAAATTCTTTGTCTATGCCCTATATTAACAAGACAGAACTGGTGGAAGGATTTGCCATTTCTCTTTGAAACTTCCACTATTTGTTTGAAACTGGATTAGAATTGTAGTTGTCAGAAAGTCATCTGCTGCCCTCTTTGTGAAACATCTGGAGATAAGACCACACATCACAGAAATCATCTCTGTAATTAGAATAGCAGATTTTAAAAAGCACTGACTGAATGGAGCTTGGATGGGCTGCAGCTCTTTTCATGGCCAGCCTTCACTGGTGTTGCAGCTTCATGACCCAGGAGTAAAAAGGTCTTTGCTTGAGGTGTATCCCCCTCAGTGGAAACTTTAGGTGCTTGTGCCAGCTACAGCCCCACCAAGCCCTGTGCAGACACCTTTTCATGTAGATAAGGATGCAAATCACTCCAGATTTTCCTCCCTGACCTAAACCATTCAGATAAAATAACTTTCCTGTGAACTTTGGAGGACCATTAGGTAGCAGTAAAGCTTGGTCTTCTGAATACTATTTGTACTGTATAAGGCAAATATTTTCTCATTTGTCTTAGGGGAATACTGGATTGATCCTAACCAGGGCTGTTCTGGAGATTCCTTCAAAGTATACTGCAATTTCACAGCAGGTGGGGAAACTTGCATCTACCCAGATAAGAAATCTGAAGGAGTAAGTACCAATCTGTGTTTTCAGTTGGCTGTTGACAGTTCCTACTGTGCAGTTGCAATGTTGAACTAAACAGGATAATTACATTGTCACATTTTCATGTATCTGTCTTTGTAATTACATTTGCATGTGCATATATATGAATGGAGCAGTAAAATGGTACATAGAGTTAACAAATACCATTTGCACTCTCAGATGTGGAATCTATGCACCTGCTTGCTGACATTTCTCTACATTTCAGAATGCAACATAGCTGAGCAGCCACTTACAGTACATGATCTAGTATTTGTCACCTAAAAGCTAAACCTTACTGTATTTCTCCTGTGGGTTCATTTACATCTATTCATTTATTCCTATGCAAAGATGTAAAAGACTTCATTAACAGTGTCCTTACTCACTGTTATAGATTACATCTGCTGGGGCATATGGTGTAGAGGGAGGCTTTCTAAAAGCCTGCTTGAATGACAGAAATCTATCAGCATCAACACCAGAAAAACTCATTTAGACACTTCACAGCAACAGTTTATAGCAGCAGTTTACCTGACTCTTAACAGATTACAACCATCTCCCTCAAACAGAACTCTCTCTCTTGGATTCCATTTGAAGTCACTAATTTGAAGGCATTCTCTACAAGAAAAACTTCCTATTTTAAAGCTTTAAAGTGGCTGAGATTGCAGAAAGAACCAGTCTTTATTATCTGGTGTGAAATTTGTCCCAAGTCATGTAAAACCTTCATGTCTGTTAACATATGTTTAAATACTTCTGTCTCTGCTGCTTGACCACACAGGTCAGAATTTCATCGTGGCCAAAGGAGAATCCAGGATCTTGGTTTAGTGAATTTAAGCGAGGCAAACTTGTAAGTTGTCACTGCAATGTAACTGTATTCATAAATCAGGTACATGTTGTCAGCAATCAGCAGATCCCGGGGATTTTTATAAATATTTAGGTAATGGAAAGACCCCCAGCCTTTTTGCCCTAAATATTATAGCAGCTATGTGGCCTCTTGCCACTGGGCAGCAGAAGCCTGGTCTGAATTGTCCCACAGTGATCCCAATGGTCACCTGCACAGCTGGTGGTGAGGATCTGGCCTCTGACCTCACCACTGAACCTTAGGAAAGCAGCTGGAGCACAGATCCCCCACCCCAGTCTAGGTAACTGGAAATACACTGAGTATGCAAAGGTGAGGCTGCAGGCTGACATAACTTCATGATTAACTAAAAGCAGATTCCTAAAGAGATTCTGCTGCTTTACACTATAAGGTAGGAGTAATTATGTCTTTCCCAGTAGAACGAAGCTAAAATATGTAGTTCTTCATCCTAAATATACTACTACATCATGAAAATTTATTTACTGAGTCATAACTGTATTGACCTTTAAAACTTCATAAAATGTTATGTGTTGGTTGATTTTTTAGTTAAGGACAGTTATGTGGCTCTCTTTTGTCAACAATAATTTTGGTTTGCATTGTACCAAAGAAAACAGATAAATATTCATCCAACTTCTTATATTTTCCAGCTTTCCTATTTGGATGTTGAAGGCAATTCCATTAATATGGTCCAAATGACATTCCTTAAACTACTGAGTGCCTCTGCCAGACAGAATTTCACTTACAACTGCCACCAGTCTGTAGCCTGGCACGATGCACCCTCTGACAGCTACGACAAAGCACTAAGGTTCTTAGGATCCAATGATGAAGAAATGTCTTATGACAACAATCCTTACATCAAAGCTCTCCACGACGGCTGTGCAGTAAGTAGAGCTTCAAAGATCCTTTCCAAAACCAACCTGTCATTTAAAGTAGAAATCAAACAAATGTTTTTTCACAGCTTTCCTATGAGAAAAGCTTTGTAAACACTCTACTTGTCATATACTGACTTTGAGTAGATTTTTAACCACAGTACACCAGTTCCATATTTAATTTTCATCTACATACCAAAAAAGAAATAACCACAAGCAAAGCAGCAGAACTGGAACAAACTTGGAATGGATGGAGGCAGTCAGTACCACTGTGCTGAAACTAGACTATCTGCTACTGTGTATGAGCACAGTATGAGCAGAAGCAAAAAAAGATGAGAGGAGGCAGCCCATAAGCAGAATATATTCATACTAGAAATCAAGGTATAACAAATAGAATATTTAGTGAATACAGCAAAAACATGTATTACATAAGTCCTATGTATGTACCCAAACATAGTGAGTTAATTTAATAGTTTCATCTGTGACTTTGTATTTCCTTTTCTCATTTTGTGTATTCAAAGCAAGGTGAAGTTTGTGGATTTTACCTTTCAGAATCCTCCTTTAGCTAAAAACCCCCAGAGGTGTCCAAACACGCATCAGCTCTCTGAGCACTTCTTTTTCAGGGTCTCTGTGGGCATAGCAACTGTTACCACTTTTCAGAAATTGAAGAGTCTCTATTTAACACTTTGAAACAAAAACATTAAAGGAACAAGTGACAGTTGAAGCCTCAATTATTTTGGTGTTTGATATTGGAGCATTCTGAAGGCAGTTTCTGAGAAGTCAGAGATACAGAATTAGAGACCTGAAAGTGCCAGGATATACACTGGTGCCTGGCTGAGGCAGAGATGCAGCTCAGGAGGTGCAAAGCACCTCCCTGCAGCAGTGAGATTCTAATACACAACTGCTTCATGTCAGCCTTTCTGTGTGCCTTGTATTTTCATTTCACTTTTGTTAACCACAGAGAGTAAAAGCAGAGCTCCAGAGAGAGCTGAAAGCAGCAACTGTCACTAAACTGAGAACACTCAGATCTGTCAACTGGGATGCTCATCTGAACTCCAAGACCCTGGTACAGCTGAAAGGGGTCTCAGCAGATAGGAGACCACCTAAAGGAAGAGCAGGGCTGATCATGGCACTCCATGATGACTGAGTGAAACACAGAGGAGCTGCAGAGCCTTCTTTAGGCAGCAAGGGTGTGCCTTCAAAGCTGGCTTCTAAGTGCAGCAGTTGGCAGTTCTGTCACAATACTATTTTCTTTCCTGTCCAAACAGCTGCTCTAATATTTTGTGAGACAGTTATAGTGTTCCTTCTTAGAAGGGGATCTTCTCTCTTTCAGAACTAATTAGTGATTTTTTTTCACAGGGAAAATGTGCACTGCTGTGAGAATGTTATTGTTTATTAAATAGTATAGACATGAAGTGAGAATTCTCTAAGAAATATGAAATAGATTATTTTTCATTTGTAAGCCTACTTTAGTGTGTAAAAAACCTATGGGCCATTCTCCATCTAAAATCAAAACATTCCATGTCACATTTTTATAATGAAATCATAAGAAAACATAAGCTTTAGAGTTTGCAATATCTGATGCATGACAGGGCAATAATTTAAAAATTCTACACTTCAGAGTAAACTACTAGATGAAGATCTACAGTACATGTTAACTGCTCAGATCTATAACAGCTTAGGGTTTTTTTCTTCTTTCTTTTACAGTCAAGAAAGGGCTATGCAAAGACGGTGCTGGAAATCAACACGCCCAAAATAGACCAAGTGCCTATAGTTGATGTGATGATCAATGACTTTGGTGATCAGAACCAGAAGTTTGGATTTGAGGTCGGTCCTGTCTGCTTCCTTGGTTAAGCTTAACACAAAATCAGATCAACACAAATGTTGCACTTTGGTGCTACCAACCCACTCCATGCCACATGCAAGTTTTGAATAAGGATGGCATAGAAAATGTCTTGCTGTGTATGTATGTCTTATCTAGAAAGTAATGGTTGCCCTTGTAGGGCCAGAATCACATGACTTAAACTTATTTTGCAAAGATGCTGTGGCACAGACAGACAACATAGGGCTCACTTCAGGAACACCCCCTTTGGATTCCTTTGGTGCTGTAAAAAAACCAACGACAATGGTGCTCCTTCCATTACAACAAAGAGGTGTTAAAAAAGTGTTTAATATAAACTGTAATTATTCTGTGTACAGTGCTATACTGTGATTTCTCTGTCCATTCCAAAACTTGCATGTGTCTCTGAATTGCATCTGGCTCTTATTTTACAATTACAAAACTGCATTGTCAATACTGTGTATGTATTCTGAAAAAATAAAACTGTAATTGCCAGTGAAGCCAATTCAATTTCTGATTAATAATAAAATCCCTTTGTATATATTGTTGTTGAAGAGCTTTGTTATTTGAAGTCGCCAGTAAACTTAAGGTGGCAGAACTGGAAGATCTTGAGCAGCACACTCAAACAACTCTTTTCTGCTGATATCACTCTGTGACAATGAATTTAGATAATGAAATGAAAGCACCTTCAAAGGTGCTGTGTTCCATGGTGCTATACCTCAGACTTTTTATTTTCTATTCTAATTCCATAATTTCATAAGATAACTGTATATACCTAAAATAAACAAGTTTATATTTTTGGGTGGGGAAAATATGTAAGAAAAAACAAACTTCTGTGTAAGAGAACTGTTAAAAATCTGTGAAATAAATTAGTCATATAGCTTTCGTTCTTTTTTTTTTTTTTTTTTTTAAATCTCATCTGGATTTGTTTCCATTGTGCTTATTTGGGCTACATAAATATGAAAACTGGATTCTAAACAGTTATTTATGGATCTTTGCAGTGTTTACTTAGATGTTTATGTCAGCAATGATGGATGTTTGCTTCCTGAACTGGATACTAAAAGTTTCACAGAATAGTCTATACAATATTTGCCCGTCCCATTAATATGAATTATTTTTCTTCCTGTTACTCCACCTGAAGGCCAGGGATGCAATATGTCTAGGTCATGTGATTCTACACAGTTGCTAAGCAACATACGAGGGACTGCTTCCTAAAGAGCTGTCTTTGACCCAAACCCTTACAATTCACTATTCAGAGCTCACCAAAAAAACACATTGGTTTGGCCTTCCCTCTGAACATTTTATTCAGGTAGTTGGAAGTAGAAATTACATTTTAGCTTTACAACACAAATCCTTTTGTAATTATTTTTCATAATATATGTAAGACTTGAAAAGAAATGTTTGTTTCTATTTCTTATAAATTGTTAAATTAAATAGTACTAGTTTCTGCTGGCTCGTTTCCAACTGGTATTTTCTTATGCACGTTTATACATGTAAAAGTGAGATTCCAAAAGTCAACTTCTTGCTGTTCATATTTTCTTTTATTTTTGAACCAAAGTTTGTAACTGTCACCTCAAAGAGGAAAATACAAATTTTATTAATAAAATCAAGTCTTGTCTATCTGGATTAGTCATTCTCTTATTTCAATGTCCAAAGCTCACTGCCATTACTGTAACTTCATTCTGCTTCCAGACCAGCCAGACTTGAAAAAAAAGGAATATTTCTACATGTCCTGGCAAGCACTGGGCAACAGCCCTGGGAAGAGAAGTGTTAACAAAAAGGGTGCTGATCTGGCCCTTGGCAGTAGGCAGCAGGGCTGCTGAGTTCACACCTGGTTTGTATGGATTTATAGCTCCAGCAGTCCAGAAAAAGCCATCAAACACAAGATAGGATATTCCTCCCCCAGCCACTCACAACCTACAGTGTCTGTCCACTTCACAATCTTGTGCTTATCCTTGTAGGACCCCATCAGGTAGGCAAATGACCCTATTTATTTATAGGAAATGGAAGACAAGAACTAGACCAAGATTTAGAAAGCACTGGAACACAAAATTTCCAGCACCTTGTTTTAGACTGTGAGACCAGAACCAGTGATGGGTCCAATGACACGACATGTGTCCCCTTCTCCAAAAAACCTCTTTTTTTTATCTACTGCCTGTTCTTTGTGAACTCTGGCTGTGTCTTAGTAAGCTGTGAGGGCAGCTGTAATAGGTTTGGCAGAGGAGTAGCCACTTTCTCCTGCTCAAATGGGCTGGGTTAAGTTAGGAGCTGAGCTGTACAAGCCTATCTAAAACATACCCAAAACCACTCCTCAGTTCGGTGCTTTAGGGTAAAAAATAAAGATGGCTGTGGTTTGGCAGAGTCAGGATTAGTCTGCAGCAAAATGTTTCTAAGAGTGCAATGATGTATTCAAGAAGTCAAAAGAAACCAGATCTTTTCCAGAATTAGTCCAAGCATCTTGCCAAGGTTTGTGTCAGCAACATCACAAAGGAGGAAATGAACTTGAGTCTTCTACTTCTACACTTCTCAACAAGGACCCATCTAGTTTATTCTTTATCCTTTCTTAAGGCCTTAACAACTTACCTTACTATTTATCCTTGTCATGAAAGCATCTCACCATTGCTTCTTATTCTAACTCCTCTTTGTCCATTCTCTTCTTCAATCTGCTGCTCTTGTTCTCTACAGGTTTCAGATTAAAGGGGGAAAAAATGCCATTGTTATTTTTTTTATGCTCTTGTTTTTCCCTTGAAAGAAGTCTCCTATTAGCAGTGTTTAAAACCCAAATAAACAAACTGAAAGGGCACTCTTCAGAGCAGAAAGAAATTTCACATCAAAACTAACATATTGGTCTTCCCATGAAAAAAGCTTCAGATCCTATAGTCAAATCCTAATAGCCGTAAAACATAAAACCTCAGGTTCATCATACGGTACTATAAAATACATAAAAACAAACCAAATGTCCAAAACCATACACGTCAAATTCCTTACTCAACCAAGCCCAAAACAAGAACATTATCAATATTTTTTGTATCCTAAATTAAAGACCTGTGCAATCACAAAAAGATTGAAATTGTTACATGGCATCTGGATTTTACCTCTAGAAACAGAACTTGGATGTTCTGTGATCTTGAGAGTTCACCCTACAGTAGTTCCCAGTAGACTGGGAAATTTGTTTTGAAAGTTTGCTTCAAGCCTGTCTAAACAAAGAGCCATCCTGGAGATGGTTTCTTCACTGCAAACACAGATTTGTCTGTGTTGTATGGAAATGGCAAAGTCAGCACATGGCAATCCAAGGCCCAAAAAACTCCAGACTGAGGCAATGTTCTGTCCAGAATAACAAGGACATACCAGAGAGATTTAAACACCAAGCTATGACGAGGGCACAAACTGTTCTGTGTGTATGTGTGGAGTTTCTTTGCCTTTCACTCACTCTCTCTCCCCTTCTCTCTCTCTCACCCAGGACAGGGCAATATCAACTCACCATGACTGGCACATCTCTTGGAAAAATGTATAAAATGCAATCAAGATATTTTTTTCCAGTCCAAGTGAGAGCCATTATGGCTAACATCAACAGTCACCTTGCAACACAAAAAGCCAGAAAGCTTCAAAAAATAAGGACAGTTATCTCCTTAAGATTCTTCCCCTTGGGAACAGCTTTGTTAATTTTAAAATGAATCTTCAAATGCTAATGGCTGAAAGGAAAAGCGTTGATAGCTACTGATTTTCTATTGCAAGGACACCCATTTTTCTGTGAAAGAACATCTATTTTAGATGCACCAAAAAAATTGAAAATTACAAAAACAGGATATTAAATGTCATGTCTATTATATTTACCTGGAAACGTGTCTTATTTGTGTTCCTTTTGAAAGCACATAAATTATCAGAGGCTCATTGTTAGTTCAGTGAAAAGCAATGCCAAGATTATTGCCAAGGAGTAGATTGCTCTAAAGCTATTTATACATTTTGCTTTCAATAAGAACATTGAAGATTAATACAGCGAGGAAGGCTGCAAGCATACAGATATTCAGACACATTGCTCTAGCCAGTATTAGGCTTGTTTCTTTCTCAGCTGTGTGAATGAAGGCTCTGTTCTAATGAGAGAGGATGCAGCCAAAGCCCATAATGGATATGTTTTGTCTAGGTTGTCCAGGGAGCTTTGGCAGACCTTGACTTTGTTGCCAGTTTCCCAAGGGTGGAAGAAGTGATCACCATCAAAACACACCTAACTTCAGTAAGACAGACAAGAGTTTTAAAAATTCAGCAGTGGGACTGGGATCTAAGTGCCTCCTCTGCTCCCTCTTATAATCTAGGAATATTTTTTTAACATCAAAAAGGCAATGTAGCTAAATCTTGCTGAAGCATGAAAGAACTCCAGCTTGCACTGTGATTAAAATGTGGATGAAAATTAAAAATTCAGTCCATCCAATAAGGTGCTGGACAAAAACCAAATTAATTCTCTTCTAGCCCCAGAAGTTCTCTAAACTGGAACTTCTGTTGTGTTTTCGATGGTTAATTAAAAGAACCTGAGTTCACAGGGCTGGGACAAGGCTGCCCACAGCTCCAAGGTCATATTAATAACCAGGAATGAACACAGGAACCTCACACTCAGCTCCCCTCTCACCTGAAACATCTCATAGCCAGAGAGCTTGCATATGGCCACAGCCCCCCACGGGCTGCAGCAGTGCAAGGCCAGTGAGCTGTGCCCTGCAGAGGCCCAGCCTGCAAGCTCTGAAGTTCCCCAGCACAAGTAAAAAGTAAACAGAGCTACAGCAGAGCCATGGAGCTGAGCTTTTAAATTAAAAACGTTAACTAAATGAGAAGACTCAGGATGTGGCTAACAAAATAAAAACATCACACTATAATTTGTTTCTGAAATGGAAATATTGATTTCTTGTTTGTTAGTTTACTCAGAATCTTACTCAGAAAGCCCACACAAGTCAGCCAGGGTATATCATGGAGTTGCACGACTTCTAAAGCAGGCCCTCCTCATTACAGCACAGACAGTATGTTAAGTGGAATGAGAGATGGAAAGATTTAGAATGAAGTAATGAAGTTGTTTTTATTGACATAAAAGATTATTTCTGTGAAATATTAACAACAAAAAAAGGAAGGTTTTATATTCTATTTATATTCTATACAGCCTCTTGAGCCTGTGCCTCTTTTTTTGTTTTTTTTTGGTCACAATATCATCCCAATGGCAGCTAAGGTAAGAAAGTAGCTCTGCTTTGTGGTCCTGGTGCCCAAACTGGCTCACAAGATAATGTAGCACAATGGGAGGGCTCAGGCTCGGGAGAATGCATAAATAGATAATCTTCATAACATTCACTGTTCAGTAACTTTCTGATTAGGATGTATAGGGATCACTTATCCCTTTGTTATTTGTCAGAAGGATTTTAGATATATCCACTTTTCTCTAAGCCTGAAGAGTTGTTCTGTGCACAGATATTAAGATCAAAGCTGTTTACTGTCAGAAAGGGCCAAAAATGGAATTTTAATTTGTGAAAACTTTCCATAGCTCTCCAAATTCTGAAATGAATGAAGTATGTTTCACCTTCCAACTTCCCTCCTTTTTTTTAATTGTGATGTTTCCATTTGAAATAATGAGATGTTTTTCTCCAAAATTATTGAAAATATTTGATTGAAAGGAGGAAGTCCACTGGTGCCCACACCAAGGCTGTTTTCCCATGGGCTGGGAGACAGGAGCTGAGTACAATAGTAACAGTGGAATAAAGGCATGTCTAGAAAAGTAAGGTCTCAGTGTACAACAGAAAGGAGGAAAATGTAATGGGGGGAAAAAAAAAGCAGAGGGGAAATATGTGGGAAAAGAATGATGGGACAACATAGGGCAGGAGGGTGAGAAATCTTTATGGGCCGTCTGGGAGCACCCCATGTGATCTGTGGTACAGCAGAGCTCAGGTTTGTTTCCCAATGACTAATTGACTAATTCCATTAGTTGGCACAAAGAGGGGGATGCACTGGGCCTCTAGTTAGGAGGCAGCAGCAAAACTGGTTTATAAAAAACACACCTGAAGAGCAGCAGAGATTGCAGGTGTCTGTGGGACCTGCAGCACTGCCTGCAGCCACAGCCCTGTGCCTCGCCCTCCCTCCCCTCCCTTCCCACAATCACCTCTCTCTCAGACAGTCCTGGCTCTGCCTCCTCTGCAGGACCTCTATTCTTGTGGAGCAGCCACATTTTATTGGGGCACTGGAAAGCGCAGGAGATCTGAAAAGGGGGATGAGATGCTTAACTTTCAAGGGTAGGAGAGAGAACAGATGATGGGGGAGAGTGAGCAGGCTCAGAAATCAATATACACCCACACTAACATGCTGCCTGTCTGGACCATCCAGGTTAGGAACAGGCAATGACAAGGACTGCTGAGTTTCTGTGTCCTTTTCCTACCACAGAGAAGTGTACAGACAGCACTGAGGGCTGTCTCTGCAAGGAAAGTCAGATGAAAACAGTGGGGAGATCAGCTCACACTGCTGACCCTTTGAAACCGCTCTCTGCACTTTAAAGTTGACCTCTTTCATTTTCTGAACACATTGACCTCAAAACAAAGCCACAATACCTTGAGGAACCAAATTTGAAATAGCATCACATCTTTCCATGAAAATATTCCTGGAGAAAGCAATAAAAAATTTTAAAATGGACAGTCCACATGAAGTGAGAATACCTGAATATGTTCCTGATTAAATGATTCTTGACTATGTCAATGCATTATGCAGTTTTGCATGTGTGCATTCATTTCTCATGTTTTGCATAATCTTTGTGATGACGATATGCAACACTGTACCATGTAGAAACAGCAGTGAGCCAATGTGATTACTCATTAAATTTAATGAGAAGGCTAGAATTATATACTATAAAACTAAGATGAAAGCGAAATCACAAATTTGAAAGCCAAGTAAGGGCTGAAACATATGCAAGCACAGTTAGTTAATACCCTCTTAATATGCACAACAATAAATACATCGTATAGATATACAGCAAATTTGGATGCACGTTACCCAAGTGGAACTCAGCTGTGATGGTGTATGAAATGATACATTTAACTCTAATCAGACACATAACTCAGAGGAAGCAAAGCCACCAAGTACTTTAGGGCTCTCTTGCAACACTGGAGTGTTTTTGTTAGCCAGATAGCATTTTGCCCTTTTCTGTTTAAACACAGTGAAGGAAGACAGAGCTCAATGTGTGCCTCCAGATCTCTGTAAGTAAGAGTGACTCCTACACACAGAGGTCAGGGCTGTAACAACACAGCAAAAAACAGAAATGGGTGAAGCCCAGGGCCTGCAAACAAGGTATGTGTGACAAGGAAGAGTTACAAACAAAAATTACCAAGTACAGCTGAGGGACCATAAAATCATAGAGTATCCTTGGTTGACAGGGAGTCACAAGGATCACTGAAATCCAGCTCCTGGCCCTGCACAGACCCATCGCCAGGAATCCCACCATGTGCCTGAGAGCATTGTCCAAACACTTCTTGAACTCTGTCAGGCTGGTGCTGTGACCACTGCCCTGGGGAGCTGTTCCAGTGCCCAAACACCCTCCGGGGGAAGAACCTGTGCCTAATATCCAACCTAAGCCTCTTCTCAGCTTCACACTTGCTCCCTGAGTCCCACCACTGGTCACCAGAGAGCCATCACTGCCTGCCCCTCCCTTTCTGCCTGTGAGGAAGTTGTGGACTGCTATGAGGTCTCACCTGTGTCTCCTCCACACTTACCAAGCCAAGTGACCTCAGCTACTCCTGATGTGGCTTCCTCTCAAGGTCCTTCACTGTCTTTGTAGCTCTCATTTGGCTGTTCTTCAGTAGGTTTAAATCTTTCTTCTATTGTGGCACCCAAAACTGCACTCAAGGTGATACTTACAGTTTAGTACTCCACGAAATACACAAAGCCCTCCTTTAAGAGGTGGCTTTAAGGACATTTTTAGATGTTTGTTCTGAGCAAAACTCCGTGCAGAGGCCTGGATTGGGTGCTCCCCTGGGTGACCCCTCAGGGCCTGTGGGCCCAGCCTGAGGGGGCTGTGCTCTGCCAGGCGGTTCCAAAGCCCACGAGGTGACTTTGAGCCCACGTGTGTATCAAAAGAGATGCACCTTCACTTAGCCCTAGCCAAAACCCAAGACTTTTTGTCAGGCATTTTTCTCCCCTCAATTCTCATGTCTCCTCAAAGCATCATATTAAGAATGTACCACTCACAGTGCCCACAGAGTTTGATACATGTGCATGTGGAAGGGGTGGATTCACATTCAGCTTTTACCTCTTCAGAGGCATAATTAGAGTAAAAAAACACCAACAAAACCCCAAACCCTACCAAATACAAACCTTACCCTCTCCTCCTCCAAACCTGTGTACATGCTCCAACTCCCTGCCCATGGTGCTTGCAGGTCAATGGCACTCTGAGCTTTCTCCCTGTCATGCCATGCAAAACGCTTCCCATGAGTTAGCACCAGTCTGGGGGTCATTATCGCCAGAGCTTGATGTCTGAAGCCTGAGGTGAGAGACCTTTTAAGAATGAAGGAATGAAAAGGGGTTTGTTTTCTTTACTCAGGTGTTTCTGTGGTAGAATGGGCTGCAAAACCTGAGTAGCTGTGGGCATTCGAACAGCAGATATGCAAAGGCAATATTTAAACAATTCTATAAATGAGCTAGAGATGTGTGTCATTGGATTTGAAGCACTATCTAAAGAGTTTTTATGCTGAAAACACTTCCATTGAGACATGAGTCATATTAAGCTGCTTTGTGGCAGATGCTGCAGCTCCTCTTTCATGCAATCTCTTCCTCTGAAAGCTTTGATTGAGAACTAAGCCACATTCAGGGTTTTGTGGTTGAGCCTGGGAGCTTCCTTCAGTAAACTTCTTCCTGAATTATTTGCTGCTGGAGCTCATCACCCATAATAATATTTCCAGAATCTTTCCCCTGTTATCTTCATCTGTCAGGTTGAATTTATCTTTTTGACATGACACACATTAAACACTGTAAAAGAGGAACAAAACTTTCACTGCTCAAGAGGAAGAAGCAGCTCAGAGTGTCCACAGGTCTGCTTTTGCACTTGGTGAAATGTGAAGGACATTTCAGCAGAATTCAGATAAACAGTTTAAAATAAAGAATCCTCTTGTCCACAGTCCATCACCTTTAAGGAACCAGGGCTCTCTTCCCCTGGTTCTCCTTAGCTATGAATTGTCTTAGGCTGAGGGTATCCTACAGAAACAAATGGAAGGATAAGTCTTGCTCAAAATATTCAGCTGCCAGGCAGGCAGCTGGGAATTGCAAGTTAAAACACTCCTGAGCAGGGCAGAACTGAAGGCCATGGTAAATTCTTAAATTAACATAGGTGCAAACCATGCATTCTTCCCTGTTAGGCACTGCTCCTGCTGGGATTGCAAATAAAGGTCTTACCTTTAATGAGCTAGGATCCAGCTATGCAGGAAATGCAAAGACACATTTTAAACGCCTAGGGATGAAAGGAGAGGAAGCTTAAGACAGTCTTGATCTGTATCCCATCTGAAAATAAATGCAAATTATCTTTCTGGCAGATGCTTTTAGAACACTTATTTAAAAAGGAACCCACAAAAATTTTTTTTCTCTATGCTTTCATGAAAATACTAATGAATTGAAAAAAATTCCTTGTGCTGTAAATATAAATGATATATCTTGATATATCTTACAGGTGTCCATAAGTTTTAAAGCCAATCAAAAGAAAATGTTTCAGTAGGCTTAGATTTCCTGTACATAGGTGGAATACATTTAGTTTTTCAACTTCTTAAAAGCTTTTATATATCCCTTCAGTCAATATCACATTGTAAATATATGCCAGTATAAAACAGGCACAATATACTTTTATAGAAGTTGCAAAAATACAAGTTTATATAAAGATAAAAATACATTCATGCTTCACTGTGGTGGAATCAACCACTTATAAATTTGTTTGGTCTAATTTCACAAAATTTCCATGTTTTGTGGTGGTATCAAACCAAGACTGCAGAGAGCTGAAGGCTGATATCAGGTTAAGTGAAAGGGAATCAGAGCCATTCTGCTTCTCTGACTGCCATTATGGTAATGTGATCAGTACCTTGACAGATGCTAAGAAGAATAATTTTGCTGATTGACTTTTCTTCAAACCTAGGCTGTGGGCAATCAAAGAAAATATGAACATCTGGCTGAGCTTTTGATTGCCATGCTCACTGATATAGTGCACCCAAATAAGCAACAATTAGTACAGCTTGTGTCAAAAGACCCATCAGTTAATTCAAATTAAGTCAGAAAAATTGAATCCAATTGGCATTCATGCATATTTGTATGCGTAGTTTAAATAAGAGTCTCCTGCATTATATTATCTTTTATTTACAAGGGAAACACATGCAAAGTTTTGTGGTTTAAGCAAATATTTTCAAAAGCTTTTGGACTTCTTAAAGCCAAACTTCTGGGAAAACTCTGTGTCCTTTGGAAGGACAGTCTAAAAAACATAAAAATGTGCTGGCTCTCTCAAGGTCATATTTCTCACTACTTAAAAAATTCCACAAATTTGGAGAAGTTATTCACAGGCATTTTGTCAGTAGCA
The DNA here is from genome assembly GCA_026261815.1 of Monarcha castaneiventris obscurior. Classification (NCBI taxonomy): domain Eukaryota; kingdom Metazoa; phylum Chordata; class Aves; order Passeriformes; family Monarchidae; genus Monarcha; species Monarcha castaneiventris. The sequence goes on along the minus strand of JAMPIT010000258.1, from coordinate 19,731,617 downwards.
AATACAATAATGCAGAACTGATATTTGGGTAAATTTACTAGCTAAGATGGTGGCCAAGATAACTACCAGACTGTAATAAGAAAGAAAATTCAGAAAGCTGAAGACTAATTTCCTCATGTTTTTGCTTGATTCTGAGTGTAAAACCCTGGGAAAATGTACTTTCTTTTGCAAAAAACTAGCATTCCTGTTGGAATTCTATTTATGGTAACAGTAAATTAGGTTGCATGAGAACCCAAGATTAACACTAATCAAAGGCGAAAGACAAGTTGTGTGCCTGATTTTTTAAAATGAGAAATTTAGGGAAAAAAAAAAGGTCAAATTGATTTTTTATTTAATTCTAGCTCCTTGCAGTAAATAAACTCTAGTCATTTCTTAGATATAGATACCATTGTTTCCAAGTTAAGCTGTTAAAATTTTATTTGCAACTTGGTTATAAAATCTGTTTTTTCTAAAAACATAGTGACAGACTCTCTGGCTGAGGTGCTATCCGTGCTTTACTAACTAGAGGTGAAATTTACTGTAACCTCACCTAGATCTCAGTTAGCTCAATCTGACCTGACTCTAAAATCCTATTATGAAATTCCAGGATTTCTGAAACTCATTCAGATGTGTTAATCTAAAGCCAAATCCAAACCAGTGTATCCCAGACTACACAGGGGATGGGGTCACACTGGCAGCCCCAGCTGCAGCTTTGCTCTCAGACTGGGGTCACATTGCACCTGTAGCCACTGCTCCTGAGTGCCCCGTGTTGTCAGAGCCAGGGAGCTTCAGAGCAGAGCTGGGAATACCTGAAATACTGACAGAGCAGAAGACCATGTCAGAGGAGAAGGTTGGGTGAGGTGGTTGGCCTGGGACTCATATGCTCCATCATCAGCTGCCAATGATGCAATGAGTGTGGCCAAGCAGCTGTTACATTCTTTTATTTTCCTGAGGGTCCACTTTGTTTTGATGCCAAGAAATAGGTTTTCCTAATCACTGACTTCCGTGAATATTAAGACTCAAACACTCTTGAGAACAATTGGATCAATTACTTAGAAAACTTAGCATGCTGCCTTCATAAATCCAGAGTTAGCTTGTGATCCATTACTTCAAACAGTCTTTTAGCAGCTGTTTTCTGGAAGTTCTTTTTCTTTAAAATACTAATGTCTCTTATGCATCCATCTTCTGATTCAGAGGTTAAGAGTCCTCCTACTAGTGTTACCTTTGGAAATATAGTTGATGGAAAATCCCTTAGATAGTCTAATGATATGGTCCAGTTACTCTCAAGTGCACAGGCCCCTTATAAATGCTACTGAAAAATCAATATCAATCCTTCAGTGCCTTCAAGAGATGTGGAGTAAGGGCCATAACAACAGTGATTGCCTCCAGCAAATAACTGTTCAGTGATTATACTGCAGTGGCCTGGAAGTCCAAATCCCCCTCAATAACTTTCAAAATGGATGCATGCTGGGAAATGTAAAACCCCCCCCACAGGCAGGTCAGTAGCTGCACTTTCTAGTCAAGTACCTACTTATTTACTGGGTTGCTCTCTCATTATTGACATAAGATTCTGAAGAAGAAAGTCTGCTAAACAAAAGCTAAGCTGCAAAACAGTAGGTCAGCATTTCAGACATGTTCAGTGCAGCAAAGAGGACTGTGCACCACAGGAGAATCAGCTGGCAGCCCCTGCCTTTGCCTGTTTTATTTAGGAATTTGAAAGTAGACTAAGGAGAATACATTTTCAAAGACTGTGCTAGCAGGGGAAAAAATCACTCCAAAGTGTAAACAACAAAGCACCATTCATAGCTATGGCGTCTGATATTTATTCTGTGAGTAAAGCAGCTGCTTGCTTGGAGTCAGGAAGAGAGGAATACTTAGCAAAGTTTGAAGTGGTGTGGCAATTACTTTATGGCTAAGACTCAGAATGTAATGTCATGGCATTTTCCTGGTTTCCATGGCTTGCACATGAGGAGGTTGCAGTGGACAGCATCAAAAGCTCAGTACAGCCCAGCTGTAGCAGCCACTGCTTTGGCTCTGCACAGAGCCAGCTGCACCACTGGAGTAAGAGACCAGCTCACCTTGCCTCAGGGCATTGCCTTCACATCTCATTATCTTCTGCATGCTGATACTGTACCGAAACTAGCCAACCAACCAAAATGGTTTGCCAAGGCATCAGGGTTTTCTTAAAGTCTGCTCTTTGGTTGAATCCATGCTTGACCCACGTGTACAATTCACTCTCAAAAATTAAAGCCTTGACAAAGTTCTCTCTCTCCACAGAATTCTTGGAAAATGAGTGCCCCATCTTTCCTAAGATAGGAAGTCCTTGCCATACAGAATAGACAACCTTGCTACATTTACACTTCACCCTATCAAAACTTTTAAGCAAAAATTTTGGAAAAAAAATCGTCCACGTGCATACATAGATCTACTGCCAGGGATGTTACTTGCTACTAGACACAATGAAGTAATGATATAATAAAAAAAAAAAAATCTTTGGAAATATAAAGACAGTAATGTTTTTGTATATTAGAAACAGAAGTACAAAATAAAGATTAGAGAAGGAGAAATCCCAGCTGGTTTTTTTTTTATTCCTGCATTGCATTTAAAGTATTTTTATTTCAACCATCTCTCAAATATTAAATTTTATTCCTACCAGTATTCCTACCAATTTAACTCTCTTAGCAAGTTCTGGAAAACAAACCTTTTCTGCAGACATGCTGTACCACCTTGTTGAGTTCTACAGCTCCATTAACCATAATAAAATCATTCTCATGTGTTCTTCCTTCATGTATAATATAGGTTTGTATGAATGCTCATTGCAACTGGAAATACATTGTGCCATCTAGCAGCTGACACTTTAGCAATGCATAAATATTAGAATAGAGAAAAGCCTAATGTGATTTCAGAGCCAGTTTCATTGAAAATTCTCTGAACTGGCCAGTCTCTGTGTGGCATCTGTTCTCACAGGACATTCTGGTAGCTGAGGGGGTTTTTATTTCAAAAACTTTGAGAACAAATGTTATGTCCAAATATATTCTCTGCTATAAGCATTAGGTAGTGAAATAAATTAGACTAAGTACCTGCCCAGGAGTAAAATTAGGTTTTACAGGCGTGAGTGCTACCAGAGGTATCAAACTCAGGGAACCTCTTATGATTTAAACCTCAGTGATTATGGCAATAATAACATACCTTAAGCAAGCTGTTGGCTGAATCAGTCAAGTGAATCTCAATTGTGTGTTAGTGAAGTAATTTTATCAACGAAAGTTGATTTTAGTCCATTAAGACAGGCCTTTTACTTCACAGTGTGTATAGTCATTACATTTCGCTACATTCATTTGTCTTCATTCAAAGGAGCACTCAACCACCTTGGTGCTTATTGCCATTAACAAGATTGTGGTTCACCTTAGTACAGTGTCAAATGAAGTCACAAAGAGTCATGCAGATGATAGCAACAAAAACTGCACCAGCGTGCACAACGTTATCATGCAGATGAGAAATATAAATGAGGGATGAAATGCAATTTAAACAAACACTCAGATGGAAAACAAATATGCCATTGCAGATAAACAATCCTGCAGCAGCTGTACAGGAGTTCTCCCTCATTTGTAATTCTTCCAATGGGATTGAAAATCAGAGGAAATCAGAATTGTTATGCAATCAGGAAATAGCAGATATTTTCACTAAAGCTGTTATATTTCAATGAAATATTATCTTTTACTGACAAGATAAGCATTATGAAACATACAGAGCTAACTGCATGAGCATCCTAAAAGCTTGTGTATTAAAGCTCAAAAGTTCATTTGGCAGAGAGACTAATATGCCTAAAAGCTTTCTGGCTCATTTTAACACCTTCTGTTTTTCTCATCAGTGCTGGCACTGATGTTCAGTTACTATTGTAGCATCTGATCATATTTACAAACTCTTGCTACTTTTCCTCCTTAGAGACCTCATCTGAATCACTTATTTCAATATCTAGCAGATGTTCAAGATACTCAGTTCTTAGAAGGATGCACGACTCTTTAAAACCATGTGAAACACGGCTACAATCTCTAACTACTGTGCCTAAAAAGGAAAATTTTCCTTGAAGACACCGTCTCATATAAGCACCTGCTGCTGGTTTTATCCTCTGAATCAACTTGTGCTGATCATGGAGGATTCAAGATCCCAGACTGGACTAAGCCCACACAGCTGTACAAAGTCCCTGTGTTAATTTTGGCTCCAGCACGTATCGTGTTCAACATTTCCAGCACCACTTTTGATAAAAGTCTTTTACCATTAGTCCTTAGCCTCCAACCTTTTGTAGAAGAAGAAATGCAACTCCTGAGGTCACAGAGTGTAGATGGGAGAGGATAGTTTGGCCTTTTTCAGTACTGAGCTTAAGAAGTTTTAAAAATGCACACTCAAGGGAATTTGCTAACTTGACTGAGAATTCCTCACTTCATGAAAGAATCAACTTTTATCAGCATCTCAGGTTTGCTCCCCAGCTCCTGTATAAAATGAACTCACGGGGTCTGTATACAGCTAATAAGTTTAGTGCTCTTTTAGAAACACAGTGGTTTGTCACTGTGCAGCAGCAGATGACCTGCTGAGGCCAGATCAGATCAGTGTTTTAGAAACACTTGCAATTTTCATTTTCTCTGAAATTAAGAGTAAAAACGTCTTCAGGAAACATCTTCATTAAGGATGGGTTCCTATACACACTCCTTTCTGTACACCTTAATCTCCTTCCACATTAGCCATAGGGGAGTTAATAGGATGCTCAAAGTGAACTTCAGGAGAACATGCATAAGCAGCAGGTAGGTTAGAAGAAATCACCCATCTCTCACTGGCATGGCAGTCACATGATGAGGTGAGCATGGATTCCGAGCTGAGAGGAACAAGAGTGATGCTATCCAAACTCAGAATGCCTCGATCCATCATCAGGGTCAAATCACAACTGTTTCCCACCAGCAAGAGAGACCAGCCCCAGCTACAACCACCACAAACTGTAATTTTTTGAGTAAGCAGAAGTCCAGTAGATGATCTATGTCCATGTGTGGAAACTAAGCTCTTATAAGCTATATTTCTGATGCTAGCACACATTTTTTCTAACTTGTTTTATAAGACTAGCATTGGAACCAGCTTTCTCTTTGAAGAGCTTCTCAGCTCTCTTCCCTGCCTGCCCCTCTACACCACTTTTCCAGAAATATATGCCCATGTATTCATATTTGCTGTTTTAAACCCACACTGGGACTACTTGAATCAAATCTCATCTGCTGAACTGCTAACTGTTGAACTAATGTGGTTTTTTCTGTGTATATCTGTATGTACCTGCCTTGTCAAATTCCCTGACCAATGTGTGTTACCAATAACTAACCCCTGTACTCCCTGCAGCTGCACCTCTCAAGAATCTTGGCCTATTCTGCTCCCTGAGGAGAAAGGAAAAGCATCAACGTGACATCCCACTCCCCTTGAAATCTCTCTAAATCAGGAACAAGTTCATGCAGGACAGTTTGCTCTGATTCTGTCAGTGTTTACACTTAAGGCAGAAAGGGGCTGACTCTGATGACTAATGGTACAAGGACACTAATATATAAAACTGTATCAATTAAAGGGAAACATCTACCTTAATATATTAATACAAGAATATAGGCAGAAATCTGAAAACCCTTTTTGTTCTTCCCAAATTAGATTACATATATATCATTATAGTCATCATTTTATGGGTATGTGGAAAAAGAACATATGACTGACCTTCAAATCAACCCTCAGCTTGACAGCTTAGATCGATGTATTATCCAGACCTCTATTTCTCATTCTGTTTCAACTGTCAAATAGAATTTGTTTGTTATAAAGAGGAACTCTCCAATAACAACAGAAAATAAGATACAGGCAGCCACCTTGCAATGTACCTGTTCTCAAAATTCTCTTTGCTTTTTAAAGAACCCCACATTTCCAGGGTGCTTGCATGAATGGCATCCTCATCTCTCAGACTGGAGTATTCATAATGAAGTGAGATCAACTGTTTACAATGTCCTGAAGGACGGGGAATTGACCTAAGTCACAGATAAATGGCTTTTTCTTCTCTGTGTGGGAAGGTCATCGGAGATCTCAGATCATAGCAGGTCTTAGGTCATAGAAGGGTGTCAGTTTCAACAACAATGTAAACCAGAGACAGAAACTTCAGGACAAAGACTATAGCTTAACTGCAAAATAAGCACACAAGTGGTTTTGCCACCACTTTTTGAAGTCCATTTTACTTCTAATACAGTGTTTAAAAAAAGAGTCTTGAGAATGCTTGAGAAATTGTAAAAAACCCACCATACTCATAAATCACAGCTTCAGATGGCCAGCATTGTAACAAAGCAAATTATTTTTAACCCAGGGTACCTTCAAAAGCCATGAATGTCACTGACATTCCCTTGTTGTGAAGCCAGGTAAGGAGTGGGTTTCTGAAGTCATTGTTATGCCCTAACAGACTTGCATTCATTGCAGGAACTGTCTTTTGCTGAAGTACATAAGCAAGCCTTGGGGAAGAGCACATGCTGGGGAGGTGTCCTTAGGCCAGCAGTAATTAGCTCCCCTAAGAATCCTGTAGCCACGAGGTGCAGTCAGCATTACGTAATGTACTGCACTTTGAACATGTAAAAGGATTTCAAAGAGCTCACTGGTACCAGATTATCCACTACACTGGGATTTCTGCATTGCTGTTTTCAACTCTTTATACAGAACTATAAATAGATATTCAGTCAAATTTGTAAGTTATTTTTGTCAACCAGTTATTATACTTATTACTTGAAACCCCAAAACATAAGTTTTCACTAGGAATATCCCTTTCGTGTAAGGAAACAAAAGTTTGTTTTCATTTATAAAGGAGCCTGAAAATCTGTTCATTTTTCTTGTTCCACTTGTTTGCTCCTTAAAAAAAGTTTGTGGTCAGCATAAAAGAAGAGAATTCATAGAAGTAACTCATTTTTTCTTCCCTTATTATACTGCAAGATTCAATGAAAAAAATCCAACAAACCACAGGATTTTGTCAGCTTTTGATAACAGGACAACAGAACAGAAATGTAAGCTGCAAAAGGCTTTCTTTTCCTCCAAAAGCTCAAGATGAATATGAAAGTGATAGTCAAAAAACCAAGTTGAAGGGGAGTCACACAGACATCAGAAAAAACCTTTTTCTCAAGGAAGGTAATGCTGCTCAGGGTCAGGTTGTTTAGCAAGAACACCTCAGAGCAAAACAAGGCCAGGACTGGCTAGACCAAGTTCTAGTAACAGCACCACCTCAAGTGAGGGCCTGGAGTTGATAATTCCCAGGAGACCTTTCCAAGCAAAATTTCTCCTACTGCAGTTACTGAAACTACCCAAGAAACATCGAGAAAAGAGATTATAGGATTGTTGCAAAAAGGTTAAATATGGTAAACCCCTTAAATACAGAAATAAAACCAAATATTGAAATTCTAATGCAAAAAGAGCAAAGCTTCAATTAAGGAAACATATGCATTCCTCAAAGCCACACTAATTTTGGGCTTTACACTGAGTTGTACGTACTAAATGGAAGCTAAGAAGGGACCCACACCTTTTTTTTCCTTTCAAGTCACCCTAACAGGAATCAGATACATTTACTTTATCACAGCAAGAGTCTGTGGACAGATAAAGTATTTAATAAAAGTTACTCAAATGATCTGTCATCTGCATTTCAAAAATAAACACGTAATTTTATACAATAGAAATCCTTTCAAGATAAGTATTATCACTTCAACATACTTTTCTTCATATAAGATTTTCCTCCCCAAAATTTCAACATTTCAAACTTCAAACTGTAACAAGAAATTTTCTTTGATTTTCCCTGTTCAGCACTGTTTATACTCAGGCATTCAACTCACTGTTTTACACTAGCAGAGTTTGTAAGAGGTTGGATGGGCTGCTTGTTCCGCAGGTAAAAATTTAAAATATACTAAATTCCTCTCTAATACTTGGATCAGTGTATTCCCAACAGGCAAGAAACTGTTACTTTCCTCTATCATCCTGAGAGCACACCTTATTGTAGACATGCTGGAGATAGAGCCCAGCATGAAACCCATCTTCCCTTCCTCACAAGCACATGCCCAACCAGCTTACAAGATTGTTCTACCTCTTTAATGAATAAATAGATCATGATTCCACTACAGTTTCAGATACAGCAATTTCAAGTGACTTGGTTTTGGTGTAAGGGGAAGAATTGGCTCAGGCTGCAACTACTCATAATTTTAAAAATTGGAGATTCATGGCTCATCTTGTGTACCAGCCAATATCAAAGACATCACATCTGTAGCAATAATATTGTTCTTGCACAGGGATTTTCCCATATTTTCAGACTGGAACCTAAAGAGAATGATGTTTGAATCATGGAGATTTCACTAGGAAACCAAAAAAGGAGACCTGCATTAACCCGACTCAGATTTCAGTGCCTATATCAATTCCCTACATGAAACAAGTGACCATCTGCTTCACTTGCCCATAAGCAATACTAATATCTCTCCCCATCTCCCTATTCATCCCCCTTCCCCCCTCCCTGCTTAGCTTTAAATCCTTATCTTCATATAGCATGACCCACCTATTTTTAACTCATGTCTTCCAAATTTCCACTTGGCTGCTCACCTCAACATATGGTAGATCTGCTCACTGGTGCTGCAGACCTCCTATCTGGGACCATTTATGAACCATCTTGTAGCTGGCACAGTCATTTACATGTCTTAAAGGCATTTTCAGAATGTCACCACCTCAGAATATATCCTCAGAAGCTATAGCCAGATCTACTTAAAGCTCTTGATCTTAAATTTGTTCACTCTGTAGTGAGTCATAATTTCAAAAGTTAAAATAAATCTTGATGCTAAGTCTGGTATTATCATTCTAATCATCCCATTCTGACCATTTGATCTGGAAATTTCTCTTATATTGAAAAGTAGGGATGTGTGAGATTAAGAAACTCTTTAGTATTTATATTTCTTCCCCCTCCAAAACAAGAGGAAAGATACATTTCTACTCTTAATTTCTTCCACCCTTAATTTATTTCGAATACTAGATTCCCTCTCTCATATGTCCAGTGAGAAAAGTGCAGCTAATAAGTGTTTTCCTTTTAAAAACAAAACATAAGGATGTTTCTGAGCTTAGAGGGCCTTATTGCCGAAGTTTGGGTCTCTAGTGATTATCTTAGAGCTGTTCAATAACGATTATGGGTTTCATATAAATGTGTAAAGTCCTTCTTGTACATAAGCCAAGAAACAATGCAGAGCTGCTCATCTGAGCTTTTCTAATTGTTCTTATACCAGCAGCACAGGAATTAGTGTAGATAGGTTTGTCATAATACCTTGTTGTCATTTTTTATTTAACAATTGCCTCTTGAAGCTAAGCAAACCCTGGAGAAGAATAAAGCTATGGTGAATACAGATGCAACACTAATTAACAGACATGCTAAATATGAATTTTTTAGTAAGAATTTAAAAAAATTATTGGCATGTCAAGAATCCAGGAAATACTTGGAAAAATCAAGTTTTATTTCCTTGAAAATCTGACACTCTGCTCTATCAGAATATATTGAGCTGAAATGCTGGGCAGCAAATTAAAGCAAAGGCTTTAAAAGGCTTTTTTGTGTGTGCTCCTATGCATTATTTCTCTGGTGTTGATGCTTACCTCAGCTGCCCTTTGGGTAGACTGAAGAACTTGGACAAATTTATAAACATACCAGTAATTTCTAGGCTCTAAAATAATGCAGTACAAAGTAGTAGCAGCAGTCATCTGGAACAGATTTACTGATTAGGCAGCCCAAGTTAATTATTAAACACAAAGTAGTTTTAACACTGCTGCCTCATGTTTGTAAGCAAAACAAAGGAAACATCAGCAACATATGTACTTTGACATGTTTTCATACTCTGAAGAATGCCAAACCATGTGTATATAAGAAATGGCTAGAGAAACTCATCTGAGCTCCTCTGCAGGAAAAAGAAGTTAGTAAAGTCAAAAGATTAATAAAAAACAACTGGTTCCACTCCAATATTGTCACAAGATACCTGATACTGCTGTCCTCAAGTAACTAGGAGTTTAATCCTGGCTCAGAGGTGAGGTCTGGAGGTAGATACAGAGATTTTAGTAATCCTCCCCTAGTACTGCTTTTACTGTGCTAATATTAGTGCTTTTTTTCCATCATGTGGTGTCCTTAGGGTCAGGCCGTACCTAACCCAAATATCACCCAAAAAGGAAGCTATAATGGAGATGATTGATTTGATTTGTCTTTATCTAGTGAATTACTTCATCCTGCACTCACTTTATTTTTGCAATTTCCTGAACCAAGAGAATGAATTATTATTGCCAAAGGAGAAGGAGAAGAAGAAAGGGAGGGGTAGAGAGAATGGAGAGGGAATCTTCATTTGTCTGCATTTCTCTGTATCTCAACTTCTGCTTTGCATTCAGATTGATTCGGTGCTAAAAAATCCTCATTAATAAATAAAAGCAACCTTCTAACTCTGTATTGCTTTTAGTCCTGAAGAACATCAAAAGACTGCGCAAACTTAAAGTAAAATGCAATCAATTACCAAGCTCTGGGGATTATTTCACCAAAGCAATTGATTTAACTTCACCACTGCAGCCAGCTTTCATTGGAAACATATCAGCTATTTAAGAGCACACTCATAAAACAAGATAACAAATTACCTCAACATTTCCTAGGGAATAACCTTTCAGTCTTTCACTAGAAGAAGACAGGTCAAAAATCACCTTTTTTTTTTTTTCACTTCATATGATCTCTACTATACCTACAAGAAATGTATTATGAAAGGGAATCCAACTGAAGATTTCATACACTAGAATGTATGGCTTAGGATTCAGTAAATACATAATAGGATCTTTAACAACTGCATACAACAAGGATTGGGAGTTGTCACATCAAACTACATTTCTACTTAACAGCATGACAGGAAATAGATTTCAGTAAAAAAAACGACTCAATTCACAAATGTAGGGTTTCAATCAGTGAAGATATTCTATCCATGTGTGATCTCAGAGGGAGTATATGCAGGAATTTGAGGACTGACATTTGTCTTGACAAAATGGAGAGTTCTGAGTCTGACAACAGGCACTACCTAAGAAGGGAAGGAAATGTCTAAAACATCTTATCCAAAGTAACTTGTTTATTTCTTGGTCTTGCCACACATTTTTTTATTCTCTCAAATGAGAAAGTGATTCCTTTTCTTTCTTTCTCATGGGCTAGGGCCACATCTTACTTTCACTGTGTATCTAAAGGGACAATGCTCTCTGTTGGCACTGGTGCCCTTCAGACACTTCCCACACTAGTAACAAGCAAATTCTATTAACCTTTTCTCAAAAGTGCTGAAAAATCTGTAATTGCCATTACAACTCAGCAAGACACTGTGAAGTTTTTCACTGTGTTGTTGGTTTTGAGAAGCTACATAACATCATACAAAAATGAAATAACTTAATTTCCACCACCAATTCCTCTTTTTAACATTTTTCCGTATGTGGATCATCTGCCTTGTATTCCCATGATCAGATATTGAAAGTAAGCTTTAAAACTTAACTTTTCTCACAAACCATAATGCCAGGGACTAGAATCCTTGTCATGACACAGGGTTTTGTCAGGGAAATCCAGCAAGATGAAACCATCCAAGCAAACACAGTTACATAGAGGAGCATAAATAAGTCATCATACACCCAGCTGGACAACACAGGAGCCCCAGGTGCTGAGTAGCAGCTGCCATTCTGATGGAAGTGCTCACTGAAAGCCGCCAGCGTTCATGCAGTGAGCTGGAAATGCCTGACTCCAGGAACAAAACAGGCCAGAAATTGCCAAGTGTCAAGAACACAAAGTGCAGACCACCAGCAGCACTTTAAAGCTCCTGTAATTCCTGAAGGTCTGCTTGGAATGGTATTCCTCTTGAAATGTGCCAGCCCCTGGGCCTGCCTGACCTCTGCTGCTGCTTTGTGGAGTCAGCTGTACCAGCACACAGGTGTGAAACAGCACTTGCCCTGCTTGTAACCATTCAGAAAGAAAAAAGGCTTATAAATATTGAACTAGAGTCCCAGATCCCAGTGTCTCAGGGCAGGTGGGAACATGACAGTGCACAAGTCTGTCTAAAAGCACACAAGGATGATACAGGTAACAGCACTTCTCTGAATGAAAATTTTCACTGGCTTTAGTAACAATGGCCCACTCAGGTTTTATTTTCTCCCCCTCAAATCAGAATTGTGCTCAAATCAGCAGTGTTCTAAAGAAAGAGTACAATTTGAAATTTAATTCAATCCTTATTTGATGTGTATTAACATGTGTAAAGAATTGCCTTCACGAAGGCAATTTTTGATGGTTTTTCATGTTTGTTTTCATTTTTTCTTTTTTTTCAGCCAAATGTGTAACACAGTACTGATATTTAATCATCCTCAGAGATTTTATCGTCCTAATTCTTGAAAAATAAAAAATTGTATTGATGTGTACTCTAGATACCTCATGATTTAAAGAAGAAATTTAGCATTCATGACTGATATTTTTAACTTTCCTGATGATACTACATTTTCATGCAGCAGTTGAATACCCTCTAAGTATATAGGACATACCCAAGCACACAAGAAAAGGAAATTAAGGTTGTCTGTAAGGTGGCATTTCTATAAGCAGAAATAAAATGTATGACAAACTAGTGAAAGAGTCACAGAAAGACATTTGGCAGCACTGGTTATGCCTGAAAATAATCCAGCTGCCATCTTATTTTCGACAGTCACAGGAATATGACTGACTTTGATCTAAGAAGCTGTCATCAAAGAGATCTGAAAACTTGGTAAAGTACAGAGAAATCAATGTTTCAAACCCAGCCAAACTTCAGCTTGGATACTTGGGGGACACAGCAGAATAACTGACTGGTGTAAAAGAACTAGAAAAGTTAAGTTACTCAAGATATTACTGGATTTGTCTGTTTGTTCTGTCACCCAGTTTGCACACATGAATATTTTGTTCACTGTACTGTTATTAATTCTTTTTCAAGTTAACAGATAAAATGGACTCAGTGCTTCCACTTTTGGATTAACATTTTTCCTCACTTGCAGACATTGTATTTAGAAAATAATTTTTTTCTGCTAAACGTCTTCACCTCCCAGTACCATTTCTATTTATGTATACTCAAGTGTCTAACTTCTGCTGGAATGGACACTTCAAAGAAACTGCCACATTTATTTTATGGAAAATGCCTCTGAATATACAGTCCAAAAGGCTTAAATCACTTCTGGGACTGACAGACAACACTGTTGCCTCACATTTTCTCTGTGGCTGTTTCCTAATTGTGGAAGTTGTGGTGCCCGTGTCCGTAAGCCATTTAGAAAGCTTTGAAAATGTAACCTGAGGTCTCCTATTCCTTGCTCAGCTCCAAAGAATTCTCCACCTTCTCATATCATTTCTTTTACATCTATGACTTCCAATTAAACTTACACTAAACAATTTTTAAAAATATATTGCTTTAAAATTATTGAATTCCTCTTTTTGTTTTATGCTCCCTCAAGGAATGTTTTAAAGACTGTACTTACATATAGTATTTTGCAATTTCTTGGGCATGTTGAGTTTTAAAAGTGATCAGGTTTCAATTACCAATAATGACCTTGCAGGACCTCAATAATTACCACAATTCTCAGAGGGTGCTTATTAAACTTTTAGTGGTTTTTCCTCTTATTTAAGAAACTTTATTCTTTTTGCACAAAAAAAAAAAAAAACCCACCAAAAAACTAGATTATTTCAAGAGGACTATTTATGCCTAAAGCTACTTACTGATGATAAAAGAGAAGCACTGTTTGCTCATATTTTATTTTTCCATATTTGCAGCTATTTAATATTCTGCCCTACCTTGCTATGTACTAAATACTTTCGCAGCTTTTAGATGCTTGATGTTATAATTTTTAACAGTTCTTATATTCATTTCTGGTGACATCAGATGTCATTTTAATCCTTAATTTTATTGAAATAAATGTTATTTTTTTCCTTATATCATAATCACCTCTAACATCTCACAGTAAACAGCAGGTGGTTCTAATCAATCTCCTTCCATCCATTACTTATTCCCACAAACATTGTCTTTTAAAAGTTCTGTGGGTTTGGAACGATACATTGCATAAAACTGTCACGTCATTTTCATTTCTGATGATCCATTATTACAAGATACCAGATGTTCACTACTTCTTCTTAATTACCATACTTAGGGCTTATGTCTTAGAACTAACTGAGATAATCTTTGAGATAATCTTTGATCTGGGTATTTTCTTCCAACCCTGGGAGGACACAATACTACATTACCTCAAGTTATGCTCACACAGTATTTAGAAATTGCTCACAGGATAAGGAATTTGATTGTTTGAGCAGCAAAAAGAAGTCTGCAACAGCTGCTTTTCCATACATTCCTCAACCTCCTGTAGCCCATAGGACTACTCAAGTCCTACGTGTGTTGAAGAACTGCCTTCTTAAACCAGGGAAAACAAGTTTTTGTCAGATAGGAAAAAATATACATACAAGAAAATATAATGCTTAGTCCTGAAGGATATCTTATTTTAAATATTGATTCTTCTCCCCTAGATCTTTGCAGCTTTTACCAGAAATTACAAAATTTTTGAACCAACATTCTGGTTGTTGTCCAAAAAAATACTTCTTTCAAAGAAAATTAGAATTAAGAATTTTTTCAAAAATTTTAAATTAAATTTTTCTTCCAGTAAGTATTTCTCAAAATAGTGGATATCGTAGCCAGCATGTTGCTTACAGCCTGATTTGCTGAGCCCATGCTGCTGGTATCACACCACAGAAAGCCTCTTTCCAGAAGGCATTGTCTCTCTTGACCACTGGGAAAGAAATGCTTAACAAGTCCCTGCTGGATTCTGCAGCTCACAGGTCATTAGGGCCAAAGTCTCTCACAGTGATCACTTTCTCCACCAAGAGTTGCAGAATTTTCAGACTAGCACTCCACAGCAGTGTTAATGTTATGGATTAAAAAAAAAAAAAAATTAGTTTGAAGCAGATTTAAGAGTTAAAAGCATATTCAGCAGTGCTATTTTTAAATTGCCAATTAAGCATAAAAGTCTGCTTTAACTTCTGAGGTAAAGAAGTAGAAAGAACTCATCTTCAATGGGAGAGGGAAGGTCTGTCTCTAGAGACTCCGCTGCTTCACCCAAAGCCATCCAGAAAACACTGTGTGCCAATCAGCTCAGTTCCACTGAGTGCTAAAAGGATGAACAGGCAGATTTATATTGCAAACTGAGACTGAACCAGGCAGTTTGGAAGCCTGGCTTCCTTTCCTTGCCAAGTTCTCCCTAACCCTAGCTAGCTGTGCACTGCTTCACCAGCCCTCAGTTTTTGTCCTACTTTCAATTGTTGTTTTGAATGGCACTAATACAGGAGTGCACACAGTGGAACCTTCCAAGAAAACTTCTGAAACATTTAATTGGTAAAAATAATACATATTTCATTGTCTAACATTCGACCTACTGCAAATAAAACATACCTTTGTTTTCTGCAGAATTATTATGTCAACTATGAAGTCAGTTGTCTCTAATACAGGGCCATACCTTGGGATTTGCTTTTGTGATTATATTTTCAATGTAACTTTTCTAACAGGGTATTTAAATCATAGTTCTGAAGTTCCCAATCAGAAGTCAGAAGTGTTTATTTGCAAGAATTCAGGTGAATAATGAAAGATTATCCAGAATTAAAATATTTAGAGTAGTTAGCATAGAAAACAAATTAAAAATATTTTTTCTTAGAAAGAAAAAAATCACCTATTCAAATAGATTATGATTATCTTCCATTCAACACTCTCAAAGCAAATTTTTCAGGGGGTGTAAATTGACATGGCTTCACTAAAACCAGTATGCTTTGCAAGTCTACAGGCTGGAGTTGTAATCCTTCATTATCCAAGTGACTTCTTAATACAAGTTTACAGCCCTGGTATGGTTCTGAAGCATCATTTTCCATTTATTCAGAGACTCTCAGAATTCAACAATTTCCAGCCATTCTAATAGCTCTAATTTCATGACAGTTCTTCATAATTGGACCCCAAATTACTCAAAACTGCAAAAAAATCACCTGCATTTTTGAACCTACACATAAAGTTCCACCCTGATTTATGTATTTCTTAACTCTGCTGCAGATACCTGAGGGCTAAGTCTGCTGTAGTTTGCACTAATATGGATGATCTCACCAGATCATGCACATACAGATTCTTCAACAGCTTAAACAAGCACTGTCATGGTTTCTAGTCTTGCAACAGGAACCATTCTGCTACCAGCATCTTTACACTTCACAGTTTTAAGTATTTCTATCTTATGGGAAGGATTGTTCAGATTCAGTTCTTCTCTGCAGCAACAATAGATCAGTGTCATTCACTGACACAGACAGTTCTACCCTGTGTATCTGAAGCCATCAGTACTGTTTTCCTGGGATGAGGCTTTTGCTCATCACTTCCAGCTAAGTGAAATGACTGGTTTGGCACAATGTCTCTACAGAGTGCCTCACAAACCCTCCCAAAAGGGACACACCTGAGACAAGCCTGAAAATGGGGAAGGCTTTTCAAAAGCAGGACTGTTGCAGGTAGAGCTGCAGAGAACTTGCAGTGCTGCTGGCCTGTAGGCAGAGACAGATTGCACTAATTTAGATAGCTCCTTGGGGCTTTCAAAATTATGCCATGGGTCATTCCATGGGTGTGAGTTATGAGCTGCAACTCTTTGAAGAACAGCATTGAATTTCACCTCAATGTATAGGCTCTGCAGCCTGATATATATCATGTTGACAGAGTCACTTCTTTCAAATCAGAGCTCTGTTGTTCAAGTCAGTGAATTCAGAACTTATTCAGGTTAATATCTGGGCCTAGTCCCTAATTTTCTGAATTTGGTAGGCATATCTAATATAATTCAGCTCAAGCTTTTATTCAGATTACTATGTTTTTATTTCCTACACTATTTTCTTATATTTTTATATTTCAACCACACAGTAAATAACCTACTGTAAAGAAAAATCCTACTGATGAGTTCATTACTTAGTTTGCAAAGCTGATGCTCATTTCTAGCATATGAATATTCAGGACTAGATAGTGAACAAGCCTCAGCAGGGAGGAAAAAAGGTGATGAGGAAGAAGTCTTTACCTGACACATTATGCTAGCCTCATTCTGCATGTTTTAGCTTTTCATTCTAGTGCCTTCCATTTTTTTTATTACCTCATATTTTTTTTCTCAATTTTTGCACACTGATCAAACACTCACAATTTGTCTTTCATACAGAATGATACTGCAGTCACATTTTCCATCAAACCATTGCCATGGGAATAAGCAATGGTTATTTCTCTTACTAGAGCATGTTAAAGTTAATATCAGACACCAAATAGTGAACCCAAGGAACAAACAAATTACCATCAGATTAGACCTCTGATTTCTTCTGACCCAAAACGTTCCTTCAGGTAACATTGGAGGTGTGTAAAGATTTCTCCAGGTGATCTTCAAGTCATTCAAAAAATGAACCAATTATTTCTTCTACCAATATGCCTTCATTAAGGATAAAATACATTCTAATTTGATACAAGAGTTCAGTCAAAGACAGACTCTGCAAGGCATTCTGGACAACAGTAGTCACAGTTCCATAGACCCTTGCTAATTATGGACTTGGCACCAAGATTTCCCCAAATGAAAAAACACAGGAGCTGCATCCTTGTCTAGGTTGGCCTGCAGAGTGAGAAGTCGTAAGAGAATGATGAGAGGCTCAGAGACTCTTTGCAGCTTGGCTAATCCTTCAGGGGAATCAGGGAAAGGCTGCACAGAGTACCATAATCCCAAATCACCTCCCAAAAGGCCTTCCAGGAAAAGTGTGGAAGTGAATGATTTTGCCACCAATATTGTGCAGAAATTTTCACACTCTGCAGCTTACTCCAATTCCCTAAAAAATTTGCTCCTGCCACTGTCCAATCTTGGCGCACTCCTGCAAAAAAAAGCCCCCATTTGCATTCCTGGTTTTAAACAGCCTTAGAATTTTGTGTATCCAGGAAGGCAAGAAACAAGACTTGGAATGTGCAAGGGCAAGACCTTTCACATCTTTCAAAATTGCCAATCAGTAATAACCAGCAAAAAGATGAAGTCTCAAATCCATCATTTTATTTCAAATTGGTTTGTTTCCTCTCCCAATTTTTCAAGTTTCACAGGGCTTTGTAAATGCAAAGCCATACATTGAGTTCCCATGTTTTCCACAGAAACTGAAAAGCCTGAAACACAACACCGGATGCCTATTATTGCAGGACATTTGGTTTGTGGGATGCCTTACAAGCCAGATGCACTATTTTTCAGTATCTTATCTCACCTTTTTGCTCCATTTCACATGGCACTTCACTAGGCATTCCATCAGCATTTTTCCTCCTTTTCTTCTTTGCAGCTTGGGAAACTGAGATAAAGTTACTTCAGAACATATTCAGCTACCAGGATTGATTTTGTTAAGGTTTATGTATACAACATGCAACTACTGCTATTGGTATAAATTATTTCTTCTGCTTTACCTTTTACTGAAGTATTGTAATTACTTTATTACACAAAAGTACTAAAATCAGCTATTAGATTGATATACCAGAGTAGGACTACACCAATTTTTACAAAATTAGTAATTGGTGGACTTGGTGTAATGGTATATATTATCTGGCTTCCATGGAATTTTGTTAGCTGTTATATTTTTGCTATCAAAACCATAGTCTGATAAATGCTCCTTCCTAATCCCTCCCCAAAAAATAAGCTTATTTTCCAATCATTGTGACTGGTTCTTATCAGCACAATAAGGCCCCCCCCCCCCCCAATAATATTTCCTTGAAACTTAAAGTTAACTAATACCTGCAACAGCCCATAATTTCTAAATACAAAATAGTAGAAATACAGTTCAGTGTGCAAAATCTATTCAAGGACACATTTTCCTGGAAGACTTTTATTCCTCCCATTTCTCCAATTTCTGAATATAACAACTAGAATCTGAGGCAGGACTAGAGCAAAACCACTTTGATTGTACTTTAATACTCCTCAAAGAAATTTTGTCAGACACAACTTGTTAGTCAGTGTCCTCTTCTTGCAAATCAATAATAGAGGTTGCAGTATTCAAAGCACAAAAGGACTGGAAATTGGCTTTCTTGGAAAAAATATGCCTCTGAGTCAACCCTCAGCATCTCTTTTCAAGGCAGTGCCCCTTTGCTTCAAGTACTGTACTCTGCCACTTCCACAGCAGTGGCTCTCTGCTCAATCCATCTCCTGCCATAGCATGTATTCAACTCCCACAGCTTCATTAGAACAAGATTTCC
This sequence comes from Monarcha castaneiventris obscurior, assembly GCA_026261815.1. Classification (NCBI taxonomy): domain Eukaryota; kingdom Metazoa; phylum Chordata; class Aves; order Passeriformes; family Monarchidae; genus Monarcha; species Monarcha castaneiventris. The sequence continues at coordinate 19,712,331 of JAMPIT010000258.1, read as the reverse complement.
TTTTATTCATGCTATGAAATGACTAATTTCTGTCTGGATTTAGATCTACATTTTGTGACAAATACTAATTTGTAGACTACATGCTAAGCCTAATGATTTTGATTTCTTCATTTTCATGTTAGAGTCAGCTTCTCTGTTCCTAGAACAGGGTGGCTGTATGAACCTTATTGACTCCAACTAAACCTTATTTGCCTCTGAAAAGCAGGAAAGCTGAGCTGGACCCTTCATCCATCACTAATTAACTCTAGAAAGCTGTTAAATAGCTAGACTTTAATATCTAGTTTAGACATAAATTAGTCTTTGCATTTCTCATTAGAAAGCGTTCTTTTGTCCTTCAAAGACATTTGTCACTGATCTTGAAGTTTGTCACACTTTGTATATAATCAGTTCCTTTGGCAACTATCCCTTTGTTATTTCATTGGTTTGAAGCTACTAGCCTGTTCTTCAGCCACCTTTTCTGACTGGGTTAAGCAGTCCAATTTTTTCTTATATCTGTTGAGACTTAAGCAGGTAACTGAAGAAAGTATATTTCCAATCTAGTGGATTCCTCCTGTTTCTTCCCCTTGTCTTGAATTACATTCCTAGACATGGTCTTCTATTTCTCATCCTTGTCCTCACCTCAAGGGAGGTTGTGATTAAGCTCTAGAGAGAATTGGCAGAGAATTTCAGGAGGTGGCCAGGCACCAGTCAGGGACACCACAATGTACACAAGCTCTCTCCAGGAAAGTTCTGTGCACCTTTGCAAGACACAAGTCACTTCTAACTTGCATTTCTATTGCTTGGGTTAAAAACATTACCTTCCTTTGCCTTGCAAGGTCATAGTGTTTTAAGCAGCTGTGATTTAGATCTAACAGCTGTAATAATTTCTTCTTGCTGAGAGTCCAAAGACACACAGGCATTCAGTTTGGGTGACAAACTCAGATGGTGTAGATTTCAGATTCTATACATCTTGTCTGCAGTCTCCCTTGTTCTGGTTCAATAGTAGTTCACATGAGATTTCAGGCTTGGTACAATTCATGTTTCACTGCATTCCTCCTATGGACCCTGCAAGATCTGACAACCCCGAGAATTTCTGTTAATGAGACAGATGCTTCATCTGCTATCCCATCCTCCTCAATCCTTTAGCTTCTTAACTGCAACTAAAAATGAAAATTATTCCTAAGCATTCTGCTTGACAGAGAATAGGGTTTTGAGAGATACAAGAACTAGCATACCAAGCCTTTTCTAGGAAACAGTAAGCCTTTCCGTCTAACATTTTTCAGGATTTTCTCTCTCACCTCTCAAAAGGTCTAGATTGCCAAAGAACCTAATAAGTAGTATTTTTTTTTTCACTGAATCTTTATGTCCTCAAACATCTCTACAGTTACAGTTTTAATTGCTATTCTCCTTCACAACTTGTTACACAGAAGAAACCAAGGACTGTTTCTACATACTTGAAAGGAACCACTAGATTCCTATCAGTGCCAATGGCAGAAGATCAAGTCTTCAGGCCCAACAACCACTATAAATTCAGCTGTCCAGTGGAATCTGCACTGAGACACAAGATAGCTACTAAGCTTTCAGGGTTCTTTTCTGAGAAAAGAACATTTCGTTCCTTTCTGGTTTAGGAAAGCATTCCTAAACTAGAAACAGCTTATCTCGCAGTTACATATCAAGTACTGGGGAAAGGGCAGGCAATACCATAGCCTGCAGCTTCTACTGTAAGAATACTTAATTCAAAACAAGGTTTTCAGCATGGCCAGTGGGAATTTCATTTCCTAGAAAGGAATTCAAGACATCCTAGGTTTAAAAACAATTTAAGTTGTAGGTTTTCCACCCAGGTGCACCAAAACACCATTTTTGCTGCATGCAAAGCACTTGAACAACTGTATGTTCCAGACCTTGATGTTTCTGGGGCTAAAAGCTTTGATACACTAAATTAGTTGCCTGTTTCCTACCTTGCCTTCCAACCCACCTTTTTTGAGCTTCCAATTCGCACTTTTTTGAGCTGCAAGTATCATCTTGAATGAGATGGAGCCATTTCTTTCCACCTTAGTCTCCCTAACCAGACACAGGTTATTCAGAACTAAAGTATCTCTCATAACAAACCTACAAAACAACATACGTAATTATTCATTCTGACATATCTTTAATCAGTGGATATCCATTCTTTTATTAACTAGTAGCAGTGCTAAAAATGTTGTACTGAATAAGCACCATTAGCAAGATGGAAAAAACTCCCCATAATTTTTGAAGCACATCAGCTTGTTACAAAACACTGCTTTTTCCTATTCAACCTTGACCACGGTGAGAACTTGTTAGTTGTCATGGCAATAGAAGCATTCAGGTGGTAGGAAAGAGAAATTAGCATATTCCAGTTGAAACTGCTCTGGTAGGGTGTGTGCTCGGGAACATTTATATACCAGGCAAAGATTGATAGTATTTACATTTTGATGTAGTTGAATGTTTTGAAAAATCAGTCAATGTGATTAATGTGAGTTTTTTATTATCTGCTATAACTTTATCCAGCTGTCTTTTGCAAGATTACACCAGTGGCTCACTAAATATCTTTTTAAAATCTATTCTGGTAAAATAAATAGTAAGTAAATTAGTATTATTTTTTTCCCCAAAGCCATTGCAAAAAAATATCAACAGCAAAACAGTAATGTATAGCTGATTTTCCAGGAGGCTATTTGACATCACTCTGTGTGTATCAGAGAGTTAAACTTACTTTTACAAACAAAGCAGAGCAATACCTTTACTTTCAGAAAGTCTTTGGAGCTTTTAATAAAGCTAGCTTGAAGCTATAAAAGTTGGAATAACTAGCATCTGGCCTTTATTGTCAGAGCATTTCATTTAGAAAAATTCATGTGTGATCATATGCCAGTAGACATTTTCTGGCTTAGGACATACATATCATTTTTTTATTGTAGAAATTTTACTGTTTAAGTTTCACTTTCACTGATATAAAACAATTAGAAGTAAGCTGGTTTGGTTTGTTTTTGGGGGAGAAAGGTGTTCTTGTTATTGCTTTGGGTAGGTTTCATGTGTGTGAGAAAAGGCAAGCAACAAAAATTCAGCTCTTTTCAGTGAAGACTTCAGAAAAAGTCCTCATGACAAGCTCAACTACACCTAAACAATTCTTGACAGATACTTGCCTAGTTTATTCTTCACCATCTCCACTGATGGGGACTACACAGCCTTCCTAGGAAATCCCCTGCCATGCTAACAATCCTTATAGCTGGGAAATGAATCTTAATATCTAACCTACGATTTTCATGCTGTGGTTGCCATCCTTTTCTCTTACACCCAATGAATACGGAGATCGATGCATTCTCTTCCACTTTGCAGTAATCTTTAACATTTGAAGACTGTTACTATGTCTGTTCTCAGTGAGGATCCATATAAAAAACAAAAAAACAAAATCAAAAAAAAAAAAAAATCCACCCAAAAGTAAACTTATCTCAGGCCATGTGTTTATGTCACCCACCAACTCACCTTGGATAACTCCACTGCTCTTTCCTGGCTCAGCTGTGAATGGAAGTACATAAAACCAGTTAAGTTAAAACAAGGGCTCTTACAAGTGGGGCAAGATAAGAGCAATCTCATGGCTTTCATGAGTCAGCTGACAGGAAATAGTTCTGATGGTTTCAGCAGAGCAGCTGTGCATTAACTTGTCTGAACAAAACAACTTGAGGCTTGTAATTGTTTCTCAAAGATCTTGTCTTGTAATCTACTCCTTCCTATTTCCCTTCTACAAAGTAAACGTTTCCTCTTAAATTGCAGTCTGGTACACACACCTGGATATAATATTGAAACTTCTGTTAAGAGCATGATAAAAATAATACAAACTATTCTGTAGCCTTTACACCTTGCATTTTCCTTCCTCCTCTTTACAGCAGAATAATAGATGCAATGAAAGTGCTGCCAAGCCAGGCATACCCCAACTTCTACTCTGCAGTTGATTATCAGTGTTGTAAAAAGCATGATCCTTTGCACTTAGCTTCACAGAACTGCCTTCCATTTTTTAGGTTTGGGGTTTTCTGGTCATTTTTTAAATTTCCTACTTGTCAACACTATTTTCAATTCTACTCTTGTCTTCTAATTTGCTTGCAGCCCTTCCCAGTTTGGAGTGAAGCAGTGAATGCTCTATAAAGTGCTCAGCAATTACACTTCCCACACAGTGCTCAATTCTGTACATCTGGCACAACAGGGTGTGCAGACTCATCTTGCTGCTATTAGATATGGCCCTAATTATACTATGGAACAGGTAGAATGAAAAGCCAAATAATTTAATTATCATGAAAATAACACTGCCTTCTAAGTCCAAAGGGAGTAGCATGGTCACCCTTAAAAACAGGCTGCTCATATGGAAAATACAGTGTGCATTTTTTGTTTTGAAAGAGGGCATTTAACTCTGACTTTCGTAAGCAAGCCCAGCAACAGCATTCTGTGGAAGTTTTTTTCTCCTTGTTTTATAGTAGTTGCTCTTATTTCCAGTGTCATTGCAATACTTGGAAAACAAAATTATCTAAGGCAGTTGGAGGAGATGATCATTGTATGTCCCTTCCAACTGAAATTGTCTATTCTATTCTGTCTATTCTATTCTGCATCTGCACAATCAATCACAAGTTACAGCTCCTTCAGGCAATGTTACCTTGTACTTGTATCTTGACTGCATTTTTATGTCATTTTAATGGGTGGCCTGGTATTAGTTTAGAACTGGTTACAAATTTTGTATTTTTCATCTAAGAATTCTGGATCAGACTTCTGGGATGATATGTGGGGGAAAAGGGTACCACACACAAAGTGTACCACGCACATTAAAAAAATTGTCATGTCTCCTGGGACAAAAAAGAGGAAAAGCCACATGGAGGATTCCCAAAGTGTTGAAAGAGATAAAGATGTTCATTAACACTAAGTCATCCTTCTCATTCATATTTTAGAGGAAAAAATCATGATTATTGGTGAATATTTCTGTATATTTTGAACACTGGTTTTAAGGCACTGGAGAGAAATAATGAAAGTTGACTCCTTGATTCCCTGTCTGTGATAGCTTAAGGGCAAAACCAAGGTTCTATGTAAAAGCTGAAATAAAGGCACTGAAACTGCCATTAAAGCACAGATACAGGAATATCCTCATGGATTTTAATACACTTCACTCAAATTGTCTCTGCCTTTCCCTCTGAGGGTAGAATTCAGACACTGTAAAATTCTACCACCATAGGAAACTCAGGAAAACCGCCCCGTTTCATTTGCTTGCTATCCTATTATTTCAGTTCAGAGAGCAAACAGGCTGAAACTGCGGGAGCATCTTCAAAGCTGAACCATTTTAAAGAAATGTAATGCTTTACTATAGGGGAAATCAAAATAAATTCTGTATTCCTTCCATTGCTATTGAGTCATAGTTCTCACAGGTAATTAAAAAAAACCCCAAATAAAACAACTAAGGCAGATATATTGATGTATTTTTCCAAAGGCAGTAATATGTAACATACATATTACATATGAATTCCATGGGTATCAGTTAACCACTGCCACTTCACATGGCTCGATCCATTATTAGGAGCAACATAACCAACCCTCTATTCCTTGTTATACAGATTTTCACTTCCTGTCTAAATCATTCTTCCTGTGTCCCCTGCTTATCACTTCTCATTGGATATTTTTAGGTGCTTTGCTCAACTCTAAGCAGAAATGAGCATAGCTGCTAGGTATGCCTGCTGATAGTGTTATGGAGAACACTTACAACTCTATTTCTATTTAAATGTTTGCTTTCATTGTTCTTGTGATTACATTGAAAAGATTGCTTTTTAACTACAATATTATGGGATTGGAGTGCAGAGGAATATAGAACCAGGGTTCAAAATTCCAGTTTCTCCCTACATTCATTTATATTTCCCTGTGGTAAGTTCATTTTTTCATTTCCCTTTTTTTCCAATGTTCTCAGTGCAGGCAAGCTCATTTCTCTCCTACTGCAGAAACATATTAAGGACTAGCTATATTTCCATTTGCTCAAAAGGTAGTAATGAGCACTCACTGTAAGCATTTTTAGTCAGCTTATGATGTTTTCTCCAGTATCTTTTTCCTAAGGGCTCATTAGATTTTGAAGAATAATGATTAATTGCTAAATATAACATATTTTTTCCAACACTGAGAAACGTATGGGTTATTGTATTCATGTTAAGCAAGTAATTCATTAATATGTCACTTGAAGTATCCACCATCCTCATTTACTATTTCAGGGGTCTAATCTACATGCATTTCCTTGCCAATGGCTGACTTGTTAATAGCAACATCAGCAAGGCTACAAGATTTATTGTTGGCCTATTCTAGAACAGCCTCATTTAAGGATGAGTCTACAACAGTGACTGAAGAATTAATTAGAACGATTGTACAACTTATCCAACATTCTTCAAGATAGTTAGGGCAAAATAATCAGAAAACACTTTTTGTATTTCAAAACTACTGCAGCTAGAACATGATCAATAATGACACATCCTCATGCCTAGATGCTGTAACATTCTCAGCAGTCATGCATTCACCAAACACATTTCACATGCAACATCAGCAAACCCTGTCAAGTGTTTAAGGCCATGTTTATGCATCAGAATGTGCATTTCATTGACTGGAATTACTTGCAGAACTGGCCAAGAAGCTATACGCATGAGGTACACACACACATGCATACCCACACCATTTCTTTGTGCAGTACTGTCATGGTGCTGTCACACACCGCTCTCTCTAGTGATGCCATGATGACTTTTTGCCTTTTATTTTATACTCCTGTTATGCCTTTTTACAACTTCTGTATTCTTAGTGCTTTTTTGCCTACATTCTTGGACTTGTTTGTCAAGCCCAGAGACTCAACATTTCAGAAGTTTCGTAGCTAGGGATCAGAATGCCCCAGACCCCAAGGTCCTCTCCAGAACACATTTTGTAAACTGAGATAGAACCATCCAGGGGAAGGTTCCTTGGGGAGGGGGGCTCATTTGAGCCTCTCATTGGGGAATTTATGATAGATATGCTAATTAGTAAAACCTATAATGTTATACCATATCTTTTGCGGGGGGGAATTGCGGTGTACATGGAGGTGCATTCAACCTGGACGTAGTACATCTAAGGATCCTTAAAATAAATACCAAGGTAAAATTCCTTTTTGCCTTCTAACTGTGTTTGCCTCTTGATTTTAAGGCCAGGAAAAGGCATCACTAGGATCACTTCTGTTCAAAGTCATAGGATATGAATTAATATATTTACCTCATTTCAGCCTCTAATGATCTGTTTGCGAACTTGTCTTTGAGGTTTTTTTCAGTTTTCCTTTTCTATCTGAACCTAATGCAAATAGGAAACTTGCAGTAATTTATCAAAATTATTTGCATTATTAATATTTTAAAATTTTTTAGAAGTTGTCCTTCAGCATGGGGTTGATCAGCTGGTTATATGGTTATATAATATGCTTCTCTTGAAATTCTTATCATAGAGCTATTGCAGCCTCAGCGGCCTAAAGGTAAATAAAAGCCAAAGCCTACAGGGAGAGGTGAACATTTTTCTGCAGCAACTCACCTGGCTGGAAATGACAAGGAGTTTTCAGCCCTGCCACTGGAACTCATGAAGGAATGTTCATCTGCTGAAGGCTCATTATTCAAAACAAACCCTTCAGATGCTTCACCTGTGAAATGACATTGTGACTCCTTACAAACCATGCCTAAAAATTATTTATCAGAGAAGATAGAATTGCCTTTTTCATTTGCCTTACCAGCTGAAAGGTCCATGTGGTGATGAGCCACACCAGAGGGCAGAGTTGAGGGTTTCTAAGGTGGAAGGTACAGTAAGGCTTGAGTAACAACAGATAAACTGGAGAACTCTCCTCTCAGTTACCTTATCACAGATTGTCCACTAGTGTGTTTTTCCTTTTTCTCTTCCTGACATACCTACCAGTACAATACATATATTGGAATAATTTAGCCTTACAAAGAGACAGTGGAAGGTCACTAAGAGACCAGTAGCCTTGACCTTCCTTTGTTCTTACCTTATTAGCAAAGAAATTGAGCCTACATTTCTGTTGCCAACAGTCCCAGTATTTAAAACCCATTTTGTCCTCCTCTCTGTCTCAACTAACACATCCATAAAGATCTACATTCTGCATGAAGTTATTTACACTGAATCCCCAATAATGTAATTAATTTTCAAGAAAAGCCCTCCCATTATTTCCAGAAATGTAGAATGATTCTTCAAAATGTCAAGTAAATGTGGACAAAATACTCAATCCAGAAGGCAAGACTTTGTTCTCCATTATAAGACCTTGCAATAGAGAGACAAAGGTTTCCTGAGAAGGCAATAACCTAGGGCAGCTAACCCTTGTAAGAGTGAAGGGTCTCTTGAATCAAACTAAGATGACAAATTTTGCCACAAACTATTACTCATCAGAGTTCTGTCATTATAATGAAAATGGTGATTTTCTTAGTTTCCATTCTCCTCCAGCTTCTCAAATTTCTTCATAACATCCGGTTGTTTTGTACTTAGTTGCCTTGAGATCTAAAGCACTTTGCCTCCAGCAAAAACCAAATATTATTTTTACAGGCTTGCCCCACTTTATGTCATTTGTAGTAAGCAGCAGGAGAAAAGTATGCAATGATAGGGAATCACAAAAGGTTTTTCTTTTGTTTTGAGTGTTTGCTTGGGTTCCCCCCTCCCCCCGGAAAAATTCATAACCTATTTTCTTGCCACTGCAGAAGCCACAACTCTCGTTAACATTCCAATGTTGTCACAAAAGGAGCCTCCTTGTTCTCCTTCACTGCCTGGTGACTTCTGTCACATCTCTGCAAAGTGCTGGTTTTGTCTTCTCAGTCCTGAAATTATTCCACTACTCTACAGCATTGACCCACTTCTTGAAGACATATCTAGCTAGGGTTTTCATCCAATTATGGCAGCGTGAGGAACAAAAATCTTGGGAGATTATTGTTCACATTAACCCTGTACATGCTGAACCCTGTACATGAGAACTCTGTAAAATAGAGAAATAAATATAATTTGGTTTTTTACGGACTTTTTAGTCCCTAACATTGATATTAATTTCAGTTCAATGTATCTTTCCCTTTAAAAACAAGTTCTGGAAAGTATTGTATTACTAATGTAATGAGTCATTTCTCCTGATCTGACAATCAAATAAATATCAAAACAAATGTATAGTATTGCAGAAACCTTTATATTAAAACAAAATATCAGAAGTGGAAATGTAATATGGCGAACAGAAATGCCCAGCAAATTATGGCTTTCATAAGCTTTACTAGATCTCCAAGTCAAATTACTTATTTTATGGAGGGCAGAGAAATGTGCCGCGTGCAAATTCCTGATATCATTCAGGTCACTCTTTTTCAGGAGCAAAATTATAATTGTGTCATCATGACTCAGTGGAAATCTGTTTTCTCTAATATTGCCTTCAGTCTCTTGAAATAAAACCTAGTGAAAACCTCTAAGGACAATGCTTCTGTAATGCAAAAGTTCATCAGTTCCTGAAAATGTTCTTTTTATGACCCTGTGGATTTGGGGTCTAAGAGATGCTGCTGGATCTTGAACACACGGCATTAATCTGTTAATCCATAAATAGATAGGCAGCTCAAAACTTTAATTCAGAGCTCCCTAAGGGACTAAGGAAAATATTAGATTTAATATGATTTATTTTAACTCTTCCAGATATTCATGTATGTTAAGACTGAAAGTTACTTTTGTGAGAGCCCACATACTTTATAATTACTATCTTAAATATGAAAATTATGAGAAAAGGTATCTCACACCAGTCATTAACTTAAAAGTCTTGGTCATTTACTGTAACTACTCAATAGTGCATTTTAATTTTGGCATTCTGGAATTGTGTTGAAAATGTTCTCATGTAAAAAAAACCAAAAAAAATTAAGAAAAAAACAACAACAAAAAAAACAATCCAAGGCACTTAGTTAATTCGCTATATGGCTTTTAGTACTGAGTAAAGCTTCTTTCCTAGGCCAAAGCATTTTACTATTGCAATAAAATATTTAACATTTGATACCAACTTTCCTCTCCTCAGAGAAAGTTTTTTATATTTTCAAAATATCTTTACTTTCTTAGCCAAAAAAATAGAGCCAACAATATATATCTGACTAATATTATGACTCCAAAACTTTCAAACTTTCTTTTTCTCCACAAGCATTATATTCTCTCCCACAAAGAAAGGTTCAGAAAAAGACATTGTGGCTCTGTCATTAATGATATTGTTGTTACTGATAAACATGTAGGTTGATTTGCTAGAAAGAAAAATACAGCCAAACAATGCCAGAGGTTCCTGACAGGAACAGGGCTGAGTGTACAGACTTTTACCAGCCCCAGCCAAAGCTGTGCTATCCCAGAATCACATACATGATGGGGAGGGTTGGAAGGCACCACTGGAGCCACCTGGTCCCATCCCCCTGCTCAGGCAGGTCCCCCAGAGCACGTTACTCTGGGTTGTGTCCAGATGGGTTTGAATTTTTCCAGAAGAGATTCCACAACCTCGATTACGTAACGTGCTGCAAGAAGAGAATCGGTGGCTTCCAGTACTGTAAATAGTTGGTAGAAACAGAAAGGAAGAATCTTATCTTTTTGCAAAATGCTTCTTAAGCTAAGGTTTTCAGCTTTAATCAGGTCAAAAAGGGAAGTCAAGTGCAGAAGAATCAAGCAAAATGGAGATATTTAAGAAATGATGCAGCCAGAACCCATGACGAGACATGATCGGACTCTTCTATGTAACCATAGAATATAAACAAGGTTAAAGAGCAGTTTCCTCTCCTTAGAAAGAGGCTGGTAAATTAAGTGCATCTACTTAACACGTGTGAAATGACAGCTTTCTGCTAATGACTACAAAATGAATAACAGGAACACTCATATTTTTGCTAAAAGATCAACTTTCAGAAAAGATACACAAAGACATGCATTCCCTCTCAAGTAAGCATCTAAAGCACAGGGATAATTTAGCCCTAACAGCTGTGTCACATTTTACTATTTCTTCACATTGTAAAGTTTATTAGCATTTCAGCAATAAGTATCCTTTCTTTCCTAATGGAACATAAAATTGTACTACTTGTGTATATCTTTCATGAAATATTTATAGTGCGCCAGTTGGTTTGTGATTCATTTTCAACTAAGCTCTTTTAAAATCAAGTACTTATCTTTTTTTCTGGAACTGGTCCCTCTAGTTCCCAGATCATGTCTGCAGGTCAGAAGGGTCTGGTGCCAGCTGGCTCTGCACTGGGTCCATGCATAGCTTGGCACTTGCCTTTGTTTGAGAACTGAAGGCTAATGCTCTAACTTTCTGACTCAGGCTCAGGGGTGGCACTGATCATGAGGCAATTTCAGGGCACACAGGTATTTTGAAAAAAAGGATAGGTTGGGTTTTTTGGTATGATGTCAGTATAAACTTTGCCTTATTGTGGTGTGACTGAGTTACATTCTTGGAGACAAGAAGTGTTACCCACTCAGTTCATTCAACAGTTGTCAAAAGCCAAGATAACCACACACGCGAGTTCCTTCAGCAAGCAAAACTTCCCTAAGAAACCACTGCTTCTGTTCTCTGGGTTTAACACCCAGCATGGAAAGAATAGAAGTAAAAATCCCCAGAAACATCAATATTTTGATTACTTTCCCAGCCAGGTCCAAGGATATTCTTCTGCCATAAGTTGCCACACGTTAGATTTTTCATCTGCAGGCTGAAATTATTTGTTACCAGTTAGTGCCCATTTGTTTCTTTGCCAATGTTATTCTCAAGCTCTTCTTTTGTAATGTTGAGCTTTTATAACAAAGCGCCCACATTTCTAGAAATGCCTAGCTTCATCCATTCTTGCATCACATTTGCCTTTATCATAGCTGTCTTTGTGGCTAATTATTCCCCTAAAATGTATCATTTTACACCTTCCTCCTCTTTTCTTTTTTTCCCCCTCATCTTTTTAAGCAGAGGTGTGTTTGCATCCCTGTTTCCTGAGAGCTATGAGCATGTGTATGGACAGCTGCCACAGCTGGGGTGTTGAGGTGGACTTGCATGACCATTTGTCTGTGACTTGTTACTTGTTACTTGTAGGTAGTAATTTGGAAACATGGCTGCCAACCTATTTTTTCAGCTTTTTTTAAAAAGATATCTACCTCTTTATGTATATCCTCTTCATTAAAATCCTGCTCTTCCAAGTCAGGCAGTTACATCAAACACATGACATTGTTATGGATTGAGCAGCTATTCCAGCTTCCCTTGTGTCCCTGCTTTTTGCTGCCACTGACTTTTTATATAGGCCTTCCCAGTGTATTCCCTTTTAATAGCAGCAGATCAATCATCCTTTCATGCACGATCAGGTATCAGAGACCACAGTCATTCCAAGATGGATTTGCTCTACCTTTATAGCCTGTTCTTTTGCTACAATTGCATTTAAGGTCACATTCTGGTGTAGCTCTTTCACACATTGCTGGAAAATTTCTCCATAATAGGTACCTTTAGTCATAATATTACTAAATATCCTAAGAGAAAAATCAAAATGACATTAATCTTTGTTTTTATTGTTTGACAAGGGCTGTTAACAATCTCAGGAAAAAAGTGCACCCTAAAATGTTTTGAGCATATTAAAACTATGCAAAAGATTCAGCAGAAGCATGCAAGGGCCAGGGCAAGAAGGGCATCTGCAGTGAGTGTTTATGTAGGGAACACAGGTCACAGAAAACACCCCAAACTCCATATTTTACAGATGGTTCCTGCTGCCACCCAGGAACAAAGGATTCAGGCTCATAGGGACAAAGGAGAAAGAAGGTAGCATGGGCATTAAGGACCCTTGTCAACTGCATGGAAACTTAAGTAGTGGGACTTGCTCACAGGGAAGAAAGGATGACTTGCTATCAAATTATCACACACTAGCTCTCGTTTTATAACACAGATTGTACAAATGGTTATCATCCAACAACTCTTATCTTCAAATTTTTTCTATAGAGTCATAAATCTATTTTCATGGGATGATCTCTGCAGCATGTAGTCTTTCAAATATATAGCATAAATAAGGTGTGAGATTGCTTGCACCTTGTGAAATGCGACTGTGCTAAACCAGTAAGAAAAAAATTCAGCTGAGCTAAAAGACAGCAAAATCAGCGGTTACAAAAAAAAGGGGGGAAAAAATACCAAAAAAGGAAGAATGCAAATGGCAACTATAACAGTGGATGATATTCTATGCTGCAGCATCTTACTGGCAGGTTATTACTCTGACAATAGCAGTGCAGAATTTATCCTACAGTCAGAACTTTAGCCATCTACTTTAGATCATAGTACGTGATAATTTACAAATACAAAACCACTAGAACAAATGATCTTGTTTAAATGTCACCTTCCAACTCAGCTGTTCCACTCTCTGCTTTGTACTCTTAGTCTCATTCATTTACTTGAATAGAAAACAGTACATTTTTTAATTTCACTAGCCTTAAGAGCCCAGGAGAAAGTTACCCAAGTGTTCTCTTCCCTCAACAAGTATTGGCAGGCTTATGAACTGTGTGGCAGGTACCAAGAAAAAATAAGAACAGCTCCACTGAAGTTGTTAATGTCTGATAATTTATACCCACTGAGGACCTGAATTGGATTACAAATTGCACAGTCATTTCTGTCCTTAATTATAGTTATGCCACCTCACTGCAAAATTTATTTCTACAGGTGGAGCTTAAGGCCTGAGCTTACAGAATATTTATGAAAGGCCATGATGCATGAAAAGGAGAGGATTTCACTTGGCTTTCACTTCCATCTGAGCATTCACTTAGAATAGGAGTGCTTGTTTTCTAATTTGTACTCTGGTAGTAGAATTTTTAGGAATCTTCTAGTAAAAAAAAGAACTTCAATACAGGATACCAAACCCTGCATGTGTTTAAGATGCAGCCATGGCTCTCAGTTGTTTTCAGATCAAAATGCATCTATAAGCAAGAATCTCAAAGCAGCCTTAAGAAACTCCAAATACTGTACACTTCTGTAGACAAAAAATCCCATAAGAAGTTCCCTGTCTAATATTAAAACTAGTGAAGTCTGAAATGATGTTTTCTTGCTGGAATTGTACAGAACAATTGGAATCTTCAGGGAAAGCAAACACAGCTGCAGCATCTTGAATAAGTGCAGTGATTAAGTGTACCACCACAATTATGGTAATCCATGTTCCATTTGCACTCAGACTGAAACAACCAAATTGGAAGGCTGCTGGCATGACCAGAAATAAAGTGTGTATTACAGGTGGGGAGGACTGAGAGCTTGCTCAAAGGCAGCCTAGCAAAGGAAGATCAAAAGAGCTCTGAGTTTATGTTGGAAGGCTCAACACATAGAAAAAGGCAGCTACAGGAGCTAAAACAATGTGGCAATAACAACTAATGTTTATCACCTAGAAGAAATTTAACCTGGAAAAATGAAATGTGTTTTAACTCCAGGAAATAATCTAATTTAAATGTATAATAACTTGACTTCTCCATGATATAGGACTAAGATCCTAGGAGGAAAATACCTTCTTGCGGTAACCCCAGTACATCTTTTCACACCAAATCATTCATGTGTATCACTGAAACAGTAATCCTTCTAACAGGAGGGGTGAAGTTGTTCCTTATTACAGCCACATATGGGAAGGACAGATATAAGCAATGAGAACAGATGGGGAAAAAAAAAAGGATATGAAAACATCACAATTTGCATCATATTTGGTAAGAAATTTTGGCTTCCTATCTTTTCAGCTGGACCCTTTATTCACCATTCATTCCTTTTATGAACATAATTATGATGGGTTTAATCAGACAGAAAATAGCATACTTTATCTCAGCTTTAAGTCAGAAAATCAGGAGGTTTCTCTAGGTTGTGCTGTTTGATGCTGAGCCATTGCTTTGTCCTTTTATTCTCCAAAATACCCAACTGCAAGGCAGAGATGCAAACAGATACAAACTCTGGGGCCAAGAGATAAAAAGCACTTCCTTAGAGCAAAGTATTTTTATTTGCTTATGTTCATGCAGCTTTTCTGTTATATTTGGATCCTCCATAGTACTTTGGAGCCAACCAGACTTAGCCTTTGCTGTTAGAATACACTAATAAGTAACATTATATATGGGAAGATGACGGCTTAATAAACCATTTTGAAATACTGAAAATGCATCTTGAGTGAGGAGAAATGTGTAGAAGCCCCATTACTATGGAGTGATGGACAGTATAAAGACTATGAACAGCAGGACACTTCCCCCAGCACTAAACACTTTTAGCAGAGAGACCTAGAGTTGCAACACCTTTATTGGAGCAAAGTTCTGGGGTATGTTCTGTATTATTAAAACTTTTAACTGCTCGTGGATATGGTTCCTACTGAAAGAAGCCAAACTTATCAGCAAATTCCAGGGGTCTGTGGGAGTTTTGACAAAAGAAAAACAGTTGATAGGGTGTGTTAATTTTAGCAATGCTTCATTTCAAAAAAGGAATTGGGGAAGAAGCATGGAAAAATCCTTGTGCTAAAGCTCTAAGTCACACAAGCTAACTTCTTCAACATGGAAAATAGTTACTTACAGTATAAATATACCAAATAGAAAAAATAATAATATACTGAAAATAAATACATTTTGAAATATGAATAAATTTTTTAAGTAAAAAACAAAGTAGAGTTATTTTAGTGTATCAAGCTGAAAGACTGAGCAATTGTAGAGATATTTCATTCTGTAAAATGAATTTTTTTTTCAGTCTGGAAAGCTGCAGAAAATATTATTTTCTTCCCTGAAATAAAATTCCATTCCTGTTCAGGTCTAGTAATTAGCAGTAATTATTTCCATAGTAATTGGTGTATACTGCCTTTAAAATGTGCTGCTTAAATGTTTATTTCTGATTTGTATCTGATCAGCGAAAACATCCATATGATTTGCTTTGGAAAGGTTCACTGAGCTTGTTTTCAAAAATAATATGGGCCACCAGATACTCACCCAGTCAATTTTCAGAAGGCTCTATGAATCAGAAACTGGCATTCCTTAAATTACTGGGTGCCTGACTTAGCACAATCTGTCATTGATTAAAAAACTAAAAAGTGGTGAAATCCCCTTGGTGTTCTTTGGAACAGGCGCAGATGGCTCCCATCTCCCTGAATAAGT
Source organism: Monarcha castaneiventris obscurior (assembly GCA_026261815.1). Taxonomy (NCBI): domain Eukaryota; kingdom Metazoa; phylum Chordata; class Aves; order Passeriformes; family Monarchidae; genus Monarcha; species Monarcha castaneiventris. The sequence goes on along the minus strand of JAMPIT010000258.1, from coordinate 19,696,230 downwards.
TTTATTTTGTTTTCCTCCTCTCAAAAGAGAAACTTGGTAACACTGTGACAAAAAACGTACTGCACAGAATAACAAGTTCAGGCACTTTATGAGAAACTGACATATTGTTTTAAAGGAGAATAGCACTTTCTTGGGAACTGAAGTGTTTATAGGATTATAAAATGCCTGGGATGACAGCACAATATATACCCGGACAATAAGTAGTGCTGAAATCTTTGAGTCCCTCACGGTTGTCTCCTGCAGTTTTTTACAGCTCTCATATCTCATACTTTCACTAATATAGATGAAAACCAGAGTTCCATAGGACAATCGCTGAGCTTCCCAGCAATTTGCTAGCAACAACAGACATGGAAAAATCTGACAATCTTCAGTTCCATTCTAGGTTCAGGAAAATAAACTATTGTGGTAGGCATAGGCCCATTTCCATTTCATCATTAAAAACTGCTTTGAAGCATTGCTTTTCTGTTGCTGCTCTTGGTGTTTCCACCCAGTTTCAATCTTCCTTACCCCCTCAGTTAATCCCCTCCTTACCTATTAACCTCCTATTACCTCCTACCCCCTAACACCTGGGCTTTCCTCTCCAATCTCTTTCCTCCAAATTTCCCTATCCAAATTCTCTGCGGCTCCAGCTCATCCTCATTCTGTGTAGTCAGGGAAGATCTTTGTCCTGGCTCAAGGGAAGGCAGAGGAGAGCTACCACCTCTGTGTCACTGGAACTGCAGGCAGCTAACAAACCATAGTCCCACTTGGGGTGGGTTGGACAGGAGACTGCCCTGTAAGAGAAGGAAGAGAAGTCCTAATTTTCAAGTAGATTGTAAGGGAACTGGATTCCAAAGAAAAAAAAAAAGAAATCTTTCCTTTTCATGGAAGCTGGATGTTTGTGAATCATTCTGGCACAAAAAGAACAGGAATGCACAGAGTTGTATCTGGTTTTCAGATCACAACGTGGATTTCCTACAGCAGAACTGACTGTAAGAAGGAGCAAGTATTAAACTGCATAATCTCAAATATGCACCTGTATTAGCAGCAGCTAAACTAAAATCACATTAGGACCTAGATTTAAGGATTTCCTATTTAAATTGTGGTTAACTTCAGCTTGACATGATTCTAACCAACACTGAAGTTAGTACTCAAAACTCAGGGCTACTCATGCATAAGGGCACTCTAGTAATTTAGTAACTTACAAGATAAAGTTCATTTGTTTATCTAGCAATACTTTTCTCGTGCATAATCATTTCTACTGTGATTGAAAATTTGGGACTATGGATAATCTGAGGTGTTATTATACAGTGAAGCCTTTCAGAGAACATTAATTATCCATACAAGGACATTATTGTGTTATTCGTTTACACATACTTTGATGAAATTGAGGTAATATAATAAAATTAGAATTTTAAATGGCTTTGAAAGGATTATACAAAATGTAAAGTTTATCTTAAAAAAAGTAAACAGAGAAAGTTAAATTGGCCTTTTAAGCAGCCATTTCAAAAGAATTTCAAATTTTCCATGACATGACCAGCAAACTACCTTTTGTGCAGGCAGAAGTCCCACTTACCAACTCAGGCCCTGTCATTTGTCCATAGTGCTGACCACAGATATTTACAGATATTTTTCCAAATCCCTTCACTTTTCTGTTTTGTTATCTAATTTTCTCATCAGAAAGAATAGCTGAGGCTGTGCTCTTCATTCTGCTGTGACAGTACTATCCCTGAAGACACACACAATTAACAATGCACAAACTCACCTTACAGCCTTTTTCACTGACCTGCAAGTAATTATTTCACTGTGCACCTAGAACTTGACTGTAATACTTCTTCTTTTGTCCTCCAGACAAGTCATCAGCTGCTGGGAGTTTCAGGGGGGTGGGGTGTTGTTTGGGTCTCCCACCACCTCTCCCCTCCCACAGAAGTTACCAGAACTGTTTGCCTTTCAAACTGCTCCAGCCTATCTTCAAGGAGAACTTTAAAAAGCTGATCATAGCTGCAGCTGAAGCGATGCAGAAATCCCCCCTGGGCTGTCTGCAGGGTTCCTCTGTCAGCAGCCTGAGTGCCCGTCCTCTCCAGAGACGCTGGGAACAGAGCTTGAGTCAACTCACGCGAGTTCAGCAGCAAAAGCTCTCTGCACACCATGAGGTTTATTGAGGCAATAAGCAGGCTGGAACTCAACATTTCAAAAGCAGAGATACTCCATTAGGAGAGTTTTGTTCTGCTGTAATTTTTGAGTGTACCCAGTACAACTGCAATTCTTCACTTCCACTTGGATGAAAATAAACCAAACTAACAAAAATGCAAGTATGTGCTGTTGAAATATCTTGCAGTTTAACCTGTGTATTTAACCATGATTTACTGGGATATTTAAGGAATAAGGTATTTGTGAACTATTAGGAAGAAGCCAAATACACTGCAGAACATTACTGGTCACAGTATTAACACCTAAATCAAAGCTACCTTAACAACAACTTACAGACAATAAAGTTTGCTCTGTAAGATAATAAATATTGGAGAAGATTATATGGTTTCAGAAAAAAAAAAAAAAAAGAAGAAAAAAAGATAAATCTTTATGAATAGACAGAGCAACATGAAAAAAGCAATGTAAGATGGCAATAGGAAACATGGATTTCCTCTAGTCAGACATAGAAGATTGGTGTATATACAGAATTGGGGGAAAATAGTGAATATACAATACCAACTCAGTAAAAAGATATCTAGAAATAAATACCTCAATATAAAGTATAAATACCTAAAAATAGGCAATAGAAATAAAAAATAGAAACCCTAAAATTCCTGCATTTCTAATTGAAACCTGTCTTGTGTTTTAAAACTGCATTATACACACTGCTTCTGAATTGCTATAATTATACATCTGAATATGTATATAATGAAAATGGGGTAATCAGAGGCAAGTACTTTTCCAAAATTTTATAAATAGCAAGTTTATAATGTATCAATACATGTGCTGAGAGGTAGTTGAGGTTTTTTGATGAAGTGATGCTGAAAATTAAAAAGAAGAATTAACGTATGATTTGCAGAGTCTTTATACTTAATTACATTGGCATTGGTTGATTATAATGGCTGTTTTAAAAGATTTACCAGATTCAGAATTGCTAATGTCCACATTTTAACACAAGCTCTCCAGAACTGCCCTTTTTTTCTGATGTAGAACAAACTACATGGAAGTGTTGTGGAATTCTTGTTTGTTTTCATTTTATGGCAATGAAGTATCTAAAGCCACTGCATTCTGCAGCTGGAATAGTCCTTGTGCTGACAGAGACTTGTGCTTTCTGAAACTCCCTGGCACGGTGCTATCCATGCAAGATGCTGGAAGGAAAGTTTTGGTGCCTGTGGCATGCCAACACTTTGGGAATGTAGATGGAATCCTGTACTACTAATTGGAATTCTGTGCCCAAGAGCTGACTTAAAGGAGCCCTTGAGTGCATCACATCAGATGTGTGTTTATCTCACAATACTTGGTCCTCTACTAAAGTCACTGCTGTACTTGTTTGTATGGGAAACCAATTTTTCATTATTTCCGTACAGATCTAACCTATGGATTAGACCCAGAAAGAAGCAGTGTGAATTCTTTGTTGTTATATTCACCAGGGCATAAACTGAAATGGAACGCATTTTTTTGATTCACTGCAATTATAAAAAAAACAGTTTTCCTTCATATTTGGGATATTTTATTCTATTCACAAGAGCACTCTATATTTTCCCAGTTTATAATCTTATCCTGTAGGTACAAATGTTTACATCAATAATTGACTTGTATGATAAAAATGTGTCATGCTGCTTTTATAGTAGCATCGTAATAGCTTTGGAATTAATGATTAACTCAAGGCTAAAGAACAGCAATTATTCAGCTAGATTTATTTGGAAGGAGCAAAATCTCCCTTACAATTGCTTTAGCAAAACAATCACTAGAAAAGAGAGAGATTAGAAAGAAGAAGGTAGCCTCAACAAGAATATTGTTTTAAAAGTACCTTACAAGAAACTGGCGTATTTATCTTACCAAAGGCTTGAGAAGGGACTTCACTACTGTGTGTAATTACACCATCAGAAGAAAATGCAGGATCTTTAATGAAGCAGAGTTCAATGTGAGTAATTTCAAAAGATATTTGAAACCTTTCTAAATCTGAAGCATTAATTGACTAAATCTTCTAATGACTTCAGGCCCCTTCTTCACCTAACCTGTCCTAGTAGAGGGAACCATCCATCTTCCCCCAAGAAAACCTCAAATTAGGGTCTTGTCCACCAACACAAATATTATGTTCTTCTTTCTAAGAAAAGATCAGGTCACCAAATCTTACGCCCAGTATTAGGATCAATAAAGTTTTATAAATATGAATGATCTCATCACTTTTTGTAAGTTTAGCCCATTTTTTCCCGAAGTGCCTGAAGTAGAATAAAAAACACAGTCACTGGCAACTTCAGTAAAAAAAAAATACCACTGTAGTAAATGTGAAGTTCATCTCAATAGAAATCAGTGGCAAGTGATCCACTGGACTCTTTATGCATTAGTGCACACATTAGTGTGTCTGCATTAGTACAGTGCAGCTTTGTATCCTGGCCAAATTCTTTCCTTGGTGTAACTCAGTGCAGAGCAGAGATGCTTCTTCACTTCCACTTCCCATCTGCACAGCCTTACTTGGTCTCCTCATGGAATAGCAGCCCCTGGTTGAGCTCCTCTCCTAAACACAACTGAATGCCTAATGAATTCAACAGAAACAACTCCAAATTACATTAAACTGATTTTCCTCACGTAAATGTGATGCTTTAGCATTCCGTAAAGAAAAAACTGTGAATCCAAAATAAGAGAATTAATTTTGATTTGGAAAGACACCACATGTAAATGTTGATTACTCTTTGATTATGTTGATTTGGGAGGGGGCGTTCATAACGAAGGCAGCACATTTTTTACTTAATGTGTCACACTTTTAAAGGACTGCAGTAAGACAAGTGCAATCAAAACAGCAGATTTGGTTTACTCAGTCAGGAGCTATAAGCACAACTGTTTCTGATTTCCAAACTTGCCACAGTGAATCAGATGAAAGGCCCTGTGCTGTGAACAAGGCAAGGACTGTGCTAAAGCATCAAGGCCCCTCAGTCAAAAGGCTGACATTCACCGAGGTTACTGAACACAACAGATAATTTTAATTGTAACAGCATTTTAGAGCAAGCCAAGTCAAATAGCAGCTTGAGTTCAATGATACCAGCAAGTATGAAGTTATATCACACTACAGTTCATAGAACATCCAAGAGTCTTGTAGAAAAATTGTATGACATTTTGAAAAATCCAGGGATTTATTTCATCATGGTATAGATTTCTGTAAGTACTTACATTCCTTAGAAGCATGAATTTCCTTGATTTCAAGTGGTGGATTTACTTCCAAATCACTTAGGTGCTTCTAGAAATCTCACTTTCTAGCATAAGTTTCTCAAAAATGTTTCTCATGTTTTGGATAATTATGCCACCTAAAGAGCTCCTGAAGATTTTTTAATCCCCCTTTTGGAACAGCTGCCAGTGCAGTTGCTCCTGCTTGTATAAAATAATGATTTAGATCACATATTACTCTTTTAACTCTAAACAGTGAAAAATCCCAGGCTGTCATCTCAAGGGTTTTGTTTACCTCCAAGACACCCAAGGAATAAAGGGTAACACACAGCAAAATTAAAATCTGATATTTTGTATTTCATAAAACTATAATCATCAGTTAAATTTGTTATTCGGTTTCAGGTTTTTGGGGGCTTTTTTTTAAAAAAAGCATGTTTAATTTGATATTCAGTCATGCAGAAATTAAACTTCTGGTTATTAAACTTCTGGAACCTTTTTATAACAAAATCCCAAAATTGATTTCCACTGGCATGTTTAACCCTAACAGAAAGTTAATTAATTCCTTTAACAGCTCATTTGTACAGCTCCAAGTAACTCATAAGCAGACATTAAAGGAAATTGCTAAACGTTTCAATACAATCCCACTTTAATAAACTATTACATTATTGAAAACTACATTTGTACAAGAAGTGCCTTGAATTCTGTTGATTTTGCATGAAAAAAATTTAAGAGAGGTAAATTCCACTACTCTCCTCTCCAAAAATATACATAGGCAGGGAATATGCCAATGGATATGATTACTTAAGTAGAAATATCCCTTTATTTTGGTCTTCATTTTACCCAATGTGTAGCTGAACAGCTTTGTTATTAATCATGTCTAATGTAAACACTTGGAAGCTGTTGCTGCTCAGTAATGCTCGTTACAAATAGTCCCTGTGGGAATCACCAGCTTATTTCATTAAAACTCCTGCCTGCTGTTAATTGCTCTTAGGAAAACATGAACAAATTAACTGTGTTTTAGGAGCCGGTGGTGTAAATTTGAACACTTGTGTGTTTGATTGCTGGGGCCTAATGATTTTCCTGATAATCCTCTGCTGTTGCACTCACTGTATGATAGTTGGCAGCACCAGCCTGTTTTAATCAATAGCAGTTGATGTTACAAAGGCTGAAAAAGAAAATATGGTTTGAAAACCATAGTGCTCATCACACCAGCAGAGACACAGTATCATTCTGGGTCATGGGCAATTAATTTTTAAGTTTTAATGAATCTCTTGTGTGAAAGAAAAGATGCTTGTTAGCTGGGATGATTAATGTATCTTAAATGAGCAAATTAAAAACCCCAGAATATTTTTACCATGACAGTGGCATAAATAGGATATGTGACACCTTGATGGTGAAATCAAGGGATTTCCACAATTCAAAGAGACATGTGACTTTGTATAAATTTTAATAACATTCAGTTAAAATAGCGTAATAAATAAAAGAGCATTTAATTGAAATGTCCTCAATCAAAATCTTAGTAAATATGCTCTTTGTAGTAGAAACAGCCTCCAGTATAATTTGGCTTGGAATGTATAAGCAAAAAGAAAATCACCTTTTTCAAGAAGATTAATTAATGCTTGCAACAAATATCTGTTGAAAATTAAAGTTATTTATTTTCTCCCTCAGAAAAACCTATAGCATTATAAGATATTCCAGATAGTTATCCAGGCTTCATCACAGATGCCTAAATAAAGCCCCCTGGAAAATCTGTGGCTGCAACCCAAAACCAAAAAGGAATTGAGTAAAGAGCAATATGGAGGATATATTTATATGCCAGTAAAGAAATCATTATTCTCTCTACTAAGACAACTGAACTTGAATTTTTACTTTGCATATTCAGAATTGCCCTCTGATTTCAAGGAAACCAATACTTCAGATTCAGCTAAAAATTGGCAGTGTGATTGTCATTAATCATCATTAGCCACTTGATCTCAAAAAAAAAGAACGGGTAAAAAAGGAGTGGGATACTAAAAATGCTGATGGTAAGTAAACTCTATAGGGTTGGTAAGGATTGATTTAATTACACAGTAATGTGTATATTTCAGATAAGAAGGCAATACAGCTGCTTTTCCCTGTTCCTTTGTCTGTGTTCATTTCAATATTCCAAAATGTATAGTAAATAATACCATGTAACTGAAAGCTATTTTGGCCAAGAGTTTTATTTTAAATAATTATATGATTTCCAGGCCCTTGATTTTCAACACATGTAATCCTGCAATTAAATCTGACCACAATCAGAGGAATATTTTAATAATACATGCTCAAGTTAAAATGTTTTCTTTAGTCCTACTGAAATTTTCTAATTATCCCATTTGTAACTTTCAATCCTCAGTTCTATTATTTTTGCAGAGAAAACTGGAATATCAGTCCCACTCTGAGCACTCCTGGTCATTCTTGGCACATGAATAAAATAACCAATATGGTGGAGGCCCAGTAGTTGCAAACAATGGCTAATCAGAATTAGTCCCTCGAAAAGAGAATGTCATTGATGATTGTTTGCTGTATCTATCAGCAATCTTATGACATTTTTGTTAATCTGTGCAGTCATGAGAATCACTTTCTTTTCTGCTGAGTGAATGTTTTCCTAATTTGATATTTATCAGAACATCATAAAATACCGCAAAGTGCAAAGGACTTAAAAAAAATTTAATAGATACTTAAATAATTCTCTGAATTTCCTTGTGTAATCTTGATTTAAATGACAGGATCATGTAAAATACAGCCCTGTATGCATAAGGATTTCTTGCAAAGATGAACCTGTTAATTTGCAAACCCTGGAGTCTTTGAGACACTCAGCCCTCTACTTGCTGAGTCGAGGAAAAAGCAGAAGGAGAAAAAAGCAAGCAAACAAACAAAAGTAAAACATGTAATTCTTGTTTGCAGAACAAAAGCCTTTCTGACTTTTAACATATAGAGAAAACAGAAGTAACTTGACTTGAGGCAATCAGAAGAGCCCTGTAGGGAGTAGGAAAATGAAAGGAAAACAATTTGGGGTGATAATTTCTTTTTTAAAAAAGGTATTTTGAGTATTTTGTTTACTTGCTTATTTACACTTTCCCTAGTCCCCTTGAAACTGTAACTTTCCAGATGCTAGCAGTACAGATTAAATAATTCATCTGAGGCATAAATTTGACATTTTAGGTCTTCACCAGAGAGTGTAGCTTCTACACAAAATTAAAATATTTATCTCAAACCAGTGAAAATCTACTTCTGCTTAATATGATCTCAGCTATTCAAGTGTAGTCTCCCACATTCACAGTGTGCATAAGACAGATACTCTGAGCCATCTGTAAAGATCAAATCACAGTTCTAATGGATATTGCAAAAGTGTTGCTAAGTCTTGGTGGACTTGGTAGCATTAGGTTAATGGTTGGAATTCATGATCTTAAGGGACTTTTCCAATCTAAATTATTCCATGAGCCTATGAAAGCCATAAAAAGTGATGCTGCAACTCCAGCCCATCCATAAGTAGCTCTGATTGTAAAGTGCAAAAATCTCTAATCCTTCCTCTCTGAAAAACCTTTCCTCAAATACCGGTGGGCTACCCAGTCCTACACCCCCCTCACACTGTCTGTGAGGCAAATAATGGAGTTTTCTGTAATACACTGGAAATTCATAAAGGCATGGCAAATATAAACCTACTGTGCAATCTTACAGATCCTGCAAAGACTGAAGAAAACAGTTGCTGACACTGCAGAAATTCAACACCTTCGCCTGTCTGCAAAGTCAGTGGTGCTTGCAAAAGTCTTCTCCCTTGCCAATGGAAAAGGAAGTGAATTAATTCCTGAAGATGAGCTGCATCAAAAAAAATCATTATGAACTTGACTTGGCAAGGGATAAAAGAATGAAGGGAAATTGGTTTATATGTGCTGCACAGATTGAAGCAATGCAACCTGACAAGGAAATGCAATTCTCTGGCTTTTTCACTGAATGAGAAGGTCTAGTGTATATTTCACAGCTGCAAAAAAATAAGATAATGTGCAGAAGAAACAAGCTTGGATCAGCCAGAAAGGACATCAAGGACAATATTCATAATGCATTTTCAGGATAAACAGTCTGAAAATGTCAATGTTTTTTGTGTCAAACTAAAACTACAAGACATAGGAACATACACATACAATTTCCAGGTCAGTGGAAAACCAAACACTGGAAAAACACCAGAGTACATTTTAAAAATTCATCACCATGTTTGGGGTAGTATGTAGCCCAAGGAGATTTCTAGGATGATTCTATAACTGTCTAATTTGGAAGGTAATTTTATTGTTTGGATTACCAGAAGGAGCAATAATAAATCTCCCACAGAGCTTGTTATTTGGAAGCTGGGTTATCAGAGAACAGCTCCAGAAAGTGAGACTGCAAGAGTAATTCAAGGTGTGTGAGTATGGTCAGAAAGTCTCGGGACAGGATTTGGTGGTGGAGGTGGTGCAGTATTGTAAATCGCTGCACTGGGAAGGGCTCAGTTGGACTGCAAAATCAGTGTGTCTGGAGGCTTACCATGGCTGTTAACTTCTTTCCAAAACAAAGAATGGCTGGCACTTTGGGAAAGGTCATACAAGAGCTGCTAGGAGACAATTACAGCCTTAGGACGTAAGAAACAGAAATTGTTTACGGTTTTGCAATGCCCAGGTTTTGCACCGTCTTGGGTTTTTTATGGTTACAGTCAAAACTAGAGACAAAACTTGCAAATTTTCTGTCCTTTGGGATTGCATTTCAAAATTCACTGCAGTAAGTGCTGAACCTCTCAAGCATGAATAGTGAAAAAAAAATCAATAGATTCTCTGGATCTAGGATAATTTAAAGATTAGATTGACCAGAATGGCAACCAAATCTCCTTTTTTTTTGAACCCAAAATAAATGCTTAATACCTGGTAGCAGTATTTCCTCAACATCAACCCTGCTGAAACCTATCTGGAAAGTAAAATACAATGAAAAGGGGCATCTTTACTGAAACAGATACTACTTATCTTGAGCTTACAGGTTAAGGGAGAGAATACAACCTACACAGGCTATTCAACAGTTACTTAAGGGAGGACATTTTTCTGACATCACTTGTTCACACCATCAATGTAACAATTACATCACTCCTTATTGAAATACATTTTTTTTCATGCCTTTGAAATATTCTTGAAAGTTGGAGAGTTTTTTTTAATGTAGCATTGTAGAACATAAGGAAAAAAATCATTTTCCTAAGATTCCAAGCATATTGGAATAATACATCATTAGTACTGCAGGATCTTCCATAAAACTTAAGGAAAAAATAAAACCGTGGTACTGTACATTTGGGCACTTGCAGTAAGTTCCAATGTACTACAGTTAAAGGGTAATATATTTTCTGCTACTGTCATTATTCATTCTAATACCAGTAGTATTCTGTGTGAGGTCAGCTAGACCAGAGCCATCAATAAGTGTAAAAAATCCTGCTACAGGTTCCTGAACAGATTACAAGCAGCAATGAAACTCAAATTATATTTCAATTCTCAACTATTTGTTATAATAAATAACATTAAAAGTCTCACATCAGCTTCTTACCAGGTTCAAGAAGTAGAATAAAAGAAAGATTTGATCAGACACACAAACAAATTATTGTATAATAATCCCATATACCCTGAGCCTAGAAAGCAAGATTACCTTTTTACATTAATTATAGAACTGCAACCCACACTATTGTAAATCAGAATGTTTGGTTTTCTTTCTTAGAGTATGAATGACCAAAAAATTCCCTCAAAAAACAAGGACAAGGAGAACAGAATTAATCTGGCCTTGAGTTTTATATTTTAAAAAGAAAAACTACTATAACTCATATGCTTGTAATTTCTGGCCTCCTGGTTTTGTCAAAGAACATCAGGCATGGAGAGACTAATTTTAACTCAAGTTTCCAAAGACAGGCTGTGCAAGGCACCTACAGATGCTGCCCCATTTTCCAGGCAGTCTTATTTTGGAGAAGCTTGGAGTTTAGAGAGAAATCCAAATCCATGAATGGCATCCACAGTCCTTCCAGAACAGAAGCCAACATTCAGTTTCCACAGAAAAGTGCTCTGAGGGGGAACATGGCTTTGTATTTCTAAAGTAATCCACTTGTATTGGAATTTATTGAATGAACAATATGCAAAGAGAAGGTACCTGACTAATAAATTATTGGGAAAAGATAAATACGCTAAGTGCCCTGCAATTAAAAAACAAATCAATCAATTTTTAATTGGTGTACTAATTAGCTGAATGTGTAAAGCCAGACATGATGCTTCAACCACGTTTATTTAATGTATTTATTTTAACTGTTACTTTAACAATCAATTACTGTAGCCCCAAACCCAGAATCATCTCTACTAAAAAGACTGCAAAATCTCTTTTTAAGAACTTTTCACTGATTTAAATATGTTCCAGAATGGATGGAACAAAATAAGCTCAGAATGTTTAAGAATCCTACATATAGCCTATGCCCTGCTTTTGCTGAGAAGTTAAACTGATTTTTTTTTTTTAATCACATAAACTAAAAGTAGTTTACCCTGTGCTATTGCAGAATTTAGCTGAACTGCACCAACAAAGCACAGCCTTACTCAAGGACATCCTGCACTGAGAGAAATAGCCACAACACTCAGTTCTCAGTAAAAGAATAATTTTCTATAGTTCACATGGACACATCTGGGATTAGACTTAGGCAACCAAGATCCAACTCTGATATGCTGACATGCACAGCAACATCTCACTGTCTGCTCCTTGTAACTCATTGGAGCATAGGACATGCTTCATGACTTCAGTTACAAAATCAATTGCTTTTCCTGGTGCATGGCATACATCTGTTATCATAAAGCATTAATAAGTGTCATAGGAAGAGAAATGCCTCCCAGAAAACTAGTGAAGCCTAAGAGAAGCTGAAAGCAGAAATTAATAAAACACTGAGGCACACTTTATTGGGACAGGTTAAACTCTGGTGGGTTTGAACTCTAATTCAAGAAATTGCTGTATCCACTAGTTTTATCTTGAACTTGTGATTAAAAATGTTTTGGTGATATCATAGAGTCTGAAATAAAAAGCAACCAGTCTTGCATAAGCTACAGCAGGTTAGGAGCTTGTCAGAGTCTCAGTTGAAACAGCAGGTTCCAAGTCATTAAATCTAAGTTTATATCATACTCCAGAGATTTCTTAAGTAGCAGAATGGTGTGCATTACTGTGTAGGCAAAATAGGAAAGACAGATGTTGAACTGACCTCTTTTCACTTCAATCTAGTTGGCTATACTAGCAATTGCACTAGAGATATCTCCAAAGGTGTACAGTGAACTCCACCAGAATAAAAATGAAAGGAGAATTCATGAAGATAATATCACCTTATTCACAGTCAACTTTTTTTGTGGGAAAATGTTTTGGGGTTAATTACTAATGACCAAAATCACTCTCTAGCATAACCAAATTATTTCTGACCAATCCTAACTAAGAAAAAGGAAAACAGATGCTGATATTCTAATCCAACATTATTTAAATTATCTGGGAAAGCTTAAGTGAGGGAGATTTGATACTGAGAGAACTCAAGCAACGTCATAAAAATGTGCAACTCTGCTGCAATTAATGTAAGCATAATTAATGTAGTTTGAAACTTCTAGTCTCTGAAGGAATTAGAAAAGCCAAAACAGAAAAGCAGTTTAATTTTTAATGGTTAGCATTATGTTATGCTTTTAGGGTTGACTGGGTATGCATTTAGTGCGAACGTTATAAAATAATTAAATTGGAACTTAAGAACAACAAGTCACTTCCAAATGAAATGGCTGGAAGAAAATGATGGATAAACAGGTCCCACTAACAAATCCTGGAGGAATTTACACAGCTATGGTCTTGTTCTATCAGGGCTCCATGCTGAGAATGTCAGATGTTGAAAGCTCAGCAACAGCTCAGCAAGTACCAAAGAGACTGCTCAGATGAAGAGCTCACCTCTGCAGCAAAGCTACTCAATATCATAAAATAAAAAGACATGGCACCAAATCCCCCAGAACACAGCAGTAAAGTTTCTTTGGATACAAACCACATCTCTTCAACTCACTTTCCCCCTTCCCTTCAAAAAATTCATTAAATATCTATCCACTCAGTCTATCATCTTTACTGTTGCTTACCAATTCTTTAAAGCTTATAAGAATTTGGTTGCAATGGGAATTAACTGCATTTTCCCCTAAATTTAAGGAAAAAATTATTTTCAAGAATTCTATATTTTTTCATCTTTCTCTTCTTTTATGTGGAATAATATTTGTTTCAATTTTGCACTAACAACCTCAGCTGTGGCATTATACTCAAGCTACTTGAAGAAACAGTTGGTTTTGGCAATATTGATCAGAACATCCAAGGACAATTAAGCTTTTGGGCTTACCACTTAAAGCAATTATTGCTTTGTAAAGAGTCTAATGATCTATCAGTCCTTTTTGTGAACTGTACTGTCTTGTGTTCATCTGTGCTATCACTCCACACAGCCTAGTAAAGATACATAAGTGTTGGAAATGTTTCCTGGTGGTTAAACAATCAAAAGTCTTAAATCACTGAGGTGATTGAACCTGTGTGTAATTTTAATGTCCTGAAGGCAGTAAGGCGAGTTATATGCTTGAAGCTGTATGGCCTTTTTTATACTATACAGGAGATTTCACTTCTGTAAGAAATATGAGGAAAATGAATTGACTTTTAGAAATTCCCTGATAAGATTCAAACCAAGACATACTTAAACAAACAGTATTGGGAGTACTTGCTCAGGGGCACTGTATCATTCTAACACTGCCACTGATGTTTCCCCCACCTTCAAGAGCTGGGTATTTGGAAGACTCCCCTCACCAGGGCAATGCCATCTGGCACACACCACCTGGCATACCTGGGCTGCAGTGGTTGAGGAGCACTGCCTTGGTTAAACCCATTTTATCTGCCTCACAGGGATGCCAACAGTAATGGACAGTAGTGGCAAGGTAAATCCTTGTACACACAATGCACAAACACTCCCTCATGGGATCTGCAAGGCATTTGGAGAGCTTATAAATACAGGGAATATGGTAGAAATTAGTATGAAGATTACACAGCATCCATTTCTTCCAATTATCCTGATTTTAGCTTTTCTTTTTCCACCACTTTTCCTGCATCTCACAGTTGTTCTATGGCAAGAATTTACAAATCCCACCACGACTTTGTATATATTGCATATTCAAGCACATTGAAACACTTCTGTAATGACTCTGCACAGTATTCGCTGCAAAAGATTGCAACCCTTTGGCAACATTTCAGCCAAAGCTGAAAAAGAAATACATGTTAGAGCCCTCAAACACAGAGTAATTAAAAAGTATTAAAGTGGGCTATATATTAAATGGAAATGTAGATTACACATTAAAAAAAAAAAACCCAAACAATATCCTCTGAATTTTTTATAGAGTCCTTGAAAGATTTCCTTCTAGGATTTAGTACATGGACTTGAATAGAGTATGTATTACCTATTTTATTATATTTAGGACAAAATAAATTTACAGGAGCTGAGATTAAAAGCCATTAGAAATTGACCATAGCATAAAACCAGGGGAAAAGTAAGAAAACCTGCCCGTCTCAGCTCTGTGTCACAGCAGTGATGGATGGGTGAGGCAGAGCTGGGGATGCTTGCACAGACCTCTGCAAAGCAGGAGCTCTCTGGAGCAGCAGAAGTGCATGTGTTGCATGCCTGCTGTTTGACAAGCAAAGGTGCTGAAGGAGGGGCCTGCCTTTTGAAATGCTGGATGCTGCCAAGATGATAAGAATTAAGTGGTTCCGAGTAAGTTATCCCAGTTGGGAGGCCTGGGATTGTGGTACAAAAGACTGTTAAATAACCAGGAAGGGCAATTGAGACCTTGTGTTGTGCCACCACATAAGAAGAGGAAAACATGAAGGCTGTATCTCTACTAGCAAATAAAGTTGCTTATGGACTTTTCTTTGACCTAATCTTAACATCAAATTATGTCATAATTCAAAGCAAAATATCCACATAAAACCAGCACAAAAATATCTACCCTAGTGAAAAGAGAGAAAAGAAACTCATACAAGCCTTGGGATCTGCAATACCTTATGCTAAAGCAAGACAATTAAGAAGTCAGTCATCTTGTTGATCATTTCTGATCATCAAATGTATGGTCCAAAATTAATATTGATTATTATGGTCTTCAAACACAAACATAAGCAGAACATTTCTTTCCAAGCTACTCTTGTTCCTTCTTATTGCAAAAGTGGAAACAATTTTGATTAAAAGAATTTGGTTTTCAAATCCTTTGGGTGTCTTTTTGAATTATTTTTCTTTCATCTTTAGCATGCCATTTTTCTTATTGAAACACAATATACAATGACTCACCAAACCATGTTCAGAAGAGAAGTCCTAGGTGGGATGAAAGAAAGAAAAGAGCTGCATTGAATAGAGGGGGAAAAAAGAATCCACAACAATGATAATTATGTGAAAGTTCATAAATCATTGTCAGGATCTCTGACTGTGCTAGTACTCCACAAATATGACTGGCATCTCATTTAATAATTCTTCAACGTTAAGTATTTCTGCCTTTTGCATTTTTATTCTCTCTCAGAATTTTACTTCCAAGCCTGCAGCCTACCATGTTTGCAGTGAGTGTATTTGTAGAAGTACAACATACCTGCTGAAAACAGTGGTCTAATCAATTACCTTGCCTAAAAAAAAACAACTTTAAAGATGATCATTCAAACAAACCCAGAGGAAACACTTAACAACATCCAAAACTGATGAAACCCATTCTTACTGGAACACAAAATGCAAGCACACAAATAATCCTGGCCAAAATTAAAACTGTGTTTGTAAAGAACCAAAGATTTGTGTTGAATTCTCCCAAAGCTGGTTGTGAAAGTTTTTCCCCTGGCTAAATACTTGCAAATCTTGTCTGTCTGGCTCTTTGCAATTGCTGTTTCAATTTTAGAGTTGGAAATGGTAATGTAGTTTCCAATGGAACAACTGTTGAAAAACTCAAACTAACTTGTGCAAAAAAAAAAAAACCCCAAAAAAAAAAAACCAACCAACCAAACGAAACCAAATCAAAACAACAAATTCACAAAAACTCCCAACTTCAGTCTTGCCTATGTGTTCACAGTGAATTTAGTGATGGGGAAAAAAGATTCACTAAATCTTTTAAACTGCAGGGACTGCCATGGCCAGCTACCTAACGTATGGACAATTCTGTGTTAAACCAAAATTGACATTTGGGCATGCAAGCACAGATACATATTCTGATTGTTTTCATAGATTCTTTTCCAGTTGGTCAAACTTCTTCAAACTAAAATTTGTGTTCACTTCATGCTTTGACAGTTCAGAAACAGTAAATAATAACTCATGGTGTGGAACTCAGCCATTTGCAAGTGGGAGAGTTGTTGGTTTACGCACTAAAATGGTGAAAGTAAGAATACAACACTCAATATGCAATAACCACTAATTATACTGAGAAAAATGCACCATTTTTTTTAATGGATACATTTTAACACATTATATTATGAACATATTTTAAAGCGCTACCTGATATTTACATATTAAAGGTCTATACATTTTATCATGCACTGTGTACACACACACAGCCACAGTCATGCATAAATATGCAGCTTTCCCCAGTAATCCAAGAAAGCAAGGTACAGTTGGACTTCCAAAATATAGACACCTTATTATCATTCAAAAACTGTTAATTTATTTTGTTGTATGCATCATACCACCAGTATAATACCACAACTAAATTAGAAAAAAAGATGAGTTCTAGTTAGTCCTGAGGCTGCTCTCTGTTCTTAAGTTTTTCTGTTGCCCTCTTCACCTAGTTGTCCTTTCCAGGGATCGCATCTGGGCAGAATATCAGCGTCTTACTTAGCTGACCCCCTCAGCTTCACCTTCTCTGACTAGCAGTATCCCCTGGAAGTCCTGGAGCTCTTTCTGAAGCCCTGGAATTTTTCATAAACTGCCTCCTGCAGGCAGCAGAAGGGCCAAACTGACCAAAATGCTGTATTTTGCCTATTTGCCAACCTGTATCACAACTGAAAGACTCCACACGGATT
Organism: Monarcha castaneiventris obscurior; assembly: GCA_026261815.1. Taxonomy (NCBI): domain Eukaryota; kingdom Metazoa; phylum Chordata; class Aves; order Passeriformes; family Monarchidae; genus Monarcha; species Monarcha castaneiventris. The sequence goes on along the minus strand of JAMPIT010000258.1, from coordinate 19,678,827 downwards.
CAGTGATGAACATGAAGACACAGACTAAAGCTCTTTTTAAAATTACTATGATGAAAGTAATCTCAAGGAACATTGAATTATTAATGTATGGCTAACCTTTTAGCTTCCCTTTTGAGTTTTTACTTTGATCTAAGCATACTTCTTTCATTAAAGAACAACCAACCCATTTTAATTTGTCATCTTAATTTTTCAATTTGTTCATTGCGGTCTGAATAAACCTAAATTATCTCATCAGATGATGTGAGAGTTAGCACAATTTCCATAATATTCACTTGGTGTTTGAAATACTTGCAATATGCTGGCACCAACTCTTTAGTTTTTGTCGCTGTTCTCACAGCGGCCGAGTAGAGAAACGACACAAAGTCCAGGCTCAGGGATAAATGGAAGCACTTTAATGAATTCTCAGAAGACTTTTATATGTTAGTTTGCAAAGTGTATTAAGCGACATAAGGTAATTGGTTTTGCCATCCACCCCCTAAGGGGATTGGTCAAGTTCTAAGACACCCATCTCTGAATGTTTTCTAGTTAGAACCATAACAATTCTGCAAACAACCCGCAGGTGCAAGAAGTTTACAATACTGTAATCTTGTTCAAAGTAATCTGCATGGGAAAGGCAGAACTCTCACAAACTACTGCAAAGAGCTGAAGAAATTCTCTGCTGAGGCTTTTTCAGCATCCATAAGTTTTCCTGTCTTTTCTTTCTGATCTTGTCCTTTTCTATTTCTCAAAAAAAGAGATTTTTCTTGTTTTAGCTGGAGTTGAAATTGGTGTGGTTTTTTCTGGCTTGCAAATCAAAAAGCCTCCACCTCACATAAGGCAATCTAACCCATCAACACCCTGCTGCACACAGCAGCTTCATCAACTGATGGCAACAAAGTTCTCAGAACAGTATTCTTTAGCCGGCTATTGATGCCAAGCCAACACAAACAGCATGAATGCTTTTATTTATCTCAAGCTGTATCTTTAATATTTGATGTCCTGATTGAACAATGTAAGCAATAAAGCTTGGCAGGGGCAGAGGAAATACAGCAGATACAGAGAAAATTAAAAGACGGGCAGACAAAGAGAAGGTTGTGATGAAGAGCACTAATAATTTGGTTTTTATATTGCCCAGATACAGGGCTAGGCATAGTCCAAGGCCTTAGACCAGACTTACCTGGATTAAAGAACCTTTTAGTCTCCAGGCAGCTGCAGCCTCAGCTGCTGCCACAGCATCTCCTGTGTTGGGCACTGCCTGTCAGATGGAGTGCACGGGAGGTAGAGCTCTCCTAACTGCTCTATCGCAGTCATTGCCCTCAAAAACATCCACTATTTTCATGCCTTTACTCCAAACTTTTAAAACGAGATAAATTCTACTCCCAAAGAAAATTGCAGGATACTTCCCCAGTAACTTCACTACTACCAATATCCAGCAGCTTAGCAAGGCAGACCCTTCTATCACTGTCCCCTGATGCTTCTACTTTTAGCTGCCATTCCTCAAAACAGGTAAGTAACTATAAACACTGGTGGTGAGGAATAAACTCTTCCCTCCCTTTGGAATACTCTTGGCCAGTAAGAGTGCTGATATAACTCTTTAAAAACCTCACTGTATCCAAAACAATAGTCTCTACTCTTCCACAGCATTCACCAAAGTACACATATTTACACCATTTGTCATGGAAGACATGTTTTGTAAAAAGCACATATATAGGGAAAATTATTTCATCATGAGAAGGGTGTTATTGTGTATTTATTTCTATAATTGATAGTAAAGGCATCCAGATAAATCTCGGACAAAACCCTTGTTACTATTTCTATGCATCTATGAAAAAAAATTGTTGGTGGGATTCTCTTTAGCATCTGCACCAGCCACAGAGACAGTCAGTTTGCTAGACTTTGCATTAATTGTTTGGCTTTTTCATTTCAGAGGGAGGTGGAGCATTAATCCTAATGTGTTTCTTTAAACCTCTGTGGTGATATAGAAATACCCATGCTATTGGGAACTGTGTGAGGAAATGTTTATTACATATGACAAACTCATAGTGCTGCTTTAACAATGTTAGAGTGAGTTTCCCTACTAAATTAGAGTGCTTTTTAGTATTAAAATGACTACTAACCACTTATAAAAATAGATGTACACTTATTTCCATTTCAGAAGAATAGCAATTCTATAGCAGTTTATTCATTTGAGAGTTTCATAGAGAAGAATATTAATTTTGCCTTTAATTCCATTTAAAAAAACCAAACAACTTGTATCTAGTGACTTTGTTTCACAGGAATTATTATCTGCAGAGAAGCACATTAGAATATTGATTTTTCTTAATTTCAATTTCAAAAGAATAAGTATTGTCAATCGTTCAGAATGCCTTGCAAAACAAAGAGAACTTTATTAATAGTGAGGATGAAGCTAACTATGCACCACAGGATTTGGCATGAATAATTACTTTTAGCCTGATGAAAACTGCATCAGGAATCATCACACAGTTATAGTATCTCCCTTCATCTTTACTTTCATTTGTTTCATTTATTTTATTACTTACACTTGAGAATGAGCATTAGAAAAGAAAAGCCAGGAAGAGAAGGAAATGAACCTAAGGTTAACAAGGGCAATTTATTTCAAAAATGGAATGATGGTGATTGACACAAAATAAGATCTATTGCTTTACTTTATCTTGTTCCAGAAGATCAGTGCATAGGAAGGAGATTTCTGAAGAGGGAACAACCTACATTGTCACAGCCTTCAGCTTAAACCATGGCAATGGCTTAGATTTATGGACTGCAATTGCAAATCAATTACATTAAGGCTCAGATTTTGAAAAGGAAGCAAGAAATGCTTATATGATATCTTGCAAACACTCTGAACAAACAAAACACCCCAGCAATATGCAGAGGTGAATATATGGAAAAGAGATGGATTTTGCACTCAAGTCATTTAAAATATTGTTCCTAAGCTCTTCTAAAACAAAGCAGTGGTGACATAGTAGCAAATTAAGAAAACCCTTTAAATGCTGTGGTTCGCAGGAAAATTACCAAAGAAATGGAATCCCTTCCCCACTTGAAAGAGAAATTCCTGCAGTTCTGCAGCTCAGTCGGTGTTCTAATTACACTTTGGCACAGTCATTCACAGTCAGTGCACAGTATATGCCCAGCTACAGAGGGTAGCATGATTAGCTCTTCTGAGTGTGAAAATTCATAATAATGCCAGTATTTATATTCTGTGATCAGAACCAAAATTTAAGTTAACACCACTGCAAGATTTGCTGGATATCTCGATTTTTCTTGCAATCATAGTCAGCCAGAAAAATGCTATTAAACTACTCTTTAGTGACAGCCTGTTTCTCTACTGAAGAAAAACAATAGTGTAGCATCCACCGGTTTAATTTTCACTAAAAATAGAACATACTTATATTAAGAAACTCCACTCTTGTAAATGAACTGGAAAAATAACTTCTAAAATTAAACTTTCTATTTTAGAGGACAAAGTATTCCAGTTCCAGATATGCTTAAAGACAACCGTGAAGTAGGGATCAATAAAATATAGTAACTGTCCATCAAAAATATGAAGATAAACCTAAGAGCTGTGCAGTGAAGCATGGAAAGACCTCTCTTCTGTTCTTGAATGTCACAGAGAAAAATAAGTACTTCAAAACAGTAGAACAAATGGTTGAGGTTAGGTAAGAGACTGACAAAACCAAAATTGAATTGTCTTGTTTATACCACTAGAAAGAGATATGAAGATTCATTTAAAATTAGCTACATATTAGTGTATCACATATCACAAGGTGGTGAATGTACTAAGATTAATACAGATAAGAAAAAAGAAAGCTGACTTCAAAACATGCCCTCACTGATTTTTTATAAAATACCACTACAGAAACACTTCAAACAGTTCAATTTCAAATGGATCATGGGAAGGATTAGCTAGAAAAAGCTTGTCTTTGATGCTGTACATGTCTTAAAAGTTGCTTAAAGGAAAAAAACAACAAACACCATGACCCCACCCCCTTCTCCTCCCCCCCCCCCAAACCTTGTCAAATAATCTGTTTATTATGAAGGAACCACTTACCCTTCTCTGCTGAGGTGTACTAGGGTAGAGGTGAGTGGCATAAACCACAGATTAACATCCTTTTTGCTCATAAAACAGAATAAAAGCATGACTTATGCTCTCAAAACTTACAAGTGAGAGGGAGGAAAGAGCTGGGTTTACACTAAACTGAGTTGTTACTGAAATGCCCCACATTCCCAAAACCTAAACAATTAATATGAAGTCCCATTCAACCAACTTTCTAGTCCTGAACAAATTGAACATACAGCTAAGGCTATAACCATAACTTCAATTCAGTGAATTTTCTCTTTTTAGCAGTAAGGGGAATTAAACGCTATAAAGTCCAGACAACCTCAATGCTACAGAACAGAGCTGATGGACCCTCTCAGCTTTCCTGGTGTCTGCTGGCCAGCTGTAATCAAAATGGGGTCATTGCAACAGGACAGCTGGGCCCTCCTCCTCCAAAATATTTGAATTTCTTTTTCCTGCTAGCATTTTCCCCCCTGACTTTAATCTGTGATGATAAAAATACAACAGAGCTCTGCAGCATTAATTGCACTTCAGCACAGCTTTTAAACCCTTCAGAGACTGGTATATTTTTAGCTGTTGAGGTAGCAGCCACATTACCTGCTGAAATACTAATAGTAACTGCTGCATTTATCATGATTCCAGGTAGGCATAAAAGAACAGCAGGGGACTCAAGGATGAGAACAACAAAAAGCTGTGAAATACAACAAAATTGTTGCACCTTTTTGTAAATAATGTTTACCTAATAAAGACTCTTGTTCTTCTACCGAGTATTCAAACAAGGGCATTTGAAGAACCAGTTAACATGAGCCATGAATCATAAATCAGAAAACAAATATCTCTGACCCACACATCTATAGTCTTCTGAGGGGTTACAGAGCCAAAGAGAAATTCTACTGTCCCTTGGAGGAATCCAAAACTAGAGATGTAACAAGTTTAGAAGGATACACCAGAAAAACAGTGTACAATCTATTTCTTTAAATACACAATGCCTCTTCGCTTTTCTACTCTGTCCTTTGTGGACATACACATGGTGACATTCTCTTTTTGACATTTTTGCTAATCTTTATATGAAATCGAACAGATCAGTTAAATGGTACCTTCTAAGAGAGAACCGCCAAGAGAATTTCAAAAAAGCAAATGAAAAACCCATACCCCATTTAAATGTCTTTACTTCACTGGGAATTGTTTCTAGTGGAAACGTAATCTTAAAGTTCACTATATATAACCTTCAGTTCTTCTCCCTCAGCCCCAGGTGGTCTCCCAGCAAAACGCTTTATATCTCCTAAAAACTGTGCCTCTAGAAAAAAGAGCTATTTTAACTGAAAAAGAAACAATGATGACTATTTTAAAAATACAGTAACAAAGTTTCCATGGTAGTTGTGTTGGTGATGGCACTAAAATTTCACCTGTGTGTTTTGATTTTTATATTAAGTTTATCTCTTTTTTATGCTTACTTTCCATGAATAATCTTGCTCTTTTAATGAATATTCGTGAAGCGTTTGGGACTGGAGTTGTAAACTAGCCAGCAGTCATTTGCCATTTACTGTTAGAAGGCAGTATCAGTGAAAACCAGAGTTACATTCAGCCTGGCATTTTGTTTTTAACAATGGGCAGATGAGGAAGGAATGTATCCTTAGGTAAGAGCATAAGACAGAGATACACTGGTGATTGAATTCTGCTTGCATGGCCTTTATACACTTTGGTCGCCACTCAGACTGTGGACAGGAACAGCAGTCCAATAAAGTTTAAATTAACATCAGAAATTATTTGCAAAAGATTTTTAGAACTACTTCACCTCAGGATTCCACTTCTTCCCCCTAAGTGGTGGGTAAATGCAGTGGAAAGTATGTGTTTACAATATTTTTGTGAGCATTCATATTATAAATCTGGTGCTAGCAGTTTTGCATCCCCACAGAGAGACAACGCACTTGAACAAACTAGACAATCAACTACGTGCAACTTCAACAAATTGCCCACAGGCAAGCAGGGAGAGCTAGAGCAATATTCGCACATGTTGCAAACTTCCAAATAGCTGAGGTGTCCCAATTTTCACAGATTTATGTTTTTAACAGGATACTGGATGACTTCTTACACCATAAATAGCATTTTCAACTCTTAGGTTGCAGTGCTATAGTGAAATATGAAGCATTCAGGGGAATGCAATAACAGGAACTACCCAGGTATACTTTAGTTCTTCTAATGTATATTTATTTTAATGTAAAATGGGGAGAAAGAGAGTAAGACTTAATTTAAGATCCTGTTTGGGTCTTATTTTATCCCATGCTTTTGAACTTTACCAAATTCCATCCTCTCCCCACCTTTTTAAAGGAAAAAAATTTTTAAAAATCTTTAAGTTTGCTGTACTGTACATGCAGCAACAAAAATCATGGACCTAAACAATATATGAATAAGAACTACCAGTACCTAGATATAAATAAAGTGTATATTCTAAATTGCTCATTTTACTCTGTCCTAAATAAATATAAAAGCTGTTTTCTTTTCTTCTCAGTCCTGGACAGACTTGGGCTGTCTGATCACCATAATTTAGGAGAGACTGAAACAGACATCCTAATGAGGAATTCTGTAATGGCTGCTTGCCAAGAAATCAATCAAGTGATCTCTTTCAAAGTCTATCACTAACCTCATTAAACTAGTGAGAAATGAAGCTGTGGCTTTCTCAATTCATTCCCTCCAGGCCTCTGCCACACTGAAGGCTCTCAGTGAGGAGCACTGAGTGCATCCCCGGTGTGGTCACTGGCTTGAGGCACAGATCCTGTGCAGCTCATGGTCACAGAGATGAAAACGGCTGTAGGGGTCTTTAAAGACCTCCTTTATTTGCTGTAGTTTGCTATGGAAAAATCGAGGGAACTTAAGCCAATGTCAGCTTCACCTTTCAGGCTCCCAGCCTTTATCTGGCTCCCAGTTACTTCCGTGGCCACTCATCCTAATGAGCAGCAAACTGTCGGGAGGTGCCCTGAATCAGTTCAGCAAGAGGCAAACAGACCGGCAGGAGCCTGTGTTTAAAGCACAGCTGCTCTAGAAGATAAGAAAGCTCAAAGGAAGTGATAAGAAGGACGGTGATGTATCTGGCACGCTGCAGCTGTGTTCTGCTCACCTGGCTGCTGCAAGCAGGCTCATCTAAAGCTTGCTACTACCTCTGCCTCTCTCAGACCTGGTGCCATTCTCTGGTCACCTCCTGTTCTGCCCCACACAACCACACAGAAATGAATTCTCTTTGAAGTGTCACACATGGCACCATGCTTCCAACAGGAATAACAGACTTCATTTTCTAATAACAGCATCAAACTTACAAACTACAGATGGAATATTCAAACAATTGATATATTCCAATACGATTCCAAAGACCAACTTTCCTGACCTGTATAGAACCAAATGCCTGCTGTAATTCTTGCAGCTTTCCAGACTAAGAGAGTGTTTCAATACATATGTTATAAAATATTTGTCCGCTCACCAGCTCTTAATCTACTGGAAAAGTTCCCTAACCTCAGGAGTCTTAATAAATTCCAAGTTAATGAGATTTGATTAAAGACTTTCTAGCATGAAAAAGGTTTCTTTTTTTGTAATTATTACATTCATTCAACATGACATCCACTCACTTGCTGCAGTCCAGCACAACACTTAAACTCTGCTTAAAACATACTTAATCCCACAGGCCTCTCCTTTGCATAAATCAGCTTGTTCTGTACATCTCACAGCCCTAAATAATGACTGAACAATGTTATCAAGAGTTAGAATTAGACATCAATTCACATCACTCAATGGAAGCATCTAAACAACAGTCTGAGAAATATTACAGTATTACCTACCTATGACATATACAATATATCATGAATCCTACTGAAAATCCAAAGATTTCAAGTTTGTACTCGCTGAGCAACAAATTCTTGACATGCTTCTGAACATTTTGAATATAAATAGTCAAGACAATAAGAATCTCCAATTTGACTCTGCTATTATCCTGAGAAGAATATGCTGAACTCAATGTTTCAGACAAGCACTTTTAAAAAGTAGTAAAATATGGGTCTTTCAATAGGAATATTTCATACTTAGGACAGTTGTTGTTTTTAATTAGACTGGAATGTAGAAGCATTTCTTTAAGATGTGCTTAAAAAGATCACATTTTACCATAAAGAAACACTATATGAGATTCTTCAGTGTTAATCCCACACAATGAAATGACACAAATTAAAGTATAATCTGACAGATTGATGTTTTGCTGATTCATTGGTCTAACTTAACCTGGGCATCAGTTCTGACCAGTCCAGTTGTGATATGATATTTCACAAGTGAAGGATATAGGCATCAATTAGTCCCCAAACTCTTCCCCATACTGATAAAAGAGAGATGCCCTTAGGAGAAGGTGAGAATTTAATTTCTTCAGTAAATGTTCTCCAGGAAACCTCCAAGAGAAAAACTGCAATTAAAGGCTTAGTCATAAGCATTAAAAATGTGTGGGGATGTGTGTGTTATTGACTCTTTCTTATCAGTTATTCAGGACTAATCAGCATACTTTGTTTTCCTGTTCAAAATCAATGTGGTAGGACAACTCTTTGCGTTATTTTTAATTAGATTAACAGTATGATTTTAAAAGTCTCAAGTAAAGATGTCATAACCCAGAAGTAACAAAACAAAAATGTTCAATACATAACTGCAGCTTCAGGAGTTCAATGGGTCCCAATATCTTTACCATAGCTGAGGTAGAGGGTCATAGGCTGGGGTTTACCACCCAATGAAGTTAAACCAGAACTCTCATAGATTTCACAGTATTGTGAATACAACTATAAATAGTTTTACTATTTATAGGATATTTTATTGTTTAACTATAAATAGTCTTCACTAAAAAATAGTGAAAATTATTCTACAATACTGTCCAGAATAGGGTGGATCCCACTGCCCTTACTGGCATTGATATTGCTATAATATTTTTTAATTATTTTATTTGGAGTAGTCTTCCAAATTTGAGTCACAGGAAGTTATTCAAGTGCACACTGCATTAGAAGAGAATACTTGAAAAAACGGGGGCGAGGTTCAAGAAAAGCAATCACAGAAATATTTGCATGAAAACCCAGAGCCCAGTTCCCAAATTATCCTAAAATCTCCACTGGGGTTTCATTCAACACTGAAGTTACTTAGACCAGAAAGAAACATCAGTTTCTCACTGTACAGGTCTCCAAAGACCTGAATACCAGAATGTAACTCAGTTTCAGTAGCATTGCTCACCAGCTTTTTACTAGCTAGTAATAAGCCTAGCTTGAATTAATTTTCATAAGCTGTTCCTGGTTTGAATTAATTTTCATAATGCTGTTCCAAGGGATATGAAAGGATTAGACATGCTTAGAAACATTTCCAAAATGTTAATTTCCTGGGTTTGGCCTCTAATTTTTAATGTAATATTTGGGGAAAAATTTCAGAAGCATGAAAGGTTCCTCACCCTCTCCCTTACTCCTTTATCTCTATCTCATGATCATGGTTAAGGCATCCTCAAGAACCACATGCCAGGAACATGAACATCTTTGGTCAGAACTGAAAAATTAACCTGGACCTCTCATATCACAATTAGTTACTGAAGTATCATAGTTACCACATCAAGACAGGAAAACTTGGTTTCCTTCAGACAAAGTTCAGGTTTTCCTTCAATCCCAAGAGGGTGAAAAGTGAGATTTAACCCTTACCAACAAAGACAGGAACATTTAGAAAGTGACCTGCAGATGCACACTGGGGGCTGCTCCCGGTGTGAGGGAAACATGACTTCAGTCTGACCTTGATGTACAGACTTATTTTCTCTGGAAACCAGAATGTAGGTTTGAGGGGAGGAGATGGAGACCATGAACAGCTGGGGATCGAGTGTTATGGATTGCGTTAGGCCCTCAGAAGCCATGAAGCACTGTGAGGTTTCCCAGTCTGAGCAGCATCTCCCAATGGCTCTCAGACAGAAGGCAGGAGCTCACCTGTGGTCTTCTCAAGGAGCTCATGGGCCTCTCACTGTACCTGAAAGTGAATTTTTACAACACCCCACATCCAAGTGACTGTCTTTTTTAGGAATAAGCCTCAACAGAAATGAGAAAGGCTGAGAGAAAGGGATCACAAAAAGACAAAAAAGTGCTGTGATTGTATTAGAGAGCCATCTCTCCCTGCTGAACCACCATCCCTGCCAAGATTTTGGTAAATGCTAAAGCAGAATAGATCTGAAACACAGGGCAGAGCTTCCACTGATGGAAGCTGGAAGTGCAGCAATGGCCAGAAGGGAAGATACAGCCTTTGCTGAAAACAAGCATGTAGTAATCATTGAAATAGTGGTGTATAAAAGTAGTTATTAAGTTACAGGAAAACTCACCTAAATATATGATAGATTTTCCAATGAAAAAGCCCTGTCCAATGTATATTTTACATTTCTACTTCTGCTGTACTTGCATTTTTTCAAAAGAGTTAATTTGTCTTTGTCCTGAATGCTTACAGATATAGAGAATATTTTCTAAGGTTTCAGATGACTTCCCATCCAACATAAGCTTTATTTCCTAAAATAAGCACAACCAGAGAAACAGGTGGTTTGTGAAACAAATCTGAGCCAGTGCAGTTACAGCAAGACTTGACTTGCCTTCAGAATGTAGACTTGATGTCTGCAAATCAGATTCTAATTTAAATCCCAGTGGGAAACTTAAGAATTAGAATGGTTATCACTGCCATGATGTTCTGTGTGTTATTTCATTTGGATTTGGACACACAGTATTAGGACACAACTGGGTGAAAGAATGTAAATATATTGCCACCATGCCTACCTTTATTTTACTTTCGCAGATTCTTGCACATCTCTGCTCATGTAAGTACACTGAAAGCAAAGGGACTATTACTGTGGTTAGGGTTAAGCAGATGCTAACATGATTTTAAAAATCGGAGCCCTAAAAAGCAAATGGTTTCAAATAAGAAGGAGTAAACCCAGCCATCTCTGATTTCCATCTCCTCCCCAGTTTCTTTAAATTTTCTTTACTTTCACAATCTCCTTTTGTATCAGCACCAAGCGCTACAGCCTTTTGCCTTATTTTCTTTTTGCAAACCTACTGATTAAAGTAAGGGTTAACTTAATATTTCATGTTGGGAATCAGCTGAATGTGTTTAACTTCTGTAACTGCCAGAACAGCTGCTATGCATGGATAGCAGTGTGTATGTCTGAGCAGCCATGTCTTCATTTAACAAAGAATACACAGCCCTGCACAAGACAGCTATTCATCACCTTGATGAATGACTGCCAAAAGAAGTGAAATACCTGGTGGCCTCTCAGTGTCCAACACCCACAACATGCCACCTCAGAAGTCTGCAGTCAGTGCTGTCACCAGTGATCATGCTGGGCAAGCTGGACATGTCATCCTTCGCCCCATACAAGCCCTCAGTCCCACCAGCAGCCAGGGACCCCTCAGCATCAATACCAAGACATGTCTAGGTGATCCTGCTACCTGAACCTTAACAAAAACCCAGCTCTAATCACTTATCCATAGTTTAGTGATACTTTCCCACCTCAGCCTAAGAGGTCGTTTTCAAGTGGCACATGCCAGCTTCAGGTCTTAGATTAGTGTTAATAGCCTCTTTCTGAATTCACACCTTATTCTAGCTCATTTGTATTTGCAGTTCATATGTTATGATACATATGTATATACAATGTTCATGCATTAGATCTACTCCAGACACTCTTTCTAGTAATATAAATTAGCCTTTACCAGCACTTCTGGAATTGCACCAACAGCCTGAATCTCTTCTTCCCTTTACTGTGTCTCACCCAGCCACTGAAGTCACTGAACTAAATGCTGGGGCTACCTGTCAGCCTCTGTCCTTCACCCAGCCTGGCAGCACCTTTGGAATCTATGGCTCACTGAATTACATCCATACCCCATGCACTGCCCTGCAGTGCTTTACACCAGCACTTCCTTAGTTCACTTCATCTGTCAGTACCATGAATAAAAAGATGCATTTCAGCATTTTAATCTCCGCTGATGCAGCCTCAACCTTTCAACTAAAATTAGCACATTTTGACCCACCCCCCTAAAGCAGTATAGAAAATTTATAAACTAATATAAATTATTTTCTAACTTAAGCAAACTGTGTTTTATTATGGGAGATGGAAAAAATTAAACTCTCCTTTACTTTCATTTGATAGACAGCATCCTTCAGAACACTGACATACTGCTCTGCCACTTCCAAACAGGAACATCATTTCAACCTGCTCTGTTCTGCTGCTTTTCTTGAAATCAAATAAAATGATTTCAGTAAGAGAGGGAGCATATGCTGTCACAGTACATCTGAAAATAGTGTGCAAATTGGCCAGCACTGAAAAGAGCGAGAGCCGAAATGCAGCAGAGGTGTTATGCTGCAAAAACTCATTTGAAGTCATTTGCCAAGGAACAAGTCTGAAAGCCTTTCCTTGACTTCCTGAAAGATTCATACAATTGCATCAGCAGAAGTACTGCTCCTAAAGCTTGCAGTCACAGGTTGGCCTGGCTTTTGGAGCTATCTGATACCTTATCATAGCTCTCAGTGCTTATTAATGGGAGTCAGCCCCAGAAAAGCACAGGATGAACTTTCTTCCTAATGGCCCCTCCCCAGCATCCTTAGGGTATGATGTGTACACTGATATATGTACTGTCACTACTTTCTCAGTTTGAGGGTGTCCTCTCTTGTTCCCACACCAAACTCCAATTTTCTATATATTTGAAGAGGGACAGGCTGAGCCTCTAGTAACAAACATATGACTACAAATTATGTGGGGGTTTTGTTTCAAGTGTAATATAAAAACATCCTAGATTTGGACTTACTTTACAGAATAGGCAAAATCTTACAAATATGCATGACCACATGGACATCGGTGAAGTTATTCTACTATGTCATCTTAGAATCTTCCACTTTGGATGGGTATAAAATTCATTATTTTTTAAAATGCTGAGTATACTCTTTCATCCAGTATATAATTTAATTATCATTTCTGTTATGAAAATATCTAGGTAGTTGCAGAATAAGCAAAGCATAATATGAAACCTGAATTAAAGTAAAACTCTCTTGTGGAGTAATACATTTCTTTTCAATATGATGGGGGGGGAAAAGAGGGTTGACATGATGGTGGTTTAAAATCAGGAACATCAACACTGCATTATAAATTATCCTCTCTTTGTACTTTATATTCAAATAGTCTTGTGATTTCTCATCTCCAGGCATCCTAAGTATACTTGAGAACCAGAATAAATGCAAACTGAGAAGCCTTCCTGAACCTTAAGATGAAGGAAATTCCATTAAATTCCTTATGACATTCTCTATTGTCATTTCAGCACATTTATGATAAGAATATGGAACTGTCTGCTTTCAATGACTCTTCAACCTGCTATCTACTGGCTTGCCTATCTCTTTAATAGTTCTTTGGATTTCAGAGGATAATACTGATAGTTTCTGAAATGAAACTATCTCAGGTTTAAAAAAATATCCTCACACATTAATTTTAAATATGAAGTAGAACTATCTGTGTTTAGCTTAAAATTGATTAATGGGACTGGATTTAATGTGCTAATTTATCACATTACAGTGATTTTATAAGCTGTGAATCTTCTTTTCAGAACACCTTGTTTCTATTTCTTCATAAAACATTCCCTCTTTCATTTATCTGGATGTGAACACCATGTGACGATAAATTACACACCACAAGTTCCCACATACCATCACATTCCTCACCTTCTGATACAGAAAGCTCTCTCAGAATTAAATTACCAGAAAGACATGTTAATGTGTTAACATAAAAGGCAGGAACTTGGTTTTATGGGATTATACTGAGCAGTATAATGAACCAGAGGATCCCAGGTATTTTGAGTATGCATTTCATACTCAGCAAGATAACCAAATAATTTTCAAAAAAGGAAGTCCACTGTTTATTATTTAGGGTAAATGTTTTAAAACACTTACTTGATTTTGGGTCACAAAACCCTAAGAAAAATCAGTATGGTTTAACAACATTTCAAAGGTAATTATGAACTAAGGGATAGACACAAGCATCCCATGGGACTTCCTAAATACCTAATTGTCCCTGTTTTCTACCTGTAAATATTTTCTCTCCATGTGGAACAGAAGAGGGAAAAAGAGCAGTACATCAGTTATATCTCACAAATATCACCCTACCTTGACATAACTAAATTAGCTAAAATAAAAGAATATAACTTGAAAACTCAGAAATAAGTGATATTAAAAGAGAAAAGTAAATTAATGCCTGCAATGAATTCCACATGATCTAGATGTGTGCAAAGGATCAGGATATATGACATGACACTGATACCATATCATATCTCACACAATGTGGCCTAAGAAGCCAGCAGAGGTATTAGTCCTTTGAACTTATTCCTAACACATTTTTTTTTAAGCCAAAGTAAATATAACTCGAAGTCACAGAAATATCACAGCTGAAGGTTATGCAAGTAAGACAGAAGAATTAGAGTTTAAAATTTAAAATAACTCAGTCAACCTGATTAGACTATGCTCCACCATGTCATCAAACCCAGAGCATCTAACATATATTTTTGATTTTAAAATGCTGTCTCTAACCATTTGACACCGATATTTCATGAGGCTTCTTGGCTGCCAGCAATCACATCCATCTGTTACGCTGGCAGTGTGCTCAATCACAAGGTGTGTTGGATCTCTTCATTTTAGGCACCATTGCCAGAGAAATACAAAACCCTTTGAACTGAGTGCAAATGCATTCAGAAAGTACCAGCCAAAGGCTTTTTGCATGGGGCAACAAACTTTGGGCAGAAAATAAAGAACAGAGGAAAGAAAGGAACAGATCTAAAGAATGTAATAGCTCTACCACCAGTCCTACCTTTGCTTGAAGAAGTGAACAAACATTGAAAATAGTCATTACTAACCAACAATCATGCTAAGTGATACTTCCCATGAGACACATATTGGAAATAATAGCACTGTCTCCTATTTCTTCCACAGAGCTTAAAGACCACTTTCTGATTTCCCTCTATATGTATGTATAGCTAAATGTGTGCATATATAGCTATACATACATATAAATACACATGCATTTACTAAACATATATATATGTATAGCAAATATAAATATTATATACACACAGTAACAAAGACATGCATGTTATATATACACATATGTGTGTATATATATATATGTATATACACAGACATAATTTTTACTGACAAACTCTCTGTGGTTCATTACAACTACTAAGGAGCAAAATCTACTGTGCTGTAAAGTCTTTTTGTTTTTCCCTGGGGGAGGAGGTAGTCGCCCAATGCTTCTGCACAGCAAACACATTTTTCTGCACACTTACAAGGGAGAAAAGCCACACAAAAGAGTGTGGTTAATCCATTAAGACAAGTTCTGTATGTTCTAGAAAACCACTGCAGCTCCAACCTTGCTTCCCTTTTGAAGGAGAATGAGGAAAATGCCTTCACTTCAGCAACAGTTTTTCCAGCCACCATATTTTTGCTACCAACCAGTATATTGGTTCAGAATATTTAAACATGGAAATCTCAGTGGAATGTGTGGAGTTTTTTTCTCTGCAACTATCAAGAGATACTTAAAATAATTTATCAGCTATAAAATGTGGTATCAGCATGCCAAATAATCTTCAGATTACCTCCATCTATTCCACTAAACAAACTCAGCCATGTTACTCCTCAAGGCCTCAGTAAAACAGTCTAAGAGACAACTTTGAAAAAAAAAATCCTAAATTTGAGTTTCCTTTTAATTTATTCCTCCACACAGTCAGTCTCCCCCCCCCCACCAAAGACTAAATTCATAGGAAAAATGCTCCATATTTCCAATCACTTACAGATACTTGGGCTTTGCTTTTCTAGAGAAGTGGTGTCTGTGCCTGTCAGGAGAGCAAGGAGCAGAGTTAGAACCCCTGCACTCAGCTCAGGAAGTGCTTTGCATTACCAGCTGTCGCCAAGGGCTGAGCCCTGTGGGAAGAATCCTGTCCTGCCTGCAGCAATTTTCTCTCAGCTGTTTGGCCAGGGGCTGCATCAAGGAGCATCCTTGTGCCAGGAACATTACAGTCTCCAGCGAGAACTGATCCAGTTTGGCAAAAACAGGCTTTATCTCTTTGCTGACTGTGACCAGAACAGATGAGGTCCCTACAGTCAATGCCTAAAGTGGCACTCCACAGTTTGTAGCTGCAAATACAGCACCAGTGGGATGTTCAGGCACAAGCTTGTTAAGGATTAGGAGCTTTCTTAGCAATCAAAAGTGCTTCATGATATCAGCTACAGAAATTGTTGGAGGAATCTACAATATATACCATTAGATGTCAAAAAATGACAGTAGAATGTGAGAATATTGACCAAACCAGAAGAAAAATAAAGGTCTGCACTAGAATAGAATACTTTAGCTAAAGTAGGGAAACAGTAATATAGACTTCATTTTCAGTACTATTTTTGTAACAGCAATTCTCTGAGGTTTCAAACAATTACTGATACTTTGTAATTTCTACTTATTTGAGGAATGTGCCACAGAATCTTCACTCAAGAAGCCCAGAGTATGAAAGCCTAAGTTTACTCACCACAGAGCAGCTCTTCATCTATAATTCTGCTGGCTTGCAGATCGCTGCCTTTGTGAACTTCAAATTATAGGGTTCTCTTCTTAGTCTGGAGGAAGACAAAACAATTCACCTCTTGTAAATACATTCATGAATTTTGAACACAAAAATATGTATACAGCCTGCAATTACTTTAGGAAGCTATAAGCATACAAAAATAAAGTTCAGAACATGACTCTATCACTTTGACTACTGAAGCAATGTTTTCCAGCAACGAGACTGTTTTACAAATATTGTACAGGAATGCCAGTGTCGGTGATGTCATTCTGTGGCTGTACAGTAAGACTCTGCAAGTCAGAAAAAATTAACTATGTTTTTCTCAGTGTGACAGTAAGCAATGAGGATTGACAGTAACTGAGTGACATCCAATTCCCTCTGACTTTAGAACTTTCACCTGTCATATGCAGGGACACCGAGTTCTTTTTTCTTTTGGTATTTTATCTTCTTAAAAATTGCTTTTCTTCCCTAAATGTAAAAGGCTAGTCTTCCACAAACATTTATATAATTTTCATTTTCAAGTTCAATTCACTTATCAGATTACTATAATACTGGAAAATGCTAAATATTAGACAAATCCATAAAATAATATAATTTCTAAACTGATATTTTTATTTTTTTGTTTTAAGCTGCTCTCACTTGTGGGAGATGAGACTATATCTGAATCACAGATTGCAGCTATATCATAGGATTTGATGTCGAAAAACCGATACAGTTGTACAAGTCCCAGTTTCAGTTTTAAGAAGGATAATGCCTTTGGCTTCAGATCTTAAAAAAGTCAACATTACAGTACAGGTCAAAAGTATCATAACCTGCACTAGTGTATTTTCAGGGCTTTCATAACAGAAATGGGAAAGAAAGTAGCCTTGTGAGACAGTCAGGGCTTTACATCTCACAATTAATTATTTGTCTTGTTATTACATGAACAGTTCATTGAGAAGTAAAAATCTCTCTTCTTCCCAATTTCCATTTTTTCCTTCCAGTAGGTCTTTCCAAAGTTACCTGTAGTTTTATCAAACACATGAAGTCATACCCAGCTCTAGTGATACTTGTGGAGCTGATACAGTTCTGGTTCTGAGAGAACACCATCATTTCGTATCGAAAAAAATCAATCAGGGAACTATTTCTCCCAGAGCTTTTCATACTATTCCTGCTATACCTCAGGGAAATTACATTCTTTGCAAAAGTAACTCATAGAATAATTTTCCCAGAAAGCAATCAATAAGAGCTCCCCTCATGCCCTTCCATCTCTCTCTGCTTTCCTGAGAAATAAAGCCACCAGCTGTGCTGGCACGTTTGATAGATGATTTAAGTGAATTTTTCTGGACATATTCCCTCTCTCTTAAGCATATAAGTTGCAGAATTGTTATTCTGTAGATCCTATACATCGTTGAAATAGGTTCAACCTTTCAGTAATCCTGGAAACACAGCAACTGAGTTCAATCCTGAATGAAAGCAAACCAGCCCAGCTGGAAACTTGAAAATGTATGACAAAGTCACACTGATTGTTCAAAACGAGAAAAGAATTTTCACCAAAGTTCAGCAGTATTTTCTCTAAATGAATAATAAGAATTGCACTATTGCTACATAATGAATACAGAAGCAACAAAACCTCTTCAAGCTTTAGGAGATTACATACACTTCTCTTACTTAGTTTACTAATTGTAGTATGTACTCTTGAAATATTCTATATTCACATTAAATTATAAACCTACCAATTATTTTAAATTAAGGCATAGATATATGTACAATAATTTCCTTAGCAGTATGTCAAATTATATAATTGATCTACTTCTAATCCTAAGTAGTGATAAAATCTTGTAACGACAATTAGTATTTTATCGCTGGTTATGATTAATGTACATTTTTGTTCTAAAGCAAGGATATATTTAAACTTTTCCTACTCCTTAGCACAAAATTTCAATGATCTTAATTTAACTTAGAAGTAAAACAAGGGATAATTCAACTACAGGAAAAGCTAGTTTGGTTATGTAAGCCTTGGGATGAAACTTCACCTCAGATGAAACACTTGAAATGAAAATCAGCCCCTTATACTTGCCTTTTTACTGGGCCTAGAAGCAATATAGTTGCAGCTCATCCACTCAATCACTTCTGATTTCCAGAGCTTCTTTTCCAGAGGGATGTTTAAATGAGATACCTAAATGTATTTTATGCCAAACAGTCCAAGTATTAACAGAACTGACTTTGGGTCTTATACCTAAGAATAATCACAGAAATCATTTCATCTGTCATGTGAAGAACCCAGAATAAAATGAGCTGTCACAAAGTGTTGTGTCATATCACCATACACATGCACACACACATTTTATACAAGATATATTGCAGCTGTTCACTTCCCCTCCTACAGGGACACAGTCTAGGGTGGCAGCTTTCCCTGGGGAATATGCTATCATTAGATTTCCCATTTGGGCCTTTTCCATGAGAGAGATTTTTCCCATATCACAGATTAAATCATGCTAATTTCAAACTGGAGGCAGTCACATCAAATTGATTTTTAGAAGCTGAAGAGAGGAAAGAGATGTTTGGTGCATGGTGTGACAGGAGGCAGCAATGTAATACACATTCTCAAAATCGTCCTTGCGTGTTCTGTATTTCAGAAGCCCTTGAGATTTGCATTGCTCTATTTACCTCGTTGAACATTTCAGCTCTAGTAATTCCCACTCTCATACCCACTGTCACACCACTGGTAGCACTGGATTTCTGTGTTGTAAGCAGGACTATGGCTCCTTTTTGAACTTACCCAGTAATTTCTTCAAACAGAACTGAGATCTGTTCCAGCAAAAAGCATAAGTATTACAAATAATAATAAAAAAACTCTGACAATAGGAAGAATCATCTTAGGAGTCCCAGTTCATTTATGGAAAAATGAAAAGCTCATCAGATGTCAGAAGTCTGTGTCTGAACAAGGTATCCTTCTGTCCAAGGAGCTGAGTTCCCAGATGTAACAGTCCTTAGTGCTCAAATGCTGAAGACATGAGTTATCTAATGACTAAGTCACCACATTATAACAGAAGTTACACAGGAAAAAGCTTTGCTTTTTCAAGAGGTCTCCTCAGTTTAGTCCAGCTGGCAGAGATGCTACTATGTATTTTAAACTCAACTAAAACAGCAATTTTACATTTCCCACACATTTTAATTTTTCAGTATGTTTCAAAAGTCTGAATACAAACCTCATTATTGCCTTACAGAATCAATTAAAAGAAAGCACAGGTTTGTAACAGCTGATTAATAGACATTAGGATTCCTGGGACCTTGGAAGAAAACACTAATTCTTACTGTGCAATAGCAACTAAAAGTGACACACCATTGAGCACTAGTCTGTAGAAGTGAACTAACAAGACACCAAAAAGCTTAAAAATTGATTTTTGTAAAAATTGGAGGCAACTCTGTTTTAGTTTAGTTACAGTTTACTCCATATGGTCCAAATTGTTACAGTTGACAAAACACATCTGTTCCTCAGAATTCCTCAACAAGAATTCTTCCTCTTCCATATTCTTTTGAGTATTTTTTATTATTCCTCAGAAAATTCAATTTTAATTAAAGCAGAAGCATTTAGAGTTTCTAGTTCAGGTATTATGCGCTGCTTTCAAAAACCTACTTGCATATGCTAAGTGGAGTGCTAATAATAGAGCAGTACTCTGCAAATTTTGTTTCAAACTTCAAACTTTCTGAGAAATTACCTTCTGGCAGCCTTGAGGAGAGCTATTAAATGTCAATTCAGTATCGCTTTTGATTTCCTTAGACCAGATTTAGCAGCAGAACTGAATGAAGTGAGGCACAAGGGAAGATATCCTCAACATAAGCCTTCCAGGCTTTTATGTTTAGATCAAAGGGTATTGATTTACAATTCTGAGGATGAAAACAGTGGTGAAGAAACCCAAAGCAGCTTTAAGTAAAGTGCTGAGAACAGTGACAGATCTGATTTTAGCTATGAGTTCCATCAGATAAAAACAAGGCCAATGGCTTGTCAGAAACATGCTTTCCTTTCCCCACACTACTTGTAAGACTAATAACTATGAGAATACAAAAAAAAGTAAAATAAAGCTATGAAGAGGAAAAAAACAAAAACAGACCAAAAACCAAGCCTCTTAATATGTCCCAGCTCAATCACAGAATGAATGCAAGTGAGAAGCTGGAGGACCACAAGAAAAACAGCAGTAAAAATGAGTGCAGGAAAAGTAAGATCTCTGTTGTACAAAATAGTGGCTCATACTCAAATCCAAACACAAACCCTTTGCTGCCTCAACAAGGAGGGGAACAGACACCCTTCCTTTTAAAGATGCAGTCCCACATCCAGGGGTCATCCAGTACTAAAAGTTCTGCAGATCACATCTATGCTTGCTTTTGTTTCAGGATGAGTAGTTATTTTTTAAATCTTTTAGTCATTTTTAATGTTAGCATTCATAAGGGCCATTTTAACATAAGAGAGAGGAAAAGCTTTTTAAAGCAAAGTGGATCTTTTTTTAATGGTAACTATCACTTTTAAGATTCATATGGGTACAAAGACCTCCTTTTTGTTAGTCAGCTGATTTTCCAATTTTCCTTTTTGACCCTCATTAAAGCAGCAACTAAATTCATAACCCTAAATAAATTAATACTAAACAAGAAGAAAACATAGTATACCACAAATTTTACAAAGAGCTTCCATATGCTCAACCAGAATTCCAAAAGGAATGAAACAAGCTTGAACTCTAAGATTCCTGATGGAAAATACCAGGAGGAAATTAAGCACATCTTTCACGAGGTTAATTCACTTTTCCCTCAGAGAAAAAGCAGAGGAAGGAGGTCAGAAGCTATTAGTTCCCAGCTGTAACATGATTCATGACATACCAGTTCCCTTGCTATGTCTCAGTGTTTTCAGCAGCATCAGTCCTAGTATTCCTCCTAAAAAAAGGAAGCAGCAAACAGTGCAGCATCCATAAAGTTTGCCCTGGAAGGTGGCAGAAGAAGGTGGAAAGAACTTCAGCGGAAGAGTGTATTTCTTCACAAAGCTAATGCCAAATGGATGTGGGGAGTACATATGACTTAACTCCAGAGTTCTTGGATGATGGTATTTCAGGTTTCAGATCAGGATGATCATACAGTAGAATAGTTTTCCCTATTCCTCCTAAAGACCACAAGAAAAGCATTTCTTTCTTGCCATCACTGTGTCTGAAAAACAGCAGGTCTTTAATCAGGAAGTGGGTATGCTGATGTTATATGAATAGCAAGGCAATAAAAAAGATTAGTTTTCCTTCACAGAAATGTTGCTTTTAGAGGTCATTGAAAGATAGTGAGTAATGACTAAGTAACAAATGGATAAAAGCCTTTGTTCCTAATCAATTCATATAACCACATTTTCACTCCTTGAACTCTGTAGTCACTTGTTTGTCAGTCAGCCTTTATGGAGAACCAGTTCATGGATAATTATAAGTTTAACCTGACCAAGCACAACTGGTAACACAGACATCACCAATTTTTGTATCTTTTTACAAAAGGTTCTTTTTTTCTCAATGGCATGGCTTCTTCAGCTTAAAAGAAAGAACCAGCAGCCATGGAGATACTCTCTTGAGCAAACCTCTTATCAAGTATTTCATTGAACCTAATAGAAATAATAATGCATAATTTCTCAAATTACAATGCCCCACACAGTTGAAATCTCAGAGTACATGAAAGCATCTCGATAGCTATCTAAGGGTGAGATACACTATTGTCATAGAGAGACCAAAAATCTGCTCTACAGAGATAACATGGGCAGAGGCAGGGTATCTGAATTCACCCTTAAAACCCAGGGCAACAGAGCTGCTTTAGTCACTTAGAGCAATGACAGAGTTGCAGCATCACATGGCAGGGCCCATGTGGTGTCCCCAGACAGCTCTGCTGGCACTGTGTTATTTTCCTTCATGTAAAAGCAGTCTTCACCATCAAGCCATAGTGTCTCTTGCCCCCCTACATCCAGGGAGCATAAAGACTTGTGACCAACCTTCCATCTCAAGGCAAAATCACTCTGTGCACCTATCCTGGGATAGGAGATAAAGAAATATGGAGAGCAATCTTAAGAAAAAGAGCTATCATAGAAAATATGTTAAATGCATCGTAAGATCCAAGCATTTAAAATTATATGATTCCCTATCCTATTTGAAACATTTTAGGAAATGAAAAAGAAAACATGATAGGTCATGGATAGGGCTCAAAAGCCTTCAATTCAATCCCTCTCTTGTCACTGAATTTCCCTCAGCTCCTTTTTTCATTCAGAATGAATGCGTCAGCTTAAACTGGGACTGTTTACACATGCACTAGCAAAGGAGGAAGGCATGTAAAGCAAGAGCAAAGGACAGACAGAAGGGACATCAATAAACAAATCAATTTGCTCTCAAAATACTGCAGTGTCAGCAACTGTCCACCAATATTTAATGCACTGCTTTGTAAAAATGAATTACTACACTGTGCATTGTTAATATATTTCATGTAATTATTTAGAGTTATCTGAACATCACTCTGCACAATAGACTTCAGAGTAAAGTAGAGCCCAGTCTGATTCATGGGCAGACATGGGGAATAGAATTAATCCCTTTTGGCAGGCAATAGGGAGTGGACAGAAAAAGGAAAAAGTGGAATCAATTAAAAAGAGGACCTTTTCTGTTACAAACATAGTACCTTAGGTAAATTTTAAGCAATTTTTTTCAGGTATATGTTATTTTTCCTTATATGAAAGATAATCGCCCTGGGTTTAAAAAATAATTGTGTTAATCAAATAGATTGTTCTTCTAAGCACTTGTGTATTGGAAGTGATATAAAAAATAGAAAAAAAATATAAAAGGATTTTGTCTTGTCTTTGTCCATCAATTCTAATAAATTCCACAGTAATTTTTGTAAATACAGTTACACTGACCAATTTTTTTCATGGCATAGTCTCCCTCTAGAAAAATCAGAAATAAGAAATGTGAGGTGTTTCAGTAAATTCCCATGACTGTCCACAGCAGGAAGTGAGAAATGGGATTGATCAATGTTTTTAATCAGACCCTGTGATAGTGCTTTGCTGCACCTGTTACAACAAATGTTAGGTAACTATGCTACTAAATGAGGCTTGTTGCAACTTCATCAGTTCAGCATTATAGATTAAAGATTATTCTTTTTGATAACATCACAGACACATAAAATGATACTTGTGATACCAAGCACAATCTATTTCACCTCAGAAAACAACCATTGTCCAAAAAGGGAAAAGTGAAGAGCAACTTGCTTTGACTACTGAGGGATGAGTGAAGCTCAGAGAGGTGTGCAGCTGCTAAAAGTTAATACACTTCATATATTGCAATTGTATTTCAAGAATAACCTTATTCTTAAATGCACTTATTTATTTCACCTACTTACATCAATAAGTAGGAAGTTTAAGCTGAGCATGATTAACAAGAAAAATAAACTGATAAAGTACAATCACAATCCACAATCTCTCACAAACAATAAATATATAGCTATTTTCTAGTCTGTAATTTATACAAAGAAACACCAAAGATGGGAAGATGCTGCAGAAAACACTTTTTTGAAGACATACAGAATACTAATCATTCCATGGCAGGAGGATAATAATATCACCCATAAAATATTTAAATACACTACTATCTACTGTAGAATAACACCCATAAATAGGATTGGTATTAAAGTGACAAAGGAAAATGTAAAACAAAATAATTCACACAAAGAATTTGAAATACTATATTTGCCTAAAACTGCCACACTACACAGATCACAATAAATAATTTGTTGTTTATGCTACAAATCCAATGCCTAAATTACCTATAAACCATTAGCCTGAATAATATCAGGGGAATGTAATTACATATACAAAGCCTTTCATCTCAATTATATTGAATATAAAAACAGTAAGTAGTGAATAACTTTCCATAAACAAAAATCTGCTACCATTAAACAGATCAAGATCTTTTATCACTACACATTGGGGCAAAGAAATAATTACAAAATGAAGATTCATCTCATCCGGATTCAGCAGCACTCAGATTTTGAATGCTTAACTCAATGGGTCTGCATGGGAACTCCAGTGATGGAATCAGAGATGGATCTGAATGTCTCCATGAATCATAAACTGGTCTAGATGTCAATGAAGCAAAAAGCATGTACTTGGGAAGAGGAACCAGCTGTCATTGGGCTTCAGGGCTGCACAGGCACACAGCCCCTTTCTCACCACACAGCCCTTGTCCCTACTGATAAACCCACTCCTGATTTTAACCATGTTACATCCCACGAGAGCTGTAAAGGAATATTGAGCCACCTTCATTGCACAGATAATGAAAGTAACTTTTTTCCAGAATACTCTCAGATGTGCTGCAAAGTGAGAGTAAAATAAAAATCAGAAGATCATTCCCTTATTTACAGCAAATCAATCTAGTTTTCTAAATAAATATTTTTGTACAAGCAGAGCCTAACTCTTTTATGGATAGAAACACTGAGGTCCTCTACATGAATGTGTATTTTCTAGGAGGCTTGGTAAAACTTTGAAACAAGGAGATAACATTGCCTTTAAAAAATATTTAACATGATATAGTCTTCCTATTTTTACAGTAAAAAAGCCAAGAATGTTCACCTGCAGATACTGTAATGCTTTTATTTGTATTAACATGCCCCCAGTGAAGCAGAAAAAATTCTAACCAATAATAAAGAAGGGAACTGTTAATGTATGAATGATGTTAATTAAACAGAGTATGAATGTGCTGCAAGACCTATTTGCAAGAAAGGATAAGAGTAATCAACAGTTTCTCTCCATTTCTACTTTTCTTTTGGAAAATAACCTCCCCATTTTCTAACCCACTCTTCTATTTTATGGTTATGACACTTTCACCCAGCAGCTTTGTTGTACCTGAAACAAAATTCAATAGAAGACAAAAAGCAGTTGTGATACACAAGTCTGCGATATGGATTTCCTTTAATTATAGCTACAGAAAGACAAGAGGTTGAAATACAAAAGAAAGATTATGAAATACATTTTAAAAAATTTTCTCTCCTAATCCCAAAATGATTTTCAGCCTTTCTATTACCTAGCATGCAAGTCTGACTTGATGGAAACTAATGATTCATGATAAAGCAATAAATCCCATTTTCAAACTTTGGAAAACTTTAGTGCCAGGTTCTGTTCCCTGAACTCTTTTAATTTTCTCTAGTTACATTCTCCCAGTAAAGCTGCACTGTTAGGCCACAATTTCACAAAGTACTAAAGCATATGTTAAATGCATTTTTCGATCAATGCTTTAGACCATACCCAATCACTCTGGCTTCAGAGTGACTCACACTAGAATTTTACCACTTTTACTTACAGTTAACTTTCTGAAAGTGTGATTGCTTCTTAAGTTTTTCCTCATTCCTCCAGCATCATCTCAGGCTCTCCCTATTCAGTCTCCACACATCAAAGGGATTCTGAATGGTAACTGAAGCTTTTGCACACCAGATACCCAGTACTAAATTCTGCTTCAAAGACAGCCAAAAATACTGCATGCTCAGTAACAATAAAATAATAAAACATCTTTGTTTTTTCCTGTAGCTGTTGTCTTATGTGAGCACATAAACTATGAATGCTTTTTAAATTTCCAGAAGCATTTGAATACACTTAATTGCTGTTTCCCCAAAGTGTTTTCCTATTTCAGGAAATGTCTCAGACCTTTGGAAGAAAACTGGACAAAAATAAATTCAATTCTATTCATATGTGCACTTACTTTTAGTAGTTCAACAGCATATTCTACAGCTTATATTTAATTAAATTATCATCAATTACCTTACTTTCCTTTTTACTTGCATTTTAATGTAGGATTTCCCCCCCCCCCCCCCCGCCCCCCATAATCACAGTTCCTAGCTCCAGCCTGCATTTAGTCAGGTAATGTTTTCTCTTTCACATCCTTTGAAAAGCAAAACCAAAAACAAAACCAAAACCCGCAAACCCTATTTCTAATGTCTGTGCATTACAACCTCTAGGCAAGAGTATTCTCAAGTTGACATGTAAAATTTCTCTGGTTTTTTCAAGAGCTTTGAATGGTT
Source organism: Monarcha castaneiventris obscurior (assembly GCA_026261815.1). Taxonomy (NCBI): domain Eukaryota; kingdom Metazoa; phylum Chordata; class Aves; order Passeriformes; family Monarchidae; genus Monarcha; species Monarcha castaneiventris. Next base: position 19,652,121 of record JAMPIT010000258.1, on the reverse strand, counting down.
TTTCTGTTACTGTAGCATTAAATCATGGCTTTGTGGAAAAAAAATGTTATTAGCTCAAACAATTAATATCTCTGTATGATCATGTGCTTCTAGCAATCATTTGTATTTGATTCATTACATGTAAGATTGAATTTTGGTACCATATAGAAAGATGTAATGATCAAGAAAAATTGGGGGGAAAAATCAATCTAATAATTAAATAAAAGGTTTAAGTCGAGAAAAAAGTAGCTGTGAAGAAAAGCAGTAAAATAAGGGGATGCTTAGCACTTCACCTTTAAGAACAAATTGCATCAGTGACAAAACCCCCACACTTTACTCTAGAAAGTCATATTGCCATTGCTGTGTAGAACAGACAGAAACCCGCAAAGAGCACTCAGACTGTAAGAGAACACTCTTCCTCTACAAGGTATCATTTACTCACCTGGCCCAAGAGAAGATGCAGGTCTGAATTCTGCACTTATTTCAGAAAGGCAGAATTCATATTTCACTATACTTTCCTATTAACTTGGTTTCTATACCTTATCACATATTAATCACTGTAAGATTAAAGTCAATTTACCACTATGGTATCAGCTATAAGTAACTAAAAAATGAGAAGCCACCACACATAATACAGGAGAAACCCTTTTTAATTTACTATGGACTCCTTGTAGAACGTTTTTATGTTCAGAATTTATTTTAATGAGAAGTTGTTTGAAATAATAGTTTAAAAAGCAATTTTTCTTAATTAATATTGTACATTAAAATGAAGTTCTAGGAACCTGAAAATAGAAGCTATAAAAGGTTCAGACTTTAATGAAAAACTCATCCTTACATAATTCTGATGTCCTAAATACAGCTCGATTTGAATTCGTTCCATAACTCGTTTGCAGCTCAGTCTACCTGTTTCCTGTCACTTTAAAGGCCCACAAGCTCACAGCATACAGGCATGAACCTTTGTTATCTGGAGAACTAATTAGCTGTAATGATTAAATTTCCACACTCTACACACCAGGAATTTGAAAAACAACCCTTGCAGTCCTTTTGTCTAACACAATATTTTCCAAAGAGCAGAGAAGAGGCACAAGAAGTATAATTTCAGTTTTGAAGACACTTCTGAAATTATTGTGACACTTAGTTAAGAGCTGCTTATACATGTGTACATACATATGGAATACAATATAAATAACACTAAAGCAACATGGTTTGTGGGGTTTTTTCCTTAAGGGCTCACTCTAGTGACTTGCATTTCTTAAGGTGCTACTATTTTTCAGTTCTTAGCAGAGGTGGTGACTATATATTCTGACAGGTAGATAACTGACCCAGGTACTGATATTTCTGTCTCGGTTTTCCCTGAATATGCTTTCCATTGCTGGCACTGCCAGTAGAACTCTGCACCCACAACATCCCTGCTTGACACTGTCCTGAGCCATTATGAAGATGGTGTTCTATCTTTGAGTATCAGCACCTGCATCCCCACAGAAAGGAGAAACCTGGCTGTCATTTTCATGAGCACATCAAAGCTGTCCTCTTGCTCCCTCACCACATCAGCACAGAACAGTAGGGAAGCCCTGAGAGAAACTTGGCAGTGGATACTGCCTCACTTGTCTAAGGTTCAGTTGGCAGAAAAACCCCTGGGCAGTGTAGAGAACTCAGTGAATTTGTGCTGACCATTTCACTTCAGTGCAGATATTTGAAAATTGCAGTAGCCTAAGATTCTGATGTTTATTTCCATTAACTGTGGATGTGAAAAAACTCTCTGTAATGCTAAGCAAAGCCTCCCTCACTTTCTGAAGGCATCTGGAAGACAGAAGTTCCTACAACCTATTGGTTGTAGAGTTGGTTGCAATTTTGTCCCCACCATGACACTGAATTTTAAGTTTCTTTGATCTATGTGTGTCTTTGCCCGACAAGCTTCAAGCACAAAAAAGTGCAACTGTCACACTATTAAATGTATCTTATATATAAAAGCCACTTGTGTCCCATGCTTGGGAAAATAAGGAAGCCTAAGAATTTTTCAGAGCAGATGCCACTGATCAGGCAAATAGTAAAATAAATTACACATAAAATCTTACATGCCTGGGAAAAAAGCAAGAGGTGGACACTTAAAGGAATCTAGAAATACTAAAATAGATATGTCTCTATCTAGACACTGTGTTACAACTTGTATCTAGGGATGTACTGACCACTGAAACAAAGCAATACTTCACAAAACACTGATACAAGAACAACATCAGTAAAGAGAAATATCCAGTAATTACTTCAGAATAATGCCATGAAAAAATCAACAAGGTAGTAATAGGTCCAGGAATATTTGTGCATCTATGTCACCAGGTAAATGCCTACCAATACCTTTCAAAATATACATACATAACTAAAAGTTAGACTTCTGTGAGCAATTCCTTTCTCTGGGGAATGATGACACTGATGGGGAAAAAAAAGCATGCAAATTTTCTATCAAATTATGAAAGAAAAAGAAAATTTAGAAAATAAAACATTTCAGGCTAAAATAATATTTTATCAAAGTAAGTGCCTTTGTTCAAAATGTGGCTTTTATTATTATTTTCCATTGTCACTCAACCTTCATTTTAGCTAAAGCTTTTCATAAAACTTAAAAAAATCATACTAATGCAAGTATTTCTCAGGATAAAAATGTTACAACTCGAAATTTTACCTGCTCCTACTGAAAACTCAGTAGATGTGAGTGAAAAAGTAATTTTTTAATTGTTCATTGTCGTCTGGGATAATTCAAATACTCCCCCACCAAAACTGCATTCAGTTGACTGGCTTTACTGACTTCAAGGACCTTTGGCAAGAGTCTGGGTTGCTCCTGTGTGCAATAAGAGATCCCAGCAAGGAGGCTGCATGTGTATCTTGCAGAGTGATATATATGTCCAGAAATCTCAAAGTATTACATAAACATCCATAAATTAAACCTCAGTATGACCCTGTATCAGAAATTCAGTGTTTTCTCATTTGTAAACTGAGGTATTGTGTAGGCTTATTCCCTTTATGCCATTGAGATTTCTGTTGCACAAAGAATCACTACTCTAGTCATGTGTCCTTAGCTATGAAAATGAATGGAATTGATCCTGCAATTAGTTCTAAAATGACAAAGGACATGTAAGAAAACTTGGGTGTGGAAAATTGTGCCTAGGCTTCAGCAGTGCAAGTAAATTTAAGCGCCTGATGTGCACAGGGACAGCAGCTGAGCTGCAGGGCAGGCACTGGCATGGTAAGGTCGTGCTGGTTTAGGTACAATTCAGTGAATACATGTGAACTTTAGCATCCCCCTGTCATCCCACTCCTTCTGCATCCCTGGAGTATTGCTTTGTCCCAGTATTTGGGGAAGCTGACCTTAAAAGAAAGTGTGAGCTGAGGCTGTCATGTGCATTAGCCATAGGGACAGAAATCCTTTTCTGACACATCTGAAAAAAAAGCTCTTGCTGGTCCTGCACAACATTTCATGTGATTAATGCAGGGCACAGCTCTCCTACCAGGTCACCAGTCTATCTTCCCACTAACTTTGACCTCTTTACCAAATCCCCTCTTGCACTTCAGCATCCTCTGTCCCCCACACACCCCCTCCCATTGCAACACCAAGTTCAATGACAGTCACGGTGTCTGCTTCTTACCCCACTTCCCTCTGATCCTGAAGTCACGCTTAAAATCAAGTTGATGAGATTCTAATAACACTGATAACAAGAAAGGAGAAAGTTACAAAGCCATTCTTTTCATTAAAGGAGCAACAATTACCTACTTTTGCAAATACAAAGTTTTCTGTTTACAAAGAAAAAAACAAAGCACGGTGGTACATTTTCATTTGTACATTTCTGTACTACCAAGACAGCCCATCAGAAGTCACCCAACTTTCCATCCCTTTCCCCATACACAATCAAAGAAATTCTTGCTATAATAGTAAATATTACAAAATAATTTATTCTCAGTTGGTAAATTATGAATTAAGATTCATCCTAAGGCACATCTCTCATAGCAGAAATGCAGCCTCTGGAAAATATCCAGATTCTGAGGTAGAAAAGCATAAATGATGATGCTATAGTAATTTCAAAAATAATTCTTTTTGTTAATTGGATCTTAAAATTTCAAATTCAAGGAAGATGTATGAGTTCTATACACATGCTCACAGTATTGAGACACTTCTTATCTGCCATCTTGCCATGCTTCTGACAAATTGCAGAGAGAAAATATTCACTTCCTTGAATCAGATTGAAATTACATAAAAGTAACCCCATGTTACCTGGCTTCTTCCTCCTATCACCATGGTTTATATTATCCTTCCACATTCTCAAGAGAACTGAACTTTCTATGAAGATTAATGCTACACTCACTTCACTGCACATTAATGTAGAATACATTATTACTTTGAGCTCCAGGAATTCCCACTGGCAAACAATATTAAATCCGTGCATTGTCTCTCCAGGTATCCTGATATGTTGGCCTTAGACTCGCTGTAAATTCAGCTATGTCTGACCCCAGGACTTCAGCCAGAACTTTGATTAAAGTATGCACTCACTTCAAAAAGAAAATTTATAACTTGGAAATACATACCTATGCAAAACTACAATTGTTTCTTCCCATGCCATAATACTGGTTTCTATGGAAACACTAGAGAAGCTGCCTGATTTCTTTGAAATAGTAATATTTCTTTAGAATTATAAGACCTTCATATCTTGACATCAATTATATTCTTTAATGTCATGTATTCATCTGTAAAGATGTGTTTTTCAGAGCACTAATATTCTTAGAGATTTGCATCTACTTTCTTAAGGGAAATGTCCTTGAAACTGCTCTGAGGAAAATTTATGGGATAAGAAAAACATATGGTTTATATATTCCCTATGTCTTCTTACCCAAATAAATAAGGTAATGCTGAGAAATTTCAATGTTCTATGGTGTCACCATTCTTTAGAATTAAGTGAATATAGTCTGCGCAGAGACTTAACAGGTCCTCTCCATCTGCAGATTTACTTCAGTACTAATAAAAATTAACTTCCCTTTCAAGCCCTACAAGATTTTGGGTTAGGAAAGGAAAATTAGCACAAGTTGATAAGATCTGAAAACAGTACAGATGCTTTCCTTCTTGGATGCATCCCTAACTGGAATTGTAGTATTTACATACACAGATTAAAATCATATGTATCAACTTTGGGGCAGAAGTTAAGAGAACAATGGAGAAAGGAGAGTGTTCATGAAGACTATCCATAAATCTTTAAAATTCTTGGAAAGCAGGATCTTACTCAGCAGCCCATCACCCTGCAAGATGTCTGGCATGAAAAATCTGTCTCTCTGGAGTTGAAGGAACATTGATGGTATTAAATCCCACAGCTCTGCATATTCCCACCTTAACACCTGAAGTAGCAAAGCTAGCAATTACGAAACAAGCCAAGGAGAATCTACAATCTAAAGGTCCTGTTTAACTTTACATTTAATATCTGGAGTGAGAAGCAAGACTTGAGTCATTTACTATTTCTGGATGGCTTTAATACGGGTAGCAACAATTTAATGGTAGTAATCTTCTGATCCCATATCATTGATTTCCAGCCTTAGAGTCAAGGTTCCTTTCCTGAGAATTCCCAAGGGAACAGAGGCAGGCAACATGCAAACACAGGGAAGGGGATGAGACTGATCAAAGTGATGCAACTGAGCACAGGCACTTACCACATATATTAGAAGCAGCAACTCTTTTTTTTTTTAATTTTATATTATTTTAAATAGATAGCATGAGGGCTTTACTTACCACAACCCTCCTCTTCAAAAATGTGTTTTTATCATACTTTTTATATGGTGAAACTCCTTCTGTTACAGGAAATAGAACCCTGCAGAGTTCTATGTAGATAAAATGTTGCAGGTAAAGCAGTCTTTGGGAAAAAATATCCTGTCAGTCATATGCTTGTCATAGTCATGCCCTCCATGCTGAGAAGGTCTACTTCTTCCAAGTCATGCCAGCTTCAAGCTGCCTGTTTGATGGATGCACTCAACTTGGACTAAAGAAGTCTGATTTGTGAAAGCTGGATTTGGATCCTAAAGGCTCCTCATAAGATCTTAGGATTCTAAACTAAATGTCAAATAAGAAGTAGGACTTCTTTTGATAATTTTCACATTTTAAGTCAATACAAATGTAATAAAAACAGCACTATGGAACAAAAAGCTGCTTTTTTATTCTTGCTTCTCGTAACAGCTTAGATTTTGCACCCAAAAATAACACAAGAATTCACACTATTTCCCTTGAAATATATATTTTTTAATTCTGTTCGACTTTAGAAAGGATGAACTTGAACTTATTCACTTTGTGTCATAACTCTGGACCATGAAACACCATGGTTTTCATTTATAGCCGTCTCCACTAGCTCAAAACTCCAATACTGCCTACATTTCCACAAAGCATTCAGCAGCAAAACATGGCCAGATTGACAGATGCCTGTCTCTCTCTCTCTGCATGTGATCCAGATGTAAAAGCCTAGTGAACATGCATGGCCTAGACCCTGTGCACAGCTCAGGTGTGTTAACAGTCAGCAAAAATGGTACATAGAGGCAGTTTTACATTTAGAAGTCAACAGTATTGGAAACTGAAATTGCACCTTGAGATGAAAAATCATTTTTCCATCATTAGACCTCAGTTCAGAAAGATACTGGAAGATGAAGGTAGTTTTCCATGTTAAAAACTCCCTTTCAAATAATTGGTTTTGCAAGTTACTAGACAAGATTGTATTCCTTCAAATGAGGCAATGAAACTATTTCTTGTGTCTCCACCTGTCAATATGACACTTATTTGGCTTTCTATAACAATCAACTGTTTACAGGCTACTTATCTGGCCTCAGCAGTAGCACACCAAAACAACCATGAATACACATTTTCAAAATTAGACCAGCATCTTCTAAGTACTTTAAGGCTACAGGTTTAATTTTATATGTTATTACTGAATTCATTGGAATACTTATTTCTATAATTTTTCACAATTTATGTGAAATGCAAGATTCTTCAGGAATTGCTGGTATATAAAAGACCACTTCTCCTTCTGTTTTTTATAAAGAAAATCCATGGTAAATCCACTTGTAGATCCAGGTTCTATAGATTCTAAAACCAATTTCATATTCTCTCTCTTGTTGATCTTCATGCATGATCATTTTTGCTTTGATGTTTAAATGGAAAGAAAACAAATGTGTAGTTCAATTTAATAACTTTGATGCCTCTGTGAGTCGCAGGCAGTAATTTATTCAACATAGCCGTGAGACTTTGGTGACTTCTTTCACCTGATGGAAGAAATCATGAAACTCTCTTCCTTTCTTTAAACCCACATGGGCCTCGGTGCTCACCATGTGAGGAGGAGAGGTCTGAAAAAATGTTATGTTCCTATTTTTTTCATTCTTACCCAACTTTTAAATACTTTTTATGCTGTCCTAATTGTATTTTATCAGAGAACTGGACTCCTTGTGAAACAAATACAATGGATAACATGTTTCAGGGATAGCACTGATGTTTCCTCCAAACTCTGCCATTTCCCAAAAAGTAATTGTACCCAGTGGCTAAAATACAGCTACCCCCTTGTCTTTCTTGAATAACTTGCATATCAGAAACAATATTTTGTTAAGTAATGGCTTACACGCCTGGACAAGTCGCAGTACTCAGCTAATGCTAATTGCATTTGCAGCTGATTGAGAGTGTGCCCCGTGGCAGTTCTTTCAGATCAGCAGCCAGCCCCAACCTGTCACTCCAGAGCAGCATTTGTGTGACTGTGCTCTAATTACCCATCCTCCCTGCTCACATGACCATGGGACTTCATGACTTGCTAATCTATGGAGCTCTGCCAGACACCAGATACTACATCTTCTGTTGCATTTAAGACCAATTTAAAAATAAATACTCTGCCAGTTCCCGCTGTGGCTACTAATAGCTGCAACAGCTGGCCCCAGAAGATACATTCTTAATGTGCATCTTTTAATGCAAGAGGCTCCATAGAATCTACCTGGTTTAAGGCTCCACCTGGTGCAAGGAGGATTCCTGAGGGAACGGCTTGCAGAGCAAAAGGTTAAATTAGTCTTGGAGAATTTCTACAAAAGAGAGACAAGGCCCATTTTAATAAATCAAGACTATCCCTATTCTCTGGATAAAAAAACCCCACCTCTTCACGTCACTCACTATGTGAAGATTCTCCCTGGATTTTATTGCTGTTTCTGTCAGTTTCCTGTAGCATAGATGAACACTGAATTTTCCTTCAGTGTCCATCTATGCAACGAAACCAACCCAATATGGCTATTGATGTAACAAAGAGCTAATGGTCTATTGTTTCAGGACAGAAGGGAGTGGCCCTCCCAGTCTGTTGTTTTGTAGGGAAAGAGTACACACAGACTTTTAGCTGTCTGATCAAAGTGTACCTACTGATTAAATTACAATGCAAACAAAATGACAGGTCTAGATTTTGGAACTACAGGAAACTAAATGCCAGCTTATATGCATAGCCTCTTTATGTCTCAAAAATAGTTTTCTCCTTCATGAACAGTGCCATTGATTGATGCTATTCAGGCAAATGTCTAAGAACATTTTGTTCAGTAATTATTGTAGGCTTGAGCACACAGACTAGAGAAGAAAAATCTATTTTAAGCCCACAACTCAGTCTGCCCTTCACTGCAGGCAGGGCTGTGACTAACAGAGATGTCAAGCTTATTATCTTAACCAGATGCGGAAGCTCAAAACAAACCATTGAGCTCGTTAAAGACACAAAGCATGGGATAGCATCCAACAGTCATAGCAACAAATTACTGGCTCCAGGCAAACTAGCGAACTACAAATTGAAGTGGGAAAAAAGAGTGAGCGTAAGATATACAGTAATTATTCACAGCAAACACAAAAGTCAAGCCAACAGCCAGATTCTTGATGGTCTTTGAGCTGTGAAGGAAGAATACATCAAATGCTATCATGTCTTGATGACTATTGGATGAAAAACTGATTGTTATTAAAAATTAGACAAAAAAACTTTCAATAAGCAAGTACTGCAGCCCAGGTCAAAACTTCATATAGCTATAAAGCATATTTCTATAAAAGCACTTCCATGTCAGTGATGCTATGTACCTCCTTCCCTCAAGCATGCCTGCTGCACTTCTGTGACTTTAGCAGAGCTCTAATTCTTCTGGCCAAAGAACAGTTTCCGTAAAGCCACATAATTTCCTAGAGTGCTATCACTGCTGGGTAGAAAGAGAGATTTATTCTTCATTTTCAATTGCACAAAATTGTCCTCTTACCATTTTGCTGTCTGCATCTTAATAGATCTTGTGTTCTTTAACTTGTTGTAGATCAATTTTCACTGGAATTACACAATGTAAATTAGAATAAGAAAATGAACAGGGCTCAGGATTTGGGCAAAGAGTTTTATAGTTCTTTTCAGTTTTGCCTTACTTATAAATCCATTTCTGTTTGTTTCTGCTATTCTTATTTCTCTTTTTGAGTCTTGTATCTCACAAAGATTCTTTTGGGTTTACTGCTATAATGCTTTGCTCACAATTCTGTGGCATTCTGAAGAAGAAATAGACCTATGTTTCAAATGAGGTTGGATTTCTGTCTCTACATTTTTCTCAAAATCCAAAAGTGATAGGTAGGAGTTAGAAGTGTTATTATCCACCAATCTCAGGCTTTTGGATATACTGAAAAAACAAGAATTTGCTTTAATAACATAATTTTTATGTATTCTAATAAAAATTAACACCGAGAGGTCAGTGGTACTTTATCACTGAGACCAACAGTTTCATACAAAAGTAAACTAGTGTTGAAACACACTGGATATAATCCAGCACCTGCCTTGGAAGGTTTGGATAATGCTTTGAAAGGATGAGTGCAGAAAGCTGGAGTCCAAAAGGGCTCCCAATAGTGGTCCCAAGTCCATGCCGAATTGCAATGAGCAGAGCCTGGTCATGAAAAAGCAACATCTTCCATCCTGGGACAGCCAAAGACATCATGAGAGGCTGTCAGGAGTATAAATATGTTTCAGCAAATCAATGGATAAATAGAAACTTGATTTCAGCTTCTTTATCAGACTACGAAACTGTTACCAGTTGTGGCTGAAAATCAAAAACTTTAAGAAAGTAAGCAAAAGTCTGCTTACATTTTATGAGCATTTTTTCTTCAGAAGAGCTCTAAGCAGACTGGAAATCCTATCAGATTGTTTCTGTTCTTGAACAAACACATTATCACAGCAGTTAAACCTTGGTCCATTTCAGTCAAACAGAAATATTGCAGCCTCTTGCTCTGAACCTGTTGTATCTTTCACCTCCTCTGTTAGACTGCTGTAATTCATTGTTACAAATGTGGAGTTAAAGCAACACCTCTGAATCCAATTTAAAAAGTGAAATACAGTTAACCTAAGTTTTAACAAATAAATATAACCGAGTGGAACACACTGGTATTCCATAAGAGCCTATTTTGTCTCTGGATGCATTTTCAGTGCCCACTCATTATATCTAAAAACATCAGCTTCTTTCATCCATAAAGAAGAAGTAACTGTGCTGGTCAAAGTGCTAAGTTTCATGTAGACTTCTTGTGAAGCTAAAAACTACGAAAGGAATAGAATTGTCAATATGAAAAAGCCTTCGTGTTAAGCAGCCTGCCAGCAGATACAAAGGGTCACCTTTAAGGCACAATCCGGTATCTGCCTTTGCAGAGGGTGTCAGAAGAAAAGTCATTAAACAGAAACAGCTTGGTCTAATACAAAGAATATGCTTCTTTCATCTGAGATTTTAAACCTGAGTTAGCTTCCTGAGCACACTAAGATTTAAAAAATAGCATTTTACAGGTAGGTATTCAGAATCTCCAAAAAAAAAGAGGGTATAGGCCAAAATCAATTCTCCATGGATTCATTTCATTTTAAAGTATTCTACAATACTACAAAAGAGTTCAGCAACGTACTGGGTATGACTCATTTTTCATGAAAGTGTCTTAAAAATAAAGCACAGAAGCTCTTTATAAATTATCTGCCTTTGAAAAGACTTGAAAGACCAGACTGCAGATTGTTGACATGAAGATGTCAGATGAAAAGAAAAACTATCCAATCCATTTTATTACACATTGGGTATATTTTCATTGGACTAGACCATGCACTCTCATGAATCACAATTCTAAGATGCCAGGAAAAATAGACAGTTTTAAGACTTATTTAAGGGATATTACTGTTGACCACTATGCCACTTAGAAAATAGGGCATAATTTTAAAATTACTAAGTGAAAGTTATAAAAGACAGTCATTAGATATTCATTAAACTATGATCATTTACATTTTGATGGTCTGTAATAGTTTTAAGATTGTTATGAAAACCTTTTGCATGCCTTTTTATTCTGTAAAGGCTAAATCCCTGCGGAATTATTAGGACTTGACAGCTCTACATAAAGTTGAAATAATGAGGTTTGGCATCTGAGAGCTCCTTCATCCTTTTCCATCAATACTGCTGCAATAATTGCAAATGTCAGGCTAAAATGACTGTGAGCCTCAGACATCTGTCACTTACAATTACGCAATAAAAATTGGTCTGATTATTACAGTGTATGTTCCATCACAGAACCACAGTACTGGAAGAATAATTACTACAGCATGTGCAGTTTGTTTCAATATAAAGAAAAAAAATTTAAAAAACAAAACAAAACAAAAAACCAACAACAAAAAACCAGAAAAAGCAGCACACACACAAAAAGCCCACCCACTTGGGGCTTTCAAGGAAGCCCTACTCAACTATCAGAAGAAACTTTTTGTCTTCCACAGGATGGGACAAACTGTAGTTTCCAATTAATCCGTGCATATGAAGAATGACATTGCTACTGTCACTGAAAATTACAGTTGCACCAGATCTGTGTTAAGTAACAGAAACCAATAGTATTCAGATATACATGTGCTACCCCTTCAGAGCAGTGTCATGTGATACTTGCAATTTTAATCAAGGAATTTTTTTGCCTTGCTCTTCCTTGAGTTAATCTACCTTTTCTGACCTGTTGAACTGTCACAGATCACTGTATACTGATGAAATAGTATAATGTAACTTCTTCCCTTTTCCACAGACACTCCTCAGCATTTTTGTTCTTCCTTACAGGTTATGGTGCAAGTTGCTGAAGGATTATGCACATTTAGCTCAGTCTGATCACATCGTGATACAAAGATTGCTTAACAGGGAATGTGTAAGTACTTCAGTCAGCTTTGCTGAATCAGGATGATTTCAGTTAGCTCTTTTAACCCTCTTGCCTTATACAGCCTCCACAATGTTACCTTCTCAGAGCTAAAAGCTTTTGCTACTTTCAGTTATTTGGTAAATACATGCGATTAATTATGTTTTTTGTTCATTCCACAGTACAAATGTGAGAGCTTGCACTAACTACCCATATATTCAAATTTATGCTCGGAATTAGTGCTGTTCTTAAATAATTACAGTTGCTGTAGAATCATTAAAAAAACCTTTTATCTTACAAAAAAGAAAATCCTTTCATTAATTGCCTCTCTACTCTTCCTATGCATTTGGGTATGAAGGCTGAGGCACTGGCAGTCTACCAGACATCTCAAAGGATAATTTCCTCTAAATGATGAACTAAAACTATTTTTACTTCTGTACTTTTAGATGCTCTGCCAGTTTGCTTTTCATTATTGGTATGAGGAAGTCATTTATTACATTGTTATGGGATAGCCAGCTTCTTCTCTTTCTCTATGCATGTTCCATTCAAGATATAGAGAGAGATATATACACTGATAGATAGGTATCTGTTTACTCATTGAAGTAATTAACCAAACTCATCTTGATATCAGAACTAGAAAATTCACCATTACCTGCTCATGCAATTTGAAGTGAAATATTTGAAGGGAAATCCAGTGTTCTAACACTGAGCCTTTAGATTTGTCAGTCAAATAAGGAAGGAATAACTGTAACAGTCTTTGGAATCTCCCTTAGTAATTTCAGACTATCTTCATAACACCTCCACCTACTAACTTTTTTCCTATCTATGTTCTAAATCTAGAGAATAAAGCAAGCTGCACCTTACCCTCAGCCATAAGTGAGATGTTATGCCCTAAAACTGTATAACAAGCTAAATTGTCTACTGACTTCCATACAAGCTAACTCCAGCTTTTATTCCAAATTCCCTCTCATGATTGCAAGGATTTCCCTACAAATACTGTAAAGATATTCCCCTCCCCCTGCCCTTTAAATCCTTTATGAAAACTTGGCCTTTCTGAGAAGTCTACAAAACCCTTGATGCTGATATGCCAGGAAGCAATCTGTCTTCCTAACTGGCACTATTTATTGAGTTTCTTTACTCTTCTATTTGTCATATCTACACACCATCTTATGTCTTAGACTTAATTCCTAAGCACCTGGGGCAAGGATCATTTATTAACTCTGTTTGTACAACATCAAGTGCAACAGGGTTATGATTTATGCCAGACCTGACAAATTAAATAAATAGCCTGCCTTTCCCCTGAGAGTCTCAAACACTGGTTTTCAGAACATTTGTAAAACAAGTACTGGAACTGAATAAAATGACTTGGATGGTGAGCTCAAACAATAAATTCTATGGACATTCCCCTTAAACTTAGGAATGCTTTTCAACTTTGCTAATTCTCCTAAAAAATTTCTATTTCAAGAAATCTTTCAACATTTTTCTTCCCAAACACAAAAACCTGAATAAAGTGAACATAAGTTTAGGTGCATTAATAGAATACTACAAATGACAGACTTACAAACAGAGGTATCTATCAATTACAAGACACAACAACAGTATTTGTTCATAACTCTCTGGTTCTCTGACAAGTACTTGATCAAACCATAAAGATTCCCTTTCACCAGAAATGAAGTAAACACATATGGACACAGATTGGGCTTTTACATATTTCCCTTATCTATCTTATCTATCAATGGGTTCATGTGACTTAGCTATTTTATAAAGACTGCATGGTTATATGTATGCAACACAGGTATAATTTTGCATTCCAGATTTCTGAATGTGTATTATTCCTTCTGACTCTTAAGAATAATATAAAAGAGATTTTTTAGAAATGGTTTTGATGAAAAACTGTTGCACTCTGTTCACTGATAAGAGTCAAGCAGACTCAGTCAGAAGCATTAGCCTTCTATTTTGTCACTCAAATGCTTTGAAATCAACTCAGTGTTTAACAGTTACAGCTTGCTGTATTTGGTAAATATGTGTGTATGTAGAAGCTCTTGCCTCTATTTCATGACAGGTGACAGAGAAAAGATGATGGCCTTTCAATCCTCCAATCCAGCTTAGCTAGTGAAAAGATTCTGCTGAAGAATAAAAACTGATGGTCTTAAAAGAAAGTGAGAATAACAGCGGGGAAAGAGAAAACAAAAATGAATTGTCACAGCTGGTGAGGTCAATGCAATCTGGCCTGTCCTAATCACCACACCAGGACAACACCTAGATTTTGAGTGACTTAGTACAGAAGATAGTCAAATTGGACTTGAAAAACTATGATACTGCCATTAATCTCTGATAGACCTTCCAGTGCATTGCCAAATGGTCCCACATATCCTGTAACTTAGTAACAGAATGAAGCTTTTGTTTTTTCTTTCATTATGAAAGACAGTTTTTTAAGGTAAAATTTTCTCAATTCGGAGACCAATATGGGACTTTTATTCATGCAAGTAGACCTGCTGGTCTAAGGAAAGGCTGGGGTCACAGCTCTCATGTATGCTTACAGAAAGCTTTTCAAGGATTCAGAGTTTCTCAGGTTTTTCTCCAATAAATACAGAAACAGGATGCATACTCCTAAAATTTAAGCCTGCATACTATATTGGAGAAAAATCAACTGTGGTTGTAAAAGGATGCAAGAGAAAGGATTTTCACTCCATGTGTATGACAAGTCATTACTATTTCAGTACAGGTGCACTGAGTCTGACCTGTAATCACACTCACATTACACATGCAAATTCCGACCTCAGACAAACTACTGAAAGAATGAAGAAATAAGCAATCTGTTCCTATAAACTGTTGAATTTTCTGAAATCTGACCCTAGGGAAATAGATTTCCAAAACTAAAACTTTGTCCAGACCTACTATTTTTCATCATTCACTGAGATCTGGATGAAGTTTTCCCCTCTTTGACTGACCATACTTGTGCACTCATGCCATTGAAACTGAAGAGAATATGATTAACAAAGGACAAAGCAAATGCAGAATGGTAAGAATCTAATATTACATTTCCTCAGGAAGATGGAAACATAAAAGATTGGTAATGGCAGAAAGAACAATAAATAGAATCCCTTAGTAACAGGTTTCCTTTCCTAACTGGGTAGAAATCCAGTTGATAAAACTGGATACAAATGAAATAAAAATATATTATTACAATCTACATTACAATATTCCAGTTAAATTTGACTTAAGGGTAGTCTCAGAAGGAACCAGTTTTCTGCACAGGTAAACACACCAAGGGAAGAAAAGAATGAATTCCAACATGCACAAAAAACATGTTTTATAACAATGCGTCAGGAGAAAAGCATTGTTACTTGGAAGAAGGGAAAGCACAAAGGAAGTGTTTTTCATATCAAAAGCAGCATTTGGCAGGAGAATGGGTATTGGTTTCCTGAAAGAAAGAATTCTTCTCAATACAGTCTGACACAAATGCCCTGGGACAGAAAAAGAACCAAGTCAAAAATATTGACATGACAATGGCTCATGGTCTTTAATGTTTGTTACCTGTGTTTCATACAACTTAAGAGACACAGCTTCTCTCAAAACAAAAATTCTGGAGATTTAAGAATAAATCTGCCACATTCTGCTCTTTTTTAAAATTGCAGGCTTTAGTCAACTTATGCTTGTTTTTCTGGTTTTACTTCTGGAACAGCAACTAATACAGATATAATGATATATCTTGACAGATAGAAATGATTGCCAAGGGGGAAGATCCTCCTGGCCTATGGCAAATGGAAATTATTAGAGAGATCTAGACTGCAGGATGTCACAGCAGCTGGAATACACACTGGCAGAGAGGAAGCCCACTGGCTGTGGGACACCAGCTAGAGCATGTAGTATTATATGGCTTGATCATGAGTACCATGATACAACCGTATGTTGTGCTCCTCCAGCAAATTATCCATAATCATACCTCACAGACATCCAAGTCTTTAATTTATATGCTTGTAATTCAGCTGAACAGTGGCTCTCCTGTCTAGACATGTGAATCATCATCAGTCTGTAGTCAAATTACCACCATTGGGCTTGAGTTACTTTGCTGTGGGATCACAATTACTACATGAGGAAGTAGCAATGGCATTTTGCAATCGCTTCATGTCAGTTTCTTACATGCTACTCACCTCTGTGCACCTGGATGACCTAAGTCATCCAACCACTTTAAAATGTTATCACAGTCACAAGAAATTATAGTCAATGGATATCAATACAGCACGGCAGGATATTTAATAGGCTTTTTGTAAGTAAGGACTTCGGAATTTTAATTTGCACAGATTAATGCTAGAAACCACATATGACCAGTTATTAGACCAAACCAGGTTGATCAGAGCTTTATCCTGCCTGGTCTTGAAAATCTCCTAGTATGGAGACTGTAGAGCTTCTCTGAGCAAACTGCTTCATTGCTGAGCTGTCCTCATAGTGAAAAATATTTCCCTAAATCCACTCAAGAAAATGCCCCTCCTGAAAAAGTAATGCATTAATAAGCTCCAGATACATTTTATAAACCCTAAAAGGTTCATTTAACAGTTTATATTTAATGGAGGGCTAAGCATGAAACCTAAATTATCAGAGTGACTCTCTGAAAGCAGAAGAGAAACACTGCATAGCATCCACAAAATTTGCATTACAGTTAACTGAAATACACAGAAATGTATGTTTTTAATAGCTCCCATATCCCAGCAATGAAGACTATATATGAATATATACTAAGATGCAGTTAGCAAAAATCAATATGCAGTGAACAGCAGCAGAAATGAAAATAGGTCAATGTATTCACATCACATGGCTTATCATAGTGCTTGTTTTCTACTGTGTTAAATACTGCATGTGACACAGCTATACCCCATTATACATTACAGACACTGTAGGTTACAGTGCTGAGCTTGGTCCCTTCCATAATGATGAAATTACTTATTTGCTTTTGTTCTTTAGATTTATGTCATGCAGACCGAACTGTGCAAAATGACAGCCTTGCAGTGAATCAGTAATAAGCACTGCTTTGTTTCATTGTCCAAACACAAGAAAGAACATTTGTCTGAAGAACTGCATTTGCATTTAAATACTTCTTCTCTATAAAAGCACCTTCTACAAGTATTAATTAGGCTACAGTATTGAAATACTGTCAAGAATGTGCTTAGTTTAGTAATAGAATTTCATAAAAACTCACTTAATGCAAAAACACCACTGTGCAAAATTATGACAGTTTTACATTACTGAACACCAGTCATATAAAAACAACATGTTCACATAGCTCTCAAATTTCCTTCAGACAAGAGTATCACAGAAATCTTCTGTGGAGTATTAAGCAGTTATGCATTGCCTTTATAGATGGCATATGCTACACAGGTTATCAGTTTGATATCAATTTACCTGACTGCCAGGAGTTAAACCAAGCAAGGCTGCTAAGGTGAAAATCAATGGAAAAGAGCACAATGGAAGAAGTAAGATATTCAGGCTGCTTCAAAGTGGTAAAATATAACGTTGGCTTGGGGTGTTTAGCAGGTGGGAGCTAGTGGCCTGGCCCCACACAGTGTACTGGATAGTTTATCCTTTTCTGGCTGATAGCCTACAGTGGAAGGAAATCCCAAACCTTAAAATGTTGGCCAAGGAAAGCAAGAAAAGTGGAATAATTATCAGGACCTTACAGCTTAAAACCATGTGAAAGAAAGATGGACAGTTCCTGTGGTACCAAATGTATGAGACAGAGGTAAAAAGAAGCCTGGTTTGCATACTAAGTAGCTAGACGTGAAGCCATTAATTTCCAGAGTTAACCATCCAGGCACTTTAAAATGCAGACTTTCCTTGGAAAATACAGTCCTGGGCTGCCAATTATCTAAAGTCATCTCATGCTCCTGATTTGCCTGCTAGTTCTTTCTGGCAGTGGAAAGGCTGCACATTGCCTTTCCACTGCCAGAATTCTCATCCTCCTTTAATATGAGAAGGCTGACACACCCTTCCCTCTCTCTTTCTCTCTTCTCTGTCTCAAGGCAAACAGAGCTTGTTCTTCTTTCAAACACAGTACAGTTTGAAGAAATTGAGATGGGTTTTGAAGACAATTCCATCATGTTCATCTGTTAACATCTCTACACTGCTATTTAGGAACCTACTACCAAATTCATGATAAAGAGTTGTTTTCTCTTACAATGTAAAGTACAGGCTGCAAATTTTAAGTTATTTCAGTATCCTCTTACACTTCCATGCTCCCTCCATTTTATTCTTCCCAATATCATCCAGAACCCTTTCCATTTTCTTAGAGTAGAAACATCATATTCCAATTCTTTATTTTTTTATGCACTTGAAGCAAAATTTCTTACACAGAAGAAGCATTTGCTATAAAATATGTAAATTCCATTGAGCTAAGAAGGATGGACTACATCTTCTCATTACCTAAACAGTAAAAAACATTAATATGAAATTCAAAAGACAAAATTGGGAAAAAATAGGGTGCTACAACATTCCAGCTTTAGAGAAAACACTATTCAAAAGACAGGGATGTAAATGGCCTCATAAGTGTGTAGCCTGTGGGAATATGAGGAACAAGTGAAGGAAACACTTGAAAATTCCACAGGAATACCTGTTATTCCAAAGATGCTCACTGCAAAGTCTCTTAAGCAGACTAATTTAGAGTTTCAAAAATAGCTTCTTCATGTGAAATCAGCATAATGGATTCCTCATTTTGGAAGCATAACACCATAGCTGCTTCTCTTACATCTCACCAAGGAAAGCACTGCATGCTCAGTAAAAAGAGGCATGGGACCATGTGTGACCTGGCACTGACAGCAGAGCACCATTTTGTATTGTTTCTAACAGAAAAGTCTGCTCAGATTGCAAAACTCCATCATGATGCTGAACACATGGAATACAAACAAGAGTTTTAAAGCTTTCTTCTTAAAAAATAAAAAGGAAAAAAATAATCCCCAACTGTGCTTCCTCTCTCCCACCAGGCTGTTTATTGTGTATTGAACAAATTACTTCACATACAAACACAAATTTTTACAGCATCTTCCATTCCATCATCTAGACTATCATGAAGATCCCAAATGCCTTTTTAATGACTGACCAGACCCCTGTCTGGTACTGTGTAACTGAGGGGTGAAAATGGGGTTGCAAACAAGCTGTACTATCCTTTCATGATTAAACTTGAATATTAGATCCAACAGGCAGCACTTAAAGCTCTACATATTAGAGCACCAACTTATTAATACAGTGGGAATTAAAAAATATTTACAAACCATTTCACTGCTATGAAATGCTCTGAAAAATATATATGTGCTTACCAAGGAGCCAGTATCAGCCTGGAAAAAAAAACTGAATCCAGGAAAAATTACTAGACACTACATTGTTAGTCTCTGGGCAGTGTCATGCCTATCTAGTGTATTTATAAAGTTAAAGTCTTCTTAACGATACATTCCTGTTGATTACAGCTATGAAGCAGAGGAAGTGCAAAATGGAGTGGAGCTGATCTTTCCCACTGAGCTGAGTAAATAATTACACTGTCCTTGTGATACCAGTGGAGCTAATGGAGCAGAAAAGAGGCCAATTCTTTGCTCCTGAAACTTGGTACATCATCTGAGCAATGAAGGCTAACTCATCTGACATTCTGTTACCTTTTGAAATACCCAGTGACTAATATGAAAAGGGCAAAGAATGAGTTTATGTAGGACAAAAATTAAATTACTTCCCTTGACTTACCAGCCAGTCTAGACAATGGTTCACAATATGCTGCCCATCTGCCACCTCTAATTCCTGCACAGGACAGTATATCATCTCCTCTGCTACTCCTCTGCCTTTCAGAAGTAGGAAAGAAGGTGGGTATATAATGCCATAAAGATGATAAAATGCCTGTCTTCCTAGTTCGGTCTGATGCCTGTCTGGCAGTAGTTCTGTATTTGTGCCAGACTACACTGACTGAATGCTCAGAGTGTTCTGTCCATGGCTTGCCCCTTTCCTGGCAAATTACATACACATCTTTTTCTGAGCTTTCTCAATGGGAGGGGTCAGTGTACTTTCCTCATCTCTCTGATGAACGATTTCACAGTTCCCTCTTGTGAACTGCAACTTTTTCTCTGAAGTTGATCATGAATTTATACAAAATGTGAACAGTTTAGATAATGGCACATATTCTGATTGTTACTCAAGCGCTATGATTGTTGTCCTCTTGCAAAATTTTCCATTGCTGTGTGATGTACTTAATAGGTTCACCATATCTTACAAAGTAAAAACAAAATTACCACTGTGTCTGGTGCCCATGAAATTATTCATCGCTGTTTTATTGAATTCCAGACTGTGGCAGTTAAAATAAGAGATAAATTGATTAAAGATGGTACACTGTTTTTCACGTTCTGCTATTTTCCATCATCAAAATCCTGAGCATCACATCACATCACTTTCTGACATCCCATTTGGAGGCCCATCTGCCATAATTTTATCCATAGTGTAAATGGTAGCACAAACACAAGAATTTATGGTATCCCCAAAGAGCAATCCAAAGCTCTACTCTTAGGAACCAATGGGGCCAAACTTTGTTTAGAAAATGGTCTGGGTACATTCATATGGGGGAAAAAAAAAAACCCCAACAAAAAAAACCAGGAAGGCAAGTTGATGTCAGTAACATCTGATTGATACTAGTATGATGCAGAGTAAAATTTCATGTGGTAACTTATCATTAATTCAATTTTAGTAGGAAAAACTCTGAGTAGCAAAAAAGCCAAAAGAGGAAGGAAAATCCTTCCTCTACTTCAGGGACACTAGAAACTCTTTCTGTACATGCTATTGGGGAAGTAAAAGTAAATTGAAAATAACAGGCACAGAAACAGCCCAACAACAGCAGCAGACACTCTGAGAGTCTCTAGGATTATGCCTCGGTTCTCTCTCCCCATGTTTTGTAAGTGGCTGTTCCGAGCTTGTCTTCTTTTCTCTCTTTCTCTGCACTATATTCACTTCACTGCCACTCAACCACTTCATTCCATTCTCCTTTTACTTTGTCATCAGAGCATTTCCTTCCCCCCAGCAGTCACTTTGCTTATTGTAAAATGCCTCACCCACCTTGTGTCCGTCCCACAGTCTGGGCTGTGAGCTGAGGCAGAGCCTGCACACGTCCGTGTTTGCTCACCCCGCGGTGTGGCTGGCAGTGCCTCCCGTTGGCCATCAGGGGCCACCAGCATCTACCCCAGGAAGGGTCACGGCAACACCCTGGGCAACCCCTCACAGAGAAGGGCTCCTGTGCATGTGTTCCAATATAAGAGCCACGGCAATTAACTTCATCACTAGTGGTATGTAAAAACTGAGTGAGTGGTGGTAGGAGGCTGCTGAGTGGTTAATTACATGCCTTGTGGATGCTGAGAGCTCTCGAGCTCTAATTTATGCTGTTAGTCTAAACAGTACTGGCCAGCATTTACCATTTTGGCTAAGTTCTGTCAGCATCCATTTACAAGTGAACAAAAGTAATGCAGACTGCAGATACAAACAGAGCCATGGCCCATTTCCTTCTAAATAAAAACTGTAAATTATTTCTGTTGGAAAGGATTTAAAAACAGAAGTTCAGCTGATGGTGTTTTGTGTCAAATTCCAGAAATATACAGATCTATTTCTACTAAGCAATTGTGGGTTTTTTTTCTTTTATGGACTATGTTCATCTGGAACAACAGTAAGAGGACAGGCATATTCACACAAGGATCTTTAAGCTCTTGTGTGAGTATGCCTGTCCATTACATTTTTGTCACAAGCTGACATACACTCACTTATTCATTCACTGATAACGTCAGATGCTTTAGATCAATGTAGAAAAACTACCATGTTTTATACCTGCAGAAAAAAATCAACAAGTATCAAGGTCTTAATTTTATTTGTAGCTCCTAAAAGAGTCCAGTTCTACACACTACTTTCAACTACTGTAATTTCTCATGTTTTTTAAGGTGTAGAGCACAGAATTGATCTTAATGCAGGAATTTAGGATTACTGGTGTCTTAAAATGTCTCCAGATCTTTCCAGAAGTAGGTAACAAGGACATCTTCAGTGAAGACACTGAGCCATATTCTTGAGTAATTTCAAGTGAAATTCAAATCACAGATGTGCAAAGCACAAAATTTTAAAAATAACAGTAAATTGAACAAATCCCTGTTTCAATTTCAACAGAATGATGATCAATTCCAAACACTCAGAAAACCATGAAGAGGATGCACTTACATTTATTTTTATATTATTTATCAGTTTGACTCTCCCAGACAAATCTTAAAGCTAGTACCCCCAGAGATAAGATATTTTCCATGGACTCTTATTAAATTGAATTATTTACTCTTACATGCACCTAATAAAGGTTAATCATTCTGTTAAAATTACTTCTTATAAGACCTTCTTTTCTTCATGTGGTATGTGACCCACTAAGATTTATGGTACATTTGTAAAGATGCTGTCTTCATATTCCCTTTGTCATAGTCCAGATTGTCAGAAGCATCCCCAGACTTCATCTTATACTGATAAATTTTACAAAGGTCTCAGGGAACAACTCTGGGGCATGTCACATACATGGGACTAGGCTTAGGCTAAAAAAGTTTTTCCTTTTAGCCTGATGAAACACAGAAAATACTTTCAAAGCCTCAAGTCTTTTTCCAGCCGTGATCTATGCTTTGTGCTGGCGCTGATGCTTCTCTACTGTTAGCATATTAATGTACCATCTTAATTTTTCATTTCTTATATTTAACTTCTAAATTTCAAGCGCTGCTCAGACAGCCAGAGCTAAAAATCTCTCACCTGAGGTTTACCACCAAGGTAGTAAACAGCCAATACAGCCCAAAGGTAAAATAATCAATGTCCTAAAGTTGCATTTAGCTTTCTTACATGTACGGTAATCAAAGGATTATACATACACATACAGCCTGGACTCTTGGGACTACTGATCTAGTCTATTCTTCCTTAATTCAAAAGAGAAAGGTTATTTCCCCCTTATGGGACATCATTGTGAGAATGCTGCAGACATGCTAAAGTTTTCAATTTATAGTAGAGGCTGTGGTGTGCTTTTATCTATTCCTACTGAAATACATCATTTATTACCTTCACTAAGTTGCTGCAGAAGGAATAAATAAATGAGAACCCAAAATAATGTAAACAGTCAGAAAATAATAAATAATAATAATTTAAAAAATAAAAAAAAAAAAATGCACAGGCAAGTTTGAAGCACCCAAGGCACTTATAAATTGTTGTGTGTATAATCCACAGCAAATGCATCGAAAGCTTCAAACCCTTTATATTCCTGACTAAAGTTAAACAATGCTAATGGCTTTAAAAGGTGTTATGGTATTGAATGAGTTAATTCAATTCACAGTTAATATCATTCTTTCCACCAATTAAATAAAACAACTTGAGATGTAATAACTCTCAGAAAATACAACTTTCTATAATTGTCCAGTGTATTAGAACAGGAAAGTTTGAATTTTAAGAATTTTCCTAGTGATTTAGGAATTCAAGTCAGAGCAAGCCTTTCTTTTTTTCAGGAAGAATTAACATTGCAATCTCAAAAAAATACATGTGTGAATGCATCTTTGTCACTACAGCCTTCTAGTCCACAACCAGTTGCAGCTCACTCCTCAGTGCAGTTGTACTGGGGTCTAACAACACTCAAGTGTAACTGGTAACCCTTATGATCATTATGCTGCTGGGCCTAAGACATTATTTAGGTTCAGGTATTTCCTTAATTTTGGCTATGGGCAGACAAATCCTGAAAGAGTTCAAGTACCTGCAAGCAGTGTTTCAACTAATCAGTCTTGTTAGCCTCATAATTGCTTCTTCCAGTTTTACTGAGGGGTATTTTTTTGCATTGCTGGACACATCTTACACCAGGAGCTTCACAGCAAATGTATTTATTTGTCACTGTTCATTTGATATAAAATAATTGTTTGATTAGCATGAATTCTGCTCTTAAAAGGTAGTCTTAAGGAACAGAATATTTTTCAGAATTTGAACTTAATGATCGAGCATCTCTTTTTCTACTTTGATAATAATTCAGAGAAACCCTGCAGTGAAAATATTTCATACCAGAGTTGTTGAAGCCAAGTGTGAGGAAGTGCTAGAACTTTCATTAAGTTATAACACTGAAATCTCAGGAGCTGAGAAGCAGGGGAGGGGAAAAACCCTCAACACAAGTTCCACAAAGAAAAGAAATTCAGAGAGCAAAGAAACAGTAACTTCTTAAATTGTAATGAATCATACCCCATCATCAAAACTACCCTTCATATGCTTGTTTAGATGAATAAAGGAACTCTGGAAATCATTAGTAATACAATATCACTACCACAAAATACTTCCATACACCTTGCTGGAACAAGATCAAAATTGCTAGGTGTACCCTTTAATTTCCATAAGAGAATTTCATCATTTAAACACTGAAATTCATTATTGTTCAAGTTCTAAATGAATACTTAACGAATGCATGGGAAATAGTGAATACCTAGCAGATTAAAATTAGCATAATACGAATTTTTATTAATAAACTGTCTACAGTTTTATTCAAAAGCACATTTAAATTAATTAAATGTATACCATTTGTATTAAAGTCTCTAGTTACACAGAAAAATGTAATAGCTCTTTCATTTACCTGAAAAATGCTTTCTTAAATTAAAATTTCTCACCTGCACAACAACTTTATGCCCCTTTTCTGTCTTAATAGTCCAAGTTTGGTCCCTTTTTCTAGATCAAGAATTCTGCTTCCTCCTGCCAGCCACGTATGTTTGCCTTCGCTGTATCAAATGCTCTGCTTGGATTTACTACTCTAAATATTTCTTCAACATGTGACTTTTTACATACCTATAGGAAAAAAACTATCTGAAAAAGCTAATACACATATGGTGGATTTATAATCTCCTCTAAACAAAGAATTACAAGTGCTGGATTACAAAAAATTAAATTAAATTATGAAAATACAACTTTGAACGAAGGCAACCAGTATTTATTCCTGGCTTTATCTCTTTATCATTCAATAACTGTTTGCCCATAAATTAATAATATTTGCATGTTGGCTTTCATCAGCACATTAATAAGCACACAGTAAATCATCTCAAAGTAACTTCAGGATACAAACAATGCCCAGATTTCCAGTCAAAGCAAAGCTTCTGCTGGCATAACCTGACATCACCAGAGCCACCAACCTGGACTTCAGCTCTGCTGGTGGAAAAGCAAGGTGGCAATTTTATTTCGCATAAGATTAAAACTGTATTTTAAAAAGTGGGGAGATTAACACATAATATCTCACCCACATAAACACACAATTTACTGTCTATGCAACCGTTCTGTTCTGTAATAATGATCTGTATTTAGCATAGTATTTTCAGTCGTACTGCTAGTGCTCTGAAGATGGTATTTTTTATCCATCTTGCTTTCCAAATATATTAGCAGGAATCTGTTTGTCCCAGATGGATTTACTAAAATAAGAATGTAAATTATTTATGGATCTACTATTTTTCTACTAACTTGCTACATTTATCCCTCACAAAACTTTGAGAAGGGAATATAAAATTTTGACAAGTGTCTCTACAAGAAATTAACTTGAGTGTACACAATTTTGATTAGTGTATTTAATCCCCTGCTCTTCTTCTAGTAGGGGTTTTTTAATTAAGGTTTGGTCAGCTAGAAAAGCATACTTTTATATCCATAAGGAATATGCCCAGTAGAAACAGTAGTATCTAGAAATACCCATTTTTAAATTTTTTTTTTTAAGAAACAGAGATTAAAAAACCAGGGTTATTTTGAAAACACCCTTGTCATCCTAATCAGCCAAGTGATTAAAAATTAAATTGCTTAGAAACGAGATTACATCACCTGGAATTGCTTCAAACTGAAAGAAGGCAGATTTGCATTAGATTTGAAGAAGAAATCCTTCACTGTGAGGGTGGTGAGGCACTTGGAATAAGTTATTCAGAGGAGCTGTGGATGCCCCATCCATGGCAGTGTTCAAGGCCAGGGTGGATGGGTTTGAGCAGCCTGGTCGAGTGGGACGTGTCCTTGCCCATGGCAGGGGGTGGAACTAGGTGATCTTTAAGGTCCCTTTAAACCCAAACTACCCCATGATTCTATGATATACTCCAGAAGGGAGATGTCTAAGGTTCTTGTAATTCCTGAAATTTAGAATTCTGCTCTCATGCACACAGGCTCTCAGAGAGAAAAGCACCTAAGCACATGCCTTAATATAAAATATGAAACAAATCACAGGTTTCATGGAAAATAAAATAAAGTTCACACTCTTTTTTTAAACTTAATTCAGACAGCTTGCCACTTTCAAGTCCCTGGAAAGATTCCTGTGTGTGAAGCTGGCCAGTGACTGCTCTAGAGCCTTGCAGACATCCATTACTATTACCAGGGGCACAGGTACTTTAAAGATAATCTCCATTGCGAGCAAGTCTTTCTTGCTCTGTTTATAACTGCAGTGCACCTATCCATCTCATACCATAGCCAAGTGAGTGAAGGATGACAATTCAAACATGCACCACAGCTGCTGTCTCAGAGAAGAACAAACAGAATAATTCAACTATTTTTGTCTATGTGCTGTAGCGAGTGACGCAGCTAAAAAAGCAGGTATCAATGATGTGATGCTATTCACAGAACACTTACCACAGACATAACATACTTACCCTGCTAAATAGATATTAACTAAAAAGTCATTATAAAACTCCGTCTGATGACTGAATGATACGTGAGCAACCAACCTATGCTACAACAGACAGCAAAAGAACTGTCTATTTGCTAGAAAGGACTGAAAGGTCCATAGTCATTTGTTGGCCTCTGCAAGCAATCATTAACCACATTAGACCCTCAGATCAAAGATAATTTAGTACTGATGGCTAAGAGAGTCCCATAATCAAAGTAACTTGAGAGCAACATATATAAAAGCATGTTTTTGTAGAACTTAGTAGTACTTTACTCCAAGTTCAACTGTAGCCTATTAACTTCTAGTCAATCTAGCTCCCAATTTCCAGTGACATGAACACAATCTTAAGAACTCAAAAGATTGTCCTGTTCATTCAGCATTAGTACTAGGGTGAAAAAATAATTTTTCTTTTTGTATTTCTCTGCATAAGACTTCTACCTTATACATAGACTGTTGTAGCTACTGCTCTATGATTGAAGAAAGTGGAAGTCTTAGTAGTATATAAATAGTGGAAATATTATTCCTAGTTCGGCATCACACTGCAGCAAACTGAGCAAGGGAAAATGCAGCTGACAGCTCCTGACTCCACTTCTTGCCACACTGCACTGTGATCTGATACAGGAAAGGAAGGAATGCAGCCATTCATAATTGACTCCATTGCTCAAGATAAAGCCCAATTACATCAGCTAATGCATTGATAACACACAATTCCTAAACCTAGGAGATAAACATTTTACCCTCACGCATTTAAAACAAAAATAATGACACTACACACAATTCTGTCCGAACTTTTTTCGACTGATTTTGAAACCTGAGTGGCTTTGGCCAATTTGGGAGTTTGGAACTTAACAAGAGATGTATATTTGATTTCAGTGTCAGTTTGGGCTGTATGTAAATAATGTAGAGATGTCTAGACTTATTTCTAATTTGGACACTATTTATCCCTCTCTTGTGTACAGCCCTACTGCACAAGTGGCAGCCCACAGCCGGGAAAAGAAACATAAACAAAAACTTTGTAGTCATGCTCTCAAGCAAATAACTGTCCATAAACCTGGAATTGAGACCAGCTAGATTGTAGAGAGCTGAATGCCTCTTCAATTCTTTCAAAGCTTGATTTATGCAAGCAGCTTCTCCTGCACTTTCCAATAATTCAGTCATACACCATAAGTGCCTTAAAATGGCTTCAACTCCTTCCCTCAGGTAAATGCTATGTAATCAGGGAGAATTTAGTATTTTCCCCATAACTTATTGCAGCTCTTTTTCTCATTCCCTGACAGTTCTGACCAAGTTAATTGGCTTCATTCCTCAAGAAGAACACAGCTATGTAATAGATACAATGCCTTTCTCAGGCACAGCATGTAATGATCAGCCCAATGGCTTGCTGGGAGAATCCAGACTTTCAGCTCCAAGCAGCTTCTCTGTCCTTATCAGAACATCAGTCAAACTCAGAAGTCTGCGTATCATTCACTAATGGTCACTGTTCTCTCCTGACAACTATTTTGGGCCAATCTGAATAGCACAGTCACTTTCTGCAGCAGGAGGAAATCACAGCAACCTGCAGTTAACTCCCTGCCCTTTATGCCAAAGTTGCATGTCTCTAATGGATATACATTGCCTCTTGTAACATCAGTGCTGCTGCTGACTTGTGCCAATGCCTCCTGCTGCTGCCTGGACCATTCTCAACACTGTTCTCTGGCTTAAAATGTTAGTTGGAATGTCTTTATTATCTTCCAGCAAGCAGTATCTTAGCTACACACATAGCTCTTTCACAGTTTTCAAGTGTATATATATAGTGCAACTTAACATATTTTTGCTTACCCATGAATTATTTCCAATTAATCTTCATATTCTTGCTTCACTGCTGCCCAAAACAGGAGGTATTAGTCCAGGTTCAGTTTTCATGTGTTACACACAAAGGGATTGTCACCTCACTGATCTGCAAGTTTTATTTCCATCCCTTATTTGTATACTCAGAAAAGTCAGTAAAACATTTTTCAAACTACTATAACTTCTGCAAATGTGATTTATTGATTAGACAGCAAAGCACCAGTCATTGACTTCCTTATACACTGGCACTGAAGAACATCACAAGACACTGACACTTGCTTTCATTTATTAGCTTCCTAAGCTTATAGGTTCATTGGTCGTTAATAGTAGTGCTGAATTCCTACCATCAAACCAAAAACACTATTACAAAAATCAGACTTCAATCCAACACATTAAATGGAACAATACACTTTGTATTCATTGAAGAAAGAAATACAAGTGATGAAGTATGAAGATAAATACAAACCACACTACTCTATGAACAACAGTTTCCTTCCTCACACTGATGAGAAATGTGAGCTACATAGTAAAGCCTAGAGTAGCCTAAAATAAGCACAACTGAGATCAGAAACTGCCTCCAGTGAATTTAACCTAAAAATTAATTAATCAAAATTATGAACAGATAGTTTTTCTGGTCTGATTTTTGCCTGGTTTAAAGCAGACTCCATTACACTCAGACCACAGTTGTATTTGTGTGGCTGGATTTTTCACTGGAGTTTATACCACAGCCACCAATACAAACGAAGACTCTATGAAGCAAGACAGAAACACTTAAGATAGTGATGAAGTAGTTAAATTAATCACCTGCAAATCACAAAGCAGCTGATTCCATTTCCTACAGCTTGGAATATGAGAGGAGATCATGAAGAGTGCTGAGCCTTTACATCAAGCAATATAAAAGGTGTTTATGTGTTCTAGCAGCGGTTGCATAAGTACTTCTGAAGGATAGCCTGCAGGTTTCTTCCTGAATATTAAAGAGAATTTCATAATTGAATTGAATCATGTTAATAACCTAAAGAACTTAATTTAAAAGTGGTTTGTTGGATTGTGTACTAGAGGCAACTGAACAGAATTGTGTTTTTGTCTCCATTCTGCTGATGAGTCACATAAAGAAAACCATAGTTTTTTTCACACACAAAGTGAGAAAATTACAATACTTACCTTCTTCCTCACCTACTAATGAGAACTGAAATATAAAAACTAAGCACAATGTTGTTTATAAACTGACACCTTAGCAGAAAGGAATCAATAAAATTATTGAAAAACACATTAATTTTGATGTTTTGTTTCTAAAGACCATTTAGCAATAAGTAAGAAATTAAAATTTACTTTAATGATAACCCAGAACAGCATGACAAACTCTCATTTACCCTACACTTTTTTAAGCTCCTTATTTATTTTTTCCTTTGTTAAAATCATAGCAACTACTTGAGCTAAAAGCAGCATCGTTAGACTCACTGCTGTAAATCCATCTTTTTCTTTTAAATTTATCACATTCGTGTTAGGAACATTTTCACTGCAGCATTCCAGTTGAAACAACCTCTTGTTTAGCACCACATTTGGGAAAATGTGAAATTGCCTTCTGAGGAAGATGAAATATTGGCCAATTTTTCTGAAAATTAATAAATAAGTTGGAACACACCATGATGCCCTCCTACAATGATTATTAAACACGTATAAAGCATGATTCATCTAGTTAAAATAGTTACAAAGCCAGAAAGTTTGTGGGAAGCAAACTCATTCTCAGTAGAAATCCAGCTGAAGTCCATGGAGTTGTACCAGGAATTAGGCTTTTGACCTACATTCCCTAAATGCATGAAAATAAGATTCACACTTTCTTATGAATAAGGCATTTAGCCATTAGCAACCTGGGTGACCCTTCCAGCCGTGACTGTCAGTCTGACCCAGTAATTCCCTGCATTAGTATTACCACCATGCCACCTTGGAGGAGAAAACTCCTCTCAGAACAAACTGTCAGCTCCCTTTTAGGACACTGCAATGAATTACAGGCTCTGACATTGATTTGTGGA
This sequence comes from Monarcha castaneiventris obscurior, assembly GCA_026261815.1. Taxonomy (NCBI): domain Eukaryota; kingdom Metazoa; phylum Chordata; class Aves; order Passeriformes; family Monarchidae; genus Monarcha; species Monarcha castaneiventris. Next base: position 19,621,460 of record JAMPIT010000258.1, on the reverse strand, counting down.
TCTTTAAACTGGTCAGTGATTTGCTGCAGTCAATGACTCTGGCTGCAGAGTGCAAAAACAGAGCACCTCTCACAACATGTAGCTGACTCAATATTTTCCCAGTATAATTGCAATTCTTTTTATGGGGAGGATATGGACTATGATTCATACCATCTCCCACAATCCCTTCTTGATAACACACCGTTTGAACAAGAACAAATGATTTGAAGGTTGTCACTGCCAGTTCTCCAGGGAGCTATCTATTTCTATGGCCTGATGGTAAACATGTGCCACAGACTTTTGAATTTTGAAAACATTAAAATGGAAATAGCCTTTCTAACATCTATTGGAAACATATGGCCATAACTTAAAGCTATTAAATGCTTCTATTTTCACCTTCCTTGTGAATACTCCTGCTGGGGGCACAACAGAGGTCCACAATATGGACACAATTGTGTGTGCATATATATGCATAATATATGCACACAATATGTGTGCATATATTATGCATATTTTCAATTAAATTATTACACAATTTTTCATTTACTGGGAACAGACAAGGATTTCAAGATTCTGACAAGATCTCTTTCTGAGGAACTCTCACTCTCTAAGCAAATTAAGAGATGGAGGAAAGGAAATCATTGCAGGACAAGATCTGCTGACAGATAATAAAGACAGGATAGAAAAGACAACTGGATTGATAATATAGAAGTGCAGAAAAAAAAGATGAGACAGACTGTAACAGAGTGTTTATTTTTGCTTGTAAATATCTAAACTGTCTGCAATGAAAAGCAAATGCACAGAAGTAGACATTTGGAGCTTAACTGGAGTTTTGGTAAAATATGGTACTCCCCAAAAGACATCTGACCTGCAGTGTGCTGCCTCAGTTCAGTTACATTGGTGCAATACACGTTGTTACAGACCTTCTGCCTGACAGGCTCCCTCGAACCTCAAGCACTCCTTTCTTACTCTCCTATCACTTTAGATTTATGCACATTCTTCCCTGGGATCACCAAAGGATCCTCTATTATCTTCCCAAGTTCAAGAGGAGTCCAATCTGCCTCTCCCAATTCTGCCTCTTCCAAGACTCACTTTCTGCCACAACTAACAGGAATACAATTTTCTTTAGTAGCTACCACATCTCAACTTGGACTCATATGGAAAATTCTTAGGGGTGAGAGGATGACCTGATCTTGCTCATTTCAGAGTCAGGGAATCCTATCAAAGGAACCAATTGCCTAGGATTTCCAATTGTTAGGCAAATTTCTAGTTAGAATAACAAAAGCAGCTTTGCTTTTCTAGGATTCCAACTTCAGTCCAACCAGAAGTCTAAATGAGCATTTCACTTAAATAAGATTCTTCATAAAAAGCAACAAAATGCAGCACTGTTTAATATGACCGGCCTCCTCAATTCTATATAATTTTAATATTTGCAATTACAGAAGCTCACTTACAAAAATTATTTTAAAATATATAAACTCCAGTGATAGTGTTGCAATATTCTAAAATAAACAAAAAACACAACCATCTATAAACATGGTTAGATATAAAACAAGACAATACAGTGGGAAATACACTTATCAGAAATAGTGTATCATAAGGCAACACATTTGCCCTTGTAACTCTCTTGGTTATCACCCTAAATTACCTGTTATTTCAGGGCATTTAACAACTCATCTTCCTTACTAACACCATCATTTCTCTAAAAGGCACAAAGTACTGATCGTAAAAGGTTCTTAAGTGAGCAGACCACTCCAGTAACAGGAGTGAGCCCTCAGGAGTAAGAAAAATAAATTAGTTATCATTCATGCTTTTTGCTAAACTTCTCTTTCTCTTGAATACTGCACAAACCCGGAGAAATGTATAATCAGATTGAAATATGGAAGTTCACAATCAGAGCACAGTGACAATGCCTGCTGTGTTTGCAACAAAATGAGCTGCTTCTATACCTTGACATATTAGCCTGGGGAAAGAAACAGTATTATTCAGCCAGATTTGCCTGCAATAAAGCTCACTGTCAGGTAAGCAATGAGCTCACAGGGATGTGCTCCCTCACTGTCTCCCAGCAGGATTATCTGAGGTCATGCTACTTGGACAAGTAGAAAGTTGTCAACATCTACAAAGACATGTAGTAGTAGGACAAGGGGTGTTGGTTTTAAACTGAGAGGGAGTAGGTTTAGGTTAGACATTAGAAATTCCTCCCTGTGAGGGTGGTGAGGCACTGGAACAATTTCCCAGAGATGTTGTGGATGCCCCACCCCTGGTAGTGTTCAGAGCCAGGCTGGATGGGGTCTTGGAGCAACCTTGTCTAGTGGGAGGTGTCCCTTGCCACAGATCTTTAATGTCCCTTCCAACCCAAACCATTCTAATAATCCATAACCTACATGCACTCCCTCATGACTATCACCAGGGGGGACTGAAAACTAACTGGTTTTAACTGGCAAGTGGCTACCAAGTGTTCTGGTGGGGCAACATTCCCCTTAAAAAAAGAAACTGAGAGCACACGAAAGAAAAATTTCCATTGTAATTCCACGGTATTTGTAGTACTGAAGAATTTGTAGGCTAGGTAAAGCAATAGGGAATTTGTTACATCTTTATAATATTGTCTAGATTGTTGTTGGTTTCAGTATTTTTTTTCTTGGCTAAAATAAGCATAATTAAAAATCAAAAACACAATGACTAGAAAAAGTACCAAGATATTAGAGAAAGCTGCTATTTGAAGCACAGTGTTAAAGCACAACATGAGATAGCCCAGCTGAGAAACAGAAACGTGGCCAATAATTAAGGAGGCAGGTAAGAAAACTAAAAACTGGGAAGAAAAGAGAATGCTACAGGGATTAGTCATAGGAAGTGCTGAGGTGAAGAGCTAAAAATGTATCTGCTGTGCTTAGAGACAAAATTTGTGTCTGGAGGTGATATCAAAGCTGTGCCTGCTCCAGATCCCATTTAGCAATTGTCAAGCAAAAGGAATATAAAATGATCTCATTTTAAATTGTGACAGAGTTCAGGACACTCCATGTTTTAAAGAAGCTTTCAGTTGGATACATGTGAAAAACTCTAAGCTGAAATAAAAAATTCCTACTTCTTTGCCTTCTCCATGACTTTTCTATTAAATATTTTTACAAAATTATTTTGGAGATGTTGAAATTGGAAAAAAACAAGAAGAATCAGAACAGTTACAATCTTGCCAACATACAACACAATTATGTAAAGTAAGTGATGAGCATAAGGCTAGTAATTTTTATTAATTAAATAAGAGCATTGCAGGAAAGATAAAATGAAACAAGCAGTAAGGAAACAATAGTGTATTTTTTCAGGGTATGAAGTTATTCAGTGTAGAGGTGATCTTTTGAGACATCTGTATAAGAAATATACAGAGATTAAATAAGAACCTGGTTCTAAATTTTATCTTGGCACCCATAAATTTTTTCATGGGAAGCCCTTTTTGTATTGATCCAGACAGGGCTTTTGCTAGCTAAGAAACATATACTACAGCAGTTTTTAGTATTACACATCTAGGGTGTTATGAAGCTCTTTGTTCTGTAATTCATTAGGATTCAGATGCCAAGAGACCAGCTCATGGTGAAATCACAGTGTCTTAGATGCTCAGAAAGCCACAAGTTACAGCCTTCACAGTCCAAAACTTCAGTAGTATTAGGCGCTAAGTAGTACAAGCCCATAGAGTGTAAAAATGAAACACTTCACACTCTAACGAGATCATAAAAGCTAAGAAATATGGAGAAAGACAAAAAGGCCCTTCTGTTCATGTGACATACTGAACAAGAAAGTCCAGAATTCAAACTACAATGATAGTCAAGATCCATGATTGTCAAGGCCTGAGTTTTCTCTTTTGCCCTGCCCAGTCAGCTCATCTGAACATCCTCTTCTTGAAGCTAGAAAGGATGGAAATATTCTTTCCCTTCAGGAATGAAGCTCTTTTTTTGTTTGAACCATGAAGTTTTCCCCTCTGTATTACAGAGGATCCTTTGGCAATCTCTGCTCTTCCCAGACACTAACATAAACTGAGTACATACCATTTTTTCCAAAACAAGTACCTAAAAATTTTACATTAGAAAAGCTTAGACTGCAGGAAAATCCGAGACTACATTTGCTATGAAAATAAATGAAGAAAAAGATGCTACACTGCTGTAGCAAGAGCAGATGCATACTCAACCCATAAAGTAGAAATATATTGAGCAGGTTATAATTAATATTTGCTTCTCTTGAATATAGGTATATATGCTCTAAATTAACATGAACATACACTGTCATCATGTATAACCATTTTGTAACACAGATAAGACATAATAACAAAATGGGCAAGGAATATAGAAACACCTACAGCGGGAGAGGAAAAATAGGGAAGACTGGCTTCACTCACAATGCTTCCATTTTCTCTCAGCAAAGAGCTCTATAGCCCGATATCTCAATCTCAGTGACTACGACCACATCCATCAGCACTAACTGTACAGTTCTGTGGCACCACTACTAATTTAGGATGAGCTTGTTAATAAGATTTGACTGCTCTGAAGAGGTGACAGTTATTAACAAATTTTACAAATAAGGCACTGGAACATGTATTGTTACTAAATGTCACTCAAGTATAGTTCTCTTTGAAGCTTCAAAGTGGCCTGATTTATCAGATTCTAAATACTCTCATTGCTGAAATCTTTCAATCTCTTATTCCCTAACTTGCACATACTTACATTCGCTTGCAGCTGAGCAGATCAGAAAAACACTGCTGCAAAATGAACCGTGAAAATACTGAAGCTGAAGGTTTGGAAACTGATTTTCACCTCACCAAAGTTTGTCCATCTACATTTGTAGAATTTTGAAGGAAAATACTGACTTTTTTACCAGAAGTCTCAACCTGTCAGTAAGAGACCTTTTTACTGAGTTCCGATCTTCTGCTGGCACTATAATCATCAACTGAATCCATAATAGAGTGCAGCAGTGTCTCTTCTGCTTTAGGACTCTACACAACAGCAGCAGCCACCATGCAAGCCCCAGGGTTCATTCCCAGAGGGGCTGTGCTGTACAGCACACCTCTTTCCCATCAAACAACCCTCCCTCCTTCCTCCAGCATTTCTCTATCCCACTCCAGGGCACCTCTATCTCCCTTCACACCTCCCTCCAAAACACAAAGTCTAAAGCACTGGATTCACAGTGTTCAAGCATCTGTGCTGTTATTCCCCACAGCTATTGCCTTGTGGCTTAGCATAAAGTGGAAATTTACATAACAGTTTACATAACTGTTTCAGAAAAGCATCAATAGTATTGTAGGACCAGGAAGGTTCAGGGAATTTAAAGAGAGAAAAAATACTATTACTGATAAAAGTGTGTTAATTTAATCTCTAAAGGTCAGGTTAACCCTGCAGGATATAGGATATCTGCTCTTACACCAGCTAATGTTATTTCTGAACTGACAGGGAATTTAACACAAGGGGAAAGGAAAACGTACGTGCAACTGACAACATAGAAGGGTTTCCTTGGAGAATGAAGTTAGACCCCAGATTTGGCCTGTGGTACAGGTATTTGCACCAGTACATGCTGCAAATCTCTGGAAAAATTAGTAATTATGGCCCCTCCCCACTATGACCGCAAATCACCTCTGTCTGCCCAATTCATTGGCACATCCATCATACAAGAGACACGTTCCTTCCTCCAGCACTCACTCAAGCTGGTACAGTGTTAGGAAAGAGAAAGAACAGGCTCACTCAGTGTTCCTGTCTGGAGCTATGTGATGGGGCTGCTTGTGGCTCCCCAGAGTGTTCTGACAATTGTGGCCTCGGGACACCTCCAGGAGCATGAAGGAAGAACGCAGAAGCAGTAAAGAGTTCAAGGACATATTGTTTCAAAAAGTTCCTGCTATTGTTTATGCTGTTTATTGTGCAGCCTGTACTTGATACTGTTTACGCTTCTGTGCAAATGATATTTTAATGACAATGTTATGAATAGTAAGTCACTAGAAGCAGAGAGAATAAACGAATAAAATAAATTAATGAAAAGCAAAGGCAACAGAGAATTTCAGGGGTGAAAATGCAGATATTTGCTTACTGTGCTTTCCTCTTGCTACATCACTTGATTCATTTTTAAATGGTCCCTAAAACACTAAAGAAGAACACGCAAAAAAGCTTCACACTGGAAGTGTAGTGGAGGAGTTGAGCAGATGATATGTATTTGTTGCATCTGCTCTTCTCTAAAAGGTCGCTTTTATGTAATGTACTTAATCAATGTTGTTTACAGAATGCTGTTGTTTTATTTTTGAGGAATCTGCAAAGAAATTCTGTTTAATCCTAATGCCAACATGGGCTTCCCATATGCAAGGCATCAGCAATAAAACAACAAAACCCAAATTCAAACCAGCATAGGGAACTGTGTTTCCAATTAAATTTGTATCAGAGTGGCATTGAGAGAGAATGAGAAAGCAGTGAGAGCCCAAGGATATAGGAGGTCAGCTTATACATAATTTATTTGTTAATCTTCCATGGCATTTCAGTGAAATGTGTTATTTTCCCAAATACATCCAGAAGTATGACAAGCTGTCTTTTTAAGTGGCTTTATGTGCCTCGGCTCTGCATTCTGTATTTCAATAGGAAACAGAAAAGGATGATGATATTTTAAGCACTTTCAAACATCTCTCTTAGCATTCTGGAATTTGTTTACTATGACATATGCTATTTAATGGCATGTTCATGTTCAATCAGAATGTTCAATCACAAGAATCTAAAAATACCAAGTGCCCTGGGTTTTTTCTTCACAAAGAAATCACAGGAAATTGACTCTTTAGAAGTAATTCACAGCAATCCTTTGTGTTTGATGTTCCATGTGTTTCCAGTGTTTGGGGTTTAATTAACAATTCAGAGGTAAGAATGCAAGCCTTTTGACTCATTTAACAGACCTGGCTTTTTTGTTTTACTAATTATAAACTAACATTTGTTCAAGATGTGCTTTAAAATGTAGAATAAGATAATTCCTTAATACAGTGATGTGTTAAAATTGTTTTGTGTGTTCAATACTGTATGGGAATCATCACTTACAGTGGGACAGATTTTACGAGGAACACACCAATAAATGCATGCACTCCTGGACTGCTTTGCTATTTTGTGAGACATTTTATTGTCTTATATTTCTCAAATTCTCTCTGAGAAAATAACAATTATGAAGTTGATTTAAAAATATGTATCTAAGGAGGAGCTATATTATAAAGTGGTTTTATTCAGGTTTTAAATGGTTAAACACATAAATGGTTAAACTGAAACAATACTCTAGCTCAGAAGGCTCTTGGTCTACATGTATTATCAAAAGAAAAATCTTGCTTCAAATACAAGGAGCAAAACCTGTGCCTCACTGACTATGATGAACAATATTAACAGGAAGAAATTGATGACCTTGAACGCATAAAAGTGTCTAGTGCTAAGTGTCAGTGCTGACTTGTGGGATGATGTTGATCTACATTAACAATTGATTACCTTTTGGCACTGTTTTTAGGCTGAGCCAAGATAATATTCAGGCATTACTAATTTCTTCATTGTGCCTGTTTAAAACAGAGCCATCTAGGTGAAAATCAGAGAAAGGGAGAAGAAATGAAATACACAACAAAATGTACTTACATTTAGATTGAAGAGATATGTTAAATATTCATAATGATGTATTTATTTAGGATAATAGTAGTTTACTATTTGCAGGAGCTGTGATCTTTTTTTATGCAAAATATGAAGTTATGTGAGTGTTTTCTAATTAAAATCCTTACCAGGTAGCTCCTTTCAATAGTCTATATAGCTAATGCTAGAAGTTGCAGGATTTCAAAGAGATAGATTTCTGCAGTTGCAGAATTTCAAAGAGATAGATAGATAGATAGATAGATAGATAGATAGATAGATAGATAGATAGATAGATAGATAGATAGACAGATAGATAGATAGATAGATAGACAGACAGACCGACAGACAGATTGTTTGTTTGTTTCAGGATCAGGTTGTAAATTACCACCTCCTAAGGCATAATGTTTTAGATTCTTCAGCACCTTTAGCTCTTTTATGAAGTTACCAAATTACATCATGACAAACTACTAGCATGACAATTGCATTTCTGCCAGACTGTCAAGAAAGGGAAGAACTTCAGGAAGCCAGAAGTCAATGTCTTCAGAATTACACAGCCATTTAAGGGGGAGACTAGAGGGCATGATCTGGCCATTGTCATACTTTGAACCTAGTGGTTTCCTCAGCCTTCACCCCATAAAACTGAGGCCTGGACACTCTTCCTCCTTCCTCTCTGATGTTGTCATCAAACATTCACATGGTCCTAGACTCAGCAAACAAAGGGAACACTCAAGAAACAAACTAAATAATAGTGTATAGGGAAAGCAGACACAGAATGCTAACCTAAAACCCCCAAATACTCAACACTTGGCTTCAACCGACGATGACCAGCTCCCCAGATCTTTTACTGCAGCTTTAGCACCTTTGGTGTTTAAATTACTTTTGTCCTGCTACATTTAACGTGAATATTTAGGAGATCCATAGCTCCAATGCCAGAGAGTGAACTTGATCTATAAACTGTACTTCATAAGCTATTTAAAGCCTGTGCACAGAGAAAAAGAAACAAATGTTTTCAGTGAGAAATTATGGTTTGCAAATGGAAGAGGCAGCTTGAAATTGTCATTTCATCCATAAATACATGAGAATAAATACAATACTAAAGCTTCATAAAGCTTCTGTGATGGATGAAGAAAATCACTATCACACTACTAAAAATGTATAAAAACATAATTGGAAGGGAACTTTTCTTTCTTTTTTTTTTTTTGCCTAAATTAATTTCATAAGCAAATGGAATGTGTTTAGACTGAAAATAGAGGAAATGCAAATCTACCTTTGAGAACCAAAGTCTTTCAGTCTTTGTTAATGAAAGCAGAAAGAAGGCAGGAGACAAGAAGAGGAGACAAGGGAGAGAAAAGGTAAAGAATGACTTCATGTTATAATAAACTTTTAGACACAATAATTTAAGATGATAGCTGTTGAATTTAAATACAGGCAGACAAATCCCTTGGAGCCTTGTGACCAGCTTCCAAAGGGTGTGGTAGACTTTCAGGGTGATAGAGATATCAAAAACAATGCACAAAGACAGAAAAATCTGACCTATTACTTGAAAAACTTTCTTTATTATCCTCAGAAAGAATAAAAAATTAGATTTTGAACTGCTGGATAATAAAAATCAGCTGTGTAAACCATGATGCCCAGTGCCAAATGGGCTAACACATTTTGAGTACCTGCAAAACCATGTAGGACTAGGCAAGTCTTGCTCCTCTACTACAAGGAGCAGGAAGATTTATGTGCACCAAGTGAAGCGCCTGTGAAAGAGAAGTATGAATACAAGAATGTATCCCACGGCTTCTGTCCCTGAAAAGGCCAATTCAAAAGTGCGCTTCCCCGTAATCTGCTTTTTCCTCATTTTATAAATGGTAACAGGACAGTACGTGGAAATATCTGCATTCAGAGTTGGTTCTAGTCCAATTAACAATAAATCAATATTGTAAAACAAAGTATAGCCTTGATGTACGTAAAACCCTACCCTATGTTCTTCAAAAAGGCCCACAAGGGAAGGAATAAAATTGCTTCATCAAGCAGAAAGATTCAAAAGCTTAAGAACTAGCTAATAGCAATCACTCCCGGATTTTTAAATGCAAGGTCAAATCCATATTTAGCCTTGCATCTTCTTCATAATATCTACTTTCTATTTCTATTTCTATTTCTATTTCTATTTCTACCTTCTTTTGTCAAACACAAAACTTGAAAGTTGAAAACTAGAAAATGCATAAATTATAACGAGGAGCCACAGAATATCGGCACTAGTTCTCCAGGGAGGCAAAACCAGGGTGCTCCATTCCTGCTTTCACTAATATCCTTCAGGACCTCCATTTGCATGCTATTTGTCAACTTCAAAGGTATTTGGGTTTCCTCCCCACATCAGATTAGCAATTTTCCTTCATCATTCTACACACAGTGAAGCACGAATACCTCTCCCAGCTTTTTAATTAATTTACTGTTTTTTGAGATATCTACAAGGCTATTTAGCATCATTTTCTTCATGTAGCACACTACAGTTCAACCTTTGATCTTTACTATACTACTGAAGATCTTATAGGCAGATAATTTAGCTACTGCAGCGTTAAGTATCCTTTGAGTCTTTTAAGCTGGTCCTCAAACTGTGCCTATGTATACAATAGTAAGCACTGGAATTGACACTCCCTTTGAAAAACCTTACTTCTAGCCCTGGCCTTCTCTCAAGTACAAAGAAATGACTGAATACACTAAAAACAGCGATGCATGATCTTATCCCATCCATTTTCTGTTGTCTTATCCATGTTACATCAATAATTGGATTTCTTCCTCTCAAAGTTCAAATATTATTTTAGTAATTGTAAATTATTACAGGAGAAAAGCAGGAATTGGAAACAATTTGCTCCCCAGAAAGTTTTCCCAGTTGTGATGATCAGTAGTCAGTATTTAAATCGCAGATGTATATACAAACTAAGATATAACGTAGATATATACATATAATGTAAATATAGATGTTGCATATACAAACTAATTATCAACATAGAATTAAGTTCACAAGGAAATTATGAGAAACATAGAACTAAAATATCAAAACCACAGGAAAAGAGAGGATTTAATAAAAAGAACATTTTTAGTTCTTTTGTTAGTATTTATCCAATGATTTTTCCAGTTCAGAGACAGCTGGTTTGCCATGTGTATTGTTGTCCAGAAGTCTGGTATATCAGAGGCCAAATGAGAGGGAAGACTCTGAAGTATGGACACCACAGTCAGTCACTGTGACTGGAAACTGCCAGAGAGAGAAACTGGGAAATAGCTGGACAAAAAGCATAAGGCAGGGAGATACAGCAGGGGCATGAACTGAGAAATGCAGGGATGACTGACAGGCTTCACACACTGCAGTGTTGTCCCAGTTTGAGACAAATTTGGAGGAAAATATCCTCTGATAGGAGGCGGGTTTCAGCCACCCCTCCCCCACCAGGTTTGGGAAAAGCTCCTCAGAGGAAATGTGAAGAAAACTATTTATTTAAGAAACACAGTGCACGCAGGCACAAGGAAAATAATAATGCTAAATAATAAAACCTCTCACTGTGGAGAGAAACCTGGGAAGATTCCAGTCTTTTCTGTGGGTGTGGTCTCTCTCTTTTCTCTGGAGCTGGGTTCAGCATAGGCCCCTCCAGGCCAGGGGTGTAAAAGTCCCCCAGATATGTTCTGGTGTTGCTGAGCAGCTCCAGAAGAAAAGAAGGAAAAAGCCAAAGTCCCAGGAAAAAAGAAAGAAGAATAAGAAAAAATTAACTCTCCGTCTCTCTCCAGAGAAACAGAGCCAAAAGCTGGCTGAAAAGCAGGAAAAGGTGCTCCTTCCGCTCTTGCCACCGCAGAAGCACACAGAGTGGAGTGACCTTGGAACACAAACTGCTGGCTTTTTCCTTTCTCTCACACCCAGTTTTAAAGGCACAGAAAGGCACAGGATTCATGTCTGGGCATAGAGCAGACGATAGAGGATACAACATCATAAAGTCACCCCAAGACAAGTGTAAATAGGAATTGTCTATATTCAAGCATACACTGACAACAGAAATGATGACTCAGACCACTGAATAACAAGAAACACAAAACTTTCCTGGAAGAGAAAGTCAGGCACACTACTATACATGACACTGTATTTCAGGAGGGATTGGGACTCTTCTTTTAATATATTAAACTGTAGGAATAAAAATCTCATTTGTTATACTTTTCTGAATGAGTCATAACAGGCAATGAATTAAATCCCTTTCTGTTTTTCATGTCTCCAACTGTTATAAATGAGTGGGGTTAGATATCCAGTTAGAAAGACAGAAGTTGTTCTGCATCAATGAACTGTCTGCAGAGAAAAAATATGCAAAGGATTATGTATTTCATACTATAAGTCACATAAAACAAACTGAAAATAAACAACCCACCACACATTTATCACATAAAGATAATCATGCAATTTCAACAGGAGAAATTTGCTACCATCATCAACCTCTACACGCAACTCTATGCAAATATTGCTTATGAAGAAAGTGGTACAAGCCTGTGCACAGGCAGAATTGAGAAGGAAAAAAACCTCAACAGGCATATATATATTGATAGGGCATTCATTTTTTCCATGTAAGACTGAATGAGCAAAGCATTAAAGAAGTCTTAAAGGCTCTACCACACATTGCATCAGAAATGCCAAAGAACACCAATGACACAAGTAAATGGAAGCAGGGTAAGTTTTGTTAGCAGGTAGAATTTTAGAAATGACTGCATCATCAGTAGTCAATATCAGGAGGAATAGTATTTAGTCGCATTAGTAGCAGCACTAGTACCAGTACCACAGTATTAATAGCTAGTAGTAATCTCAGTCAGATCAGTAGCTCTCATTAAGGGTAGGTTTCAACTTGAATTACGCCATGGCACCAAGCTAAAGAACTCTACTGCACTCATATTTTGCAACATCATCTTTGCAGAGTAAATGGGTTGTGGCACTTGCTCATATCTATTTAAATCAATATGCAGGCTGCTAATTGCTCCTTGACAGCCTTCAGGTGACCTCTTAGGTGTAATTGTAGTCACTCTAACCAACAAACAGAAAAAGCACTTTCAACACCTCAGTATGCACTTGCGGACATAAGGCAGAGAGCTTAGCTAGAGAACATGCAGCATGGCTCTTCAGGATACAAGCTTCAACTTTGAAAGATAGAAATTATGAACAAGTTTTAAACTAAAAAACTGAATAAAAAATAGGAAAAAACCTACAGAAAATAACACACTTTACTTCATTATTACAAAACCTTACTGTATTCAGTGTAGCAACCATACATTGGGAACTGAATTTCTTTTCCAAGATTGACTCAGAGCAACTGAGTATTTGACTGAAGATCAAGACTCTGGTCAGGAATTACATGGATTGTATACCAGATGCATTTTCATAGGAAAGTTCATCAATGTAAAGTAAAAGTGAACTTAACACTACAAGAAAAAATAGACATTAATTCATATGGTATCTCAGCATTTAATGGTGTATTTGGTCAATGGATACTCAGGGATGGGAGGACAATTGCACTGCCTAATTTTACACACTTCAGGTACACGGTTTAGCAGGCTAGCCTCCAAAATTCCCATATATTTTTATCCAATCCAAAAAGGCTCCCACAAAGGACTATACAAAAACAATCAAATCAGCACAGATTGTTATTCCTTATGCTGATTTCCACAAGTTTGCCTGTAATACAGGTCAACTTCTGATTACTCACCACAGAGACTCTAAATCATCCATGCAAATGTCTGGATTCCTTAAAGTGATGCTATACCATATCCACTGAAGTCCTGAGCAAGTTTCTCTTTCCAAGTGGAGTTTTTTTTGGGTTTTTTTTGATCTATCAGCTACTGGTACAACTGGTCAGTTAGAAGTCTGGGGAGAAACTCCTACTGTCTTCACTGTCTTGAGCATGGGTCATGAGCAGAAAGCAGTGCTATGAGGTCTACTATGTGAGCTGCTGTTAAGTAAAAAATTAACAGAATTAACAATGATTGACCCGCAGAGGCACGTAGAGCTAAAAATCAACTATAATGGCAGCTCAGGTATCTTTTATAGCTAGATTGTTTAATCTGCTGCAAGATACTGGAGGCCTAAGTTTTGATCAAGGGAACATACTTCGAATATGTATGTCAGATGATGTAAATATTTTTGTCTCACCCTTGGTAAAAATAGGAATAATTTTATTTGAAAGATTCTTACAAGAACTCATAAAATATAAAGTTTACACTACAGAGAGCAAAGATTTATTCTCTGTAGTTTCCTTCTTCTGTTATGAATGTCAAGCATTTCTGAGTCATTACAAAAACAAAGAAGATGCTGCAGAAAAGGCAGCTACACCATCTTTCCCCCTCAGTCCCTCTTGATCCTTTCAGAGACACCTTTCAATTCCTTTTGGGTGTTTTTTAGCAGAGGCATTGTTGTGACTGTTGCTGGAATAATTAAGTGTTTCAGGAGGAGCACTTGAACTCAAAAAGCCACTCTTTCAGCTGAAAAGGAGGCAGCTGGTACCCTGTAACTATGCAACAAAGAATGCATGAGCATTAATTTCAATGATTCCATCATTCTGGGTAACATAAAACATACTGCTTTAAAGCAAACTGTCACTGTAATCTCTTCCTTATTTCAACCTGAAAATACACTACCTGAATCACTTCTGCTTGTCTTAATTTTTACATTCTCATTGTATGTGTACTTATGAAGGCTTGAGATAGAACATTTCCTTGCAGACAAGCAGAACAACTGGTTTTTTTCTTCATAAAAGTATAGTAAAAGCACCTCTCAAAACTTTCTCATAGGGCTGTCTTATATCTGGACCTCTGATTAAAACTGGTCTTGTACTTTGGGGAATAATTTCAATGATAATAAGCTTCTTTATTTTTTCCAGTATGTTCCTTCTTTGCTTGGGAACTTTTTTTTCCTGCACAAGAGAGATATGGGGATGAAGGAAGCAACACGACTATATTTAGATAATTGTTTGTATAAGATACTGTTAATGTTTACGGAATCATAACAAAGGGGATTTTTTGAATAATGAAGTTACTCAATTAACAATAATTTAATGTGCTGGATTAGCAGGGTGTTGGGAAAAGACTGAAACAGTTACCTGGCAATTGATCAAGCAGCCTTGTCTCACAAAACAATACCAGCATAAAAATAGCTCATAAATCTGAAAAGCTGATTACTAAAACTGTTGTGGGAGCTTTATGTTTTAGAAGAATATTGAATTAATGAGAAATAATACAAAGAGGGAGTTTAATTATTCTGAATAGAATAATTTTCTACCCTGGCCTCTCAGGATGCGTGATTATGTAGGTCACATAGCTAAAACAACTTTTATGCATATTTCATTAAAAGCCAAATCTTTTCATGAAGGATAGTAAGCAATAAGCCCTCTTCAGATTGTACTCTCTCTATAGTGCCTTAAAAGAAAGCTATTTCCTTTGTGGTTATGGAGCTGTTAAGATGAGCCATCAATAAACACAAAACCAGGCGTATCTCTTTTTCAGGTTACTGCTTTCCCACAAAAATAAGTTGTTTTCCTTCCCACTCTCTCCAAGCCCTCACAATCACTTTGAGTGTACAGTAATTAGACACTGACCAAGATTCCTAGTCTGCTTGTACTTCTGGAGGGTTGATATCAAACTGATGAGAATACTAGGTAAGCATTTTCACGTTCATCCAAACATTGAAGTCTTGATTCTGCATTGATTTGTAAGAATTTTCAATGAAATTTTACAAATGCAAATGAAATTAAAGAATCAATAATGAAATTATTAATCAAATATATTCTTTTTTTTTTTTTTAGTAGTAGTAGACAGCCACTTTGCCATTTTCAGACAGGAAACATTTTAACATCCCATTTTAGTGTTTTTCTGCTTTAACTGGGTTTCAGAATTTTTTCAATGTAATAAAACATTCTCACTAGATTTACACGTCAATGCTTTCAGTCTTTTAATCACTGTTGTCACCTTTTCTTAGCTGCAAGACTGAGATTTAGTGTATTGTGCATACTTAGAAGAAATGGTGGAAATGTTTGATCCATTAAACATCAGAAAGACTAATTACAACTTAAATGATAATTTTTTGCCTAGTCTTAAAAAGCTAATGTGCATAGTGCAGGATCAGAAGAAGGTTGACAAGATACTGTCATACATAATACCAAAACCTGGATTTCTCAGCTCAGTGACTGAATGTGGATAAAGTTCTAGTTTATCCAATACATTCTACTGGTGAACTGAACTGTACTTCAGCACGTGTCTTCAGAACTGAAGGTCTATGGATTGACTTAGACACTACTATGCCCACTTAGAGTCCTAAATAGTTGCTTGCAATTTTGGAGTTTAGGGGAAATAACTTCCCAGGTATTCCTGAACTCCACTTTCATATATATCCATGCCTAGGTGTAAGGTGTGAATGAAGATAAAACTCTGTTGTTTTTAAAATATTAAGCCACAGTTGCCATCACATCTTGGTACATATATCTTGGCTGTGGTACTTCTGAGTCTGAAATGTTTGATGGAGCTTCAGAATTATTCCTTCAAACTTCAAATATCAAAATTAATTCCATGATTGTTTTCACAGATGAGCTATTTCAGTCTTCAATGAACACTACTTTATAGAAAGGGTAGTTGGAGTTGGTAACGAGAAATCAGGAAAGAAATCATGCAAGAGAGATGGTTTAGCTGAGCAAAAACGTTAGTTCAGCACTGCCTCTGACAGCTCAGATCATCATTTATTACTTGATTGTTTCCCTTGTTGAGAGAACTGTCATCAGTCCCTCTACCACTGTTGAGACTGCACAGCCTTCCCTTGAAGCTTTTATCCAACTCCTCCCTCAGTGTTCTAACACTCCTTAGCACCTTCTTTAAAGCCATTGCGCTCAAGTGGCTTATTAAGGTTCCAGTTCCCTTCTGATGAAACTGTGCCAGCAACCTGTTTGTTGCCTGATGAACAGTGGCATTCTGAACTATCTTCTCAATAGACAAGACACAAAGAAATGCTTTGGTTGGTGTGAAGTTGCCAACCTGCACTAACCCAGAACTGAGGGGAAAAGCTTCCCATACCCCAGAGAGACTAAAACACTTGAAGCTGACAAAACACCCAGACACGTACTAAATCCAAAGGAGGAAGGGTGGAAGCTGTACCCTTAGTGTGGGATAGAGCTCAAGCTAGAGAGTCCACAGGATTTGTACATTCCTTTGATTTTCTTATGTGCAGAAACTTACTGCACTTATCATCATTGTTATTCTGATGCCCCACACTAGCAATCCTGTCAACTCAGTGAAAATAGACAGAGAAAACCTTCCTTATCTCTTCCTTACATCAATGTCATTTATAGTCCTCTTTATACAGGCACATGCTAAATGTCTGAAACTGTGAGAGTCTCTCAGACTGGTTCCCAAGCAAAAGGAGTCATCTTCCAAAGGACCCCTGGCTTCCTCCAACAAGAATACACAGGGCAAGGATAGACAGGATGTACACTTGGGTCTAGTACAAACAAATGACTTTAAATTCATCACTTCTCCTGACCCATTTTTCCCCCCAGGAATTCATAGGCCTTAGCAGATACCATACTAGCCCAATCCTTTAGTGATTCATACACAAAGCAGTTTGAACAGGTAAGAAATATGAACTTCTTCAGAGTTGCAAGTGATTCATGAGCTAATGCCCAGGGGCCATTAAATTTCTACCAGAGAGTGAAACATTATATGGATTTTCACATTTGTTAATACAAAGACCCTAATGCTATATGCTTACACTTATGGATACTTTTTTGTGCTTAGCTTTCCATTTTTCTTGTGATGCTTCTTTTTGCTTAGTTTTCATATGCTGTTGGCATTTCAAGTATTTAATCTGGCACAGAAATAACTCCTAGTCTGTACAAGACCATATGCCACACTTGGAGAGTGGAGCAAATACAAATAAGGAGCTTTCATCTAATCGCTCATTTAATTTGCAATGATCTAAACCACTGTAATATGGAGTACCTTACCAACACCAACATATAAAATCAGCAAAATACTCCAGGGAGCACACCTGCAACATCAACTGGATTGTGCCTGACCTCACCCACATATAAATTGTGACTGGGCACAGTGTGGGTAGCTTATCACAAGGCTCGTAGTAAATTAACATTTTTCCAGCAATTACTCCTCTGAAATTTATAGAAGAAACAAAATGATATCCAGGATCTATGCACTCCACTGTTTTTAACTGGCAACAAAAGTTAAACTTAGTCTCAATGTTTCCAGTATATTAGCTTAATAGCTCCTGGTCTGAGCCTAGTAGAGAAACCAGAAAACAAAACTGGTATTTATAAACACAATTAAAAATGGAGAGAAAATCACTGAGCTTGGCACCACCACAGGTAAAAAGTAAGACCTGAGTAAACTTTGCATTGTCCAAAATGACATGGGTAAAGTCCAGTTAGTTGTACTCATTCTTTGCTACACCTAACTGAGGTTTAGCTCACACACATTTCCTGATACTACTTTGTGATAGCAAGGCAGCAGGTGTGCATTCTTCAAGACATCTCAAACATCTTGTGAGAGAGAAGAAAAGACATTCTTCCTTCAATTCTGACTATGACTTATATGATGAGATATAACAGGGACAACAAAAACATCAACACAAATATTTTCCAGTGTAAGGGATACTTCATCATCATCTGAGCAATTAAACTACATTTTAACATCACTGTACCATATACAAGATTAAAAAAACCAAAAAACAACAACCATGTCCTAAGGGGACGCTTTCTTCTGCCTGAAAGTTAAGTGACATTAAACAATTCTAAGGCTCTGTGTTAAACAATAGATACAGCTTTCTTAGCCATGTGTGCATGTTATGTATGTCATTTACACTGACTGACAGTGACTTAAATGTCAGCATACAAGCAAACCAAGGCTCTTGGAATGGCATATTGCAAATTAATTATGAGTAAACTTCAAAAGGTTCCTCAATTTCAAGTCAGCTCACCATCTGCATTGAATGTATTGAATTCCGTATCTATAAAAAGAAGTGTGTCTATGCCCCAGGGTTGTATCACAAGTCCTTGCTGATTTAAGAGTTGACCAGAAATATTACAAATACAATTACATGGGAATTTTTTTGCATTTTCAGCTTTAGTTAGTTGAAACTCAAACTTTATAACATAACTCAAAATAATAATAATTCAGTAAAGCATGTGTTTTAAGATGTGCTTAAGGTTGGGGCTTTTTAGCCTAAGTAGGCAATCAGAAATTAAGAAAAAATTAGATAATTTTTTTGGATTTATTTTGGTTTCTATATTGCTTTGTCAGTCAGTATTTTTTGTTTCAGTCATTTCCTGCTTTTTATACATCTGTTCACAGTCCTGCCCCTTCTGTTACCTTCATTTCCCTTCTACTCCTCTGTGTATAAATGTCTGCACTGTATAAACATAATCTAAGATATGACTCCAAACTTTTTTTTAAAATCTGTAACTGGTGAGGCCAGAAAATATCGAGATTAATAGAAAAGACCTCCTTCTACTTCATGTTCTCTTAGTTACCAAACAACATCATTTTTCCTCACAAATATTGAAAACTGTTTACAAAAACCAAGAATACTATTTCTGTGTGCATGTAAGTCATATACATATAAAAGTAAGTTAATATAAACAGTTTCATATGCGACATTTCAACCAACCAACCAACCTGAAGACTACAGTTGAAGCTCTGAAATACAAATAGCTGAATTTTATGTAAGTACTTCCAATATCTTCCTTTACTAGCCTGGAAAGCTGTGCCATCTTTACAAATCTTTGTTGTCTTATGCAAAGCTTCTTGAGAAAGCACCTACTGTTTAAATCTAGTTTTGTCTTTTATGAATGCCTTTGATCCTGCTTTGATCTTCTTGTTTCAGTCAGTCTCACAGAATGGGAGACCCAAGTTGCATTAAAATCCTTAGCATGTTTTTAAAAGCTATCATTTAATACTTTGGAAAAAGTGAGACCATTAAAAATCTTTCAGCAAGATTTCTATAGAGCTTTGACGGAAAAAATTGGTTTTTAATTCTTAGATTAATATCAATATAATTCAAAGAATTAATTTTCTAAATCTAGTTAGGCAACACATTTGCTCAGTTTAAAAGGATCAATAATAAAATCAAGATCCTCTAGTTCAGTGTTTTTGAACAATCGAAATATGCAGGATGTCTTTAATTTAATTTAGGTCAAGACAACTAATTGAGAAATTACATTTTAGAACATAGCTAACCATATCCTGTAGAGTCTAATGAGTTAGGAAATGTCAGTAACAATGGCCTCATGCCAGCCCAGGGAGCCTGCTGTTTCAAAGGTAATGTTACTCCTCTATCTAACACATAACTCAACAATGTTTGGATACGAGTGATCGTTACAGAACTATAAAATAATATAATCTAGTAATATATTCTAATATATTCTGCCACAGACCCATATAGTATACACACAGGTACTGATGAATTTGAAAACTCATACATTCCAGATATTCTTTTTCTAAGGATTTTTACATAGAAACTGGATTATTGAACAAAAATCTATCAAACCAATGTCATCAACTCCAACTGAAGATTCATAATAAAAGATTAAGAATGCTTCTCATTCGAAATATGCTCGCCTTGTTCAAGGACTTGTCAATATGAAATGCGTAAGAGATTGCTTTGGTCCATGATTGGTTCAGAAGTAAAGATATGTTGACCACCTTGCTAGTAAACAGAATAGTAAAATGTAAGTTCTCTCTGCAAGCAGTGCTCATATAGGTCTCTCCTCTGTACCACCACTAACGCTTTTCCCCCAAATTTTAATATTAAAATGATTTCTTTGATACATCTATCCCTCTCTTAAATTTGGATTCAATTAGCCAACATTTCATTTCAAAAAAATAAGGGGAAGATGTAGGACAGAGCAAACAGTGTTTGCTTTTTTCTCCTGTAGGAAACAGGATCAGAAAAACTCTGAGCTAGTCAACACAAACACTTTAACATAGTTCATCCCTTGCCAGTCTGTTACTGTTCAAACAGTGCTCCAAAAAGCATCACATTTTCTTTCCTCTTCTGGACAATTACTTTCAAGTATTTAATGTTTTTTGAACTTAAGCCTCATACCTTAGCAAAGAAATCCTACACCTTGGCAGAAGGAAACAGCATCTTCTCAGCTAAATGATGCAGGGATTTGATGATGAGGTTTCAACCTCTGTCAGAAGTTAGTCTGGAGCCACTGTGTGCCATCTTTGTGATTTCCAGCATCCAGTTATTAAATTAAACTGACAGATACCCACAGAAAATATTTTATTAAGACAGTAAGGGCTTCAGTAACTTTCCAAATAACTAACTCACATAGAGAATTTAGATATCATTAAAAATGTACAAGCTGTTATCATTCTCTTCCTGGTTCACCTTGCAGTTCTGCCCACTCAGAAACTCTCCTTTTTCATACTGAGCTTAACCACATTTAAGTATGAAACTCTACACACAAGAACTATAATAATTTGGACAGTTTTGACCATTTCTACAAGGCCAACAAAATTTCCACTGCAATGGATTTACCTGTAAACTATTCAGTAGTGCCCTAGACACTGCCAAAAACCTCTAATGTGATTGTAGGCGTCTCAGGACAGCTGAGTGACAGCTATAAAGGAACCAAACCAAAAGCTTACTGCAGTCCAAACTGCTGCTTTTCTTGGCTGAATGAATTAATCAAAACTAATGTTCATAGCCTGTCTGTAAAAAAACTTTAAAGACTTCCTAGTTTACAGGTAATTACTTTTCTTTCTTCATCTCATTCTTTCAATGTTACATTAATAGTCTGAGCTGTGGTTTTACATGGACATTTATTTTGTAACAAGCTCAGACACAAGAAAGCAAATATTTGCCTTTAAATGCAAACAAAAGAAAAATGGACGCTATTATGTGAATAAAGCTTTCCTTTCTCTTTAGTCGTCTTTAATCAGTTAAGAAACTAATAACTTGGACAAAGACAGAAACACTGATTGTATTCCCTAAATCCTGTCAAATACATTATAATAGTCTGTTCTTGACTTTTACTGAAGTACACCTGACTCACACTCCATATTAACTGCAGAAATCAATTAGTTGGGCGATAAACCCATTATGTCCTATATTATAGGAATTAAATTTCCCAAGAATGGGTGTAGAAGGGGAGCCTCCACAATATGAAACACAGGATGGAAACAGGATGTAATTTCTTTATGGTTCTACTGGAAACCTCGCTGAAGCTTATGCACATGGCTATATCTCCATATAAAATTCTAGTAAGCCATCAAAAAAGCTTCAGAATTCTGCATCCATACTTAACAAAAAAAAAAATCTGCATCCAAAAATGGTTAGTTTAGAACTTATTTCTAAGAGTTGGGGAGTAAATAAAAACCCCAACAAACCTAATTAAAAGAAGATCCTATTTTTACAAAGATCTACAAACATATTTCATCTGAAATGTAATAAATGCAACCACTTCACACTGATGGAAATACAGACAGGCAACATTCCTATTAACTTCACTGGCTGATGTTCCTACCAACTTTATCTATGATTATAACTATGCATATAAATCTCTTCAGGATCAGGAGCTTACACTGCCTCAGAGAGAACTTAAATCATAGTGAATAAATTTTTCATTAAATCAGTGAGCAAAATAGCATTTTCCTTTATTGCCAATTATCTGTAACTAAAATATCTACTCATTAGGAAATGTTCACAGTTTTCTGAACAAATTTTAGTTGTAAGATTTCTTTTGAGGTATGCAGTACTTGGTGATAACCAGCAATATGCACTCATAAATTAATAGTGGTCTGTGTGATTGATTTTTTTGGGTCACAAGACAATGATCCCTTTTTGTTAGATGATTCAAATATTTCACTAAATAAATACCTTTCTTAAATAAATGTAAGATTGTGAGATAGCAATTTCACTTTATATCTACACAAATACCATCAGCAGTCCTTAAAATTCAGTTTCTACCAACACACAAACAGAAGAAATGCTTCTTGAACAGTTAAAAAAGGAATATTTCCAACATTCAGCAACAAAGTCTATAGCATTTTTCACACAGAAGAGTTCACCTTAAGAGCCCTGGACAAAATTCAGCATAGCTGAAAAACTCAGACAGCATTTTAGATTTTTGCCTTAAGTATCCCATTATTCCTGTTTCTGCAAGTCTGACAAGAAGACTATAATGAAAAACACCATGTAGCCTGGGAAAAGCAATGTTTTTTTTCTAATATGACAATTTTTTTTTACATATTTATCCTATGCCTTCATTGTTTATATTCAGAGTTTGACAATATGTCATTTACACCACAGTTTATCTGCTATTACAAACAAAACTGGACAAATTCAGTTGAGTATTGCCATTAAATAATCAAACATTTGCCTGGTCATGCCTTTTTGCCTTTTTTTTTTTCCTCCTTTTTGCATGACCTTTCATGGTCTTATCCCAGGCCCTGCTCCTGGTACCACTCACATATGCATTTCTGGAAATGTTGTATTTGTGTTTTAATGTTTGAAACACTGGGGTCCTGCATTGTACTCTACTGGTTTTATACTTTCTTTCAACACTGTTGTATTCTAGGAAGAAAATTATCTAATTCCACAATTAATTTCTACCTGCTGTGACAGTGCACCCTCAGGGTAAATATGATATTTCATATTAACACACTGAAAGTTTCCACTGTGATTGACCTTAAAGACACTGAAAAATTAATTACTTTGCTCATCAACATGGCATGGCAGCTAAAAGATTTGAGCAGATATGCAGCCAATTAACATGCATGCTGCCATCTGCTGAATATGACAGCAAGGGATTTGTACTACTCTCTGGAAGCAAAGCTGTGCTGCTTTCCAAGAACTATGTTAGCAAACTCCTCATTCACAAGTCAAATAGTGACTGTTCCTGTTCTGTAAAAGAATTGGTAGTATCTCATGGTTTTTTTCACCCATGGGTTTAAAATAAAAAAGGAGACTATCTCAGCAAACTCTTTAAAACTTTGGGGTTGAGTCCACTGCTTAACAGCTGAAGATAGGTTATATGCATAAAGGTCACTAGATTTATATGAACACTCATGCAGTGCAAATGTGAGAAAGGAATTTCATAATTTATGCACCTCATTGTCCACCCTCACTATTACTCTGATTTAAAATGCTCTCCTCTGGCTTGAGACAAAAAAAAATGTTATTAATGTGTCAGCTGAAGTTCCTGCAAAACAATGGTCAGGGGCCAGCAGAGAGAAGTGATATTTTAAAAAGATGAATTATGAGACAGTTTGATACCATTCATACAAAGACTACAGCTAGCTTCTGAAAAAAAAGCAGAGGAATCCCAAAACCACACACATTTTCAACTCATACAGCAGCGTTCCTGTAATTAACACTCACATCAAACTGGTCTACATCGCAGTATGTAAATATAGACATATATACATATAAAACTATATCATTTACATCATATTGGTCAACAAATACATACTGAGAGGAAATGCAGCACCTATATTTTCTCAGATATGTTGAGGAATAAGATAGGTGGCTGGCTCCAAGTCCTGCTCACAGCAGAAGAGAAAAGCCAGTTGTGTAGATCACCACCACCCACATTGTTACAGGATAATTCAGGCTGGAGGAGACCTCGAGAGGTCTCCAGTTCAAACTGCTGCTCAAAGCAGGGTCAGCTGTGAAGTCAGACTTGGTTACTCAAAGTTTTATTCAATCTGGTCTAGAAAACCTCCAAGGACACAGATGGTACTGCCTTGCTGGGCAACCTGTTCCACTGCTTGACTTAACAGTGCAAAAGACTTTCCTTATGTCTTAAAATGGGAGGTATTTATAGTTTTTATGCTTCCCAAATATTACATATTGGAGGTATGATTCACTTTTTAGACACACTAATTATAAACAATGGATAAATTTACAAACGATCAACAAAATTACTGGAATGTAAGCAACAGTTTGAAAGGAAAAACGTGACATTTTGCTCCAAAGCACAGCTTTATTACAATTATTTTTTATGGATGATTTAATCCAGTTATTCCATCTAGAATTTACAAATCAGAAAAATTTGCAATATTCTGATAGCATACAGAAAATTGAAGAAAATCTTTATCAACTTTCTTCTCTAAAGAAGAGATCCCGTGTTTCCTTTGACCAAGTATCATAGCCAAAGTTATGAATGGAACTGGAATGAATGGAATCATTGCATCTGTCCCTCTGTGGCTGCTGTGCAACAGGATAGGAGGAAAATCAAAACAATATTAGAGCCAATTCTCAAGCATTTTGGGTAACACTGGGCAAATGGAATAAGATAAAAATGGGATAATATATCCCACATGCAAGTTATAGACTCCTAAATTTGATACTGTAATGAGAAAATCAAAAACAAATGACAGAACACTGTGGAATGTAGAAGTAGCTGAACAGTTCAGCTCAGCCAGTGCAACCCTTCATTAGCTCACTGCACTGCTTTGAGACCTGGATGGGGCTGCCTTTTTAAAGTAATTCTCTTCCTAACATTTACATCCTAAAAAGCTGCCAACCTGCTTAAACTGAGAGAGCACACTGACAGGCTCCTTCCACAGCTGTGCACCTACACCAGTATTCAAAATCCTACAGAAGCACCTGGGGGATCCCAATAAGCATCATCTTGAAAAACTACTTTTTTTTTTTTTTTTTCAGCTCAATTATATTATAACATCCACCTGGAATTAAAATACCAAACGTGTCAACTTACAAAAAAATACCCCAACAATGCCTGAATTTATGTCATCAGCTACAACAAGCCCTTGGCTATATGGGACAGGACCATGAATATTGTAACAGTACCACAAATAGCACCACACTGGGACGTTCTTTTAAAAACTGAAACTTACTAAAAATCAAAGCAATGAACTACTGCATTACAGAAAACACCCACCTCTTAAGCTCATTTGTCTTTGTGACAAGTTCTTATGCAAACTTTTCCTTCTCTATTCCAGCAGAAATTTCTGTACCAAGACAGAGATATGACATACACTGATCCTTCATTTAGGGAAAAATACCATGTATGACGGTTAAGTCAAAACCTTAAAATAAAACAGAACACAAAATCCATCAGAATGTTTGCACCATCACTTATAATCATGACCTAATCTTTCTTTTAATACTGGCACCCTTAAGTGATCATGACAAAGACTGATACTGCAACTGAACTTTTACTAGTGATTCCTTATTATTATTTTATTATTTTGAGACCCAGTCCTGCAAGATGCTGAGTCCTGGGAACTCAACAATGATCAATAGTTGATATTCTGGCCTTTCAGTTCCTATGAACTTCATGTTGCTACACCAGGGTATTGCAAGCAGCCTCTTTACTGTGACACTTAGGTCAATAAATATTCATATATACGCTGTAAAACACAAACTAGTTTTGCCTGTATGAAAATATTTAGAGAATTACTACCAAAATAAATTCATGCATGTGTCATCATACAGAATACTGCTCTTTGTTACTTCTGCAGCTGAAGTTGCGAAGTACATTAAAAATACATAAATGAGAAGTATTTAATATTAAACATTCTACAGATTTGCAAGACTTAGCTGGAGACTTAATCAGCTGCTTAGCCCAACTTTAATTGTGACTTGATAGGCTGAAAATTATGTATTTTAAGTGATAATACTCAATTTTAAATATTGCCAACTGAGTACTTTAGCATTTAAAAAATCATATTATTCCTCTTCAGATTGACTCAGACAAACCAAATTTCTATCAAACAACTACTAGATTTTTCTATCTGCACTCTAATTCTGAAATAAAATACATTTTAATCTTAATTCTCCAAGTTGCACTTATTCTATAGGATCATACTTTTTTTGTGATCTTGTAGAAGAGAATCTTAATCCTTAAGTTTTATGATACTTAAAATTATAAAAGTCGTGCATAACCAATAATACAACTGAAGGCTACTCTGATGGGATGTGTGGTAAAGTACTTGTCCATACTGGAAGGGGATAATGCCAGAAAGCTTGTGAGCAGAGTTCCACAATCTTCTAGCAAAAGCATTTTTGGTAGAGAAGCATTCTTTATAGATGTCACTTTTACAAAGAACATCCTTCCTACATTTCACACTGATGAAATCTTTAATTACATTTTCTTATTTCTATTCATAGTGATTTAAATAAAACTAAACTATAAATGTGAAAATACTATAGCTACATTTTACTCAAAAGATTATGTTAAGTCCTAAAAGGCCAGAAGGAGGATTTATTTCATAGATTCGTTTTTGATGCGTGAATGAAGTCCTGAATTAAAAAGTAAGTAAATAAGCATGGTATCTGAAAGAAAAACAAAGCAAGCTAAATCACAGAAATGTTTACACATATTGATCTTTGCTTTATATACAATTTGAACTTCCAGAGAGGTAAGTCTTTCTTATATTTCATATGAACTCTAAATACGTGGGAATACTTTACTAAGGCCGTTTCTTCACCATTGAAAATTAAGGTCAAACTTAAACTTCAACAAAAGTAAATTCTAGATATGGATTAGCTTTGAACAAAGAGTTAAGGAGGTGCCTGACTCAGTGGTTCTCTATTAAACCTGTCCACAGTATGCAGTACCTAAATATTTCTGTCCATCTGTCGGGTGGCATCCTGGTATTTGCCAAGGGAGGCAGTAAGGTTTATGCTGACTCACGGCTCCTCACATCACCGCACACCTCATTGGGAAATAACAGCGCTGCATTTCTGCAGAAACTTCAATTTTAACTATTTTCAGTGCACGCTTACAGAGATACACAGAGAAAGGTAATGGTCACAGAAAAGTTCCCAAAACAACTCTTGAGTAACAAAAATTCTTTTGAAAGATTCACTTCAAGAAAGCAGGGAGTAGGAAGAACATCAACTCCTAAACTTACTTTCAATAATTATTTAGTCACCTTTTAATTTTGATAACATTCAAAAAATATCAAAATACATTTTTCAGGTATTAGTAGAACTTAAAAAGTTCTCTGTTTAGAAAAGTAATCATTACTAGGACAGTCACACTGACAAAACATGCTTCTGAAGCCTCACTTTGATATTTTAATTAATACAGATGTGTGGATGAGGAAACAAGGTCATAGTATTGACAGATTCCAAAATTTATTCTGCTAATACAACAGATTATTATAAATTGTATTTCAGTCTGATGGTAAAAACCTATCCAAATATTAGCAAATTCAATCATTTAAAGTAGACTCAAATTTCGCCCCACATGTGCAGTATTTTTGTATTTTATTTAATATCTACATACTCTTCACTAGCTGAATTAAATTAATATTTTACTAATTTTTCTAATCATCTGATTTTAAAAATCTTCAAGTGTTCTGTTTCTGTCATGTCCTTTACAACTGTAAACAAATATAATGTGTCAAAAAGTTTCACTTCTATACCACTGATAGCTTAATTTTGCTTGTATATTTTTCTCTCTCTTTAGTTTCCCTGAGGCATCAAAATCTTTTCTGTAGTGAAGAACAAATTTATTCTCTTCAAGGACATTTCAGAGTTAACATCAACAAGGGTAAGTATTCAACCCTTCTTTCCAACTCCCTAAACTTTTCATTCTTATAACCAGGAGAATGCCTAAAATTTGAAATCTGTACCACCTTCCTAACTTAGTACAAAATACAACACCCATGAAATACTAAGTGTAAGACCAATTTCATGAAGCATTTTCTTGTTTGGAAAAAATATTTGTTAGCACTGCAATTCAAAAGTTTTCAGATGTTACCTGCTACAAATAAAGACTGTCTTTCCACAGATGCACATGTATGGTGTCTTCCTTCATAACCCCCATCACTACTTTCAAGCTCTAAAACTCAGATTGCAGAACCTTGAATTTATTTGTGCATAACTTGGCAGCTACACCCAGTTTATCAACTCCACTTTCCGTGCACCCAAGTGAACAAGTGTCTGTCTTGTTCCAACTGCCAGCAATACATCTTGCAATATGGTGTGAAGAGAAGTTGTTAGAACTTGAGGCACACACTGAGAACATCCTTCCCCATCGAGACAAGCTGTATTCGCAGTGTGCCTCCATTCTGCTCATAGCCTGTCCCTTGATGCCTGCAGGAAAGCTTTTGGTATCTCTTTTCATTCCTCTCACAATCATGTATTTCACACTGACTGCAGCAGCCAGTCTCCATACCAAGACCTCAAGAAGAAATGTCATTCACATAGAATTTCACAGGTTTTTAAGGATGATTAAAAGCTTTGCTAGAGAGAGATCTTCACAATCAGGTATTCCCTTGCTACTTCAGGGCATGAAGCAGAAATAAAAATTTCTCATGAGGGCTTCAACTTGTTTAATTTCTCAGATACAGTTTAACAAACACAATTATTTCAGGTAATAATTGCTAATGATTCTCACCAGTTTTCATACAGTCTTCCCTGGCAAAAAAAAAAAAAATTACTTGTCAGCTTGCTAGAGGGTGGAGGAATAAGTCTATTACCTATTTTCATTTTCTTCCAAATGGATTGTCAAAATCAAGCAGAAAAAAAAATTGGGTCATTTTATGCTATCCTTTTGAAATATGTTTCGGTACCTTTTCATATATCAAAAAAATTATTAGATTGTAACACACAAAAGTATCTGAGGAGTTTAGGAGTTCTGGAGGCTTATGTTTTTAGGGACCTGAGGAACCACTGGTTTTATTTTTAACTTTACTCTTCAATATTTTACTGATTCCAAAAACAGATATTCCAAGCAGCATCAGGAAGTGGAAAAACATACTGCATCACTGAAGCTCCTTAATAAGTTTGCATTCTATGATTAATTTAATAGCTCATACACTTTGCCAGCTTTATCTGTGATAGACTGAAAAAAAGAAGGGAAGAAAAGCGTGGGGACAATAAAGCTAGGGAAAATTAGAGAACTAGTCACTGAGGTGCTCTAGAAAAGATTTAAATACCTTCAATCCTGCCTTTGTGGCTTTGAATCTATGTTCTTTTTTTCATATGAAATTGTTTCTGCTGAAAGCACCATTCACTTTGTCCTTTGGAGAACCTGAGTTCTCCAGTGCTTTGGTGTGATTACTTTACTCTATATTGAATTCATATGAATATACATGGCTGTCGCCTTTTATGTTTTTTTGTAGTGCTACTTAACAGAAAATAAGGCTTTTACCTACTTTCTACAGGGGAAAAAAAAATTAACTAATCTCCTTTCTGTACCCTTTATATTTTCTTTGCAGAAGATAATTCAATAGTGTCTGTATCAGAAGAGAGTCTGTTTCCATTGTTGACCCTGGCAAGTCAATGAAAGCTCATTCATAATTTCCTTTCCATGCCATAAAGAAACATACTTTGTAGAGCTTCCTTCCAAGGAAATGAAAGATTGTATCTCTGTAAAAGATACTGCTGATGAAAAGGGGATGTCTAAGACATCTTAACATAAAACAAATTTTAATTCGCTCACAAAAGAAAATCTAGTTATTGTAATCCCAGAAGAAATCAGAAATGTAATAAAACACTAGAAAACACAGGAAAAGTCAACATTTTTGATCTGGGAACACTATGCCAAGGATACACAATCTTTTCAGCTACCCTGTAAGCACAACAGTTTCTGCTCCATTTGTCTTTCAGCAGTGGTCTGAGCTCTTGAAGGCAAAGACACCAATCTTGCAGACCTTGAGAGAGCTAGAAAATCATGTTCTGTTCACACTCATTCTAGCACCCTTCCAAAGCTGGCGTTTTGTTTCGTCTGGAGTTTGGTATTTTTATACTGAAGTTTTGCTTTTTTAAGGATGTTTTTAGCCCATTTTTCTCTTAGTTAAGATTATGCAGCACTTCAAAAAAAAGGCACAAGTGTTGGCCTTTCTGTGCTAGATGTTGAAAAAGCACACAGTATCGCCCTCAGAGAATCTAGTTAAGACTAAAAAATTGCCAACCGTAAAGCTAATACATTTTTATCATACAAAGCCGAAAAACATATTTAAAATAATCTTTACTATGTCATAAATAAGAATACCCTGCCCATAGATTTTGAGTCTTCTAAGGAAAAGTAATTGAACCATTGAGACACTTGGTCCACGTTAACAGGACAGGGCTGTTGTTTACTCTTGGGCCATGCTCAGCTGCGCTGAACGCGCGTCCCTGGGGAAGCCAAATCCCCCTGCTGCCTGTCCTGTGAAGCTGCACAGGCGGACAGGAGCCGAGCCAGAGCCCTGGCTGGCAAAGCAGCGTCGTCTGACTGCAAAGACGCTGGTTGATGTAGGGAAAAGGAAACTCCTGGCTGGCCTTGGGAAGGTTTCCAAGCGTTGCTCGCAGCAAATGACCTCCACCTGCCTGCACGTGCACAGGCTCTCCCACCTCAGCTCCCAGGCCAAACCAAGGAGGCACGACAGTCCCTTGCTGCCCATGGGCCAGCTGGAGAGCTCAGGTGGCTTTACCCTCGCCAGGGCTCAATCAAGCCCTGACTTTACTTCCTAGATGGAGGCGCGAAAGCGATTCCACTGAGGAAAACCCCCATCCCGCAGCTACCTACATCAGCCCACCCTTTCTATGGCGCCAGGGGCTCTGTGGGGAGAGCGGCTCCTCCCCGCCTACAGCCGCGCCCCACAGAGGAGCGGGCCCCCGCCGGCAGCGCTGGGTGCGGGCTCGGCGTGGCCGCCCCTCACCGGGGGCACCGCGCTCCGCAGCGGCCCGGCCGCGCCTCCCCTCAGCCCTCAGCCCCCCGCGCCCCCGCCCGCTGCCTCCCGGCGGCGCTGATGTCACATCCGCCGCCCGCTCCCGCTCCCGTCCAGCCGCGCCGGCCCCGCCGGCTCCCGGGCCCAAAGTTTCGCGGTGGGCTGGCCGGGGGGAGGGGAGGGGCGGGGTGGGACGGGGCCGCGGAGCCGCTCCGCCAGCTCGGGCAGCGCCGTCCTCGCCCGCCCTCCCCGCGCCGAGGCTGCCTGCGGAATGAGCGTCCCCCGGGCGGCTGCCGCTGCCGCCTCCACTCAGGCTCCGGCGGGCGGGCAGAGAGCGCGGCTGCCGGCGCGGGCGCTGCGGCGGGAGCGGAGTGAATGACCGAGAGCAGCGGCGCGGAGAGGCAGCCCTGGCATCAGGATGCGGGCGCCCGCCAGCTTCCTCAACCTCCTGCTGCTGTCCTTGCTGGCCGGCCTCGATCCCTCCAAGGTAGGAGCCGACCGGGCGGCGAGTTCTCGGCGGCGGAGCCGGCCCGCACACGGCGTACGCGGTAGCGGGCGAGGCGCCGGATGGCTCCGGGGAGAAGCGGGTGCGTGTCCTTGGCTGTCCGAGCGGCCAGGCGAGAGAGCTCCTGTCGGGAGCGCCCGGCCCCGGCTCCCGGCGTGGCAGCGCGGGCGGGGGGCGCGGTGCCCGCCGTGCAGCGGGGCCGTGGGCTCGGGGGCAGGGCCGGGCAGGGCAGGGCAGGGCCGGGCAGGGCAGGGCACCCCCGCAGCTCCCCACAGCCCCGGCAGCAGCGCCCGCCCGCTCGCAGGAGCCGGGCCCGCCGCAGACGGACGGAGCTGCCGCCGCCCCAGCCCGGGCGCTGTCCAAGGCCGGTCGCTGTCCAGCGCAAACCAGCGGCGATCCATCCCGCTCCAGGCAAGGAGGCATTTACAGCGCCCGGTGACTGCACCAGTTCTGGGGAAGCAGCGAGGCGCTGGAAGCAGGGATCGGCAGCCTCCGACTGGAAATAAATTTGTTTGGAGTGAAGCTGGAGGCGTCACGTGAAGACGCTGAATTTAGTACTATAGCCACGCTTCGGGCTGCTGCAGAGTTTTGTTATTTACAAACGGGGTCAAACCACCGAGAGATCGTCGCTGATATTGAAATAATGATTAAAGTAAACAATAGGTTTTAGCCATACAGCCTGGCTTGTGAAGGAGATTTCAGATTAAGTAATTTGGAAAATCGGAATTGCACTCTACCACTTAGGAGCATTTATGACTGAACAGGTCTGCAGATGTCTCTAGTGCTGTATTTTAGAGATGTAGAGCTTGTCTCGTTTGTCGTTTTTTGTGGCATTCAGTCTTGAAACTGTGAGCATTATTGAAAGGTGACAGAAAACATTGCTTTAGTATTGCAGTCCATTGCCAGTAGCATTGTGCCATGTTGCCACAATTTGTATTGCATGTTGGTGAATGTCATTTTAATGATACCAGTTAGGTACCAGACAACCATGTGAGGCAATGTTCAGCTCTTTTGGCAGGTTTTTCATTTAAAATAAAAGTATCAATCATATACAAATATGTACTGAATGTCCAACAATATGGAATGGATGCTCCTCATTAAAAACAAAAAACGGAACCTAAAAAGCAATTCAGTGGAAATCTGATTTACAGCTGCAGTATTCTGACAGCTTTTCAATCAGTAAGATATAGTAACAAAAAAGCAGAGGTGATAGTGGATTAATAACGTTACCTAAGAAATTAGTTCTATCAGTTGTATTAAATAAGAGCTATTTGAAAGTGTCAGGTATTGATGTGCCTGTAAGGAGACATCAGGCAATGCACACATCAGTGTGAAGAGCAGCACATGGTCTCATTATAACTACAGGTTTCCACACACTCATTTTCTTAATTTTTCTGCCTTCTGCTACCCTTAGCAAGATCTGTTAAAGAGACTGCATAAAAGCAGGAAAAGCAAATTTGTATCATTCTCTGTCCACAGACGAGTAAAACCACTAATGAAGCAAAAAGAGCTGGCAGAAAAATTCTTTTTAGTTCAGGTCCCAAAATAACACTGGGAAAAAATGTTCCATCTTATGTCTCTGTCACCATCCAGCACTGAAAACCAGGTTGAGGCACTGGAAAGAAATGGCACAAATGAACTTTGGAAACTTTGCTTCTAGCCCTTTTTGCTGTGGCATGCTGTGCAGAGGGCATGAAAATGGCCTTTTATTCATCACTCTGTGTGACATTTCCAGATATATTCAGATGTTCTTTCCAGGCTCTTTTGACTTTGTCAAGGGTCAGGAATAAAAAAGCTCCAAAGTCTTTAAGATTAGATTAAAATTAGAGCCCTTAGTAGAAATCTGGTTTTTATCAGATCTAACTGGATTTTCATAAATTAAAAAAAGTGAGATCAAATGGATCCTACACAACATTGAACGTAAAAAGGTGTCACATGGCAAATAGTAATTTAATTTTGTTGACTATGAACAATACATTTCATATTTCTGTGGAAAATTATATATGTAGAAATTTTTACAGCATTTTCCTAGAAAAATTACAAGTTCTAACTACACACTCACTTCAGAAATTGAACTACTGCTTAATTATTTATCTTGCTTTATGCTAAATTGAAACAGAATAATAATTTTCTGCCCTGCAGGTTGGGAAGCAAATCTATGACATTAAACTAATTGTAGGAAACAAGGGGATGGGAAATTCTTTCTTTTCCAGAAAGAATTGTGCAGTATGCTCATGCCTAGAAAGACAACTTTTTGCGTGCCCTTGACACTCACAAACTTACTAGCTTAGGGAGATGAATCACAAGAGATATTTCCAGTATACACAATACATTTCTAGTCATGGCCTACATAATTTTCAGGTAATAATTTATTTTATTGATCAACTATTTTAAAATAATGCCTTGGGGAGTAAAAAATCTTTAATTTAGTACCAGACCATCACTGAGTCAAGACTGCTGTCCACAGGCACTCTTATTATGACAGAGATGTTGTGCTGAGCTTACTCAGTTATTTACTGATAGTAAAGTGTTTAAGTATCGCCATCTTATGGTAAAATATGTTACAAAAATTTATATATGGTTTATTCCCCAGTCTCTGAAACATTAAGATTTTATTTCAACCACAGCAGTTTATTGCCCATGCTTTTGAATTCTTTTTTTTAAACTCAATATAAATTATTGATCAACTGTAGAAATTCTTCTTTAATAAATGGAAGGCAATTCACTAGTGTTAAATTATAAAACAGTTCTAATTACTGAATATCAATTTAAGATATTTATTAAATGTTATATTTTTTTACTTTATTCTATTTTTTCTCTGTATTTACATTGGATTTTTTTTCATTATCCATGATAATATATTTCATTAAAGATTTATTTCCAGCAGGGTGCCTAGACATTCAGCAGGTATGATGCCAGCTACAGTGAAAGGATTGGGATTTAAAATTTTCATTTCTCCTACTCATAAGCGCAGTGTCGTGAAAGAAGGAAATACCCAATATTAGGAAATTTCTAAGAGTAACTGCTAGATGGCATCTCTGTGCTGCTTTTCTCCACCTGGAGTTTTCTGTAATGACCTTCACAGTATGTAAAGTGGACTTCTTTTATAAGGGTTGCTTTGCTGACCATCATTTGATAATCAGTGGTATAACCAAGTAAGCATTTTATAGTGTGATAAAGCTGTTCCACATAGAAATCAAGCTCAGCATTTTTCCAAGTATAGATGGCATTTTGTAAGTTTAATTTTTGAAATCTAAATAGATATGATAAATATGTTTATGTTTCAATGCAGTTAATGACCTTTAGGCCTTTAAATTTTATAATGGCTTTATGTCCTACATGTAGGATATGTATATGCCATTTGTTTTCTATTATTTGAATTTTGCAAAAAAATATTTCAGAAAATGACTGCCAAGTACAATCCCAGACAGAAATTAAGTGCAGTATTATTAAGGACAGTTACAGAAAGGAACTGTGATTTACATTCATTGCACGGGATAAGAGGATGGTTGGGAATATTAACATTAAAAAACAAAAGCTGGTGTGAAATCAGTCATCTATTTTTGAATGCTTAAACTTTGCATCTTTGGAATGCCTGTGTTTCTAGATTTGAAAAACCTATGATTTTCACACATAATCAGACTATACAAATAGCCACTAAAATCTTTATTTTTCCCAGATTTCAAGAACTTGTCAGTAGGCAGGGTGCACTGCTTTAGTGCTGCTTAGCAATACAGATTAATTGATCCCTATTGCAGGAATTTGTAAGAATACTACGTACAGCAAAGGCTTACCACAATACACTGTTGTACTGAAAATGACTCATAGGACTACAATACACTGCAAAATTACATCTCATTACCTACTTGGCAATTAATTTACTGTTTCCTACAGTATTAGTACTTAGTCAATATGAAAATAGTTCATAATTATTTAACCTCCAAGGTTTAATAATGCTCTAAATCATTAATTGCTGAATGTGGTCTCTCACCAACTCTCACTTGGTGTATGCTCTCCCATTTCTGAGGGTCATGACTCAACAGCCATTGAGGAACATCCCGTTACTATCAATATGCCCTGGGCTCTCTCCAGGTGTCATTCCAGTAATTTTACTCTCACTCTAGTAACCTCAGTCAATACGAAAAGACCCAAGATTGTAGCTAACACTGCTTGTTCTTCCTGCAGTAATCAATGCAGTGCCTTCTAACCTTCCAGTCCTGGGAAAAAAGGATGCTTCATGTATTTCCTGTTTATCTACACACAATGACTTACATCCATCATTACATTATATGAAATCACAGAAAGGTATTCATTACATCATTTTAAGTAACATGTATTAAGATATTGCAAGAGATATGCAAAAACACACATGTGAGTGACAGCTGCATGAGTACTAACTCCCCTGTATCTATCAGATATCACATGGTCTTTAAGGGCTTTTTAAAACTGTTGATGCTATGGGAAGAGGTCCTTTTTTTCTCTGGTTAAAAACTGATTCCTTTGTTGCTGATGAGTATTATGACTTCTACTCATTTGAATGGGCTCAAAACCAATTATATATGTAATACAAAATCTCAAAAATAGCTTTATATGTATACATATACACAGACTTATCCTCACAGGAAAAATTTTTTCCAGTAGAGGCATATTGCCTTCAGGTAACCAAGCTTCCACCTTTCTTACATGTTTGGGCAAGTCATAAGCCAGTGAAAGAGAATCAATTCACAAAGTCTGGAAAGTAGAAAAAGCTGCGGCAGAGAAGGCAACTGTCAGGAACAGGAATGCAGTATTAAAGCTATTAAAACAACATCAGCTCTAAAAAATGGTGTTTCTAGTTGGCTGTAGATTTAACAGTTGTGTTAAAATTTCAAGTCCAAATGTGTGAAATTCATAAGGGACCTGTTAAGAAATGAACAGGGAGTCCAGAGAGGGCCCAGTCTATTTGGGGCACTGAAATCCCCCTTTTCAAAACTGCAGTATGACAAAAATGCTTCAGGGCATCACTTAGGCATTCTTAGTGAATCTTGTCTGAGAGCCAGGGAAAATTCAAAAGCATTCTGTAAATCTATGCAGCAGTAGTTTGGAGAAGTCCTCTCAAAGACGGTCTTTCACAAGAACACCAATCTATCCTGCTGCTTCACAAGGCAGTAGATTTCTTGTCTGAGACCAAACTTAGAGAAAGCAAGAACTTTGTGTGCCTAGGATTGAGTACAGAATTCTTTCATGAGTGAGAATTCGGAAACAGTGAAACAGTTACCTTACTTTCAGAGTTCCAGAAATTCTTGGATTTACCTCAGAATTCCAGACCAGATCTGTTGTCACATGTTTTTAAACCAAGATATGTGACCCAAGCACATAGTTCTAACCAATTAATCATTCCACCTAAGAACCTAGCCAGCAGAGTTCTTAGTCCTCTAAGTCAGTAAAAAAACAGAAATGCAATAGCAATGCATTTAATTAATTGAAAGTACTTTCAAATGTATCTTGGACATGATCTCCTATGTCACAGCATTACTTCCAAGATTCAGTGACACTGTAAGCATGGACTGCAGCTTCTGATTTTTTCCTTAGTGACTCAAAGAAAACTGATCTTCTATCAGCAGCATAATCTACTTGAAACTATTTCAAAAGTATCATTATTTTTATTGTCTTTGTTTTAATTCCTGACGTTAAAGGGCTTTAAAGGCTAGTATTGGTTTTATTTGGAATCCAATAATTTGTATTTCTGTCTTAAGGAGACATCAAGACAGCAAAATGCAAAATAACAAGGCACGCTGTATGGATTAATTTGTCTCCATTCCTTTTGGAATAGGACTAGAATATTTTCTAATAAATAAGGAAATAATTGATGTATCAGATAAAAAAAGTTAGTACTCTTTGTCTAGTAAGGCATGTGTTGTCTAAAACTAGATGATCTCTAGTCTTCATCTTTACTGGCCAGCTTCTAGAGATGGTTTCCTAATAACTGCTTTTTCTGACAACAGGATTGATTCATACCAAATAACTAAATACACCACAAAATGTGTGCCTGCTTAGGGAAGGAAACAGCACAAAATATTGGTGATACAAGCAGCTGACATTGAGAAGTAACTGTATCAATGGATACAGGAGTATACACAAGAATTGCTCACTGAAAGGTTCATGGTGGTACACTTTCCTTTCATACTATGCTGTGTTGCCTCCAGCTTCATGACAGAGGTTTACACATCAGAAAAGCTAAAGAAACAACCAGGTATATTTTTCATAAGTCAGTAAACAATCTTAAATTGGAATTTGAGTTATAGCCCAAAGTAGATTGAATACCAGGCCTATGGATATGGAGTTGTGTGAATTCTTACCCAGCTGTTTCTGTAGCTATGTCTTTTCATGAGAAAGAAAAACATTTTATGTAATTACTCATAAAATATGCAGTCCTCTTTATTTAAAACATTTTTTTCCTCAGGAGGAATTAAAGAAACTTTAATATTCTGACCTCTGTTTCAGGATTTTAAATCACTTAAGTAACTAACCTAAAGCAGCCCCAGATAACAGAAATGCAGTGTTTTTCATCCTGCATTTCCCTGAAGAGCAGTCATCTGTCTGCTGCACTGCCTTCCAACCAAACAAATCCTTGCAACTGTGATTTAATGATTCTGTTTACTTATTTCACGGAAAAGCATGTGTCAGTCAGCATAGCAGCAGCTTAAGCAAATTCTGAAAGCAAGCAGCCCTCTTCACTGCTGTGGTTTTGGGAAACAGTGTTTGCATCCTCCTCATAAAGTAACCCATAAGGGGGCAGCCAGAACAATTGGAAAAAACTAACTCCATTCTGAGTGAGAACTGAGAGAACTCTCTTATTAAGTGCCAATCATAATATGGTGACTATTATTCTTAAATTATTGTTGCATGTTATTAAAAAAGAGTTTGTAGAGATTTTCATGGGCTTCCTTTCTTAGAACCACAGCTATAGGAATATACTTCAAATTGCGTTTCAGGGTGTCTATTTCAAGGAGACAACTAAGCACACATTTTTCCATGTATGAAATCGTAAAACTACTTGAGTTTGGACTTCAGATTTAAAATTAGATTTACACAAATATGAACTTCAGCATTTAGAATACAGTAATACTTGTGGTGACATCAAATATTATTGATCTGAGATCTCATTATAAACATAAACCTATCACACACTTCCTTACTCATATCAAATGGGGATGTTCAGTCTCAGCCTCCATACTACAATTATATTTTTCCTATTCTTTTTGTTCAACGTCCTACATATTACTTGATCTGTTCTACCTTCTTATAATAAGACTGTGCATTTTCAATATATGGTATTGGGATGTTTTTCCCAAGAAAATACGCAGAAGGCAGTGTAGTTGTGACAAACTATTGTACTGAATAACCAACAGTACATAGAATAGGTGATGGTACAAAAAGTAGATCCAGCTATAGATACACTCGGTTCTCAGTTCTGAAAGCCAGTGTGTGACAGGTTTGAATTTATAATGAGATCTCAGATCAATATTTTTTCTATCATCACAAGTCACCTGCATAAAGAATATAGAGATGTATGTCAGGCAGAGTAGCCTAAATACAAAGATTGCCACTGACCTGTTTTCCGTCCTGTCTCTGAAAACATGCATAATTATCAAAACACTAAAAACATATGTGTAGCAATCTCCCCTGAGAATCAGCTTTAGCCACAAGCAAAGAGGATGGTCTCCTGCATTTCTGAATTTTTACAGCCTCAAGTTCCCTTGTGACTCTTTAACCTAGAGGCTAATCCTACTGCCACCTCTGCCTGCCATGTAACAGGCAGGAGGAATTTACTGACTTGCAGATACCTCCTCAGTCTCCAACAAAAACTTCACAAGTGCTCTTGCTTTTCTTTGCGATTAATATGTTTATATTAAAATTATATGGACTTTACTATTCAACAAGCTCAACAGTATGTATGCATAATAACAATGTATGCAATTAAACTAGATATGCAAAAATGTAGCTGAAAGGCAAATGAGTAAACTGGAAGCTATATTCCATACTATGTCACACAAAAATTAGTTTCCAGTCTTACAGAAGTCTCCTGGCCCTGAAAAACACACTGAAACCAGATGCAAAGAAATAAAAGAAGTTCCTCTAAGGTAGGAGGACATGTGAATAGCAGGAGTGGCTATGTCTTTACCTTTTTACTGAATTTTCATGTAAAACTCCAGAAGTTCCACATGCACCACATAATTCTACGTTCTTTGATGTAACAGGTTCACTTATGACATCAAGAAATCTGTCAGCTGTGGCTCATACAAGGTTAAATAGCTGGTTTGCATTCTAATCCTTTTCAATAGGAAGTTTATAAAAAAAATTTTAATGACCTTCTGCTATACTTGTTCTGCAGACACAGCTAAAATAAATACCTCCATATTAGCAGATGATGCAGATACATATTTCTACCTTGTTTCCTTTCCATACATCTTGCTGTGATCAGCAATCTGCCCAGCACAATTCAAGAAGCTCAGATTTCTGTGCTGTAGTTGTCTTATGCTGATCTTTGCCCTCTGGACTTGCTTTCTCATAAAGCCACACACATCTGCTGCTCAAGTTCAAGTCAATGAATGTGAATATCTTCACTGCAGTGATAGAGTAAAATAAGTGTATCCAAAGTTCCAGGTACTGACCTTGCATTTACATGTGAGATCTCACAGCACCAGCAATGTTCTGTCCTTTCTTTAAAACAGCAAAATACAGCTTCAGCCTACAGACACACGTGTGTAGATAGATATACAGACAGATAGATAGATAGATAGATATACAGACAGATAGATAGATAGATAGATAGATATAGACATAGATATAGATAGATAGATATATATATATATAGTTTCCCTCTTATTTGTCAATGAAAAAGAGCATGCATTTGAAGAAAATTTTGAATGGAAATATTTACTGAATCAGTGTTCTCAGAATGCCCCATTTATTTAGACCATGGTATTTATCTTTTTTAGAGACAAAGTTCTCCCTCTCTGAAGTGGTCTTTCTCGGCTCAAGCACTCAGAAGAAAAACTCGATTGGCTAAAACACTCAGTCATTAAAAGTATTTCATGAAGCAATAACTTGATTTTGTGAGCACCACCAAGGACTCGATTGTGGAATTTTAGAGCAGGCAGGGAAGAAGTTTCTCATCCCCAAAACACCTTTATTTATACTTCAGTCAGTGCTAGCTTCCCCCCTCTTCCTCCTCCCACTCTGAGCTTCAGAGAGCAGCACATGAGGATGACCACAAATGCCACTGATCTGTTCTTCCAACTCCTTCAACATCATCTCTGTGTGGAGAGATGTACAGGCAGATCCTCTACTTATCAGACTAGACAATGAAATTATCCTGGTGGATATGATTCAAAAGAAGAAGGAGTATGTTGGCTCAATTTGAGTTTCTTCCAGCCTGAACGAGAAGTGAAGAGACATCCTTCCTTTGGAGATTTCAAAACCAAAAGAAGACAGAATGACATGGCTCCCCTGATGTCTCTGATAAGGCCAATGTACAAGAAGCCATCAGGCAATATAGAGAGCCTCAAATTTTAATTTTTTGAGAAAATGAAGGAAAAGGGATTTTGATGCAATACTGGCAGTAGTTGAATTATTCAAATTTACCCAGTTCTAGATTTGTCAAGTAAGAAAGCTACACTAATGGCTAAGGTCACCACTGTTGTTTATACAGAAAAAAAATTTACCCAGATCCTGTTGGCATTCATATTACATTCACTAGTGTCTTTTCAGGAGTAAAATTAATTACTCTTGCTAATAGCTCTCTCCCATTTAGAGACAGCACAGAAATTAAATAAGCTTAAGACTGGTTAGGCCAGTGGGTCCATTGTCTGTACAAAGCACATGACCAGTTCACGTTTTCTCATATGGCTCCCCAAATCACTTCCTAAAAGGTGGTAAGAGTGATGGTAGTTACTGAAAAATATGCCTGATAAGCCCTAACTGCCCAATTTCTCTGGTGAATAGACACAAGATTGCATCTTTTCTCCTTCAGAATTTTCCCAAACCACATGCAATTAGATATCGTCCAACACTGATATTCCCGCCCTCATTAGCATTCTTGGATATATGTTATTTGTATTTTGTGATTTTCTGGTTTCAATAGCCTCTTTTACTTAAGAATGACCCATTTTACGTTTTCACTTTCTAGCCCCTCTGGGCCCCTGCCTTCAGAAACTATTCTTTTAGGCAAATATTTTTGTGTTGGATTATCAGTGTTATTTTATCCATTGTCATAAATTTCTTACAGTTCTAATAATTTACTGTATCATATCATCATTGGTTTCCCAATGCAGATTTTATGAAACTAATAAATGGGATATTTTTCTTTTCTAGTACTTCTGCTTTCTCTGCAAAAAATCTGCTATCATTAGCTAATTTAATACCAAGGTCTTTAGGCTTTTCCTTTCTTCTCTCTCCAAAATGCTGATTGTCATTCTGTACCCACACACTTCGTTTGCAATCTTGGAGTGCTTTCTGAGTAGCCACATCCCTTAGAGATCTCCCTAACAGCTAGGGATTTGTGTTTGGCATTCAGTTTTCTTTAGAGGATGGCTTCTTCTACCTGGAACCTTTTTGATACTTTTTGGTTTTGAGAGATTAAGAGTTTTTCTAAGTTTTGACAGAATCCTTTTGTATTATTTCATATGCTAAATTTTGTTATTTCTATTTTCTTTACTAATAATTGAAATTGATTCCTCTGAGCTACAAATAAGAGCACATCAAGCCAAATGCACTGTTTACCTAGGAAAAATATCCCAGGCTTAGATCAATTCACATGATTGTGGTTCATGCCTCATATATGTTTGATTTTACTTAAGAGTCTGTAACAGACCGATCTTGTAACTTGTTCATTGGACTGAAAAGACTTTCAGCTCTCCTTCCAAGAGCATATATCCCAATTCTGGATTAGTTATTCAAATTAGTATCAGCTTAATTAAAATGCTTCATGTCAGGCATTGGGTGGGGCAGGGAGTAGAGGCAGGGAGAGTAAAGAACCTACCCACAGCCTAAAGGAGCCATTTTTGATATATTTATTGTTTTGGGAAGGCTTTCTATAACACAAGTCTATTGGAACAAAGTATTGACTGTAATGTGAGGAACTAATGATCAGCACATCCACCGCCATCAACTTAAAACATCAGATGAAGAAATATTTTAAATCATCTACTTGGTTATTTTAATCTTTTTTAAAAATAATACCCAGTCCGACAATTCACATTTGGTGGTCAGTTATATTAGTTCAGAGTCTCTGCATTTTCCACTGAATTCTTTGAATTCAGAACATTTTAAAATTGGCAACATCCTGTTAGAGACATGTTCACACCCAACAGAGTATGTCCTCCCCTTTTCTGGTCAGTAGGGCTTTGCACTTCCGTTTTCATTGGGACCAGCGTGCTCAGACCCACAGGCACTGATGCTGGGGGGATTCTTGCATGACAGAATGACAAGGGTGATTCCACAGTGTAAGTGAGTGCCATGGTGTCCATTCTACAAGACTCTGCTTGGACATCAACTTCCTTGAACAGTAACTGGCTGAAAGACCAAAGATAGCACAGGAGGTAATGGGAACTTCAGAACACACCCTTAAATGCCTGACTATGGATGCAGGCTATGCCATTGCTGACTCTTAAAAGTGAGCTCTAAATCCAACTCAAAGCTCTGTGCAAGACCACCCGCACTGTTTGCCTTGAGACAACAACTGCTGTTGTCACCTGGCACCAAAATTGTTTGGTTTGAATTGTGTCATGTGGAACAATACATACATTATATAAATGCATGAGATACGAGCCTTACAGGATAAAATGCAAAATCTGTCTCAAATGAACAGGCTGTGAAACTGAGAGTTTGTGATGAAAAGAAGGATGAAAGCAATAAGCTAAATAGTGGACACATTGTGAAAAATGTACCAGGTACTCTGAAAAATGGAAAGAATAGGCTTAGAAAGGGGAGATAACAAGAAATCCAAACAATACAATGGGAGGTTAGAATAAATAATTCTACTGGGAATAGCCTGGAAACACTAAAAACGGATATATCTGAAAAAACTTGCTAATATCTAAAGACTATTTTGTCTTTCCTAAAGGCACTGACCTATTAATAAAAATAAGATTAACGGTACCCCAAGTAGATTGGGACTGGGATATATTTCATTAAAAAATACACTGCTGAGTGCCTAAAGAAAGCCCAATGACTGTACCTCCCTCTGCCCATCCATTAGCTGTGAATTAGAATGTTACCATACCTTTGGTCAGCAGGCCTGTGCCCATCAAAGAGCATGTGGACAGAAGATTATTGTGGACGAGCACATCAGTGCAAGATGCATATGAAGAAAATGAGGATGAAAAAGCAAATGATTCAATATTTGTATTTCCTAACACACTGCCCTCAGTAGATAGGAAAG
This sequence comes from Monarcha castaneiventris obscurior, assembly GCA_026261815.1. Taxonomy (NCBI): domain Eukaryota; kingdom Metazoa; phylum Chordata; class Aves; order Passeriformes; family Monarchidae; genus Monarcha; species Monarcha castaneiventris. Next base: position 19,577,305 of record JAMPIT010000258.1, on the reverse strand, counting down.
AAAACAGAAGTAAAATCTTCCACAAATAGTTATTCCAATTTTTAAGCAAACGTAGGTTAAAAATTGTTTGTACTACTTTCCTGTCAAGCAAAATCAATGATGAAGCAGAATGTTAGGTGAGTACTATGATTTTGAATACACATTTATAATTTATACTTGCATTTGTATAAGATAACAAATTTTATGTGCTCACTTAAATACCAGTATATTTATGGCTTATCAATCCAGAGTTGCTCAAATTTTAGCATTCAGAATTGTGAATTATTCATAAAATAGCTGTGCAGTAGAAATTATTTATAGAAACGTTGCTGAAAATAGCACTCTTTGTAGACTGATTCTAGTAAAAGAGAAAGCTAATTTTGTTAAATTGTTTAGATCAAATTATCTGCTTAGCCTTATTATTGGGTGTACAGTGCAGTCTATTTTTAACTATGCAGTGGGGCCCTCAGCACTTCTCAGAAGAGTGAAATAGTGCCTAACACATTCCACTGCTGCTGTTCTGGAGGCCTGCTGTGATTATGCAATTATAAATAGATTCAGTGTGTGAATTTGCTTTGAACTGTACTACCTTGTATTGTGTTTCTGGGAACTGCTAAGCCATCCTGTTCTGTTTGTGTCCAGAGTTTTGTCTTCTGAGGACATCATACACTGCTGCAGGAGAAATAACAGATAGCTCCCATATGAGAAAGAGTAAGCAGAGCAAACAACACGACTGCTATTATGGGATTCACACAGGATTTGTATAGTACAATCGGAAGACAATAGATTTCCTTATTCTGTAGCTAGAAAGAGAATATGTTGGAGTCTGAGGTACAACTAAGATGCCTTAGGACCCCTAGGCCAGTGTTTCTGCACAAGGACTGGTGGAGCTGCAAACGCTGTCTGCACTGCAGCAGGGAAGCTGTGGCAAAGACAGGACTGACTTATGGCCGAATCTCTGGTCTCTAACTGAGAAATGCTGCAGCCCCTGAGCACTGTCAGAAGTCAAAAGAGTTATACCAGTTGAGGATATGAGCCTAACTAAATTCCTAGTTGTAATTTTGTGGTGTTACTGAGTCTAGAGTGATCCTACCATCCCCAAGCCAGTAATTACTGGCTATGCCTGCGCCTGACATCTGCACAGCACTAAAAAGTTAGAGAAGCCAAAATCTGGCCACCATTATTTAATATCCTTGCCTCCATTTTCTTCCTTCCTTCCTCCTCACTAAAGGAATCCTAAGCTGAAACAGCAAGACATTTTTTGCATCATTTTTGTCACCCAAGGTTCTCAGAGAAGTCAGGCTGAGTGAGGATCCATTCTAGTGCTGAAAAGAAGTCTGTTTTCTGTGTAGTGGAATTCTCAATTGCCTTTTTTCCTCTCCTTGAAAGCTTTTTAACAAAGAAAGTCGTGCTGCTATTTACTCCCTGTTCATCATTAGCTAAATAAAACTCCATAAATATTTCATTCTGGTAAAACCTTAATAATCAAATAAACCAACATACTCCAGCAAACACATCCATTATTACAGATTACTCTGAGTTGATCGGACGCATATAAAGATTTCTTTTCCCCCCTAAACAATAGTTAACTTTTTTATTATGTTTGGAAAGAAAAGAAAATCATCCTGAGTGGCTTCATTCTATTTGTCTGGTGAACCAATGAGCAAAGGCAATGTCCAGAGAACAAAATTGTGACATCCTTTGCATCCTTAGTGGTGTAAACTAGGTACCATACTGAGGACAGTCACTTCAGGGTTAGTCCTAGATACCACAAGACACAACGTGCTTCTGTAATTTTTGAGAAGACAGATACAGTTGCATAATACAGTGACATTTAATGCTTAAGAGTCATCACTAGCAACCACCTTAAGGTACACTCAGACCTGCATTTCATGCACAGAAATGTTTATGGAACTAAACATTATTTATATTCAGTAAGCATTTTGCTCATCATTTTTCTATTAGTTATCATGCAGATGCTGTTTCATTTTTTGCTAACACCAGGACTGGATATCTATAAAACACAGAGTACTTTGAATTCACTCTTCTGGGGGGTTTTTTAAAGCTCAATTTTCAGGGATTAATTTGAGAACAGTGCAATGGCAGAGTGTGAAAAAGAGAATGGTTCTGTTCTTTCATAGTGACAGACAATTTCTTTTACCATGAACACTTGTAACCACGTAATTATGTTTGGTAAAGGGGAAATATGGAGCAAAATTCTTAATCCTTATCCTGTCTGAGTAAGAATTTAGGAATTTAGCCCTGCATAACAGTTGCTTCACATTAATATATGATTACCTTTACCCTGTGTAATGGTGAGAGAATATGTTGTTACCCAGTCTTCAGAGTTTATTATGCACAATCTAGAAACAAAGTGCATTTGTGATGTTGTCTCGCACATGCATTTATATTCTCCATACAGTGTGAAATAGCATTTAAATGTGCTACTTCCTTGTACACAAGTTACATTTTAATTATACCAAATCTGCAGCTCACGGGCTAGATTTCAGCACCAGTATATTCAATTGCAATCATAGGTGTCACTTCCAGTTCTACCTCCCTTGCTGTCACTCCAGGGTTTTAACAACTTAACTGTAGGTTCATATCCATGACAAGAACATCCATTCATATCACATGGAAAGTAATAGGATTTTAGAACTCCTCTTTGTTGCTAGGCTGGACTGAACACATTAAAATATTATGACATCCTTAGATTAAATTCCCTATTTAAATTAAAATCATTATTAATATCAAAGAGAAATTAAGGAGAAATTTGAAACACAATGAAATGGAAAATAATTCAGTCAGACTTATTCCAAACATAATACTTCATGTCTTTCTGTGAATTCAGATTCGGCTGACCAAAGAACCCAAGCTTGGATAACCTATAATTAACCCATATGAAACAGTGTTGTGGAGTCCCTCTGAGAAGCTCCCGTGGTGCTTAGGAGATGGCTGATTAACTGTACTACTGGGACAGCTTCTCCTCCATGGAGTTTCCACAGCAGGCCCATCAGGAAACCCTCACTGTACAATTAGACTGCTCTTTCCTGACTGAATCTCCAAAGATGAAAGTGCACTAGAATTATTTGCCAAGTGACGCAAGTTGATCCCTTGTCCTTAATGAAAATTGTGTTCCAAAACCTTCCAGCTTTTCTAGTATGTAGAGTACAACTCGTTTCCAGATGAAATGAGACCATTCTTTCTCTCTTTATAAAATTGTAAAGAAAGCCTTTGGAAACTATATCGGTCATCTACCTCCAAATTATGCCCTGGGGATACAATTCTCAGTGATCATTAGATTGGTTTACTATTATATGAACAGCACAAAGACAGAATTGTTTCCCCCTTTAATCCAAAGATGTTAATTATTGCTATTAATAAAAGAAAGTGTTTACTATTCTTGTCACACTGCCTCATTTGCAATGGCAGATTATCTTGGGAAGAGAATTGTTCTTGTATTCCTCCCTACTCTGAAATTCTGTGCAGCTCCCTGTGGAAAGAACAAAAGAACAGGACTCATTTTTCCTTAGCAGTCACACAGCTGGTCTCACAATGTGATGCTGAGTTCATAATGCTTCCAAGTGTTTACCAAAACAAGAGAGAGAATGCTGTTTGTTGTGTTTAACTTCAGATTATGAGATTTCAGGAATATATGCTCCTGTACCAGTGAGAGGAGGGAAGGACTGGTCCAGAGTTCAGTTTGGTTTTTAATGTTTCTTGCTCTTTCCATTCTTACTCCTTCCCCATTTACAAAAGGAATAATGTAGAAGAAAAAGTATTTGTAAAGGGACACAGGAGGGACCCTTCCTTTGTTCATTCTGACACTTACTTGGCATTTATTTTATCTCATTTTGGCAAAATTACATTGCAGCTGTCTGGAAGTGATATTTATTCTGTTATGAACTCTGCATGAAATATTTTTAGATTTGATTTTGGTGAGCCTCCTCTTAGTAAATTATTTCTAATTCATATGAGTTGCATGAACCCAAGAGCTCCATTAACCTTCATTATTCCTTCTCCTCACTTCATAGTCTGAGCTCACATACAAACACAAAGGAAAGCTATAAATGAAACAGTGTCTTACAAATATTTCAAACTTATGAAACAAACTACTGATTTAAGGAGGCACAGCTAAGAGGCACAGCTACCTTATCTATGCTAAGATCCCACCATTGCTGTGTTTGACTGATTTTATCGGACCAGAGCCTAATTAATAGTTTCTGGCAGTAACCTTGCTTTCTTGTCAGCTCAGAAGAGCTCGTTTTCTGTCCCTCTGCTGCCCTCTAAAAACATCCTTCATTTAAACGGTATTTTGAGGGATCCTATCCCCCCCCCCACTTTAATCTCAAATGAAAAGCAAAAGTGTCTCAAGTACTTCAGGATTTTTTCTCCTTCCCAGTTCACTCCCTCCACCCAGAAACAAATCTTGTGCTCCCTACCTTGATCAGAACTTTCACAGAATCATAGAAGATAATCTAGAAACAGAAGCTCAAAAATGCATTTAATGCATTCCTCCAAAACAGAACAATTTAACATACTTGCATCATAAACTCTTAGCCCTGCATCATCCTAGAAATACAACCAAAATCTGAGTGCTTTATGCTGACAGATGTCATAAGAGCCTTTTCTTAAAAGTGAAGTGAACACATTTGTCTCAAACTAAGACTTCAGGCCACGCAGCTCTTTCCTTTTGCTCTAAAGTCTTCAAAATCAGTGAATTTATCACCTGAGCAATGTAGAGTTCTCAGTCCTCCTAATTTAGAACTATGCATTGAGCTGGCTGTTGGAATATGCAGGTGGGATTAAGCAGATCTAAATACTGTGCTATGGAAAAGAAAGAAAACAGTTGATCAAGTTAGTGCTTGATCAAATGTCACAAATTATATGTGGCCTGTAGTTCAAGAATGTTATTCTAAAGATAACTGGCATGCCTTATGTTCCCCTTTGGGCTTTATATCACTTCCAGTTCATTAACTCCTTTGTTAGTGTTGTCTCAGTTATAAAAGATGATAACTTTTATTGTGTCTTTTAAAAACATGGTCCAGAGAGGGGACTTTCCCCTGGTTGCCTAGGAAGGTTTCTTAGAGCCTTTCTATTTCAACTGACAGGATGGTGGTGTATGACAGCAGCCTGAGCCTCCCTCCTTCAGCACTGTGCAAGGTCTGGGTTCAGAAAGTGGGGGTGTTGCTGTCCTCTGGAAGTGCTCTTCTCTTTAGTGTAGGACAGGACACACTTGCCTGGAAAGGTTTAGCTCAGTGCTCCTATTTCAGAAACCCACTAAAACACAGATATCTGTGAAGTCAATGAGACTTGGTCATTGCAAGTAGCCGTGTACTGACTGATGGAAAGTATGACATTTTCATAAATTCATATTATATTTTATAAAACTCTTTAAAAAGTTGCAGTACAGGTTCCTCAAATCTAAGTGTCCTTTTGAAATAGTAACCAGTAACTTACGTATTACTTCAAGAGCAGAGGCAGAACTCATGTTCAGAGTCTTACACATATTCCTTCAGGTATAGGATATCCATGAATCTGTATTGTGAGTAGGCAAAAGTAAGTGCTGAAATAACAATCAATAAGGTTCCACAAGGTGAAATACGAGGTTTTCTCTCATAATTTCAGGGATTAATAATCAATTCATACAGAAAATTCTCTCCAGTTGTTGATTAGAACAAAAGATATTTCACTGGGTCATAAAGGTCTTTAATCATACTTACATTCCTTTGTGCTTCAGTAAAACTAAATCAGTCTAGGGTAGTATGATTCTTCCATGTGGAATAAAAACCATCAAAAAGCACCACTGTACACAAGATTTTCAGTGATATAGGCACACTCCTTTACTATTGATAAGGAACTCAGGAGAAACAATAACACACCAGTTTTTTTCCCTTAAATTTGTATCTCAGTACTAGAACCCAGCATTTCTGCTGCATTTTCCTAAAGGTCACAGGTTTGCCTTTCAGGAAGCTCTGACATGTATCCAGTAAAACACACCTGAGAAGGACTGACACGGTCATAAATCACTTGCTTCTGCAGCCTTGGAGTTGTCAGGAGTCCCTGCTTATCACAGCATAACCCAGAGCAGAATGCAGCCTATGATGCCAACAGATGTCTCAGAAGTCCAGGAAGAAAGACAGTGTGCAAGAGAGTCATGCAATCCAGAGAGCTCTTCGTGCTCAGACATCTTTTCTCAGCCAGTGCAGGACAGCTGGAAGGTCCCAAAGCATCCTAACAAACCAGAAAGCTCCTGGTTCTGGATTTATGTCAGCCTTCACTCTTACACTCCTGTCCTACTCTCTCTGTGAAAGAGCTCAGTTTTCAGCTGCAGTAGTTTTCTTTGGCAGACTGTTAGTGTGTTACCCAGTAGGAACACCATACTAGACTGAGGAAACGTCTTAAGAAAGGCTCACTATAGAATGAGGAATAAAGTATATTACCTTATTGAGTTATTTTTATTTGTATTCCTCTTCCCTACTGTTTTCTTTAATCTTATATTAGCATGTGAAGTATTTTTTTTCTTTTTCTCCTCTTCTACAATAGATTGCAGACAACTGTTTGCCAACCCAGAAGACTTAAATTACAATATGAATACAGAGTGTGAATTGCCTTAGATTCTTTGTAGTTACTGAAGACTGACTTTGTGCAGTAACTGGCTGTACAGAGTGCTGGAAGGCTTTTATCCTAATAGTTACATTCAGCATGCATAAAGCAGCCCACTGTGTTACAGCTACATTGCAGCTCATATGCCTTTGGCATAAGTAACAGCTCTAAGTAATTTGGAATTATAATCTGTCCTTCAACATCTGATAAAGCACATTCTTGTGTAGGGGTGCTTTCCTTTTCCAAGATACTAATATTCCTGACTGTCAGCCCTTTCAGTTTCTATTGCATTTTTAAAGGGTCTGTATTGTCATATTAGCTACACTATTTTCCTCTGATTGTCTTAGAGATAAGTAATATTTGATTATCTTCTCTACAGGCATTTAATATTTAAAATTTGAAATTTTTCACATGCAGACTGTAGGGCCAGTTTTCTCTTTTTTATTATTTGGAAAGTTCCTTGAGAATTCTTTTGTCTAATGGAGCAGCACTTGCACTTCGTGCTCTGAAACAATGTTGTTTCCAATTCATTACATAAGGAGAAATGAGGCATCTTGTGAAGTAAGCATTAGAATATGAAGTCAGAAAGTGTGCACTGCTAAGCCAGATTGGTCTTTGGGGAAATTGGATGTTTCCACTCCACTAAAAAGCTATTATAATAACATTCTTCTGACTGCCAAGCAAGCTGCACTAGAGACTTCATTTGCTCCCTGCTTAATGTATCTGACTTCTAATACCTCACTTTTGAGTCAAAGCAAGAGATTTTACCTTTTTTTCTGTGACTCTCTTGCTCCTACTGATTCCCAACCTTCATTCCTATATTGGTTTAATTAGATTCTAGTATCCTTGCCAAGTCCAGGACAACATAAACTTGCAGCAATGCAGGAACAATATCTTCTGAATTAAACAGTAATCCCTCCAAGACTCAAAGTGCAAAGAGAAAGAGGAAAAACAATAAATGACATTTGTATCTAGATAGCATTTACATTATACATTCAACCTTGGCTTTCCAGCTTTATCTCTAGAGCACAGTGCTACTGAGGTAAAAGCTGAAGTCTCTCATCTGCCTTGTAAACCAGGATTTTTTATCTCCTCCACTCTGCCTTCTTGCTCTGGTGTGTTACCTGATCTTGTTATATTTTGAAAGAAATATTTACAAATCCAATATATTCTGTCTCTGAGACTGCTGGGATTTATAGATGTGACATTTCCTGTACCTCTAGGAATTCATAGCAGAAATTAAAGTCTCCAAGGAGCACTGATAGAGAGATTAATTTGTGCTTTGCTATCTGGTCTACACATAGTGCACAGCCCAAAATTTATTTATAGGTAATTCATTATACTCTCAAGGAACAATGAGGAAAGTCCATACTACATAAGGAAGGCTTACCATACTAGAAAGATTTAGCAAAGCTAAGTCTACAGTCTGATGCCTCTGTTACTTAATACATGTACCCTTGAGCTACAACTCCTAGGAGAGTCTTTGACCCTGCAAGGAAGGAGGGAAAATCTGTAGCCAGATTACAGAGTTCTTCTGAAAAGAGATCCATATCTGTGAATCTCATCTGAACTTAATTGTTCTAACCCCAGAAAGCAAACTGTAGCACAGAAAACTAATACACATTAAGGCAATGTTCTAGGTTCATATATGTATATGAGCCATGTAAAATCTTTAGGAAGTTATATCATTTATTGAACCAACAGATAGAGAAAATGGCTTGCTAAAGGAAAAAATCAACAATTTATATGGCTTAAGAAACCATAACCAGGAGTTCTGAATAATTAAAAATACACAAGAGCTAAAACCAGCTTCTGTACAGCTCAGACATGTAACTTTACAATGTACAAGAATTAAAGACTTCCAGAAGCAAAACATGAGGGTAGAATTCAGGATAAAAAAACATTCCTTGTATGTCCCCATTTAGGTTTGGTTTTGTAGCCTGCTTTCCAGGCACTGGAGCACTCCCATAGGCTGTGGGTATAAGTAACTTGTCAAGCAACACAATAAATGTATTTCAGGTCTGTCAATTTTTCAAAAGAAATAAAGTGCTTAAGCTGATACTTATTTGAAACACTTTGAAGTAAGAATTTGTTGCTTAGCCAAAAATATCCATTCTTGTTACTAATATGCCATTGAATTTATGTGAAATGACTTGATTGACAAGTTTCTGAGGATCAAAAAGTCATTTACAACCTAAGGACTTGTCTCTTTCACCTGTTAATGACTGATTAAAAGGAAGTTTTTGAAAACATTTCTTTTTATATCAGTCGTGTAATAAAATTTCCAATGATAAATTTAATATTTTAAATTCATCAGAATATTTTTAATTCATGCTATGGATGAAAAAATGTGAATATCATGAACTTTATCTGCTGAGTTTTCCTTTAATTCATGAACTTTTCTGTATCCTTAGTTTGCTGAACAATATATCAAAAATCTCACAGTCCAGAGCAGGGCTTAGCAATGTGAGCAAAGGTAATCTATCCAAACCAAGAGGATTGTGATCTATCTCTGGTGTAAATCATGCAATTCATGCTTGGCCTTTAAACTGATTTTGATGATTTGACTATAATGAGCAGAAATTGTCTGCAAAGTGACTGTCATTCAATTAAGTTACTCCACAGCTAAAGCATAGCTCTTTATTTTAAAACTCCCCTTAAATCCTTCCAGGAAAATGTGGTATAAATTCAAGTTGGGTTTTGTTGAAGTGCCCTTCAGGAAATGACTTGTATTATCTGTAAAACGTGTGTGTGGTAGTAAAACAAAAAGCTCCCAACAGGGATAATTTAGGAAAGTATTATTAACAGCCTTCAGGCTCGAGCTGTCATCCCTTGCATCAGATAGGAGACCTGCAGAAGTCTGTTTCCTAAACAGTCTGCAGTAGATGAGAAGCTGCAACAAGCTAACGCTTGGTTTCTTGGGGTTTATTTCTACTGAAAAAGCCAGTGTCTTTGAAACTGTTCTGCCTGTTCATTAGGAAGTTTTTCTGTAATTCCTGACAGCCCCTGCTGAAATCCTGCACTAATGCACCTGCCTTCCTTCCCCTTGACCATGAGACAGCTTACGAGAAGTAAGAGCACAGACAGGAGGTGCTTCCCTGCAGCAGCCATATTTTCATACTAGAGAATGTATTTTCACCTCCTTTTTTCTTCAGTATATGCTAAATTAAAAAAAAAAAAAAGCCACTGAAAACTAATTCTTGCAAATAGCCCTATGGCATTCCATCTGGCCCCAAAGAAGACAAATATTTTCCCTAAGCAATGGCTGAGGTAGATTCCATCTGGAATCACTTTTCTCCTTATTTGTGACAGATTGACTCTGTTGTATTCATAAGAAACAAATAAGCAATAATTTGTTAGTCCATCAAAAGTAGAAAGTCAATAAAAAAGAAGTGTTTGAAATGCAGTTTCTTCAGTTTCCCACTTTTGAACTCCACAGTATTATCCTTCAGCATCTTCCTCTTTCTGTCAAATCATCTCTTTTTATATAGATTTCAAATCATTTTACTCTAGTTATAAATCTAAAATGGATTTTCAAAGCTAACAGTTATGGGCCTTACTGCTTTTTTATTGCTATTTAATTGCCTTAACACCACCAGCACTTTGACAAATTGGCTAAGATTTTTTTTTTCATGTTAGTAGCTTTTACTATTATTGTTTAATGTCTTGGTGCTTTTTTAGAAGCAGGAGCTGTGAATCTTGTCTAGGAATACACTAATGGAAGACAAAAACTAGGAACAGAATTTTTCTTGGTCAGGACAGAGAGCTATAAAATACAGATAAGAACTGTATAGTCTGAACTATACAGTGGCTTTGGTTGAAATTTCCTTTTCTTGTTTTGTGATCCTTGACACGAGTTTGTGCATGTTTTTAAAATCATATTTTTGGATTGAAATCACTTTCAGGAGCTCCAGAACATGTTGTGTTTTTGCCCTTGTGCAAATACTTTCTGTAGCACTGTTAGCCAAGCTGCAGGAATTAATTACAAGATTTTGTAGAAATATTTTATTAAATTTCTCTGTCATTGGCTAATCAGTTAGTTAAATCTCCCTATAAAATTAATACCAAATCTTGAAGGTTATGTAAATGCCTTCATTAATCAAAATCTTGACCCTTTTTTATTAATTAGATCTAAAAGCTTATGTAAAACTTCACCAGCATTGCCCATGAATTTTATTCTCACACTCACATTGCTAAGCAGTCCTTTAAAGACTCACTGACTTTGTGATTCCTAGCTGTTGAATTTCCCCTCATTAAAGCTAGAAAGAAAGCCTTCATTGAACTTCTTGTGGACAGAAACCTTTTTCTCTGTAAATGAAATCTTTGCTTCTGAGCTATTCATTGATGCTCACTCCTCATACATTTCATATTTTTCTCCTGTGAGATAAGAGTGGTGTTTTAATTTAGATACTGTAAACGGAGGATTATGACTGCACACGGGGATTAAGTGCTGGAGATGATAAAAGAATAGCCTTAAAGTGCTGAAGAGACATTTAAAAAATATAGGTTATGGAGAGTGTCAGTAAACAGAAGGCTTCTGATGGGGTATCGCCCGAGTCTTCATTTATACTCTGCTGTTGTCAGCTCACTAAATCCCACAAAACTGCAAAATTCCAGTCACGTCCTAAATTAGGAATGACTTTGTTTCCTTTGGTCATAAAATGCAACTGTAAAAGAATGACTATAATGTGACATGATGTGCATTGTTATGTGTTTTTAGAATACATTTTCATCTTCATTTGGAAGATGAAATGTGAAATTTTTGTGTGGGATAAGTCATTGATCAGTTTGATGTCAGAACTGCAGACTGTGCTGTAACAGCCTTGTTCTCTTCCACTGTCACAGCCTGTAGTGTCAGACACTGCTCTGTGCAACTGCAAAACAACACAAAGCCCAGCCATTTCCCATCTTCTCAGCTGCTGCAGTCATGGTCTGTAGTAGCTGAAAAACCATCTATTTGTCCAAGACCACAACTTCCTAACTCAGAGAACAGCATTCAGTGCCTCTTTTAGAGGCACAAGAGAAAAGGTAAAGGGTAACACGTGACAGGGTGAAGAATCACAAGTGTTGAAATTATTAACCTTTAAGTATCACCATGCAATCTACATACTTATATTGTGAACATAGATGTTTAGACTGTCTCCAGTTTTCCTTTTCCACAAGTTTGAAAAAATACCTGTATTTATGTCAGCATTTACATTGGCTCACAATTTTCTGTGCTAGTTTTATGAGATCTTTCAATGTACCCCATTCTCTTGTAATCAAAAGAATGTGGCCTCTCCTAACAGTTGCTAACTCCTGCCCGTATGGATTTTTCTGAGCATTGTGCTGATACTGAAAGCCTGCAGAGTGGTGTGGCAATCACACCTGAGTCAAACCCCTGGTAGAAATGGAGGAAGGAAAGTCAGAATTCAAATCAATTCTTTCAAATCAATGTAAAGATCTCTGGTTAGCCAACACATATGCTGAGCCTGGGATCCTGGAATATCATGAGCTGTATGAACTACAGTAGCTTTATTTGTCCTTAAAAAGAGGCAACATCCAATGCTAAGAATATTAACCAATTCAGGAATTTGTTAATTCTCAAGGAAGGATCTCAACCTGCACACAGCAGGTAGTGCTGGAGGTGATGGAATGACCAGGCTGAGGATGGGCACACTACCATGACTGCCACTGTGCCTGTGCATAAATACTAAATTTATAAAAAAGGGTGCTTTGAATTGTCTTTCAGGCATCTTTCTTTTGGTATATTCAAGTGACAAGGTAGGAGCAAAGAGTCAGCAATCACTAATAGCCCACCACTAAGTATGCCTCAGTTTTTTCAGAGCCATTTTTTTCCCATCTCTTCCTTCCTGCAGCTTTCTTGTCCTTCCTTGTATGAGTTTTACAAAGTTATTGTAAACTTTTCATGTTCAGAGTAGCTTTTACAATCTTGCTTCTTACCCATATGCAGAAATCTCAATCATCCATATCAAAACTTATAAAATTGGCATTTTATCATTTCAGGGAAATGGTAGCCAAGATTAAACCACACGTTATTTAGTTTTTATTTATTTCTACAACCCACTGTTACTGCCTGAGAGATAAAAACACTTATCTTTAGAAGACATGGGACACATTTGTGGGGGTATTTTTTAATATTTATACTTGGTGTTGTTCATTGCTGTTCATTACAGAAGTGCATTTCCCACAGTACTATCTTCAGACAACAGCACCAGTTTGATAAATTTCTCTTTTTGCTCACAGGAGGCTGGGAACAGAACTTTGGGCCTTCAAATTGGACACTCAGAAGCTGCAGTTGCTAATAGTATTCGGGCTTTCAGCAGCCCTATGGAGGGCAGCACCCATTCCTTACAAGGATGGATCTAACTCAACCCCTTAGGGTCACACACCAGTTTAAATGACTTCAGTAAAAAAAAAAAGAAAAAAATAGGATAAAAGGGAAGATTAATAAAAATGAGCAATTAAAATCCCTTTTAAAATTAATTTAATTTCACTTTTATTTCTGTTCTGTAAAATGTAAATAGGGAATTAAAAAGGCAGCTAGAAAAACAGTATGTCATAACTTCAGTAAGGTTTATGGGATACTCTCTATTATTTTTCTTCAAGTAATACAATTTTGATCCTTTCCCAAATAAATACCTTCAGTTCTTCTCAGCATTATTCAATTCAGAAACTTCCAGGATTGTTACAGGCTTAGAAAATAGCAAGTGTTTGCTTTCTATACCCTTATTTAAACGTAAAAGTATTTTACAGCATCTTTGTTCTGGTATTATGGTTTGTGGCATATCTGTACATTGTTTTACCCACTGCTGAAATGCAGCATGTTTCACTGAGCTGAAACACAGCACCTGGCTCATCCTATTCAAAGCACTACACAGCATTTAGAACAGATTCAGTGTCCAAGTGAAGCAGCAAGAAGCATTTTGTTAGACAGAACATAGCTAACTACTGGAATTTGGCCACGGCATTAACATCTCTGTCTTGCAGGCAAGATAGCCCACAGAATTTTCTCAATATTCACTTATACTGCTTGTAAGCTTTCATCCCTGTTTAAAAGTAAACTAGGCCTTCCAGAATGGTGTCAAGAAGCAGTATACATTAAAAAAAGATTTGCTCACAATGAGACACATTCAAAAAATCTTGTTATTTGAAGATTTTGCAGGAAACATGGTGCTTTCTGAACAGAAATGTAATTTTCTTTCTTGGCCTTTCTGCCTACAGAAAAAGATCTTTGTGTGTCAGGAGATAAATACTGTTAATGCCACCATTGTTAGAAAATCCAAACAGGAAGATGCTACAGCCTTTAAATGCCTTTATTGGTGCCATGCTCATTAAACCTATAAACTTTTGGTTAGTACCTACATGTCCTGTAGCCTGTGGGGTGCCAGACCACTGGGAGTAAGCTCAAGTTTAGACTTCTGAAGAATTTTTCCCTATTTCATCCCTACAGAGAATACAACGGGGATATATTAGAAAAGGGTATCAGCATAATGGGACAGTTTAAGAGACTTGCCAGGAGAATGTATGGAAACATGGTGGGATGAAGGGCAAGTGAGCAGGACAACCCTCCCCACCTTGCTTTTTCATTAGTCGGTCTTGACAATTATCTGCATTGGGAAATACAGGAGAATACAGCCAAGTATTTCTGTAATGCAAAGCTGTACATTTACAAAGAACAAAAACCTGCTTGTCAGAATGCAGCAGAAATCAAAGAGTAGATGGTTCCTTTGCTCTCAGTTTCAAAGACAGCACTTGGCCAAATGCAAACACAGCTATGCTACTAAATAAAAAGGAGATGAGCTGATTTCTGGGCTCTGAGGGACAGCTCCTTTCCACACAGCAAAACTACTCTTTCCCTCTTCAAATGCTGCATACATGCCGAAACCATCTAATTGAAGCATGCCCAGGCATAAAAGGAAAAGGTAATTAGGGTGTGTGGTGCTAACAAACACTATGGTTTGCTATGGGCCAGCATTCAACCCCATACCCCAAACCTGTTGTATTTGTAAGTGCAGACATACCCCAATAGGTGTTTTTCCAAAGCCAAAATTTCCCTTTGACAGGGTATTTTACTTTGCAAACCCTTTCCACTTTCTTCATTTCTGTCTTCTCCTCACTTGCAAAGATTCAAGGAGATTTGAAAACGGCACTGAACAAATTTCCCTGTATCTATTAAAAATGATAGTCCACAGGCAAGCTCCCATTCAGGGGTCTGTAAGTGCTGACTGCAAAGCTGTAAGCTTGCATTTACCAGGGCCAGTTATACTGCCCATTTTCACAGAATCTAAATGCACTTCGGCTCTAAGTAGCTTAAGTCTCTGTTTTCTAATATCTAGTTGCAATCAGAGCCAGCTGAAACCACTTATTTTATTAAATTACTACAGAGTTTTTTCATGGCTCTCTCCAGGATTATATGTAATCTAACTTCATGGGGAATTTCAGCTCCTTTAATATCTTAAAATTTACTCTCAATGAAAGGCAGCTCACCTACCTCACACCCATCCTCAACAGAATAATATGTATTTTGAGGATGGAAAATTGTACATTAAGCATGAGAATTACTCCAGGAGGAATTCTGTATAAATTCTCATATCCAATTAGTATGGTTTTCAAAGGAAAGCAAAACTGCAACGAATTCCAGACCCAGAACCATCCAGCATTTCACCCTGTCATTCTGTGGATGCACAGAATCCTTGAAAAACATGCAGATTTCCAGTCTCTGTTAAAGGAAAAATGACTGTGTACACAATCTTTAGTCATTATCTACTAAATAGGTGTCTCCATGTATTTTAGACAACAGGCTTTTTCTCCAATTACATCCATCATCATATCACACATTTGAGGGAAAAGCTTATGAGGTTTTATGAGTACCTGATGCAAATGTTATTGAAAATTGAAATGGTAGGAAATCAAAAGAAGCTTTTCTTTTCATTTCACTTGGTCCTTCCCCACCTATTTGTTTTTCCCAGCTGTTTCAATTAACTGCAGATTTTCCTAAATCAGACTGCCTATCCTGCTTCCTGTTTCAGTCAATTCTCATAATGAACTAATTCTTCTATGGAGACACTACTTTGTTATTCTGTACACTTGGGATTTGCTAACAGCAGAACACAAGACAATAGGTGTGAAAAAAATATGAAAATGTTCTCTAATGTCTTCACTCCAAAGAAGCTCCTTGAAGCCTGAAAAATGAGCAAGCAGATAGCTAAGACCACTTCAGAAAGGTGACCTCAAGAGCATTGGTATAGAAGCATGTAATGGACAACGGACTAAAAATCCCTTGCTGAATACTTCTCTAAGTGACACCTGACTGCAGAATGTCACTGTATATGCACTGATGAGCTGTGAAAAGACACTTCCTAGAAGGGGCACATGCCTCTCAGACTGCCCTTCCAAAGAACCTGGATATTGCTACTCGCAAGCAGCACTGCAAAGCCACAGGGTTTTGTGGAACAAAAACAGAGTAAGATGAAGAAGGCATAGTTCTCTAAATTAAGAGAACTGCAGTTGAACTGATAGCACAAATCTGTGTTTTCTCAGTCCATCTGCAGCTCTATAAATTTTAATTTGAGAACTTTGCTTTGTACATGCATTAACTTATTGTGAATAAATAATCATGGTCAGGAACATGACTAATGACTAATGAATGTACTGCCATTTTTTTAAACCAAAGTACTACTGAGTACAAGGATATGTCACATGATGATAAAAAACTGCGTACGCTATAGAACACTGCAATGAGGGAAGCCTTGAATTTCTTCTTGAGTTTACTTTCTAAACCTAACCTGTCAAAGTACAAACTTACTGAGATTTAACATTCCTGATTTTGCTCTGCCTCAATGGAATCCAGTTAAGCCAGCTGAGCCATGAGTATGCCATCACTTCCACATAAAATGCAAGGTTTCCGGTATTTACATTACAGCATTTACCCATTAATGCAATTTTGAATTGCAAGAATTATTTAGGGTAGCATTGCTTTTTTACATATATTAAATAAGTGACATCAGGGTTAAGTGACTGCTGCTGAACTTCACCATTTCCTTTCTTGCAATCAATATTTTCCTCTGGCCAGGAGGTAATTAGACAGTTTTTGGGGTGGGTGCCTGGGTATATTTTCACATGTTGCTGACTCAGGACATTTACTTTGTTGCTTTTCCTAATACTGATGTTAATTACTTTTCACTGTACAGAGATCCTACACCTCAGTTGTAAAAGATAATGTTGGGATGTATTCTCATTTTCAGTAGACTTATCCCTATCAAAATGTAACAGGATCTCAGAGTGAAAGTAAATATCAGAGACTAGAAAAGCCTTCAGACTTCTTATTAAATAAAGGCCTTAATTAATACCTTTAATAAGCCTAGTAATTTGTAATATTTTAATTGAATACTACAGGAGTAGCATACAATAACATTAACAACATTGAAATTGCTACAGATTGACAGACTTTTATGTAAGACCAAAATATATGGTATCTGAAGTTATTCTGTACAGATGCTTCAGTTTTTGCTGACTTTGGAAGAAGTTAACTAAAAGAGGAAGTTATCATACCAACAGAAATTTAGGGTAATAAAGGATATTGTTCAGATTTTAGAATTGTTCAGATTTTAGAATTGCTGTTACTTTCTAGCTTTTGTTCAGAAAACTAATTCATAGCAGTTAATCATAAACTAGAAATGTGAAATTGCAGTTTCAAAAAAACCAGAAAATACAGAGCTGAAATGAAACACAGATCATAAAGTTTTGTTTCTATTTCCTAGCAAGATGAGAATAACTCTTCAGTTATCCTGTGACTTCAGGTATGATCTTTGTATATGTTACTTCAGATGTGGCACAAAAATTTTCTACTCTTTGCTTGCCATTTTTTAATTTTCCCAATTATTTATGGTAAAATACAGCTAAAATTATTTTAACATTCTATTTCCTTAACAAAAAGGGGGTTTGGACACTTAGTTCCAGTAAAAACACAAACAAAACATATTTTCATTGAGTATTGCATTGCTCAGGAGAGACATTTAAGACTGTTCCCATGTACACTTTCTTTAGCTCTGAAGCAGCACTTGACAAATGGGTGTATGGATGCTGAAAAAGCCTCAGCAGAGAATTTCTTCAGCTCTCTGCAGTAGTTTGTGAGAGTTCTCTTTCCCTTGCAGATTACTTTGAACAAGATTACAGTATTGTAAACTTCTTGCACCTGCGGGTTGTTTGCAGAATTGTTATGGTTCTAACTAGAAAACATTCAGAGATGGGTGTCTTAGAACTTGACCAATCCCCTTAGGGGGTGGATGGCAAAACCAATCACCTTATGCTACTCAATACACATTGCAAACTAACATATAAAACTCTTCTGAGAATTCATTAAAGTGCTTCCATTTATCCCTGAGCCTGGACTTTGTGTAGCTTCTCTACTCAGCCATGGTGAGAACAGCGACATGGGTGCACAAAATGGGAAATTCCAGACACACAGGATATGGACAATTACACAGAGCAAGTGCTGTCCCTGTCTGTGTGAGCAGGGGCTTGCCCTGCCTTTGCAGCAGCCCAGGGTGCAGCTGCCCTGTACTTGCAGCCCTGGCAGAACGGGTTTCCAGCTTTCCAGGGCTGCCTGAGGAGCCTCCCAGCCACTCGTACAACCTGCCCTCATCCCTGCACTGCAGCACAGAGGGGCTGTAAAGCCCCTGTACAGCTACAGCAGATCTGACTTCAGCACCATGGGGGTGCCAGCATTCTGCTAATGTTAAATTACATAACCAGCCAGGAGGACTAGAGGATCATCTCCTGCTGAGTTCTTTAAAGATGTATCCAGCAGCAGTACTGGGAATTACATGGCAGCGAGATTTCTCTTTCACAGTTAAACCAGTTGGAAGAAAATAAAGTGCTAAACTGCATTAATGAATATTCTGTCACAAGAACCAAGCAGCATGTCCATCTGTTAGGAACAATCATAATAATCCAACAAACAGCGTTCTTTCCAGGAGTTGAAAATATCCAGGATGAAGGATAATCAGCAGTAATTACTAATCTGGGCATCAGAAAAGTCTTTTATTGCCTTTTGAATGTATCTTGTCAAATGTTAAAATTCAGGAGGAGACCAATTACATTCTTCTGTGAAACAGCAAATGTTGAAGAGAAGAAAACCAAAAATGTTAAAAGCTGCAATTCAATGTGGTATAACAAAACTCTATCATTACATTCAGGAAATGTCTTGGAACTGAGGGAATTAGTACGCTTATTATATTTCTGAAAGAGGATAGAAATAAAAAAAGGTGATAAAACTGATGAATAGAATTTTTTTTGTATTAAGTCTAGGGAGTATGCTGAGATACTTCAGAAGAACCTAATAAAACTGGAAAATTATCCAACATTATCAAATGTTACCTTATCCATATTGGAAGTAATCAGGGGAGGTCCTTGGGAAACTGACAAATTGCCAATGAAATGTGACAGTTCAGCAAAAAGCCTCACTCTTGATGTCAGTCTGGACAGTTCAGTGTGCACACCTGTTCAGGGGACAACTTTAAGCCCCTCTCCACAGAAATACTAACTCTTGGAAAGGCTCAAATGCCTTCACCCAATAAGCCCTTCATCAGGCTGAGGTGAAGGCCTGGCTCACCTCTCAGTCTCAAAATCACCATATCAACAATAGGCCACAGAGACTCTCTCTACAGAGAAATGTACATAACGACCATCATCAGGCAATCCAAGCTTAAATGAACTTTATCTCCTGAAATACAGAAAATACTCTGAGTAAACCAGCTGTGATTACAGAGCATTTCTCAAATTTGCAATTTATGCACAACTTCTAGCAACTACATTCTTCATAAACGACATCATTAAATTGTGGAACTCCATGCAGGTGAACGTTGTGCCTCCTGAAAGCACAGATGACTTTAAAAATTTCTTGATAAATTCAGAAGAAGGCATCATGAACACAAAGTTGCAACTTCAGGCCCAGTAAGTGTCAGTTTGCTGGAAGGCTGCAACAAGGCAAGTATCACTGTACCTCTGTTCTCTCCTTCCACTCTGCTTTTAAGCACCTACAGCTGACCATTAGAGACAAAGGAGCTTAAATGCATCAGGGACACTGATCCAGTGCAGCTTTTTTTCACTGGGATACTTTTCTTGTAGATCAGCAAAAAAAATCATGTTTTCTTGTTCAGACATCAGCAACTATCAGTTAATAGTTTAAAAGCAATTCTAGTTCTTTGGAGAAAACAGCTCTTGTGTGTTAGTTTGTTCCAGGACTTTTGGACAATGTGAAATTAGTCAAAAAGCAGGCAAACCAGCATGTGCATTCAGTATGCTACAGGTAAATAAAACTAAAAAATATTTAGTATTTAATTATTTTCATATTCAGGTCTTCTACTGCAATGTTTATATATACAGACACACTAGCAAAAAGCTTATTTTTCTGTGCAGAAGCTTTACATAAGTAAACTCATATTCTTTCACTGTATTCAAATACCTCTTCAGTGAATTAGGTTTTTGAGTATTTGAAACATTTCACAGCTCACCTTACTGTGTAACTACCACAAGATATTTAATACTTAGATACACAGATTTTCTATTTTCTATTGCTGAGAGACTCCTTAAGTTTATATAACAGCTCTCAATGGGTTCTTCAATTTTTTTAAAAAGAAATAAGTTTGCGTGTGTCTTCCTTAAACTGCAGAGATTTACGTAAATAATTCTGAGTGGAGACTGGAAGAGAAATGTCCAGCCTGAATTGGTGTACAAGCTCTGAGGATATGAAAAACTGTTTACAGGGTTACAGTAGCTTTAATAAATACATTCATGATGACACGCACCTATAAAAATACATCCCTTCATTTTCATTGCACGCAGGACTCCTTCATATGACTGCCAAAAGTCCTTAAGAAAAAATAATTTGCTTTTTTAAAGCAAATTCAGAAACTAAGTTTGTATCTGCCCTGGGGAAAATGCAGTAGCCTGTCTCCCAGAAAACTTTATGCAAGTTTTCTCTTAAATAATTGCCATTAGAAGTCCTCACTCAGCACTTCTTTTACAAATAATTTTTAAAAAATAAAACTGCCCCTACGGCACAATGATTTCTAGACTGTTTTTTTCTGCTTTTCTTTCCCCCCCTACACTCACTAAAATATATGAAAAAGATAAATTGCTACAGAACCTGGAGCTCATGCTACAGCACTAGGGAACAGTAGATTTAACAGCAGGGCCAACAGAAGTCTCAAAATGTGTGATCCCATATTTGTCTTCTGTTCCCATCCAAGCACCAATGAAGACATAGTGAGTCTGCCAACCCTGGAAGTACTGCAATAACTCTTAGTACAGAAACTTGTAAACCAACAAGAGCACTGAGAGATGCGACTCTTCACTGCCTCAGTGTTCTGTCATGAACAACAAGGATCTTAATAACAAGGTGTGCAAATAAAGTCACTGATGTTTGTCATTTATGAGAGCAGCAAATTAAGGCAGGTCCAGAAAGATGCTTTGATGAGCAGGTTGGCAGTTCTGCCCCTTCCCCATGGGCAGGTACAGTACCATATTTGCAAACAGACCTGAGCATAGTTCTGCAAAAGCAGTGATGAGGAGTGGGGGGTTATTTGTGCTCAGGCTTTTGCATTTCAGACAGGAACACACTGCTAGGATGGAACTAATTAAGGGCTAATTGACTGTCTAGCACCTATAAAGAGATAATTCACCCACGCCATCTCCCACTGGAAACTGCAATGAATATTAGCATAGAAAGGATTGTTTATTTAGTGGTCAGCATAAGACAGTCATAAGTATTTGTTAGTAAGAGCAGAAAGATAGAGGGCAAATGAGGATATGAATGTTTTTAATGGATGATTAAATCTGGGTACCTTGATCTCCTTTCATGCTGTGGATGTTGTGTGCTGCAGTCACGCCTCTCACTGCCAGCCTGCACTGGGATGATAATCACTCACTATGAAAACTCATTAGCTCCACAGCAATGAGTCCTCCGCTGCTGAAGCTTGGTGCTGTTCTTAGTACCATGGCAATGATCTCTAACTGGATGTCCCAAACTCTCCCTTCTCTGGTAGGACTAAATACCACCAGAATAACTACTTCAGATACTCTAGTAAGTAGCTGTTACATGTTGCGAGCCATCTTAATGCTGAATTAGTATTTAAGTGCCAGCAAAAGCTTTAGTTTGTTGCTTCTTTGTAAATCTCTTTTTAAGCTACTAATCTTCCTATCATCTCTTAATGCATGCTTCTTTTTGGGCATCATAAAACTGCACACTGGTGAGCAGGTTGTGGTCTTACTGTGAAAGGGAAGATTTCAAAATAGTGTCCTTAAATATTTAAGAACAAATGCCTTCATCTTGAGTGTGAAATGCTAAAAAGATTACAGCAATGTCTTTTTGTTTGTCTAGACTGTTCTTCCTATCTTTACTGCTCCAGAAAAATGCATTGCATTGTTTAGAAAAATTATATCTGGCAGTAGGTTTCTTTTTGAAAAATTGATAATGTTACATAGTAACTATTCACTACAATATGCAAAGGGTCTGATTCCTTTCTGTTTTTCTTTATTGGAGTACAATTAAACAAATAAATAGCTGTTAGAAACAAAATAAAATTGCTACTAGGAGGTTGGATACCAGAATTTTAGAAAGGCTAATAATGGGAATAATATAAATGACAAAAATATTGCTTTGTATCATTGATGCTTATATACAGCAGCCTCAGTTAGTGAAAACCTACAGGAGAGCTGTGAATAGCTACGAGCTCATGAGAAGCCCAAAAAGTCAAGTAACAGTTTATTTGGATGAGAGGGAACACTATCCTGGCATTCATAAATTAAATTAGAACATCATTTTCCCAAATGCTTAGTAAAACACTCTTGGTCTATGTATCTTTCTGTGTAACTGCAATCAGATGTTTACATAATAGTAGGTTATGTAAAATATAAATTTAACTATTTGTATAGTAGTTCACAATTATCAGAGCTCAGAATTTTTGTAACTAAAAATGATGTATTTACTAACCAACATGTAATAATTGAATATATGCATGCAGGAAAAATACTACTGCAGAAAATCACTGTATTTAGTCTGTAAATATTACTACTTTAAAATTAACTATGTTGTAAGAAAAATTCTGTTGTCTTTTAGAGCAGCAAGGTGAGAAGAGATGGAAAAGCTCTATTTTATTTTCCTTAAATGTAACTTTGTCTCACTGAGTTACAGTATATGTTTCTAGTTCTTGTGGCTGTATATTATACATAGAAGTTCCCTATCACATTTACATCCAAGTTGCAACTGAGTAATTACAAGATGCACACTAGTTATTATAACATATAGAGAGATTTATATACACACACAAACGCATATGTGTTTATACTGATACATTCACATTCCAAGTAATACAAAACTGTCATGCTGCCCTTGGCTACAACAGGGCATGGCTGATAGAAATGCCTTCTAAGTATTATTTCCAGAATGCTCTTTTCACTCCTTGAGTTGAGCTATATGCATATTTTTTGTTTTGATAAGGGTAGCAGGAGTGCCAGTAGACCTGGGAAAATTATCATAAAAACTTGATTATCTGAGTTTGGCAACATCTGCCAAATAAAAAAAAAAACATGAATTGCAATCATGTAGGGTTCTTTTTCTACAAAACCAAGCATCACAAATCTGGTACCTTTCTCAAAACTTTAGATGTTGGACTTTATGGAAGACTTTGTGCTGCAAGTGCTCAGTAATACCGGGGTCATCACTGAGTGATTTTTAGCTGCCATCTGAGTTCCTGACTGGCAGCTTCTCCAGTGAGCTCTGCAGCAGGAGCACTTCTCCAGAATTTCTCTCCTAGCACATACCCAGCTCATAAATTGTGTATATTGTACAAGGTAAAAAAAGAACAAAACCTCCCAGTTTCCTCCCTTCAGCTGGAAGAATTGCACAAGGATGTGGGGTCAGGTAAAGGGCCTCCTCTTTTGAGCTCTGTTTCAGTACCAGGGTTGAAATTGCAAGACAAACCAGAAAATACTGTTTATGTTAAAGCAAACATCCTAAGTAAGTCATTTGACCTGTCACTATAGTAACAACAGAGGTAGCTGTAGTTTTATCAGAATATATAAAAGTTCAAGTGAAAAAATAAACCTTTTACTAGTGAAATAAGTCTGTAATACAGCAGCCTGCCATGGCAGTGGTTAATACTGGGCTTTTATAGGGACTCCTCTGTTTTCCCCAGATTTTCAAGAACTAACATAACATGTTATTGTTATATTTCCACTTGTTATTTCTTTTCTTGCTTGTTTACTTTATTACCTGTCAGCAGTAAGCCTGCATTTGAAGAGTTGATGCAGTAGCTTCTGTAAGGTTTTGATAGCTTCTAGCTCATTCTCTGCACAGCAATTTCTGCTTGAGGTAGGGATTAAATGTCAAACTAAAACAATAACAGAAAAATAAAGTAAAGTGCCCCTCTGCATACATGCATGTTTTTCTCTGCCATCACTCACATTACCCATCCTAAATAATGAAGGAAACCTAAAAATTTTGGTACTATGTGGGTGCTTATTAATTCATGGGCAGTCAATAACCATGCTCTTGGTTAACCAGTCTCTCACTGTGAGAAATATTTTCCCAAATAGAAGTTACCTTTTTTAATCAGATGTATTTTAGACACCACAAGAGAATAGCTGTTAAGTTAATCATTAGTGTTTTTTATTTCTTTAGATAAAGCCTAGAGAGACACTTACAACTTCTCTGGCATAAATAAGTACCTTTGATAACACAGCCAGGATTATACAGCTTTACTATAGACTGCATGATCCTGGAGTCTCATACATTGTCCACTGCAGAAAACTTACTTGAATCCCGTAAAAACACTTGCCCCCAGTCTAAATGTAGCAGGCATAAGGCTCAAATATAATAATTTTTCATAAACTTATATTAATTCCTAAACAAATTATAATCAGAAGCTCTAGGTTCCTGAACATGTTCCTGAACTTCCACAAAAAATTTAGTTTACTTGCTATTGCATGACCACACTGTTTGGCCATAAGTTCTACAGAGAAACATGGAAACTACTGGGGTAAATAGAGCTTACACTTTTCAAGGGTTACAGCCTTGAAAGGCTTCACTTGTTCAAGCTTGCAATTTTAGTAGCTTCTCAAAACCAATTTAAATTGTCTCTGCAGATGTAATTTTGTTTAGTTTTTATTGTTCTCCATGTCTTAAGCTAAATTCCTTTTGCCCTAAAAATTAAGGTGCAGATAATGCCATAGAGCACTGAACTCTGGATGTGCCTTCCTAGCAAAACCTAAGGCAAGATAATTTTTTTACAATCGAGAGAGAGAAAATGGGCAAGGTTGGAAAGGACCACAGTGGGTCCTCTGGTCCAGCCTCGCTGCTCAAAGTGATCCTAGAGCACATGGCACAGGATCCTAGAGCATCCATGGCACAGGATTGTGTCCAGGTGTTTCTGGAATATCTCCAGGCAGGGACACTCCACACCCTCTCTGGTCAATCTGTTCCAGTGCAGTCACTCACACAGTAAAGTCCATCCTCATATTTAGGTGGAATTCCTGTACATCAATTTCTGCCCATTGCCTCTTGTCCTGTTGCTTGGCACCACCCAGCAGAGCCTGGTCCATCCTCTGACACCTCCCTGCAGATACTGACAGACACTGATGAGGTCCCCTCTCAGTCAGCTCTTCTCAAAACTCAACAAGCCGAGCTCTCTCAGCCCTTCAAGTCACCTACATTATAGCACTTCGGTTCTCCTTGCAAAACATGGTTACAACACAATTTTGATTTTCCTATTAACTCTGCAGTAGAAGGTCACTGCCACCTTCAATGACTTCTTCAGGGGAGTCACTGTTGTGAAAAGCCTGTGCTCTTTTCTTGCCTCAGTCCAGAGAGATACTGGCAGCTCTGAAGAGGTGAGGAGCTCTGCAACTCATTCTGCACTAAGCTGCCAGGAAAGCATCAATATCAAATCTTCCCAGTTTAAAGAATCACTTTCTCTGCTGGCACTGAGTACAATTTTATAATATAAATAGCAACTGTTTCCAACTGCGTCCAGACCAAAATTACTTCAGTGATACCCATTAGCATCTGTACTATGAAATTCATCACTCAGTACAATATTAGCAAAGAATAAAGCACAGTATTAACTTTAAGTTTTTAAAAACAAAAAAAACCTGCTGCTTGTATCTATTAAGTTCCATCACCTGAGTCCTTTCAGTCATCTCATTATATTGTTTTCTCTCATTCCTACGCTGTTTCTGTACATCCCATAAAGAGATACCAAGTCCTACACAAACATTAAATGCAGTTCAGTGTTACCCTGCTCTGCAAGCAAATGTGATTTTTTTTTTCCCTTTCTTTCTCAGTCATGGTTGCTGTACAAAAGAACAGGTTTGGAATTTCCAGATTTCTGCTGTCCCAGTGAAGGACATGCAGTGTCTCAATCACCCCGTGCCTTGCTCGCCATGACCCCATTCCCCTGGCCTAACCAGCCACTTTTCCATCCCACCCTGAGCAAGCCCCTGTCCCTTGGCTAAGTGCAGTGGAAGCCCACGGAGAGCAGTTCCCATGAGCTGCAGCTTCAAGAGCAAACCCTTTCCTCCCCCACATCGGAACTGCTGCTGAGCCAATTCCCACCTGTGAGTCACACACTGCGCTCTCCCTGGGCTCCTGTATTTGCTCTTTCCTGTCTTTGTTGTTTCCATTAGTCTAAAGTAAAAGTCATTCAGGCTGAAAGGACATGTTTGTTCTCTGGTGATGAAAAACTGTAATGTCCCTTTGTGAAAAATTAAATCACCTGGTTTGTGCTGAATCACAAGCAGAATGCTGCTCCACCCTGGAAACTGTGTGTGCTAAACTCTTCTAGAGAACCATTGCAAAGGTGTGAGATGTGGCAAAACTAGGAAACTACCAAACTAATTAGTTAAGATCAATAATTGCTGACTAGTAGGAACCTCATTGCAAACATGTACTGCAAAAATAAAAATATTCTGCTGTAGTGCTTTTTTCAAACAATAAAAATTAGTTCCTTTCATTGTTACTATTTTGTTGTTACAGACTCAGATTAGCCCCAAGGAAGGGTGGCAAGTTTATAGTTCAGCCCAGGATCCTGATGGCCGTTGCATTTGCACTGTTGTTGCACCTGAACAAAACCTATGTTCAAGAGATGCCAAAAGCAGGCAACTGAGACAGCTACTAGAGAAGGTAAGTCTTCCAAAAAAATTCCTCCTCTTGATCATTAAACTTCCCATGGACATCTACTGCTTTCCCTCTAAGTTAATACGTAATGATCTACTGAAGAGTTACCTGATAAAAACTGTTCTTCAGGGTATATCCCCTACCTGTGTTCTCATCTCTGATGATTATTTGTCTGTTTTCCTTGTATCACACCTTTCCCAACCCAAGCTGCATCTTTGCTCTTATTCACTCTCTTAGCGCAGAAACACATGATGATCCAAAACTGGATGATTATATGCAGGTGCTTTTATTGAGAGCACTCTGAGGATCAGGGGTATAGACAGACCCAAATCTGATCCTGCCATGGATTCGGGATGGATACATTTTTATACCCTTTCCTTACATAAGTGTTGTATAACCATATGTTAATCATCAACTTGATGTTGTTCTATTGTGTATATTGTTTCCACTCAAGCATGAGTTTAAGCCCCCTCCCCACAACATCCCTCATGATTGTTGTCCCTTCCCCGTGATTCTTGTTGTAATTAAATAATTCTTCTAACTATATTTACTAAGCAATCATCACATTAACTTCATCATGTACCCTACAGGTGGGTACACCAGGTACAGGTCCACATGATTTTAGCAAAGACAGTGCCCACTCCCGTTCCCAAGACCTATCTTAACTACCATGATTTTTAGAAATGTTTTAACCCTATGCTATCAACTCCTCCCAAATTCTTCCTTACACACGACAAGACAGATTTTTCTGTGTAAAACCAGTTACAAATCCCACCTCAAACTAGCTCAGTGCTGTGGGATTTAAACTACAGCTTCTGCTTCAATCATACAAGACTGCTGAAGGTCATTTCTTTAATCAAAAAATAATGAGAGAGACACAACGGCATCTTGAAACCAAACTGTACAGAGGATAAACAGTTCCAATTTTTTCATTGTTTTTTTCCTCAAGTTTTTTTTTTTTGGTGGTGCAAATTTTCCCCAACAGCCCAATTCTTAATTCCAGTATTATCCACTATTGCATATATAGTGAAACCAGTGGAGTCTTGTTTTGCATCAACAGAAAAAGTGCTGCAAGTATGAAAACACAAACATTCTGCATTCCCTATGTAAGTTACCAAGGTTATAGTTACTGTTTTGCAGCCAGGGGTATAGAACCTGAGGCCTGAGTGTTTGAACAGTAGCAAAAATCAACATAGAATGTAGACTTTAAAATACATTTTTAGCACACAATTGTTAGCGTTTTTCTAGCTATAGAAAAACCATTCCAGTGCTAATATAGCGCCAGATCCCCATAGATTTTTGCTCCCTGTGTTTCCATGAACTCCAGAAGGGACTTAGTTTCCAGTTGTGACAGAGCCCATAACATGAGATGCAAGGAGAGGACATTGATGGACCAGCAGAGAGAAAAGGAGCTGCCTCCCCTCATGCTGTTTACTAAAGAAAGGAAGACTTCAGTCTTTGCTCCAGCATATTTCCCAAATACTAAAATATTACTGCAAAAAAAAAATTTACTTTCTTTTGAGGTGGGGGCTGGAGGGGTGTGTTAAGATCACAACATAGTTTTTGAGCTGCCACAGAAATGAACTCAAATCATTAACCTCTTAAAGCTCTTTTCTTATTATTAGAACAGTGGCAATCATGGATATGTAATGTTGTATTACTACTTCCCTGAGTTCATGCAGTCCTTTAATTAGAGCCTCTGTGTGAATGTGTTTTCTACCAAATGGAAATGCTCAAAGTTCTTCCAGCACCCGAAGGACTTTATTTACCTGCTTTCAACAATTAGATCACAAAAAAAAAAAAAGTCTGCTTTTTTTCATTAAAAATCCTTTCTCAGAACTACTAATGGCAACTGTGCAAGAACTAATGTATACTATTTTTAAGTGTTCTTTCAGAATCCACGCATTCAGTAGATCATAATGAGTTAGTTCCAAACATGAATACCCATTCAAACGTTGCATATTCTTGCAAACCACAGGAGTACTGCAGGATTATTTGTCTTTTCTTAGGAAGGTACAATTTTTTTTGTTTGAGTCAAAACTTCAGTAAGGTGCCTAATACATTTACAGCAGTCTAGTTTTCTCATGTTTTGGGAAAACAAAACACTTACTGAAATAGAATAGCTGCACTTGGAAAATGTGTCATTTTTATGGCTGGCAAAAGCATTGCTTTCATAACAAACTTTCTAAAGTATGTATTATTTACTCTGGATGACAGTTACTGTTGCCTCACTGTGGTAAAAGTTCTCACTATAGCTACAAAATCACTTGATCTACAAAAGTTACCCAAACATTCACTACTTTTCATCTGTTAAAAAAAAAAAAAAAGTGGTTTTCTAATGCTGAGACAATTGGATAAAATTTCTCATTTTACATTTACTTACAGAATTAGGAGCAAACACCTCTGTGGTGATTGACACACCCCAGCTTATCTCTGGGTAGTCTTATGAATGCCTTATATTGAATGATTATATAAATTCCTACTCACAATGGAAGTCATGCTCTTCATACTGACCAAAATTTCCAAATTTCAGTCCTGTCCCTCCCAAAGTGCCTGGAAGGAAATATACACTATATTAGCACCTTCTGAACCACAGTCACATCTACTACAGGTCTCAAAGTAGACTCTATTGCCTGACAGCCTTTCCTGATCCCATTGTTAACGATGCTTAAAGGATCTCTCTCTCTTTACCTCTAAGTAGTCCAAATAATTTATGGCTTCAAGGTCTTGCAGTATTTGTACTGTCACGCAGTTACGGAATGTGGAACTGTACTGTGGTGGAAATGACTCACAATTAATTGACAGAAGTGCATTTCAGTGCCTGACATTTAACCAGGAGAAAAAGTAAAGCAACAAAAAGTGCTTTTAGAGACTGTTTTCCTTTAACAGGTTCAGAATATGTCCCAGTCGATTGAAGTTCTAAATCTACGGACTCAGAGGGATTTCCAGTATGTTTTAAAAATGGAAACGCAAATGAAAGGGCTGAAGGCCAAGTTTCGGCAAATAGAAGATGATCGGAAGACATTAATGACAAAACATTTTCAAGTAGGTTCAATTTTAACAATAACTCTCAAGCCTGCCGGAAACAATGTACGAAGTAGCAATGCAGGGACTGCTAAGGTCTCAGC
This sequence comes from Monarcha castaneiventris obscurior, assembly GCA_026261815.1. Lineage (NCBI taxonomy): Eukaryota > Metazoa > Chordata > Aves > Passeriformes > Monarchidae > Monarcha > Monarcha castaneiventris. Next base: position 19,547,413 of record JAMPIT010000258.1, on the reverse strand, counting down.
TTGAAATGCTCGTACAAGAGCACCATTAAAAATGAAAGCACAATAAATCTTCCTTCATGATGATAATCTCTTGCTCTGTTCAATTTAATTGTAATAGGGAGGAACTATTAATTATTAAACCATTAGAGAAATGTCACTATGAACAGATTCCTGTTTTTTCTGTATCAATGTGCATGTCATACTGAGAAATTCATATTCATTCAAGCTCCAATGATAAAGGGGAAGATCCAGTGGAATTAATAGCAAACAAGTGGAGTTCTGTGCTTGTAGTGTTGCCTGACTTTTACTGCAGTTGAAGGGAAGAAAGGCTGAAATAAATCAGTTTATTTTAATTTTTATCCAGTACAATTAAGATCTAATTTCATATCTGAAGGTCTGCTGTTTTGAATTTGAGATGGGGAGGAGGGCAATCTCTCCCAGTCACATCTGCATGATTAAAAAAAGACTTCCACCAAATTTTAATGACAACAAAAACCACAAGCCAATCCATTTGTGAGGAAGAAGAGTTGCAGATACTACAAGATAGCATTGTGTATTCTGAAAAGGCTACCTGAAGTACTCTTCAGGAAAAAAATATTTTAAGAGCATATTTAAGTTCTTTAAATATCAAGTCTGATAAATTGATCTTTCAAGGCTGTGAGAACACAAAATAGATTCTAGAGACTACATTCTGAGGATTACATTATATTAAGCAAATGTATATTTTTTGAAGTGTTTCTGAAAGTTCCCATTAAATGAACTTAATTTTCTAATTGGTGCTAGAGTTAGATACCTAAATAATTACATAGCCAAGAGCTCTAGGGTTTTTTCTCAGTGACACTGAATATCCAGTGGGTCTTAATAATAGCAGGAAGTAAGTACACTAATGCTCTGACTACCAAGCTTTATAAATTAAGTCATTGTTCTTCGTTTAGAGCTGTTTGAGCACATACTAGCAGGTTTTTTGGTTAATAAGAAACATCTCCACCTTCTTTCCCTTTTCTCCCCTATTGCTACAACGACAACACATTTGCATAATGCCATTATATATTCTGTATTCTCATTTTCGTTTTCCTTGGGAACAAAATATCAAAATTTGAATGTCTGACACCCAATGTCAGAGGTAGCAGAATACTCCAGTACTCTAACCTTTTAAATATTCAATATTTCTATTGGTCAGTCATTTACTTTCAGTCTGACAGTTTGCCAGGAGTATAAAACAGAGTTCCAGCCAATCAAGCTGTAGAATAATTTGAAAGGTCAACATAATACAATATGCTGTTCTGAAACATAGTTACTAAAATTCCAGTGCTTTATCTTTCCTGAGACAGAAAAATTCATGTTGGATATAACATAGCCCTTCATATCAACTGGCTTAAAGTGCCAGAACACATCTACCACCTATCTGTGTTGCAATACAAATTAGTTCCTGTGCCACTCATCACAGCAACAAGCTCTGGAATGTCAGCAGAAGCAAATTTATTTTTTTTAAATCATGAAAATGCCCAAATCAACTTTATAGGATTTACTGAAGCGAGATACTCTAAATCTGTGTTTTCGTGCTGATCAGAGCCAAGGAGTACAAATTTGGTCCAGATCACACTTGAGCATGCAGTTAGTCCATACTTTGCTTTATGCCAAGAAGGAAGTACCTGATTGCCACAAAAAATTACAGCAAGTTTGCTCAAATGATACATCATCTGGCATAAATTCTACCAGGAATACATTACCTTCACTAATTCAAACACATTTTATCTTCTTGAGTTTTTACAAGCTTTGCAGTTTTTCCCATTACAGCTTATCCATGGTTTTTGGCCATTCTTTGCCCTACAGAACTGAAGCCTAAGTTCATAATTTCAAAATATAAGTAACAAAAACTATGGTTTCTGGAGCTATTCTCTCTCTGTCACAAAGCCTACTTCCCTTGTCATCAAGGAAAAAATTACTATTCATTTTAACAGGCATAAAGTAGGTTTAAGTTAAGATTTTAATAAAAACAGCCAAATAAAAATAGTTTTAACTGTAAACAAAAAGACTTCACACTTCTTTGTGTCCATTTTGGTAACTGTGCCACCATAATGTAATTGGAAGACCCCCTGAGAACAGAATCAACAAAAATAATACTCTCAAATCCATATATACTGACATAGCAGCTACATTTCAGCAAAGCAAAATCTTTTCACTGCAAGGATTCTTTGAGGTTTTCTACAAAATAATAACAAAAAACAACTTCAAATTGGTTTAAATTTAATAAAGCCCCTATTATTAGTTCATTTGAAAGAATAATTAGTAAATGAAAGCTGGGTAACCAATGTATGCTAAAGATTGAGACAAATTCTCAAAGTATGAGTCTCAAGAAAAACCTGAGAAAAGGGCAATCTGGGATTTCAAAGTGGAGCTTTATTTTCTTCAGTCAGTGCTTAAGATTAGGATTGGCAATGCAACAACTACTGCACATGGCAGAAAAACCATTTGTGATGTTCCAGAAGAGATGTCAACTGAGCTAGTTCAAAAAGCATTTAGTGATGTAGCCAGTTGACAAGCACAAATCACAGTTAAGAACCATGGATTTTCAACTTCAGAAGGAAAAGTTTTATATCATTGTGGCTGGAACCGGAATAAACACCATTCAACAGACATTGAGGAAAAAAAGAATTTAGTACTTCTAGGGAATGAAATAGAAATTAACAGCCCACCAACTATGTATGACAGCTCATTCCAGGTATGATCTTGAACTCTGCTGTGCATTCAGGCCTATTCATCTTCTGATGAAAGACACACTTAGGGGTGGTTTATATCCTCTAGATGGAAAGTCAGTGGTTTTGGTTCAGTTCATTTGAAGATAACTCTTTATTTTCCATAGAAAAACTATTCTCTCATGCATTTAGTCTACTGCCTACTACCATTAAGTCTCAGGTGCCTAAGACTTTTCACAGTAGGCTAATAATAGATCTGTAACTAAAATAAATAATCATTTTCAAGTTGTTTTAATAATCAGGCATAAATATTAAATTAAAGGAAATTGGGGATTGAACTCCTTGAAACTGCTCTAATGCACATATGATTGCCTTTAGCAGGAGTTGAAAGAAAAGATGGATGAGCTCCTGCCACTCATCCCAGTTCTGGAACAATACAAAACTGATGCCAAGTTGATCACACAGTTCAAGGAGGAAATCAGGAATCTCTCTACTGTGCTGACTGGGATTCAGGAAGAAATTGGTGCTTATGACTATGAGGAACTACACCAGCGTGTAATCAATTTAGAAACCAGGCTTCGTGACTGCATGAAAAAGCTCAGTAAGTTAACAAGCTCATGGCAAATTTGGTCCCTTGGCTGTGCATTTTTAGTTGTCTCTCTTTAGAAAGATTAACGTTTGGAGGGAGGGGGGTTTGTTTGTTTCTTTGATGAAAGACTGCATTATATTCTGATCTGTGCTACCCTAATAAAAAACAAGAGTAACTCAACCTAAGGTCAGTCATATCATTCTAAGTACATGACATAATGTTCTCCTTACTGTGTACAGAAGGAATTAAGATGAAAAAATACAACAGATGGAAAATTCAAAATCTGATGTTTAAACCAGTTGGAGAGTTACAAATATTCTTTCAAAAAAAGCTCAGATACACACTGCTGCTAGAGTCATCTTTGGGCTGTCAATGTGAAAAAAAAATAGTGAAAAGTAGACTTTAATCAGTTTTGAGATGTCCGCATCATAACCCTGTCATCTTGCTATAACACCTGAGAGGCCACTGACTATAATGTCTTTAGCCTGTATTAGTGTTAAGAGAGATATCCAATTCTCCAACTCACATTACAATCTAACTAAGCCTCACATCTAATTTAAGGGAGCAAAGCATGATTTCTGCAGGATGCACAGCAACAATCCATTGCTGTTGCTGCACCAGGTTTACTTCAGGCTGCCTCCATCTCGGCTGCTCCCATGCTGGCTTTAGTTAGAAAAAGTCAAACACTGAGCATCTTTGAAAATCAGCACTGGCTCAGTGCCAGCTACAAAAACTAAGGGCCTGAAGGATCAATATCAAGTGTCAGGCACAACTTCCATTAGGGACAGGTAACCTGCTTTACAAAGACAGTGCAGTCTCCCATTTCCCCAGGCATTCAAAGATTTCTGAATGGGTCACTCTTGCAACCTGGATTACTACAGCAAACAATCCAGCCCTTTTATGAAAAATGACCACTTTGCAGTTTAGCACTGAACATGAATAAACTTGAAATTCCAAGGTTTAGGCCCGTGATCAGTGTCTCAGTTATCAAGTGTGGGATGTTTCCTTTTAAATGCTACCCAGGACATTAAATATCTTCTTAACTGGATAAGCAGAGCCTCCTTATTTTTGTGATGCAATAGAATGAGAAAAATCTAGGTTAAGTTAACCTCTTCAATTATTTATTTCAATTTCTTTATTTTATACTGGAAATAGCACAGTGAGGATGTGCTAGAATACATGAAAGACTTCTTCAAACAGAAGTTTCTTATGATCCTGTTTTCCCCTCAGTACACACACATAATAGCACTTTACTGCATTGACAGAAGGCAGTCAGGAGAAAATGGCTGTGTTGCAATACTGCAGCAAACAAGAAAATTCCTATGAATAAACAGTATTTTCTGATAGTGAGTGTTCCAGTAAGTTATTAGATACCAAAAATCATCAGTTTAACAAGTATCTTGTTTTTCATTGCTTTTACAGCATATATTGTAACACTGATTAGTGAAGCAATGACAGTGTGAGATATATTTTATACAACAGAATTAGGCATATTGACATCCTATCTATCCTGAATTCCTGCGATACATTCTAATCTCTTGATGTACATTAGCAGCAGAGAGAAAATTTTCAAATAAAATAAATTATTAAGCATATTAATTGTCAAAACGGAGTGGACCTTCTCAAGGTGTAACACAGATTCATTCGTCCTTATCGCCATTATTCCCTGGTCTTAGATGCTTAAATGACTTTTATGGTCCCCTACTAACGGACTGGCTGTTTTTCTGGCCTATCCCTGTGTGCCTTTTAAAGTACAAACAGCCTCAGTTGGCTTCCTGTAGCTGCTGAAAGCTGGGACTGTGTGCTCAGATCAGAAAGCACCAGGGGAAAGCACCTTTCATGCCAGCACCTTGTTTGCAGCCACATTGGCCACGCTGGAGCTGACCCAGCTGTGCCTGTCCATGCCAGCCCGAGAGCCAGAAGCCAATGGCCCCAGTGTGCCACAGGATCTGGCTTGAAGCTTGCCAGATTTTGTTACATTTCACAATACAATTTTCTAATCAGTGTGTGCAATAGCTGTGCTCCATTCTTCTCCCTCGCAGGTGTTTTTCAGCAGTATAATGCATTATTTATATTGTCCTGGCCACTTAAAAGGGTTCTGCCATCGGCACTGGCAACACTTTCAACACTCATTAACATACACTAAGCACCTATATTAATTTCACTGAGGTTTAATGATTACCACAAATTGTGATGACTGAATTTTGCTCCTTCTCTTTGGAATAAGAGAAAATTCAAGATGAAGCTGCTGAGAAATTAGTTGACATAACTTTTAAAGGGTACATGCAGCTAAACACGTAGGAATAGAGTGCATGTGATTACACACACCCCAAATTCACATGTACTTATGCACCTATGGGTCCTTTGCTGACAGTCCTGTAAGTCATGTGTACTTATAAGAGAATGCAGGTTGCACACTATGCTTGGAACCCTCCTATTCTTGTCATGACCTGTTTATGAAATTGGAAAAAAACTTACATGGGTAGCATTCATAGAAGCTGACATAGAATTAGAGTAGATATATATTGGATTCATGTCTAGCTACATTTGATTATAATGTAGACTCTGAACAATATTTTACAGTAACATTTGTTGTTAGCAATTCAAAAGTAGAATATTCTATGTATCCAAAGAATTGCTGTTACATCATTGGAGGGGGGAGCTGTTGGTGAAGGCATGAGACTATTGATTGCAGTGGTACTTGTACTTCCAAAGCATCCTGCCCTTTGGGATTTGAGGAATTTTAGTATAAATTTAAGTATATTTAGTATATATATATATATAATTTAAGTATATTTAGTATAATTTAAGTATATATTTAGTATAAATTTAGTATCAAACTGGGCAAGAGAAATATAGATTCTTATCCCCATTTTGTAGATGATGAAACAAGCAGCCCAGAAGTATAAATGACTTTTCCAAAGATCACACAGCAAGTCATGGCACCCATGCAGAAAAATCCAGGGGCTTCCTCGCAGCAGACTCTAATAACTATACTAAAGTGCTTCCTGGATTCATATTGTGCAGGAAAACAGACATATATTTATTAAGAATTAGTTCTTTATTCTCTCATGCTAGTATGTTATGACAAATTTGACCATAAGCAGGAAAGTGCAAGCAGTAGAACACTTGGAAGTCATTTGTGCAAGTGCCAAAAAACCTCACTTCATTTTCCCCTATTTATTACCCACAAAAAAGACCTGCAATAATGATGCTTATGAATAATTAAAGAGAATGTTGTGATTTTATTTCCTTTGCCAATCCTTCTACGAATACACACTCACTTGCTCTATATAGCAGCTGCCAATATTCATTCATATCACACAGACTGGGACTATCTACCCATTACTAGCTATCTCCAAAACAGCTCCTCTCCAGTTGGGCTATCACTGCCTTCTCCTGGTATTTGCTCACTTTAGAGCTCTCCAGATGCATTCTGCCCCATATACTTTCACAGCTCACAGGCTGTACAAAAGTACATCTATTTTCTCTTTTAATGGTCACTTCACGTTCAACTTCTTCCTTAATATAAATAAATACTGGAAATCATTAACAGACTTAGAGAAGTCCACTGTACAGAATTGTTACAGAAGATGAACCAAGCCAGAAACTCCTGGATTGTGCATGGTATGATCTTGTACAGCTCAGTTTAGGATGTAAAAAGACTCCATGATTGGGATTTTCCAACTATTACAATCAGTAATGTTTGGGATTTTCTAATGTAGGCAGCTGCTTCTTCCAAAGCCAAAGGAAAGAGAGTGAGGGCTTCTAAAAATCCCACTGTTTTTCTTTGTAACCCCATCTGAACCTCTTAGGGAAGGAAAAAAATCCTAGAAATACCACATTTTTCTTAGTGTACCTGAACTTCCTGAAATTTGTTAGTATGAAGATATATTTGACCTAACTTTTTACTAGCATCTCGTCGTTCTATCAGGGAATCCAATTGCTATATTGCTCTAAACAAAAACTTTTCATATGTTCTCTTCTGCCAGGGGAAAGAAAGGAGAAAAAAAAAAGTGTGGGCAGCGAAGAGGATTTTGGCTGCTTCAAAAAGAAATTTGCATAGGCTAGTTTTAACTGTCAGCCCCCTCACTGCTACAGAAAATTCATAGTCCAGAAGTGATTCCCCTTTCACATGACATTTGCCTCTGTTCTATTTATCTACATACAAAATAAGATAAAAAAATGTCTCAACTGGAAACTAATTGGAATTTTCATTAATTTCAAAATCCCAGACTTTTCATGCCAGAAGAATTTTAAGTAAAAGATCCTGCCATCAGTAGGTTAGTATTACCATTCCCTAGCAAAAAAAACCTCAGCACGCTAGATCAACTTTAATACAGCCACCCAAACAATTAAAAGGTTCATTCTGCAGCTGGGAATACAGGCAGGGATTATATAAACACTCAAGTAGAAAAGAAGAAGCTGTTACCAGCTTTGATGGAGGAGTAAGGAAAATTTCTTGGACTGAACACAAAGTTGGAAGTGCTTAAAAGCAACAGAAAACTCACCTTGTGTCAGTGAGCTGTTAAACGTGACTTCTGCAAAAGTTACTTGTGCAGCCTTAAACAGTTTAAAGGGCATCAGCTGATTCAACTTGACCATTCAGCCAAGACTTGCTTTGGGGCCTTGTCCTTGCTCTTTCAAGCAGTGCTTTCTGAACTGAGAGGACTTTCTGATTGCTTTGAGTTCTTTTCCTTCCTCATTAAACAGAAACCTGGTCAGGAGGATCTCTCAGCTATGGGGAAGCTGGGATGACAAGACAGAGGTGGGCTCTAACAGTTCTGCTGCTTCCTTTTTACTGTCCATGCTGTCAGCAAGTAGGTCAGCAGACCTCAGGTACTACCAGGATTTACAGAAGAAGCCTGCTGATGGGATATGAATTATCTCTACAATGGGAATGGGAATTATCATACATGGAAAAAAATGCTTGTAGTGTTCCTTAGTTTTAAATAACAGTTCCATCAAGTTACATCATAAAGATACGGGTTTCTGTTTAATGAGGAAGGAAAAGAAAAATGGGGCTTACTACAGGGCAGGAAGGAAAAAGATCCTCATGCCTCTTACAAAGTGCTCTGTTTTGTTATGCCAAAAAGAGAAGCTTTGTCACTTTTTCAAGTCAGCTACCCCTCATCTATACAGCAGCTCTCCTAAGAGCCTTTCTTTCTTGATCACTACATGCTGTCTGGGAATAAAAATTTGATCAGAAATATACCCTGACTCAAACTGCTGATCATTTAGCAGCTAAAGTACAATGGTCACCTCTTTTCACATTGAACAGCATCTCAGTACATTTTGAAAGATCATTCTCTAAAAGCATCTGACTCCCATGACAGGGGTACACAGCTCAGTTCATATAGTTTAAACTAAATGAAGGCTGAAGTGGTTAATTAATTATTAACAACACATGACTAACTAATCAGTGAGCTATACATTCAGGATAAATACAGGTAGTACAACAGAGGAACCACAGTACTGACACTTAAGCATAAAAATCTCTGAACATTGTTCTCTAGCCTCAAAAAGGCCCTCACACATGGAGCAGCCCCCAAAGAGCCCCGGAGGTGTGTGCACAGCCCCACAGGGACCCCAAACGCCCCCTGCCCTCTCCCACTGCAGGACCTCGAGCTCGCTGCGTGCCCGTGCTGCTCCCACCCTGCCCTGGCCCTGTGGGCCCGCCTGCAGTGCTCACACACCTGCCCTGCCTCGGCCCCCCCGACACAAATGTGGCTCTGGGATCACTCAAATCCCTGCCAGGGGCTCTTCCATGGGTTTTGTCCATTCAGAAGCAAAATTTCACAACTCATTATGAGTCTACATTTAGCTTCCTGGACTTCTTTTCTTCATAGAAGAAACAGTGCTTCAGATTCCAAATTCTTTTTATGCTTTCCCACTAATTGCAATACTGTGTTCTGTAGGCACCAATTAGTATTGGTATACCTTGTAACTCATGCATTCACTGTGTTTTAATTATCTTAGAAACTACAAGTTCAGGAGGAATTTTATTCTGATTTCTTTCTGCTTATTAGTTTTCTGGTAGCTTATTCCAAATTAAGTATTCCAAATTTAAACTCAGACCTTCAGAAGGGTTATCTCATGCCCATTTCTGAGACTATTAACTAATATACTATGTAAAAATAAAAGCCTTCATCTTGATAGGTTGTAGACCTCTACCTTTCAAGCTAATAGCAGCTCGTGCTGTAGAAAAAGAGCATTCAGCACACGATAGCAGCCTATCTACAAAAAAAAAATCCAGAATAAAAAATTACGTACAATGATAACCAAGTATAAAAAACCTATAAGATCCTTTAAAATGGGAAATTCCAAAAATATCTTCAAAATACTGCACCATACAGAGATTGAGGTATGTAAATAATAATGTCTCTTAATTGACCCAGAAAGCAGACACAGCCTACCCTGCTCATTGAGGTCTCAGCATGCATTCAGTTGTCTGCATTTCCAGTCCATGCAATTTCCCTGGCTGTGAACGAACACTACCCAAGCAGCCTCTGAGTTTTCACCACAGCATTAACCCAATCCTAAGTGACTGAAATAGGCTGGCATAATACATTCCTTTCCCATTACAGAGTATAGAATTCAGGCTTGATGTGACCCTCTCTTTTGAATTGAATAAATTCACTCTCAACACCAGATAGTTTGTTTTCCACATTTCCTAGATAGATGTGGTCATCACTATAGCACAACCATGTAGCTCAGGGAAGCAGTTATTTTTAAATTTTTAAAAATTAATTAAATGTTTCACTTCTTTTTACATTCTTTTCTTTAAAAACATGCTATCTGACCTGATTATGTGCACACCACTGTGTGATATTAAATCTTGGTAAACACATTAATTCCACCAGGAGCTTGTTACTAATAGATATCTTATTAATGTTCCCTAAAATATAGATTTTTGAGTTGTTTGGAAGGTCAGCATCCAAGATGGTATCGACTTTCATTATTTCCTCCCAGACAGTCTAATGGATTAGAAGCCAACCAATATGGCCAAGTTTGCTAAATAATTCTCATACTCACTTTCTTTAGCCAGCCTCCAGTACAGGAAGAGCCACGTGTGTGTGAGCACAGGGCAGTCAGGCACAAGCTTTGAGTGCAGCCACACTGTGTGTACAAGCTCATTCTTTTGTGTCTGCCCTTAACCACCTTGTTGCCCTGGCCAATGGAAAACCGAAACATCCCTCAATCCTAGCCTTGTTCTGAACTCTCTGAAGGCAGAATTGGGGGGGGATTATGTCTTCATTTCATTCATTATTAAATGTTCTTCAGCTCAGAAAATAGTTTACTAGGTTATATTTTAGTTTATGCCCAAAAACCTTAACTGTGCTTCAAAAGATGTAAATACAAAAATATTTATCAATAAAATTTTATGGGTATATTTTTACATATTTATATTACTCTTCAGTAAGGGGAGGTTCCTTCAGTGAAGGTGACAATCAATCTTCAACACAAGCCTGAAGCCCCTGGAGCCACTGTGAAGTTTGGAGCATTTGTTCTTGTGCTCTGATGTCAAGGAGAGTTGTGCAATTATTTGCATTAATGCACTTGTTTATTTAATTTCAGCATGTGGAAAACTGATGAAAATCACAGGCCCCATTACAGTGAAGATATCTGGAACCCGGTTTGGAGCCTGGATGATGGATCCACTGGCATCGGAGAAAAATAACCGAGTATGTTAAGGCACCATCTTTGTGTCCTGGAGTCTTACTTGGTTTATTTTAATCCTTTAAAAGATACCTTCTCCCTAGGAAGTTACATTCCCAAGCATGTTTCTTCCACTTCAGTCATTTTCACACTCAAACATCTTCAGGGAAAAAGCAACAGTATTTTTGGAAAAACATCCAAAGACAAAAGTTAACTGAGGGCTTTTGTGCTGTTTCCTTCAACTTTTTCAGGCTTGACAAACATCTGAACAACACAATTTTTTTATTTCATAACATATTTAATTGTGCTTGGGTCTTTTAAGAAACAGAGCAATCTAAACCAAACATCAAGACTTCTACCCAAGAGCAGGACCCATATGCAGCACAGTTAAAATTGACAGAATTAGGTCCCATATAGACTCTAGTCAGACCATTTGCTCCATCATATCCAAGTTAAGTTATGTTTTGTTGTTTGATCTGCAATAGTATCTCAAATTGGCCACAGTTTTGAGAAGGTGCTCTCTCCATCAAAGGCCTTTGGAAGTCAAAACACTTAGGTATCATTTGTATGATACCCACAACATTAATTTTTTAAATACAGAAAAAAACCAAAGGCAACAGAAAAGTCAACATGAAAATGACAACAAATAAAGAATTATGTGCAGCTCTCCCCTGCCTGCTGTGTTCATGTAGGTTTGCTACTTAGTCCAGAAATCTCAGTTACCTTTAGGAGAGCAGCAAACCGAGAAACTAAAAGGAGAAAAGGAAAAATTCATGAAGGAAAAAATGGGGCAATGGAAGTTGCATACAGATCATTAAAAAGGAGTAATAATTCTGTTTTAAGGGGAGAAAATGGCTTTGAAACTTTACTAGTTTCATTGCTGTTGTTTTTGTTTCCTTTACTAAGAAAAGACAATTTTTCTTTGAATAAAGATTCAGCTGAAAAAAGTTTAACCACATTTATTCCTAAGTATAAATTCAAGTTTATCTCACGTGCCATTTCCCATCTCTCCCTTAGATTATTAGTCTCTAGAAATATCTTTAAGCAAGCACCATATAGCAGAGGCCCAAACACCAAATAATCCAGATTTAAATTTCTCTGAAAATGCAGACACTGTAGTTAGTAACAGTTGTATTGAGAGTTCACCTGTCGAGGTAAGTTTTGATTCAGAAATTCAAGAGTTCCTCTTGCTTTTGTAACAGGAATGTGGGCAATATTGCATGTTGATAGCACATCTAAAACTTGTTTTCCTTCTTTTTCTGCAATGTCTCCATCATGCCATATCGTGATCACATACCACACACTGTGTTCGAGGTGTTTACTCCCAGTCTTTGTTTTCTTTCCAGGTCTGGTACATGGATGGTTACACTAACAATAAAATTGTCCGCGAATACAAATCAATCGCAGACTTTGTCAGTGGGGCTGAATCAAGGACATACAACCTTCCATTCAAATGGGCAGGAACCAACCACGTTGTCTACAATGGCTCCCTCTATTTCAACAAGTACCAGAGCAACATCATCATCAAGTACAGCTTTGACACGGGGCGGGTGCTGGCGCAGCGTAGCCTTGAGTACGCCGGCTTTCACAATGTCTACCCTTACACCTGGGGTGGCTTCTCTGATATCGACCTGATGGCAGATGAGATTGGGCTGTGGGCTGTGTATGCCACCAACCAGAATGCAGGCAACATTGTCATCAGCCAGCTCAACCAGGATACACTGGAGGTGCTGAAGAGCTGGAGCACGGGCTACCCAAAGAGAAGTGCTGGAGAATCCTTCATGATCTGTGGCACCTTGTACGTTACTAACTCGCACTTAACAGGAGCCAAGGTCTACTACTCCTATTCCACAAAAACCTCCACTTACGAGTACACAGACATTCCTTTCCATAATCAGTATTTTCATATATCCATGCTTGACTACAATGCAAGAGATAGAGCTCTCTATGCCTGGAATAATGGACATCAAGTCCTGTTTAACGTCACCCTTTTCCACGTCATTAAAACTGAGGATGACACATAATTTTCTTTCCCTTACCTCCCTCCCTCAAAGCAGTCTCATTTGTGATTAACTCTAAAAGCATCCATCTCTCTCAGTTCCTTTTAATTTGCATTTCTTTCTTCATTAAACAAAAGCAACATTTTCTACTATGTAATGCATTTCAATATGGCTGAACCTGTCAAAAATGACCTGTCAGAAATAAAAAGCATCTTAACTCATGATTCTACAAGGTCTGTGAAGACCTTGTCTTAAAAAGCACTAAAGAGAATTTAAATGGCTAAAGACAGTTTTAAAAGATTATGATCTGCCTTATTTTAGAGTCAGAGACTAATGGTGGCTTAAATGCATGAATGTCTTTTTTTACCTCATTTTTTGTTTTAATATATTGCTTAACTTCAGGAAACATTTCGGTAGTGTCAGACATATTGCACATTGTATTTTTTTATTTATGCCAAAAGAAAGATTTAGGAATTTCATTTACTTAGACAAGGAGTATGATTCATTTTGCCATCATCCAATTTCAGATGTGGTGCTGTACAGTATGTTTTTAAATCTCTTGCAAACATTTTCTCAACAGTATGTATTTCTACCATTGTAACCACCATTGTGCAATTGTATCTCTTCACTTATGTGAAAGTAAACTAAGTACTATTTTTTATAAAATATATTGAAGCTGAATTGCAGTTCTGGCTATGAGTCAATTGGAAGTGGTAAAAATCTGATAAAAGGTTGTTATTTCCGAGAAAGACCAGTAGCTTCTCAGATGCATGATTTCTATTCTCAGCTTTGCTTCCTAGATCCCCTCCTTCACCCGTTTGCAACTTTGAAGCTTCATACCAGTTCCAGCATTACAATTGTTAGCCCTGCCCAGTTTTTATCTCCTGCTGCTGGCTTCTCTCTTTCTCAATCTCTTTTTTGCCTACTTTCTTCCCTTCCACCATTTGAGTGCCCTTGTTGGTGCCTGTCCCTGCTCTGGGCTTTCCAAGCAAGAATGCAGCCGAGCGTGGGAGTGCATCCCGTGTTTGAGCTGCTCTGGGGCACTGGGGAGCAATGGTACAAGCCAGGCTGCTCTCCTTCATCTGCCTCTTGTCTTACTCATAACAGGAGTTTTGTCTGTTGACAAAACTCTTCTCTGGGATGGCAGTAATCACAGCAAATGCTACAGGGAAGGTGCAAAGCCCACATGATCAGTGTGCCCCCTGGTAGCCACCATATTTCTTGTTAGGGAAGAACATCGAGGCCAACCTCTTGTAAAGAGGTTTGGGGTTTTCTGGCAATAGAACTTCTACACCCAAACTGATGCCTTCAAGAAACAAATATTTCTGAAAGCTGTGTGGGTTGCTGTACTATCTCCTTAGAAACTGGGGGGCAGGGAGAGGTGTGCATGAGAAAAAAGGAATGAGGTGCTGTTTGTCTCTTGGCATAAATGGAAAGAAAGCAACATTAAGCACTAGTGATCAGACTTTTTTATTAGGTGGGCTCTAACATAATGCAAAAAAGACAGGTATCTGAAAAATTCTGTGAAAGCTGTGTTTCTTACGCTATCTGAGCTTCTATTCTTTATATCCTTTGAAATTGAAAAGCCAGAAATTTTGTTTGCTGGTTCTTCTAATGTACCAGCTGAGACCACCTCAACTCTCATTAATGTTTTCATTATTCTAAATATGTGTTTATATATGTTTACAAGTATGCTATATAATAGAAGCCCATGTGAAGCTGAACAAATTGCCTTATTGTTCATATCAGTTGCAAAACAAAATAATGCTAATAAGGTTTCAAGAACAGATAAAGGGAAAAAAAAAACTAAAAAACGACATGACCAGAGAAAAGTTACTTTCTTGCTTCCCTCTCCTGTCTAGGTGAAATGGTAGCTATTACCTCATACAATCAGTTACACAGAATTTGGAGAGACTCAGTTCAGCTAAATAGACAAATCACTTCCCTCCTGTAACCAACTTTCCTGTATAGACAATGAAACCTCCTCTGTGACATGTGAAAATGTATATGACTACTCATTAAAAAAGGTATTTTATGTCATACAGGGATGTTTTATGAAAATGGATTATGTTCAGATTTTATCAAAAGCCATAAAAAACCCCAACCTTTCCCCTGTACAGAGTAAGTTCAACAAAATAGAAGTTTTTTCAACCAATGCAGCATTTGTAAAAACATTAGTCATTAGACTGAGAAATTAAACTTCTTTCTACTGTATCATCATAAACTGGAATAGTCATGATCACTTTATGTGAAAACAATGATTACTACTATATTTCTTTATAAGAATTTCATACTGTTTAATTCGCATACATATATTAGTACACATTGATAACACTTCTTACAGTAAGATTAATCTCACCTGATTTCAATACCCTTGACAGGGTAACACACTCCTATTAGTCAAAGGAAAGAAAGAAACAGACACTGCCACAGGGTGCTAGAGATGGATGGATAAGAGGAGTAGGAAAAGCACCTTTGTAAGGTGGTTTGTCATACCTGCCCCTCTAAATTAGTAACAACATGTTGGATTCCAGTATTGAGACTTGAAATAACAGCTTCCGTACAACCAGTACAAAATGTGGCAGGACATTATCAAGTAGCACAACTTCCTGCTAAGGAGCAGTCATTTTTCTGCAAATGTGTTGATCACCTGTCTTTTCAAAATTGGAAATTCCAAAGTACTATACCCAGAAGGCTGAAATCACCATGCCTCAATATAAGCTGATTTCTGTTACACGCTTTGCCTTCATAATTAAAGCAGCACAAGCAGAAAATCCTCAATGTAGCACCAACCTACAAGTTTTATTCTTATAGGTGAAACATGCTGTTTATTATGATTATAAGGTACCAATAGTATGTGGGGGGAAAAAACATCTTCTTAAACATGGAGAAATTAATTGTAGAGTCTGTTTCAATATCTTAATGACCTCCTGTATCAATGGATAAACATGTAAAAGGACCATGTCACTCCTTCATCCAAAGCAGAACATATAAATTTCACCAAGCTGTGCTGGCAGCAGAAAGGGACACAGACAATCCTAAATCTAGCCCTGGAACACAAGTGTGCCAATCCTCCAGGCATGCCTGTCCTGAGGGAGCCTAAGGAACGTGAACAATGCACACCACACAGCCCATTGCACTCTCCCTGGAATGGACCAACTCCTCCCCAGGACGAAATGGGCAGAACAAACCTCCCCAGAGAAAGCTTCCTGCACAGTAATCATCTTCCCTAGTCCCTTCTGGCAATTTGTGCCAGTGAGTAACTACCAAGTCTCCTGTCATACACAAAGGCTGTTCAGCCTGCCCCGTCTGTCACTGTGTGCCAAGCAGACCACTGGAAGGGTCACTCTGTGGAACCTCCTCAGCACTGTAGTCACTGCTAGCAAAAGATGGTGTTAAATTTGAAAAATGAAATGAAAATAGCTGAGTGAGATGGATTGATACAAGTTTTTAATCACAGATTGCTTATAGCTAAGAATTTTCCTTTCCAGAGAAGCTCAGGGGCTCAGTGACTAGCTGTCACTCAGCTCAGCAGGCTGGATCTACAGCAAAGGCTGTTTGTTTCAAAGCACAGCCTGCATAAACCTGTTACCTGGTAATTTGTCATAATCAATTGCTTAGAGAATGCTAGAGTAGAGATGAACAAACCATTCACAGCAAATTATTCATCTAGTAAATTGTATCCTGTTCCAGTTCAAGAATTGCCA
The DNA here is from genome assembly GCA_026261815.1 of Monarcha castaneiventris obscurior. Classification (NCBI taxonomy): domain Eukaryota; kingdom Metazoa; phylum Chordata; class Aves; order Passeriformes; family Monarchidae; genus Monarcha; species Monarcha castaneiventris. Next base: position 19,530,783 of record JAMPIT010000258.1, on the reverse strand, counting down.
GGGAACAGTCTTCATACATACAGATGTTTGTGCCAGTGAAAATATTTTTTGGAAATCATTTGGATAAGCACCTCTTCCTATAAATCACCCAAGCATTCCCTGCTGCGAATCTCATATCCTTGACATTCATAAGGCAGTGCTGAGCATTTGGGCATATTTTCCACAAAAGGCAAATGAGGGCTGCAGCTGCAGATCTTTGGGACAAAGGTGCATCGCAGCCGGCTGTGCTGACACGCTCCCCACACCACTGATTCCCAGGGGGCCAACTCCTGCACCATGACAGTGTCTGTCACAACTGCACCCCACCAGCTCACACTCCAAAGGACTCAAGCATGCAAACTACCTTCCATAGACCATAAAGCCAAGTCCTGAAACTCACTCCCCCACCAAGAACAGAGACCACTGTATTGCCAGAACTAAAAGCAAAGCCTGTTTTCTAAGATGAGCTTTCCTCATTAATTCTCCAAACACATGATCATATACATGGACATCAACATGCAAGCAAATAAATTAACTATAAACTGACCCTAGAATTATAGAATAATAAGGTTATTTTTCCCACAGAAAAGAGACCATTTAGGTTATGCATAGATCATTATTATGAGGGTTTCTACAGTCACTTAATGGGAAACTGAGGAAAGACAGTTACCCAGCACAAATTCCAGCTGTGGAAATTATACAAAAATGACTGTTTTGTATAGGATGGCTTTTACCTGGCCCTAGAAAAGAGAGGTAGTATACTGATGCAGTAGCTGTGACCACAGATTCACTCAGGCGTGCAGGAATTTTCCCAAAACTGCGAACAGCTCATCCACCTGAATATTCTGGTATTATGATTAATTACCACTCTTATAATCTGTAGACTCCTGTAGACTTCTACTTGTTATTTATTTGTATTTAGCAAGCATTCCAAGATAACTTCTACACTCCTACATCTCTCTCTTTTTCCTCAGAAGCCTCTCACACATGTAACACATCTGGTGTCAGGCCATGAGGGTGATGAACACAAGGGATACATCCTTTCTTCAGCTCTCGTTAGAGTCAGGAGGGATTATGCATAAATGCAGAGTTTGACCCCAGATATCAAAACTCTGTTTCTTCCAACACCATCACTGGAGGAAATCCTTACTCTTAAAATACAAACCATATTTATTGATTGAATGCAAAGAGGAGTTGCACCAGCTTTTCATAAAAGCATCCAGCCTCTGAAAGACCAAGGATATTTGTCTCTGTCTTTGAAATCCAGACATGGAAGAAAATTCATATTTTCTTGAGAAGCAGAAATTTCTACTGTACTCATATGCTTCTTGCCAGCTGTGCATCAGCACAAGAGCCTGTGGAGTTTTTCTGTGTCTACTGCTTCAGAATATTCAATTAAAATAATTACATTGCAGAAACATTTCAACAGTCCAAGTGAAACAAAGCTTCCTCGGGATTTTGTTTCAAAAAGGGCAGAGTTTTCAACATAGCTCACTATAAATGAATACAATATTTAGATCGGCGACATTCTGGCCCCGCCTTTGCATCCACTGTACAGAAGTCCCATTTTCCCTAGAAACGGTGTGACTGATATACCATAGCAGCACAGAAAATATATGAAGACACATTAAAATGACAGCTAACAGGTCAGATTTGACATCTCGAAACATAATCTATTTTACTGTGCTTTTCGTACAGAAGTTTGAATTCCTATTTACACAGTTCTTATGGTGAACATGAATAGGAAGAACCTATTGGGACAGAAATACTCGTTTTCCCCTCACACAATATCAGCCACATGCATAAACCACTCCAGCTTATTTTTCTTTGCATTTTCTCTTCTTTTGTTAGTTCTAATCTTCTTGATCTTCATCTAAACCTGCCCCAACCCCTCTCATCATGCAGTATGTTTAATGAATGGCTGTTGAGATAGAACCCAAACCACACAGAGGATTTATAGTACAGCAAGTTTCATCTGGAGAAGGCGTAAATTTATTTTTCCAGTTATGTAAAATTTAGCTCTAGTGTGCCCATAAAACTGCCTACAAGCAATACTAATTGTATATCATGGATTGCTCTACAGAAATAATTTAAAACAGATTCAAGATAACTTTCTTCCCCTTTTATTTCTTTCAAAGAAAATATTTTGCTTCGTATCTGCCATGGTGAGAAATTAATTCCAACTAAATTCATCATTGTCCCCAGCAGGTTTAGATATCCACTTCTCCTTTCTGGATGACAGCCTCAAAGTGGTCAGCAGCACTTCCAACTCGTGAAAATCAGGCCTGACAATAATTGAGCATTCACACTGTCAAAGGTCCTTAAGCCTTTTGAGTTGAGCTCCAAGTCTGTGTCACACCATGCAAACAGGCCATTCATTTAGGCCTCCCTCCTCTTGGTAAATTTGGCTCACTGTCACCTTGAAGGACATCCCAGACTGATGGTGGCTCAGGCCTGTCCCTGTCAGTGCAGCACTGGGAGAGACAGGTGCCTTTTGGAGGCGAAGTGCACAGGAGGACTGCGGTAAATCATTACTGTGGCTCTGACAGCAGCTCATTCCTGAGGGAAGAGCACACACCCCCTGTCATTCCTGTAGCCACCACCCCCTCGGGGCTGCAAGGTAATTTACAGACACTAATTTAGACCATTTCCCACTCTGTCAGGAAAGAAAGCACATTTGTACGAATGTCATTGTTGAGGCTGAGCAGCTTGGATGCAGAAGTGTTCAGCTTAAGCCCAGCAGAGCTTCTTTGGCTCACCAGCAGTGGATGTGAGATTTCAGTTCTCAAGTCAGTGCATCACTCATTAGCTCATTTCTGCTGAGACAAATATGTGTGTCCAAAAGTTCAGTTCCCACAATCTGACACTGATTTTAAATGTTTTGCCTGTTTTGGCCTAATAAAGAGGCTTGTGTCCATTAGTAAGGTGGCTGGTCCATTCACAGCCATGATATGCCTGCCGTGGGTGACTGCCTCCAATAATTTCTGAGGGAAAATATGTCACTTTATATGGAGCTACTTTATTCCCTTTATGAACAAGGAATCCAAAGGGTGCTCCCATGGCAGGGCAGCGTCAGGGATGGGCATAACCTTGGACACAGAGCTCTGCCATGAGTCCAGCCATGCTCAGGAGGAGCAGTGGGTCCCTACCTAAACACATTCTAGGCTCCTACATCTCCGGACTAGCTCTCTTCACAGCACAAATCTCATCAAAGTATATTCAAAACCAGTTCTGTTCACCACGCCAAATGAGGGAGGAAAACATGAAAATTTTTATATGCTTTGACACTTATTTGGGAGCTGAAGTAGGACTTGGGAGATTCACAGGCCTCATCCTGGCCCTGTGCCCAGGAATGAATTACACTCTGAAAGACTGAACTGCACTCTTATGGCAAATGCTAAAATGCTGTTATTCAAATAGTAATGCAATATCATGATACAGAGCAGAAAAATGACACACAGCAGAGCTCCTAATCTGAAAGGCAACACAGTAAAATACAACATACTAAAAAAAAATTATCCCAATTGTGTTTCCCAATATATGCCTTAGCTTAATAACACTCATAGTTTTTCAACAGAATATACTAAATACCAGCTCAGTTGATTTTATTGGGATTTGCTGAATAATAATATGCATTACATGCCTAGGTAATGATGGAATTGGATATTTATGTACCATATAAAAATTGATACTTATGTCATTCAACTGACTCACAAAAATTTTTAAAAATCCTATAATTATGAGCACAGAACACTGCTTATTTGCCATATTAAATTAGAGCAAGAAAACACATTGCAATAGAAATATTTTATGCCACAGTGTAGGATGATACCTCTATTAAAGATAAAAATTAGGAATCTGTGTATACAGTGTATCAAATACACATGGATGAAAGAGCTACATAAATTTCAGTTTTGTGTTTTCCTTTCCAAACTGCACTTATAAAAATCACAAAACCAATTTTACAAAAAATATAGTCAGATGCAGGTGTAAATACAGATACATGACTGTACCTGGGTTGTACATGATATTTACAACCATGCCTGGAGAGAATATACAATGTCTGGGCAAGCAAGAGCTTACACACTGACTGAAGAAGTAACAGCCAGAAAACAATCCAATATGCAAGAAAACTACTCCCTTGTTAGCCAGACTTCCCAAAATGGAGATATTTCTTCTACCTGGAACAAAATTAGTCATGTCTTGCAGAGCCTGCGGCCAACCAGAGATATTGGGACAGCCACAGCCCCCAGTGTCTGAGCAGCTGCCACCACCCAGTGCAAACAGCAACATATTCAGCCTGTGGAAACTGTAAAGCCCTCACCAGATAGTCCTGAGAAATCCTAATGTTCCACATAATGGTCACCTGAATAATCAAAGGAACCTTTGCAATAAAGTCAAGCAAACTGTACAGTGTGACAGGCTTTGTAAGAAAATAATCTTAGTTTAAACCCCTTCTGTCTAAGTCGTTTGCCAAGCTTTAAGCCAATGTATAGCTAGTCCACTTGGTGGCACAGACTCATTAACATTTTGTCCATGATTGCCACCTGGCCACCCAGGAATTAGCAGAGAATGTTTGGGGAGATTTATTACAGAAATTCTGATAAACAAGCAGGTAATGACAGCAAGTCTAGAAACGCTAATTGGGGTTTTTTTACAACTTTTTTTCTAATTTGTATTCTTTTGGTATACCTTACTCATCTGCTACTAAATAGGGATTCCTCTGGCCTGCCAAATAACTCATTTAAAATAGCATACACTTGCATATATTGAAATAGAAATCAGCCCCACTGTCATGCATGTCATCCCATGTCATGGATATTGTTTTAAATGTCTGAATCCACCTATCAATATTAACAGCTAAATTATCTTTCACTGACACTACTGGGCCCACTCCTGTAAAATTTCAGATCCCTTTTACAAGGTGTTTCACTAAGTTACAGAAAAGGGCCTTTAGCATTTCAAGTAATGACTTGGATATCAGTTCAACAAATACTCTGTTTTTCTTCTACATAATGCTGTCTATTAACTTCAAAAGGGGCATTAAGAAACCATATCTGAAAATATTTTTATACCAATAAAAGCTGTAAAAGAACTGACTGAATTATTTGTGTACCCAGTGATGCTGAGAATGTGTGAATGGTCGGGAGTTTCACCTCCGTTTTGCTTCAGTCAATCCCAAACTATCAGACTCAACAAAGAACCAATACTGGAGTCAATTTTGGAGAAGTGTAATGGTGTGTGAAATAGGAAAGGTCAGATTAGGTAATGCATTATTCAGTATAGATTTAAATTGTGACTGTATAAATCTCTGACAGATTTAGATCTAAAGCATTTATCAGCACTTTTGGGTGCATTCTTCCATTCAGATTTATGAAGACTGAATAAACACACAGCAATGCTTCAAGAAACATAAAAAGGTCAACATTTAAAAATTGTCCCATCGATTTGGACTTTCCTGCACTTATGGAAATTACTGATCTAGAAAGTCATATGAAAGTTGCTATGAGTAACCCTTTGCAAGTTTTTGCTTTAAGAAATCAGATAATGCTAAACAATTATTACTTTGGGCTGTCTTTTGGCAATAGATATGATACCAGCATTTAACCAATTTTTAACAATTGCCATTAAACATAAAATCAAACTGGGAGTATATTGGATAAGTGATTTACCTGTAAAAGTTGTTGAATGATTTCTGGGTTTTTTGATGACTGTTACAGACTTGCCAGGAATCACGACTGTAATCACAAGCTTTTAAAGAGCACAGTTTAACATTTCATTTCAGTAGTAGCAAATCCAGTTAAAGAACTTCCCACTTTTCCTGTCTGTTTCCAACCCTCTGCTACTACTCCCATCCTATTTGAGCTGATACAACTGTGTGGTGCTGTGTAACTGATAAATGGAATCTAGAGTTAAGCAGAAAAAAAAAGGGGTGGGGGGAGTACAGGCACCTAGATAGATATTGCCACATAGACAAAACCAGCCATAAGTGTCTCACTCATGCAGTTTAAAAATGTGGCACTCATTGATTTGGTCTATAAATTAAGTTAAACAGAAAAGAAAGATTTTGGGTCATGATTACAGCCTTGAAATATAGATCCTTCCAGGCCTCTATCTTGACTATAGTAAAGTTAACATGGCACATGGAATTTAAATGTTAAAGCAAGAACCACAACAGTACGATGCAGCAAATGGACATTCTCTTTCTTGGAGATATTTAAGAAAACTACCTTCATAAAAAAAAAAAAAAAAAAAGAGTTACAATGGCTATGTAGGAGGAGATCGTGGTGAACTAATGATAGATTTGGCTGAGTAAACTTCTTTAGATAAGGAGAGAAGAGTTACAGGGATTGTCTGAACTCCACCAGTGCCCACACTAGTCCTGAGTGATTCTGCCCTGCCCAGGTGCCTATCCAACAGAAAAAGCAAATCTCAGGCAGGGGACTCACCTTGTCCCAGCGTAGCTTAGAGAAACCCAAACAGACTGAAAAAACACAAACCAGATAATCTTGGCAGGTATTAGCCACCAGATAGCCTGACCCTTACTTCTACACATTTACGACTGGCTTTTAAATCGCTGTGGTTTGTGCCTGGATGATACTTGCAAATAACAGCCATCTTTCCTAGCCAGCACCTTTTATTTTAAAAATAAACAAGAGTGAGTCAGAGGCCTCCGTATTTCTGCTTAATTTTATTATCAGAGAGAGAAACCCAATTATTTTAATTGTATTTTTTTTTTTGTTTTCATCCTTGAAGATGCAGTAGTAGTCCAACGAGAATATTTTCTTTCTCTACTCAGCTTCCAAGTCACTATATGAAGATGTTATGGACAGAAATATTTCTAAGAGAATGTATGAAGATACCAGCCTTGCCTTTCTGATTATTTCTGTGGTATCTGAGTTCTCTTCTTTCTAAAATAGCTATCACTTCTTCAGGAAATACTTTCTTGAATTAATGATCCAGGCCCATCCATCTAATTTCAGCAGAAAAGGCTGAAATAAACACCTTTCACACTATTTTACAAAATTACATGGACTATAATTTAGCAGATAACCATGAATTTATAGAAAACATCTATACAAAAAAATCACTTTATTAGACAATTTTCTGGCTCAGTAAACCATCTCCAAGAATCTCCAAACCTGTACTAAGTAATCAGTTGTTGCTGTGTCACTGACTCATCTGACAGACAGCTTTTACTGCATTAATATTCTAAAGATTCTTCCATTTTTTCAATTTTACAGAACCCATTCATCAGTATCACTTACAACAGTACTGCCTGAGATGCTATCCTAGTATTCAGCTACAATTTCCAGAGGTACTAAATAGCTTTTCTCACGTTAATAATTCATTATGGAAGCTGAAGTTGCCAGACTGTATCAGTCATGTTGTTCACAAGGCTGAGGCCTTTTGGGGGGAATAAATTGTCTACCAGCTTCACAGCTACCTTGTGGAAGCAAAAACCTATAGAAATGGTCAGTTTTCCAGTCTAATTTCTATCTGTGCTGCCACACCAGGGTGTAGCAGCTGTGCCAAACCTGTCCCTCCTGGAGAGTGGAAGACACTGTCAGGATCATGGCTGATGACAGCCACACACCTCATGGAGGGGGCTCAGACTGTGTGAGGAGAAGTGCCCAGTACATGCTGGTTACTTCACCCCTCCTTATCATTTTCCACTTGCAGTAAATTTCATTCTATTTTTACCCTTTTGGGACTATACCAAGCATAAATTCAGAGACTGTACTAAATGTAGTCAATAACATGAAGGAGAACAGGCAATTCAAAGCCTTAGAAGAAATAACCCCGTGTTTTATGTTTGTGAGTTTAGTATGCAGCTTCTAAAAAGGTCTACATTTAAATACAATAATACTTTGATGGGACTTGCTTTTTCTCCTTGAGAGCTGGATCTCTATTTTGTATACTTTAAACTATTTAAATGCTTATAAAATATCTTTGGGAAAGAAAATTCCCACTAGAACTTGCATATTAAGTTAAGCTTTTCTACTGAGAATATTATTAAATCCCAGTAAATCCTATTTCCATTCAGTCATCAGCAGCTCCATGCATAAATACATAGAAAGAATGCTGTAAGGGATTATGTTTGGGAAAGAACTATCAGCCAGCATTCTTGGCTTGCTCCTTACCAACAAAATAATGATGATTCTTAAAAAAAATAGTTTTAATTTCCCTAAATCAAGAAGTTACTGATAATACCATTTTAAATCACTTAAGTACCTTTAAGAACCTTAGAAAGATCAAACCATGAGAAAAACTCCTGGAGATAAGCACTTTTCTTGCTGTAACTTGTATAATGGCCAGGAATACAGAATAAGGGATTATACCAGATTTGCCCCCAAATACTCTGAACACTGAAAATTAAAGATGTCATTAAACGTATAGAAAGATGTATGAAAAAACTTTTATATTTATTTAATACAGTGTGAGCAACTCCAACAGGGAGAGAAACTTCTTCTGAAACACTTTTGACAGGGGAAGAAAGAAGATACAAGATATAAAATATTTCAATACCTTGTTCTGGAAAGAAAATATTGGGCATGGTGCTATTCTTTATTTTCTCAAAGGCTATCTCAGTATCCTTAGAAAATGTTCAATTCAGTAACCAATACTGAAACAGCATTTTCTTTTGAATAATGCGCTGGTGGTGGCTGCACAAGCAGCCTACTTTTGCTGCATGAGGAAAGACAAGCATATGGAGCCAAAGGTATTTCTTGTTTCCAAAGACCACAGGTTAAGAACTCTGTGGATGCACATTTAACCACTCTGCTGTAAGTCTTCAGCTTTCTGAAGAATTCCTTTAAGGCATTTTCTCTGCTGCTTTTCCCATGATTAAGTTTCATATTTTACATTTTTAATGTACCTTTGCAGCTTCATTTCAATAGCTGACATTAACAGCCTTTTCCTGTATTCCATAGCAATTCCAAATGCTCTTTGTGTATGGCCATAGTTAGATTCAAACAAACTGCCCCAGTTTCTTCAGACTGGCTAGCAACAAGTATTTCAGTTAATGTTTGGGGGATCTTTAGGGAGCTTTATGGCTGCCTCAATAAAACAGAAATGGTGCATTTTTGTGACACATGACTGAAAATGACAATACAAGAGAGCACATCATACCACCCAGGAACGCCATGTAAGTTAATAAATCAGATTATTCAAGCAGCATAAAAGCATCATACCTGAATCGAAGGCAATGTTATTTGTTTAGCCCAGATAACAATTCAATGTGTGTCATTGGAGTTAAAGCCCTGGAGGAAAGGGAGTTTTTGGCTCTAAAACACTAAGTGAGACATAAAAGATGTGTCAGGGTGTGCGTGACTTGAAGAGCAGTCCTCACCATCTTGTGTTTTCCTTAAAATATTCTAGAGGCACCTGGATTTAAGACCATTTCCTTCAGCAGTTTCCAAATTCATACTGTTGAAAAACAAAGGTGCAGCAACTGACAAGATGATTGGGTGACAAGATACTGTAAACTGTATAGTCTACAGACTATTTCAAAGTTCCATACCTTGTCCATCATTGATCATGAGGATAAATAAGACAAATAGATTAAATGTGCCCTCTAACATCAATTATATTCATAAAATGAAAAGTGCAGTGAAGGTTAGCTAACATTGAAGTCCATTCATTCTCTTCAGTGCATTGCAAAATCATCAGTTATGATTACTTTAACAGAGCTCATTTACCCTACAAGGTGGCTGGTTAAATGAAATAACTTTATCAAAATATATAGCTAAATTACAGCTGACTGAATCTAGATTTTATTTTCCAGTGCTTAAGCTCAGACAAATGTTTTTAATCCTCCCCTCCTAAAGCTGTGACATTTTTCTATTCTGACCTTTATACAGCATATGTGATGGATAGACACTGCTTTGACAACAAATACATAAATTCAAACTGTCACAGCAGGAGGAAAAAGCAATGTGTTAAGAGTAGTCAGAAAAAACTGCCAAGTTCTGTATCTGTTCTTTTCCCTTCTTTGAACTAGAAAAGTCTGTAGCTGAATGCACTTAAAATACCTTTCTTTGAAAGATGACATGGAAAATATTTTGAAAAATCAAAGTGTCATAATTTTTTTTCATCTTTGGAAAAACAAAAGGGAAACTTACAGTATCCATATGAGTAGATAGAGACACAAGCTGTATTCTTTTTTCCTCCAAGAAATACTAAATATGGTTGAAAAATAAGTGTTATTTAGCTACACAATATCTGGCAATAGACAATGTCTATTGTTCAAATTGCAAGGAGAAATATTTAGCAGTGTTTACTTTAATTCCTTTTTATTTATCTAGTAATTAATGTTGTATGTCAAACAAAAAAAAAACCAAAACCAAATAAAAAACCAAAACCAACCAAATAAAACCCCAATAGAAAAAATCCAGAATCAATGTTTACTGCAACAAAATCAATTTCTAATTAATGAGACCTTCCTGCCCTCTAGACTGCCAGAACTAATTTGGCTTTTTGCACCTGCATAGTGTCTCTCCTGCATTTCTGTGCTTTGATACAGAGGAGCAACAGAGTCTCAGGCAGTGCCAAATTCACTTCTGCAAAATAGCGAAGAGAAGAATGAGTATCTGCTTTAGCTATGGAACAAGGAGTGCTGTGCAATCACATCCTCATACAGCAAAGGGCACTGGGCAAGTCACCCTCTGTCCTTTCTTCCCTTATGAGCTCGCTCCAAAGGCTGATGTTTGTCCCAAAGCCGTGGTTTGTCCCAAACCCGTGGTTAGCCTCTCTAGGCACGGATTCCCCCCACACACTGAGGAGTAGAGCACATGTGTGGGGAGCATTACATCCTGGAATTCCCATGCCATTGCAAAGCGGAAAAGGATAAGAGGATGAAAAAAGAGAAAATAAATGCAAAAGGCAAAAGGGACCAGATAAATGAATGAAAAACAGACACCACACACGTGTGCCATTCCATTCCTCCTCCCAGAGATACTGCCTCTTGCTCCTCCTGCCACACACAGCTTTGTATCATCTCTCCACACACATTTCAGTAGATCAAGGAAGCCACTAAAAGACTCTTTGTTCCCTACTGCCCTGCAGCTAAACATTGGTTTGCAGTCACTAGAGAAGTTCTGTCAGCCTCTGTGCACATCTCTGGTTCTACATGATAAAAGCACTTTTTATAGATGGTGAAAGATTTAGTTATGCCTCATCAAACACAGTGGAGGTTTTGGTAGTCTCTGTGAAACGCAGCATATTGTTAAGCATAGATTAAAAATAAACACTTGGCAAAATTGAGAAATGGCTACCCATTTTCTAGGAATTTTAATTATATTTACATTTCACAGCTGTGGTTGTAGAGTATGTGTGCACTTACTAACATTTGGGATATACTACACAGATTATCTTTTGTCCACAGACACAGATCTGTGGAAATAGTCATAGTTTATTGTAATTATATATCACTTACAGATCTTTTCTTGCAGCAGACGAAAATTAATAAATTTTTATCTCATAAGTCAATGAAAATGCTTCCCCTGAGTGGACTGTAGCAAGAAAGTTGCACTGTTATTATTCTAATAAAATAAAACACTGAACACATGATTTTCTGATTCCCTTATTGAGAAAGGAGAATAGACTTCATTCTTACTGTCAATTTACCTGCTACATTTCACAGACTTATATTTCAAATTCACAGCATCTCAAATGTACATTTCAAATGTGTGTACATATGCTTATTGAGGCATAGACTGAAATTAATATCAGGGGTTTTTTTAAAAAGTAATTAATTAAGCATTACAAAAGCTTAATATTCATCCAGTCCACATTTGAAAGATAACAGAAAAAGAGTCTATGCCAAATTCACAAAAAATTCAATTCTCTTCCCTCCACAGAAGCATTTGGAATAAAACCAGAGAGATCAAAATAGTGTTTGAATATTCTTGGCTGATACCTATTGTCTATTTCCACAGGCATCTGAAGTGTTTCCAAAATTCAAAGCCATTAACAATACCTGCAAGTCTGTTGGCAGGCTCACAGGCTGGATATTTGATAGAAGATCTGCTGCATACCGTTGCACCACAGCAATTCCTTGAGAGCTCCTGCTTTGCCCTTCCAGGGAGCACTGTACATATAAGTTGCAATATCTGCATATCAGTAACAGCACAGTTTCAAGGGACACAAACCTCTGCTAACAGACACACTACTGGCCAAAAGCTCCCACCCTTGGAAGAGCAGAGATGCCTGAAGAGAAGTATTCCATTTGAAATCTCTTAAATCCCTCACTTAAGAACCAGATGGGTTTTTTCAGTTGCCAAACCTTATTTCTGAAAATCAGATGTTGTATATTGGAAGCCACAGTTACTTAGGTGTAATAACATATATAATATAATACAATATAATTAACATAGTTAAATTCTTACATAAAAGAATTTTCAGATATGTACAGAAACAGTACAGAACTGACTCCCTAAGCTGGCTTGGTCACCCCACAAAGAAATCAGATCCACGAACAACAGATGTGTAAAAACCATTGCTTTGGAATCTCTGGAAAAGCCCCTCCTGCTGCTGCACATACCTGTGCATACTCATGCTATTCTTCTCACTGTTCAAATCTAAAATCATGTGAAGCAATATCATTAATATTCCTACAATAGACATAAAAATTTTTGTAGATAAAAAATACCATACACAAATACTTTGAAATAACACTAAGAAGCAACATGCTAAATGAGTAGCTTACAAGCCTTCAAGAGTATCTCTCAAATAATAAATAATTCAACAGGGTAAATACAAGAGTCCAAGGAAAGTGCCAAAGTGTTTTATAACAATAACATAACTATTCCAAGAAAAAAACAGCCTGATTAGTCATTAATTTAAATAGTTAAGTAGCTTTTCCTTAGGAAAAAAATCTATTAGCATTAGGAACGTAAAGAACTCTTAAGGGTGAGGGATGTCTGCAGTCACACTGCTAGCAAAGAACAGAAACCTCTACTTAGGGCTTTGTCAATTTTTCCCATTTGTGCCTCAACTATGCATATATGCCAACAGTAATTATTTCAGCAACATCCAGTGTCTCGTGTGCACCTGATATAACACCAAATACCCATTCTCATTCTTAGTCAATGTTTATTCGTTTCCTCTCCATTTGCATAGTTGAATGAAATGTTAGTTCTAAGCATAACAAGAACTGTTCCAAACCTCCAGACAAAAATGTTGCCTTAAGTACAAAGTAAAGGAGAATCTTTAACAAGGCATTTCAGAGACATCTCCAGTGTATTGCCCAGGAAACTACTGCTTCTTAGATCTTCTCATTTACCACATACCCAGCTACCTGCATTTCACTGCTCCTGTTCTTTGTTCATCACACAGGTACTGAGATTTAAGAGACCAAACTGATTCTGAGCTTGTAAGGACAGTTCCACTCATTAGACTACAAGCATATCAGCATAGGCTCCTTCAGGGTGTAGGAGAAGCACAGATGTGCTTCTCTAATATTCCATTCAGTTGTCCAAGTCTGGAAAATCACAGGCTGCCAATGAGTAAGAAAATAATTAGAACAATAAATCCAAGGTCAAGTCAAAGAAAGGGATATAATCCATCTTGCAACATACATCGTTTCTTGGATTGGTGACATATATTTAAAAATATGTGTCTAGAGCAAATAAGAACTCTAAATTTTGATATGTGCACCATAGTGATCAAGTGTGACACAATTAAAGTCTGTCCAACTACTGACATTTCACAGAGTCAATGAGAATAATTTAAAAGTAAAATTTTTAACAATGTTTTCAAATATCTACTGAAGGCAGCCTCCCTTGACATTTCCTTGTAGACAAATTTTAAATTATTAAAGCTATTAATATCAGCCAACCGTACTACCAAGACAATTCAGCTCTGTCTGAAGTGAATTGGACATGTACTCCTCATTGTCAGCACGAGCTGGGAGGCACTGTGCTGGAAGCAGCCTTTGGTATAGTACATCTCATTTATATCAGACAGCATTGCTGGAAAACCTTTCCTCTGTTGGACTTTGTGCCTTTAGGACAAGCATAACAGGTAATGAAAAAATATTCCTGGCCCTAGACTCCATGCATACAGGGTAATTCAAAGTGGTAAAACACTGCCAAATCTGAATGCAGCCAGATAGCAACTCATTAAAGCAAGACAGTTTTAGTCAGTTCTGCCTAGAGCTATTGCACCTTTTTAAGTACCTAACCAAAATGATTAACCTAGAGATGTGGCAGTCCTGAACTCTGCAGCTATATGAGCTCATCTAATCCCTCAGGATAACAACTTCAGGGAGCTCTAATCTCAACTTTGGTGCTGCAGTTCCTTGCCTGGAGATAGCTGCAGTTAACTGATCCCCATCTGCACCAGTACAAGGTTCAGGGCACTCATGTACATCACATGTCTGCTCGTGGCTGTGTTTTGGGGACAGGCCCCTTGAAAGGTATTGTGGAACAATTTAATACACCAAGAAACTGTGATAGTGAGAATTGTTCACATTCAACTCAGGACACTATATATTTTGCTATTCATTAAAGGAATATTATCAGAGAATAAAAGGAAAATAAACATACTGGCACAGTTCAAAGTTTGCCTGAACTATCACCCCCAAACTGTATGACTCTGCTTGCCATTCCCCTGATCCCAGAACTAGTTTAGACACACAGTACCCCATGCTTGTTGTGCCCAAGGAACAAAATGTCTCTAATGAAGACAGGATCGTTTAAATGCCTCAGCTCGAACCCTATTTGCATTGTGAAATGCTTCTATTCTTGGGGGGCGGGAAAAAAAGGTCTGGAATAAATACAATATAGTGCAATAAATGTGAAGATAAAGTACTATTTTCAATCTACTGTGAAAATACAGGATAGTGATGGTAGTTGTTCTGAAAGAAGACAGTTTATAGTGTTATTCTACAGCTGAAAAAAAATTAAAACTTCCCTGCTCTGAAAAAAAAAAATTAATCAACTGTACTAAAGTGCATGTTGATACAAGTCACATAGAAGTAGAGGTGTTAGACAAATAAAAGAACCAAATCTTACAAATCCCAAAGTTCTGGGAATTCTCCACATGGGCTGTAATGCTGTATCTAATTTGCAGCATCCCATTCATGGAAGATGAGAAACAACAGGACAAAGTCCAGATCACCTCATCTGAGCTCTAAAAAATCTGCCTACTTCTTGAAAGAGTTTGGTTTCTTTATTATACAGGAGAAATAAACTTGGGGAGTCACACAGTGATAGGTGATTATGAGACTGCAATGAAGAAGACAGAAGTAAACTGTGCTCCATGTCCATTGTGGGAAGGACAAGTAGCAACCTCAAACATCAAAAGGACATTCAGGTTATAGAAAATATTCTCACTAAACAGACAAGCTGCTTCAAAACTCTCAACCCTCATCTACTTTTGTGTTAGTTGAATAAGTTAAATGAGTGGCCAACTCTTGTATATTTTGAAATGAATGAGTTAATTTAAAAAAATTATTAGGCATGAAAAAGGTACCTTAGTTCACTACAGAGAGCAGAAATCAACTTCTGTAGTTTTAGGATCTTGCCCCTTAAGAAGATTCAATGCTGATATAGCCATTTTCCAGTTGAGAAAATGTAAAAAGAGAGTAAAAAATATTTTAGTGAGTTCATAATCTCCACAGCAGAAATTAATTTTACCAGCAGTAGTTGCAGAATATATATATATATTCATTTTTTTTTTAGCCAGTAGCATATCAAGAGGGATTCTGCAGTGCTTGGAACAAATATATTCATTTTTTTCTAAAAATAGAGCCACATCTGTATTTTGAAATATGCGAAAGGCAATTACTATACTGTTTAATAGATTTCATTTGGATTACGGTACTTCTTCCATACACCTCCTTTTTCTGATACTAAAAAAAAAATAAAATATCAGAACCTTCATGAGACAGCAAGTGTTAAGCTGACAATTTATGTTTTTGAAGGCCAATAACCCTATATTGGTGGTGTGGTTTTTCCCTTTATGGTTCATCTTACATAAAATCCAATTTTATTCAGTTTCCTTAAGTGCCCAAAAGCAATATCCTGGTAAGAACATTGTAGAAAGCAGTAATTGAGTGAATCAACTATGAATCCTAGCCCTATACTCACCTAGAAAATACAGGGCATTACAGAATAATTGTCTTCCACTTTGCAGTTACTCCAAGAGCAATATTTTACAGATAAATGTAAAAATACAGGGTGAAAAAACCACCTTTATTTTTCAGCATTACTTGAAGAAGAGCTCAAACCATGGTCTGTGAGCTTTTATCAATTTTGGCCCCAATTTTGTACATTTTCTAGCAGACAGTTTCAAATCAAATCAGGCTGGAGGTTTGTACCTGGGCTATCAGTTCAAAACTGATGGGATTTTTGTTACAAAAGGTTTTCAATTACTTATCTTTCTGAATTTATAAGGAGAAAAACTCCTCCATCGTGGGAGTAGATTTAGATGCACGTTGCCAACAGTACTTCAATTTGATTTCTTTTTAAAAATATGTATTTTATTTTGAAAGTACAAAGAATTTTTGGATAATAAATCAACTAATGCTAAGGTAGGAGGTTCTCAAAAAGCTAGTAACAAATGACAGCTAAATATGAACATTAACAATTTATTACAGAATATTTCACAGCTAAATATTTGATCAAGCACTCAAAAAAATCAGCAGCATGCTGAAATATTGTGACTGTGTAATGCAAGTTGATAAGTGAAGCAATGGTTTTCCATATATACCTGTATTATTCTATTTGGGTTCAATTAAAATAGATTGAGCTGCTTGTATTTCTGTATTTAATCCACTGTTGCAATTCACTAAGCAGACATGTTGGTAAAATCAAGGCAAAATTGGATTCTGACCCATCCTTTCCTCCTAAAAGTTCCAAGGCCTTGGTGCTGTGGCAGCTGCTGAGGCAGCGGCTGGTTCTGAAGGGGAGGTGAATGGAAGCAATATCTAGGAATGCCCATGGGGCTGCCCCCTGAGGCAGCTGGCAGCAGATCAGTGCCCTCTACATTTTCTAACTGATCAGGTTAGCTGGCTCTTGTCACTCCATGACAATGTGCCCACCCACAAAGATTGCTGGGAGAAGAGGAACTGTGCTCCGGATTGGCACCACACTGAGGCTCCACGCCACAACTCTGCACAGGCCTTACACTCACAAAACTTCTGAAAGTACAGCATTCAGAGCAATTGCAGATGTGAGAGTTCAAACAAATAACTCCTACAAAGCTCTGCAACACTGGGGTTGCAGTTTTATGCTTGATCCTCCACCCCAGTTATCATTTTCTCACACCACCTTCAGGTTATGCTGCTCTGTACTGGTATTTTACTGGTGAATAAGTGCTGGTTCTGTATTACATACAGGGATTACAAAGAGCACATTTGAATGCTAAAAAAGCACAAGAGAACAAATGCTTGCAGGTGCTCTGTAAGCAAAGAAAACTTCTCTTAGGTTCAGATTTACATCTTCTGGATATCTTGATAATTACTGCTGAAGACCTACACCTAATCAAATTTCAAATTAACATTTGCTTCTGTCTGCTTATACGTAACAAAGCCTCCCAAATAACAAGTGTTTTGAACTGAAGGTTAGATATTAAAATTCTTGTAGGGATTTTGTTCCCTCTGCCACCACTCTTTGCCTGTAAAATAGGACAATAATCATTACCACTTACACATTTTTGTAAAACTTAGACTGTGTCTGAAATTATGAGTTTACAGAGTTTTACTGGACAGGCTTCTTAATTTTGAGAACATAAACACTGCATCTTCAACATTTCTTCAGGAAACATCACCTCTCATCAATTTCAGTATAGTATTGCTGTACACTGATTATACTTGTTTATTTATTCTGGCAAAGACAGGGACAAGGTTTTTCATTTAGAAGAGATATCCTTCTGAAAAAAAGATTTTAATGAATATTGCTAAAATATGTCTAACCATTCCCTTGAATTCAGGCAATAAAGGAAAAAACTGTTTACTGTATTAAGCATTTCATTAAGTCTTCAGTGTACTTTTGCCTGCTTCTTTAACCAACAGATTAAGGATACATGGGGCCAATCTATTCAATTTATTTAAGCTTGAGATCCTTGTCATTCAAAATTATTTGAATTTCTATAGTTATATATCATTTATCCAGTTTATATATAGACTGTAGACTATCTTCTTACTGAGGTGCAATTTTGCTACTGTGTGTTAGAAATAATTAGCGCTGCAATAATGTTACAGCAACACACACGTACCTGACACTAATGGATTTGTTTTCACTGCTTTTGGGTATCTCTCTACATGATCTGACAGCTTTATTCTTCAACTGAATCCAGACTGAGAGTCAGTTCTAGTACCAAGTACACAATTCATTTATTTCTAATGAGGTGTTTAATCAAAATATATTTGATATCTTAGGTGTGGAAAGTAGTACTGAATATAATGAAAGCACAGGATCGATGAGGCAGAAAATATGCTTGCTCTCCCTCCTGAAATGTTTAGGAAGCAATAGTGTCAGACCACAAAAAGACACCCCTAAATTGCAATCCCAACCCTAGAACTTTAAAATGTCATTTAGATAAATAATAAATTAAATGATACCACAAATAAACTGAAGTGCTAGCCAGGTTGTGTTACACACCCAAAAAAATTTTGAATCCAAGAATCGGAGGATGTTGTAAGAACTTCAGAACTGCAGAAGCAACACAGACAAACTCCAAGATGTTAGAGCTGTGCTTGTTGTCGTAGGAAAATATTTTCTGAGTTAGTATTATACTGGCATTACATTCTGCATACTTATCTCCAAGGCCAAAGAATTCTCCATAACAGAGAAAGGTTCTCTATTTCTAAGGTAACAATGCCTCCCTTTGCAACGGAGTGACCTGACAGGAGAGCACGAGGCTGTGCCAGACCTGTGTGCACAGCAGCTGGGAGGAGGCAGCTGGCAGCAGCTGGACCAGGAGGAGATGCCTTAAGAGTTATCTGGGCTACCTGCTTATCCTTGCAGGCAGGATAAGAATTGGCAGATAAGTAGTGGGAGGGCACAATGCTACTGTCTAGATCTTCTCTATTTTAATTTTGTCCAAGCTAAAAGGAAGAAAGCATGAAGGAAGCACAAAACATCCACTGCAGTCTACAGATTATATTTCAGTTCAGCCTTAATGCACAAGTGGTGAAAGGAAAGGAGCAGGTTGCAATGGGATTTTTACAAAGGCACATCTCAGACAAGAAACTGAGAATAAGAAGAAGGGTGAGAAACTCCTAATTCTGCACTTGGTTAAGTACACAACACCATATCTACACATTTGCTAAAAGGAGTTACAGAATTTACAACACTGCCCTTTGGCCTTTGAGGTTCCTCCCAGCACAGCAGCTAGAGATATCAGCAGGTGAAAGAGTCAGATTCTGTATTCCCCAGACACTGACTGTTGCAGCTACCTTTAACTTCAGCAACATTTGCCTGTTAACAATACTTCTCAATCAAATGCTGCAAAAAGGCTCTAAGGTATGATTTTAAATGCTCTACAATATGCCCCCAGAGTTCTTAATTTATTGTCCTTCATAACACAATTTTTATAGCTAATCAAATAATGTTAATGAGTTTACTTATTAAATGGTGTAAAAATTTTATAAAAGAAGATGGTATGTTAGACTTTGCTATAAATTATATCAAAGAAAAATTGATTCAGTTCTTCAGCATAATATTCTGTGAATACTGTTTCCATTATATCTGGTCAAAAAGCTGCCTGGGAGTGCCTGGTCGGGCCAATGTCTCATTCCAGGCAAAGGAAGATGAAAGTATATCTCACCTCTTAAACACACAATTTTTTGCAAGCTCTGCAGCTTTTTCTTTCCCTGGATGCCCTGCACAATTGGAGGGAATGAAGACACCCAAGACTAATTGCTTGTTCAATAGTTAATTGTCCATGAACATTACAGGCACAGAAATGGATGGAAAGGCAGGTGCAACTTGACATGACTAACAGCAGGCTAATGTTGATAAAAATACTTGTTTACAAGCAAATTTTAAAAGTCGAAAAAACACTTCCACACATCAGCAGAAACACATAAATAATGTGTTTCTAATGTCACATTTGACACTCTTCAGAATAATACAAAGATTGCAAAATTTTAAAATGTGCTTACAAATATGATGCTGGCAAAAAGAGAAACCGCTTGGTATGAAAATTCTGCAAGACATTTTTAGCTACAATGTTGTAAAAACAGATGGAAATAGGGGTTGCAGATACGATCAGACATGTTGTCTATTGGCTTTTTCTCTCCTTTCACTAGTTCTCTTTGCTGAAACAGAAAATCACCCAGAAACCCTCAAGCTAAATGGCATAGCCTGCCCAAAAATAATAGGGCCATAACACGACTCAGTCAGCTCTCCTCTGTTACTAAATCTTGCTCAAGTATCTTGCCTGCTGAAGTCACAAGCAAAACTAAAATTGTACTTTATTACAAATACATCTAAGGGATAAGACATGTCTTATAGCTCAGAAAATCCTTAGCAACTCCATCTACTCCAGTGCAGATGCCCAAAGTGAAAGAAATTCTGATATGCTGAGCTCATTCAAAGACATGTCCAAACCTCAGACTATTGAAAACCAAAGTCTTGGGTTGATGCTCTAGACAAGATCAGAAAGCAAAAATGAACTGCCATTTGCGCAGCAAAGGAAAACAGTCTCATCCCCTCTTTGATGTTTGCAACTGTGCACACAACCTGAACAACTGAGGCCAGAGTTTTATCCCCTCAAGCACAGAATCTGAACTGCAAACACAAAAACTAGGTTGGGCCCATCTTTATCTTACAGTAAGGGTGACCATGATAATAGATCCATTTTCCAACTCTCCAACATATTCCAGTCATACAGAGACCTTGGAGTATTTTGGTTTGAACAACGGATTTGAGGGTGATTTTATATTTTATTTTTATAGGGAATTTTACAGTTTCTGGAATAGATTCACTATGATCAAGCCCAAAAGATTCAAATTACTGTATTTTTAAAAAGGTTATGCCCAGAGATTGGGAAAAGGGGATTTTTGACCTAACCAAAAGCCTGCCAGGGACACACTGAACATACTTATTCTCTGATGTAAATTAGAACAGCTTCAAAGCTATTCTAAATTCCACTTTGTCTGCAAAAGTCAGGGAAATTATGCCTGCCAAAGGCTGCTACAATCCAGTATACTCCAAGGAAGAAGAATAGAGCAGACAGCGAACCTGCTACCTTTTTTTCTGCATAGAGATTTATTTTACCAATAGGCAACCTTAGCTGTCCAATGAGACCAATTGTTGACGCTCATTTTTAACACAATGAATGCATATAATTTAGCAGTACTGGACATGAAAATTTGTTTTTGAAAAACAGCATGATAAAGGGCTATATGGTGAGTGCTTTCTTACACTGATCTGTAGAACACAGTTGTTTAAAAGATGCCATATCACGGTGAAAAGGAATAACTTCACCCCAGAGGCAGCTGCAGCAATTTCTTTATGAAAACCCTGACTGGGATTTGTGATTATGGGGAATAGCCCACAGCTCATTTCAGACTCTTGAAGAGACACTGCAATAAGCCAGAAGAAATGTTTCAAAAACATTCCCAGGTGGAAAAGCACCTGCACAGAGATTACCACTAACATTTGGTAATACAGGTTTGGACTGCTTTCACAGTGTTTTCTACCAGCTCCAGAAATTAAGATTTCTCTTGGTAATCCTTTGTAGAGGATTACATAATATTTTCTAAAGACTGCAGCCTATGCTTCTTCTAGGTTACCCCTGGTCTACCAATACAAAAGTAGTGACTGAGTAATAATAGAGTACAGCTCTCAGGGATTCTGCCTGGGCTAAATTCCCACATTAGGGATTACATTTCAAAGCCATGAAGAAGGATCTAGGAGCTTCATCATTCTCAGTTTCTCATAGGACCCAGTATAGCCTCAAGGAAGCTCATGAGGATAAGCCTCCAAGAGATGAATTGTGAGCACTATCAGATCTATTGTTCTTTCTTAACTCAGGTAGGAAATACCCATTTCCACGATCAGTCCACTTCCCTTCATCATGCCTACCACAGAATTGCAGCATTTCTAATCACAGTCAATGGGGAAAAAGCTCAAGTTCATAAAAACATGCCAAGCTTGAGTATTTCTACAGAAAATTGTTTTTCTTTCCAAAATGCGATTTTTGAAGTGTCCAAACAGCACTTTCTGTAAAATATGCCCAAGCATTACTTGCCACACCTCAGATGGATAATCCTAAATGAAAATAAAAAACACGAGGCACAAAGAAGCAGGCTGAATCCTGAAGCAACCAGAAAGCTCAAGCTGAAGGCTCGTGAATATTCGTTCTGGACCCAAGTCTCATCATCTTACTCATGTTGAGCAGTCTCTTATTCCTCATATTACTGTACTGAATTGGAAGTATTTGTACAGTTCAAACAAATGGTTTCTATCCCCACATACCTGTTACTTCGCCTGGGACATACATTGTTGCTAGGAACTTAGGAAAATATTTTTGGCCAGGCTTTTTTGCCATTAAAAAATACAATCTATTGTATCATTGGGGTTTAACATCATACCTTGATATGAAGCCTAACTGCTGAGAAAAGGCTGTGTTGGAGCTGCTACTACTGGGTGTGACTGTCCAGATGTATTTCCTTCTGGAAAATTAAAGCCTTCAAAAGTTATCACCATTGTTTTGGCAGTTTGCTGAAATTCTAAGCACCGGATGTCACAAAACACTTACTGCTTATTGTCAAACTACACTCAGTAGCAGAACACAGACCACTGTCCATCTTCAGCACAGATTTTTCATTAGGAAGGAAGAAGGAAAGCCTAGTGGTTGTCTTTGCCTTCAGGACCATGGCACGAGCTAAACTCAAGGGACTGCTGTACGTCCTGTGAAATGTTGTCTGTTGTGCTAGTCAGGAAAACAGAGTTGCCATCACATCCTCCCTTCCCCCCACTCCTCAGAATCACATTGTCTCCTACATGCTCTTTGACTTTTATTTCTCCTGGTGATTATCTCCTGGTGTTTCTAACTTCCTTTTGTAATAACAATGAAGAAATAATGCAGCTGCCTTGGGGAAGACAGGGCAGAATGGCAATCAGAGAGAGCAAGATGCTCAACCACTCCATAACTTCCTCATTTTTATCTGCATTGTGCCATTACCTCATGCTATGTATAGCTTCCCATGATGTAAAGCTATGCAGAAAGCAGGCACGTAATTACTTCTGATAGATTATATTTACATGATTTCTGTCTCAAATAATAAATTAGGAAAGGTTTTGCAAAGGTCACTTTGTTAATGCAGTGACACAGGACAAGCTGCCGCCCCGTATTAATGCAGAGTGGAACCACAGCTAATGAAATTTGCAGTTCCTGGGTGGAGGGATCACCCAGCAAGCTCTCATATTTCTATGCACCACGTGTTTCTGCCAATAGCACCAACCGATACCTCACCACGGATCAACTCAAACATCTAAGGAAGAGATCTGGCAAAGAGAACAAAAATCACTAGTGACTCTTCAAAAAAGACTTCTTTTTAAAAAATGGTCTCTAAAAATTCTGATGGAAAGTACCACATGATGGCATTTCATTTTTCATGTGTTAACCATTAAGAAGCATCCAGATTTAAACTGGAAAATTTGGCCAAAGTTGTGGGTAAAGAGAATCTAAGAAATGGGTGCTACTTTATGAATCTGAACTTCAATCCTTAATGAAAATCTCAAAAACTAAACTTTGAAAAGATGTATCTTTACTTTCAGGAACCACCACTTGAAAAAATTTCCTGAGTTGTTTTTAAAACATATTCCTTAGTTGCTTTACTTGGAGAAAATGGTTCATTTTCTCTGAAGTCTTCAAAAATAACAGCTTAAGCTGCTCTGCAAAAAGTACCCAGTTAGCCAAATCTTAGAGTTTAACACTCATTATAGACATAAATTTTTAAAAAAAATTAGAAATTTTAAAAATTCATATAAAATCTCAGTGGAAATTTTTGCTTCCAGGTAGATCAACTGACAATGCTTACAAATGTGTGCTAATAAGAATTATATCAGAGGAGGTTATTTTATGTTGAATAATGTCCATGACAATTCTAACATCTTCAGGCAGATAATTTAAAGAGATTTTATTCAAAATAGTATATTGATGCACTGCTGAGACAGAAATTTTAATCCACAGAACTCAGGGAACTTCATAACCCAAGGCTTGTTCCCATAGCAACTGCAATTACATAGCTTCACTTATGCATTACTGCCTTTTCTTACAAGCTGTCAGAACAGAGCCCGGCAGTCTAAAACTCTACCAGGACACTGATTTTACTACATTTGTACATCTGATCTACAGGTGCTACTATATTCTGAACTTTTATTTTTACACTCTGTTCTGAGTTGCGTTTTGTCTTGAAAGTCAGCAATATTAGCACAAATCCAGACTGAAACAGCAAAACCACAGCAGCTTGAATCTCACTGTAATACACAACCCAGTGCAGCACATAAAGCTTGTCACATGTTTTTTATAACAGCAAGGTGTTGCTACCTCATGACAGAAAACACCCCCTCCCCCCCCTTTTTTTAAATTTTTGTTAATACCTATTATTTCAAGAGTTGCTATTCTGGAAACATTAAATTTCTCAGAATCAAGCTAGACAAGGAAGAGAATGTACCTCTGTCAGTAAAGGAAATTCTTAATAACAGGATGAACCAAACTCTAGAGGAATGAAAATGTTTGACTTTAAGCTCTCAAAAACCCCTGTCCTCTGCATTACAAATTACTATAAAAACCTCAGCTAAATATGTTGGGATTACCTTTTTTTTCCCCTAAATTTATTCTGAGATAGTACATTTCCCTTTGAATTTAAGAATGAGTGAAATAAATCCTCACACAATTGAACCATTCTCCCTTTGGTTTGGTTAGACAATATAAATTTAGCCAATCGTTTGGTTCAGGGCAAAGAACAGTTGCAGCTGCTGAGGTCTTATTTAACATAAAAAACACACACAAAAATAAGAAAATTAAGAGAAGATATTAGGAGCCACCTAAGATCTTGAGAAATAGCATTTAAGCATAGCTGTTATGCTAGAGTTAGTATTTTGGCTTACTGAGTTAAAAAGCAGTGTAGCACACTCATATGAGTTTTCAAGGCACCTGAAGGTACACGGCTCCCACTGAAACAGAACACATCAGAAATCTGAAGGTCTCTGAAAATCTGGGTTTATTGATTTTAAGTGTGGTCAGTGGTGCTCATATACTGCCAGGAGCCCTGTCAGAAGGATGTTTGGTGCAGTAAAATTGAGCTTATTATTATTCTGAAAGATGTGGAAATGTACCAAGTATTTTGGACAATAGCAAACTGGTAGAACTTTGGCTATTATATCTAGAAATTGCAAACTTCAACTAAGAGGAATTTAAGGTTTAGCCACTTTCAGAGTAAATGGAACAAATATTCTCCACTTTCTTGTCAGAGGCAGAAGCTATTCATCTCCAAATCCAAGATATTTACAATGCAAAGCTATGCTAGGAACTGTGTCATCAATGATCCACCTTAAAATAAAACAAATTCCAAACAGAGCATGCTGATGACTATGGCATAAAGAGCATTTTGTTCGATGACCATTGCTCTTTACACAAAAACTAAAAATCTGAATTAAATTTGAGCTCATCTATGTACTTCAGATCTGATATCGACCAAGAAAAAGAAAATTGTAATGACTTATTTTACTAGGCTACTGTGTACAGGAGCTCACCAGTGTTTAGAGGTCTCAGGAAGGCTGTTCAGAGCCCTGAGTAATTCAGGTTCTGCAGACTGCTCTGGCCAGCACTACTCTCATGCATCCTGCAGTGCAGTTCTGAGAGCCTCACCTCTGCACTGGGCACTCAGGGAACATCCCCAGGGTATCCCTCGATCACACCTCTGCAGAAGGCTTTTCCAGACCTCACCTAACCTCCATTGAGGTCAAACACTGCCTAAAAAAAGCAGGCAGGATACAGTTTCAGGTGGGTTTCCTTTTTCGAGGGGGGGGAAGGGTTGGGGGGTTGCCTTTTTGTTGCTGCTGGTTTGGTTTTAGGTGAGCTTTTGGGGTTGCAGGTTGGTTGGTTGGGGTTTGGGGGGTTTTGTGTGATCAGTTCCTTTTATTTAATAGTATTAAAAAGGATTTTAAGTCTAATAGGTTATCTTTTCAAGGAAAAGAGTGAAAAAATATCAAGTTATCACTAAGCTATATGAAATATTTTGCTGTCTTGTAATTTTCCAGCTACTTGCTCATCACAGAAATACCCACTCTCCCTTTCTCAGTTCCTTTCTTTGTGCATATGTCAAATGCTGGCATGCAGGCTGCCCAAAGGGAATAGAATATCATCTCCAGGAAGTTGTTAACATAAGGCTGTGCATGTACCATGCCGTTATTATGACAGTTTGCTCTAAAGCAGAAGAGACAAGCAGAACAGGGGAAAAGTGCACAGCTCCTGTTTCTACCACATATGTATCCTGTTCATTGCTTAATACTAACCCTACTGGGCTCTCACAGGCTAGTGCAAAGCACAGAGCACTTCAACTCCATTTGCTGTAGCTGGGTTTGCCCATTTTCATTACTGAGTTAACAACAATCTTCTCCAAAGCCTCCTGAATTGCTAACTTCAGTCAAAATACACCACAGAAGTACCTTGTGTGACAGGAATCTCACAACTCTTCCCCATCTCTGAACTGTGGGATCATTTGGGTATGAATTGCAGAGATTTCCCATATTGCACAAACAGCAACCTACAGCAAGGACCCATACACTTGATATTGCTTGAAGTGGCCAATCTGGATCAAACTCAATTAGCAAACTTGCTTCAGATATGTTATTTCTCCTCAATTCTTCTGTCTCATTATATTCCCATCTCATGGAACTAGCCTGGAAATACTTGAAGACACATGACTTGCATAAATATCTTAAATAAAATATTAATGAATTATTGTTTCCATTAGCTTCTTGAGTATTTTCCCCAGAGTGAACATCACAGCCTTGAAATATTCAAGAATTATTCCTGCTCTCATATTGCCAGTTCCTATCAGAGCTATCCTCTACTCCTTTCCCAACACTAAAGCAATCTCATTAGCCTCTGGTATTCCCTGCCCTCTTTCTCTAATAGGCCCCAAAGAGATCTTTTTAATTTCCTTTCTACCTCTTGTATAATTAAACCAGAGAACCCCATCTTCCATTCTGTGATTTAATGAAATGGAGAATGGTAAAGCACAGTATTTCTCTCCTATCAATACTCACATTTACCTTCTACATTTTGGTATTGATAGAGCTTTTAAAACTGAGTTGATACATAAATTTGACCTGGTTGGGTCAATACGGCATGCCTGGCTACCATTTGGCAATTTGCTAAGAAATAGCATTTTGTATCTTTCATAAATAACTTAAATGCAAGGATTTCCCTGGTTTTGGACAGAGTGCCTAGACAGAAGAGAGAAGAGCAGAGTTAGTCTCAAAGGGAGCCAGAAAGCCCCTTGCACCCTCATCAGGATACCTGTCCTAGGTGCCAAAGGACAAGTCCTATCCCTACAGGAAGGCAGGCAGCTCAAGGAGCAGGCAGTCCCTTTGCAGGTCCCTACCCCTCACGTAGCATTTATTTTGGAATAACCCTCTCTCTCTCTTTTTTGCCCTTGGCAGGAATGCTTCTGCTATGTTCAGAAAGAAAATCAAGGATAATAGCTAGATCTGAGTGTATTTTGCTTAAAGAGTCTTCCAGCTAGCTCACACATAAATCAAACCAGTTCCAAAAAAAGATAAGTTAGACATTTCAAAGGGGCTGAGTTTAAAACATCATATAATATAATTGGTTTTTTGGTTTGTTACTTCAGTCATAATATAAAGATAGAAGTCAAATACCAGAAACCAAGTACAGTCAGGTGCCAAAAGGGATCTCATCAAAGAAAATACATCAGACTGGTAATTTAACTCACTTCCTTCTTTTTTACTTTTTAAATCTTATAGATTGTCAATAGACCATAATATTCACACATTCTACAGAAAGGAAAAAAATAAAACTATGCAACAACCTGAGAACAGTGTCTGGTGTGATGAAGAAACCACAGGAACAGACTGAGCCAAATGCTGACAGATGTTCACAGACTACTTCAGCCAATTTGCCGCCCCTGCAAAGGACACTTTCTGAATGACATGGGTTGTGCTTACAGCATTGTTACCAGCTTTCTCGGGTTTTTTGGTTTTGAATGCTCTTCCAGTTCAAAAAGTTAAATTCAAGGACATTTTCCCATTCTCTCAACCCACATTACTCCAGTACTGAAGATGCTGATGAGTTTGTACTGTTTTTATGGTACTAATTAATTCTTACTAGCAGAGCTTTTCTTTTAATATATTCCTGCACATCTTCATGACTACTAAATCATTTCCTTAGAAAACCTGATATGATTGCACAAAAAAAAAAAAAAAAAAAAAATCATGAAGCAAATAAATGATTCACCCAGAGCCACATCCATGCCATCCTTATCATAAACCAGATACTAACACCTACTACCAGAAATTAAATTCACTCCCCTTGGCTCCAGATTTCATCAACAGCAAAAGTAATGCCTGCATGGGAGTGAAGACCCATATATGCAAATTTATTTCCACATATTTTAATATATGCATGGAATCTCATGTTTATATAAATAAGCACTGGCCAATAAGGGGGAAGTCTTGCCTTATGATCAGAAGGGAGGTTAAGAGACCCAACATGAAGGAACTGTACAGAGAGAGAATAAATAAAGACAATGTATGGATCCAGCACACATATGGATTTCTAACCAGTGCCACTATGGTTGAACACTATGATTCTGAAAAATGACATCTGCTTTGCATTAGCTCTGGGGGTAATTGGTTGTACTAATTTTGGCTTTAGTATTATATGAGTGAAAGAGCTCATATTCTTTCAATCATAATTTAAAAATAATAATAGGAAATACAGATTTTGTAGTTCACATTTCTTAATAACAGAGATAAAATACACTTCTCTAGAGCTTTTGAGTAGTATCTAATTAAGAAAATTCACTAAACAAACTGATTATCTTGAGGTATTGTTACCAGTGTAGATATTTCATCAACACAAGAAAATGTGATATTTCATCAAAATATTTGTGCTAAACAACATAGCAGACCATAATAAGCAAAATATCTTCACAGCCCTGATCTTCCTGCAGGGCAGAGGTAATATGTCTAAAGGGAAGGATGACCCGTTGCCATCCTCCCCTCAATCCTACAGGCACTCTACAGTCACAAAAATTGTGTGGAGACCCCTTTAACTCCAGTAAAGGTGTAACAGCACAAAATACCCCACACCTTGAATTGCTCTATTGCCACTCATTTTCATGTTGCCTGCATTACAGGAAAAGAAAAAAAAAGAAATTCCAGAATATTAATTTCTCCAGTTATTTTCAATATTTCATAAAATGGGAAGTGACTTAAAGGTCAAGAAGTACAGAGGAAAATAATATTTAATAACTCAAAAGTTAAGCTTGTGGAGTGGCGCCTTTTTTTTTCCACTTTTTTAAGGAATCTTGAAATAATTTGGGGTGGGTTTTTTTTAGCAGGTAAAAAAACTGCTCTAGCAAACTATCAGCTTGTAGCTATTTCTTGCACAAAATTCTAAGACCTTTTTAAAAAATTTGGTTCCTTAACACCCGTTACTTAGTAATTATCTACCCCGACCTGATATGTAAAGAAAATGAGCTGAAATGCTTTAAAGAGGTTAATATATTGTAGCAGAAATATAAAAAGCTCACAATATAATTCCCTATTGGAAAGGTATTGATACATTTTGATGGATTTTTGCCCCCTAAAATGAAGAAAAGAAACTAAATACATTTCAGCAGAGTTTGCTCACTGTTTAACTTAGTTTGAGTTATTTCTAAGTGAAATATTGCATGCAAATAAAGCCATATGCTTCTTAGCCTTGTTTTGGTCTTTTAATTACCTTGTACTTCTTGGAAGAAATTTGGACTGTAACAGAATTTGATTTGAAACACTGATGGACTTCTTTATGCTTTCCTGCCTACAAAAAGTGTATTATTGTAACCTTGACATTAACTTACTGAAAAGACGGTTTTGCACTCAAAATTAAATACTATGTTTTGTGGAAAACAGTATTTAAAAAAGTGATGAAATTACGCATGCATTTGTTCCTTTCTCCTTTAGAGATGCAAAAGACCCTGAGATAGCTCAATTTTACAGCATGTTTGCTGCCAAGGGGCAATGAAGTGCAAATGGAAGCCAATCAAACTTGGTGATTTGTTTACTCAGGAAGACAACAGCTGGAGAAAAATGGAGGATTTCAATAATCAGCCAGTCACATTAGATAAGGAACAAACTGATATATGATATAGCATTATTAATAAGGAGGCTTCCCTTGGGGAATTAGAGAGAATGAGTAATTATCTTCCTTTAGGATCAAGGAATTTTCTTCACCTTATCTGAGTTTGCTGGAAACTACGGTCCAAGATATCCTTTTCTGCTTTTTCCAAACCCTCAGGCAGTACAAACTTCACAGGTTTTTACTTCAATATTCACAAACCATTCTGGTATACCCAGTAGTCCCTATCATCTCCTAAATCAAAGCTTCATAAAATGGAAATGGTTTAATGAATTCATATTATGTATGTGATGAAATTAAATTTTTTGTTATTGGGCATGTATCAATGACTTCTAAATACATTGTGCAACTCAATTATCCCTTACCCACTAGCACATACAAGGGACAAGAAAAAATATTTCTTCATTAAAATGTCTGCATGCAAAATGCCTAATCCTATAATCTGCTAAATAAAAGCCTTCCTGATACCCATCACTGACTTTTCCAATCAGACTCTGTCTTGTAGAACAACTCAAACTCCTTTCATGAACACCTGAGTAGATTTTAATGTTCAGTGAGTTCAACTGAAATTGGTGCTACAAGACGTTATTTTATACCTTTGGCTAAAGTGACAAACTTTCTTGACATGCAATTAGAAAACCTCCGAATTCATGACACACAGCCCTGAAAAGAATCCAGAAGAATCTGTGGAAATTACAGGGGACACATTCTGAAGAAAGCAATTGTTTCTTAACCCTCTATAACAATATTCTTTGTATTGATTTATCTGGGTAACTGTGACTCATCATAACTGGACAAATCAGAGGATGAGGGCCATCTCTATCTGGAGCCTATCCTACAGTCCTCAAATTTAAGCTGCTCAATTTCTGTACGCTTCTTATTTCTGCATGACTACACAAGAGAACTAGACCTAATACTAACTGCAACACATTAGGGAAAGCTATTGCTATGAAAATTTGGGTGTTCCTTAAATCAGTATTTCCTCAGGTGCTCCATCTCCCCATCAGCCCAAGTGCTCTGTTCCAAAAACCCCACAAAATTCAACTGAAAATCACAGTGGAGAAGAGCAGTGGAAATTGTTATTTTCAAGCTTTGAAAGGTCCCAGGAGGCAAGTCTCACATCTTTGTTAACTAAAAAATGCTACTCCATTCTCTTGCCTTCTAACACGTAATTACAGCATTCCTTGCCTTTGCTGCTGCTGGCTCTTCAGAACCGACACCTTTCGGGCACTTTGGTTTTCGTGAAGGTGCATCTGACAAATGCTACAGAGGCACGACCTGAGCAGCCTTTCCTGCCACTGCTGCAGCTGCCAGCTTGGAGGGGATAATGTAAGCAATTCTGTGTCCATAGAAAAGAAATCAAAGAAATAATAGAATTCTGCCAGTTTTGGAAGCAGCTGCTTAATTCGTGCTAACTGAAATTGGATGTTACATGGAAGAAGCTGTAGGTAATAGCTGCTCAACCACTGTCTCTACCATTTTATTTGTACAGTCTGTCATAAGCACACACACAACAGGGCTTTATGACATTTATGGTTAAACTAATTACAGCAAACATTTTTTTAAAACTGCCTCAAGCTTATATGCTTCATGATACTATTTTCTCATTGTTTCCTTCATTTTATCATTACAATCTTGTTAAAAATCTCTGACAGAAAGCAGTTCCATCTTTTTCTACTGATAAGCTGGTGTCATACTTAAAACAAACTCTCATCTTTTTATCTAACACTATTCAGAGGCCAACAGCCTAATTTGAAGTTTGCATCAAACAACTTCCCACGCAGCCTGGAATTCTCACCAGCTACATCCATGTTCTCTCTGTGAGTAATTGGAAAAGGAGCAGAAGCAACACTGACAATGAGTTAGAAATAAACTACAGCAACATATTTTTGAAAGTTAATTTTGAACATGCCCTGAAAGAATTTGCACCAGAGTCCTGCCTTTTATGGGGCAAACATAGATGATGTTGGTATCAAACAACACTACGTCCTTGTTTCTCTGCAGATTACAAACTATTTTGAAAATAATTAAAAATATAAACAAACTAACATCGTGGGTAATTTGTAAGCTTAAAAGAGGAAAAATACACAGAATACATTGTGTCCCCCTTAAAACACAACTGTCTCTAGCTGTCATCAAATAATTCAGGACCAACCAGCTATAAAAATAAAAAGATTATCATTTTAACACCAACCCAGATGTAACCTCCTGTTCCTGGCAAAAAAAAAAAAAAAAAAGCTGAGACAAAGCATTTCTAGTCAACAAAAGAGAAAATATCAAAAGACACCAAAGTAAGTTTAATAAGACACCTAGGCACCAGAATTTCTAGAGTTTACTATTTAACGCATTCAGAGATTTCTTCTGCAGATGTGTAAATAGCTTTTCTCCTCATTAGGACAAATTAAGTTATGTTTTTATACTTATGAAAACACAGAACCAACTTCAAAGAAAAACAGGGACCATGTAAAGGAACTTATTCTTTTAAGTCTGTGAAATTGATAAAACCTCAGATTTTTAGAAAACTAATTAAAAGAGAATAACTCTTGGTAAATAAATGGTAGGATGTGAAATTTATGAAATATAAAGGAAACCAAACTTTCAAATGTTTGTTCTGCTTCAACTGAATTATTCATTGTGAATCACGTTCTTTTGTCTTTAGTCCCCTCTCTTATCACAAATTGTCTAGGAAATGACCACCATTTTATTCAAACATTCATTACCTGCAAGCATTTGCTGAATATTTTATGTCAACAATTTTGAGTCCTTGGGATGCTTGCAAGATCTTTGCTTCAGTACCATACTACTCTTCTATATGTCTGGAATGTTTGGCCAACTTAATTAAATAACAATGTTTCTAATGCTCTTACTGAATTACTAAAATGGTTTAAACAAGAGTAAAACAAATATGAACACTGAATAACAAATAATGAAGACAAAAAAATCAAGCAAATATTTAAGGCATAGGCATAAGAGTGGAACATTGATATGTTTAATCACTGCCTTACTTGAGAGTAATTTGGCATTTTTATGTCTCTTCACTTTCTCTCCAAGTTGTTAATTGTCTTGAAACTGTGTTTTCCAAGGCACTTCCATATCAAAAGATGAGAACAAGGTCAAGAAAGGATTTGTGCTTGCATATAAATGCCTTGGTTTAAAGATACTTTTGAAAAGCCCGTTTTGATTTTTTTACATCACAAGATACCTAAAAATGTAAGATCTTTTTGTGTGTTGTACACCTCATTGCCTAAATTATTTATATTTGACTATTAGTAACAGCTCTATTGACTTTATTTGGAGAACAGTTAACATGTATAAACAGGATAAACACTGGGTCTTGATCCACTACAGACTGAAACAGTGCTGAAAAAGGAGAATTTCGTGCCCAAACTATGGGCAGCAGCAGCTCAGTTCATTGCCCTCAGTCATACTGGGATTTGACTGGGAGTCAGAGAGAGATGGCATGCTTCTCCTGCTGCTTTAAAATCAAATGCTAAAAAAAATTTGAAAGGATAAACTGGAAGAATCTTTTGAATATACAGTAATCAGTTACTGTGATGGGCAAAAATTGTTCTTTATCTGCTTGATAAAACTAAACTGAACTGCAGTAATCATCAGTTGAAAAGTTGAAGATGATGCTCTGTGTATCAAGATATTCTCAATTGTAAGACTAATTTTACATGGAAATAGTGTTGATGGTGACTGTTTCTCCAATTCCATGACAGCTGGACTAATAGGCATTTTTACCAAACGAGGAATATATGCAATATTAAAGTAAAATCCAAGATAAACACTTCAAGTTTTCACAAGACTTAGCAGCAACCTGTGCATTAACACATAGCTACATTTCTCTCAAGTTCTGCAAAGCATCAATTCCCTAAGAACTCAACATTTTGCTTTATCTTCTTAAATATAGGTCATCTCTCTGACATTATATAAAAACATGTGAAAACCTCCTTCACAAGCTCTGTAAAACCAGGCACAATATCAAACTAGCAGAATAAACACTTAAATCAGAAACACAGTCCTGGACTTATACAGTAACATTCCATTATGAATCTCATAAATAACCATTTACATTTTCCAGAAATACTTACGTGCTGTAATTTCATTTTGCTTTAAATTAGAATTGGAACTTAAGTTTTTAAAACACATACATTACTATAAATTAGTTTTATCTAACATCGGGGTATTATACCTCAATAACACTGAAAAAACTACTGAATTTCACGTATAGGCTATATCTGCAGTATCAAACGTGCAAGGTGAAATGAGTAGTATATTAATGAAAGTTTTGCAATAGGAACCAAAGTAAAAAAGGGGTCAAGATGGACAAAAAAAATTAAATGTTTCAGCCGCATCAAAATTTAAGTTTTCAGCATCTATTTCAACTTTTTATATAATCCTGTAATTAGTTTGAATCTAATAAAACTGCATTTTCTGATAATTCTTCTTGAACCACTACAGAATGCAAAATTTAGAATCAAATATTTTTGAAACCTCCCTGCTGCCTTCTGTCAGACACTAATTCTAAGGAAATGCAGTACCAATATCTGTGCAGTAGCCACAGTGCAGTTGGAGACTATCAGTGTTTTATAAGCATGGGAAAGGAGCACCTGGAATTGAATTCTGGGAATATCTACAATCCAAATCCATTGTTGTATTTAAGCAGTATGTTGATGAATTATTCTACAGACAGTTCAGAGAAGGAAGACATGAGAGACAAAGTCAGAGAGTAATCAGAGTGTTACTTGGAAACAACCAGTAGCACCAGTTTAATAGAACTTCTGCTGACACTGACTTTCCAAATGAAATCAGTGTCACAAATTCAGAGAATCCAAATCATTTTGTACTAATATCTTATTGGAAGCCAATAAAACATCAACAAAGGGGCACTTCTAATCATTAAAAGACTTCCAGTGTAACAGAGCTTAAAATTAAAAATATCTGCTAGGGCAACATGAGACAACCACATTGCTTGGAAAGACATCAGTGGGATATAATAACAAGGAAGAAAAAGATCCTTTTTCTATTATCGATCAAAGCTGAGGTAAGATATTTGCATAATTAAAAAATCTGTTGACATGTGAGTCAAAGAAGAGAAATTAAAAGAACTGTCACACAAGAGTGATATGAAGAACATAGAGAAGTTACAAGAAGGATGCCAAAGGAAATAAATGTGAACATTGTACAAACTGTAGAGAATAGCAGCCTGAAAACAGCCACTGGGAAGAAATAAAGAAAGCTCTTCATTGTGATGAAAAACCATAACAAAGACCAAATTTTATACCAGAAAATTCACCACCACATACTGAGGGTGTTAACTGGAATAATCAGTGCGAGTTCAAATATGCGTGCAAGAACTTGCAATGAATCAGACATTCCTTCTGTTTCCAGAAAAGGCTGAATACGCCATTTCATTGCTGTTGAATGTTGCATTCTTTACAAAGAAAAGGGGCTGCTTTTCCTTCTCTTCACAACCAACCACCTCTGCAGTTCCCAGAGTTACACAAATCACTTATAGTACAAATGATAGATGGATGGGTACGGATCAATACAAGCTGATTGTGTGACTCATATTCTATGTCCAGTGCTGCATTGTTTACCTGAACAGACTTTAATTGTAGGATTTTTTTAAACAAGGAGAAAAATAAATTCTAAAGAAAAAAAAAAAAAAGGTGTCATTTTAAATAGTACCTGTATTTTTTCCTCAGATATTTATTACAGGACCATGTAAATTTAGAGAAAAAGGAACTAATAAAAAAAAAAATCATAAAAAAAAACTGTTGAAGGATTAAGGATATTACTAAAAACAGGACAATGGATTTTCCTTACTATAATTTCTTCATGTTTTCAGGATCCCGTAATAAATGGCAGTAAGGAAAAAGGACTTTCACATACACACAGATAGAAGCAGCATGGGGAAGGACAGCTAAGACCATGGTATCAGCTTAAATATTAACCCCTATGGCTTCCTAAGAGCCACTTCATCCCGTGTCTGTGTGTATATAATCCTTGTATTTTCAAAGCTGTGTGCTGCCATTTTTATCTAACATTTATTTCTTATAGGCTACTACCAGACAGACTGCACCTCCAGTGCTTAGGGCATTTGATGCTAATTGACTCCACTTGTCAGAAAAAGCAAATCATGCTCTCCTACTTCTGCTTTGCATCAGTGTCTGGCTCAATGTACCACACATCTCAACTTACTGTTCTTACTGTAACCCACTGTAGGCACCCACATATATACATCAGTATTTATTTCTAACATTTGGGTAAAATTATCACCCTTTTCCCTTTCAGCATAATCTACTGTGCTCATCACGCTGGTCCAAACCATCTCTGGACAGTGACAAGACAAACACTGCCTTTTACTGCTCACATAGTTACTCTTTCAGATACACCTCATTTTTGTGTAGACTAACCCTTGAGTAATGGAAATATTTATTTGTAAAGAAATAAATGGGTTTACAAAAGAAAATAGTCAATATGAACACTATTTGTAAAACATTACCCCTCAGTCTACAATAGTAATTGCCTTAAAACATCAGTTGCAGTCTAAATATTCTTGCAGACCTTTGTAACATCATGACTGCATTGATTATAGATAAATTCTTCATACTTACAAATTAGGATTGCACCTAAACAAAAGAGCATCAACACTTTTGCAAGCATATTTCCTTGGGATGAAGAAAGGAGAATTACCCTTGACCCACTCAGGGTGTTCAGCTTCATTACGGTATCAGAAGGAAGATCAAGATGACTGCCCTTGATTAGCTGCCTAATTTTGCACAAGTGAGATAAACCTGTTCTAAAACCTGCACATATAAGCAGTAGCTTCCATTTGTGGCCACCAAAATAATTGCTTTGTTTCAACATGTTATTACGGTTTCTTATTAAATTGCCTAAAATAATTTTTTTTTTCAGGCATTGTTTTGTCCCAAGTGACCCTCATTAAATTCAGTAACAGATTTATGCCTGACTCAAATGGGAGCAGCATTAGACCTATACAGCATGGATATTATCTTCTTTGTCTAATAATTCTTTACAGAATATACCAGAGAAAGGAAGGGAGTCTTCCTTTTCAGACAATGAAAATACATGGTTTTAATTCCTATTTGAAGTATATCCAGTAGTATCCCCATGATACTCAGTAAATTCCATAAACATGACTAAAGAAAAAATATGGCCTCGTGCATCTACAAAAAGTAATCCATTGAGACAAAAGTCTGTACAGTTCACAGTTTCTACATTTTTATTTTTTAATCCATTTACCTTAGTAGTAACACTAGCACAAAGCAGATGTGACAAAGCTGGTATTAAAGCTCGTTACCCATCAGAACCCCAGACTAACACTGAGCTGTAAGACTTTTTCTTCACAAACTTCATCAGTAGCTTTAGCCAATAAACATAATATTACCTGCAATAAATCTCTTGGTAACAATTAATTCCTATAAGGAAGTACATTACTGATCTCTGGTATTAACATTAGGGGATCATTTGAAGAATATTAGCTACAAGAAAACAAACTGTATTTTTCTAAGTTGAGACACAATTAAGTTAATTATTAGAACAAACCAATAAGCAACACTCCTACTGCAACTTCACTCTGCCAACATCCACAAGCAAATATAGGGATGACTCTAAAGTAACTCATTAAACAGTTGGAAAGATTTTGCTCCAGTCTAATATTTCTTCCTCAAAGTACTACACATGGAGATATGAGAATTTGGTGCCAGTGTGGTCTGCCTAACAAAAAGATAACAAAACACACTTGAAAAACAAAAGGAAATAAACACATCTTTTTCAGATGCAATTGAAAGAAAACCTTTAAATAGTCTCTGAGGATGTTGGAAAGTAAGAACACAATTTTAGGGATTATTATATTTCTCTGAAAAGTATTTTAATGTGCCTTAATTTTAGAGAGAATTAAACAAGGAAAATCTAACACTTACCAATCCACACTCAGTCCAGTAGTTTCAGTCACTACTGGCTCCACAATTTTTATAAACAAGTATATAGGGAATATTGAAACACATAACTGATACAAACATGCACATTAAGTATTTCACTGGCCCCATCTACCATACATCTGGGGACAGCAATTCCTCAGGTACTTATTCAAGTTTTTTCACATATAAGCTACTTTGTTCATTTGCTCTGCTGTTAGTTGCTCTTGAGCCTGGATTTATTCACAGAAACATTGAGCCTAAATCTTTTCATAGGTGGTACCCAAGAAGACCCAAGGTTCACATGAAAACCTGTTCTGTATATGTGTTATAAGCTTTCCTCCATTTATTCACCTGCTTTTTAAAAGTTTGCTGCTGAAAACTTAAATAGAAGCAATAATGTATGAGTTAAGTGACTAGTCACACACCATGAAAATTCAAAATGAGCAGCTCCCAAACAACCTAATCATGCAAATGTATTGGCTGAGCTGTCTGGCAAGTACCTCTAAATTACTAATAGATCCCTAGAAATCAATAGCCATCTCAAAAAAAAAAAATTAAACTGAACTGATATTATAACTATTCTGAGCAGATGCACTATTTCTAATAGTAAGAATACAAATCAACAAGAGATGCAAATCCTATGTAAAAAAATAATTAAACCGTTAAGACCAACTTTCACCCAGTTTGGTTCTAATGCAAAAAGTGCTCTGCCTCCTTAAATGTCATCTATTCTGCTGTAAGTTAACTTACATCTTTTCTTATTGCTGCTTTCAAGGTTTGGGTTTGGTTTTTTTGTAGTTTTGTTCTGTATTTTTCTTTAGGTGCAATGAATTATTTGCATGCTTTACTAGCAATATCCATAAACTGCACATGTAGTACAGTGCACTTCAAATAAAGAAGCCAGCTCCAGGTAGCCCATCTCTTCTGCCATCACAGGTGACCAGACTGCAGCAACATTCCACAGGCAGCTGGCTAGGACAGAGCAGGACTGCATGTGGTGCCCAAGGGATAAGGCAGTCGCAACAATTACATCATCATCACAATATCATACAGCAAGTAGTTGGAAAGGCTGTCTTGCTTATCTTGCTCTTTTTAGGATGTTTGAGAAATCATTTCCACTTGCTTTTCTTCTTCAATGTGAGATTTTTTTCCTCACCTGTAGTAGTTTGTCCATTCTCACATAAAGGGGAGGAGGACCTCAATTTGCCTCTGCCCCAACCCAAGGGAGATAAGCAGACAGAGGATGGCCATCACATGTTCAAACACCACAATGTGTTCATGTCACAAAACTCAAAGCTAGATGTTCTTTTTTTTTTTCTGCTCACGCTTCAGCAGTCCCATGAAAATGTATTTTTTACAGATGTGTCACAATCAGATAAGGTTTTCAGTAGAAGCCAAAATACAAGTGCAGGCCTTCAAAAAACTTTATTTCCAAATTCCATTTTCTGAGATCTGCAGACAGCCTTTACTGTGCCCAAAGAATTCAGTTTTATTTTTAAAAGTGTGTTCAGCTATCCATCTTTCTGAGAAGTAAATCTTTCATCTGACAAATAGTTTTACAAAAAACATGACATCTTATTTTCTTCTACTGTATTTGTAGGTACCTACTGCAGTAAAAGTACAAAAAAACTTCCCCAATCACATTTCCTAAACACAAATATTATGAGACTCGGGAACTTTATTTGGACCTTGTTACAAAGTAGAATTTATCAAAAGAGCTATGCCTGGGAAAAAAAATTTGACTCTAGGAACAAAACAAACAAAAAGGAGAAATGTTTCACTTGTTGGGAAGGGAAAGCCAGGGGGTTCAGGGGGAGGGAGCAAGAAACAACCAGGACTCACACTAACTTACAGGGGAAAAGCTGGGAAAAGAGTCAGTGCAGGGCCTGGTCATTTGGTCTACAAAGGACTCTGGAAGCCTCCTGCTTAGACTATAAAATCTATTATGTTACCCCTTCCTGAGGATAAGCATTCATACCTGGTGACTTCCCCCTTTTTTCTGCTTTTAGTATTTTGCCTTTCACCTCACAGCCCCTTGATGCTTGTCTTGCCTGCCCCTTTCTTTTCCAAAGAAATTGTTTTTTATAGTTCTATTCTGGATCGGGTTTTTTGAGGGTTTTTTCATATTTTCAAGTGTTAAACATAATTGATTTTTTACAATTAATCCTCTAGTGCCCAACTAATGCAATCTATGTGTTATAACTTATTAATTCTTTGCTTTAGGCTTCACTTGTTGAGAGAAAATAGAACAAAATCAGCTTTCCTAGTAAAATGATTGGATGATACATTAGAAGTAAAAAGTAGTGGAGACTGGTGTTTCATGCTGTTACTAGGTGTTCTCTGATAGATAATTGTTCATAAAAACTCCCTGGGACTCCAAGGCCCTGAAGCTCTGGAAAAGTGTCAGACAAAGAGTTTCTTATTTCTATGCTTTAGCCTCAATTATCTGTAGAACATAATGATGGCATTTTCCTTCACACCCTTTAACTGTTACTGGCACAAGAAGGAGTAACCACTATTTCCTAAGAGGAAGTTTATGGTTTGATAGTGTTAAAGCCACTTGCCAAATACAGAGCTATTGCTCCTCCTCAGCATTTGCCTGCCCTAATAGCATATGGCTGAACTGTAGCAGAACCATCCAAGGATGGTTTCGTTTCCCCCAGTAGATCACGGCATCATGTAATAAAGTACCTCATTCCTTTATGTTTCCCAAGCTGCCAGTATTGAAATATGGGTCTGCATCACATTTGTATAACCTTAACAGACTGCCAATAGCACCACTGCTACTGCAAACACTATTTTTCAGGCAGAACAGTAATTTTTTATGGGTACACCATTCTCCTCCTCAAAGTTGCTTGCTGATACATTAAGTGCCAATCACATTATCAGCATAAGCATCACCTGGACTGCTCTAGCTTAGGCTGATGACAGTGCAGAGCTCAAGAAGGAAATCAGCTATTTTATTTCCTTTACAATTTATTCTTACTCTATTATTACTAATTTTTAAGCTCTTTTAAATCAGTTTCTATGGTAGACAGCACACTTTGAGATGTAAATTATTAAAAAAAAAATATAGACAAGAAAAAGGGAAAGATGTCATTAAAATTCTTTCCCATCTCTGTCACTACTTAATGCTAGCATAGTTTTATGTGAAAACCACTCATTGCTGAAGTCAGTATAAAACCTGTAAAGGAAATATTAGTCTTAATTAAAAGATTGAACAAAGGATGAGATATCCTTCCTAATACTTGGCAAATGAATACAGTAAAGAATTAGAACATAGAAAGGTTTAGGTTGGAAGGAACCCTAAAAAATTTTCTAGTTCTAACTAGATCTAGTTTTAATACCTGTGGAAGGCTTTTCCAAACAATCTATACAGAAAAGCATAGCAGTTTGCTTTTTCTGTCAACTCTGTGGTTTCACTTCAAGATGCCACAATCACTGCCAAATACATCTGGATTCTACAGAACTTTCAGTCATATCAAATTTACATTACAAAGAATCCCTTATGCCACATTCTAGGGAACTGAACAAATTCACTTCAAAAATAATGCAATTCAATATTATTAACAAACAAGCTGAACAAATAATTTTGTTTCCTAGTTAGAAATTTGCAGTTCTTCTCCAGTTCTCATACAAGCAGGGATGGATTTTTACAACCCTAAGATTACACTAAACATAAACATGCAGGTCCTAGTCTTGATGAAATAAATGACAAAGCAAAAGATGCATCCTAATGAAAAAATCAATCTGACTGCAGCTCAGATAGAAGGGACACAAACTCTGAGCATGTGATGAATCAGTGTTAATCTGGCTAGTGGCCAGTACACTTGAAAACCTTCATTCAAAATTTTTGGAGAGACCTGCCTAATTTAGAAGCTAATTTTTTTAACCAGGACTACATGCTCATATGAATGGCTATCATGTTTGA
Source organism: Monarcha castaneiventris obscurior (assembly GCA_026261815.1). Lineage (NCBI taxonomy): Eukaryota > Metazoa > Chordata > Aves > Passeriformes > Monarchidae > Monarcha > Monarcha castaneiventris. The sequence goes on along the minus strand of JAMPIT010000258.1, from coordinate 19,488,591 downwards.
CTCATCACTAAGCATCAATCTATTATGTAATTAACATGAGTCAAGAGAAACCCAAGATGGAAAAATAAACTTCCTGATCTCAGAGTTATGTTATTCTGGAATTTTAGATGTAAGAATTTACATCCACTCCGTGCAAATGCAAATACCAGCTCACTTCTACAACCCAATTAACTCATATGCACACTGAGAAATACACACAGAGCTGTGTGTATATTTACATTCATACAAAACCAAAAAGGTTTTTCTGTGGAAAGACTCCAAAATACTAAGAATTTTTATCATTAGTCATCCCTATGAACATCATCTGTTACAAACTTTACTGAATGAATTATAAGAGACTTCATTATTCAAATAAAAGGGAGAAAAGACACATGCAACCAATGATACCTGCAATTTATTTTTTCATGCACGAGAATCACTTCTATATCATAAAACATGTAGCTACAGTCCACCAGAATATTTAAACAGTTGTTTAACACCATGTATGTCAGCAAGGCTGTAAACTTCAAAGGCGCTTCATAGGCTTAATACAAAGCAGGTCTTGAAGGATATGAGCTTATAACATTTTTTTATTACTACAATTAAGAGATCGTAAGACTATAAGTCAAGTGTTTAAGATGATCTAATTAATTAAATCATACATAGCATTTACAAGCCACTTTATTTACCTACAATCTCCTGAGATGGTTTATTATTTGAAATGATTGACAGAGTTGATTTTTTTCCACTTCTCTGCTCAGATTTTCTTCCTTATTATTTTACTATATTGTCTAAGCAATGCTATCATCAGGCATCTCATCAGCAATGAGTCAAAATCTCAGCACTGTTAACAGGAATATTACAGACCTTCCTTAATACTACTTTAAGCATAACTGATATGCTAAAAGAATTAGTGTAAAACTTCTAAGATTATTATCAAACAGACAAAGTGTTCTGTACTTTTTTGTTAAATTATGAACATAAGTTTGCTGCCTGAGCAGTGCTGTGAACATTAAGAAAACTCCAGCACTGCTGAGCAGAACTTTTAAGGAAATTTGCTTCTCAGCTTGCTGCAGTGTAACTTTGCTCTCACTGAGTCTTAGAGCAAAATAAACTCAGCATTCATACAAGTGCCCCATGGAGCTTAAGAGACAGTGAGCATCAGGCACACTGGCACTCTGGTTTTTCCTTACTCTATTCTTCCTGTTTGCCCCTTATGATCGAGAATATATACTAACTTCTCAGGATTACTGCAGTCAGGGAAGAATGTACAAAAATGCATCCCTCTCTTGAGAACAAAGTCAGAGATGGCTGTGAAAGTCTCTGGGGACCAGAAAAATCAAAACAGCAGGAAATACTGCAGAATCTAATAAAATACCCTGGTTGTGCTCCCCTCATTTCCCGTAAGCTAAATATTATTGAAAATATTTTGAAAAATCAATCAACACAGGCAACGTGCATATCCATGTGCACTGGTACAACTCCAAATAAATATGATGCCATATTATTTAGCACATGCATTTTAAATACAGGTTTTTTTCCTTCCACTATTCTAATTCATACGTCTCATCCCACAGGATGAGATACAGATAACCCACGCTTTGGGTTAACACCTGAGAAGACACTTGGGGATTTTTACTAGAATGTGTGTGGAGGAGAAAAGAAACAGCCCCACCAAACCAGCACAAAGAGGTGGGGGTTAGCTCTATCTCTACACAAACTTGTCTCCTGTTCCCTTCTCAGTGAAGGAGAGAGAAACCAGTAGAGCTTTACAGATGCTTCCCATCTTCTCCCACATATTCCCCCAGATGGGAACCTGCCAGGCACTCAGGATTAATACTCAAACTCCTGTAGAAAAGCCTAACAGGTTCCACTGCCAAAGCACATCTCAGGTGCCGTTAGGGAAAAACAAAGATGCTGGACTGTAGGGTGCTAATTGGGTCAATAGGGATTGCACATGGATTGCAACACAAGCATGAGGTTGCTCATTTGTCATGAGGGTGAAGGAATACTTGTCATGCTTTTTCCACATGTGTTTAACTAAAAATTCAAGACTTGAGAGGCCTAGAATGCCACAAGTAATCTCACCAAGGGCATATGCATTTCCTTGTAGATAAAACTTACCCTTGTGACAGCTGACTTCAGGGAATTTTGTTGTTACAAGGGGAAAAAAGTTGCTGAGAAACAATAAGAAACAAGATTTTACAGCAGGAACAACTTGGGATAAACAGTGAATACCAAAAAACTCCCAAGATATTCTATAATGTATAATGATTCTGTAGAAAAGAAAACAGAGACAGCAACATCTGTGCTATGCGATGCTGGTGTTGGAGCCCACAGAGAGGGATTTACAGTCCCAAATGTACTAAGAAGTTATTTTGTGGATCTGTGTACACACCCACACCACACTGAAGTCCTAGGGTTTTGTGTACTGCACATGCAACAGAGTTAAAATCCTTTATTTCCAGCTAGTACTTGAAAAATTAAGACTGTCATTTGGTAAATACTCATTTAAAATAACAATACTATTGCCAGCAAAAGCAATTTATCAGAACACTTGCCAAGCTATTTGGCTGATTGTTTTTGGCATGGGGCTGCTGCAGCCTGAGTCGTTCACATCAGTTAAAATGAAGACTCTCATTCACAAAACATTGCTCTATTGAAGCAAAGGGGCATTTTGCTTTATTTTTCATACTGTGTTTCTGTTATTTCTGTGACATCTAGGACAATTGGAATTAGAGCCTTAGATCACAAACTCCCAGACATCTATGAATAGAGTGGTGCAGCACAAATATTTCCAGAGCATACCTGATACTTATCCTTTTCATTCAATTCTGAAAGATGTGGCCTGCTAATCTCAACAGCATCAACAATAGAAACAGAGCATGCATATACCCAGAATGTTTGTGCCATTCTGTTAGAAATGAAGCAGCTCTGAATCTGAGACTGAAAATTAAGTATGACCTCCACATTCTCAGACAGTTCAGTCAGATAAAGGACAGTTTCTGTCAGCCTCAATTTTTGTCAAATCCTCACTCAGCAAAACTTTCTGCTTTTGTTATCAGTACAGAGCTCCTTATGAATTTTAGAATCTTCAAAAAAATCTTACTTGGCCCACAGTCTTGATTAAAGCATTCTTAAGGGTATAAATACAGATTTCATTAATAGAACAGGCTTATCAGATATGAAGGAAAGTGATAATGCTAGGGCACAAAGAACCATTCATCCATCAGCTATACTTCATAGCATTTTCTATTACAACTTTCTTGTATGCTTGCAGCCATCTCAAATGTTAATGCAATTTTTGGTGGCTTTCACTCAAACATAGATGCTTAAAATCACTGAAGCTTGGGTCTTATATCCACTGAGATCATGAAAGTAACTTCTTGAATAAATGCTAGGCTAAAAACCCAGAGGTTTAAGATAAAAAAAGCAAGTTTCAGCCTCTGCCCATTATGCCAAATTCTCCAAGAATGCATAACACTAAGTGGTACTACTTTAAGCCCATATTCTCAGGGCTAAGAGATTTTTCATATTAAGACTTCTTTGTCAATTCCCTGTAAGTTTTTGTGCTCTGGCACATGAAGACTCCCACAGTTTTGCTCCAGCTCACGAAGGTCAAACACTGTCCACTGACTCTGCAGTCTGATCCCCTTCAAGGTACAGCACTTCTTACCATGTAAATCCAAACTCTTTTACCTCTCTCAAGCCACAGCAAAAAGTCAGTTTGCTGATTTGAAAGGCAGCCAGTGTAGGCCAATACCCATTTTCATCCCACTACAGTTTCACCAACTACATGAAGGCTGAGGAGGCATATCTTCTAGTCTAAGACAACAGAAAGAGGTTTAATTGCCTAATTGCTATTTGAAGGCTTAGACCTGAGAGCAATGATGGTTAGCCCGTTTTCAGAAGGCACTTCCAAGATACAATATTCCATCCTGTGGCACACACTTATTTCCAGTCTGTGAAAGTGAGAAAACACACACACAAGTCTATGAAAGTGAGAAAATACCCACACAGCTAGTGCTATTCTAGCTGCTGTCTTTTGAGATGTGACCACTTGTAGTGACCCTAAACCAAAGCCTGTTGTACACCAAGGAGTTTGAGGTCCAGCTCACAGCTAACCCTGTGCTGTGTCACGTGTACAGCTTGGCCACCAGGCCTGGCTGAGCCCTAGGCTGCAGGATGAGCTCAGCCACACAACTGTAGCAGAGGGAGCCTGTAGGCAGCTCCCACTCAGCATTAGCAATTGCCACTGCTTGGCCTTGCATTTATCCAAAACTCCACTGGTAACTTCATCTGAATATCATTTTTCTTTGACAATAGAAATAATTGCTTTCTTTACAGCCATTTTGAAAATTAATTATTTCACTCACTTCAAGAAAAGCTAAAAAAATTTAGAAATTTCTATTTTTACCATCTATATGAAGAATCTTGTCAGGTAATAATATAGAAATTTTCTCTGTAAGTGAAAGCACAGCCTATTTCATGTGCAGCTCACTGGTTAGATGATCTGTGGAGCCTTAAAAGCACAATATCCCATTTAGTTTTGTTTGGAAAAGTCTTCAGATTTTGTCCTTCAGATAAAAGGAAAAGAGTCCATCTAATCCAGAGCCTGCAGAAACCCCTCTCACCCACACTCAGCACACAATGCAGAGGCACTTTCTGCTCTTCATTCTGTTCAGTCATAGCCAACAGAGGAGCACTGGCTTTCCAATAAGCTTTCTGCCAAAGAATGCAATTTTAAATGCAGAATTTGATGTGAGAGCTGTTTGGAGCAAATATTAATCATACATCACCACCACAAATTTACAAATACATACAAATGTGTGTATTTCCACAGAAATTATAAAGCTCTTGAAGCTCTGAATTTTATTCCAGTGTAATATTAGACTGTTTAAGATGGCACTGCGTAATTCAAAAGTAAAAGTGAATGTGCTGTAGGAAAAGAAATTGTATAATAGGGGCTTAATATATGAGCAGTCAGCATTATCTGGATCTTTCTAATCATAATTTCAGTTGTTAAAGCACCAGGGACTCCATCAGTTTATACATTATATTCTGATTCAATTACAAGATGCATTAAAAAGTGGTGGTTTACGGCATCCATTAGACTTGTTATTACCCTTGTGCCATACTCAATTGACCAAAGGAAAAAAAGCTTTCTCCTATGGGAGATGAGGCCAAAAAAGCATATTCAGTGAAATGCATTAATAAGTATCCCCAAAAAGAAGTTTCAGTTCATTTCTTCCAGAGATGAGTATTCCTGCAAAATGCAGAGTAAACACCATGCCCCATTACCCCTTTATATTGTTCAGACCCCACATATATACAGGTGTAACACTGATTAATGGAAATAAATTACAACATTCTGTGACTCAGAATAAATTACTCCAAACCCTAGCAGGACTAACAACAACAGCAACAACAGCTTCAATAAAGCATATTAGCAGGAGACTCATCCAAGCCTCATTCATAATATCCAGCATCTCATTTTTCTCTTTATCTTGCACCTCAAAAGCCATAAAAATACAGCACTGCCATTCTTAGCATTCCATCTGATGGCAATAGCCATGAGATGTTTAACTTTGGTCAGGCTGACGAGATACTCTTTGCTGTTACACTGAATATGAGACACCCATTTTACAGCTCACAATTTAGCTGTCAGTTTAGCTCTGACCTACAATAAAACACTTTTTCATTTTCCAAAAGACAAAAAAACCCCAACCAAGTCTGTTGCCAGACTCTGTATAGAATTTTCCAGACATCTTCAATCTTTATCTACCAGCAACTGCTGTATTAAAGTTACTCTGCTTAGTATTCAGAGTTTGACTGACCACCAAATTAGATTTTTAAGCACTTTTGGAGTAATTCAGCCACAAGGTTAATATTTTTTTTTTTTAAACAAAGGTAGATCATGCCTTTTCATATATTTATTGCTAAATTAACACCTTTATCAAGTAATTGCATTATTCTGGATTTCAGACATAATTAAGAAGGAGGAACAATAAATTTCCCCCATCTTCTAAGTATTTGACATGTAAAGTAATTCTCATCTAAAAATGAAAAAGAAATGTTATTTTTGTATATTAGTAAGAAAGAGATGCATGTGTTTTAACTTGAAAATCTTGTTAATGAATTGGGAGACATCATATCAAATTATGTAACAGAAAAATGTTTTATTTGAAAATTGAACCAAGGAATAAGAAATTAAATTACTGACAAAAAAAGTTATTCTCACCAACATAGCACCTTTTTGTGCAGTTTCCTTTTGGGGTAATGAGATCTTTTCAGCCAAAAAATTCTCACTGTTCTATGAATGCACAATAAATTTACTCGCAATTTATGCCAATGACACAACACCTTTTTACTCTTTTGCAGCAGCTGTAGATCCCTCAATTCCTTTACATTCCTATGCTTTAGAATATAAATTTCCTATTAAAGCCATTCTTGTTCAGGAAATACTAACAGTTTTATTCAGGAGCTGAGCACGCTCCAGCTCCAGTTGCTTGTCATAGGCAGCCAGGGCTGGATGTCTCTCCCAGCTCTCCCCTGCCTGTCCCACTGGTGAGCTCCTCTCGTTCTGCAGCACCAGGAGCCCACACAGCTCTGGCCATCTGCTTCCTGCCTAGAGAATGCCTCACAGACTTGTCAGACAGCACATGGGATTTCCTCTCCAGTTTGCTTGGGAAAAAAAATGTCTGGCTAATAAATGCTGCCTGTCTGACAACACTGAACACTGTTTACAAACTGTGGCTCCCTTAAATCAACACACTTGGCCCTGATTCCAGGATGTGATCGTGGCTCATTTTAAATCTGCGATAAATGGAATTGAGGGTGAGTGTAGGCCCCACTCTTAGAGCAAGCTCCACTCAAACAGGGCCCTCTGCCCATGACAGATGCCCATTACCAACCACACAATTCTGTGCAAGTTTTTGGAGTAACTGATACAATGCTCACACCAGAAAAAGGACATCAGTGAATAATTCCTCCATAGTGATATATAAGCTGAATCCCAAACAAACATCTTTGTCCCTGCAGCTTACACCAAGGCAAATACCTGTCATATCATAGGAAGATGATGACAACCAATGTCAGTGATGCTATGCTGGTTTGCAGTAACCATCTGACTTCTTACCTGGTAAGTTCATTTCCTGGATGAAATCTAATGAGGCACTCTTTTATCTGATGATAGAAAATATTTTATAACTGTATCTTTGAAGCATGGAGTTTGTGGTAGCTTTTGTTTTCTGGTTTTGGTGAGGTTGTTGGGGTGCAATGTTTGGTTTTGGGGGAGGTGGGGGTTGGGTGAGGTACAATTTTGAAAAAGTATTTTTTTCTATAACGTCCTTTAAGTATTTCTTACTAGCACTAGTCACCAAAGGGTTCAGTTTTGTAACAAATCATTGTTTGCCACCAACCTTTTCCTTTCCCAATGCAATTTGTGACATCCAACAGCCAATGCCAACTCGCTCTTCTTTTATGCCATTAGTTCATTGCCAGAATAAAAAAAAGCCCAGAATAAAACTAAGGGCAAAATAAGATTTGAAACAGGAAAGCTGAAAATGACAAACCAACCAAGCGTTTATTTATTTCATCCCCACCTATACTAAGAATATAAAATAATATTACACCTCACACGCCTGAAAATGCCACTTGGCTCAATAAAGCAATAGCAAAGCATCAGGCACAAAGCAAAAGGAATCCAGTAAGGGACATGAACTCACTGCCAGTGACCCAGTGCATCAAGTGACCATGACAAGCCCCAGGTTTGGCAGCCCTTGGGCTTTTTTTCCTCATTATGTGATTTATCAGTTTTTAAACACTGTAGCCTCTGCCATGCAAGGTGGAATAGATAATCACAGGGTTTCCTGTTGGCTTTTAAATCTATTATTCCCACAGTGGTGTAGTATCCTACAGCAAGAAATCAAAAGCAACAAGCCCTTATTGCTCATGATCCTGATGGTGTGTGCCAAACCTGCAGCTGGAATCACAGCTCTGCAGAGCTGAAACACACAACTGTGATAAGCTCATCTGACACCCTACAAGTGCTCTTGCTCAGGTCATCCTACACATCAGAAGCCATACTCATAAGCAGAGCAGAGACACGTAAACCAAAATCAATACCAAAATTAAAATTCTCTTCTGATAAAAACACAAATAAAAGGACCTAAAGTTCACAATGACCGCAATACCAGATACATCTTTGGGCATTTGGGTAGTCCCACACAAAGTGGCTGTAATAAGGTGGGATCATTAGAAAAGCATGTATAAATTTTCAGTTGCCTCTAACATTTACGTTTTTATATTTCCCCATTGGAATGCTCTAAATTAAGTTCTAGTAACTTCCCTATTACCTCATAATGGGGACAACTGTGGCTCTGACCTTCCATTTATTAGTCAGAGCTACAGCCTCAACATTACACCTCACCAGGAAAGGATCTTGTTCTCCAGTAACAGCCCTTTTTGTGGCAATGTCCAGCTGTGTGAGTGGATGCAGATGACTCCCTGATGTGATGGATAAAGTTTGTTAGCTCTTTCAAACTCACCTGGGATTCATGTAAATATGCAAACACATGGCTTTAGATTCCAGTCCTAAATTTCTTGGCCTGAAAACAATCTTGGGGCCAAACTGCACAGCACCTGCACAGGAAGCATGTGATCTGTATAAATAGTGAAAACATGATCGATAAGACAAAAAAAGAAAAACCACCCCTGTGAAACAAGAGAAAAGTAGGCAAAGTTTGTGGTTTTTTAAGATGTCATAGAACTCATGATTTCTCTTTCATTCTCTTTGTAGAACTGTGTTTATGTTAAACTTTTTTGGTAAGTGGTATCAAGATTGTCTTCCAAAAACAGTTTCTCAAAGTATTTAAAATACACTAGCCTGCATTACTCTCAGTTCCAGCAGTATATTGATTTAAAATCCAGCCCTCAGAACCTGGTGATAAGGAACTCTTATCTAATTGGAATTATACCACTTCATTATTCCACAGTACAGAAATTGTGCTTAGTTTTCCACGCTCAGATTTAACTGTTCTAAGGCAGAGAGCATTTATCTGCCCAGCTGTGAAATGGAACTGTTTAGCAGAGGCCCAAGAACCTATAAAGCTTTCTGGCCACTTCAAAAAGGTACATGTTTATGACCTTTGAAATCTACCTTCCTGCTTTATTCAAATGCTCACTCAGTTGCTCTCTGAAGCCCCTGGATATCTTTTTTGGATATCCTTTTAACAGGAATTCAGATACATAAAACCTGGACCAGACTAGGAATTGCACAGTAAAACATTTGCTTAGAAAATGTTGTTTAATGGAAAGTAATGGGGTTTTTTTGTAATAATGTATTAATGTTGGTGAAAATTCCAATGAAAAATATTCTCCCTGTCAAGAGATGCATTCTGTAATTGCCAAGCATTGTGGGAGATAAAAAACCTTTTTAGTTTCAGTCAAACTGTAAATTTTACTCTCTTAAATTCTTGGTTCATGCCAAAGCAGTGTTGATGTTGGAGTTCCGTCTACTCTTTCTGACCAGTCACAATTTAAAAAAAAAAAAAAAAAAATCACAGAACTCCAGAAATGAAGTCCAGAAGGACAGTTAAAATTTATTGCTAAAATCAAACTGTTTCTTATACCTTACTTTTCATAAGGCATAATAAAGATGGCTGACATAAAATCATCCACATGGCCTTCAATAAACTCCACAGATGCACATCCTCAGACATGACTTTTCATCTTTTATATCCCACTTTCCAAGCATACAATCACACTCATATATTAAAATAATAATTCTTACTGCCTAGCCACTACAGTTTTATATGAACATTTATTGCTGCAGTTTCTATAACACAGCAATGATATTGGCATAACTAGAAGATTATCTGTAGCAAGGAGCTACCACAGCTCTGTGTCTCTATTCATGCGCGACTTCTAGCGGAGCTCTTATTTTTAGAGTGAACTCTTAGTGACCCAAGAACTGAAACACAAGACTTGCTTGTGCTCCCAGAACATCAGCTAACCTCAGCCTGAGTGACATCTAAGAAAAACAGATGTTTTACCAGCCCAAAAATAGAGGGAGAAAATTACAACAGAAGCTTTGAAACAGCAACCACAGAATGACAGTGGAGACCACAGAACTACAAAAACAAATCACAAAAGATTGATTTATGGTCACTATATGTATGCAAGTTTAGGACCTGGGTAAAATCTGTTTGGGGAGTACCAAAGAATAAACATTTATCATACGTAAAGCATAACAAAAATAACAGATCTTCAATAAAATGTCACTTACAAATCACTGGAGGAAAAGCAAGTGAGCAGACTTTTTCAGCAATTGCACAAAAAGAAGCCAAAGAAGATGCAAAATTATGGGGGAAGAAACCATCCTCACATTTCCCTCAGCAAAGGGCTCAGTGTGCTGACAATTCATTGTAAAACCACCTTCTCTTCCTTTCAAGAAGAATTAACTCATGCAACCTAGGAGCTAAAGCAGCATGGGAATAATGGGAAATACCAAAAACTGAGATGACAAAGTTTGCACATATTTATTTATATTATCATTGAGAGTAAGCTGTAATAACAAGATAATTTGGATATTTGTTAGTACTGTGACTGGATGAGTAATAACCCTTTGATCAGACAGTTAACACCATACTTAAGAATAGACTCTTGCTTAAAAGTACATTTCTTCAGTCTGCACAAATGGAGAGGGCATTTAACCTGGTATCCTGCCTCTGAAAGCTGGCTGTTAAATCAGGATGTGACTTTACTGTCACACTGCTACAATTTAGCTTTGTTAGTATTGATTTTGCTCATATTGAAGTGAAGCAACTGAAGCATTCCACCTCAATAAAAGATGCATGCTTATTTTTCTTTTTTGCAGACAAGAAAATTTCTACTTTCCTGAATGACAAAGCTTCTCCTTACCCCACCCCTCATTATTGTACACACACACACAAAATGCAACTCATTTGTATCAAATTTCTCACAACTAAGTTTTCCTTAACATCTTCTGTCAGGTTAAAACATCTCTTTGTGATCAACAAGCAGATTAACACATATTCAAGTCTAAAATATTTAGAGGACAGGAAAGATATTTTCGCATCTTATGTTATGAAAACAATCAAGAAGTGCCGTGTTCCTCCTATGCAATAATCCAGTTAAATTGCTCTGCTGTCTTGGAGAAGAAAAATTCAGAATTAACATTTCAGCTAAATCACACTGTTTTTGATGCTAGACAACAGTCAATTTTGATTTGTTCTGGAACATCTCAGCTGAGCTGTTGCAACAGATATTTAAAGAATACAAAGAATGATTTAAAGACAATGCCTCTACTACTTTCACTTCTTACCACTATAGTTTAACCTAAGAATGATATAGCACATCCACTTTATTGGTATTTTGAGTATTTTGAACAGAATTGAGCCCCAGGTAGCCCGAACTGAAATTAAACCACAAGGAAGGACTGACTCAGAGCAGGGGAAGGAAGAAGAATTTGGGGAGGAAAAAAAGAAAAATCATTCTTTTCCTCCTCCTGTTTGTGTTATCATTTATAGTTGCATGTCCACAAAGAAATCCTGTCTCCTTTCCACGTCCTTTTTTAAATTCATATTATATTTAAAAAAAAAAAAAATAGGTCTTATACAAAGCAGCCATAAGCATCCTATGTCACTTCCTATGCTACTTTTGCTGCACAATACTGTGAATACATGCACCAGCAGTTCAGGAATACAAGCTCTTTTGTGGCTTATCACTTAATTGGCAATTATAATCCTATAATTAACTACAGAAAAAAGCCTCTGGCAAAAAGCAGCTGAGTAATTCAAACATGAGATATAAAATTACTCCTAAAACCAGTCAACAGCAGCTTATCTGCAAATGCATAAATAAGCCCCACTGGAGAGTTAGTGCCATCAATTCCTGTGCCCACTCAATCCTCTTGCCATCCAGGGGCCACATCAGTTTAAAAATGACAGGAAATGGTTTCAATGCAGCCATCAATCTGATATGGGCTGGGACTGATTGGCACCCTTCCTCACAAAAAGGGAGAAAGGCTAAAAAAATCCTGACTCACCTTGCTGCTGCTAACAGCCTGATATATTGCCCTAGTTGACAATCACTTACAGAAGTAGTGGTGCAATAAATGAGCTAATGAAAGTGTCACTTACAATAAGATGTCAGCAAGCCAAAAAAGCCAAGCTTGACTGGCATCCATCCTGCTGCACTTGACTAAATCCTTCACATCACACTGCACTGTTAATTACAGCAACACACACATCTGCAGCCAACCTTTCTTTCTATGAGAGTAGCAGATGGGCCAAAACTGTGACCAACAGAAAATGAAACCTGATTGGATTCACCTCACTTTCCTTCTCTGATACTCAATACTTCCTCCCCCTTTCTGCTCATCATCTAAACCCATCACTAAAATACTACTTCAGCCAGATGATAGCACAGTGGATTTTGCCATGTACTACAGGTTTCTTCACACAACCTGAGCCCAACCAGCCTATCAGACCATTCAGAAAGCACTTAACATGAGATTACTTATTTAAATTCTCTTAGATGTTCATTTCACAATATTTGTAATTCTATTCAGCAGCAAATTCAGCAGGCCCTCAAATAGACTCTAGCTACCACAGCTAACTCCAGAAAGACACGAATACTTCCATACAAATTCCCATCTTCTTAAAAGATAAATTAAGCAAACCACACAGCTACTTCTCTGAAAGCTAGTTTGTGTTATTCATGACCTTTTGCTCACTTCTTAATTTTTTAAACCAAGGACTGTATACAAAGAAACAAGTCAAAGGAGCACAGACCTGCTGAAGGAGCAAGGCAAACTCTCCAGTGGTATGAGTTGGGAGCCCATACTCCCAAATTCTGACAGAATTGCCAGATGCATAAGTCATTTTTCACTGGAACTGGAATCCAAGCATCTTTTTAATTAAAACCCATGCCAAGGGCTCCAGGGTCATTCCTATCCCATCACTATTTCTCAAATACTAGAAAAAGCAGAAGCATCTCCAAACACATTCTGCTGCTTAGCACTCTTATATAGAATAAACAGTCTAAAACACTTGAAGAATTAAAGCATCTATGTCTTCCTCATCCAGATACAGCAGCTGCTCACAGGAGGGCAGTGACAAGCTTGCAGCATCTCCAACCAGTCCTTGGCTTCCTCCTTGAGCAGTGTGTCTAAAATTACTCATGTAATTTATCTCCACTTACAAACAGTCTCAAGATCAAATAAACCAAACATGTCATTTCTGTTAACATAGCCAAAAAAATGTTTTGTTCAGTATTCCTTGTCTCCTTTATCTTTCAAACACTAATTCAAGAAGGTGCTAAAGTAAGATTTCTTGTTCTCAAAGAAACAAATTTATTATATGCTGAAAATGTAGGTTTTTGATGACTAGGAGCTTACTGATATATACTGCTGGAATTCAGTGCTAATGTTGTGCAGAATCCTGCCTCCTCAGTTTTATATTGCTGGATGCATGAAGTTAAGTGAAAGACACAACAAGGATTACCAAAGAGCTTAACAGAAGCAATAAACAATAATAGAAACAAAAATGTCTCAGGTACACCACTCCAAAGCAGAAAATGAATAGAAACCTGCTCCATCCACACCAAAATGCAGTCCTTTACCTAAGACCAAGCCTGCAATTACAGTGAAAAATCTTAGCAAGCGTGGGAGATTTGGATAAGATGAGAGGTTTTTGGGTTTTTTGAGTGCAAAACAAACATGCTGGGAAAACTCAAAAGACAAGTGACTCACTGCAAGGCAGATTATTAAAAATTTCTATCAAGTCAGAGACCGAATGAAGTGGACCCAACTTTATGAGCTTCTGCCCTATAGAAAGATGACAGTCATGTTTCCATTTATTGACTACTGTGAGTCAGAAACTTTTCGCTGAAATTAGAGGAAGAGAAGCAAGATAGACAATTTAGTCATAGATCAAAGTAGCTTTTAAATTTTTTTATCTTAATTTAATTCTAGAAGAAAATTAAAATTGACCTCTTCAACTGTGGTAGGCACCCACTTAGAAACTGCCTGTATAAAAGCTGCCATAAAAAAAAAATCTTCTTAAGCATACAAAGAAAATAATAGTCTTTAATTTTTCTGAAAATGCAAGCTCTGGATCTATCTAAAAGACTTTTAATACTTTTTTAATTACAAATTTTTAAAATGTGTTGTTTTCTTTTAGAATATAAAATATGTCAAAATTAATACCTACTTCTATTATTTTGCCTGTATTTAGACCTTTTCACAGGATTCAACACCTTCCAAGTCTCCTCACATGGCATTTCACTGATCAGCAAGGTTAGAGTGCACTCTTCCATTCTTGAAAAAGTCCAAAATACCACCCGTATAATCTCACCAGCTCCCAAAAGACAGGGTTGTATGGAACTGACAGTAAATTCATGGAAACAATTCCAGCTTACTGCAGTGGGAACATATGCATGGGACAGAAGATCTAACAAAATGTTAAGGTTAGTGTTTCAAAGTGTTTTTTTTAAATCCATAACAACTTGGTGATAAAGCCTGCTGTCTCCACAACATCCAAGAACTTGAATCCCATAAAAATTTTAAACACAGATCACCTAGGTGTGTTTGAAGCTCACATAAATCAGTTCGTCTCAGTGTAACTCTACCCAAATTCTGTTTTGTGCTGGACCAGCACACACACAGCGATACATTGATTTCACCAGTGCCCTGCCAGATCACACAGGTATAACAGAGCAGCTGAGCTCCTCATTGTCCTTCTTACAGCATCACAGTTTATGAAAAGAATATTCAGCTCTATTCAGCACAATGACCTTAGTGGCATGAGTCAGGTTTTACAATTCACTTTTATCTTTACATTCAGACTGGCTGCTGTATTCAAAGACTGAGACTGTTTTGTTTGTTTTGACATGTGAAGCTGCAAAGTGCACCTTTCAATCCATCACTCAGGAAGGACGCACTGGTGATGGCAGGAGAGGTCCCTGAGGCAGCCACCTCACAGCAACTGAAAAAGCAGCATCTGGAGTTACAGAGCTGAGGTACTGTTACTTTCTCCTACCATGATATGAAACTTAATTCATCTCAAATGCAGGGATTCTGCTGGATAGCTGCAGAGAAAGGAAGGGTTCTCACTGCTCCCAGTGCATAACTAGAATTTTAAGAGGAGGCAAAAAGGGAGGATTTTTCTTCAGGGCTCTAGCACTTGGTCATGGCAGGAAAGTGTGTATACCTATAGAAAGACTAAGAACTTCTGGTATATTAAATCCTCCACTACCTGTCAATTCTGGTTACATGCTTAGGACCAACTGCTAAATTTACACTTGGAAGCAGCAAGGTTGCCCTTCTCTGACGTTCATAACTAGCTCCTTAGGGTGCCAATAAATACATTATCTATATTGATACACTGCACAAGGAGTGATGCCTCTCTATCACAAACTAATCTCATTAAAACAAATGCACTGCTAAGTAGTAAGCTAAGCTGTTTGATTAGGTGTTTCCTTTACTTTATATTTATTTCTTTCCATGACAATAACTAAGTAACAGAACCAAAGCACACTAAGACCTCTCTACATTTCTTTTGATCAAGCTGAAATATTTTATTAAAAAAAATCCAGAAAGATTTTGTTTTGAGTGATTTACCCTTTTCATCTTTTGTCATTTTTGCATATATAAATGAGAAAAATGAGTAAAACCAGAACACTGAAAATGCTATGAGCATGCCAAAGCGAAAAGATTTACTCTAAGTCCTCTTTCTCCAGCCACAGGATTTTTTTCTATCTCCATTTAATCTGCAAAAATCACCTCAAATCACATCTAAAATCTTCTTCTACATGAAGGTCTACACATGTAGCTATAAAAATCTCTTCTAACCACCACAGATATTAGTTAAGGACCAAAGAAAATATTTCTACCCCTTCAATTCAGGAAGTTTTACACTATGCTCACGTAGCTCAGTCACACCTCACCATCCCTTCAAGGGGGCTCCAGCTATGGTTGCCACTTTCTACTGATGCAGTTTTTCCTGGACAGCATTTTACTTCCAACAGCATCATTGTGCAGCAGTCTTTCCTTCACCACATGACATACAGCAGAAGCTAAGTACATCTTACTCACCATTTCCCTCCCTAAATTTGACTGGAGAGAAGGAAGCATGTTCCTTCACCTTTTAGACCTCACCTTTATCCCTTGGAGCTAAGCCACACTTCTTCAAGGACAAGTATGGCTCAAGCACACTGGAACTCCAGCCAAGAACAGGTGTAGGCTCCTTTTATGGCACAGGCTAATGAGCACATTCACACTGACTTTCAGGAAGGGTCCAGACAGAAGGGAAAGACATCTCACCTCCTTTTTCTGAAGGACAGGTTAATCCAACTGCAATTAGGCAAGAGGGACCATTCACAGCCCTCTACATCTGCAAGGCAGTTTGTCTCACCTTGCAGTCTCTTGCAATTTAAGACTCAAGGAGTTTGTGGATCCTTAAAAATCAGTGACCTTTCAGGACACCTCAAAAAGAAAAATCTCTTGCATTCAGTGGAAGACCAGATGCCCTAGGTGGAGAAGAGCAGAAAATGAACCTCCACATTCACAGATGTCATTATTTGTCAGTAGCACCCAAGACTTAGATTTTTATATTTAGACTTATACGTAAATGAATAACAAAATCAGTTAGTAAACCTGATTTTCAGTTCTGTTTATTTCAGAAAGCATTTACTTCCTCCCTTTAGAGAAAGGTAAACTATACCAGGGAAAAATAGGATGTGTTTTGGTCTTGATTTAACCACAAATGCCATATAATTAAACAAAGGCTCAATGCATACCTGAGTGCAAAAGGGCTTGACCAAAATATAACTTTTTCACCTAGCACTTTCCTCACATCTATAGAAAAGGAAGCTCTGCTCCCCTTTTGTCCAGTAACCTTTTCCCTCATATGTTTTCCCCACCCGAGTAGTTCCCAAAATGAAGTGTAATGACTACCACCTCAGCAGCAATCTGCAAGAGGCTCCGAAACAAATCAAGTGCAGCAGTGCTCACTGGCTGACAGCTGTAATAAATTAAATTGCCTATCCCACTCCAATTCATTATGCCTCCCATGAAAAAAGGCCTAGATCTAAAATGAGCTATTCAAAACACATTCTGCATTTCTATTAATCTAACAGAGTGAATTGTTTTCTATGCAGTAAAGCCAACAACTCTTGCCTGCACACAGGCATAAAGCTGTAGCACCTGCCCAGGAAGAAAATAGAGGCAGTGTAGGAAGCAGAAAGATGTCACCTTAGAGGGCAGACTTAGAAGCTACCAGTCTGTGAAAAATGTGTTTCATTTGTTTAGGTGTTTTCAGGTACCTGCTACATATGTGTCATTTAGTTCCTAAATTAATCCAGTATCTTTTCCGTTTCAGCAGTGGAAATTATTCTTCATTTTTGCAGCATTCAAATTTCAGACTGTTGCTCACTGCCACCTGCTGGAGTTCAGGGGATTTTATAGCTGGGAGAAAAACTGTGGGCACAGCAGTGGGGTTCTATGCATGCTTTTATTTACCAGATCCACCAACATTGTCTTGTAACTGTTTCAAAAGGAGGGCTGTTTTCAGGCATGTTTTACCAATCACTTGTATGTAAAAGCTTTGAACTCTCTCGCCCCTGCAGGAGATGGATGAAGGTAATAGAAGGAAGAATGTGGTAACTTCACCCATAGTTTAGTTGTGATCAGGTGTTCATAAATATAAAGGAAGGATCAAATACTAAAATGTAATTTAAGTTCCATTTTCTGAGATAAGCACAAAAATCTAATACTACTTTCAATATAGCTGTGTCTTTAGTCAGTCTAAGGATAGCTACCCTTTAATATGGTGTCTGTTTAAGTCCAGTTTACAGAGAGCACTAGGTTACAAGCTCAGACCCTGAGCCTAAACTCATTTACAGAAGTCAAATATTTAATTAATGCAGAAACTGCAAAGAGAAAAATATCCAGGAATTTAATGATCAAACAACACATTACTTACCTGGTATCACAGCAAAACAAGTATTTCCCACAAGTAGGATAGTCAATTAGACCAAGAAAAAGCAGACCTCATGTTAGAAGCAGAATAGTTACCTCAGTGTGGATTCTGTGTTGTTTAACCCTCTTGCCAGCTCTGCTATCCAAAAAACACTGATAGCAGATCCCAAAGGTCATGAAATTCCAAATATTTTAAACTTTTTAAACATTTTAAAAATTTTAAAACTTTTGTTACTGCTTTCTTGGCAGATTTGAGGAACTGTTTCAACTTCTCTTTTCCTTTGCTGGATAAAGCATTATTTGGAGCTATGCATTAAGGTTTTCTAGCACTTCAAGTAAGTGGGATTTTTTTAGGTATTATGGAAACATCCTTATTATGCATAATAGGGTATTGTCAGACTCAAGTTACAAATAGATGCTGAGCACTGCAAAGTTACTGCAGAAGTAAAGCGCAAACCTCTTGCATTACCTGCTTGGACATGTGTGGTTCAGTACATGGATGTTTAATGCTGTTGATGCTCACAGTGGCCTGACTGAGATGTACAAGATCTGGGAGCCAAAAATTCCTCCAGACAGAAAGTCCTATCCTGCTTATGAGGGAGACCTAGGCCTGAATCCATCAGAGATTTGGACAGTGCATGGATGTACCCTTCCTGACTTCACAGCCAGATCCCACTGCCAGGAGGCAGCTGAGCCAGTGAAAGGGCCCTTACTGCCTGCCGGCATGACAAAGCCTCAGCCACAGTCTTGCATGTCAGGTCAGCTTGCAGGACAGCTATTTTAGCACATAGCCCAGGAACACACTAAGCATTTTGGAGTCTGGCCCCTCGCTTCCAGAGCGGTCTGTAAGTTTATGCATATTGAATTGTTTGAGGTCTTGCCTTATATGTTTCCTTTTCTCAGATTTTCAGTCTTCTCTCCCTATCTTACTACACAGTAGAACAGACACCAGTCTTCTCTACAAGCTGCCAAAACTTACAGCATCA
The DNA here is from genome assembly GCA_026261815.1 of Monarcha castaneiventris obscurior. Classification (NCBI taxonomy): domain Eukaryota; kingdom Metazoa; phylum Chordata; class Aves; order Passeriformes; family Monarchidae; genus Monarcha; species Monarcha castaneiventris. The sequence goes on along the minus strand of JAMPIT010000258.1, from coordinate 19,469,622 downwards.
TGGGCACTAAACTTGGCTTTCCCCCACAGCTGTTTATTTCATTCCCTTCAACACCCTGATCAGAATTCACCATTGCAGAGAAATCACCGGAACATGATGGAGTTCAGGAGTTTCTACTAATTTTTCAACAGCACTCTGCTCTAGTCCACTGAGGAGAGGAGTTTCTAGAGAAACTGAGGTGAAGCATTTTGCTCCTGTTACAGGGCAGCAGCATGACAACAGCTTCCTAAATCCAAATCCCTTCCACTGCAGCACACTGTTTCCAACCAAGATAATATTCTCTAGAACAGCACACACCTTGTAGCAGTGTCCAGGAGTCACAGCCAATCACCCATTGCTCCAGATGCTGCTGCACAGACTAGGAGCCTGACCTGTGTCTGCTTCTAGGAGATTCCCACAACATTCATCCCTTTTTCAGAACCAATGGCCATTCCACTGCAAGGTAGATGACACATTCCACAGTCTGCTTTTATTCCAGCCTATATAAAAGGAAATAATATGGTTTCATGGGTTTCCAAAACTGCAAACTTGTGACCTCAAAAAATCTAAAGGTCACCAGAGTGGAAACAGAAAGCTGAACTCGCTCTAAATTGCTAGGACACAACTACAACAAAGGGAGTACCACAGCTGAAATGAGAGATAATAAATAATGAATGAAAAACTTAATATATATTTTAAGTTAACTGCATATTGCTGTGACAGTGCCCAGAGATCAATGAAGAATAGTCTTGTGGTGCCCAAAACTGTACAAACATAAAATAAAGTGACAGCTACAGGCCTGACAAGCTCATGGGCTAAATAAAAAGCTTACAAGGTTAAAGAGATTCTTTCCATCGACTTCAGTAAGCTTTTAAGAGGGCTCCAGGGCATCTCTGATGAGACAGCCACAACAGTCTCCCTGAGAACACACTCCAGTAGTTTCCTGTGCTTCCACACTTAAAGATGGGAGTGGAACAGAGCTAAATAGGCATTTTAAATCCTATTTGTAAAGGCATTCAAAAACTTGAAGAAACATAAAAGTACCTGGATGCAAGTTTTTAAAAGGTATTTGGGCACACAAGCTCCACTGAAAGAAAGAAACCAGTCCTATAGAAGCTCCAATACTCAAGTTTTAAAACATCTCAGTTCAAAATTACAATAATAATAAAAACTTTTTAAAAAAAGACCAACCAAAACATCACTACAAACCCCACATAATACAGTAGTTGATGAAGCTGACAGCATTGCAAAATAAAGGCTCATTCTTAGCTGCTTAAGAATGACAAGGGTTATAGCTCTCACAATAACTCACTTCCCTTTGGAAAGCATTCAGAATAAACACCTATCATCACACTACAGCTCCTCCCACTGAAATGCAGATCATCCTATGCCAAGGTTAGCAACATTTTCCCAATACATGGAGCCCTGTTAAAGATCTTTCAAAGAAAGCAGAAATTCTTGGTGCCCTATCAAACCAACATGCTACACAAACAGATACTGAAGAAGACTTTCACTAGTGGGATTACGATCTACAGAAGGCAAAGTTGGTAAATCAATTCTTGCTGAACGAACTTTTTTGAACGCTGATTTTTTCCTTTGTTCAGTTAATAGCATTACTTTCAGAAGAGGACTGGGGGGGATGTGAGTCTTCTCCAATTAAATATAGTTTATAATTTCTTCATTTTGAAATACAAATCAGGCAGTCTGCAGGTCACATGAGTGTAATCCAGCATTTCCAGGATCTCTTCTGCTGAATAGAAACTTCCAAAGGAACTGTAGCATTACATACAATTTGAATAACATCAAGAATAAAGAGGCAATGAATGACAGTTTCTGAGAAAGCACTTCTAGAAGATATTATGTTTATATATTAACAGCACATGAGATGCCCAAAGTCACTGTTTGCATACACCATGTATGTATAGAAGGTTAATCAGAACTAGGAGCAGATATTTAAATTTATGAAGCTTGACAGCTTCTTCTGCATTAGTAAGCTGCCTCTGTCTTCACATAACACTCTTCTCCTCCCACCCTCAGAACAACATCCCACTTCTTTAAGTAGCACTGCTGCTGGGAGAGGTAGCTGGGAAAACTGAAGTAAGAAATATCTCCCAGCTGAGATTCTCATTTTCATTTTCCCTGTTGCTTTTCTTATTTATTTTGCACATCAGAAGCCCAGCTCTCCTAAGACCCTGTTCTCTGCTCTATACAACAATACCTCAAAAACAAAAATCCCTCAACTGCAGCTTTTTCTCCTGTCATGTCCCCAGCCAGGTTTTCCAACAGCCCAGTGCCCCAATAATTCCTCTGCAGTGTCCCCAGCTGCAACAGAGCAGCTGAGCGTGGTGTAGGTACTGACTGGAATACAAATATCATGTACCACTGAAAAGGCATTATAAAATGCACCCACACAGAATAAAGGTGATAAGAATACATAATGAAACCCTGAAAAAAATCCCTAAAGGATTAATATAATTTCTGTCTTATTTTATGGACAAGGCATTGGTACAGACCCTGGCACGCTCTGTAAGTTTTGGCTATTATAAAATAAACACTAAAAACTTCTCAGTAATCACAACATGCTAGCAATCTGCTTCAGCTGTTGCTCTCACTAAAAGTAATTTAATGTCATGTCAGATACCAATATATCCAATTGTGTGCAAAACTGCAAATACATTTAAAGCCCTGGCGCTGGCTTGAGTGGGAATTCAGTTTTCTAAGTACCAATATAAATGTACACAGGTAAGCAAAGAGAGAATACAAAAGCCTCTCCCACACAGGCTAAAACTGTGTGAAAATGAGTGCTTAAAGAGGTTTACCAGCTTTTTATTTCTTTCTTACTGCTGTTAGACTTGTAAAAAGCAATCACTCATGCTTTACTGCTTGGTGTCTGTGAGTATTTGAATCTGGCAAAAAAGAACAGATTTTGCAGTGACTGTTAGCATACATTTAATAAACTCCACCAAAAGCTTAGATTGAGGAAACTCCAGAATCAGTAGTAAGAGTGCAGAAATACAGAATTAAAGCTGTTGCTCTATTTCAACTATAAAGTCTGACTACTTCTACCTGCAGTTCCTAATCCTGCAACCTGTGATTACACCAGAAACCTCTTTCTTGGAAAATGTCCCCTTGGACTTAGCACTGAAGTCTTTATTCAGATAAAATTCCTATTGAGCTGATGTGAACACATGGATTTTCTCCCAGGAAAAAAGCAATACTTAGTATTCTAATTATAGCATATGGTTCAATATTTGTAAAAATACCTTAAAACATATCCTTAGACTTTACATAGATTGCATTGTATGCCCTAAATAACAGGTGAAGTACTTTGCTTTAATATAAGCAGTCATAACAAAATGTGAGCTTCCAGGCTCCACTTGAAGTCACAGCTAATAAAACTAGCTGTGTATCTGAGCTCTCAAACAAAGGAAGCAAGGAAGAAATATTATGCATATTTTACAGACAAGAAACCGAGGCTTGGAATAATAAGGACTCCTCAAACATACCATAAAGCTCACCCCTAACACCAGATCCCTTGGGTTCAAAGCCTGTCTCTAAGGCTCAAAGATCTTGTTTTCCCTCATTTAATAACTATATTTATTAATTAGTAATTAGATTTGGCAAAAGAAGTTACTGTTTACTGAAGCGACAGAGTAATCCTAATACCACCAAATTAAAGTATTACAGGAAAGTTTTCATCTCTCTATTCCCATAGAATTGCAAAATAGATTTCTGCTCCCATCAATGTACACTGAGTGAGAACATAACAGCCTCTGTGGGTCAGAAGAGAAGCTCATTTAATCTTATCTCCCCTACAGCAGTAGCCAACAGAAAAAACATTAAAAACATTAAAATGAAGTAAATGTGGAATGAAGCTTCCCCTGAATAAACTCCCTCAACTTCCAACAATCCATAGTTGTGAGATTTTAATGCTCAATATCTTGCAATAGGCAGCTTGTATTGAGTGGTGACACTGATTATATGACATGGAAAAAGGACTGCAAACTCATTGCAGCTTTAAAAAGGCATCAAAGCCAGCTCCGAGACAGTAGCAGACTATTTCCCTTTTTTTGCCTCTTACAGCTTGCTTTTTACAGATTTATTTTATGTATCTTAGCATGAAAATCCAAAGCTAACAGGTCCTATTAGTACTGAAAGGCATCATTGCCAAGCAGTGTAGCTGCTTTAGAAAGCACACGTTTATGTACTATTAAAGGTGTGTTACAAATACTGAATAGATGGAATAGACAACTTTCTAGCTATTAGTAAAAATAAATTTAGTGAATACTCTAATTACTCAGTAAAAATAGAAGTTTTGACCACTGTTTACAGGGAAACAGAGTTCACTTCAGCAAGGAGTGGAAAGGAGGTCTAATGGCAAGAGAAAGGAAGACAAGACAGAAAAGAGGATGAAACTTCTGAGTATGAGTCAAAGAATTCAGCATAAAAAAGACAGTATGTAATAACAAGCAATTTACCATGTATTTTGGCCACAATAATAGAATAACTAAACATGGGATATTCTTCAATCCCATTATGTATTGACCAGATTTTGTATATTAATTCAGAAACACAAACTCTGCATAACAGATGATAATAAGATATGACTGCACACTCCAGAAAAGATTAACCACAAACAGCCACAGGTAAGAATTGCAAATTATGTCATTATTAGAAGCATACTGCAATCTTATCTAAATGATTACTAGCATTGAGAGACTGATTGTTAATCTTATAGGTCATTCCATAAAGCTCTACCTCAAACCACAGAGAGGTCTGAGGAAACAATGTCAAACCTGTGCTTGAATTCTGCTTTGAATTGCTAATAACGTTTTTGCAGCATAAGTAACTTAGGATTCTCCAGAACAACACTTTATACTCCTCCAAGTCTTCCCAAACAGCCAATCACCACAATACCATCTAAACCTGAATGACCCAGAGCCAGCTCTGATCCTACCAGTGCTGACCTCTCTCATCTCATTGATCTGGTTTTACACATCTGCTGCACCCACCTGCTGCCAGTTTGTACACAGATTATTAGAGTCTCTGGGACAGGGATCCTGCCTTTGTTCTGTGTTTGTACAGCATCTGCCACCAAGTAACTGACTACAAACTAAATTACTTCTCACTGAAGAGAAAAAAATAGATATTATTGTCTAAAGAGAAGTAATGTTTGTTTCATACTTTTTCTTTCATGGTCAGACACATTCTATAAAATGTTTTTCACATAGATACATGAATCATTTCATTTTCCCAGCCACCATGAGGCAATTGAGAAGGCCATTGTTTCACATACTAAGACTCCTCAAATTACTATAATTATTTCATACTGCAACTCTTAGGATTCAAAGAGTTCTAATGAAAAATAGCATGAACTGGAGTACAATTTTAAGATGACAATGGTTCTTGCAGCAAAATGAGATGAATATTGGCTAGAGTTTCAAAATTCATCATGCTTTACAAATTTTGAAAATAAAAATATTTATGTCTGCACTTGGCACTCCTGCAAATAAAACCAGTTTCAAATATGTGATAATGGACAGTCAGAAGTCAAATCATCCAAACTTTTGAATATCAGTCTTTGACACAAATTCCTTATAAAATTACCTACACTTACAAGGAACATAAGACTGAATTATTTTATTGTCAGTGTGTTATTCTCCATCTTATTCTCCATTCTATTCAAGAACATGCCATCCAGAAAAGCAGGGCAAATCCAATATTTGGGTTAGAGCATAGTAATCACAGGCAAATTATGCTTGCCTCTGTAACAGTCCTTCATACTCACAGAACCTCTACTGCTGTTCCACTTTCTATTTTCACTTGGGTATTAGATTTTCCTGAAAGTCCTTAATAGGATGATGCGAGTGTTGCTCATGAGTATATTACATTCCACATACCCTACAGGCCTTTGCCTTCAGCATGTGCAAGATACACACTAAGGCAACAAATGAAGGATATTTGCATACATAAGGTAAAGAATTTGCTCCTATGTAAGGTAAAGTTTAGGCTGCATGCCTTACATACTATAGGTAGACTCTTTATGCACATATACAGCTTCTATTCTGCATTCTCCTACTCTCTGCTAGTTACTTATTGCTTTATCCATGACTGTAAACTACTAAACAGGACCAATGCGCTATTTTTCAAGCTTGCCTTTCAAAACTTGTTATTTTCACATTAGAACAGAGTGAAAGACAAGAAAAAGTCATTGTACAGAAACCACAGGTGTCTCAGCACATTGTTGATTTTTCCCAAAGAACTCTCAGAGCCTTCATAGCTTGATACCATGTTTCTTTCTCCACTTTCTTTCCAGGGAAGTCCTTCTGATGTAATGCTTGTCTCTAAAAAATACCTGGTCTGAGAGTGGATGTGGGGCCTGTTTAGGCTGACATAGGATTACCAGGAAAACAGTACACAGAAACCATTAAAAAAAAAAATGGTGAATCATGATAATTTTCATTGCTTCAATGACTGTCACATGTTTCATGGGAAACGTACTCAGCTCCTTCTCATTTCAGCTAAAGTGAAACAATTTACTTAGAACCTCTCACCAATAAGAACAGAGCATCACTGTAAGCTTCTTACATTTTATTTAACCTATCTTTTCTTGTTCTATTGATTATCTGCATAAGCTAAGACAATGAACAAAGTGAAAGAGTTTACTAAAGAATCTTTGTTGCCCTCAACACACCTTCCTAGCAGTCACTAATAGGTCACTAAACTAATAGGTCATCACACCACAGAAAGTCATCCCTGGTAAAGTCTGAGTTAGTAGTTCCAGTCTTCAAGGAACATATAATAAATATTCTTAAAACACTTCTATATACTAGAAAATAAACAGCTTAACAAGAGATAAACACGCATGTGATATACTTTGCATAAAGGAAACACCTTTCTCCCTCATCTTTGCCTCCCTCAGTGGACCAGTAACTCCTACATTTAACTTCACAAGCCCTTCTAAACAAGTGTGTCCTGGAAAAGACACACAGATATCCCTGTATAGAATACATTGCCAGACATTTCCTTGCTTTTATACTTCAGGGAACCCAGACTCTGGAGATCTCAGCTGAGGTAGAATGGCAGACGAAAGAGGTGGTTTCTTCAGTGGGTTTCTTTTGGACTTTAAGACAGCCTGGTATGGGAAAAATGCTTTTTTCAACATTGTTTAGACCTTTGACTGGCACTACTGAACCACATTTACCAAGTCCACTCTTGATCTTAAAGATGCATAAGGATCCCTTTGAAGAGATGCATTCCTTAAGATACAAAATGGACCTAGCTCCCATGAAAAGCAATGACACACTTCCATCAAAGACAGGAATACAGCCATCCTATATTCCCTAAACTACATCTTACCTACCTCACGTTGAGGTGCATCTACATTTGAGGAAAAAAAAAAAAGTCTCTCAGCAGCTAGACAAATTTCTTTACAGCAAAGAGCAAAGCTGAAGTGATTTCACACCTGATACAGACAGAATGACATAGTACCATGGGGAATGCATTTTTTGTGGGGGGTTTCATATAAACACATATCTCCACATCCATAAGTTGGGTAGGCACTGCCTTGGCTGTGATGGATCCCAGCACTTTACATCCCACAAGTTCGCAATGATCCTATAAAATTACTTTCCATCCATCTGAAGTTCCAGTGGCAAGAAATACTTCTGACAAATAACCAGGACCTGGCAGCAGGTCTTAAAATGTAGTGCCAGGTTTAAAATGCTGCAGTTATCAGTCAGCCACACTACAGAGCAGGTCATACATAGCAAAGAGCTGCTTTATTAGCTTGAAGGAGTATGCAGCATGTATAAAATGATAGCATGCAACCACCAAGCAGAAGCCAGAGCTGAAGAAAATCCCCCATCACAGCCCAGGTAATGTGTGCCATTCACAATCCTACTGGAGATCCATCCTATCCAGCACATGTTAGTTAACAGCACATTCTTGAGACACAACAGTCAGGAAGTCATCAAGGCTCAAAACAGAATTTTGTCTTCTTTCTTGGAATGAAAAGAGGAAATAGACAAGGAGGAAATTGATACATTTCCCTGAAAGGTGCAAATCATAATAAAAACATAATATAAATAAAGAAAAACTTTTCTGAGGCAATTTTTCACACTAAGACAGTGACCCTTGTCCTTTTCCAAAACAGACTGAAGCACTGACAATACCAGGCAGCTGCAGCTTTTTATTATTTAAAAAGCATAGCATGTTTATTAAGAAAGTGAAAGGAATGCAACCTTTAGGGATATAATAAAGAACAACTAGAAGTCAGGGGCCTCCTTTACTAACAAGCAATGAACAACTTCAATTCATTGTTGTTGGGCTACTTTGTGCAAACCAAACAGCCTAATAAGATGCATTGTATGCAGTGCTAAGCACTTATGAGGTGACCTGCCTCTATAGAAAGTCCTGGAACTTAATACATCTTCCTAGATCTTTGCTGTAAGTTTCAATAATCCTGTTAAAAGAATTGTTGAGATGATGGCAAATTGTAAACATTGGGAGGGTTTTGTCACAATTCTCTCTGGTTTGTTGCAAGAAAAACAAAGAAAAGTACTCAAACAGCTTCACAAGTTACACTGAAAAAAAAAAAAAAAAACGAAAAACTTGAAGTTCTGTCTCACTTGATATCGCAATGGATACAGCAATGCCAAGTTTGTGATTCCTTATGTGCGACCGAAATGTTGGACAACATCTATAACTATCAAGGTATTGACAAAATATCAAGGAAATATTAAAAACTTGACAGCTTTCTGTTTTCAGGACACACTACATTCAAAGGTATCCACTCTAGAAATTCACTTTCCCCCTGCTTAATTTAAAAGCACTATTTCAAGTTCCAATGTGATGCAGGAATTTTTTCACCAGAAGTAATACAAGACAGTAATTTTTGTACCCTGCTCCTTCCTGCAGCAGCACACCTGAATCACTGGGCTCTGTGAATGTGGAACTAATATCACTGCAGCAGTACAGGCATAGGGAGAAATCTTCCAAGCCAAAACTGGAGTCATCACAGAAGGGATGTTAACAGCAAACAGGAAATGCATCAGAACCAAGGGTGGAACATTACCCAAAGCATCTGATGAATTTTTTTTTCTTCTTTGTTGGCAGAATTAATTTAGCAATAGAACTTCTTGCCTTGAAATTGATTGCAGCTACTACCCCACCTCCTTGTTTCCCTCACCACGCATTTGAGTGCCCTAAACCTGCGTTGCTCAATCCTTTCCACGGCCTCTTGCCTCCACAGTTCCCTCAGAGGTGCCAGCCCCAGTCTCAGTGACACCCTGCTCTAACTCAGTGTCACCAACTGACAAGTGTCACACAAGTGACACCACCAGAACACTCAAGAGAGCACTCACTGCTGAGGACTCGCTCAACAATTGCCTGTCTTTATTAAGTGCTGGCTGAGGAACATACCCACCCTCTCAGGGAAAACTGCCAAACAGCATGGAGCTATAAAAAGGCTCTCTACTGACACTGAGTCTCTTCATGCAGAAAGCTGCATTAGAAGTTTTGTGGGCCATACTCTGCAAATAGATTAAAAACAGTATTTAATAGTCAAGATCAATATTTTCAAGTGTAGGCTATAAAGCTAGGCATCTCCATTTGCACTGAGGGCTTGAAAGAAACAGACTAAATTTCTGAAGTGCTGAGAACCATCTGCTCCTATTGGCCTTTGTAGTTATGGAAAATAAACTGTTTAATTAGATGCTTTGGCATGGACCTGATTGGCTAAATTTTGACAACAGAAGTTTGAAAAAAATGTGTCTGGAGCAGAATGATGTCACATCTAAAGAAAATGCTGCATTCACTCACCATTTGGCCTTCTCCATGTCCTTCTTTCGGCTCCAGAGTAATTATAAAATGCAACTGTCACTTTTTTCCCCCCCTCTAATACTATAATATGAATAAAAGCTTACATGTTACAATGACAAAAGCTTTTCCCTCCAGGAAGGAAGCAACACCAAAATATGAAATTTTACAAGGCTCCTTGCTAGAACTATCTGGACTGAAATATATGCAACCAAAATAACACCTCAGACTATCCTATTTTTCCAGGCATGTCTCTATTGCAAAATGAAGGGCAATGCAGAGATATCTAACTAGCAGAAGCACTAGCTGGGACATAAATATTGTGCAGTAAAGCATCATAAAGCCTTATATTATTCTACTGCACCCAGGATAAGCTCTGCCATCAATCCATGTTTACTGGCTCTGATACTGTCTCATTCTGCTGTGGCCACTCCAATTATATTATTCTTTGTTGCTGTGAATACATGCTTTTGATTCTTCTGGAGGGAAGTAGCTCAGACATGCAAAGAAACTAGTAAAATAAGAACGAAACTCTAAATGTAGGAAAGAGGATCATTTTAAATATGCAGTATTGTTCTTAATGCCTTGTGTATAACTATACTTGTTATGTACACACAAGCACAGACAGATAAACACGGAGATTTTTTGGGGTTTGGGTTTTTTCAGTGCTGCTACAGCTCTGGAGAAGCTGGAGCTTAGGTTTGAAGCTGCTATCTGGAAAGGTCAGTCTGCACTACTGACTATATACACACACCACCTTTTAAATTGTATTTGCTAAACATTTGAAGCCCTAATCCCCACCAACACCTCTACAAGCTGCCTGAGCAGCAACAGCTGATAGGGAGAAGATGTTTGGGAATCTATGGGCCTAATAAAATGCATTTACATGGTCTCATGTGATAAGCTATCTCTATGTTAGAAACCAGTAAACTCTGGGGTACATCTATCATTTCCCATCATCTTTTGGCTCAGATCCTTGAGTTCCTTTCCAAAGGAGAAGAGTGTTGGCTGGGAGATGTTACAATGCCTGACAGGATTTAAGAGCAGAGACCTATGCCAATGAAGATAAAGATGAAGAATATTTTAAAGAAGTTTTGATAATGTCCAAAGATAATAATTTTAACCCAAAATAACTTCAGTTACTCATGGATTCTTAGAAAGAAAGCATATTTTAGAATGACATAGCTTTGGGCTTGAATAAATTGTTAATTTAATGAGTCACACCAGCAAACCTAGCTTTTAAGCAACATTATTTACCAGGGAATCACAAAGCGATTAACAAGCCTTGTTTGTTTTGCCCTTGAGAATAGAGATTCTCAAAGGGGCCTAATGCATTATTTGGATACATTTCAGGCACATGACAGCTCAGAATGAGACATAGATTTCCTGTAGATTCTTCGTATCCATATCCAGAGCTCTTAAACAGACTTGTTCTTCAGGTAAATAGCAGCATTAACAGGAATATTTGCTTCTATAGCCTGTATTAACAAGCTGCTCATTCCATGTCAGAAGTAGAAACACTCAGTTACACTGAAGCACAGTATTCCAATTCAGATACAAGAAAATAATTTCCTTTTTACCAAGGAAATGTATTTCAAAATTAATAAAGAGTTGCTACTTCAACCCAATAGGTACTTGTTCAACAAAATATGCAATCATATTCCACTGCAAACACCGAATAAATTTTCTTCCTCCAAAAAATCCTATCTTTTTGTGGTGGTACCTCCTGCTCCCCCCACTTTTCATGCCATGTTGTGATCTGAGAAATGCTCGTTAGACTCGGCCTTGATGAGCAGCACCTTGATGAACCAGTCCTGCCTCACTTCTGCAAATACAACTATTTGTGAGAGTGTACTGCAAACCATACAAGGAGATGGTTCTCTTGCTAAGAAAGCATTTCTTTTTTCTCATCCTTCATTTGCCTAACTCAGCTCACTAAATATTTCCTTGAATAATTACAATTACACAACTGCTAAAAGGGGAAATGAGAAAAGAGGACTGTATTGGTTCGGGCAGGGTTACAGTTGATTTAGCTGATTTTCCTCAGAGTAGCTGGCATGGTATTATGTTTTGGATTTGTCACTAAAACAATGTTGTACAAATGGAAAACAAAGGAATCTTGTAATTGTTTCTACAAAATTTCAGGACATCTGGTACTGAAATAATTCCTTTCTAATGCTTTTTCTCAATGAATTGACACAGCAGCAAAAAGGAGTATTTCTATATTATTATAGCTTCAGAATGAATTCATTTGCAGGCATGAGCTGTATCCTTGCCTCTTCAAAGTTTGCCTTCCCAAGTTTTATAAAATAATTCAACACAAGAATCCAGATTAAGATTATACAATGCCCTATCCATAGAAAATTCATGTGTCTAAGTAGCTTTAAATTCTTTAATACCAGCTGCTCTTTTACTGAATTTCTGTCACCCTTTTAGTCCTCAATCTGTTGCTCTAAACAGCGCTTTGCTGTGGTTTTCTTCAGTAGGGAATATCAGAGAACCCAGAGTTTAGCCTTGTTTCCATGCCCTTCCAAGCATGGCATGTCTGTAGTTTTCTTCCATAGGAAAAAGTGTAAAGCAATTTTATTGCATAGTCGGTTCCATTTATTTTTTTGAAAGGTTAAAAAAGGGGGAAAAGAAAAAAAAAAAGCTTTCTGGTCACCCAGAATACCCACTTATTCCAAAGGCTCATGTTTAGTGAAGTACAAGATTACAGACAGTTTCCAAATCTCTACTCCCTAAACCTGTAGCAAGAAGTACACTCAGGGCTGGAAAACACCTCGCTGATATTGTTACCATGGTAAAGCTTAATACAAGTTTAGAGACTGGGAACACAGCCAAGAAGAAAATGAGGAGAGCTGACACATGACATTTCCCCCTTTGTTTTTTTCATACAATTTGATTTCTGCAGCTCTTCTCAAGAGCACAAGAAATGTTTCAGCTTCAATTATCTCCACAGGAGCTTCCCTGCATTTCTTTATTTTGCTCTAAGACAATAGTCGAAGCTATTGTGAAATCTTGAAGGATTTTTTTCCTTCAATTCCCAAAGAATTACATACGTGTACATAGCAAATAATTCATGCAAAGACTGTTAGCATATGTGCTGTTGATTTCCTTTTTATTAAAGGAAACTAGATTGGGAATTGGGAACACAAACCTAATGGCTTCCCTTCAACTACAAATTAATCTCATAGCCGATAAGGATGACATTTTCAGGGAAAAAAAAAAGGTACCAGTCTATTGTAAAACAGATTTTTTTTGTTTGTTTGTTAATCATTCTAAACTGAGTGATTCACTTATTGTATCACTGTTTAAGTGCCATCATCTTCAGCCAGTGTTGGGCAAGGTTGGTATAACCTGATTCAGTAATTGCACCCAGTTAACTTTAACAAACTGTACAGTAAAATTTAAGTATCTTTAAATATAGAGACTCTCCATAAATAAAGAGCCTCCAAGACCTCTGATCCTTTATATTGTGAGCTTGGCCAAAGCCATCACTCCAAAGGGGATTCTGGCTGGCACAAGGAGTTTGTGACTCTGCCAGCACAGTTCTAGAGCAGCCCTGGCCCAGGTGGGGACAAAGGTTGCCTTCCCTCAGTGCTGCTGAACGCTTCACACAGTCCTGCTGTGCTTTCTGCTGTGTTCTACAGCTGAGCCCAGCTTCCTCTTCTACTTTCTAGCCTCAAGATGGCCCAGCAGAGATTTGGCAGTCACGGGAGCACAGCCTGCAGAATTCTGCACCTTCTGAATGTCTGAGTCCTGTAGGCATTCTACCACAATTCAAGAAAGCTTCTCTCCCTTGGATAGCAATGATGTTCAAGGTTAAACACATCTAAAATCAAAGCCCTGCTCTGCTACAACAGAGAAAATTTAACTTTGCATCTGGCAACTATAACCTGGTCATAAATCTTTGTTATTCCAAAACAAACAATTCCAGAAAAATTCTTCTTTCAAATAACTGATGGTTTCATTTTATTCAGATTCCAAAATGAAATTTAGAGTTTCTTTTACAGCAATGGAACTTTGTCTCCCAACTGATTTTAAGAAATCCAGTACAGAATAAATAACTTCATGGCAAAAAGGACAGGTTTGAGCTGTTCCACTGCATTGTGTACCTTCACAGTAATTAGTTGGAGGCCTAGATTTCTAAACTCATTCATAAGCTGTAGTCTATCATACATACCTCTCAGCAGGATTTGTAGCAAACAAGTAAAATCTTGGTGAAATATCCTAAAACTCAGAAATACTTTAAACTCACACCCTCAATGGAGTAAAATTTTGAGGAAGAAAGTAATCAGTAGGCTAGTGCACAGTAGGAAACTTATACAGCAGGTGTAAAGTGGACAATCCTCTGAAATTATGCAAGCTATCAACAGCAACATTAAATTAGGAGGAAATAAAATAGAAATATGAGGTACTTATTCATGATCTTGAGCATATATACAAGGGCTGGCAGCCACTATCCTTAATTACAAGGACAGCCACTCTCCCTGTCACATGGAAGAAATCACTTACTGGCTAAAGCACCTGTAGGGATGCTATGAGGAGTAACTGCCACAGGCAGGCATTTCTGACTAGATGAGAAATTTTTTTAATATGGATGGTGACAGTGTTCAGCTGAAATGACTGAATGTGGACTAGGTTGAAAAAAAGCACCTTATAACCTGATGGTGTTATAAACATAATGAAAACTCTGCATGGCAGTACAGAAGGGTTTATAACTGCTGCAATCTATTTAGCCATCTGTCCAGAAAGAGGTCAATGTAATTAACAGTTTAAAGACACACAATGACATGGAAAAGTAGAGACCAGACTTCACATAAAACAAGATAATCTAAATCAAGAAAATAGTTTGATCCAGAGATAAAATCATTAATTTCTTCCAGAAACATGGATCTATTTCCATATGAAATGCTGTAGAAAAATGTTACTGTAACTTTTAAACAGATGTTCCAGCCATATTAAAACACCAAGTATGTCAAGCTTTAAGACCTGGTTCTGGAATATTAGATCATATTAATAAGTTTACAGTTACACACACAAAACCACACTCGATCAGACACCAAAGCCCATTCAAGAAGCAGCTCTAAAAAGTCAATTCTTCCACCCTTACAGCCCCTTTTCTAGGTTGCTGACTTGAAAACATCAATTGTATTTTTAATATATGATTACATTGCATAGAACTGGGAAAGCACGAAGGTGACCACAAGAAGTGCTAAAAAAATACACAGCATTTGAAGGACACAATTCTAACAAACAGGAATGGCTAGAGGCCAAGAAAAGGCAATTGCTTGGGTGAGGAACACATGTAGTTGAATCTGCAAGGAAATGCCAGAGGTTTCAGAACCAGCAATGGTCTATGGAGAGCTGCTCCAATTCATGGTTTCAATTCCCCTGCTTTTGCTATATGTAGAAAATTCCTGCTCCCAAACACCTGACAGGTATTCTGCCATGCCCAGATCTTAGGGTGCATTTATAGAAAACCTGCACGTGGCCTCCTGCACGTGGCTTTCAAGCACAGCACCCCACATCAAGGGCAGCAGCACCTGAGGACTGCTACTGCTTTGAAAATCCCAGCAACATCACTGTGTCTGTGCTGGAAACATCCAAACTGGATAGACACAGACATCTAGAAACTCTAAGCCTAGCTCTGCCATCCAAAAAAATCTACCAAGGTAGAAAAAGCAGTCAGATCCAGGAAAAACAGCAGCCTTAACTTGAATGAAAATGCATGTATTAGATTTTATTTTCATAGTAGCAGTTGCCAAAGGGATGTTTCCAGGGAACTTTTAGCTTAAATCTCATGGTTTTAAAAACAGTGTGGGACCAACCATACAACTTCCAGCCACACCATGCTCAGAACAAGCACTACTCCGATTTGCACTGCTGGGGATCCAACAGCACCCAAAAGGGTGTTACCAACACAGCAAACCACTTGGGGTGCAGCAAAGCAGTGAATCTTGCTCCTTTTTCTCTTTTGGAAGCATTGCATCTGTCACAAACCCAGAAAGGCAGCAGCTTAAGTAGGAACCGTTCTGAAGCTTCTGATGAGCATATATGGGAGCAAGTTCCAGACAAAGAAAAATATTCACTGCTGAGTGATTATAAGAACTAATATCCAGTTTAAGTTTTTCTTTTTTACAAAATTCTAAACCTATTGAAAATATTATACTGCCTAAACTTAATCCTTACTTGGTAAAAATCTATATAGCTTTACTGAACTTTGCACAAGTACACCAATTTTGCTCTAGCCAAAGATCTAAATGCAACTTGGACACAAGTAAGTTGTGAGAAATTTCGTAGGAATTAGGCACACACAATTCTAAAAAAATTCATTTACAAGCCCCTAGAGATGGGGAATGACTAAGAACATCTACATAAAATTTTTGATCTATCCTTAGGGAGAAGGAGTTCTCAAATGCACTATTGTTCTGCTACAAAAGATTTTTAAAAAAGCTAAACTTGGTCCTTCTTCATGCAAAGGTTTCAGCAACCCCATGAGGCAAGTAAAAATAGGTTAAATTCTTATTGAGTGAGAAATATATGGGTGTCCACAACCTACAGCTGTTAATGATGATGAAATATCTGCCAGCTGCCATAATCAAAGAATCAGTAACTCAACTAGTTAAAATACCACAGTTAAAGAATGACTGCCTGCCAAAGCATATTTCACTTCAGGTAGCATCTCTGCAACTGACAAAATAGACATCCATTCCAAAGATAAACCTCAAATTATAATTTTCTCACTTAGTGGATTTACGTGATTTAACATGTAGTCATTTCCTCATTAAGACCTAAATATAAAGTACTTGAACAACTGATTGCTGTATTCAAACCATTACAGAGCATTTATTTCGTGATGCTCCTGCCTGTGGTACCCAGAACATGTAAGGATTTGCTTTTAAAAGCCAACATGTGTAGGAGTCAGGCATCCTCAAACTACTTCACACATCCAGCTGCTGTAGGAAACAGCCACTGGGGCCTGGACAGGTCAGACGTTAAAGGCAGTCAGCGTTTCTACAACATCCTCCCCTGCAAGCAAGGTCACCCCACTGCAGATATCCCATCTAAGCCTTTCAAAACCTTGACTTTTAATCCTCTAGACCTTCTCTTGTTCTCTCAGAGTTCTGGTTTATCAGATGACTCTGGAGCAATGACAATGACCCCCACAACTGCACACATCCTGAGCAATGGCCATGGTCACTGCCAAGTGGCCCTGCAGCCTTCCCCAGGGCAGCTGGAAACTGCTCTATGTGCATTATGCACAGCCTTCCACAGCTGAAGGAAGGGAACTGTGATTGTCCAAGTTTCAGATTAGCTGGCGTTAAACAGTTAACAAAACTGCAAAAAAACCCACAAAACAATTCCATTACTAATTCCATTTTAAGAAAGAAGTGTTTTACCCTTACAGCAATGGTGACACATTAAAAAACTAGATTTACAGAGGTAGTAGAGTCTCTCATGTAAATAGATTCTAAGTGCATCTTAGATATTAAAAAAAAAAAAATCAGAGATCATCAAGATTTTTAAATTTACAGTTCATAGGCTCCACATAATTTACTTGCTAGCATATCAAACTGCCACAGGAATAACCATCTCTAAACACCACCTTGCACACCCAACCCCAAAACTGCCCTTCTCAAAAGTCACAAAATAGTAAAGCTTTCAATGAAAACCAGCAGCAAACGAATACCCAGAGCTCTTCAAATATAAGCGTATTCTTCATTTTCTTTTGCTACAGTAAAGCATGACAGGCACAGGCTGGATCATGCCACTTGTGAAAACCAGAACACTCCCTGAATTTTTAAAGAGCTTTCAGGCATGCACAAATATTTCTGGCACACTGTGAACAAAATCTGAGATACAACATAAAATTAAGATGATTTTATGAATAGCATTTCTGTTCCTCATATTCCATGAGGGCATAGGAAATGATGCCACATATATCCAGCCATAGTTTTAATGATGGCATTGCAAAACAAATTGTTGGGGGGTTCCTAAACATCATACCTTTAATACATTTCATCAAAATGATGGCTATTCACCTGTCAGAGCAACCTAGGTGACACTGAGGTTTGGGGTGGAAGAGGACAGGACAACACTGTAAAAAGCAGAAGCTTCAAGTACCAAGGCACTGAAAACTAGGAACTGCATTTAGGAGTCCAATCCTACCCAAGTTAGCTGGCCAATCATAATGAAAACACAACTGAGCCAGGCACTGAGTTCTTGCACACAACTACCTAAAATTACCTGTTAAAAAAACCTATTCATTAGTGACCACTGTGTTACAAGAGGGTTTTCAAAAGCTGGCAAACATGACATTAACTAAAAAAGCTTTCCTAATTAGAATTCACAAAATAGTTTGTACAGCTCTAGTCTCTAATAAATAACAAACCTCATGTTGACAGGCTTTCTCCTCCTCATTCACAGAAAAAATGAGATTATGGTATTGCAGTGCTGTTCTCAATAGGCAGCCATAATAAATATCTACTGAATAAATCACTCTTCCACATGTAGAGAATGGCTATTAGTGAACCAAACATTGACACACCTCTTGACATCAGTAACTAAGAACACAGCCACACTCTTCAGCTCTCCATTTGTTTCCCATTTCTTTTTTACCTGTTTAGTGTTTGTGAAAACACCCTAAAACTTTCAATAAGAGTTTCCAAATAGTCCAATGATTTAGAATTTCATAGAATAGAATGCTATATTATTCAGATATTTGTATCCTTTTAAGTAAAAGTGATGACTTCACAACACAAAGAAAGTTTATCCTTGAGGTGGGGTCACAGAAACAACCTACACAAAAAATGTGTTTGCAGGTCATGGGAAATGCCAGGACAAATTTGAAAAGCACGCAATGGGTGTTAGAAATGGGAAAGTTGATTGTGCTTGGGTTTTTGTTTTCTTACCCCACAAAATTATTTCAGTGACAAAAAAGTCCCTGCTGTTGAGAATGAAAAACTAAGAAGTCAATAGTCACACAGTCAAAGCAAAAAAGCCCCTCAGGTTTAGAATATTAGTATGGCCTTGGAAAGAGCCAACCCACAGCTGAGATCAGCTACCCACTGACTCTGCAATGAGCAAATTATTAAACTGCTCTTATTAGTTTTTCCCTGAACTTACTAAAAGCACTGCTAATTTTATCTTTAGTTTAAAAAAAAAACTCCCCATACCAGGCACTTTGTTTCTTCAGAGATATCAGTCTCTACATAAAAGTTCCGTAGAAGAGATTTTTTCAAAGCACCTCACAAACAAGGTCTCGATAGAAAATGCTTATTTCTTGTGTGAGCAATCCAAACAAGCATAATATCCTCTCTGAGAAAGGCAGAAGAAACCTGCATGTCTTTCCTCCTTTGCAAATTATGCAAGCACCAACACAATCCCCCTCGGGACTTCTCCAACAGCACCAGAGTGTGTTGAAGCCACATCAAAAGGCAGAATTCATCTCTTCTTCAAATCATGTAGCACACATTCTGCACACTGTGCCCAATCACCGAAAAACAGAAAATAAGGGTCACTTTCTAGTGTCGCAGCTGACTTAACTATGATTCAAAGAGCTCACTGAGGTCAAAGGGGGGAAAAGACTTGGCATAAATCTCCGTAATTCCACTGAGTTATGTGTGAACACAATTCTTCAGGCAGATTATCTGCCACAACACTGCCTCTCAAGCTCCTCTTGGAGCATACTAAATTCCCTGCTTATAAAATTACCATCAGCTGTGATGGTTTAGACCCACATCTGCTACCACCACGTAGTACTCCACATCCTACTACACATAACTCAAAGTGCAGGTACCTCTAGGCTGACTGCTGCTCCTTAGCCATGGCAACCCAGGCAGGAGAAACCCATTTGCAATTTTTTTTAACCACAGTTATCACCACAACACTGCAGCACTCTCACGTTCAACTGGAGTCAGGCTGAAATTGTCTTCTTTATCCTGTGGGGTTGAAATAAGCAGCTCTTCAGAAAAATAACACAACAGGAGCCATACCAAGCTACTGCTAATGGAGTGGCTGAAAGGGGTCACAGAAAGCTCCTCCAGATCAAAGAACAGAATGACACTTGTAAGACAGCCAAGAACAAATCAAAACAAGACAGGCAGACTTCTGGCAAGGAGGAAGCTGCTGGTCAATATTAGAGGGCACAGACAGAACCCCCTCCCAGATGAGAGCCACAATACACAAGGTCAGTAAGGACAGACTCACAAACTAATGGGGGTGGGGAGAAAGACTTCAACTACTGCTCCAGCTCTCACATGAACACAAGAGCCAGAGGCAGTCTAACACCTAGGAAACATTGGTTTGTGCATCCTGGGACTAGTTCCACTGCATATTGGGGCTGGGGAGGAGCATTTCATAGCACTGCACCCATCCACAGTATGAAACATGCCACAGCACTTTGTCCCAGCATTTTAAAGTGTATTTCACAGCATTCTAACAGGGTATATCATGTTGCACAACATATTAATAGGCAGAAAAGGTTATTTTGGGAGAACATGAAATAACAGTGATTTGTATTCACATGAGCGTTCACAAAAATAGAGAGGTATTACTGTGGGAAGAATATGAGACAGACACTTAGCCCCTTCTGTTTCAAACCATTTCTTGTAGAACTGTATTTTACCATATTTCCCCAAGACATAAAATGGAATTTTGAGAAATGGTGTTATATAATGGTGATAAGATTGCAAAGGAGAACCACCCTACCACTTGCTCTAGGATGAGACTACAGTGCCTTTTCTGTACCTCAGGGGAACTAGTCTGGCAAACTATTTTGTTCTGTATCTTTTTGAACTCTTTTTTAACTTCTAAACAACCAGATTTCTGATTTCCTTAATACACCAGAAAATTAATAAATTCTTCAAAATAAGTACCTACACTATTTCCAATGTCATTAAGGCAAACTGAGCCCTTCCTACACTTCCCCTCACACCTAGCAAGCTCCCCAGTCCTGCTGCCCTTCTCAGTGCCAGGCTCTCTTGAACAGCCATGCACAAGCATATGGATGCATAGCATAGAAAGGCACTAGGGGTAAATCTTATTTCAAATACAAACTGTAAGAGAAGAGGTACTAAAAAACAAAATCTTTAGTCTCAACGCTGGAAAAAGTCCAAAGAGGTGACAGTTCAAATAAAAGATTTTTTTTCTTAATCTGTGCTGGAAATTGGAAAGAATAACAACCATCTGCTACTTTCAGTTCTCTTGTGGACACTGTATTGAATGCTGCAATGTTTTGCCTTTCAGAGCTTCAAAAACTGTGCAGGGATCTGCAGGGGAAGCTGAGAGAAGGAGGGGAAAAATGAGACCGAAGATAGCCCCAAAGTCTGAGGTCCAGACAGCTCAGCAAGGGAGCTTGGACTTGCCAAGAAGGCAGTGAAGCAACACAGCAGGACCCCACCAGAGCCACAGAGCAAACGGCCTGACTGCTCACCAGCACACTGCAGAGAGCCTTCCTCTGAGCCAGGACTCAGTGGAAAATAACAGCAAGAAGGAGCTCAGGAACAAAAAGACCACTTGGCTCGAGACCATGCTCCAGGCAGAGGGACTCAGCTTCTCTGAGAGCAGCTTGCTGCAGCCCCTCAGCTCTGGAAGCAGCTGGCCCCAGCGAGTTCCTGCCTCCCGCAAGCCCCTGGCACTCCCCAGAGCCCCTCCAGTGCCTCGAGCTATGCGCTGGTGCTCACTGCCATAGCTGTCCCACATTTCTGCAGCAGGCCAAGCTGAAACAAAGTTGTGCAGTGGAAACCTCTTTCTGCAGCTTTTTTTCCCCAAGCACTAGCATATTCCTGTACTGAGTACCTAATTGTGAACTCCCCTACTAGTTATTTCCAACTTCCATTCATTTTAACTGCTGTTGATTTGAGTCACACATTTGAGCTTTTGCCCCAAAACAGTCACAAAAGGTATAACTCCATTCAGTAAAGCTAAAGAACAAATACTAATAACTTTAGCATATTTGTATAGGTGTGTATACATAAATATGTACCCATAATTATGAAAATGTCCCAAGGTTTCATTCAAGCTCCACAATAATCAGACTTCCCAAAATCAGCTGAACTTCAATCAAACACAAAAAAAAAAAAACAAATCATGGAAACTCATTAAATAATGTTTATAAATCATTCTATAGCGTCATCCTTGACACTTCAATAACTAGTTCTGATATTCCATGAAAACACTGAGGAAAAATGCTCAATAGTTATTAAAACTCAGTTTAAAACACTACTAAACAAATAAGTTGATTTTACTTAAAGTCTTCACTTATTTTGTGAAAGATGTCCATTGAGAACTCACCAGACAACATCCCCATTATCTTTTCAACTTTACAAATATTTTATTACAATACAAATAGAGTACAAAAAGTTGAAGTCCAAATTCTAATAAACTCACAAGCTTTTCATAAAGGAAATATTGTAGAAAATAGCTCACATACCAAACACAAAAATACAACCTTAATAGGTAACAAAAACAATTGTGCCTTCATAAAAATACTCAAGAAATAATACTCCAAAATGCTTTCATGAAACATTCCTGTTTACATCAGACAACTTCATAAAACACTAAAAAATACATACCAGTGCTACAGCTCCAGAAGTCACTAAAATCAGGTCCTGTACTCATGGCAAGCATCCTCAGAAATTTTGACAAAGCTGTCTCAGCATCTACTTACAGAACCCACACCCCTCCAGCTCTTAATTCTTTCCACTCCCTTTACTATTCTGCAGCTGCTTATATACTCACCCAATTTGTTTCTGTGATTGAAATCACCAGCAAGCAATTAAGACTAATGATGAACAGGTGATCAGAGTCTCCCAGAATAACAAGATCCATGACCAACACCCTCATTCATGGCAATTGGGGAAAACAAACCAAAAATACCCAAGACCATGCTGGACCCCAGCATCACAAGCCTTTCTTCATGAGGAACCCAGATTTTGATCAAGGAGGACTTTACTTTTACTGCTCAGAAGCTGGAGCTTCACTGACTTCCCAGGGCAACAGGGACTAGCTCACTAAACCCCAAACAGCAGCCAACATTTATTTCCCAGCCAGAACCTGCATGAAGCAGCAGGGCTCCCACAGGACACTGACCCCACAGGCAGCCAGCCATGGCTGGGCAGGTCCACGTGCTCTAGGGTGCATTGTCAGACACCTTGGTCAGGTGTCTGTGGTGGGCACTGGCAGTGGGGATGGCCACGGTGAGTGGAGGCTGGGGCTGATTCCATCTGGCTCCACAACAGTCCCACAGCCAGGCATTGCTGAGCCCTCAGGGAAAGCTGGTGGTGCCTCTCTGAAAGAAAAAAACATTTGAGAAAGGGCAAAACTCTGTGAGGCAGCAAGCAAGAAGGTCCTCCAGACATCCAAAGGGCACAGAGGAGCCCACACTGGAGCAGGTAGAGATGCCTGGAAGAAAACCACAGCCTGTAGAGAGCCTGTGCAGGAGCCAGGAGAAGAGTGAGGAGGAAGGAGCAGCAGATAGGAGCTGTTATGAAGTGACCACAACCCCTTATCCCCTCTACATCCCTCACTGTGTTATTTCATTTCCTGTGTTTGTCACCACCTGAAACTAATTGGCAATGAATTAATTTCCCCCTAAGTGAATCTGTTTTTCCTGTGATGGTAGTTGGTAAGTGATCTGGTTTTTGTCTCAACCTACAAGATTTTCATTTTACCCTCTCACTCTGCCCTGTTGACAGGGAGAGTGAGTGGGCAGCTAGGTGGCCATTTGGCTGCAGTACACAGTCAACCCACCACACAACTCCAGCCAGTGATCTTGATAACCTGACCTTCCACAGCCTCCACCACTGGAGTCATTCTGCAGAGCTGAACATTTGCTGAAAACCCCTCCAATGCTATGTGATGCTTATTTCATGGATCCAGGTGCAACACCATGGTGAGGAGGACAGGTGGATAACACCGTATCTTCCCCCCAGTCTGAACCTCCTCTGGGGGTGGTAGGGCAACTACCAAGGCTGCTGCAAAAATGGCTGTGTAGTGATGAGGAAGGGGTTGCCTTACAAAATCCTGGCCATGTCTCAGTGGAATTTCAAGTACACATCCACAAGCCTCTGTATATGCCTGCATTTGCCTCAAGAGTCTTGCATCACATTGTTTCAGTCATGCAGAAAGCAGGACCAGCCAGCCAATAAAAATCCCAGAGCTAGGGTTCAAGGGATAACAAAGGAGGAATAACATGAGTTTATGAGATTCCAGCATATGCAACTACAACAGCTTACAGATGGTTTCTAGTGATATGGGGAGGAATAACATAATCCACAAACATCAAAAGGATATGACACCAATTAAGAATACCAAACACATAATACAGGAAGCCTTACAGTCTGAAAATAAATACCGTAGTAGAGCTGGTGTTTGTTTGTTTCTGTCCACATGTATTGTCATCTGTCTGCACAAGCCATAGGAATTCAATACAAAGCAGACTGCCAAGTTCCAGCAGCTTTGGAAACCCACACTTCTCTTTCCTCATGCATGGACAATTCACAGAGCTGCACTCAGGATGCTGAGCCAAATTCAATGTGTCAGGGGGGCAGCTGGTTGAAATGAGTTCTCGAATTTAAATGTTATTTAAGCCGTCAAAACAAGGATGCTTAGGAAATTAAAAATTTCATTTAAAAATGTATCCACAGCTCTGACTTCAAATGTACCTAGAATCACAGCTTTCAAAGTGGACATAAAGAAATACTCAACTATACACGTCATTCCTCACAAATACCTGTGTAATCCAGCCTAAAAAAACTTTCAGGAAATAAGCTACACCACCTTTTCATGGGTGATAAGTTTCCTCTGTGCTTAGAAAGAAATGGTGCTCTGGATAGAAGCCTGAGTCAATTAAAAAATGATAAAAGAAGACAGTGAACACTCATACTTGTTGTACAAAAAAAGATAATAGAGCAATCACTGAAAACCCCTACACAGGGGGAATCATCCTGACACAAAGATGCTTTACTAGTTAGTTCAACTATGCCTCGAACCCAAATCATACTTACCCTTCTTCCTGTGGTATTTATTGATATTCTGCACACTGACCCTTTCCTAAACTTTAACCTTTCCTTGAAAGTACTAGTAGGTCTTATTCAACCCAGTTATCTCCATCTCAGCCATAGGCAAAGATGCCTTGCTTCACTTGATGTCATTCTCATTTATCTTTGCATTCCCATCAGCCCTCAGAAAGGCTCATGGGGCAGCCCCTGGCAAATCGCTCAAGCTTTCCTCTTCCTCATGCCAACATTTTAAAGGTTCCCTTTGATCTCAGCTGCAAGTCTAGGATGAATAAACCTCACCAGACCAGCAAAGGCTACAAAAACAAATCACAAGTTTTATCATTGCTTCATTGTCCTCAAAGACCCTTGGCATTTTGTGGAGTCTATCTTCTAATAGGCACTCTTTCAGCTCCAGTTAGTTTATACTTCCAGCCCTGTTCAGTATAAGTCTGAATTCTGGCAGAAATCATGTAAACATAAGTAGACTTGTTAAAAAGAATTATATATTTACACACACACAACTTGCTCTTATTCTTTAGTTATAAATAACGTCTTGTCTTCCCTGAGCAAAGTAACGCACCTTTCAACATCTTTAAAACAAGCCAAATTACAGCCCTGACCCAAATACCCTCTTGTTTAATAGACAAATTATATTTCTGTTGTGAATGATTTGCTTAGGTGAAATTATTTTCAATTTAGCTTGCACTATACTTATGAAGTCATGCAGTGGTATTTTTGCCTTATACTTCTCCAGATATTGAAGCAAGAAGATTAGATGGATAAAGGCATATTTCAGCCTCTAGTGATCTGATTTATACTTGGATACATTATTATTTTTAGCGTTGCAGACTCATAAGTATTCTGAAAAATCAAATTAGAAACAGATACTAGGTTTAGGAGAAACTAGAAAAAACTTATTGCACCAATATGAGAAATAAAATACCCTAAATCCAACAGAGCCACTAAAGGAGCATAGGCATTAAAGAAATTGGATATATAGAACTTCTTTACTGCTAAGATTTTACAGTTTTAAAATGTAAAAATTTTCTTCTGTCTTTTGTCATCAATATTCTGCATCTGTCTTCTGCAATTTATATATACTAAATGCTTCTTTGTGTTCCTAAACTGAAAAGAGCTTAAGAACAATTTTCCTGAGATCTTGATTTCTAATAAATGTGGGGTTATGTGTAGATGAACTAAGCAGAAGAAGATACTAGGTCTGAAGATACAGGTGTGAGCGCAGACAAGGTGAAGAAGGAGACTGGGGATGGCAGCAGGGCCCATCCCACGGCACCTGACACAGAGAGCAGGGCAGCTCTGGAGATGGCAGCCAGCTTTAACCAGGATCTTCATCCATCAGGTGGGTTCTGTTGGAACCCAAGGCATGCCTCTGGCTGCCCTGGAAGGTCAGGAGCCCCAGCAAGGGGGTCCCGGACCCCGGCAAGAAGCCCAGAATGACACCGGCTTTGATCTCAGCCCATGGGAAAGATTGTCGATGCAGCGCGAAGTATTGCAAAACAAGAGAATGTGAAAATGAGTAGTGGTTTAGTATTTTACAAGGTAAAAAGTAGATTTTAGGATTTTTAATATGAGGATGAATGGTCTAAGATGGAAGATTTTGGGCGTTGCCCTGTTCTTCCTCTTCTTCTCCTTCTCCTCCATCTTCTCTTGTAGTGGTGGCACAAAATGATTGGTAGAATGAAAAAGAGGTAGAAATTACATGTCTAGAATAGGTGCAAATTAATTGGTATAGAATAGTAAATACTAAATACATTGTGAAGAATGGTTGGATCATGGAAAGGGTACAAAAAGGACGGGACAGCCCAGGACTGGGCAGTTCCCACTCGGACTCGGCTGCATCAGATGTGTGGCTGGAGCTGAGAGCTGGCAGAGATAAGGAGAAATAAACAACCTGAAACAACATCTGCAGGCTTTTCTCATCTGTTTGGGCTCGAGGTAAAGCATCCCAGAGGTGAAGATAAGAACCTGTATTTGTGCAGAGTAACTAACTCCCACAGGTTCAAGGTGATGAGGCGAGCCTGAGGCCAGGCTTGGCGGTCAATGGGTCAGACACAGTCTATTTCCAGACAGACCCACAGTGACAGGACAGCCCTACCACCAAGCCAGGAATCCTGTGTATGGGTCAGAGTCCATGGACAAGGACAAGCTGTGCCTAAGCTGGAGAGCAGCAATCTGGAAGCACTGCTTAAACAGGCATAGGGGTGGGAGGCCCCAGTGAGGCTGGTCAGGGCTGTTATCAGTGACCCAGACATTTGAGAGGAGCTTCCTTGAAGTCAGCGAGATGCTGCCCTGGTGAAGTTTGCTGTTGAAAGAAGCGTGCTGCTCACTCCGAAGAACTACAGCTGGTGATTAACAAACTTTAAGGTATTATCAGTGCTCTATTCATCATGGTATCATTACAGGGAAATCAGAAAATTAATCTTTAGTGAACAAGGAGCAAATTAAGTTGCTATGTCTCTCAGTCTCTCTAAATTCTTTCTCCATGATAATTCAATAGAGTTTTAGTATATAGGATTTCCATCTACCCCCTCACCTACCACCACCACCCCTCCCAGTGCTTGTGTGGAGAGAATTTTGCTCAAAGGACAGCACAGCTCTCAGTGAAAAGTAAAAGTGAAAGAAACTGGCTCCTTCTAACAGGACAAGTTTGCATTAAGTTCATTCTACACCACTACTCTATGTGTTTTACAAATCAGACAGGCGATTTTCTTATTGAGACTTTTAGAATGCAGCCTAGATTTGCTTGTGTATAAATGGAAAAAAGAAAAAAACTCACGAGTTATCTCAGCCCAAGGAGAATCAATCTCCTCCAGAATCAATGAGGTGTCTACAAAGGCAATTGTTTTACAGCAGCCAGAGAAGCAATGAAATGCAGAGAAGTTCCTTCTGGCAGATCTAATAAACACAGCTCCCATATATGTTCAGGTGGCTGAAGCTGTTTATACGACCTTCCATCCGAGCAATTTCTCCATTACTGTTTTATCTTTTAGCTCTTATGCTTGGCTGTCACCAGGGTTTATTTTCAACTGGTTTAAATTAAAAAAAAAAAAAAAATCCAAAACAAAAAGACAAATGTAACACAGGCACTATTCAACCCAGTGATTCCTGCAATGTTTCTAGCAAAGCATGCATTTATAACAGTGACCTGAGCTATCTCACTGGGCCCAGAGGAGAAAGGCCACCTTCTTCCTGAGAGAGTTGCATGTTTTCTGTACCCTGCTGTTGGAGCCATTTGGAGAGACTGCAGATGGTGAGCTACCACAGTAAAGAAAAGAGGAATAATTCCAAAACCTAGTCCAAACTCTGAGCACAAAAAGCCTATCCTTAATCCCTTGCATGGTTTGATTTAATTTGAGCATAACATGGTCTGACCTTTCAAATACCTTTCAAAATTAATTTTCTTCCCATTTCCAAAACTTTAATTTCCACAGTGGACAAACTTAGAAGGAACAGTCTAACCTATACAACGATTAGCATCACCCAGCTTTTTTAATCTGTGAAGTCTGGAACAATTAACTCAGAGTAACAGTTTTTTTCACAGTGGTTTGAAAATGATACAGTGTGCAGAAAGTTTCACAGCTCATCAGTTTTAGAACATTTTCTAAACAAGTGCTTGTAATTTAAGATCAATTTTAATCTAACTCATGCATGTTTTCTAATGAAGTCAAATAGTGATATAATAATTTAAAGATATTTTTAATTCCCAGTTAGGAAACCAGTAGCAAATCTAAAAACTCTAACAAATTTCCAACAGTTCTTTATTTAGTGCTTCTGCCTTAAAACCAAAGGCAGATTTTTATTTATCTTCAAAACACTGTTGTGTCTGAAAGTGATGTGTCACAAATGGAAGAAAGATAATTTTAGCTGGATGTGTAAATCAGTTTGTTTTCTGCAAATTTATACCATTTGGAGAATACATTTGGATGTTATTCATAGCACTTTTTAATAGACTGTATATTAGCAGCACAATTCTGAGTGAAACTGGCATTTATTCCTGTTTTAATTTCACACTTATTATTTGCCAGTTGTCTTTTAGCCTGTCCATACTCATATCTTGAGTTAGCACAATGCAACCAAATTGTCTGCATGCAAAATTCGGTGCAATGGTGTCCTAGTTTTAACACATTTGGAGGACAGATATAACAAATGACTCAGAGATATTCTGAGTAGTGGTAAACAGAAGATAACTGCCAGTGCGTGAACAAAGCCATTATTTCCCTGTTCCCCTAGAACTTGATTTAAAAATTAAAATTGGATAATTACTATATGACTCTTTTGTCAATGTCATGAGACATGGTGTTAAGACAATAGCAGGCATTTCTCAAAAACCATGCTAAGAGAATTTTTTCTTGTCAGTTTATGTTCAAAACAATTATATACTTGAGTTCTCAGTTCTGGAATTTATTCATATCTATGGAAGTCAACGGTGCTTGTTTCCATGTGGGTAAAGTGGCCACAAAGCCTATACCTCTGTCTTTTAGAGTATTGCCTGCAAAGAACTTATCCCTTTAACACCCATATGTGAAGAGATGTTGAGGCTCTGTTATAAATGGGTTCCTGAACAATGAAGACCTGTGATATGGCTTAAACAGCCACATCTGTTGCAGGGATTAAAATCACCCTGCAGCAGCAGTCACACAGCATTTGGCTGCGAAATGCTGAGTAACATCAAGAGAAAACCTCTGAGATGTTGAAAAATGGAGTGATGGTGCCTGTGAGACAGTGGGGTTTGAGTTCCTGCGAGTGCTGCCCAGCCTTAAATTAGGAGTTAATACAAGTTTCAGAAAGGAGTTATGGCCATTTCCTCTTTCTATCCCCCTGGGCAGGGGCTCTGTTGGAACATTTAACTTGCAAATATTGGAGCAGGGGAGCAAAGATTGTCAGAGCTCTGTGTTTGACCTTCTAGCATGTCAAGTTGAAGAATAGATATAAGAAAACACGAAAAGGCTAAAAAGCAACTGTTAAATGACGTAAGTTAAAAGAAAATCTGATGGACCTGGATAAAAATGGCAGTCTTTGCCCCTAGGCTTGTGCCTCCAGACTAACCTAACGGAGCTAGGGAAGCAAAGTTACAAGGAAGAGATGAGCTAATAGGCATCTACAAGAATTATGATCAATTAAATCCAAGATGTGATTTACCCGGTTTCAAGTTACCATACAAGTCCCAAGTGTGAAGGATTTCCCTGGGACATTAACTTGGGCTCACAAACCTTTCAAGAGTCTGAAGGATCCATTGCAATGGATTGTTACTTCAGCACTGTGGAATTAACTAGCTCTGTGTAATTCTTCCTTTCAAATGTGTCCTTACAAACTGGGCATTCCTTCTGCTATTTGCCTCTTTGCTGCTGCCAGAGTCATAAACAGTAAGAGCTGGCAACATGGAAGAGAAGAGCAGCTTTGGTACATTTGTTTTCATCACTTCTTTTCTCTTGGTTGCTATTCTAGTGTGTAAGCATAACAGATTAGATTTTGACATGCAATCTCATGGAAAGAGAAGCTTAAAATTTGATTATAGTTAAAGTCTAACTTGCTTGCAGAACCCCTGAAGTTTACCTCAGTCTTAAACAATACTTGGGAAAGCACCTAATGAAGAAACCATGACTATGTGTCTATTCTCATCAAGACTTAGAAATAAGGCAGAGAAGACTTTGCTACAAAACTCCACAGAGTAAAAGAGCATCTAAAGCTATACACAAATCTTTTGTTCTTTATGTAGATAGTACTAACCCAAAATATTCTGAGTCCTAGGAATGACCCAAATGGGCACAGTGATGTAGCCAGAAAGAGACCAGTCCATCAATCAAAAGAGAAAGCAGAAGTTCGCACAACCACTGAAACTTTCACTTTGTGGCAAATTCATCATAGGTCAAAAGAACCAGTGCTCTCTTTTTCTTCATGATGGCACATATTATAGGCCTTTACATTGGACACAAGGCCCCCATCACTTATTCCAGCTGTTGTTGCAATTCTGTCTCGAAGGGCTCATACAAACAGGAATACAGGGAGTTTGTCTCAGGCTTACAGTGCAGCTAAGGCTTGCTTTAATCTGTGCCATATCACAGCAGGCTCCGAGGGACCATTCAACCACTGATAGGCTGAATGAGTGGGCTACAGACTTCTCCTTCCTCCTCTCTGATCATGAGCTGAGCTGCAAACACCAAAGGTATCCCCAGAACATGGCAGTGACTTTGACAAACTGGCTCAAATTCCAAGAGGCCAGTTCAGATCTGACTGGGTCATTATTAATTTGTGAAGTAACAGAGAGTATGTCAAAAGTGTTGGGGGTGCTGAAGCAGGGCTCCATGTCCTGCTGTTACTGCTGACACTCCCCATGGCAGAGTGAAACTCTACAAGAGCTAGAGTTTGCCCTGTCCCCACTGGCCTGCTGAGTATTTGTGTCATGCACTAGGCATTAGCAGGGAATATTTTTAAAAGAAGAGTTATATTACTTACATATTAAACAAAAATAACTCACATTTTCTCTAGCTGCTGGTAACGCTGATTAGGAAAAATAGCTGACCCTCTTACTCCTTGCATAATTAAAGAATCACGCTGTTCTTCCTGTGGTTTTTCTTGCTTATGACTTTCCATGGCAATCCATTAAGTGTTACAGTATTAACAGGGACCCAAACCACCAAATTTAATCAACACTACTTCTCACATATCAACATTTGTGCTCAGAAAACTGTACATTAAATAGTGGCTTTACTGAATTATCTGACCTTTCCCTCTCAAGCCTGCACCTCCTAATTGCACCATTCCTTCTTTTGGTATAAAATATTGGCAAAGTCAAACCCTGCCATAGCACCTACAAATTTCCTCAAATGGCTCACAGAACCAGCCTATCTACTGGTACAAACCATGGCTGCAAATGTGTTTGGATTATCTATATATTTGGTATTCATGAGGTTTACAGTTCTAGCTTGTAGCCAGGAAAATTGCTTTGATTTTTTTAAGTCTCAGAGCAGAAGGCAAATAAAAAATATAATATGTTTACTACCACACACAGTTCTTTAAACTCCTGCTACATTTCCCCTGACAATTCCTTTTCCATCAATCTTCCTGCTCTTGAATATCTCTCTGACATTTTCTGCCATGGCAGCAAAGGACAACTTCTGGTTGACATAATGTAAAATTAATTCTACTAAAGAACGTTTTTTTCTTCTCTTATACTTGAAAGCAACTGGACTTCATTCCTGGGTCTGAGAGAAACAAATAACATGAATAAATCATCTTCATGTTCAACATATCCTTATTCTGTGGCACAATGGGTAGGTGTGTCTAACTGGAATACCTCCAAGAACCCATCCCATTCTGAAGCAATTAGAGAACATATATCAGGTCTGTAACACTACTGGTTTGCTCCTGGAGTTTGAGCATAACTGAAGTCTTTGGAAAAAATTCCAGTCCTACCAATGGATCTGACCAGTCTTCAAGAGTGTGAACAACCACTGGCATCCTCAGCATGTATAAATACTCTTTGCCTCCTTCTCTGAAAATTGTTTGAGGGGCAGAGATAAAAAGCAATCTCCAGTCTCACTGTCTTTACTCACTGCACCTTGGATCTGTGTCATACCCTGTCCTCATCTGCCCTCTGCATCTCCAGCCCATGGGGACGCTTCTCTCCAGGCATTTCATCAGGAAGATAGCAAAATCTCATTGGCAGTTTGGAAAGTTTTCCTTCTTACACTATGATTAAGTGTCTCTCCTTTCATTTCCAGGTATTTCCATTTTGGCTGAACAAAGGTTTTTCAAACATAAAGTCTACCACAGGAGCCTGTAACACTATTTTTCTTCCTACAAAAACACTGCATAGACAGTTTCGTCTAGGGGAAGATTCATTTACTTCGATTAAGAATACTGAAATCCCCTTTTTTTTTCTCCTTCATTTTGTGTCTTCATACCATATTTTAAATACCTGACCTGAATTTCAGTAGGATGCTGGCATGACTCTGGGGCTCCCTGAGGAACAAGGGAGTATTTCAACCCTGGCCCATCACTGCTTCTGGAATACTAATATATTTTGCTGCGTGTATTCCAGTCCATTTGATAATGATACTCACATTACAAGGTGAAAAATGCAGGACATAATGCAGAGGACAGCTGGCACATTTGCACTTAAGAAAATATCATTTATACTAGAATCAAACTCACACCCTGCTGGAATTTTAGCAGCTTTTCCTTCATGAAAAGATTTTAATAGCATTTTTCTACTGGTTCATTTTGTCTCTCCAGGACACATGTGAGTAAAGACATCACGTTTTAATAATGAGAGTGCTGGTTTAAAAGACAGTAGGGGAAAGTTGTTGTCTTGATTTAGTTTACTATTTGGAAAGGCTTCAATAAATGCAGTTCAGCAAGTGCTGAAGCAAAATACATTAAAGAGGAAGCCTTCTCTCCATAGAACACAGAAAGACATTTACAGATGTATACCCACAGGACACAGTACTAACAGCTGGGTAAGGGCAACAATCTCTTCAGCACCATCTTTGATACCATTTGCTCCTTTTGAAACTTAAAATCTCAATAGGTGACACAGAAGAAGAGATTGTCTCCTTCAGACAAGTATCAGTATTTTGGCCTGGTCAGGCAGCAGAGGAAGATTTCTCACCCAACAGATGGATGAGAAGTGTGTTTGTCCTGGACGCAGAGTGAAAAGTGCAGGTAAATGTAGCCATGTTCACTGTTCATTGCCACCAGAGAAGGCAAGCTGCAAGCTGCCTGTCTTTTCTCCTCTAAAGAGTTTCAAGGAGTCTGCATCAGAAGGAGTCCACAAAGGTCTGCTACTCTGGCAGCTCCATGAAGCAGACTTAGAGGACGTGCCTGGAGGGCAGCAGGCCCACGCTCTCATCACTGCCACATATCCCACTGCCAGGTGCAAAGGACAGCCAGGAATTCCCCACAAACTGTCACAGCTTTGGTATTCTGAACTGGCACAGCCAGAGAAGATTCTGAGAAGCAGCCTCCAGGGATAAGCTGAGTTTTGAAAGTTAAGGGAGAAAGAAATAGTAAGGGTCAAGGGTGGGAGACAGCATTGGAAGGACAACACAACCTGGAACTTGACCATTTAAAAAATAATTAATTGTTAAAAGAAGTGAGACTGGAGAAACCTGTTCAGTGAAGATTTGGGACAAGCAGAGGAATGGGCTGTAAAAAGCATTCTCAGAAATGTGGAAGCAAAAGCATGGGAAGACCTGAGAAAAACTCGAATATTTGCTTCTAGTCTGAAGTAATTTCTTTTCATGTGATATGTGATGCCATTGAGTGCTGACAGGAGAGAAACAATCAAACAGCTTTTCTTTAAGAATATCTCCCTTCTGCACTACAGCTTCCTTGCAGTGGGAAGCATTTGAACAAGACAAACCAACATGCACAAGTCACTTCTCAGCAGAGCAAATGAACTCACAGTGCCTTATGCACTGGTAGGCTGCTGTGTGTTCCAGAGCTCACTCAGGCATCTCCCTGCTGCACTGCAGCCCGTTTGCTGCTGTACCATTAGCACAACTCAAGTCTGAGAAATATGAGCCTTTAGAGGTACCTGCACACCTTCAAATCCAGAAGGCTTGTCATCTTCCCACTAATCTGTTGGACAGGCTACTTACTGTACTTCATAGGACCAATCTGGAGGAGCTGAAAAAGATATTTGTTGTCATAGAAACAGCAGGACTTCGTGCTACTGTGCAGGCTGATATGTGAGGGTATTATTGTTTGGCCTTTTTCCAGGTAACCAGATTGAGAAACGCTAAAAAGCTTTAAAAAAAGCTCCTGAAATTTTGCCAAATAATCAGACCTACCAAACACATTCAAATATTTACTAATTGCTGTGGAAAAATCTGAAAATTCCTAGGTATGGGAACACTGCTGAAAAAAATACGTTCTTGACCCCCGAAAACAAACAAGCAATGGACATCTGGTAAGGCTGAAGGAAATGTCCAAAAATCTGAAACCAGTTTTGAAGAAGCACTTAAAACTATGGCCATTGTCTTCAGTTCCCTCCACTTAGCTGAGGCTAATATTTTGAAAGCCTAGAGTTAGAGTGATGATTTAGGTCAATCCTGCAAAAGCAAATATCCCAAGGGCTTACCAGCTGCCAGAGAGCACCACTCACTGACCCCACTGCCAGGGCAGGTAAGGGGTTTGTGACTTTTCCTTCACTTTCTGTTCTTTGCTGCTGGAGAATAACTGTGCCAGTAAATCACTGAACTGAACACTGGGAGTGACCAAACCTCCTGGCACTGCAGGTGAACAGCAGTGCTCCTCTGGTAGCTCCAGAGGAAGACAGGTTTACAGCCAAATTACAGAATCACAGAAGCATTTATGTTGGAAAAGATGGCTAAGGTCGTCAAGTCCAAGCCTTGACCAATCACCACCTTGTCAGCTAAACCATAGCCCTAAGTGCTACATCCAGTGGTTTCTTGAATACCTCTGGGGACGGTGACTTCCCCACCTCCCTGGGCTCCCTGTTCCAATTATTAAATCACACTTTCCATGAAGAAGTTCTTCCTGACTCACTGGCCACAGAAATACATGGCATGTGTCTTAGATATCATTTACTTTAGACAAAAGAAGTCCTTTTATCAGAATATCTTTTTTTGGTTTTCTTACCATTTTTCTTAGAACATCTTTATCCTCTACTTGCAGAACAGTGTTTCTAGGTCATGACAGAATAGGAAGATAATTCTCAGGGTGTTGCTAGTTCTTAGAAAAGGTGGAATTTTTAACTATTTGGCTTGGCAAATGAGTGCATATGACTAGGATAGGCAATGCAAATATTTAGCTGTATGCTGGGCACAGGTGGGAGAAAGAAAAAGCAGTTTAGATTATAAAGGTCTTAATCCATCTGCATAGAAACCTCCCATTCTTATCTCAACAGTCCAATTTTCTCCCCATCTGTTCCAAATAGTTCAAAACCCTGTCCCATTTAACACAGAAATCACCACCCCCTTGCTGTAAGCCATAAAAAATGATCCAAATGGCCTTACATGTCCTGAGTGGAGAAAAAAGATAGCCCTGTGACTTGCAAACAGCCTGTCTCTGTCATGCAGGTATGACATCATCTGACATCTCTGAGTTAATCCAGCTGGTCTATTGCCCCATAAAAATATTCTCCATTTTTCTTACTGAAGTAATCTGCTTCTATTACAGAACACATCTTACTCTTCTCCCATTGCCACAGAAACAGTCAGAATGCCTTAGGAATTGCAAATATGCAATTACTAAACTTTCAGCTCTCTCAGGCTGTGAAACTGGACGGATGTGACACTAAATGGAGCCATGAAAAAATATAGGAAAATGGCTGGAAGAGCAATTCGTGTGGGAGTGCTTTTCTTAGATTTAATTTCTAATTGTTTGTTGGACAGCAGCCTATGGCTGCAGCCAGCCAAACAGACTCCTCCTATGCCAGATCCAGCATCCATCCTCTACTCCAGCTTCCTTTTACAGGTTTAGTCCCTTCATATTCAACTCGCCTGCCAGCTGAGGAGCAATCTAATGTGATGCAGAATGGCATAAGCCTTCAGGAAAAGACAAGCATGTGAAAGACCAATTTGTCAGTAAAGGGCTACTAATTTACACTGTAAACAGAAAAAGAACTGCAAGGTAAATGAAAAAAAAAAAGAAAAAGCTGCCATTTTCTAGATTCTCCTTACTTCATTGGCTATTCAGACTGTTGCCACTTGTTAGAGTTCAACAAAAGGGAGGACTGAGAAGCCTTTGGTGATTCTATTTCTGACCTAACCATAGGACACAGAGGCTTTTAGACTACACTCCTCTTCAGTAGCAACCCTGTGTGACCATCAGCTGTGGCAAACCCAGCACAAGCACTTTTCCTTTCCCTCCATATGCTGAATAAGTTCCCTTTAAAGGCAAAGAGAGTGTGACTAGACATGCTAGTTTTTTTCCAAGAGAGGAGAGGTCATGACTTGCAAAGCCCTTGAGTCTGGGTTATATACTTGATCATCAAAATAATCCACTTGTTGCAAAAGCCTGGGATTATGCAAGCAGGGGAGTGTTGGTTGTTCTGTTGCATCTGTAGTTACTCACACAGACTACAGCTCTTCACTGGGTGGCACCACAACAGAGATGTCTGTCACTGCAATTTGTAGACGTTCTGGTGCTATAAACAGTAACACCATCATGCAGACAAACACAGCAAAGTCCAGCTGGTTTTGGAATTATCCCTCATTTAATGATATTTATAACAATAGCTGTTAACTGACATGATACACTTCTGCTTTGCAGAAAGTCACAGAAGTATTTTACTGTGATGAAATATAGTTTGCTCTGGAGTCCCTGGACAGACAAGGAATGCAGTGAAAATACAACCATATTGCATATAAACATTTAAAGAGCTGTAGGTTAAGTATCTGCTTCTTGTGATACCCCTAACTTAGTTAGGTAAAACCTATCAGAAAATTCATGTCTATTTCAAATACACAAAATAATCACCTGGGCATTCTGATACTGACTTAGGTCCCAGATATTATAGGACATGTTCCCTGCAGGACATATGAAGCAAACTGCAATGACACAGTAAAAATCATAGTGCTCCCATTGTATGCATCTGTGCCTCACATGAATATGAGAAAATAGCAAATTGGTTCATATGAACATTACATCAGCATATTTTCTCAAAGCTAAAAGAAAACTCTTAACATTTGCATGACAGGAAAATGAAGGTGGTCTGGATACAAGAGACATGGAGTCAGAATGAGACATAAGCACCAGGTATCACTGGGGTGAAGAGAACCTCTGAAATTTCTCTGCATAACAATTGCAGGCTTGTGAAATTCCTGCAACTACAAATTTTCATTCTGTCATGTCCCTTCCCTGGCTGGGGAATCAGTTTTCTGCAGGAATCAAATTAATTTCACATCAAAAGCAACATCTTTCCACTCTCCCAGAAGGCACAGACTCTATGCTGGAGGACACCAGGGTCTGTTATAAGGTCATTCTGGTGAGATATTGAGAAGGCAGGTTAGGTAAATTGCTTATAACTCACCAAACTGAAATCTGCAGACCCAGAGATTACTCAGATTGTGCTTCAGGAAAGAAGAAATGGGTGTCCACGGGAGAAGCATATGCTGTGCCTGGGTCATGGGATGAGTGCTGCAGTACCAGCTGGAAGAAATCTGGCAGGAAACTTGAGGATAATCAGAATCTGCAGCTAAGGAAAAATAAAGAGTAGACTTTGCACAATAGGGAACACTGAGAGTAGATGTAATTTCCCCATCCTTATGTATCATTTATATAATACTAGAAAATTACTAACCAAAGAGGGGAAAACTGGAAAGAAAACAGCTGATGTAATGAGATTAATGTTAAAAAAAAAGGTTAGAAAAAGAATTATGCTAAAACATCAACTGAAAAGCTGATGTTGCAAATTTTTGCTCATTTGTCCCTACTTTTATATGAAAAGCTTGTTTTGATTTTATTTCATCTTCTTTTCACAGATTCATGCTCTATTTCTGCAATATACAAAACTTGCTGTTCCTGTTTTCGCAGTGGAACTTTCCTTTGCAAATACTGGAGAGGTTGGAA
This sequence comes from Monarcha castaneiventris obscurior, assembly GCA_026261815.1. Classification (NCBI taxonomy): domain Eukaryota; kingdom Metazoa; phylum Chordata; class Aves; order Passeriformes; family Monarchidae; genus Monarcha; species Monarcha castaneiventris. The sequence continues at coordinate 19,431,259 of JAMPIT010000258.1, read as the reverse complement.
AAGGTGTGTTTATCTGCCCTCTGCTGGAAATACAGCACTGGCAACACTGGCAAAAAAAATGGTTCCCTCTCCACACAGAAATCAGCCTCATCATGGATTCAGCAACTTCACACCACACGGGTTGGATTTTGTTTAATGTACCTAGTCAAAATAAACTTTGTCTTAGTTGTTCAATATTGACTTACTCTTCTATATAAATACTGGGATCCAAAAACTGGAGTAAATAAAAAGTATCTCTGTGGAAATCAAGGAAATTATGCTTTACAAAGCTGTTGAAGTGAAAGTGGAATTATACTGTTAGAAATGGAACTGGTAAAATTTGCATTGCCACATTCCCAGACAGAGGCACCGAGTATACCAGCCACCCCTAGGACAGTGGGGAAGCAAAGGACCTCCCAAAACGCTAAACACAGCCCAGCCCCAATACTACACTTACCCTTCTTCTGAAGTCATTCCTCCTCATAATCGACCTTATCAGAAAATGTTACATTTCCTTAAGAACTTGTTTCTATTCCTTGACTTCAGTCTATGACTTAACTTTTTTTTTTTTTTGAGGGAAGACTCACACAGGGATTCAAGGATCTGACTAAAACATATATTTTTCCAGCAATTTTGCAACAACTTAGTAGTTAAAATAACAACAGTCAGAAGATTTTCTTGCAGTCTTGCTGTGCTACTACTTTTTTTAACCCAGGTCCAGCTGTGCTGTTAGGCCAGCATCTTAACCCAGAATTCTAGGTAGCATAGGAAAAAGCATGATTAGTTAAAGCTGACAGAAACAACCCACTAATTAACATGCAGATTGCATACTAAAAATCACACAGCTTCTTTTGCCTGCTCTGCATTTAGCTCATCTCCTCCTATGAGCTGATGCAGACCAGCCTAACCTCAAAGAGCCCAGATGTTTTTCCAGAAACAACCTTTAGGATTATAAGGCATATATGCAGCACTGCTCTTTGTGCTGCACAATGCATTTGATATTAATTCAGTTATTCTGTGTGGTAGCAGATCTTCAGCATTCAGATGGTGCAGATTATCATCATGAAAAATGGAAAAATACTGCACTGGCCATTGAGCAGCACTTCTGGGCTTGGCTTCACCTCATGAAAGACTTCACCCTTTGTACTTCTTTTCTTACTAAAAGAAAATTACATCATATGCAAAACTAACACAACTATCTCCTAATTTTCTTTCTCTACATGATGCTTTGATCTTGCTAGTCTTGTATCTATAAAAGAACTTTTTTTATAATTTGCTTTCCTCAAAGTAACATTCCACATACACACCCCTCATGGAGGCTGTGACTGAGTTGCATCCTATGGGCCTCATTTTCATAACAAAATTTACACTGCAGAAACATAGGTTGGTAAAAACATTTAAATTAAACATTAGCTAGTCCTCTTCTACCTTTCATGCTGTTACTGTAAATTAATTTTTAATCAGTTCCTGCCCCAGATACATCCCACCTTTAAACATACACTTATCACATACTGTTAAAAGCATTTCTAAAAGGGCAATAGAAACACAGTGCCAAAGCTGCTCCTTAGCAGCCCTCTAATTCACATTTGTCTCTGGTATCAGCTTCAGCCATGATGCTCTTCCTTTTTACAAGCTGCTGGATGGGTATTCGAGCTGTGCTTTGGATTACAGTCCATTTCTGCCTTCTGAGCTTGCTGAAGGGGATTCTGTATTAAACAGGAGGCTTTCAGAACCGCAAAGAACAGTTGGGAATCCATCTACCACACATATTTTAGAAAGTTCCTCATAATATTTTATGTCTATCAAAACATACAAGTATTTTAAAAATCCAGCTAGCTACACTGCTACAAAGCTGGGTCCTGTTCTGTATGAGTGAAGCTCTCTCTTACATAAAAGGAGAGGAAGAGGTCAATGATTCATAATGCATAAATTAAAAATTATGAAAGATACAGCTAACACTGCTTAGCAACTGTCCTTCCATTCTAAACTCTCCTGTTACTTCTCCTTGCCAGATTTTAGACATTTTGCCTTCACTTACCACTGAGCTGTCTGAATCAGACTAAGGGTTTGGCTTTGGGTTTTTGTTGGGGTTTTTTGTGGGGGAGAGGGGAAGAAGAAGAAAAAAAGGAAAACCCAACCAACCAAAAAAACAAAACAAAAACAAACACAAGGGACCTCAAAATCACCTGCTTCTCATCACTGCAAATTTATCCTTCACTGGGAAGTTCTAGCATTCAGTTAGAATAACCCTTGGAATGGGTCCAGCAGAGAAGTATACTATTGCTGGACCTTGTCACCACCAAAACCTGACTAAACCCTTCCCAAACCTTCACCAATGCTAATTCATTCAAAATGCAATGGACTTCAGTGGCTGAATTTTCTGAGGAGTTTCTCCTACAAAGCACATTCCAGCACTTCATACCAGGCAATGAAACCATAAAAACACCAGCTACAGCCAAGGCTGCAACACCCAGGATGGGATTTCCCAGAAGTCACTTGTCACAGTTAAGGCTCCCCTGGGGTGCAAGGGGTACTCGGGGCTTTCTGACTTCTGGAGTGTTTGGCTTTACAACTTTAACATTACATCCAGGTAGCCTTTATGAAATAATTGCACGATAACAGTGTAAGATGTATGAAAACATGGGCATATTTTGCAAAAACATTCCATATTGTCATTATATTCTCTACCAGGCCAACTTCCACTGTAAAGCTTTAAAGTCTTGCCATTAAAATGAACACTAACAAAATCAAATATTTCAGGTTAACAACTGTTTCAAAGCATCTAGGGTGAGGCTCAGCAGAGGATTTGAGGTCCAGTGCAGATTTATTCTTTAGAATAAAGATGTGAAATACCTACTAAGACTGTTTATTATAGCAGTACATTTCTAAGCTATTGCCAAGAATGTCTGGTACAATGAAATGACATAAACACTTAGCAACAGGCATCCAACTTTTAATCTGATTATTTTTGGACCAAGGTGATCATATGAGGTTTTACAGGCTGGATTGCATCCAGGAGGAGAAGGAAGAAAAATGTTAAGTAATCGTGGCAGAAGTTGTACCCTTTCAATTCATGATCAGCTGACAAAAACCGGTGGCACAGCACAGAACCAAGCATCATTAATTCCAGCCAGTTACTTACCTCCAGTGTAAGCCCTGTACTCTAACTGTTACTGCTGTTCTAAAAGGAAAACAAAATAAACCCCAAAGGGATATGGATTTTTGTAATGGCTTATACAGCTCCAGTTGACACAAGCTCTGTGCAGGATATTTCTAGAGACTTTACATCTTACTGACAAAACCGTAGATGTTATGGATGGATGATACCTGCTAAGCCATCTGTTCTGTTTCATTGCCAAGGCAAAACTCTTCCTACTGCATATTTATTTGACTTCTACAGTAGTTTTAAATACTCCAGTGTATGGAGCTTCCCCTATTCCCCTGGGGAGGTTGAGCTCACTACAGAATAGTTTTCACTGGCAGAATTTTTTTCTGGTATTCAGCCTAAGCTTCCCCTTTTTAATTGCAACCTGTGATGTTCCCTGACCTCCACGCATGTGTCAGTCTCCACAGTTCAGCACACAGGGAAGAGAAGCTGTACACATCATGGACTGATACATAAGTGTTTTTAAAACACTAAAGAATGCATACACAGAGGCTCTCAGACAAAATAGCATCTACTCTCCTCCCAGAGAATGTCAGAACAGTGGAGTCTCAGATTTCTCAGGTATGGGCTATAATTACTGCAGTGTTATTCAACATTTCTAGTAGGTGGAGACAGACAACAGTTTCAAGACACCATTCCTCCTTCATCCATATGAAAGCAGCAGCAACTTATGTCTAGGAGGCAACTTATGTGGAGGCACAGCAGGCAAGCAGCCCCCAGTCCTCCTGTTCAGGGAGGGTGGGACAGAAGAGGCTGCAGAGACAGAGGAGAGCTGGATGGAGTCTCCCAGCCATCAGCCAGCCTTGTCTCACCACAGACTAACAACTGACCCAGTGTCACACTTTCCACGGGGTGCTCAGACAGGCTCAAAATCACACCTCAAGTGTAGCATTATTGCCATTCTGTCTGAAACTCTCCAGGCAGCATTTTAGTGTACCCCTTTTTGTTTCAATTGTTACATGTCAACAATCCTCAAATCTGCAGTGCTGTACTGCTGTTCATCTGCACTGACTACATTTTGTTCTCCTCAAAGCTGATTAAGATCTGACATCTTTAATGCTTTCCCTCATTGCCTTTAGCATCTTTCCCTATGCAGAGGTTGTTCTCCAGTTTAAAAGACTTTGTTCTGTAATAAGGTTAACAACAAGACCTTTTACACTTAATCAGCCTCCTACGTCCTTTCTAATTTGTAGATTAGGTAACTGAGGTTAATAATTACAAGATTCAATGTCTGGTTTTGCCCTGGTTTTAATAAGAGTAGCAGAACTCTTCTATGTATTTAAATCTCACTGAACTTGTATACCTAAGTAACATTTAAAACCAACTTGTTGATAATTGATAACTTTTCTACATGGCCTAAGGTTGGGCATTTTTGTGCTTTGTTTTGTTTTCTCCTAGAAGATGAAGATGACAAATGTAATTTCAGATAATTTCATTACAAATTGTCACTTTCACTATTTGTCACTGTTTCCAGTGGGAACATCAGTTGTTTTCAAGGAAGACAGTGGCCTATAGCAATACTGAGAAATACCATTAATAGAGGCATAAAGTTCATGCATGTATTTTTAAAAGTTTAGTACTGCATCTAGGTACCATATACAGCGTCTTCATAAAAAAGTCCTAGGAATCTGCAGCAGTTACTGTCTCCAATGAGATTCCATAAGATTGTGGAACATTCTGGCTAATCTAGAAATAGATTTGCAGCCCCAGCCCCACAGGTCATTTATAAAAACTATTGTCTCAACTTTTCTATTGCCTTACAAACAAAGAACCTGGTAACAGCATCCTCTCTTCTGTTCACATCTCCATCTTCTTCTGACTAAAGCAGAACAGTCAGAACAACAGAAATGTTAAATACCATTGAGTCTAAAAAGTTCTATAAACAACGACATTTTATGACCTACTTTAGATATCTAATTTTAAATCCTTCCCCAGCATACATTTGATTTTGCATCACACTTCTGTCTTTACCAAAATATCGCACGGGACCACGCCGTTGCGCTACGAAATCCCTGGCGTGCAGCACGGGTAGCCCTGGATTTCGGGGACCGGGAGGAGGAGAAGAGTCCGTCCCGCGGGGGCACGGCCGCAGCTCCCGCCGCCGCCGCCAGGTGTCGGTCGCGCTGCGCCCGGGGAGCGACCGGCGGCACCGGCATCCATCCCGATCCATGCCCATCCATCCCGATCCATGCCCATCCATCCCGATCCATGCCCATCCATCCCGATCCATGCCCATCCAGCCCGACCCATCCCCATCCAGCCCGATCCATACCCATCCATCCCGATCCATCCCCATCCAGCCCGATCCATCCCCATCCATGCCCATCCAGCCCGACCCATCCCGATCCAGCCCGATCCATCCCCATCCATCCCGACCCAGCCCGACCCATTCCGATCCATGCCTATCCATCCCGATCCATCCCGACCCAGCCCGACCCATTCCGATCCATGCCGACCCATCCTGATCCATCCCGATCCATCCCAATCCATCCCGATCCATCCCGCCCTCTCACAGCGGCTGGAAGCCAGTGAGGGGCGCTGGGAAGCATCCAGGGACACTTCCATTCCTGCACGGGTTCCCTCGACCTGCGCAGTGTGGCTGAAAGCCAAGCCAGAGGCACGGCAAAGTTTGTTTGAGGCGCTCTGACTAAAGCATCCACAACGTGTAAGCGATATTAACTCGGAAGTGAACTAATTAATCACTTGCTACCTGATTATACATTACCTAATCACAGGCTAAACGGCTGACTCTTCTTTTTTGTCTGGGTATGTAGAATGGCATCTCAGTAAGGTCAAACTAAGCGCTGTTTCTGGACAGAACACAGGAGGAATGGGGTGATAAAGCAGGAATACAACAGAAATGGGGAAAGGTCTGTTGACAGCTGTTTCGGGCTCATGGGAAAATTAACAGCTCGGGTCGGACCATTTCCCTCCTCCAGGATAGCAATGCACTTCCCTTCTATCTTCCCCCAAATCTAGGATGTAAGCATCTCCTCCTGGCAGCTCTCTTCTGCCCTACAAAGAGAGCAGTTTTTAATGGAAAATGAAGAGCACGTAAGACTGGAAGAAGCAGGGGGTGAGCACAGGCAGGTGGTGAAGGTGGGAGGAACAGGAAGATGCTGGAGCAGTGGGATTTCCCAGCGCTGCCACTATTGCTGAATCCCGGAGAAGCCCTCTCCATCCATTGCTGTTGGAATGCTGAGATGTCAGAAGGCCATAACAAAGATAAAGGTAGTAGAAATTATTGCATTGTGCAGGTACAGAACACACATCCATAGGAAAATGCATTCTATTGCCCTCAGCAGTCACAGAGGAATCTGGGTTTAAATTAGATTTTGGGGCAGGCAACAAAGAAAACATCAAAAGTTCCTCTTTGCTAAGCTGTTATATGCTAAGTTGATTGAACAAATTCTCTGCAATATTTACAGGTGACAGACTGCAAGCAAAGTACCAAACAAGACAGAAAATTTATTTATATCAGCACAGAATTCCATGAGTTTTCACTAGCAAGTACCAAGAAGAACCAGACAACCAATTCAGAGAGCATCTGCAGACAAATCCAAATGCAGCATGGAACATTTCTCCTGCTTTTATTAGAAAACTGTCCCCATTAGCAGCCAGTATTTCTCACTCATCTGAGCTGACACATACAGCAGCTTTTGATAGGCTGGTGACAAAGTCTGCTGCATTTGGAACAATCCTGTGTGCTCTCTTCACTAGTGTTTGTTACAAAGGGGCGTTCTCATTAATTTTAAATGACATTTTTAAAACTAGTAACATGATGTATTCACACAGACATTGTTATCTGCTGTACACAATGCTTTCTGTTCAAAGCTCTAAGATCTTATAGTTTATTCTTTAAAAATTTATATGCATGTTCACATTAAGTATTATTCAATTAAAGAGAGTCCAGAGGGAAAAAAGTAAAAATCACTGGAGGTATAGAAAAAAAACTACCTTTGAGGAATGACTACTTTCATAAGTTAGTCTAAAGACTAAGAGAATGAGGTGGCAGCCTGCCAGATTTTGAATATATAATAATTTTCCACAACTGCAAATGGAAGACTAACCTCTATAGACAAAGTAGATAGAATAAAAAGTGAGGGGCTTAAACTGTAAAAAGAGAATTTTAGGGATTTTAGTGGTAAGGGTAGCAAAGTTCTAGGATAGATGGCTAAAGAACCTGGAAGTGTTCACCCACAAAGATAATTAAAACAAGTTAAAAATGTCTCTAGGATGACTTTCTATGCTCATTATGGTTAAAGGTATGACAATATATTAGATTACTTTTCTGCCATCTTTTCTGTTACATTAATTTATGCAACACTAAGATTTTGTGATATTGCAAGTTTCATAATGTACAGGTTTGTAGATCAAGTTGACTGAACCCTAATGGAACACACAACGATGTTTTCCCTGTGTCCAGTCATACTATAACCCCATGGGAATGCTCTTTTCTTGTGGACTTTTGCTATTTCTCCCTCTATGCCTGGCAGAATCAGGAAAGGCAGAGGCAGGTTCCAAAAACTGGAAGAAAAAGAGTAGCCAGGCTCCAGGAGTCACCTGTGTTTAACAATGAGCAAAACCAAAACAGACTCAGAAAGGGTTCATCTTCCCCACAACCTGAGTTTCAAACAAAGATGCACACTCTGAGAGATTAAAGAAAAATAAAATATATTTAAGTGGATAATCCCATTGTTCTTATGATGTGTGAAGGGTTGAGACAGAAAAGCTCTATCTGGCACAGATAGATACAGATCTTCAGCCCACAGGAAAATCTTCAACTTCACCTCCTAAACTACTGGTTAACTGTTTAATCTCCTACAAGGTGGGAGCAACCTGGACTTACCTTTTGTTTTATATTGATTTAGTGCAATTTAACTGAGATAGAAGAGACTGAGTTAGCTCACAGCTCAATTGTTAAATGCCCTTTCAGAGAAAGGAGCCCAACATTTGCAGTGCTTGATCTGTACTGTAAATTGGGACAAGCATTATTTCACAAAATACCTCTATGCCTATGACATGAATTCCATTTCATGCAAAGAAATAGACCCTTTCACAGCTGCCATTCACTTGGTTTTGCTCTATTCTGGATTCTCAAGAATGAGCAAAATAACTGTTTATTTTTTGCTGATGCAGGCTGTCTGAGTTTGCTCAACCACACATTCAACTATGCCTGGCAGGGTGGGGCTGAAGTTTGGTTTTTCTAAACATCTCAGATTGTCATTCTGAAACTCACAGGCGTGATCAACTTTGCCGGATTTCCCTTTCATGCTGGAGAGTAAAAACACAGACAGCATGCAAGGAGCAGCAGAGGAAAAAATTATAACTGCACCAATAAGTTCTTTTCACAACAGTTCCAGCACCACTTCCATCCAAATTCATGCTAAATCTTTCACTGAGATCCAGAGTCCAAAGTCTGACCCAGAGACAGTGCCAGTGTGTTAGGCTGTGACCACTGAGAGGATCAAATGCAGGCCTTGTCTAAGTGGGTTGAACTTTTATCAACTTCGATGGAACCTCCAGCACCTAGTACCAAGAACAAATTTGATCCGAGTTTAGTCTCTGCATCAAATGAGTATCATCCTTGCACTATTCTTGCAGTGTCCTTTCTGCTTTATGATGCTTTCCATTCATATTCCCATTGCTAATTAACTGTTGTGTAGTAACAAAGACTAACCAAAAGTGCCTTTTAGAGACCAATCAGCAGAGTCCTGTGACAGTCCTTGTGAACAAGGAATAATGAGATGACACCTGAGCTGCTTTAAAAAACCCAACCAAAGCAAACCAACAAAATAAAACACTTATGAAAAGCAAGACAAAAAATATGAACTTTCATCCTTGTCCAGAAAAGACAAGTAAACAATCTAATTTCAACTTCCCTAGAACTTTACATATAAAAGCGTGCTTTTGAAATTCACAGTGAAACCACAAACGGAACTGTAGTAATGCCTCTGCAATCAAAACAGCTTTGGGTACATCTGCATGCCTGGGGGCAGATAAATTAGAGTATCTGGGGCTGGAAGGATGAAAGACAAATCAAGTCCAGACAGCAGCTAGCCATGTTAGCACTGCTGAAACTTGTAAGCCAAAGAAAATATGGTACATTAGCTTAGGTTGCCTTGTGGTTACCCAGCTTTACAGCATTCAGGCTCAGCTGACCAGGTCAAAGCACAGAGGAGACGTGTCTGCACTTGACGTACCTTCCATGTGAAAGGTAAATTAAATTCAAACACAAACCTCCAGAAACGTGTAGCTACAAATGGAAAGAAGAAGGGCAGCCTGTTCTTCTGGTCTTCTTTTGCTTTTCATCTAACTTACTCTTCAAACTTCACCTTTGTGAACTAATAAATTCACCAGATACTGCAGCAGCGTTTTAGAGATTGCTGGGATCAAGGCAGACGAAAGCTCAAGCCTCTTTCCTAAATCACTCTCCAGATCAAGCTTGTTTAACTGAAATGCAAACGCACACGCAGCCACTCAAAGGTAAATGACAGTGTTTACATTCTGCTCTCACCTATCATCAGCGACAGAAACTGCTGTACCTCAACCACAACTAGTCAAACAGGCCAGACATTTCTTTGGAATGGACACAGCAGTAACATACAATCTGTGTGAGAGTGACTGCACCCCTGAGAATCGTCCTGACAGCATGGGAAATCTGCTCATGAACCCCTTATGAATTATGTTTGTCACCATCTCTGTTAGACCAAAATTTTATTTCATTTGCAGGACTTATTTATGATCCACAACCTCCACCTTTGTCTAAAATTCCAAGTCTAACATCAGGGCTAATGGCAGAGTACAAACAACCTCTAGGGGCAGTCATTTTACACAGTATTTCCAGGCCAGCATGCCATGAGCCAAAAAGGGTCATAATCAGAACCAAAGCCAGCTCAGCAGCTAGCCACCCTAAAAGAGAACTGAGCAGAAACCTAAGACACGTCGGTTTCCCTCTTCATGTAAGGAGTTCATTTTTTGACATCCTCTCCACACCTATAACCCAACAAAATGTAGGGATTACAGTATTGCCTGAATGTGCAAGTTTTTCAAGCTTTTTAAATGTCATGAAGACTCAGAACATGTTCAAGTTATAATTAAATTACTTCCAAAACCCTGGCACACATGGACCTGCTTGATGTACCCAAGCACTGCTCACAGGAGACAAGCTTTTTTCAGTTCCCTGACTCTGAATAAGAGGTCTCATGCATGCAATTGTATCAGTGAAAATCCCACTTCTGATTTGTGGGAACTTTTCCACTTTCGGTTTCATTAAATTATTGCCAAATTCTGATCACAGTGAGGAAACACAGTTAAGGCTTTCCAGTTGATTGACGGAAGGAGGGAGAACTCGTGCCGGTGAATTCTGACTGCCATTATTTTGAAGTTAATATTGTTTCTTTCCTGACTCATTGTATTATAACAATGACACTCACTCAGAAGGGAAGGAGCAGTTTTGTTACGTTGATTTCCCATAACAGAAAGAGAGTAGAGGCCACACACAAGGCTGAAGCTGCAAGTGGCACAAAATGCCTTTACAGCTAAAAATGCTTTGCTATTTGTTCCACTTTGCTCTGAAGACAAGAGTAGATCAGAGCCATATTAGCCTCACATCATGCAGGGACACAGGACAGAAAGCATGACTTCTAGGAATACGTACGCTTTCTCCAGTGTACCTGCGTGACTTCGTTTGTTTGAAGTCCTTTCTACACCCACAAATAAATGCTTTGATTAAAGGAACCAGTCCCAAGGAAACTTCTTCAAGAAGGAAGGTCAAAACAATGGTTATTTTATCAACATAATATCTGCATAAATGCACACAAGATCAACAAAGACCAGTGTGAAGGTTGCTTGATAACCTGTGTGAGAAAGCTGGGTCCTCTCCCTGAGCAAGCATACATTTGTATCATAATTCCCAAGGTGTCAGGCTGGGGTAGTACCAGCCTGTTCTGTGTCTTGCATCTTCAGTAACCTGTTCCCAGAAGGCTGCCCACAGGTGGATCAAGATAACACTCAGGTGAGTTTGAAGGACCACAGTAAAGGCAAAACTGTAATAAACACTTTGTCTATGATCTGTGCCCCAGCTTTTGCACGTGTGCACAATGAATTTTGTAATTAAACTGCAGCTACCACGACTTCATTAGTCTGGGCTTTCATTTCAAATAGCATCTACTGTGCCTGCACTTCAGCAGGGGAATTGTCGTGTAGCCACAAATACTTACACGAGCACACATACACACCACAACTACTGCAGATCTACACCGCTCCCACACAAACACCACAGCCCCCCATAATGTGAGGGGACAAATCAAGGTAGACCAGAGGTCTTCCTTTCCCTGGGACACAGCGGCCCAGAGACCCTTCCCCGCCTCACCGAGGCTCCCTGCCCCGGGCCTCGGGGGGAGCAGCGCCCACGCTGCGCTGCACCCGAGCTGCCGGGGCTGGGCCCCGGGCACGGCCTCGGCCCCACCGAGAGCCTCCGCTGCCAGCGGCGGAGCTGGAGCTGCTGCTGCTTCAGCCCAGTGAAATTAAACCCGAGCCTTCCACAAAAATCCTTCCAGAAACAATCCCAGACCAGCCATACAATTCGGGACGGGGCGGGGGGGAGGTAAGAAAATAGACAGGAGAAGAGAAGGAGAAAAGACTTCTGGTTGTTTTCACGTTGCCGCAAAGCTCCCCCTCGCTGGCAGGAGGAGAGGCTCCCGGGGGCTGCAGGTGCCCGCGGCCGCGGGTCCCTCGCTCCGCCTGAGGGGAGCGGGCTCGGCCCGGCCGCTCGCCGCCCCTCAAAGGCTGCACTGAAGGGGGTGATTTGGTGCTCCTGTGAATTACTCTGCAGTAAATAGATTCGTTTAAGTTCTTGAGCACCAACGAAAACAGTGTCTCTGAGAAAGCCTGGCTGGCTTTACAGCTGCCGCGCTTGGCTTCTCACCTTTCTCAGCTTTTGGGCTTGGGCTTAACACCCGCTGCCTAACCCGGCGTGGCGTTTCTCGGTCTCTGAGGCGCTGCCGAAACCTTTCGAGGGCTGAGAGGCGCGGGGGCTGCAGCTGCAGCCCGGGGCAGCCTTTAACTCCTGCGAGACCCTTTAAACTTCTCCCCGTCACAGCGCACACTTTTTGTTCATGCGCTTATCGCCAAGATAAAAGCGATTTTCAGCGCTTTTTCTGTCTGTTCGGGTTGGTTTGTCCCGTCGGCTCGGGGGTGGCTGCGGTTCCCGGGCTGTGGCTCGGGGCTCCCCGCGGCCGCGGCCCCAGACAGCGCCGGGAAGCGCCGGGGAAGGGAAAGGCGGCGCAGGAAGCGCCGGGCCGGGCCGGCAGGAAAACCGTGGGGAGCGCAGGAACGGCACGCAGGAAGGGGCCCGGGCAGCGGGAACAGCCTCGGTGGCCTCGAAAAGGGCCTGGAGAGGAAGGGAGGGTGGAGCTCGCCTCCGAACGTGCCCCTCGGAGCCGCTGCTGGCCTGACTGGGAGGGCTGGGAGCAGCCGGTCCCGGCCCCGGGCGGAGCGCTCGGAGCTGGCGGGCCGTGGGGTGTGACTGCGGGCACCGCAGCAAAGAGCGTGCCCAAGTGCAGGAGTTGTGCTTCTTAAAATAAATAAAATAACAATAAAAACCAACCATCCTTAATTATATTCTGAAATACTGAGGTACTTTGAATCTTCAAACATCAAAATACTTTGAAAATACTCTAAAATACTTTACATGTTTTAACTGGTTCTGGTTTCTATAGACAGACTGCTTTTTGTCTGGAGCTTTAAAAAGTTTTCTTTCTGTACCACCCAGCATACTTCCATAGCGTAGCTGCTGGGCTGAGTATTGTGTTTCCCCATTCTCGCCGATGTGGTGAGAAAAAGCTTTGCTCACTGAGCCTTTTATGTTAGTTCATCCTATTAAAGCGCCTTGCTTTGTTGTCCTCTGAACCCTCTTTAATGCTTCTGCATTTTTCAGCAAGTTTAGTGAAAAGAAAAACTTCACCCTGTATCATTAAAGGGTTCTGACTAGAGCCACATTCACTGATGAACCATTTCAAGTTGAAATATTCACTATTCCTTCACCATCACCTTAGTTGTGCGAACAAGTTTTCTTTCTCACACCTATGTTACTAGAAAAATAAAATTCAAATATTTTTGCTTGGGAAATGGACAGTCTCCGAGAGGAAGGTTAATCTGAAAGATTTCCTTAAACAACATTTGCAATATGGCATACAAAACCAGTAAGAGAGCTGATAAAATGCAAAATGTGTTGAATTTCTGAGAACAGCAGAAAAGAAAATTGTTACACTTTTTGGAACAGAGTTGTAGGCTGCTTTGAAGTAATGTCTCTGTGCCAACATAAAGCATTTGTTCAAAAGGTGCATGGATCATATAACCCTGATCAGAGAGAGAAAATACGCACTTAGCTGCAAGCAAGTTCTTATCTTGTGTCTAAACCAGGAGTAGAAGTGGGAGTTGTGATGGAAATAAAAAACATATAAAAGTGCCTGTTGTTTGGGAAATGGCTTACATGGATTCCTTGTGCAACAGGCATCAAAGCGGTCACCAGATTAGCAGAAATCGTTAGACCATAGTTGTGTCTTGCCTGAAAGCAAGAAAGATAACAATGCAGGCTGTGGTGAGTTGTTTTTCAGCACTTCATCAGAATGTGTTTTCCAGCTAACATCTTGATCCTTCTTCCAAACACGAGGATAGAGTTTCACATGTTGGTAGAATTTTTTTTTTTCTTCCACCTTAGAGTAACTGATACAGCAGCATCCAGCTCATCAAAGCACAAGGAAATACTGCAAGTAGCTGGGTAATAATTGACCTGGCAAATTCTCCCCATTACTCAAAATGACACAGATGCCAGGTCTTTGAACACTACCACAAAATTCGAAATATTCACTTGTAAACATCCCTGTGTGTCTATTATACGTATCTCTGTGTGGGAGGGTTCATGAGACCTTGCCCAGAGTTGCTCAGGAAAGAATTACAGATCTAAGGATAGAGTTCACAAGTGAAAATCCTCAAATCTTCAGCTTTGTGTCTGCATTAGCACAGAGGATTCTTTCATTTCAAGTGGAAAATATCACACTGTAGTCCAGCTCCCTCCCCCAATAATCCCAAATTGTCCTTGAAACCTGTTCTCCCATATACTCTCAATCACGATCTTGTGTCAAATACAATTTTTGCATCATGAAAATTGTTACTGCACATTCTGTGCAACCATGTAAATACTATTTCTATTGTTTAAAGTAATTCACACCCTCACCTTCACATTATTCAGCTCTAGCTGCTCAGCGTGGGCAAGAATGTGTCTGAGACAGTATTCCAGCAATTTACACCACTATCCTGCTAAGTCAGGAAGTCTTGGCTTATGCCAAGTGTTTCTGTGTTTAAGAGAGCAAAACTAGCTTTAGCAGACAGCTCAGGTCAGGACCTGTAAGTGTCAGCTGTCAGCTGTGGCTCACACCAGATTTTTCCCAGGTAGTGAAACAGTTTTCATCCATGATTTCACAAAGCTCAGCAGGTAATTTTAACCCAGAATTTATTTGGCAATTTCCCTCTAGCCTGCGTTTTCCAAATGTCCATTTGTTTTCAAAGCTGTGCATTTGGTATTTTAATCTCACTTTTAGCAGAGTAGAGTGATTCTGAATAAACACTGCAATTGCTACAGACACATCTTAATGTGGCTTGGGTCACACACGTTTCTGACGAGCTGTTTTTATGTACAGTCATTGTACCGTTCACCAAAAAATGGGCCTTCTCCAAGCAATCATTCACAAAAGCTCAAACTAAGTATTAGCCTTTGTATCAGGTTTCCATTATGCGACTGCTACCCCAGGCTCAGTGGAAGGTTCACAGAGGGTTGACAGAGCTTTGTGAGCTCTGCTTTATTAGGACTTTTCCATGCTGTAGCAGTCCTGGGTGTGGCTGATGGGATTTCCTGCCTTTTTGTCTCATGAAGGTAGCACGGAAACTCCAAGTGCAAGGAAACACTTCCCGCTTTGCTCCCTGTGTAGGGTTTTTCAGCAGAGTAAGAGATCTGGCAGTACAGAACAGTCTTGGGGAGCTCTATTTTCATTTCCAAAAGAAAAAACCCAACAAAACAGTATGGGGAATTACTGAAATACAATAGATGTTTTCCTGGCAAACTTCAGAACCTTGGGGAATTTCCAGCATTTCAGAGCTGAGCAGGTTACATAGCTCTGGTTTGCATATCCATGTTTTTGAATGCTTTGTCAGTTTGACCCCTTTTACAATACCTGATAATGCCTCAGCCCATACAAAATGGTATTGAGATCTTGCAGGCCAGATTAAGAATTAAGAAATGTTACAGTTGGGCAATCTCTGTATTTCTTAGGTGACAGGGTAAGAAAAGGATGGATAACAGTATTTTCACACCTTTCTGTTCCCTAGTTTTAGTCCTGGCAGGCTGTGGTGTACAGCAAGCCCAAGGCTAGTTCCAGCTGAGCAGTCTGTGGGGCATCCCACATACAGCCCCTCCCTTGCTCAATGTACACCCTGCAATACCTGGCTCTCACACAGGAACACCTAGGCAGGGAGTTGCCAGGGAAGTAACAGACAGGGTTTATGATAATTTTCTGTCCCTGTTCTATTCCTTCTTCCTTGCTATTACTGGAAGAACAGCTAGGAAAAAGAGTAAACATCAAAGGAGCAGGTTGCTCCGAGTAATTCAGGCCATTCTATTTCACACAGACATTTGGTATAATGCACCTTTTCAGTTCTCAGATCATTTTCTCTGCCTGTTTGTCACACGGCCATCACCAGGACAAAGCTGCATGCTCTTTCCATGCACACAGAAGGCAGGCCAGGCCTTGGAATGGTGCTTTCCACACTGCGGCCTCCAAACTGCGCTGTACCTCTGGCCTAATCTGCTGGTGTATGGGAATGCGTGGCCATGACTGAGGAGCTGCAGGGCTCCCCCAAGGAGCAGGACAAAGTGGCCTTTTTATTTCTTTCACAGCACAAACCCTTACTGTTATTAATGTTATTGTTTTATTACAGTTACTGTTGCCTGTCCGAATCTTGTCTGCATGCATAGATGTGGCATGGCTGCGGAAGAAGCAGATTTCAGTCATCATGACCAGGAGTGTAGGAAATGCTTCCCATGGCCCAGTGCCACACTCTGGTGTGTGCGTATTTTTTATTGCATGAATTACGTAGGGCTTTGAGTTCCCTCCCAGAACTGGTCTCCTATCACACAGTCACCTCCATAGGGGAAACTGTCATTTTCCACACAGGCCCACAGTGCTTAGATGAGACAGATAAGAAAGGGATACAGAAACATCAGCAAAGGGAAGTGACTCACCTATGGGCTATCAGCTCCCAGTGACGATACAGGGTGGTAGTCACAAGGGGTCAGTGGCACAATCTGTGATGCCACAGCTCAGCCCTTGTCACAGGATCTCAGATGTGTGGGGCAAACAACCTTAATGCCTGTAAGGATGCAGGAGCAGAAGGGCCCCAGTGCCTTGGATAAAAACACCCCTACAAATTCAGATGTCCCTGTGCATTGCCTCATCCGCATACATTGCCTTTTATTTACTCACTGGTAGCACAAGAGTTTAACTTGGACTTTCATTTTTGGTGCTCTGTACAAAAGTGACTTTATCCCTGGGACAAAGCAGTGCTTTCTCTCATGACTGTCAGCACCCAGGGTATACCATCCCTGCCCAAATGAAGCCTGAGCCAAGAGACACTTTATCTTGTGCACAAATACGGATTTGACTTTTTTTCCAGCCCCGCTCAGGTCACTAACTAAAAGGCTAGGAAGTGAGCACACATGAAATCATTCCTTCCGTACAGGCAGACAGATGGAGAGAAATTCCAGCCTGTTTCCACTCTTTTGTCTTCAGGGCATTTTTGGAATTTCCTTCGGGAAGTGAGGTTATGACCCAGAGCCTTCCTCAGTGAGTAGGCTCTCATTTCCCACAGTAAACCCTGCACAGCGATGACATACAGTACGAGAAGGTGAGGTTTATCTTCACACTCCAACTGCATCCTGTATGAGCTCCATGGAACTTAAAAGTAATACTGAGAGGGAACAGCCACAAGAAAGGAAGTCGAAGTCAAACCTTTGGAAGAAGTGATGCAGTATCCATTCAGCTACTCTGCCATGGTCTTTGCTGGCAGACCCAATGAAGCTGCAGCACTTGTGCAGTTGAGGCCATCATGCTGTGTTTCATAAACTTCCCTGACACCTGCGATAAGCTAACAATTGAATTTACAAATTATATTGGTGATACAAGTGAATTACTTCACTTTTCTACTCTAGGCAGTCAAGGTATAACTGGCAGGCAGCTGGTTTTCCTTCTGTTTGTACTTCATTGGCTGTCAGAGAAGGATTGCTATTGTAGAGATTCTTCTAGTGGCATTTCAGCCATACAGCACATGCTGACAAAAAAGTTACAGTTCAAAATTAATTTTGTATTTTACATTATCCTGTGACATTACACGTTATGTCCCCACAGAATTGACTTAATCCCAGCATGTACTAAAATCAAGGAATTCTTTCACTGACTTCTGTCAACAGGAAACCACACCTGGCATGAAACCACCACAACAGTACAAAACCGCTAGTAATATGGTAATAGAATCATTTAAAAAATCAGTTTATTAATGTTTAGAAGTCAATAAAGCTATGTGCAAATTGAACAATAAAAGTCAGAAACATTTTAAATACTATTTTTTAAACCAGAAAAAAAAAAAACCCAACAGTTTAATTGCACTGGAAATTTTACTACAAAGGCAATACGTTTTCTTTACAAATACCAGTCCTAGGAGTTGCTGATGACTGTAGATCAGTCAGTTGCTCTCAGCTATCCCAGATATACCACTTTTGTTAAAGTAATACTCTAGGCGCACGAAGACTCCTGTATCTTATTTACATTGTACACATTCAACTCCATTAGCACAGGTTAGAAAAACAGAGAAGTAAAAATGATGCTGTAAAACAAATACATTCAATTTAATGACAGGTACTTCTTCCATGATAAAATACAGACATCTTTGCTGAAATTATAAACATTAATAAAATGTGCCAAAATGTATTGCATTTTGTTATGGAAGTGCATTTATCTATAGTCATTTCACTTCAACTTTCTTTTTATTTTTTCTGAAACCAGACGTACTCTTCTGATTTTCCAGCTGATCCTTACTTTTGGAAAGACTGTGAACTTGACACTGAAATACACCTTCAGTTTTTAACTCTTCTTACTTAGGCAAAAATCCCACTGTTGCCAATAGTATTTTTTACTATTATGTAGACTTTCAGTCATCTTGAAGAGAAATGATGTTTAATTCTACCTTGCATTTTTCATGATAATGCAGTTTATTTAATGCTATAGAATAAAAAGGCAATCAAAATATGGGGCCAAATGCTGTTCTGAGCTACTCCATTAAATCTGATGCAGCCAATGGAATTGTACAGGTGAAAGTAACTGCAGAATCCAGCTCATGGTCTTCAAATGTAATACAGACTGACAGCAAAAATTCACAGCTATGATCTTGCTAAGTAAAACCCCAAGAGCTTTGGACTCTGCAAATACAACCTTATGACTTAGCTAAAAGCTCTGCAAAATTATGCCAATTATGGTTGTATGTGGTCTAAGTTATATTTGTGTGATCTCTTTCCATGTTATGCGCTAAACAAACACACTTCTTACCAACGATACCAGGGCCACCACTAAATTCAGTACAGAAAGATCTTTGTGTCAGTGGTTTGCTGTGAAGAGAAAAAACTTCACATTCTTCTCACAGGGAAAAAAAAAAGATTCATTCTCCCTTTCCCTCCTCCCCCTCTCTCTTTCTCTCACACACACCAGGCATCATTTCACCAAGGCATCAGTCTTTCAGAGTTACTAAGGAGATTTCAGGATATGAATGCGCCTGACAATCCTGAGCTGCCTCAGTGCAAAGACAAAACATGCTCCAGGGAAAAAGATTTTCAAGCCAGAACAGTCTGTCCCATTTCTTGAACTCCAGCCTCGCAAGTGCACCGTTTGCCTCATTAGAACTAATGCTACTTGCTCACTCAGCCCAACGCTGCTGCCGTGAGCAGGAGGCGTCCCAGCTCCCTGATTTCAGAGGAAGGCTCTGAAATACACCCCCATGGTTATTCCTAAGAAGATGAGGTAACATTGCCTGAAGACATGATGGTTTCAGGATGGTCACCGTCCTCCTTCTGCGGGTGTGAGGAGTTGTCAGACTTACTCCGGCTGAACTCCATCCCCCCAATGATTGGCCGTTTGAATTTGGTCCCAGAATCTGCTGGGGGACATTTGCAGCAGCACAAAATCTTGATGAAAGCCCTGCGCATCTCTTTGTTTGTCAAGGTGTAGATGATAGGGTTCGTAGCTGAATTGAGCACGGCCAGTACTAAGAAATACTCTGCTTTATAGAGGATTGGGCAGGTCTTCACTTTGCACCCCACATCCAGTAAAAGCAAGATGAACAGAGGAGCCCAGCAGGCAATGAAGACACTCAGGACTATGATCACTGTCTTGAGCAAGGCCAGTGACTTTTCTGAGCTCCTAGTAGCTTTGGTAATGTTTTTCCGAAATGTCAGCCTGCGGCTCCTAGTCCTCACCATGGAGTAGATCCTGCAATAGAGGACCACAATAGATAACAAAAGGCCAGTGAAAACGGTTGTGCAAAAGAGAATATAATGCTTGTGGTAGAGAGGCAGCACGGTGGAGCAGTTGGACAAGAGGTTCTTGCAGTTCCAGCCCATGATCGGGAGTCCCCCGAGGATCGCGGAGATGACCCAGCACGCACTGATCAGCAAGAAGGAGCGGAAGCTGTTGCTGCCATTGTGGAGTTTCATCTTCAGCATGGTGATGTATCTCTCAATGGCAATGGCCAACAAGCTGAACACAGAAGCTGACAAGGCAACAAACATGCTGCCTTCTCTCACAAACCACTGGTTGGGGGTCAGACTGTAGGTTTTGTGTCCAGATAGCAGGAGGTTGGCAGTGTAAGCCACACCAGCCAGCAAGTCTGAAAGAGCCAAGTTCCCAATGAAATAGTACATGGGTCTGTGAAACTTCTTGGTTTTCCAGATGGTAAGCAAGACAAAAATGTTCTCTAAGATTATAAAGCAGCAAATGATGATAAAAACCACCGACGTCACTTTAATTCCAGTGTCCACGCTCTCATTTAGCTTTCCCGTGTAATTATAATGCTCTTTGATGACATAGTTGACATCAGTGTTGGTGGGGTTGCTGGTGACCTTCTGCGGGGCAGTGGTGCCGGAGTTCATGGTGCCTGGCTGGGGACTGCTCCCCCAGCGGCCACCGGACGGTGACGCCGACCGCAAACCCGGTGGCTGCCCTGCAGCTCCTTGGCGCCACAGCCTGCCCGGCACTGCTGCACAGCCTCAGACACTGAAGCCCTGAGAACAAGAGGCACAAAACACAGTTAAAAGAAGACAAACAGTGTAGCAAATGCTAAAGAGTTTAAGATAATGTGGTAGTTTAACTGTGCCTAACAGTCATAAGTACATTCACACGTGAATCAGTTTCATTCAGCTGGTAAAATACATTTAAAAGGTGGTTAGGCATATTCAATAGATAAAGGTAGTAAGACAAAAAAAGTTCTGTCACGCAAAACTGAACAAGTTGGAGTCAGCAAGGACTGCATTACTGGACTTCTTCCAACACAAAAGATCTCAAAGCTCCCCAGTAGTTAGTTCTAGTCTTTTTTCTTCAGATGGAAATACAACAGCAGAGATTTAGAAAGGGAAAGGGCTTGCTTGATTAAATTTAACTCCAAATGTATCAAAGTCTGCACAGAAATTACTTGACAGGAGACCCGTATTCTCCTCCATTAATAAAGTCTGAATACACTTCGGAAGGGGGCAGTTATGCAATTTACTGATGCCATCTGAAACAGTGATAAATTCACTGGTGTAAATATAAACAAGAGATCATCTCAAAGCTGTAAACAGGTATGGGGTGCCCTTGCTAAACACAAGTGAGAACATGCTTTACAAAACCCACAGCAGTATAAAGTTTAGAAAAACAAGAAAAATATGTAATTAAGCTAGAGAGCAAGTCCATTCCATGGGTCTGAAACAAAGAATGTCAAAAAACCCCTCTGCATTTAAATAACTAGTATTGCAGGCTTTTGAAATGGGCATAATTAAGGAATACACATATAGAGAAAACTCCCTTTACCTACGAAGGTTTTGTAGTGGACATTTAAAAAGAATTAAACCCATAACATCACGCAAGGAAAGAAGAACCAGCAGATTTGTTAAACTGCAGCCTAAGCGGGGCACAGCAAGAGGTGCGAGACCAGGGGTTTCGGCTGCCTGCTCCATTCCCGGGCTCCAGCCCGCACCGCTCCCGCTCCGCTCTCCAGCGCGCACGGCTCGCGTCCCGCACCGCCTCCGCCGGCCGCGGCACCCAGCCGGGCACGCCGGGCTCCAGGCAGCCTCCTCCCCACCCCTTCTTTTTTGTTTCGGGGCCCCGGGGGTCGCGCCGAGAAGGGACTGCAGCGCTGGGGACTGCGAGCCTTACCTCGCTCAAGCGCGACGCGGAGCCCAGACCGGCCCCGCACATCTTGCGTGCCCGCGGAGCAACTCCGGTGGGCGGGCTGGGGGGCTCGGTGGTTTTAATCTTTCTGCACTCTCCCCTCCCCTGTCTCCTCCCTGTACCGACCTGCACGCCCAGCCCGGCCCAGCACCGCCGCCGGGACACCCCCGCCCGCCGCCCCGGCCCGGCCCTGCCCCGCCCGCCGGGGCGGGAGGAGCCGCGGCTGAGCCGGGCTGGTGCAGACCCCGCGGGGCCGCGGCGGGCACCACAGCGGGGCGTGAGGCCAAGAACTCCCCCGCGGGCCCCCTTCGCCCTGCCGGCCGGGGGACGCGGGGAGGGGACGCCGTGGCCAGGCTCCAGCCGTCCCTGTCCGTCCTGGGAGCCGCCGCCTCCCGCGCACCCGGCGTTCCGGGGAAGGAGGTGCTGGCACGGCCCGGCCGGCTCCCAGCACGGCTCCTGCGCCTCGCGGGGTGCCGGGGGCAACTTCCCGCCCGCCCGACTTTCCTGCCCCCCGGCTGGGCACAGAAAGGCTACGGCCAAAGGCAGGATCCCTTTGGAGGTATGCTACCTCCGCTCTCTCTTTGAGGACAGTGTAAGTCATGTTTAAGGAAACACCTGGAAGAAGCTCTTCCATTTTCTCCCTGCACCAAGGTGTGTTTTTGCCCTGGCAGGCCCGGTGGCTGCCACCCGCACTCGTGGCCTGCAGAGTGACTCACCAGCGGCTCCCCCCGGGCAGGCAGCAGCATCGGGCGATGGGGCAGGGATGGTGCCAGGCTGCACGCTGGGGGGCAGAAGCAGAGCTGGCCCATGGGGAATACGCTCAGCTGTCAAACAGCTCCAGGTGTTGGTGCTCCCACATGCAAAAAAAACCCCAAAAACAAACACACACACCCCCCCAAAACCAAAACCAACCTCTGCATGTTCAGAGAATGCTGTAAAGTACCTACATGTTTTAAAGTAGGAAGTTTTAAATACATTTTTTTAGAAACAAAATTGGCAACGGCAACTACTTAACACTGTTACCACTGTATTACATAAAGACAAAGACAGAAGTGACTTTAGGTTTTATAATTCCTTCTCCCTTCAAACTTTTAAAAGAAAAACCACCTTTGGTGTATGTGAAATACCAGCTCTGGTGGTATTCTACTGTTGCGCTTACTGCAGAAATTTTCCCCTTCCTTCCTTGCTCTGCTTTTGTTAACTCCAAATTGAAATGCAAAAGAATATCACAATAGGACAGCTCAATATATTAGGTCTTTCAGTTTATAGCGTAGTGCCCGTCAATTAGCAGCAGCAGTTGTTAGGGGAAGCAGCTTTCCTCTGAAAGACAGTGTGAGTACTCTACCCTGAGGAAGAGGGTCCCTCTCCTATTTATGCTAATAGTCATGCTTCAATTGCTCCACGCCTCTCCCAGAATGACTCAGATAAATTACACCGGCAAACAGACATTTGCTCTTCCACCACAAAGCTAGAAACTTGAAAAGATATTTAGCCTCCTGAGAGCCTGCAGGAAAATACAGCCGTTAAGTCACAACTGTCAGAAAAGGCACACGAGATAAATCATGCTTGAGGTCGACATATGCATCCCCTGCAACTGCCTGATATACCCCAGATATTTCAAGCTTTCCCCCTTATTTATCTAATATACAGAGAATACTAAAAAAAAAGTGCATTCATTAGGCATTTTCCTCTAGGAAATAATTCTCACATAATTTTAAGTAAGAGGAACATATTAAAGGAACATGCTTTAATTAAAGGATAGAATGACTCAGGGTTTCATTAGTCAGATGTGCAGGCTTTCATGTTCAAGCTACTGGTTACCAGCTGAGAGGATGCCAACTCAGAGATGTGACATCCAACAAATTAACTGTCAGAGGCTGTGTAAAATCACAGAACCATAGAATGGTTTGGGTTGGAATAGACCTTAAAGATCACCTAGTTCTTACTCTGCTGCTAGGGGCAGGGGCCCCTTCCACTGGGCCAGGATGCTCAAAGCCTCATCCAACCTCACCTTGAACAATTCCAGTGATGGGACATCTGCCCTTTGGGCAACCTGTTCCAGAGCCTCACTACCCTCACCAAAGAAATTCTTACCAATATCCAAACTAAACCTACTCTCTTTCAATTTGAAGCCATTTTCTCGTCACTACATGCTCTTGTAAAAAGTCCCTCTCCAGCTTTCCTGTAGGGCCCTCTTTAGATGCTGAAGTGCCACAATAAAGTAATCCCAGAGCCTTCTCTTCTCCAGGCTGAACAAACCTGACTCTCTCAGCCTGTTCTTCCAAGAGGTGCTCCAGCCCTGTGATCATTACCTGCATCTTTCCTCTGGACCTGCTCTGATAGGCCCATGTCTTTCCTGTGCTGAGAACCCCAAAGCTGGACACAGCACTGCAGTTGGGGTCTCACCAGAGCAGAGCAGAGGGGCAGAATCCCCTCCCCTGCCCAGCTGCCCACACTGCTTATGGTGCAGCCCAGGATACAGTTGGTTTTCTGGGCTACAAGCTCACATTGCCAGGTCATGTCCAGCCTCCCATCCCCCAGCACCAAGTCCTCCTTCATCTCTGCCTCTCTCAGCCTATAGTGATACAAGGAGTTGCCCCAACCGAGGTGCAGCACTGGGCAAAATTCGCAGGCAATTTCAGTTCCACTCCAAAAAGTTGGGTATTTGTATCACAAAAAGCATCATTAAACTTAGATGACCACACACATTTACAGCCTTCTTGACATTTTGGCAGAGAGGAAACTGAAATATAGCTTCACTCTTCTCAGGCAAATGAAGCCAGATCAGCTGGATTTGCACTGAAGGCTGTCTAAACCCTCAGAGAAGATAGGTTAACATGGCTCAACTGCACAGGCTCTAACCTGCTTACAAGGGCTCAAACACAAACACAGGTAAACTCAGGTTGGTCCAGCCAACTCTACCAAAACTGTAGTTGCTGGTACGTGTTTAGCAATGGGATTTACACCAACGCTATACTCCAGCCTCACCCAGAGAAAAAGCCACCAACAGAATGAGAACTCTTTTTCTCAGTACCTCTCCAACTGCCTGGTCCACTGATAAGGAAGCTTGTACTTCTACTACAGAAATCCAGTGTATATATAGCTCCTTGGAGAACTCAACTCTGGAACTGCCTATGGTCAGAATAAGGAGAAAGGACAACACAATGTTATTCATGCATTTCAGAAATAACCAGAATGCAGGTCTAGGTCAAATGCCAGCAGGAAGGCTGCACACATCAGGACACCAAACTAACATATAACAGATGCCTCACCTGGGTAAACTGGTTAAAAAATGTTCTGCAACATGTCTACTAGCATAAAGCAGCAGATGCATTTTTCCCAGGGATCCTGAATACGTACATGCTCTTAGGTAGTTTTTAGGATGAGCAGAAACTCATGTTTTAGGGAATGTCAAGAACAACAACAAAATAATACTGTGTGTGACAGCCAAGGTTCTTGTGGAACTTCCAGTGAGAATTTAGTGTGGTGGGGATTGCAAAAACTTGGCTAGTCACAGAGCAATTTCCTTGCAGGAAAATGTTTTGATCTTGTCAGAAAAGAAGCTGTAAGGTGGGGTCCACCCAACGCCTGCATACCAAAAGACTGGTGGCCTCTGATACCAGCAGACCAAACTCTCCCAGTGCTGCTGGACAACTCACAATTGCATCAGAGTGTCTGAATACTATCCCTCTTGAAAAGATAGTGACAATCCCTGCAAGAGAGATTAGCAAAGAATTTTTCTCCAACACATCATTCTTTTGAACTTTAAAAAGTCTTTGTCCATATAAGCAAAAACTACTTTTATTCATTCTGGTGCTACTTAGGTCACAAAGGGAACCATTTCTCTCTGAAATGCTGGGTCATGACAGGAGATTTGTGAAACAGTACCAGAGTGCAGGTTTGGTCACCAAGAAAATATCAAGAGTGGCCGACAGAATCCCCCAAAATTCTCATGACTAGAAGAAATATAAAGTCAGATTCATTATTCTGCTAAAATCCCTGAATAAACAGTCCATATTTTAAATCATTTGTCAAGATTTACATGCAGTGTAGCATGCTCTTATGTGCCTTCAAGTAATTAATACTTTTCAAAATATATAAGGAAAAAACCCAAAACCCTAATTTGTTCAAATGGGTTCAAATGACACCTTAAATGAAGTACATGATGGCAGAAGAAAATTATAATATTGTGAGATAACTCAACCCATACTGGGAGACTATACCAGAAAGTTCCAAGACAGCAGAGAAGATGCTGAAAGTATTTCTGTATCTGTAAGGAAGCTACAAAGAGTAAATTAAATTGCTTATTAACTTTTTAATGTAACAGTAAATACAAACCATTTATATTGATTCTTGAGTGATACTGAATACCTAAGAGAACAATTCAGATTTATTGTTTAGTTTAAACTTAATTTCAGTTGCATCACTTTTCCAGTTTAGAACAATCTGGTTTTAAATTATTCTTTCCACAGGGAATAGGTTAGATGAATTAATTTTCTGTTGATATTCACAGTGTTCAAAAAGTCCATATCTTCTTTCCTCAGATTAGAATCAAAAACCTGGTTTGGAGAAAAAAAAGTCATGAGAACATTGCAAAGACTAAAGCACACATATTTGTTCAGTATTAGTATTCTTTAACATAGATGGTCTGGTTTTAAGTTCTTGATAGTGAAGAGTAATATTAATTAAATGGCCTTTTTTGTTTTAAAAGGAAATTGTAAAAAGATTACTATATTCATTCTTGTGAGGATCTGTACTTTATTTTTAGATCACTAATTATTAGGAAAACCTCAAGTCTGAAGGGAAAGAATTGAAGTAGTTGAGAAAGTGACATGCAATAGTTTTCATGGATATCCCTGTACCCAAAACTATAACACACTTTAATATATGGAGCAATCATTAACAGGATGATAAAACTGCTAATATATTCTTGAACTTCCTATTAGTATTTCAGCTACAGAATGTTTCTCAAAGGGCACTGGCTGGCCAAGCCACTATTAGGATCACAAACATTCCTCTTGGGCACAGACATTGAGATCTGCTGCAGTTCGTCGGTGCCGGGCTCCTTTGAGCAGCACATCCCACAACTTTGGCCACACCTACAGTGCCCTACGGAGTGATTCGTGTTACAGCACTGGGAAATAAACACTGCAAATACTCAACATTTCCTTTCAAGTATGTAGATATCTTATTGGAGGCTGCAGAAAGTTAAAAAAAACCCCCTAGGTACATGAAAAGTCTCCCAAAACAGCAACACAAAAAATTATCAGAAGGTTGTCTTATCTGTTATTTTTACCCAATGCACAATAGTGAAAGGTGAGCTTCAAAGCTTTGGAAGGGGTGTGGCAATGTGGAAAGAATTAACTGCCTTGGATTCAATCAGTAGCAGCAAGAGCTACACCACCTTTACCCCATTTTCAAAAGCATGGGTTAACCACAGTGCAAAAAGAGGTGTGAATATTATGCAGTTGGCTTGGCCTAGTAGATTTGTGAATTTACCAGTATTAATGTTTCTTTTTCACACATGCTACTTGCAAAATAATGCCTTGGAAGTCATGTTGGGGGGACAGGTGTGATAGAAACACCGGATTAAAAAAAATTCCTGAATATGCACTTTAAAAAGCCATTTCCATTATTTTCCAATGAAACATTCTTAGGTGCCTTCATCTCCAGTACTGTAAGAGATGAAAAGCAGAAAGAAGCAAGAAAAATAAGAGAGGAAGCTACTCAGAGTCAGGCAGGAAGCCACTTGGCTGCACAGAAAATGGCCTCACCCTTTTCACTGACTTTTAGTTTATATTTTTCTTTTCCTTATTTGTTTCAGGAGAGTTT
Organism: Monarcha castaneiventris obscurior; assembly: GCA_026261815.1. Taxonomy (NCBI): domain Eukaryota; kingdom Metazoa; phylum Chordata; class Aves; order Passeriformes; family Monarchidae; genus Monarcha; species Monarcha castaneiventris. The sequence goes on along the minus strand of JAMPIT010000258.1, from coordinate 19,403,755 downwards.
CCTTCCATTTGGAGTCACAGAGCTCCTGCACAGGCAGCTGACTGCACTTAGGTAGATAGCACTGATAAATTGCATCTTATTTTAAGTAATGGTTTATCTCAACTGAAAAGGAGTGTCCCAATCAGTCACTACCATAAATGACAATGATAGGGAAGAAAAAGTGCCTTCAGTTTTCTGGTGTGTTCCCTGATCCTAGTAGCAAGATGATGGGTTACACAGATGAAATGGATGCATTGATGTATCTTAAAAACGGTCACTGTAGAAAGGTGAAAATCTTTTCTCTCTAGGGGAAGTTTGCTTTACAGAAATAAGAACAAGAGGAAGAATTTCAACCCTGTGGAAGAATATGCATATAATTCCAAGAATTCACTTGAGAGATAAATGCTGAGTTTAAAACAAAACAAAACAAAACCTTTAAAAATGAGCACCTCCAGGCTAACTGACCAAAGAAGAAATAAAAAATGGAAATCAACTTCCTGTTTTTGTATGTCCAGCCCTTTTGTATCCTTCTGGTCTTCTGAGTTCTGCTTCTATTACCATAAATCACTCCTCCCTGCTACTCCTAAATCTTCACTTGCCAATTTCTTATTAGTTGTCTTATTTCTTTGATCAATGTTGGCAGTACTTTAGAAAGGTTCATTTGGATGGGGTGATGTGGATTTATTCTTCAGCAGCCTTTGCTTAGGAAGAAAACTATTACTGCATGAGTAATGCCAATGTAGTTGTAGATAGGAGAAATAAAATATGAAGCCACCAAGTCTGTCTTTCCTTCTGCAACTTCACCAAAAGTAAAAGAGGACTTGCTCAACGATTCTAAATTAACAAACGTGGTATAAAACTTGTGAATACCACCATATTCAAAGGAAGAGGCTTCAGTGATAAATGCCAAGGCCACAGGAGATAACAGGGTTTTAGCCTCTTGGACAATTTTAGCTTCTAGAGCAAAACAATGGCTATTAGTGAGGCACAATGTGCAAAACTGCTCATTACATCTTGGAGAAAGATAGCTTGGGTCAGTTAGTTAGAAAGATAGCTTGGGTCCCAGCACTTAAAAAGCTTGTATGGTCTCAAATTACACCTCCCTTTGTACATAGCTAAAATTAAACTTTTCTGTAGTTCTAAAGCCACTAATTGGCAGCAATGGAAATGCTAGGAAAGATAATAAAATAACGAAAAAAATCCCACCACAGAAAAAAGTCCTGAACCAACAACAATTCACCCAGAATGTAATTAGAAAAGTGTCAGATTAAAACTGTAACTTGTCACAGCTACTCCCTAAGAACAATGCTTTTTTAGTAATACTATTTCTGATTAGTCCTCTCATTACTCATTGAACTGCTCAGATACCATGACCTAGATTGAGAAAATGGTGGGTTGTCTTTCTCACAAAAGCAGGTGCAGACACCGGAAACACTGCAGAATCTCTTAGACAGAAGGAATACTGAAATATATTAATGAATTCAAAGCTATTCTCACAGTAGCCTAAGGTCACCTATGGGGGGCATTAGTGAGAAAATCAGGTTTAATTCCAATTAGCTCAGAACAAGGAGGAGATCAACCAGAATCAAGTGCAAAAACCCCAAAAGTGTTCTAACCATTATGGAGCTGTAGCCACGTAGCTACTCCTAACTGACCCTGTTCTGGTAGTACTGGAGCTAGAATTTGTTAACCTACATAAAATTTGGTTCCTTCTACACATCATTTATGTTGGAAGCAGTATGTTGATGTGATGTCTGCTTCTTCAGAGAGAACTAGAAGTGAAACTCCAGCTTGTGTTTTGTAAGTTCCTAGAAAGTCATCACTGCCAAAAGCCGTATTTAGGGAATCTTAGGCACATGCCTCACTTCTAGTCCTTGTTTTATTAATTCAGATACACTGTGAAGCAAGGAGTACCTCAACAGCACAATTTGATTTTTTTTTCATATTGCTAAGGTGTATTTTATAAAGTGACTTTTCAAAAGCAGTATTAGCTGATAGCCACTGGTAGACAGGTTTATTTCTGGACAATCTTTCCAATTTTCACTTAGTCATTGCCACAGTTTTCTGCAAAAGCTAAGAAAAGCCTAAAAATCACATTAGTTTTATAAATGAGCCTTATTTTTTGGACTGACTATTGAACCCCTCATCACAAGAGTGGAGCCAGGTACAGAGCTGTTCTTAGACACCTAGAGTGGCATTCTCAGGTACTGGAGCCCCCCAGACTGCAGGCCATGCTTGAAACTAGAAAATAACCTTGCTGTGGAGATTGTGTATATTTCTCAGAACAACACACAGTGCAGGTATTAGTGAACAGCATTTCATACAATATCTTCTTTTTCATAAAAATTATTCTAGAGGCAAATCTAGACAAATTTTTGTGGAAAATTTACCAGAAAAAACTAGACAATAATTCTGAGGAGTTGTTATCCAAAAGGTAAAGTTGTCTGGATTGTAGCCAAGCTGCATAGAAGCTCTACACTTTGAGGACAAACAATGCAGGCTAAAATATATGATTGCTGTAAGTCACTTCTTGATAAAAAGCTAAGGAGCTTTGTTTCCCAATATGACTAAAGCAGAACAGCACTGGGAAAACTGCTTCAGGAAGTCCACACACAATATAAATCATAATCAGATTTTCCATACCTTTCTAGACACAGGAACTCCTAAAATATCAAACCAATGTGACTAGAAGTTGAATACTAAGCCAATAGATTCTGCAGGCATATTTCTCAAAACAGATCTGTGGGCTACATACACATATTTATCTCTCTATATAGATGCCTATTTAATAAGAAAATCTGAAGAACAGTATAGTCTCCTAATGAGATTTCCTGAACAAACCCAAAATGAAAGCTAAACTAATTCTCACAAAAAGCTACACAAAACTCACCCCAATTTCCAGTAAGTAATAACAAAGATGTCTCTGGCTCTTGGAGCTCACTGCTCACCTCTTGGCCCTGTAAATAGTTTATTTGTACATGGACTTGTCTGGAAAGATTTCTGCTTTGGTTTATCTACAGGCTAGTAAGTAACATGCATAGAACTATCTGAGTAATGCCATAGTAATGCTGTGATATGCATAAAACACTTTTGGTGATGCTCAGATACTGTGTATTACAATGAGATTATATTTTTGATGGAGATCTGCAGTATATTGTACAAAATAAATACTGTTATGATAATGGCATTAACATTTTTTTTCATTCAGCTTTTTCTTCGTCATATATTGTATCTCTCTAACAAAGTACTTGAAAAATTATTTCATACCCAACACCTATACTGAACACTAACAGGTAGCATTTTTGCCCTATATTTTTCAAGGAGTATCTCTTCATGCACTTTGAATTAAACAGCTTGATGCACAGTCTGTGGTATAAATAGGAGTCTTTGCATGGACTTCACTGAACTAAGGAAAAGCATTTGAGATGGAAATATAAAATCTCTTTAAGGGTTGTACAAAAGTGCTACCCTCAAAAATACCTTTCGTCTGTTGCCAATGTTAAGGATTTCAAATCAGTGATCATTATTAGCAGACAGCACTATCATGATTAGATTCTTACCGTAACCTTCTCTGAATTTAAATTACATGGCATGACTCGCTGATCCCCAAGAAAGCAAAAATAGCACAAACCTTGATTCACACAATAAAACTTGGATCCCAGGAAACATGTCTCCCATCATGCATTCCATTCAGAATTTCAACATCGTCTTCTGCTATTGTAAAATCAAACACCTGCAGGAATGCATATACAGTTAACATCATGAACACATGATGAGAATCAACAACCTGATATATATTCTAGTATTTAACTGACCAAAATTCATTTACATGTGAGTCTGAATTTTTATATTTTTCCTTTGGAAAATTCTTCTTATGTTTTGTCATAGAAAAACACTCCATCAGGATGACAGGCTCCACTGGGTGTTTTGCTCCTTTAGGGACTCATTTTTATTTGTAGACTATGATAGGATGGTTTCGTAGCACTCAGGCCTCAGGCAAGGGCCCAAGACAAGGGTAGTGTCCAAGCTGGTTTTGACAGCACTCTCTATTGTCACTGCTAGAGGTATAGGAATACCCTGATAGCAGCCTCTTTGGAAGAATGGGCTCAGTATTTCACTTACATCCCAATGTTCAGTTTAGAGTGCTACAGTTCTCTTTCTAAGAACTTTAGACAAAGAGAATTCTTAGAAGGTATCAGGACATACACAAAGCTAGCAAACCAAAGACCGTGTCTATCTTTTCTATGACTCTACTGTGACAAAACTTTTACAAATCAGCTAAATACAGAAAGAGTGCTGCAGTGTCTCAGTACTAACTCAAACTCGAAAGCAATCACCTGTCTTTAAACACAGGTTCTTACAGCCACTGACTTCTCCTGTGGCCAGACCTGCAATGTGAACGATGGTGTCAGTGCTTTCTTAGCAGGTGTCCTATTGAGACATTATCATCAGGAAGTTGCTTCTGTTCTCTTTGTCAGAGCTCCTCTGTGCTCAGTAAAAAGATTCTGTGGAGCCTGAACTGTAGCCAAATGAGCTCCTCCCATCCTGCATTATCCAGCAACCACAGTTTTCTGGAACGATCCTTGTAGTCAAATCTCAGTGCTCTCTCAAGCCTTTTAAGCTTAAACCAGGGACCAGACACAGAACTAGAAACTCTATATATTATATACTGAGGCTTTAATGAGGACCAACTTGACCAGAGGTGGTAGAGACTCAGGCCAACACAGAAACATGAGGGAAAGAAAAAAAAAAGGAGATGTGATAAACAACTGTGCCAGTTTCTTTCTCTCACCATCTTAAGTGTTTTAAGTTTGGATGTAAAACATCCCCTCAGCTGTGTGAAATGAATTGGTGGTGCCATAGAGTAAACTCTGTAAAAAGTAAAATTAATCTGAATTTAAAATGTCACCGGGGAAAATACAAGTATAAGGAAGGATTTTTAAACTGCTTTTGTTCTCTGATCTGGTTCCCAGTACAGTACCACAAGCAGCTGTGCTTGTACCACAGAAGGCAGTATGCATGTCAGAATAAACAGTCAAGGCAGGAGCTATATAAACAGGCATGGCCACCAGCAGAAATCCTCATTACATGTATATTGACTTACACCTACACACACACATACACGCACACAGAGACACAGAGAAGGATAAAAATAGCAGACAGAAGTTTCCTGTCTTCTTGCAAAGTTTCTTCCTGATTTGCCAAAACAGTTCATATCCCAACAATATTTTTGGAAATAACAATAAGTTGTAGTTTTGCCTCCCCTAAAGAAAGAACACATTCAGATTACAGAAATAGAGAGACAAAGAAATTAATTAATTAAAACTATTTGGTATGAAAAGGAGATTTAAAAAAGGTGTGGGGGAGGAATCATGCTGCCAATTCTCATTCATTCCCACTTTTCTTTGTCCAGCCCCTTCATGCTGGGACCTTTTCTGCATGTTGAATAGAAGGAGAAGGTAGGGGAAGAGTCAGCTCTGGCAGGACTGTGATTTCCTTGGAAGGTCTCCATCTTGGAGAGTTATCCCCAAGTTAAAGCTTTCATAAAACTGTTATGCAGAGCATCCCAAATTCACCTAAGTGCCTATCACAAGAACAACGTAACCATAAGCAGATTAGGATGTTCTACAACCAGACAAGTAATAAATACAATTATTAATAACAAAAATCAACTAGTAAAGGTCTTCTATGGATTTTTCTTTATCCACAGTGATTAGTTCTCCAGTTCTTTTTTGACATTTGTGAGTTTTGGTTTTTTCCTACATTGTGTTCATTTTATGGTACCATCATTTGCCAATTTTGACTGAGTTACCCCAGAACAGAACTGGGAAGGAAAATGGGAAGGCAGACCAAAATATTAAAAACTCTAACTTGGATGTTAGTCAGACTTGAGTGCATAACCAAATCTTACCTTGCAGTTTTCCTCTATCCGTTCCACTTTTGTTGACTTCGGAATAGTAACAATCCCATTCTGAAAAGGATAATGCTTCTCATCATTAAAATCTGCAGTCTTTAAGAAAAATATCTGTCTTCAAAACATTACAATAAATTTCTCACATCTTCTGCCATTTTAATTTCATTTTTTGGAGGACATTTATACATTTCTCTATGCCATTTGAAACTACAGTTATATACACTGTGTTGACTTCCAACACACATTACATGGTTTATATCAACTTAATAAACTATTCCACTGCTTACTACTTTGTATTGAGTGACAGAAATGGAATGATGAGGGATACTGCTTGTAACATTTACTTTGGAAATATCTCTTATTGGTGGCTCTTATTCTCTACAACCAGATTATTTAAAATAATAAATATTTTAAATACTGGTATGATTTGTGAACTACAATCTAAATTTCCAGTACAGCCATCAGTTCACACAATATCAACATACTGAAAGCAGAAATACCTTCAGTATAAATTCTGGTTTGATGCACAAACCCCAAACTATTTGCATTTTTTTCCTGAGAAAGGAGACACATTTTATTATCACCCTCCATTACCTGAATGCTCCAGCGTATGCATATCTGTGCTGGAGTTCTGCCATACTTCTTTGCCAGCTGAATGATAGTAGGATGAGTGAGTGCTTCACCTTTGGCTAAAGGACAGTAGCCTTCAAAAACAATATCTCTTCTCCTACAATAATCGACCAGCTCCTGAGGTCTTTGGAAAGGGTGGTACTCAACCTTAGATAAATAGAAATAAACTTTTAGTAAAAATCCTGAGAGCACATTTCATAGAAAACATCAATGAAAATGAATATAATTTTTCTCTTGTTTTAGAAATAGAACATGGGTGAAGTCATTGCTTCTGGGAAGAAGTCATTGCTTCTGGGAAGTAGGTGCAAGGTACTGGTTTCAGAAGACACATGAAGGGTATTAATCAACAAGTATTTTACCAGTAACTGGCACAAAAGTTAACTTATTTTATGTTTCCCTCAGAAACAAGGTGCGGCTGCCTACCTGACCTGCAGCTGGACTTTCACTATTGCTCAGTTTTTAAGAAATATATACAAATGCACAGCAGAAGTCAGCATCAGGATTTTTTTGTTGGTGCTTTGAAACTTCCTCCTCCCCAAATCTGTGTCCTTTCCTGCTTCTTTACTAATGATTCTTTCTAATGATCTTTGAGTTGCACAGGCAAGGGGAGGAGGCTGAGCAGGGGCTGGGTTTGCAGAGACCAACCAGAAAAATTTGCTTAGGGTGAGGATCTGACCTTGGAAGCAAAGCCTGTTGGCATGGATTGCACATGGCAAGTCCTGTGTTCTGTGTGTGGTGTCACCATCAGCTTAAGCAGGGAAGCAATCATGCTGTGGAATGAAGTGTGAAGGAGACCCTTTGTAGGAAGGAAGATCACAAATTGCCAAGAACCAGTTAAGAGGAAAAGAAGCAAGCTACAAAGACACAGTTGTTGGGAGCAAAACGAAAAACAAGTTACTGGGCAGTAATGATCTCAGAGGAGAGACCTATTCTGGCATGCAGCTAAAGCAAAAAGAGAAACTCTGTAATACTCCTTAATAAGTTAAGTATTTCACAGTTTATACATTGTAAGAAGCATACATTCCTCTGCATTTAGATGAAAGTGGGTAGTGTTTTCTTTTACAAAATACATAATCATGTGATGTATTTTTGTGACTGCTCATCACCATTGTTCCAGGGATTGAACTCTTGCGCACTTTGAAGAAAAATACTCTTCTGAGCAATTACCTCAACACGTGGAATCTGGAAAATTTCTTCTGCCACAAAGAGGACAAATGAAAATTTCCTGTTTCTCATCTTTAGTACATGTTGTCTTTTCAGACAACAATAGTCAGGAACAATAGGCTGGCAGTCATTCAACATGAGCTAAGAAAAAACTGTGCCCCTGGAAGGCTGGGCTGAGTCAGCCTAAAGCTGCTATGATCTAAATTACTAGGCGGACTGGGGAACAAGGTTCAAGCAGCAGACATCCATGTCTTCAGCCTTTGATGTTTCTTGACCTTTGAGTACCCTTTGTATTTCATGTTTAAATGTGTAAGAGCAGTGCTTAGGTCATACAGTTATTCATTTGTTTGCACCTGAGCTGAATACGAAATATTCTCATTGTATCTATGCAAAACTATGAGGGGAGAAAAGAAAGAGCAAGCAGGGTGTATTACTGGATTATTACAAGAGTAATAAGCAATTTTAGCAGATGTTCTTTAAACTAAGTATAGCAAATAACGTAGCTCAGAAAATACTAAATAAAGAATTATGTATTTAGGTTCAAATGCTGAAACATCTGCAGTGCTTCTACGGCACCATGTGACTTATTCAGCATTTATTACTAATTAAACTGCAAGCAGAATTTACCTGCTGGCCCAGTAAGATTCCAGGCAGCAGAGTTCCAAGTTTCACCAGAAATGTTTAAACCAAGAGCAGTCTGCTGAGATATCACCTGCCTTCTTCACAAGCAGAATACATAGCAACAACGACTTCCCACCTGAAAAGATCATATTTTGTGCCTTTCACTGAATCAACAGGCTCCCAAATTTTGTGATTCAGATTTTGTCACATGGAGTAGTGTCCTGCTAGAAGCAAGTATTTTTCTTCTTAGATAGATATATTACTAAAATAATCAAATGCATAAAATAAAATTTAATTTTTTTAAATGAAAATGTTCTGGAAGGTTCTAGCAGTATCTCAATGCAAGGGACTAGGATCCTGAGCTACAAGAGGCATAAGGTGAGTGGTCAACTTTGCTTCCCCTCAAAATAACAATTCCTACTTCCTGCCTTGCCCCACCCTTGCTATTTTCTTCACCAGACTTCTCTCATGTGAGGGCTGTCTGTCATATGATGGCAGAGGAAGATCTTGATCTTTTCTGGCTCTCTACCCTGATTGACTGGCATGCAAAAACTGGCATCTGTTTAACAGAACAGTTTGCAGTTCACATTACAGAACTTCCCAGCTGCTACTTGCTCAGCCACAGGGGACCTCCAGCTAAAGCACTGGTTTTTTACAACAGTCATAGCAAATGGGGAAAAGATAAGCCTAATAACAATCCTGACACATGGCCCTAGAAAATCATACCTCAGATGATGGTGCACAGAAGCCTTACTCTTTCCACCCTGCTGTGGTCCTTTTCACATAATAAAGTTTCTGCACATCTGGAATTCAGTAACTTTCTCAATGGGAATGCTGTCTTACAATTATTTCTTTCTATGAAACTGAAATAGAAGCCTGTAAATATTTCCTATATAGAGGAACAGTTCAGGTGAGTTTATGTGCAAAGGGGTTGTTTTCTAATGTCTCATATACATTTCTACCTTGTACAAATTTAAACAATAGAGATCAGTATCAATGGCAATATCAACAACACAACTAAGTCTCTCTGAGGTCATTACACAGTAATTTGCACTTTTCCAAGACTGGAAAAATATTGATGAGCATTCCTACATGGAGTTCATGGAGGAACAGTTTATATTTGGGGTCAGGGCATTGCTTTAGTAAATGAAAAATATATTTATTAAATACTTATAAAATGTATTTTTTTCCCATAATGAGTGACAGGCTTATGAGCCTTTAGAAAGACTTCAAAGATTTCTTTGAGCGTAAATCCAAACTTCCTACTGCCAAGTCAATTATAAACTCTGGCACACAAACCTGGAACTTCCAGGTTGTAAGTTTCACTCTGTGTGATGCTAGAATAAAGTACCATCATTTTACAGTGTTTACCAGTGCTTTTAATAGTATATTTAAATTTTAAAAGGTGTTTGCTTACTAATAAATAACTTAGCAATACAATATTCTTGAAAAGACAGGCCTTTCCTACTTCTTTAAAAGATATGACAATAATGGTTTTTTTCCAGGAACTGAGAAGAAAGGCAGTACTTAAACTTGATTTGTAAAATAGAAGTATTGTTTACTTCTCCTGCCTGCCTCATTTCTCCTCTTCACAGAAGAACACCCCCAACTTTCAATTTTAACTGTTGTTAAGAGGACTGTTATAATTGTAAGAACACCCTGAATTCTAAAAGGGAAGTGGTTTCCCTCCACTTGTTTCATCAATATTTAGATTTTGTCTACAATGACAATTAGCAAATGTTTTGCATTTAGTAAGTCCATTGGAAGAGTATACTATTTTATGCATAAATATAGCAAAAAATCTGTATTATAAATTGTGGACAGTGAAATAAGAACTCAATACAGCATTTCCAGTCCCAATTTGAATTTAGAAATTCATTACTTATTTGATGGTGCTTAAAAAATCTCACCATCAGATTCAGTAACTCTCTAACACTAAGCAAAAAACAGAATAAATACTCTTTTGCGGATAATCTGAAGCACAGCTTATAAGATTCCTTTAACTCTATGAAAGTAGAAATTAACGCTGTAACAAAACTGTTCAAGGTGGAGCACTTTTCAGTGGTATGGGTAATTAATTGTTGGATTTTGTTTTCAATTCAGAATAATGCCATGTAGCACCTCAAATGACTAGCAGAGGCCCTCTCCCACCCCTCAGTATCACCACCACCTCAACTTTTTGTCTCATCTTTTTCAGCCTCAGAAAAAGAATTCTGTCAAATATCACCAAGAAACAGCTTGTCTCCATGAAACAGCACCACTGAAACAGTAAGACTGGTAACATTTTAACACTGGGGGTAAGAAGAAATTTCAAAAAATAAAACCACTATTTTTTTCCTTGCAGTGATTTAGCAGAACACTGAAAAGCTATTATCATTTAACAGGCAGTAACAACTCATGCCAAACTCTAGTAAGTCTTTGTAGATGTCTATTTCTTGAACCTTGGTACAGTCACCAACTATTAAACAGTCATCCACCTGCCCACCTTAACATATATTTCAATGGTTTATTTTGAATAACTGAATTTAAATATTTTATATGGTTTTATGCTAATTTAACATTACTTAATTGTCCTTTAGTAACCTTTAGTCTAGTGGACAGCTAAAATCAGAGTTGTTTGGTTCTGACAGTCACACACTGAGCAACATTTTTATGGCTGTTAATGACATTAAACCATAAACAGCTGCCAGAAATCCTGACCACCTGTACAAAGGGGAAAAGCCCGTGCCTGCACTCCATCCATTCCAGTTCCCACATCCCATGTCAGCATGAGCACACTTTCTCTGGCAGGAGGTGGAAGGAACGGGAGCATGAACTTCCAGCACAGCTGTAGGCAGAAACCTGCAGCAAGGGAACATTTGTGGAGCGGCCTGGCAGCCTGCCGGTATGTAGGTGGCCATCCTAGATCTGCCTAGGGCAGCAAAAAAACTTTGCCAGGGCTGTCACAGCACCTGCCCAAACGAGGAGCTCACTGAATTTACCTGAACTAGGAAATGAGGGGGGAGCAAGGGCAAGGGCACCCTTGCATGGATCTGTAATTAACTGAGGCTTTCAGTGCTGCTCACAGAAAGCACAAAGTATCTGAACACAGGCTTTCCAAAAACTTGTTCACTCTGAAGATGCTAAATGTTCTGTGATTCTTGAATTTTATTTGTAAACTGTTTTATCATCAATAAACTGTCACAGACACCATTTGGTTGTCTTAAACCCAGACACAAACAAGTAAGCTGGGAGCAATGGGTGGGGGAAATAGGAGAACTTCCCTACCCTTCGGGTCATCTTCCGGAATGGTTTTCAATATGTGAATAGAAATGAAAGAAGAAATTGTATGACTAAGGCAATAGTTTGGGTGTAGTCTTCCATGCATAGGAGTGGGGAGGAGGTTGCTAACCAAAAAAACCAAAGTAAAATCCCAAACCCAGATACTTTAAATACATTTATCCACTCACCTGATTAACATGTGGAGTAATCACACAGTCCTCCTTTAGTTGCTCAAGATGGCTGATAAGAAAATTGCTTACGCCAATAGATTTACACAAACCTAAAGAAAACCAGAACAAGAAAAAGTTTTGGGACAATCCTAACTACTTGGGTGGATGATTTCAAAAATATCACTTCCAAGAGACAAAATGATTTTTCACATCATTTCTGTAGAGTAAAATACTGCAAAGAAACACAGAAAAACAGCACCAAAATCTAGTTTGACAGTGTTATCTGAAAGCGCGGCTCTGTCACAGTCACATTAGGAAAACATTTTATAATCTAAACACACTGGAAACTCCCCAGTGTATAAAAACTCCAGGCTAAATTCTGGGAAAGGCTAATGTAGTATAAGCAAAGAACAATTGGACTCCACCAGAATGAAAAGAAGGAAATGGTGTTCCAAGCCACTTGCCAAAACTAAAGGAAAGTGGAACATTTGCTGAAGACTAATAAGGTGTGAGCAATACAACCCAAGGACACGCAGCCCAAATGAACCATGTCACACTGCATGTATTTCTATTAGATCATTACAGAATGTTACGTAACACTCAGTGTAAAATCTTCAATTACATTAGGCAGTATCTAGCAAGAATCCTGAAACTTAAAAATGTAGCTAGATTTCTCAGCTCCTCTTGACAAGCAAATGAAGTTAAATGGGACCTAGGTGACATGAAGGCTATTTTTTTAAATAAACCTCAAGCGTGCATGCATGTGTACAAATTAAGAGCTGACAGTCCTGAAATCAGATGTCTTCCTTCAAACCTCAGATGTGATAAAGGCCAACTCCCAGTCCTGGCCTGCCACCACCCCTCAGCCCTGACTCGTCTGGGATAGTTTGGTCCTTCTGCTGTGCTAAACACAGCTAGCAGGGAGGGCAGCTGGGGCTAGGCTGTAGGGTCTCCTTAGGATGTGCATTCTGTGGACCACGACTCAGATTAATTTCTTCAGTATGTGAACTTTGTCTGGATTGACTTGAGCTGCATTTCAGTTTGTTACTCTACAGATGAAAAGTCTGTTTCTGTGTGTGAACACAGAAGTCTGATCACTGTTCTTAATCCAGTATTTATTTTGAGCTGACCAATTCTATAAAATGCATAGACATGTGCGTATCTATATACAAGGAAAGAAACTACATTTTTCTAGTCCTCTATGAAATTCTGTAAGTGAAGTTACAGTTTACTGCTAATTCTTATAAACAGATTGTTAAAATCCTAAAAAAAATAAAATCAGCTTTCACATATATTAGCAGCATAAGCTAAACCATAAGCTACACTGCAGCAAAACCTGCACACACACTGTCACTTTTTAATGTGGCTCCTTTCGTGGAATACCAAAAGAATGAAAATACATTAACATCTGAAATGCCAGACGTCTTTCCCTTACAGAAATTATCAGTGTTCAAGATGTATAACACAATTAGGTTAAAACCTGCACTATAGTGATTTACATAATTTGTACGTAATCTGCCAGAAGGAGCAAAAGCTGAGCTTTTGACAAACAGCCCTGGAGTGTCAACACTAATAAATCATTATGCCACAGCAGTCAGAAAAACACTGTTTTAACACAATGGTGAACCAAAATATTATACACTATTGTTGAAAGCTAAGGAGTTACAAAAAACATGCCATTATTGCCCTTGAAGAATAAAGCTTTCATTTCAGGTTGAAATAAAACAAAATTCAGTCGCAGACAAGAAATAGTACATTTCTACAAAAAGGTTCCATTTTTTCCCCCTACAGTATGCTCTAAGATGTTATGCTTCTAACATATTTCTCATAGGAGACTTTGAAGTCTGTTCCATCATGTTAGATTTCCCATCAAGGAATTTCAGGTCAGCTATGTTTTGCATTAAAAGTCATCTGAGCCATTCCTACTAAAATCAGTATGACAGCATTTGTGTGTTTAGAGTGATGCCCCACAGAGAAAGCTTAATTCAAGGGCTGCCAAGAAAGTAAACATTTTCCCAGAAAACAGAGAAATAATTAGAATTTCAATGCTTTTGCAGAACCAGTATTTTCTTAACGGAAATTTTTTTCACAGAACTTTTTTTTTTAAGGGAAAACAATTAAAACATTTCACTTTCATTAAATACGCATACTTAGTTTGGGTAAAGTTAGAACCCTTCATTTCAACTCCATTGCTTTGCTGTTAGTTACAGGTTAATACATGACAGTTAAAGCGTTTTAACTTTTGCATTAAATTACAATATAAAAACTAAAAAATATTAAAACAATTGCACAGTCTAACTGCATTAAAAAATCTTATTTCAATGCGTGGTGGAAACATGAATTCAAAACACTGGAATTTCCTGAAAAATAGAGCCTGAATTTGAACAACCAATCAGTGGATTCTACTCCAGAGAATTGCTTCCATTTGTCTGATGGAAGATTAACACAGTTGCTCTGCATTGTCCAAATCTCAGAAAGACTGCCTTTAAAAAGAAGCTTATACAGAATTATTTCCACATTTACATCTTCTGGATTAATTCCTAAGAATGAAGATTTACAAAAACATGGATATGAAACAGAAGGTCTGGTTAGCTCCCGGGCCTTATCTGACAGATTGACGTTTGTTTCCATGTCTATCAAACAAGATCCATGAAATCATATCAACAGTAGAAATACAAACCCTGCATATTAAGAAGCTTATGTAAAATGGTCCTGACTCATTGCCTTGAAGTAACCTGGGAGACACAGGGGGCACATTTCCTTATATTTCCTCTCTTGTGGGGCACCAACAGAGGGCTAAGTTCCCCAGAGCTCCTGCCATGAGTCTCAAAAACACCAGAATGCTCTTTTTGTTTTGTTTCAATTTAATACCTGTTTAGAATGCTTAAAAATCTCATTTCAGACAATTCAGGTACCATACATGTTGTTACAAGTGTTGTGACTGCAGGTGGTTTTAAAGGCTATACTTCTTTTTAACTCAACCATTTTAATGAGTCCTGAAGTTCAGGTTTCCTGAGATAAAATCTTGCTGTATATCAGCTATAGTCCCTCTAGAAAGGACCCTTAAAATATACATTTTTACTCTCTTACTTACAAACTCACAGAGCTTTGACTCAGGGAGAGAAAGCATCCTCCCCATGTGCTTGAGGAAATTATTGTTCTGGCCCCTATAAAGCAGATTTTGAGAAAGTGCCAGGTGCAACAAACAAAGAGTTTGCAACTCCCCATCAGCTCCCAAAGGCTCCTGTTCTATCCTCTGGGGCTTTGTTCTATTCCTTATGACTCTGACTTCACAGGTTCAAAGAAAAACTTAGGAACACTGCTTCTTTTATGTATGCAAAAAACTGACTGACCACAATGCTGGAACAGAAAATTTCATCCAGCTTTGAAAGCCTATCATGAAGGGCAACACACATCAGAAAACATACAGGCAAAATAACAATTGATTATGAGGGGGAAAAAAGTAAGGACCTTTTTCTGTTCTACACAAAAAAATCTTGGCCCCCACCGCATTGGTAATTTCACCACAATGTATTTCTCCCAGCTACTGTGAAGCACTGCATCATGCTAATGGACTGGTTTGCAATATAGTCGAGTATTAAGCGTAAAGCATTTTTTATTGCAACTTAGAGAACTTATTTTTATCTTTACTCGGTATAATACCAAAATATACAAAGTTTGATGGGCACTGTTAGCCTTGCAACAGAAAAGCATAAATATACTGTCTTGGCACCACAACACTGTTTTAGTACAATAGCAAGCCTTATCTTTCTCTAGCACTACTACGGACTTTTATCAAACTTCTAAATACCCTCCGGAATATTAAATGGACAAAGTTCAGATCAAAAAGATTTTTTAAATTACAAAACTGGATACCAGGTTTGTGGAGCCCATTTTCCTCCCCCTCCCTGCTGCTCTACATGAGTCAAAGCAAGGGAGAATTCCCACGTCCAGTGAACAGTGCCCATTCTGTTACATCTTCTATTCAGGCCACAGAATAAAAACACAAATGGATCTACTTTTCTCAAGAGGTCAACTGCAGTCCCTGTATCTTTATTAACGAAGGTTGCACAGGTTGGAAAGGTCCATATTCTCTCTGATAGGCATGCTGGGTGTAAATCACGTTACTCATAGAAACCGTACAAGATCTGATTGCAGCGTAACTTGCTAAAGCAAAGCTGTAGGCTGAGAGTGCCCCACATGCAGACTGAAAGCCTTGATAAATAAAGCAGACTACTCTTGGACAGAATCAATGGGGAATTAACTTCTAGGTCTGTGAAATAACACGTGTTCCCATACCACAGGCTGAAACACAGACACCAGAAGGCTAAGTGTCCTCTCTGAGACACACAGGAAGACTGTGGCAAAACTGAACATACACAAATCGTACTTCCTCCTCCAAATGATTTCTTTTTAGTCTATTGACTGCCACAGTACAAGTGCTTGTCTGCAATTCTGGGACCATTACTCCTGCTAGGCATCACCTGTGAGTCATGATAAACCATGAGGACAACAGAGAGCAGGCATGAATAGAAGTCAAATTGTTAACTTCCTGACTGAAAACTCTTTAGAAGCAGCCAGTTTCCACAACTGTTAAATGGCAACCTAAACAGCATAGTGCAGCATAGTACTGGCTTAATGCACATTGTCTCTGACCCTGGCTGCTCATTCTGACTATTTCAGTGCAATGCTATCTTAGTTATGTTGGCATAATTTTACTCTTACAGTTGCCATTACAAACGAGACCAGATAAAAAAACCCAATCCACTACATGGTACAAAATCAATTGCACTATACCTTAATTCAATAATGCCACCACACTCTGTGATGTGAAAATGTGATCAGAATTATCAGCAACTCAGCTATGTGCCCAGAGGCTAAAAGCATATGTACCTCCAAAAGTAGCACTTTGGAGGTATTTCAGAGAGCACATAGGTAAGATTCTAAATAGTTTGTTCCCCCTATAACTATGACGGCACGGTTTGATAAACTGGGGTAGTTTCTGGACTTCCATATCAGAGAAGATAATTATTCCTAACTCATATTAATAACAGCAATCTAACTGATGCTAATAAATCAATACTGAGTTAAAATAGTTAAGAATCTAAGGCTTTACTTCAAGATATGCAAAACAGATAAATTATGCCTTTTCCACAAATCACGTACATCGTTTATTGAGACAAAAAGTTATTTTAGACAAGGACTTTCCTTTGAAAGATATTTCAACACTGCCTTCTTCACAAGAGTTCTTGTGTTCACACTGGGACCTCTTGGCACATCTGTATGGGTACACAACTGTGTACATTTGCTTTAAATCTTTTTGCTTAGCTTGCTTACTTACAGTTTTGACAAAAAGGATTCGCTTGCTAGCAGAAAAGGCACAAACCATACACTGCAATTAGTCATGAAAAAAAGTCCTCTGAGGACTTATTTTTACACTTGGAATTACCCATGAAGTCCTTGACATTAAGAAAGAAAAATTAGCAAAACAAATGAGCATAGATGTTAATGCAAGTTAAGATTCATTCTCACTTATACATCTACACCAAAAGGACTTTTTCTATAGCAATTTCTTATTTTTAAATAAGATATTAAAAATAAGAAATTTCTTTATGATCTTTAACATAAATAAGTGCTGCATTCTTTTTTTCATGTCTTTATTGCTGTCTTATCTGATGAAGAGGGTGTGGTGTCCCCAAAATCTTCACCAACCTGCAACCACTTCCAACCCATGAAAACACATCTCTGAACTGTGTTTCTCGTAATAAAAAACCCACAAGACATCCTCATCTTTGCAGACAGAATATTATCAACAATGTGAAAAAAATCTGTTTCTAGACAAGTAAGTTACTTGCTTTTGCTTATTAAAACTTTAGTGCAACTTATGAACACACATTCTCATATGATTTCTACCACCACAAACACACTCGAGGCAAACATTTTGTGGAGCTGTAACACAACAGTTTGAATTGTCAGGTGTTCATCATTTCACAATATACATATAGACTAAAAGCAGAATATGTCACCTAGCAAAGGATGTGCTAGAAACTTGTGCCACCTGCACAGAAACTGTATTTGGTTCACTTTTCCCTCCCACTTTTAAGAACAGAAGGAAGGAAATGGAGGAAGAAAATATAATGACTGAACTGGTCTATGCCCAACAATGAAGATGGTAAGAATATTATTAAGGTTGATTAGATATCTTCTCTCACCTGGAATTTAAAAAACCAACTTTTTTTCCAAGAACAAAGTTACATGGCTTTAATTACTGGGCTAAACAATTTCTGTTACTTCCTGAGGCTCTCTTCAAATCACACACATAATCGTAACAAAAACATATGTTAAGACACATCAAGGAATTTCTGATGCAAGTAAGAATATTTCATGGCAGCATAAGCTGCACTGCTAAACATTAAAAAGATAAGCAAACAATTTTAGTAAAATGGCAGTGAGTTCAAGTGGGATCTGAACCCATAACAACCACCACAGCACTACTCTTGCCAACTTCAGGCAAAAGCCCTGGCTGGAAGCCCTCATTCTTCCCAGCGTTTTTAGATAGAGGGACGAGTAATCATGTGCATGTGTGTATGAAAGCTCGCTGAGATGATGGGCTAGCCACAGCACCAAGATCAAGGTCACTAAAGACAATGCTTATGGAAAGGGTCACTTTGCCAGGAACAGCCCAATTGCCAGTGAGCACACACAGTGACTATTCCCCATGGCAGAGCAGTTTGCCACCCTGCTTTCATCTGTCAGCCGACAAATGCCTACACAGGAATGCTGCAGCTGTCAAGGGAATATATGACTCAATGTATGTATCTTGGAATGGATTCTGTAGGCAGCCTGGCCTCTGTTCTGAGGTACTGGGGAAGATAATTCCACAAAAGGACAATTTTGAGACCACAAAAATTCAAACCATAGCCTTGATATTACAAGAATTCTAGTTGATTTCAGCTGTTACAACAGAAATAACCAGTTACTATGCACAAATGTCTCACTGACCAAGTTTTAGAATTTTTTTGCTCTCTTTTCCCTCAACACTGTTTATCCCATAACTCTTTAAAGGAAAACACAAATGCAGGCTATTGAACAAAGATATATGTCTGCAATTCTCTACCTCTCAGCACTGCAGTACAGATAGAAACTCCTTTATTCTGGCTGTGACCTGAGTCATCTGGCTCCCGTGAAACAGTCCCAATCAAACTGGAGCAGATTAACAAGTCAGAGAAGATAACAATTCAAGAAAGCATTTAACAGCATTTAAAGAAACTAATTCTTAAAACTATGTTGTTCTCAGCTAGTAGAAATCAGTTTAGCAACAAGGTCTTTTCTGCTATGAATAGAGAGCTATCAGTTTGGTCTATCAGAAGTCACACAGGATTTTTTAATGGCAGTTTTTAGTGCAGGTAAACACTATCCTAAATTCCATTCCAAATCCTTTACCTTATACTTTCAGGTACCTACTAAAATTTTCTAAAACCAGTAAAGAAAATAATAATTTTCCTTTCCCATTCACTTGTTCCTAATTCTCAACATAGAGAAGCTGCAATGACTGACCAGTAGAAGCTCCTCAGGAGGCTGTTCATTAAAAAAAACTTCTGATCACTGGAGCTGAATACCAAGACCAGGTGCAGAATTCTGATCTCTGACCTACTGTAAGAGTTGGCACAATTCCCTCTGGAAGCAAGGTCAGGCCTAAATGCATGCAAATCCCAGGGTCTGGAGACATATGGAAGACAGCAGACTGTAGGACAAAACAGAAGCCTCTGCACTGCATTCTTTCTTAATCAGCACATGAATGTCTCATGAATAAAGTGGTGTGGTAATTCATCAGTATGATAAATACATTCTAATACTTTCTGTATGATTTGGGGAAATGTTCATAAAATTTGTCAGTTTGGTTCACAGTAGGGAATGATACAACTGCTGTAGGTTTGGATACCACCACAAATATCTATCCACCTTTGCTGACCAGAACTGTATCACACTTTTCCCTGGAAAGATATTAATGAAAACCAGCAAATTTAATGACTTGGCTCTGTCTATACAATAGGAATACTACAAAAACAAACTAAAAGTGTAATCCTGCCTTTGTAGCAAAGAGAAGATAGAGGGTATAAATATACAAATTTCAGGTTAAAGAGGGAAAGATGCTGGTAGAACATGTAAGGGACTGTAAGAAACCTACTGAAGGGTTTAGCCAGGACAAAAGATGAGTATGTTTAGCCAAAGACTCTCTAGCTCAAGGGCAAACCAGAGAGACACAGGACCATGCTCCAGATGCAATTCAGAGGGATTAAAACACCTGAAGAAGGTAAAACTTCCAGGGTGTGTTATTTTATCACAGATAATTAATGTAGCATGTCATACTGTTACAGTAAAAGACAACACTGGCTTTAGAATCCCTAGGAGTGTTTTTGGGCATGCTCTCATATCGGTCATGATACCACTCAGGATTCTGGGAAATTGCTTTTAACCTGAAGTGCAATCTTGAGGTAGCTGCTCAGTTGCCTTAGGCAGCTGAACAGTGGATTCAAGCACAAGGGAGAGTGCTAAAACATGAAACTTTCTTTCAAGTGTTCCTGAGACTCCAGCCTTGGAGCAGTAACCAGATTCCATTTAGTTTCCAAAGCAAGCTGGATCCAAGTAGCGCAGCCCAAAACTTCAGTATGGTGAGCAATTGACTGGAGAGGGCAACCAGATCCCCAACAAACACTGTTCAGATTCTCATTTTAAATAGTTCATGTTTCCAGTTCACATCATATCAGGACAAAAGAGTCCTTCACAAAATGCTAACCTCAAATTCCTTCTGATGAAATACAAGAGTAGTGGTAAGCCAGAGTGGGGATTTTTCAGTGATAGCAAAGGATCTCTCTTGTCACTTGAAACTACTATTTTCTATTTATGATCATATTCTGATGTTACAGCTCAACTCCAAACCTTCATTAGGAGTATATATAAAAAGCACTACTAAGCAGCTATGGATTAAGAAACAGTAAACTTAAGGATGCCCACACATCTCAATGAATGCACATCTACCAATTCCACACCAAGTTCATTGGCACCTGCTGCCTTCAAATAGCAATAAACCTGAACAATAAACCCTCTACAGCCAGAGGTACTTGGGAGTTTATGAAAATCAGACCCATTAGAGTATGATTTTGAACTCTTTATGCAAGTTTTCTACTTCCTAAAATATTTACTTTAATAATTCTGACAAATATTCAAATTTTTTAAAACTGGTTCCACAAAGCTTCTGTTATTTGGGGAAAGGGTCTTATAAATTAGTGCAGATTGACCTGGACCGGACAGAGACTCAGAACCTCTGTCTCTCCTCAGTTAGCTGGGTGGGAAGACACTCGAGGCCAGAGCCCTGCAAGTCATTTGTTACTGCAAAGTCATTTGTTACTGCAGCCCTGTGTCCCAGCAGCTCTGTGTGGGCTCTCAGATGAACCTGAATGAATGTTTGTAGACATGACTTAAAAAATTTCTCTCAGAGCTATGAATATAGATGGAGTTGGTATTCTGCTTGTATCAACTTCTGACCAGTGTGACCAATCTAAAAGTTAATACAATCTTTAAAAAAAAACCCTCCATTATAAACTTTTACAGTCTTGAGTACTAACAGTTTATTTCCTCTCCTTCTAGTGTAATTGATAATAATAATAGATTATTAATAATTTACATTACTTTAAAATAATGTTTCTTGCCCCAGGTAGGTGGAATTTTACAGAATAAATATTAACCTGGATTTAAACTGAAGAATGAGATTTACAAATATGTGTATTCAAACTATCTGTGAATACAGAGAAGTGATTAAAGAAATTCTTGGTAACTTCAGCCAGATCAAAGACTTTGTCAATACCGACATCTTTTAACCACTTCACACAACTCTTGCAGATAGTTTCACAACACAAACCAATTTACTTTCTACAGAGGACAGTGGTTATTGTCTCTGCACTTCCAGATACTCTTCAGGATGGACACAGCTAGTACTAGACCCACTACCAAGATGAGTAATTTCAGTATTACCTTTGTGAATTGACTGCAGAAGCAAATAATTTGTTTAAAACGTCAATCCTTGAATGTGAAGCATTTAGTTTCTAATTTTTTTCCAGAATAAACATTAAAAAAAAAAGTTAACAGAATTCCAAACAGGAACCAATGACTACCTGAACTAATGTCAAGTTTAGAGTACACAAAGAACTCAACTTGTTCATAGAACTTATAATTTCTTCTTCTAATAAATGAAGATTTTATTTTTCTCCTCAAGTAAGGATTTTGACCAAATCCTACATTCAATTCAAACCAAGGCAAACATGTTGCTCACATAACACATAGCAAGTCACAAAGATATGCAGCAAGTGTTTAATCTTCAGTGGAAAATCTAGTGGTTAACCATGCAAACAAATTATTTAACATTCTGCTCAGGAATCATTGCATTTCCAACTCCAGAGTGGTTAACATCTGCGTGTCATTTCAGGAACACATAGTTATGGTCAAGACATCCAGAGGCTGTATCCACTAAAGCAAAAGTGGGGAAGTTAAGGCTCTAAGGCACTTGACTCAACCAGACTATTAAATTTTCCTTCCCCTGTAACTGATCTTATTTTGACAACCAGAGTTGGAAAACTTATCCTCAGCTAAATGAATCATGAGTCTATAGAATGCCTAAATTCAGAAAAAGACTGACAGTAGCAACACACAAATTGAAAAAAAAAAACGTTGAAGAAATGCAACAGGAAAAATAATGTAGCATGGGATGTCTGTAAAGAGGTATCATACATAGGGACAAAAATCAAAAGCAACTTTTCTCTGTTTGTGAGAACAGCAATAGTATTTCCAGTGATTTATTAAAAGACCACTGAATAGCTCATAGTTTTTTCCATTAGGAAGATACAGAGAAAGAAGGAGTTGTGTAAGACAGGAAAGATCACAAAGACACATGCAGAAGCAGAATAAATGGGATAGGACAGGAATAATAATAGAATGTGAAAAATACAACCTGTTTGCAGCAAATCAGGATGGCATATCTAGGTACAAAGGGCATGCAATAAATTAAATACTCATCAGAAAAAAAACTTCACAGTGGAAAGATTAAATACCTTGTGGAATAATCCATCTTTGGATGCAAGAGTCATTCATGCTTTGAAATACTATGTCAGCAAAGCATTTCTTTAAAAACTAAATGTTTTAATGTCTTACATGGCAGAAAACACTTTTAGCAACTTCCCTTATGCTCAATATAAAATGCAAGAATAAAAGATGTATCAAAGGTGATTTACTTCTGTTTTTGCAGAGCCAGAGCAAAAATAAATGAAGGATTGAAGTGAAAGAGGTGTGTGGCTCTGATAAAGCTGGTAGTGCTTTGTACAACTCTCCTGCTACAATCACTATTTCAGTAACTCTGGGTTAGTGGATAGACTACTTCATCCAAGAATTCTTCTCCCCACTTGTGGAACTTCTCAGAAGCTATAGACAGGGTGGTCCATATGGCCCAAAAATGGCACGACAGGATCTTCTCTCACACCATTTCTAATTATTCTGCATACTTCAGGAGCAAAATCATCCTCTTCAATCTACAGTCTACTCTTCCTATTGCTATGAGCATAAACTGAAGTTTGCTGTGCTCTGAAAATCAAAGTGAGTTATCTGAACTTGAAAGAGTAACTCTGTTCTTTGACAATTCTTCCCAAAAGTTAGCACCAAAGAATCTGCAGTTGAGTATTCGTTCCTCATTTAGCCACTTTATTTTGTTAACTTTTAAAACACAAATGCAGTTATAAAATACCACAATGTATGATAAATTGGAAAACAGCATCACACAATTATAAAAAAATATCTAAAGGAGATAAAATTTGGCATGATTTATATTTAAAAGAGAGGAGGTTACTACAAAGATGTTCTATTGTGTTCACCGGTATTCTATAGTGGCATAGAGATTTCAAGGAATCAGTAGGTTTCTTCAAGAAATTATGCACACCATTATTAATCTCATGGACAGAATTGAACAATGTATTATTTACAAGCACCACCCAATTGCTAATGCTGCAATTTTCAAAGAGATTTTCATAACTTACACACCCAAATTCCACTGAAATATGAGCATCCAGTTCAAATTAAGTTTTTGAACATCTCTCACTATGAGTTTCCCAATCCCAAAGCCCACTATAATTCCTTCTTCTAAAGTAGGTTTTGTTACTGTATCACCTTTCTCATAGAGCTCTTCCATCGCTCTCCAGGTTTCAGCTCGGACCTCTCGACTGCTTTTACCTGGAACTTGTGCATCAGGCCAGTGTATCAAATAAAGATCTAAAAAAGAAACAGAACCAGGCTGCTTATTAAGTGTCCAAAAAATAAATATACCAAAGCATGAGACAGCATTTAACTTCCACAGTGGCCCCTGACACATTATCATCATAATAGTTCCAATTACTGCTCAGTGATCATTACTGTATATATCCAGTTGTAATAAATAAATTCTATAACATCACATTAACAACTGAGGGTAGCAGAACTTGCACATGTTCCACATGTTTAGGTCACTGTAATCAGAATTTCATGATTACATATGCACTTAATAATCTTTCCACATACAACAAGCACCATTTAAATCAAAAAGATTTTGGTCACTGGAATTATGAGTGGACTACTACTTATTAAGTGCTGCAAGTCTTCCATTTCACAGAAGTAAATATGTTTGACAGTTCTGCAGATATTTCATACAACCTCAGCAGTGGGTCTGTCTTTTTCCTTTCTAAAGAATACTTCCACTAACGAATTTCTGTTGGAAACTACACACAGTTTCCACAGTTTCCACCATTGGAAACTACGCGCAGTCTATATGCAGATTTTTTGTCTAAGTTTTGTGGCAGCCTTAATGATTTTTTAAAAGAAATTTTTAAAACAATATTTAACAGTGACAAAATCATGCTTTATTGCATTTTTTGCTACGATTAGCACGATTTCAAACACAATTAAGATTTACCACTGACGAAATTCCCATAGAATCATAGAATCATTTCCAACCTAAACCTTCCCTGACACAGCTCCGTGCTGCTCCCTCGGGTCACTGGTCCCCAGAGAGAAGGGCCCAGTGCTGCCCCTCCACTGCCCCTCGTCAGGAGGCTCTTTGTGTGCTGCCTTCCTGCAAGAAAAGACTATCCTGCAATCAAAAAAGGAAGCACTTCCAGCATAAACTGAGAAATGTACATGTACTGGGCTCAAGAGTTCCAAATCAGATTTAAATTTTAAAAATGACAGGATCTATGACTCCTTTATAAGTTTGTAGACACTGCTAGACATTCTGCAGGAGAATTAGAGATTCTTGGAAAACAATTACATTTCTATTCAAATTCTAACTGCAGATTAAACAGGTAACTGCAGGTATCCCAGTCAAACTGGTTTTGGCCTTTGCTGCATATATTAGTCTGATGAAAAACAGGAAATGAAAATAAATAGATGACTGAGATGTGTACCATTTTCTTTGTGCTTTATAATATTCGTTTTCTGGCAGTTCAAATAGAGTTAAGAAAAAAACTCAACTTGTTTGCAAGGAGAAGAGTTTTCTATTCTTTGAATACATCACACCATTCATTTACAGCACTTCTTTGTGAAAACACAGATCCTCTGCTTTTTAAATAATGAAAAAATGGAGAAAAAAAGGGAAAAAATTCCTTTTATTCAACATTTAATGACTACACTAATGACTGCTGTATCAGTGGGTTGGTATACTATCTTTCCCCCTCTAAAAATACAAATTCAACCTTGATTTACAGTGAAAATGTAACATGAAATTCATTATAATACACTAGCTCCAATTTTGGTACATCATTGCAACACATTAAAGACAGTGCTTTACTTACCTTAAGAATCTAATTAGAACAGTAAAGAATTCTGTACAGTAAAATACATTAGAGAGATAGCAAGGCAAACATTTGTATGTGTCACGAAAATCACAAGCTACATTTGCACTTTCTGATATCAATAACCCATTTAAATACAATTTTAAACCTTTAGACTTTTACATACCATAGCTCTGACAAGCAAATAATCACTTTTATATAATCATCTGCAGCATCTGGTTTTCCATCTCATATTGCTCGCTCTTTGCCCTTTTAGCCATAAAATCCACATCCAATTCCACATGCAGTCTTATTCATCACCAATCTATGAATCATTACTTCTTCACTAATTTCTCAGAAAAACAAAGTTGTATTTATTAAAAGTAAACACCAATACATGGCATTGGAATAATACCAATTCTGTGCTATTTAACTGAAAACTAGTATTGGGATATTGATTAAAACGTTCAGTGAGGTTATGCTCAAAACTCAGGACTACTCAAATTCTGTTGCCAATAACATTTCCATTAATTTATGTTAGACATCAACCCAAGGATTAGCATTAGGAATTGCTAACATCAAGTATTCATGTTGATCCAAAATTACATATGCTACTGGGCCTACTGACTGCATAGAGACTGCCATGTTTGTATTCAAACTTTTTTGCTTGTATAAAGCAAGTGTCATATATAAGTAGGTGCAAGTATCTGGTATCTGGCCCACCTCACAGAAAAATGGAACAATTATATATTTTAAATTGCTGCTTGCTATGTTCTCCAAACCAGACTAATAAGAACTGCTTAACTATGCAGAAAAATGTCATTTAGCAAAAATAATCAAACTTCAGCAGAATTTCACCACCAGTTACTTCTCCAAAAGCCTGACTATTCAGTTAGACACCACAGTTTGCAAATGCTCACAGAAATAGTTACAACATGGATTTCCACAGACACAGATGCATTGTACTCGGCTCAGGAAACTGAAACATTCTCCAAAGAAAGACTTTTAAGAGATTTGGTAACTGAAAGATCTCTGGCCTTGGACATCAAAAAAAATGCAACACATTCCCCTTCTCTGTGTTAGTGTCTGAAGCCTCTGAGGCAAACAAGATTAGCTGCTGGTCCTTTATTTTTAAAGGTTGTGCTACTAAGTACACCATGTCCATATCATCCTATTATGTTTAATTCAATTTAGGCTTTTTCATTGAAATAAAAATTACTTCACATTTAGAAATACTGGCATATAGGACTAGAAAGCAATCTACTGGATCAGCAAGTACAGTCTTCCTGACTGCAAGAAGTATTCATGAAAGATGTGGGGCAAAGGTGCCTTATCTCACAGATAAAGAGTAGAATAGTCCTCCTGCCAGTCATGTGTAAAGCACCCCAGCACAGCTAGGATCTTACTTCTACTGCATCTGTTAGAAAACTTTCCATCATATCTGCAGGCCAATAAAAACAACAAGCACCTCACAAACCAAGGTCTATGATTTCATCTTTATTTGTACACACATTCACACCCTACACCCACACACACATTTTCTTTTGCTTAATTCTATTTTCTCTCCTGGGGTGCTGGGTTTGTGAGAACACAAACACTCTTAAATTCCTTTTGGAGGCAAGAAATTACCTTTGAATCATTGATTGAAATAGCTTAAAGTGCTAGTAATCAAGAAATATGCAACTTTATCACTGGGGGTTTTTAAGAACAGACTACATTTTTGTTGAGAACAAGGTTGTGCCTTGTAGTATGGGAAAGATTAATCAGTATCTTGAGATGCCTTCCAACCACGTACTTTTTAAAAATAAACTTGAATCAAAAAATCCACCTTGATTCACAGTATCAGAATGCACTTGAGAAAGAAGAAAAAACCTCCAAACATTCACAATCTGGTATTGTATTTAACAGCTCTTTAAATCCTCCTTTGCAGACAGGCTGTAAGGTGCAGCAGTAAGCGAAGGCCTGAAGGTCATTAAATATCAATGCACAGTGGTGCAGGAAAACTAAAACTAACACTTGAGCTGCTTTCCCACAGACATTTAAAATAGAATGGCTTATTGCTTCTTAGTGGCTGCAGCACCTACAATGAACACACTTCCTCTTAACTGGAAAGTACAGGGCCATTTTACACATTTAAAAGCCAACATGATGCTGGTGTGGAAATAAAAGTTTGCAATTCTATTCAAATACCTAATACAGTATTTTTTAAAAAGTCAAAATTGACTAAAACAAACCTAGTTGTATGAAAATCAAGCCCTGCCTTATAGCAAGCCTAAAAGCAAAAGTATATTCTGCAGTGTTTCCCAGCTGTCTTAATGCAGTGATCATATTTCCTTGCTTTTCTCAATAGTCACTACACTTATTATTGATATGATGTATTTTTTCTTTCTCACTCAATCCTTTTTGTTTTGTTTTGTGTTTCCTTCCACTGAGCAAGAATCAATGGAAAATAGTCACTACACTTATTATTGGTATGATGTATTTTTTCTTTCTCACTCAATCCTTTTTGTTTTGTTTTGTGTTTCCTTCCACTGAGCAAGGATCAATGTGAAACAACCTACAAAGTGTTTTGAAGCAATACAGAATCTGAATTACAATAATACACTCATTTCATGTGGCTCATCTATTACAGTGAAGATGCTGATGGTGCATTTGTCCAGCTCCAGATGGGGATTTGTCATAGGCCAGATTTGCCTGAATGGGACAAACTCGGAACAGTCAAAAGAAAAATAAAATTGTTTATGAATTTGGTAACCCACAAATCAGCATTCAAGAAGTTACTTTAGAGGTTGGATCTAAATCCCAAGGAATGTATTCTGCTACTGCCAAACCTGTAAGATCTGCTGCCATTTCATATTGGTTTACTGTGACTGCTAGTTGAGGATCACATTTAGAAAAAGCAAGGAGCAGAGTATCTGTTACAACCACTGCCCACAAATAATACAAATTTCCATCATGTCATGGATATATAATCTACCAGCTCAAATAAAAGTCCTGCAACACTTCTCCATTTGTCTGAAAAGTGTTTACTGAAAGGGCTTCATAACAAATATTTTACATGGAGCACTTTTTCTCTTAAAAAGCTGTGACTGCTTTCAACAGCTCATCTGTTTCAACAGCTGGCATTCT
This sequence comes from Monarcha castaneiventris obscurior, assembly GCA_026261815.1. Lineage (NCBI taxonomy): Eukaryota > Metazoa > Chordata > Aves > Passeriformes > Monarchidae > Monarcha > Monarcha castaneiventris. The sequence goes on along the minus strand of JAMPIT010000258.1, from coordinate 19,375,043 downwards.
ATATATTGATAATGCACAGATTCATTAATTCCTGTTAGATTATTTCCCAGGTTTCTAATTCAGTCCTTATGGATGAACTGGGTAACCCATAAGGACCCTCAAGAAAATGAACATGAACAAAAAGCTTAGCTGCAAATTTAGCTGCCAGGGCTCCTGCAGCTTTTTCTTTTTGTACTCTTCTGAATTACTAACTTTCCCTCCTACATAAAGATCTAACATCACAGATGTACTATTTAGGATCGTTCAGTTTTCTTTATGAACTATGTATCTTTACAGAAGATGTGAACCCCCACAGACTTGGTTAATACCACAGAACGAAATCAGGAAATTCTGATTTATTCTGATCAGCATTGATTTAGGTCACTATGGCTGACTAAGTGATTCAGCTATACAAAGTTTTCAGACATCTCCACATCAGTGGAAGAAAGGTGAAGAAGAAGGGAAGTTGGGTGAGGGTATTAAAAATTAGCAAAACAAAAATATTTTTTAAAAAAGGAAAAATCTAGTCTGGAGACAAATTGTGCAGGCAGCTGCAACATTCCTTAATTGGTCTCAATAATATGTGCACAAGAAGTCTCAGCTCTAAACACATCTGACAAACAAGTTCTGTTTATGCCATTCCAAGGATTCACTCATATGGTGATAGCATTAGTACATTTCTTGCTCTCAGATATTCTTTTTCTTCTTTCAGGCATTTCTGCTTAGCAACAATATATAAACTCAGTATTTTTGTGAGCATCTACTCCAATCTACTACCTGAGCAAATAAGAACAACTTACAGTACTAGAAGGAATCACTGCAAATGACTTCTTGGAAGTGAATCAAGTTTTCCTCTCATCAACATTCAGCACCAGTGCCAGAGAAAGCAGAAGAAAAAAGAAAGCAAACACAAAATATAACAAGCAGAAAACAGAGAGGAGGAATGATGTTATTTCTCAGTTTAAAGGAGAAAGCCAGGGCTTGAAACTTTGTTTATGAAAGTCTCATTGCAGTGACCTGCATTTGCACGGGACAAACAGAAAGGAATTTTAATTCATTTTGCATTATCCTCTACCTGTGGAGGAAGTTAAGGGATACATTCCCAGAAAGAATGGAGCCAAAGGTGTGCATACAAGTATCTCTGTCTAACAAATACCAGTTTTTCCCTGTTCACCTTGTAAAGTAGTCAAGCAAAAAAAAAAGCCAGTGAATACAGCACACAGCTGCCATTAGTATCATACATTATTAATTCAGCAAAATTCACTTCCTCATTGAAGTTTGTTTATTGCTGAAATAAGCAAATATGTTTATTTTCAGGTACCTCCTCTCCTATGACCTGTTGCAAGAATTAATTGGCATCATTACTGCAACTCTGCCTGTCTAATAAGGTAGTAGCAATATTACATCTTTGACTACAAGGAGCTTATGATCAGGGTAAATTTAAAAGTGCAGTGTTATTTAAGCTTTAACTTTAGTTTTCTAAATTCTTGTAGATACTTTTAAAATTTTCCCCAAAGCACATTCCATCAGACAGACCAAACCAAAGGCGGTACTCAGAATTTAAAAAGTTAAAAGACCTACAAAGTCAGTCTTAAAAAGGACTCCCATTCCTTGACAAAAAGCAAATAGACCACCAAAGAAACCAGGCATCTTTGTCACCCTGTTGCCAATATATTATTGTAAAGTTTATGAATCCTTGTTTCATAGGTTTTGGGTGTTTTTTAGCACAATATATAAAACTCACATAGTTGTTCCTCAAAAAATTTTACAGTAAAAAATACCTTGACAAAACATTTGCAACAAGAAAAAACTGTGCTCTCAATTGCACACATGTGAACTTCCTAGAGAACAAAGAGAACAAGAAACCTGCAAATGTGTAAATAAAGGCAGAATTTGGTTTCTGTGACCCATCTGTACTGCATAATTGTTTTCAGAACTCATTCATCTTTGCAAGCACTCCCATGGAAGGCACAATAAATGAGCTATATGGAAAGATTCATACCAAGATACTCAACACCAAGTCTTTCACATGACTCCAAGCAGGCCTTTTTTGTGTTTTCATAGCCACAATCACTGTGCCACAGCTTGGTGGTTATCCAGAGGTCCTGTCGCTTCACACCACTCTCCCTGATGGCCCTCTGGAGGAGGGACTCACAGCCATATCTTTTTGCTGTGTCAATGTGACGGATGCCACACTTCTGTAGGGCATGGAGCACTGCGGTGTGGGAATAGCCACCCTGGTGGGAAGTACCTAAACAACGAAAGCAGAAGTGAATTGTCAGCAGTGAATTATGAGGGGAATATTTTATCATTGTTTTCAATTTTTCCTTTTTTTTTTTTTGATATATTGACATAAAACCTTCTTAATTAATTTTCATTTCCTAATAGTAAAGAAATGGGAACTGACTGATCTTTAGGCTTGGAAAATACATGAAGTGGGAGAAGTTGGTGCTGATCAGAAGTAACTCCATCAAAATCAAGTATCAACAGCATTCAGCTATAAAGAAGTGATTTAAGGAGTTAGGTTGAAAATCATCAAAGTTAAAACACATACTTTATGGAAAATTAGTACATGTCTCTTAATTTTCATATAGAAGCATAAGCAGATGAAAATATTTTTAAAAACCCAAAACCCCAAACAAATTCTAAAACCATTTACTTTGCAAAAAGCATATCCTGAAACCTTTACTCTGTTAACTCCTGGTAGCCTGAAGTTACTACTGCACTGTACAATCCCAGGCTGGGCCATACTGCAGGTGCCATTCACATAATGTCAAACTCAGCAGTAACCAAAACAATGGAATCCTACACAGGAGTTACAGAATGGCCATGCAGAGAGTTTCAGCAACAAAATCCTGTTACTGTCATTGTGTGGGGATTCACTGGACGTGTATTTTGCATGTCAAGGGGACGGAAGGAGGAGGAGACTCAGCAGGAAAAGCAACCAGCAGGAGGACTTCAGATAAAGAACTGGTTGAGAGCAAGGAGGATGATGTTTCTACTTACCCTTTCCTGTTAGTTGTTTTTCCTGCCATGAGCCCCTCACCCATTCAGCCTCACTCCACACACTTCCCACAAACAGTATTTTCTAGTTTGTTGGAGGAAATGCCCAGCCAGTTCCAGTCAGCTCCCAAGTCCCCTCCTTCCAAGCTGATGAACAGTACTTAAAGGCCCTCATGCCATAAACAACAGGCAGCACGCAGGGGCTCTGTCGCTGACTTCAGAAACAGCCCTGAGCAGGCCACAGCAACAGAGCTTCAGCCACTGCTGAACTTAAACGAATGAAAAAAGGACTCCAGGTCAAAGAATTATTTAAAGTGAAATTTGTGTCTGTTCTTACCCTTCTCTTTCCCTCCAAACATGGTATTTTATTTCTACTCCAAGCATTCGCTGCACATAATGAAATTAGCCCTGCAAATGGCCACCCAGGCTGGCAGGAAAAGGGCACAAATGAAAGCACAGGGGCTCCTCCTCAGAGCTTCCAATGCCCAGGGCAGGCTGCAGGACTTTGTTTTAACAACACGCAGCAAGGAGGAGAACTTATGTAAGGCAAGCCAGGTTTTCCTAAATGCTTTTCATTTTTGCTCATTCCTGGTCCTAGAAAGAAAGTCAGTGAGTCTTGCTCAACACTCAAAGTCATTTACACTAAGGTATAATACGGTCTGATCTCCCACCCATAGACATCAGGATCACGACATCCTGCTGATCACAGTAGGACAATTTCCACTTCATATTTGAGGCCAACAAAATGTGGAGTAGTGAATTCTTGACTTATCTTCGTGGACTTTAAAGTGATGAAATTATAATACTATATTCCTATAATTTTGACGTGCATATCGTAAGTAATTTACTTTCCAAACATAAAGTTTTTAATGTTTTAAGAGACAAAACTTTAAATCTTTTTTTTATATAGCCACTAAATATGATTACTAATTGGCTTAATTTCTGAGCCAACTAGAAATAAATGTCTCTACAACTTGTTTTACATCAAAATAACTTAAGCTAAGTCAACTTGGTTTTCAAAATAGCTATTTCAAAATCCTTATGAATGTTTAAGAATTTTAGATGACGGCAGTGCTACTACATTACAATTTTGGGCAAAGAATATATATGCAATTTTACATTATTCAAGTCCTAAAGGAATTTTATTCCAGAATTATATAACTAGCATAGAAAAATTACTATACTTCTTCATAACAAACCCTTCACTTTTAATATGCTGGTACTGGTGCAAAATAAATGAGGTTGTAACTATTGTGTCTGTTTCTGGCTGAATGGACATTTCTAAGCACAGAATGAATGGAGTTCATTTAGAGGTCTTGCAAATGGACTCTGACTCTTTTCATGCATAATGGATTTCAGTAAGAACATTTAGGACAAACAACTTTTTTTTTTTTTTTTTTAATTTAACCCTTTAAGTTAAAGGGAGAGAGTGGTTAAGAAGGAAAAATCAGAATAATTTTGGTATTGTTCCCCATTCAGTGATGGCATGCACACTTGTTACACAAGAAATAAAGACCGCAAGATCAATCTGGGGGAAAATTATCTCAATTTCTATGCCTAAAAATGAACTACAACAGTCCTGGTGCACTAAACAGTAATTAAAAAGAAATCAACAATTATTTAATATTACCACTTTGCAAGCCAACTTAATCATAAACAATAGGTTGATAAGCTAATTATGCTACTAAAATAACACTTCCAGACTTTGGAAATCACAGTTTTCTTGTGTTTACACATGTGATTAAAGAAGTTACAAGTCATAGATGCAGAACGATGACAAAAGAAGGTGGAGTGACTGAACTTTCTAATTTTTTTGTATTAGAAATTCAAACAATGCTATTTGAACACATTAACATTCTTACAGGTTTGGGATTCCCCTTTGCTCATAGAGACACAATTCACAATGTACATGTATATTTAAAGACAAAATTCAATCATGCATAACTAGTATGAACCTGCACCCTTTGCATCCCCTTTCTTTTTCTAAAAATATTTAATACATTTTTTTCCCTAGAATTCGCTGATAAGAAATAGGAATTCCTTTCAAGAAACTATGTCAAATATACATAAGTTTGGAAAAGCTCCCTATTTTTTAGCTAGTATTTTAACTTGTTTCCAGGGAAAGAGCACTGTTACCTCACTAACTGAACTAAGCCAAATTTGACAGATTGGAAGATGTGCAAGACAATTACATTCCTATGGATTTTGTGAAAAACTGGTGGTTGTAAGGGACAAGGATACTGCAGTGAAAATACAGATAGGTCAGAGGACACAAATCCATGGAAAGTAGGCTTAGTTAGTTACGCTGTTATTTTGTCACAGTTATTCATCACTTTCTTGGTACCCTGAAGAACACTGCCATCAAAATTGGAGTGAGAAAATGCTCTGCCAACCCATAAAATGATACAAAGATTATTAGAAAGGCAGAATCTTGTTCATAATGCAGTTGCTACAGGGGAAAAAAAACCCAACATGCCAATCAGCAACACCTCCCCCACTCCCTCAAAAATAGAAAATCAGCAACATCTCCACCCCTGACACCACCAAATATGTAGAACAAGTAACAAACCACCCGCTATCCCCCTCCCAGATTTATGCACCAGCTCAGCTCTCAGCCTCATTAAACTTTCTGTTCTCCCTCGCGAAGCTGTAGAACTACAGAGAGGGATCCAAAGCATCAACAGTTTTCAAAACAGAACCAGGATCTACTTTCTCTCCCTGCTTTCTCCCTCCCTTTATGGAGAAACGTTTTCATGTTCTTTATGAAATGTGACATGATTATTTATTTGCATATATAAAAAAGTCCAGTGACATGAATAACTTTGGCTACTTGAATTCAGTGGAATAACACTAGGAAAGCTCCTGCTGGTGAAACCCCAGCCAAAATACTTAGATATCATGTCAGAGATTAATGATCTTCTGACATCAGTACTAAATTAAAAGAGTTGACAAACACCTGCAAAAATGCCCATTCCTTGCTGATATTTTATCTCCAAGTAATCACTTAAGAACTCTCAAAAGCAAAAGCTTAAACATCCTTTAATCAATTTTTACACACTCATTGTGTATATTTGGTACTGTATGCCATAACAGGCTTGAAATACCTCATTCTATTAGTTTTATTTCTACCAGTTCAACGTTACATCAATATAACACCTTATGAATACACTGATTTTTTTTTGGTGTTCATATAGTTTGATTTCCTAACTACCTTATGAGCAAATGTGATGATAAAACATAAAATGGGGCCATACATAATGCAAACAAACATATAACACATTTCAAGGTTAACTGCTAATCCACTCACAAAACCACATGCCTCTTCTATGGAAAGGCTCAAGGACACACAATCCTTACTTGCTGTCCTTGCTGTCTGTCTTACATCCTCCTCCTAATTTTGTATTCATATGATCCTCTGACAAGCTGACTCAGATTGTTAAATGGCCAAAAAAAGAGAGTACAGTTTCAGAATTATTCATGAACCTGAATAATTCCTCAGAGAGGAAAACCCACTAAATTTTGGGGCAGGGATGGAGCAAAACAAGTTCCCCCTTTGGCAGCCACAGTTAAATAATTTGATTAAATAAATGCTTTTATTCAAATTTAAAAAAAAAAAACCACTAAAATCACAGTTGTGTCCCAGCCAATCAACAAATGATCAGAAAGACTTTCTCCATGAACTTGTCTCCTGGAGCCTTTCTTTCTTTTATATTCCCCAACACCATCCCTACAGCTGCTCTCAGACAAGCAGATATTGACACACTAACTTTCTATCACAACAGCACTAGAACCCAAGTGTTCTTACTGCCATAGTAAACTGTTTGGCATAGTTTTATCTTAACAGGGTCAGTTACTCTGAAAACCCTATGTAGCATCACAGGACAAAGTATTCAAGCATCCCCTCTCTTCTGGAGTGTAGGGCTTTCCTCTACAGCAGGTGAAATCAAAGTCAACCTCGCTATGAAGTTCCTACACTCTACAATTTTCATGAGGCAACTAGAGACTATTTCAAGCTAAGAGATCCAAATTTAATAACAATTACTTTTACAAAATAACTTGGATAATTTATTCAGAGTACCAGACTGGCACCCAATGTGTATATAAAATAGGGCAGCTACTCCTGAGGGAATGGAGCCTATAGACACAATGGGCTTCTGGAGAAACCGGTAGGACCCCATCAACAATAACAGAAAGACACTGAGCACGCTCCCATTGTATAACCAATGGTTCTCTAATTGGTCAGAATGAAAATGGCACACAGGTTTATCTAAAACTCAGCCATTTAAGGCAAGTTTCTCTTGCCTCTGTAAAAGTTATTTGGATTATGAATGGTTTAATTTTTTTAGTATATAAGTTTTACTTTGGTAATGCTTCTCTTTCTTATTCTTTTGTTTGTTTGCTTGTTTGTCTGCTAAATATGACACATTGCTTAGTGCAACGGTGTCACTCTGGGACTGCTTTTCCCCTTACAGCTCAGAACACACTAACAGAATTCAGTAACAGGAGAAAGAAAAGTAAGCAAGCATGACTTTAAACTCTACAATTCTACTCAGGCAAGTCTACACAGGCACCAAGAAAAAAAATGCAGGAATACAACCTTGCCTCAAGGAAAGAGGGTAGGAGAGAGCCATTACATGTTTATTATGTATCCAGGGAAAGGGAAGCCAGAATTGCTGGTTTTCTCTCTTCCTGAGAGGAAGGAAGAAATGGCAATGAGCCATTGTTGATAGAAGCACTCTATTCCCTCCATCCCAAAGAGACTCTGGCTGTAAAGGATATTCAGATCATCTACTGTAAAATGACTACACATTTCTGTTCACTGACCCACCATTTAACTCCTCAGAACCTTAGACAGGAAAGTAGGTGCAAGAGCAACTTCTCAGAAAGAGTCTCACAGCAATCCCAGAAAGTCTGCAAGTGGCATCTGACATCCGTGGGATGCTACTGCTCTGATATGGCACAAATACACTAACGTATTTCTGGCAGCAGAAGTAACTATCACCCCAAAAATGCAAATATTTTTTTTCGCAATAGTAAAGAGATTTCCATTGGAAAAGTGCCAGCTATTTAAATGATTCATCTCTAGTAGTCAAATATTTTAATCATGCACAACCTATCAATAAAATCTGAAAAGAGACCTATACATTTGAAAGGCAATTATGAATGTGCAATTCACATAGAAATTTCATAAGCAGAGCAGCAGCACACATTTATTTAAATGCCTTTACAGACAGACTGCCAAATCTTGAAGCCTTTCTTTCACTCCACACTTTCCCAGCACCGTGAGAACGATTTCTCATTAACAACCAAATTGGTTTCAGATGCTCTGCTATAAGATGTTACCTTAGAAACCATTTGGTAAAAGACTGTGGCTTCCTTCCACAGAAATCTCAAGCAGTGAAAAGGCAGATTTTCTGGCATAAATCAAATCCAATTTCTAGGGTTCACTAAACCTTTTCTCCTCAGAATAATGTTTTGTGACTAGATCTTAGCAGTTAATAGTGCACGAAGAATTGCTGGTGTGAACCAGTTTTAAAGTATTTTCATTCTATTCTCTTTCTTAACTCAATTGAAATTATTTCCAATACTTACCATACCTTGATAGAACCTTTAACTTCATAAGTAAAAAGGATATTTACTATGTACAGCAAATAAACAGACCAAACAAAACTATTATTTCCCTTCCTGTTTAAAATATATCCTTAGACTACTCTACCTGACAAGGATGACAGTAATTAACTAACATTAGACATTTGGAGATACTTTACAAATGAGACAAATACTACAAATGAGATAAGCCCAGTTTTTTTCTCCTGCATAAAACTTTCACAAAATAGAATGAACAAAAGAAAATAAAATACTAAGCCCATATGCTGTACTTAATTAGAACATTATCATAATCACTCCTGCTGTGAAAGGTTGACTTAAAAATAAATTATATAAATAATTTATGATTACACATAATCAAAATATGGTTATGTAGAGGGACAGCAAATTTAAGAAGTGTAGTTGAACATGAGACCAATGATTCAAAGCCAGTTAAAAGACTGTAAAGATAATATTATAGGAAAAATTACAAAGAGAACTGTGATTTGTAGTGACTCACAGCTTTACACAAGGAAAATGTATGTACAGTAATTACCATTGTGACATCCTAATTCAAGCTGATGGGTAATTTCTGACATCATACCAGTGCCCTTTACTTGCAAAGTGTAATTGTGAATCAGGACAGATCCTCCTCCTGCACTACCACGTGGGAGTGTGAGGTCTGAGACTCGCCGTGTCCCACTGGTAACTAATTGTGCTCAGGAGCTCCAAGGACAGCAAACCCAGCTCCCCTTACTGCAAACTGAGCTGAACAATAAAGAATGTTTCTGATTAAATGCTTGTTTTTCCCCGCACTATCGTAAGAATTTAAAATGCATTTTCTAAAAGTTTCTGAGACAAATAACATCTCCTCCAGCCCCTCCTCTCACACTGCACATTCAGCCTTAGAACGTTATGCATTAGAATGCAAAGCACTTCCATTCAGGCACTAAGAATGAATAAACAGACCTTAAAGTTATGAAACTGCTGCAAAGCCACAAAGATGGCTTTCCCCTTTCTCTCCCTTCTTCCCCTACAACAAGGATTTTGTATCTCTGTGCTGTACGTTGCATAAACATAAGAACTGAAGAGAGTTCAGGAATGAGTACCTCATTTCTCCCCATTTGGTGGCATGAGGAGCTACTGCAATTCAGGTTACAGCAGCATGTGACATCACCATTCAGTGCTGCCAAAACTATGCTAGCAAGCTCTGGCAAAGAAAAAAAGGTATGATGACTAAAATCTGCTACATGAAGGTTGAAAGATAAAGTTTAGCTTCCTTTTATTTTCCCCCACAAAGTTTGGTATAATTTTTTTACACTAAAAAACCATGCTGAAATACAAAAATGATATATACTGGAGCTTGCTTTTCTGTTGATTTCAAACTGCTTACGAATAATTTGTTCTTCTCTTGGGCAATTAGGCTTGTAACATTTAAATGTCTTAATGGCAACAGGAAAGTTAAAAGCATACACATGAACTGCCTCTGGTATACATACACATAAAAAAAAGCATACACATAAAAGTGCCTTTTATACTGGTAAAAGTCTCAATTATTTAACAGTAGTAGAAACCTAAACTGATTTATTACTTAGGCTTAGTGAAAGACATCTAAAATTAATCTGTATCACATCAGCAATACAGTGTTTACCAAAAGGAATCCAGCGTGAGAAAAGAAGCTATTTTACTGCTACTAAATCACAGTTTGTATGCCACAATATAAAGTAAAATCCCCAGCAAACATACAAAAAGCTGACCTCATAGATTTGTAGGTGTAAAAGAGAGCAGAGACAAAGCAGCAACTTCCCTCAGAAAAAAAGAGAGTATTTCTGTACCATGTACGCTCTGATGTAAGCAAAAGTTGGCCCAGCATTTTGCCCCAGATGCATTTATTAGTACCCCTTAAAACACTTGTACAGCATTCAGGTTGTTTTAAGGAATGAAACAGCACCAGGACAGAAGGAGGTGAAGCTGGAAGAAAGCAAGGGAGGTAGGAGCTCACCAGGTTTAGCCAGGTTGGGAGAGGACACTGCTTTGTTCCCCTGTCTATGAACACCCAGCTGCCTGGGACATGGCCACATTCTGTACAGGAGAGAAGTTAAATCTGGAGGCCCTCAAAGATCAAGTACAACTTCTCAAGGTCAGATCTACTGAAACAGTGGGTGAATTGAGACAGAAAGATTTATAGAGGTGGCATTTTGTTCATCACAAGAGGCTATTAAGGCAACTTGGTAACCATGGGTGAGAAGCAGAGCCCCAAGAGAATAAAAAAAATGGTTGAGACATAAAACAAAGGGAAGAAATAAACAGCCAATTCTTATTACAGGGTAAGATTAATAGCAGGGAGTGCCATAGGTCTTGGTACCAGGACCACTGTTCCATAAATTTCCTTAAGAACCAAAGCCATGAAGAAACAAGAGCCATGAATTCTAAAAAAGGCAGTAACAGTAGAAAATGAAAAAAAGTGAAGGCTTGATTCTACTGCCATTGAGTTGAAAAGCAGAATCTCATTTTATTCCAGTCCAGCAGGACTGGGTCTTCTTTGGGCCACAGCTGAGTTTAAGAATGAAAATAAGCAACTTTAGGATTAATAATGAAGAAGTAGGTAACTGGATTAGTAACACATAATGGAATGTTTAAAAACTTCCATTCAGCATTAAGATTTAAATTTATGTAGCATTTTGATGAAAAAAAACCCCAACATAACCTGATGCAATGAAAGTGGAGCAATCTGATGCTGTGCTTTTTGCATTTGTTGTGAGAAGAACTGGGAACAATACAAGAAGTCCTGAGTGGTTGCAATGCAAATGATGCAATGTCTTAATGCAATCAGCAAGCAAAAATCAGTAAAAACTTACTTTTATGGTTTATTTACTTAGACAAGGGTACAGCAGAGTATCAGGAACGTTATCTATGAAACACCCTGAAATGAGGACAGAGATATTTTAATGGTTTCCCTTGAGTCTGGAAGGATTGTGTGTGTGTATTACTTTCCCCCAGGTTTTGGCTGTTTGACCAGCAGCTGCCCAGAGCAGTACCTGACTGCTTTCCCAGCTACACTACCTACAATAATGATGCTGGGCATTCTTGAATGATGTTCTGTACAGAACACTATTACTACTAATAAAATATTCACTGTGTGTGACATGAGCAAGGCACAATGAGTATAAAGACTTGATTATTTTGTTTAGTAATTGCCTGTCCTGATGCCCCTTCCCAAACAAGCATGCAATTAATTTTATTTGTTAATACGAGGGTATCGTTAGAGAAATTTTTATCTCATCAAGTTGTTGTTAATTGTAGCTGCCCCAAAGATTACATAGAAAGCAACTTTACACAAAAACTTTCTATGAATTTTTGGTATCACCAGCACACCTTTTCAATAAATCACTGGCTACTTGACCAACCCACCTGAATGCAATCATTACCATCCCTAAAAAAAACCCAACAAAACAGCAAACACAAAGAAACACACGAAACCCTGTTCTAATGGGAATATAACTACCATATAAAGGGGATGAAGACAGTTGCAACAGAAAGTGCCAAAACAATCCTTAAGAGATGTCAACCATTCAGCACATGAGCTTGACAAAGGTCCTAATATTTGTTACGGGAAGAAAAGCCCTTGTGCTACTGAATTATAATCAAGTGCTTTAGAGAGGGGCATTTTCACTCCTCAGACTTATAAAAAAAGGAACTGACAACTTTCTAAGTGAGAGCTTCCTACTTAACAGAAGTAAGCATGAACAGTTCAAATTACGCATTTCTCTTCCAAAACCTGACAAGGATGATACTGTGTGTACCATTTTGACAAGTAACACTTTCTGAGGATGCTGCTTTAGGTAAGCACCAGGTATTCTGCAGTTAAGAAACTGTAAGAATACAATTTTCTACTATAGTACAAAGTCTCACCAGCAGATTCTCAGACACACGTAGCTCCTATGAAAAAGTGTAACTACATCTGTAACTTCTAAACAGCGTCACGTTTTATATCAGTTATTTGCCATGCACTGCTAAAACACTAATAAAGTCTTACAAACATAACTATCTCGTTAGCAAGATAGGGAATGAATCCTTTTTCTAAAGCAATCTAAAGCCACTATGAGGTAATGTACTCTCGAGGGCATAGATTTACACTTGAGACAAGCTTTAGGGCCAAAATGCCAATTCATTTCAGACTTAAGCCTACTCCAGTAGAAAGCAGCCTTTGTAATGAAAATTGACCAAAAACACGCCTGACCCTGTCCACATGAATAATGTTGGCTAACACAACTGTTAGCATTAAACCATATGAAATATAAAGTTACCAGCAGTTTTCATAATCATGCAATAAACAAGGTGCAGATTATTTTTATTTGTTAATTAAAATGTTAGCTATACAACATATTTCTAACATAAAAGTGAGCTGCCTTGTAATAATTGGTTTGTGTCTCAGGAAAGTCAGCTGAAAGTGTTTTACCATTGCTAGTAGACTTGTCTTTTTGCCAGACACAAGACACTATGAATATACATCTAAGTAGATAGGAAATTTTGGATGTACAGAATTTGGCAGGTTATTCCAAGTAATCCTTCAGACTGAACACAAATTTTGCACACTCCATGGCCTTCTGTGGTGTAAAGATTCACCTTTCTCAATAGAGATTTTAATGGAAATGGATCCTCATCACTAAGGACAGTTTATGTAAGAGCACAGAACCCCAGAATGAGAATGGCAACCAAATGAAAAACTTAACCTCCTTCCCCTCGCCTCCCCTTTTGCACCAAACCTTGACCAACTTAACTGAACTTCTATACAAATGTCAAATAAGCTGTGGCATGGATACCCATTATAAAAAACAAAAGAAACCAAACCATAAAACTGCTATCACAAATACCTTTTGATAACTGAAGCTTGAACAGGAAGAAGAGGTATTTTTGACAGAATGCTATTCCAGGGTGTTGTTGCACTCTCTTGAGTAACATGTTCTGGCCAAGAAACACATTACCCATCTCCTAATTCAGCTCTCAGATACTACAAAAGGGGTTTCATCACTTTAAAATAACTTGCACAGCTATCTGAGCTGCCTTCCAGGTGACACAACTGGAGAGTTGAAATCATCTTTATGCACGTTTAGCATATTTATCTCTCTGAAGCTTTTAGAAAGATTATCTAGCAACAGAGGCAACATCTGTGCCTATTAAACTTGTCTTTGAGGGGTCAGATAACAATTAGGTCTGCATGTTTAGAGGGATAAGGAAGGACAAACAAATCTTAAATCCTACAGAAAATGGCCTCGCAGAAAATGCATTCTCATTGAAGAAAGTTCTCCTCTATTCATATCTGCGTAAATCTTTTGCACTGCAAATATTAGTTAATGCAGTGAGACTGTAACAAAAATAAGCCATTAATGTGGAAAAGAGCAGTTAAGTGAGAACTACCATAAAGATCCCATTGTGTTGGGCTGCATATTGTGGTATTTACAGCTTGACCACAAATGCAAGCGTGGCGAGTCTTCAACTTTTTTTTCTCCCTTCTTTTCTTAAATTCTCAGCATTCTGCAGTGTATATCAAGGATTCCTTAAAATGACCTGACTGGTTCCTACCTATTACATAATCCTCAAAGATCTGCAGAATGTATAAAGCAATATGCAAAGTGTTACTCTAGCAAGACAAGAAAAGGTAAGTGAAATCAAAGAACCAAATCCTGTTCCTGACAACACCACCACTGTAAGTCAAGAGAAGTTCCTTGAAAGCCAAGAGAAGCTCCTGGAAAGCCATACCTGGCAGAAGTTACTGGGCCAGAAAAATTCAAACTTGATTTTCCTGTATGCCACTATCCATTTACTGTGGTATGAATTGAGGCTCAACAACAGACTGCTCAGGACTTTCCAACACAGCAAAAGGACAGGGAGCAGCTATTGGGTGGAGAGTACAAAGGAGTCTTTCTGCATGTCTACTTTCTAGTCAGTTTATTCTTCCTGTAACCCAAGAAATTTATTACAACCTCTGATAAAAAAGGTGGTTCTGTAGAGAGTCTGAAGCACAGTTCAGCATATACTGAAACAATGGACATAAGACAACCAAGTCCATTCTCTAAAACAGATTACGTACACTATTTATTATTATTTTTATAAAAAGTCTCCAAGAAAAGTAAACTGGCATAAGTGTTACAGGTTAAAATAACCAACCAACCAACCCCTCAAAAAAACCCAAACCAAACCTACCAACCAAAAAACAGCAAAAGGGGGAAAAAATTGTCATTTTTGAACAATGTAAGCTGTTTTGCTCACTACATAGTGACTGAGTAAGAGACAGCTGCGTAGTATTCTTCATCACCAACCACCATTCCCTTGTGCCTCACAGATGCTGAGATTCCTACACAGGCTCTCAGCTCAACAGGTGCAATAAGGTTAATTCTGTCACGAGAATCTGCTCTGAAGAAAAGTCTGCTCCCAAGCCTCGTAAGAAAACACACCCAAACCACCGCACCAGCACACCCAGCCCCGGGCTGTGCGGGAGGGCAGCGCTGCACTTGTGCCGGGAGCGCAGCGCTCCCCAGCAGGCCCAGCGGGCCGCATCTGGCAGGAGCACGAAGCCTCACCGGGCAACACAGGGGCTCTCGGAGGAGCACCAGGCTCAGCACGGGCAGCTCGGCAGGAGGCTCCGGTCCGGCTGCCCTGAGGCGAGTCCGGCTGCGGGCCAAAGGCAGCGCCCAACCTGCCGAGCCGGCCTGGCCGGGCCGGGCCCCGGGGCGACCCCCGCCCTCTCACAACGCCTCTGGCAGGGAGGCGGGCTCTGGGCGGGCCCGCCGCCACTTACCGAGCCCCAGCACCGGGATGCTGTGGCCGCTGGCGAGCGGCACCACGGGGACACTGCCCGCCCCTGGCCGCCCCGCCACCGCCATGGCCCCTCTGCGGCCCGGGACTACAACTCCCGGCGGCCCTTGCGTGCCAACGGCACCGCGGGCAGCCGGGAGCCGGGCGAGAGGAGCCGGGAAACGAGGAGCTGCGAGCCGGCAGCCGGGAAAGGGGCAGCTGGGAGCCGGGGAACGAGCCGCTGGGAGCCGGGAGACGAGCCCCTGGGAGCCGGGAAACGGGCCCCTGGAAGCCAGGCCGTCCCCCGGGCCTGGGGCCGGGTCCCGGCGAGTGGCGGGGCGGGCGGCGCCCCGGCCGGTCCCGCTGCGGTTCCCTCGTGAGGCGGGCGGTGGCTCGGCCGCGCTCCCCGGGAATGCTGTACCTGGTGGGGCTGGGCCTGGGCGATGCCAAGGACATCACGGTGAAGGGGCTGGAGGCGGTGCGGCGCTGCCGCAGGGTGTACCTGGAGGCCTACACGTCCGTGCTCACCGTGGGCAAGGAAGCGCTGGTAGGTCTGGCCGCAGGGCCCGAGGCCTCGTAGCACGGAGCCAGGGGCGTGCTGGGGCTGGTGGGTCCGGGGAGAAAGTAGCGGTGCCCCTTCTCGGGACACTTCTTTATGTTTTATAGGAGAAATCTTTCTACCTTGCAAGAAGACTGCAGCAAAAATAAAATGCTCCTTCCTACAACTGTTGGCACTAGTTTTCATCTCAAAACCTACCAATGTGTGCAGACCCTGAGATACTGGAGGACTTGGTTGGAGAAGTGTCTAATCTGTTTAAAAACAAAAAAAGCCCAGAAGTCATACCAGAAGAATACATGGTTTGAAGCCCTGAACCTCTGTATCAGCCTGAGGTGTTAACGGCATGCCTGCTGGGAATAACAATTTTATTATCTCACATTTTCATGTTTCCACGTGGGCCAAGCTGCCTCACCATACTGGGATTCCCAGAACAGGCACAGTTCAGTCAGAGATGGGCTGTTGAACAACATGGAGATAAACTTTCATTAGTAAACACACATCATGGAAGTCAATGGTAGTAAAAATGTGCAGATCGTGACTCTGAGGAGTTCATAGGTGGTCATAGAAAGATAAAGTTTAATGCTGAAATAATACCAAAAATATAGCATACCTGCCCACAGACCAGAGATCGTGCCCCTGAATAAGCTGATGCTGTCTGGGTCTTGGATGCTGTATGGCCATAATGTACCTGTATGCAGACCTGCATATACATAGAGCATGTGAGAGTTTTAGCTTGTAATCAGCATTACATGGTTTCCATATACAGGGTAGGCTAGAATGTTTGGGGCCACCTCTGCTTTAACTGCTGTATGAAGATATGCTCTGTGGTTTTATGTTTCTTTTCAGTACACTGAAGCAATCTAAAATGCAGTCAGTCTGTTCAAAACAACATGTCCTTTTTTTTTGTGGTTGTTTGATAGTTGGAAAACTGCTACATGGAAAGGATTACCTGGAGATTTTTACTTTTCAAAATGTGCATTTGCTATAAAAAAGAAAATTAATGGATTCCTATCCATCTGAAAATAAAACACTGAATAATAGGAAAATGCTGAATATTTTTGATGTGGTTATTTGGGGTTTTCTTGTTATGTTAAGTCATTTGAAAACCTTGAAATTGCAAAGATGAGATAACTGGGAAAAGAGATCAATAAAAACAAAGTAAAAGATATGGTCTTACCTGAAACCACCTAAGAGGGAACATAGGAATTAATGACCAAGGGTTTGTCATACAGCCTGGTTTACATACAGGTGACAATGCTGAATAGTTTATTTACTAATCTGAAGGTCAGTCTCTCCTAAGCACCATGAAAAGTTAGAGGAAAACTCTCAAGAAGTAATGAGCAGATCTTTTCCTGTAGAGACTTCCTAGAAATCCTCCTGTGTTGATGGTGTTGAAATCAGATCTTCAAATGATGACTTGCTTAGTTTATCTGGTTGGTCTAAAACATATATTAAAAGTTATTTGATGGTGACCATCCAAATTGGCCCTGAGTTTGGTGAAAGAACTGTTTGGACCCAGTGGCCTCCCAGTGAGTCTACATTTTACTTCTTGCCAGGAGGTTGCTTTTTCTATATTCTCTGCTTAGCTTGCTTTGATTAGCATTGTGGAGCAGTCTCAAAGCATGCAAATAGATTCCCTTGGATGGAGCCAAACTGGAAGGTGTGTTCCTGGGCCTGCACCCCGGCTGTTCTGGGGCATGCATTCGCTCAGTGTGGGGCCAAAGCCAGCCTGGTGCAATGGTAGCCCACGGAAAGGGATGCATAGTTATGGAATGCTTTGCTTTAGAGACAGCTCCCGTTGTGCTGATGTGCACCTGGGCTAAGGTACCCAGTGAAAACCTGTGGGGTGTCAAAATTGGCTGCAGTTGGTTTAGTATGGATCTCAGCATTACTCCAGGGTGACTGTCAGTCGTTCCGAATCACAGGTACCAGAGTGGCTTACACATTTATTTGGGCCCCTTTCTGTTGAATCTGTACAGGTTGCAGTCTCTTTCACGAGGAAAATAATATCCTGATTTTATAGAGCTAGGAAAACTTCTCCAAAAATGGGCAGGAACTCATATTCAGGAAAGGGAATGTAACCTGGTAACAGAGGTCCCATACCTATTACTCTAGTAATGGGATGGATTTTTTAATGAAAGCGCTACTCTGCTTCTGTACAGATGTGATAGTTCTCTTGTCAATTCACTGTTCTGTGTTGGCAAAGAAGTCACAGAAGTCAGAGGAAAACCCTTCTGGGCCATATCTGACTTTAATAGTTTTATCAATTTATTAATATTCATAATGCAGCACAAATTTGCTGACTACTACTTAGCACAAAAACACCTTTCTTGGTCTTTGCCCTAGAAAAAAGACTTTAATCCTCTAAAGAGCATGTGAAATGCATGGTGACACATGACATGGCAGATGTTTTCAGTATGATCAGAAAACATGTTCTAGAACTAACTGAAGTTTTATTACATGTGTGAAGTTGATTCTGGAAATAAAGGCATTTAAAATGTACAAAGAGACATGATTACTGAGCTGCTGAAGAAAAATTAGGACATGATCAAATATATGTTTACCGGTATAGATGGTAAAGTACTTCTTAAAAAGAACTCAAGATGAAGGATTAATATGAAGTCATTCCTTAGATGTGGTTAGCTAAAAAGTACTAAGGAAAAACTTGAGAGAACAGGTTGTGGTGTAGCAAGTGTGGTGTTTGTATCTGGTTTAGTGCCAGTATTGTTAGTAGCCTAAGAGCTAGGCTCAGGCTGTGAGAGGGGATGCCTTACATACAGCAGCAGGTTAAATTAACCCTACCTGGAGTCCACCCACGTACCCTCAGTGTGCAGCTGTGATTGAGCTGCTTTAGGTGCAGCTCCTCAACTGGCACAGAAGGCATGAAAAACCAAGTCAGTATGAGGATAAAGTGGTTCACTAATTTTTGTAAGCTCAGGAGCTGTTTTATGGGAAGCTCAGGTGTTCTTGCAAGCAGAGGTGAGGTTCTCCAAGATACAGGATATATACAGACGTCTGGGGAGACTAATAGTTACCTATTCCACTGTCCCTTGTCTGTGTCCTGAGTGAGCACCCAGAGAGATACAAAAGCATTCCTAAGTGTCTTATTTTGATGGTTATTATTAATTTCAATTTCTAGGAAGAGTTTTACGGGAAAGAGTTAATTTTGGCTGACCGAGAAATGGTGGAGCAAGAAGCAGATAGCCTTTTAAAAGAAGCTGATGTTTGTGATGTCGCATTTCTTGTAGTTGGTGATCCTTTTGGGTAAGACAAAGCAACATTTTAATTACTGCTGTAGCTTGATCACTCTTTTTTCAATAGGAAGAAGCCAACTCTGTAACTGTAATTCTTTATGAGGAAACTGATTTTCAGACCAGAAACACTTTTTATGTCTGTGTGTTCCTTATTGTATTAAAAATATAATGGTTGTCCACACTTTATCTTGCCTAGATGTCCATTATAGGTAATGTGGACTCTCCAGGATGTATGAATCTTTCCTTTAGCAGACACTTATAATTTCGTTAGCTATCATTCTATTCTCTGTGCTAGCTTTTATAACAATGATTTGTTATAAATCATTTGCCTCATGATTTGTCTGCTAACAGAAGAAATTCTAGGTTATCACATAAATAAGAAATGTGGTTTTTGGGGGGAGTATTCTTTTAGTTGCTGTTTGTACTTATAAACTGCACTTCTGTACTTAGTTGTTTTAGAATGAATACAGATTATTGGTTGTATGGTGCATCTGCTTTGATATATGCTAGTTTTTAAAATCACTTATGTCGTTATAAATGTCTTTTCATGTTGGTTTATTAGGCCTTTTGTTTCCACTTTTTATTCCTGCTGGAAAGTACAGTCTTTTTCTATGACCAGAAGGATCTCCTCCTGTCTCTTTGGTCAGGCATCATCAATCTGTAATGTCAAGTCATGCAGAAAAGCTTTTTGTCTCCAGCTGCTGATGCAAGATTTATACCACAGTGTAAGGGGCACGAGAAAAATGAAATTTGAGCACCTTATTTGTGAGTGAAAAAATGGAGTTTATGAGAAAAAGGAGCAATGTGCACATCTGTCAAAAGCAGATAATTTATGTAAATACAGATGGAAGGCAATTGGCAAGAGAATATTATATTAAACTAATTATGGGCAGATGACCCTGTGTTTCAGAAATATTAATTATACTTGCAGTTCATGTTTACTTTAAAACTAGGATTCATGCAGAGTGTAGAGCCATGTTACCTGTACCCTTGTGATCTGATCCAGTGACTGATACAAGTACACAGGATGAAAAAAACTACATGGATTGAAATGTAGTTGCTACTTGTAAGCAGTATTCTGATCTGCCTCAGTTATCTTTAGTTTCAGTGTCAAAATGCTTTTGTTCTGGTTAACATACTACATAATTGTCAAAAACTACCCCTTTTTTTGAATGAATTGCTTCTCTCTAAATGTTTATGTCCTTAGTTCTTAGTATTGCAGCTAGAACTGCTCCTATGCTCACATAGTGCCCTAAGGATTTAGGGGCTCGTGAGGTCACTAGGACAGAGCACTGAGTGTTTCTGTCCTAAGAGGGGCCATAGGGGAGGAGGATAGAAGCCACTTGCAGCTGATCCCAGACTTTCAGGTGTATTTGTAGGGGAGCAGAGTACCTGGCAGCCACAGGAGATGCCAGGTGTTGGTGGTTAATGGCTAAAGCAATAAAGCAGGCTGTGCTCTGTCACCCTCACTGCTGTTCTCTGCAGTATGTCTCTGTGTATGTGGTAACACCCATGGATGTGCTACAAGAACCTGACAACTTTAGTAGTACAGTGGAAAGCCCACCACTCTAGGCTGGTGTTAAATTCATGTTATTTCTACCCATAAAACTTAAAGTCTGTATCAGTGACAGAAAAGATAGCAATAGTTATGAGTCTAGAGGGATGACTCCATGAAACTTTTCTTGGTATTGGCTGAGTGCTCATCAGGGCACTTCTGCTTTTAGCTACAGTCATTATAAACAGATCTATCTACTGGGTGAAAAAAAATACTGGCTGGAGCAAATTTCAGTGAATAAAGCCAGCTGATCCCTTGGTCAGTATTAGCATAACCACAAAATCCTCCAGTGCTCCTTTGTATGTGCATGGAATAACACAAGGCTGTAAAACGAGTCTCCTCTTCTCTTAGAGCAGACATTCCTGATTCACCTTTGCTTCTGGAAGGCAGGAGCAATGTTTGTGTAGTAACTAAATATTGGTTTAGATCACTTTACTGCCTTCTCCTAGGTCTGGGAGCCTGTTTGTATAAGGGTTTCAGATTTCCCAAATTCAGATTCCTCATTTTTTTTTCTTCCACTGAAATTGATTTCTTTTTTAAAATATTGATCCTTGCCAGCTGATGCCACATTTGTGTTCCAGTCTGAAGCACCTGATCTGCTGACTGGGTGCTGGTCAGACACAAGGCATCGAAATTATCAGGCTAAGGTCAGGGGAATTCTGTTAGGGTAACTGAACAAGGCCAGGGTGAAAGCAATTTTCTTAGTTCATTGTTCTGATGGCCATATGTTATTTCTTTTCTTCCTTCTTTGGAATGGCCACACAGAAGTGTGTGATACATCTTGAGATTGAGATTGATAAGGTTATTGATCAGGTTTGATAAATTTAGGCAAGGGGTAGGTGCATTTTCATGTTTCACATACATATAAGCATATATACGGGCAAATAGATAGATAAACATTGTTGCAGTTCAAATATTTGCTCAATCTATGTGTATTTACCATTTCAGAAAGGCTCTAATCTCAACTGCTTAACTACAAACCCAGTAATTCTTGCAGCAGTCAGTCACTGCAAGCCTTAGACCTAGAGCCAAACTTGGCTCTGTTTGAAACTTAAACTAGTATACTCTTAACTCTTTCAGAATGAACTTGATCACTCAGATTTAGGCATTGTTAATTTGAGTAATCTGGATTAAATATTATAGAAGTTGATTCAGTCTAAGGACTTTTTTTCTATGTGAATATGCAGTTTCCCTCTGTTCAGAGTTCCTGTCTGAGCGTGGGACTTTCCTGGCACGCATTGATGCTGATGGGAGAGGGCCTGGCTGTGCAGCCAGTAACAAAATCCTGGAGTTTTGTGGAAGTTTGTGCCAAATAGAGTCAACCTTTACAGTTCCACACATGTTCAACAGACACCTGCAGAAGACAAGGGATAAATGGAACTTTCCTTTTCAAGTACTTGACAAGGCTACTCTATAAAGTAACAGTTGTAATAGTGTTACAGTTTTAATGATGCCAGAAAGCTGCAAAGAGCTGTACCATACTGAGGATGCTTGGCATTTCAGCTGGGGAAGATGACATATGGAAGCCTTATTGGAGTTTTTACTTTCCTGTAACAATTAGGGTATTGTTGCCATCTTCCCACCTCTGCGTTGCCCTTGTTGTGAAGGGTTTAATTTTACTTTTAAAACAAACTGTAGTGCTAGTACCACTTGGTAACATCACGTTTTCGATCTTTAATTCCTTCCTTTTCTTGCCACAGGGCCACGACACACAGTGATTTAGTGCTACGTGCAGTAAAATTGGGGATTCCTTACAAGGTCATTCATAATGCTTCAATAATGAATGCAGTGGGCTGCTGTGGTTTGCAGGTAATATTTTTGTATATGCATATATGTTATTTCACAACTGCTAAGCTTAGAATTGGTGAGCTCGTCTGCTGCTGTGGCAGTGCATGTTGCAATCTCAAATTTGAAGATCTGTACCAACTGTACACTTAATGTTAGAATTTTTTAACACTTCCTTTTAGCATGCTACATGTCAGCAAAAGCCTCTTTTGATGAGCTCATATGAAAATGAATAGTAACACTTCTGTTCTCTGCTTTCTAACTTCCCTCTGCCCCAGGAGCCTTTGGTATTTAAAGTTATTTTACAGATAAAGCTTTGTTCATGTTGACTTCCTTCTACTACTGATGGTAGTATCAGGTAATACCTGATAAATTTACTCTTAAATAAGGTTGTTACCCTGTAGAAAAATATGCTGATCTTGTCATATGAGAAATACATGCACAAGCCTGCATGTAAGTCCAACTCAGATAACTAAGTCCAAAGTCTTGAATATGGTGCACTCTCTCTTAAGTTTGATCTGTCTCCACTTTCTGCCCATCTGATGAGGGAGGAGGGACTTGTCTAGCCAAGGACTAGTAAAACAAATGACAGTTTTTGTGTATCCTGAATGGCTAAAGTAGAAAAAGTCTAGTGTTCCCCAAGAAAATACTTCCTTTTACATACGTAAAGTGTGTAAAAGTCCATTATTGCTTTTCCTGCATGAAAGATACTGTGGCAGTGTATAAATCATAACTAATCACATAAAAATTAGATAAAAATTCCCCCTCTTGTTTTCATTCATCACTTTAACATAGAACCTGGCCTCTCAAGATTCAGAATAGCTCCCTGTGTATGGGAACCCCTAAACCAAGTTCCCACTTTACGAAAGCCAAAAGCAAGCACAGGAATGTAAATGTACTGCAGACAAGTTGAGGGTTTGAGCAATAACTTTCCACCACTGAAGGAGGAATTCCTTCCTAGCCATACATAAAAGAACACAATTTCTTTTAATTTCAGTAAACACCTGGTACCTTCAGATTTGCACTGACAAACTACAATACTCCAAACTCCATTCTAATAATAATGCTGACCAACAGCAGAAAATCTGGTGCGGTGAGTTTGGGTATTATCTTTGGTTTTGATTAGAAATGAGTGCCCTGTGTGACCTGGCTCAGTGCAGTGACACCTGTCCCATTAGCTAATGCTAAAGGGAATGCTAGACAGCATTCACATTCTTTATAATTCTTGTTAGCATTTTCTTAGTGATACCTGCCTATTGCTGCAAGACTTGGGCAGAATTGTCTTGTAGGAAGGAAATAAGCTTCTTGGTGCCTAAAATCTACATGTACAGATGGCAGCTGTCGCATGACTGCACTTACTGGGGTGGGTAAAACAAGAGTTGGGGCTGGGGCTCACCCTTCCCCTTTTGGCTGGATGGTGGTGCAAAGTTTGCTTCTGCTGTCAGGCTGTTGATAAGTAGTTTCTACTACTTGCTCTCTTTTTTTACTGTTCTTTTACATTCATTAGTAAGGAAGATGCAAGGCCCAAAGAGTTTTCTAAGTTTCCTGAAAGTTTGCTTCCCTCACAATTCAGCCAGGCATAGGAAGGAGGAGCTTTTAGGTTAATTGAAAAAAAAAAAGACCAGAAACTTAACATGGGTATACTTAAAACAGTCCATAAGGTTTTTCACATATAAAGAGTTTGGGAGATTAGATTGCTATTTCCTTATCCCATGGTGAAGGGAGCAGACCATGAAGGAAATGTGATGTTATTCACTCTGGCATTAGTCCCCTTTTCCATTCTGGCTTGGGAGGGGCTCCTTTCTCATAAGTCAACATTCCTGTTGTCGTGTAAGGCATTTTAGGAAATAGTGATTGTATTACCAGGCAGAATATAACCAGTTGTATGTTTAACTCTCGATTGCTCCTTACTGGCATTAACAGCAAGTGAGGTTTTATCTTAGAAAAAAGCAGCCTTTGATTAGAGTTGTGTTGGAAGTTTATAATTTCTTTCAAAAGCCTTTACTTTCATGGCTGTCTGCTGCCATCAATTTAGTTGTGGAGTTATTGTGTCTCAAATTGCAAAGTTCCTGTCAAGTACAGGAGGGATTCCTCTTTTGCTTCACCACAGAAAAGGCTTTGCTTTTTTTCTTGTTTTAATGTGATTGTGATACAAACCCTCTCTCTTTCTTAGTAGAGAAAAACAGGAAACACCTTTATACGCCGTTCAGAGAGCCATGTGCGTAGTGAGCTGTAACTGCTGATTAGGCTGTCAGTGAAATGCAGCTACAGCACAGTCTGGGCACAAAAGAACACCTCTGGTCATCAGAGCAATGTTTCTGTGCAGCCAACAACATTCGGGTACTTGTGCAGTTTTCCTGGACAATGATTTAGTGAAGTCGATAGAGCATCAGTGATGGTTTGTTACCTTCATTCCACAGCTGTAGTTCTTGCCAAATAATAAAGAGCGGTGCTATTTTCAAATACTTCCTTTTAAACTGTCTTGCCCATTTAACAGAACTAGTGCAGCTTTTTTTGAATATTGAAGAAAAGAGTGGGGTTTTGATTTTGACAATTAAACTTCTTGAACTTCTTGGAAGCTCTCCCATTGATAAACTGTGCTGGGATAGTATAACCTTGCTAAGTGGTAGTCTGACTGTGCATAATGCTCTGTGATTTGCTGTGCCTCCCTCTTTCACACTGTTTTTGCTGTGCTTCACCCTGCCAGATTTTTTTTCCATGGCTGAAGAAGCTGTTTTCCCAGGCTTCAGCTTTCCCAGGCTTCCCAGCCAGGAAAAGTGCTGCTGTGTTAGTGCCTCTTAGCATGTTCTCTGCAGGTTCACCTCCCTGTCTGGATCTGCCATGTGGGTGTGTTTGTCACTCTGCCTCCTGTTGCAGTGGGGAATAACCAGCAGTGAGGACAGTCAGGCACTTTGGTATCTGCAGACACGGCCAGGGAAGCACAGGCTTTACCTGTGCCCACACTCAGTTTTTCAGAATAGGGCTGATTGCTAAGGCTTTTAGCCCTAGAATAAAGAGGCAGGAAACTGAGGATCTATAATTTGCATATTTCTCCTTCCTATCTAATCTGCATGACATCTGGGTTAGTTTGGGAAGGTCAGTGGCCAGAGTGGTGCTCTCAAGACAGAATTCTCTCTGACCCAGTGCTGGTAATGTGTCCTTGAGGTACAACTATTGGTGGTCAAACACATCAGGAATATTCTGCATCATGCTGGCCTGTGGTGCACTTGAAGGAATGATGCAGCTTGAAATGGCTTGAGATAATGCCATTAACATAAAGAAAGAGGATTGAGAGCTGAAGTGCAAAGCTGGAGGCAACTCACAGGATGAGATAAAGGGCCAAAATGAGGTGCTCATTTCTGAGTGGTGTTGCTCGTTTTGAAAGCATTGGCTTTCTATTTTGCTTGGGTAGCTAGGAAAAAAACATTTTATAGCAAAGAGCTGCCTTTCTTTTGAGATGTACCCACTTTCCACCTGAATAGCTTCAGAACAAACATCTGCATGTGCCCTTGTTGCTTTCAGTGACGCATCTTGGGTTTTTTGTTTGCAGTCCAGTTAATTCCTGTAAGACAATTACAGTTAGAAAATAGCCTTTTTGCTACCAGCTGATCACTTAAATGCAAAAGCAATGCTTACTGTGTTGTTTTTGAGTTTTTACTGAACAGGTGAGTACATTTCCATTGTCAGGTTGAAAAATATTACCTAGATGAGGAAGCTGAAGGATGCTTTCATTAATCACTGTGCTTGTAGTCAAATAGAAACCGTGTAGTAGCTGCAGGAGTGGAGCCTCTGCGTCCCACCCTCTCTGTGTGCCTTAATCTTCAAAACCAATCTTTGCTCTAACAGGAGGGACTTTACACAAAATGACTGACAGTTGAACTGTTTTCCGTTGCTAGTTGTTTTTTTCAGTTACTCCCAGCTTCTGAGCCTTTAAGAAACAGGCATTTGTTTCTCAAGACAGTTAAAGGTTAAATCAGTGCTGGTCACACTACTTCATTACTCACAATTGCTGTCCAACTTAGTGCCATTTGTCACCAGCAAACATGACCCAAAAACATCTATTTAACCAGGTTTGGTTGGTTTTTTTTTTTCTTTTAGGTGTGTTCATTTCATATTAGTAACTGAAGTCACCAGGGTTGGAAGGAAACATTGCTTGATATTGGTGGAAAGAATCTTAGAAGGTTATTAAAGATAAGGTGACATTACCTTGGGGGGAGAATCCTCTCCTATTCAAACTTGCTTGTGGATTTTCACAGTATTTTGATAGGTGAATTTTGTTCTGCTTGTGGAGTGGCCATTTCCTAAGCAGATCCAAGAGGCAGCTATAGAAAAATGTGCTTGTCCCTTCAACTGATTTTATGTCATTTGTCTCAGCTGCCTTCTGAAGACTGCAGTTATGTGGAGTGGGTTTCCCTCAGCCAAATGTATTTTCTTCACAGTTCCTTTCTTTCTGGCATGTACTATGGGCATGGGAAGTTTTTGGGCCAGCTGGGGCGATTTCGTGGCTTGCAGTACAAAAAGGAGTGAAAGCCACATATATGTGAATGGTGAAACATTTCAGTTTCATGTGAAGGTTCTCATGAGAGGCATTTGAAGTTGCTGAAGGTCTGTGGTACTAAATAAGGTAGTGTAAAGGGCTAGAGCTAGGCTTGTGGTTTTCATATGACCAATTCCAAGCAAAAACAAAGATTGAGTGATTCTTGCTACCTTTTTGTTGACTATTGCACTACTTCTTAAGCCGCTATCAAGCAACAATATGTAATACAAAGAACAGTAGAAGCCCTTTGATTTGATATGTATATGGTCTGGAGGGTTGTAAACAGGTTAGGGAGAATAAAGGGAAAAACCTGACTCCTTAGGTTCCTTATCTCTGAGCATGAACATTGCATAGCATGATGTCAGAACCCCTATGACAAAGATAAAGAAAATATGTCTTAGCTTTTCTGGGTATGTTCATTGGGATCTATCAGGAAGTAACCTGGGATAATGCAAGGTGCTCTACAGTCTCCAAATCCATTGAGGGATAGTCTTAGGAGAAAAAGCCTCTTAGTTCCTACTAGTGGGTTGTGATTAGGCCGTGAAGAGTCTGAGTTTGCATAATTCACCTGTCCTGTGAGAACTATCTGCAGTGTAACCTGTGAGCAGCTCAACAAAGAACATAGCTCAGTAGCATTTCAGCCTCCAGGGTTTCAGGTATTTGGTTGTGTATGGTGGCAGGTCTGAAGAATGCAGTAACTCCTTTTTACCTTCTTCCCCAGACATGTGACCTGTTCTGAAGTGGTTTGAAATGTTAGGAAAATAGGTAGGTTCATAAGTGAAAAATTGCTGTGTCACTATTGCAGCTGATACAGCAATAATTCTGGGAAAGATGCTGTAAAAATAGATGTCTGTGTTTTGAAATGTTTACTTCTTGGTTTCTCTGCAGCTGTTGGCCAACTGACCTTTAATACTATTTTGCATCTTCTCTCCTGCTTGCTTTAGTACTTTTTAGAGGGGATGGTGGATCTTCCTTTTTTTGATTTCCCTATTTAGTCTCATCTTGTTCCATCTTTTATGCCCTGAATTTTTGTGGTGATTGACCACACCACTATTTCAAGTGAGGACAGTTGATCAGGACAGTTTCAGGTTTCTGATATCATTCAGACTGGTCTTTAACAAAGTAGCTCAGCAGTTTTACTGAAATTCCACTTGCATACAGACTTTCCAAGGTGACATCATGGTACAGCACTTTTTCTCTCACACTTCATTCTGGCCTCTCAATTTGCAGTCAACTGTGCTTATATAAACAAGAAGTAAAATAAGAAATAGCATTAATAGAAGGGTTAAAATACTAACAGAAAACAAGCACCAAAAGTTGTCAATCATTCTTTCATATAATGTGTGTAAATAAAATAGGAAGTTATATCTTGTTCTGAGGTGATGTAACTGTGATTTGAAGAACAGCTTTCTGCAGAATTTTATGAGGCAGAAAATTCTAGCAGCAGGGCATTGCCTCAGAGTAGAGAGTTCTGGCTTCCTTTGCTGACCTGAGCTATTGCATTGCAAAATTTAGGTGCACAAAGTTTTGCTTAAGCCAGTTTCTACTTGCAGGGAGGGTGGGGAGAAAGGGGTATTTCCAAAGACTGAGGTCTTTCAAAATGACCTTTTGAAACTCTTCTGTGAAGTTTTTGAGCATTGAGGAGAAGGTAGGAAGTTTGGTTTCCAAGCTGAAAACACGAAATATCTGTCCAACCATTTCATCGCGCGCCTTTGAAATTCCGGCCCTTCTGTGCCTGAGCAGAACGTGGGCACCGTAACAAATCTGCTCATCAGTGCACGTGTGGTGCCTGAGGTGTTTGGGCTTGTACAGAACACACACTGCCCACTCCTAAACCCCAGGTGCTTCATGCAGAGTGCAGCACACACAAGTTGGCTGTGAAATTGAATTTGCTGTTGCCTCTCTTTAGAGCTGTGCCAGCCACTGTACAGCCTGATCCTGTCACTGTAAATACACACAACTCATCATCTTACTAAACTTGGGAACAGTCTCAAGGCATGGCAGTAATCCTTAGTTGTAATACTCCTTGGTTAACAAACATGCAGACACTTTTATTTCAGTGACAAGCATGATTCCTGGAATTTTGAGACCCCCTGCAGCCTTTTATGGTTGGTGGAAAGAATGCTTTTTAATTTCAGTGGATTTTGTCTTTAGTGGACCAGCTGTCTTTTGTAACTCTTGAATCCTTAGGATAGTAGTTGAATTTTTGGCTTTTCCTGCTTTCTTTGTAGCAAGGCTTTTCTTGAAAGTCAGGTACTTCATGCACGAGTTCAAGAGGTAGAAATTAGAACACAGCAGAGAAAACTTAATTAGGAACAAATTGAATTCTGCATGAGGTACAGGGAGAGTATTTAAAGTGTAAGTTCTGATACAGTCACGTGTTCCTTCTTTAATGCAGGCTTGCCCTGGTGAAGAGCAGTTCCTATGTTTGATTAAGTGTCACACATCTGCAGAGATCAAATACTGGATGAGAAAGAAATATTGGTTTGTGTCTGTAGAAGTGTTTGTAAGGTAATTGGTTCTAAGTATTCAAGCACAATAAAGGTATCCACTTACTGTTTCAGTTCCTCAGCATTCACACTGGTGGTGTACCAGGGACTTTCCAAAATAGTATTCCACCCTCTGTAATTTAAAGTAAAAATATGTGTGCATTAATGCTAGGAAATCTGTTCTTCACAAGTTTAGTTAGTAGAGGGGCATAAACTGCAAAGGCATTTCTAGGAGGTTGATAAAATATGCCCCAGTCTATCTAAATGGTATAGAAACTACTTCTGTGCTTTCCAGGTGCTGAGAAAACAGGTGTATTTTTTTGAGACTGTAAGCACAGTTTTCTGTGATATCAATACTTCATGAAGGTGTTCTGAAGCTATTTCGACTGAATAGACAGGCAATTTCCAACAAAAATGTTTTATTCTTTTTGACATCCAGGCTTCAGTATTAATGCAAAACCCAGTAAACAAAGGACAGATTAGTGAATCTGACTGGCAGGGCTTGTACAAAAAAGGATAACTTGCTTAACTTCTTGCTGGCAAAGAGGATGGAGAATCTTTGTAATGAATAATGGAAAAGAGAACGATAACAATCAGAACAAACTGTAGGATATAAAGTTGAATGTCCAACTCATTCTTAACATGCGGCAGAGTGGCTTAGAAGTTCTGATTCCCAACAAAATACCTCTCAGATAGTAACACTTTGCCCATTTCTGCACATCCTTTTCTTTCCTAAGGGGCAGAGGTGAAAGTTTCTCTTCCTTGGGTTTTCAAAATGCCAAAGGGACAAGGTAAGATTTAAGGTTAATTGAGGCCACTTTCTGTCCTGAACAAGGACTGCTGCTTTTGGGAAGTGGCTGCAGGGGTTTCAGGTGGCTGATGGGAAGCACTTAGGTTGGCACCAGACATTGCAGCACTTGGGGAAGACTGCAGGAATAACTACCAGTGAGATTAAAGGTGTCTTGCTCCCAGATGCTCTAACAGTGAAGGGGACAAAGGGAAACTTTTTGTAATAATAGTTTTTCTACAGATTTGGTACAAAATGGGAAAGAGTTCTAGGCAGCCACATGAAAAATAGGCAAAGCATAGTTTGATTTTTCTTTCATTTTCTAGAACACAGCATTGAAAGAGCTAACAAGTTACATCAGGAGCAATTTATTTGGTTCAACCTGTATTTACTTTACTGGAAGAACCTTGAGGTTGTGAAATGTACACAGTATGTTCTTGTCCTTGTGCTAGAATGAAATACTTAAAAGAGGAAATGTTTTCAGCTACATTCCAGGAATCTTTGAATAAATTTTATCAGCATGAATGGTTAAAATTTGAGCTTTTGGTCCCTTGAAAACAAACGTGTTTCTGCTTTGATTCAAGTTCTGCTCTACCAGCATAAAGGAGTTAAAACCACAGCCTAAAGCCACAGTAACATATGTATGCATAGGGGAATCCCCACATGGCACAAGGCTGCCAGAGCTGCTTCTACACAGAGTCCTCTGCCAAAGGACACCAAGTGCCTTTGTCTCCTTTTGTGGGCTTGGAAAAGCAGTTTTTCTTTCCAGGAGTACAGAGAAAGTGGGAAGGGTGGTCCATGTAGGTGTTGTTTCCCTGGTGAACTTGAGCAGATAGGATATTGGCAAGCCATAAAATCCAACTGGGATGGCCCCATTCCAGAGCTGAATAGACCAAAATGGATGCATGGTTTTCCCCTATTTCAGGGCAAAAACTACTTCCAAGCCAAATACTGCCTTAAGTTACATATGACTTTCACTTTTGCATCACCAGAGATGATTGGCAAGACTATTGCTTCAAATGTCTTAACCAAGATTAGGGATTTAGAGCAATGAACATGTTAAGACTGAAAATAGAGTTAGTGAGTATGCTTGACATAGAATCTGATAGCAGTATTCTGCTAGCAATATTCTTACCATATGTGCATAAACCATGTTGTACCTCTCCACTTCCTGAACAATCTGTCTTCAGATCTCCATATCCAGTCTCCTTAGACTGTAACTTCTTTTGCCTGCTAGAGCATCCATCTGCAGCAAAATGCCATTTTAATATAAACACTATTGTATCAGGAGAATCAAAACATTGAATTATGGCACTATTCGAAGCTGTCTAGCCTTAACCAAAGTAAGAAGTAACAAATAATAATTTTGGTGCTAATCTTACAAAGTTTTTAAAAGGACTTCAGAATGAAGTAATGATAAAAAGTATATTGAAAGTTACTTATGCATTGGAAAGGTGAATGCAGCGATAGGTAAAAACTTTACAGGTAGTTCATGACTTGGTCTTTAACATTATTGCATGCTCATATTTTTTGTTACTGCACATGTATGTTACTGCATTTGCTCTGTTTTACAGTTGTACAATTTTGGAGAGACAGTTTCTGTAGTGTTCTGGACAGACACATGGAAGCCAGAAAGCTTCTTTGACAAGATTGAGAAGAACAGGCAGAATGGAATGCACACCCTGTGCTTACTCGGTGAGCAGCAGCCACTCTCCTGCATTATAGTCTATGTGTTGAGTGTTTACCCAACTGTCTAGATTACCAGATAAGCAAATGAGACTTTAAAAAGATTAGTGCTGATAAACTTTTGAATTCAAAGTGGCATCATGGGTGTAGAAGCAATTTGGTAAACTGGACACTTAGAATCTTGGGTTTTGCTTTTTAAACCCCTTTCATCTGAGTCACTTTGGTTTAGAAGTTGATTATGTAACAAAGAATACTTATTCGAGGTTAAAAATGTATCCAGCTTTCAGTATGATAATTTGGGGGGGAGGGCATTTGAGTACAGGTAATGTTTGAATTCCTCTTGGAGAGATTATGGTCAATTTATTTCATAAAATTGCAGCTGTGCAGAGTCTTACCTACCTGACCCCTTCTCTATTTCAGTTTTGCCCAAATCCCTTTTTTTCCCATAACAGAAGCTTGTTCTAGATTTTGATTGGGACGGGAAGGAAGTGCTAACGAAAGTCAGATTCCTGCATGGCAGTGATGTAATCACTGTCGAGCAGTCAGACTGTATTACCTTTTGTGACATAATGTGCTCATAGTTTAAGAGTAGTCCCAATGCACTGAGGTGCTCAAATGTGCTGGTATGTAACTGTCTTATGGTAAATATGGCTATCTGTATATTTGCCAGGATTTTTATTTGACTGTGTTGCTCTGAAATCTGTGAAATTTGCCCTATTGTTGGGTAAAATCACATGCATAAAGTCACAGCATTTTGAGATTAAATAATGCATGAAACAGTACAGTGTGATCCATATTCTAATAACTAAATATGATTTTAGTAACAGCTAAAATGTTGTTAAAGCTTTACCTACATAGAAAAATAAGTGGGGAACTTGGAGGGAACCTGTGTTTTAATGTGTTTTGTTCTACAGATATTAAAGTGAAGGAGCAGTCTCTGGAGAATCTCATGAAGTGAGTCACCATTTTGAAAACACACAGAAACACACAGTACACTTAAAAAGGTTCTTTTTTGTACAAGGAACAAAGGTTCTTTGCCCATAGTCTAATACTGAACTTACCTGCCTTCTCCTCGGGCTTCTCAGTGGCCACTGTCTTTTGTTTCTTACAAGGAGTGAAAACTCTTTTGTTCATTGCAATAGGGCCTGGCTTTATTTGAAGTAACTGAATGGAATTGCAGCAGAACATGATCTTTTTTATAACTGTTCCTGTGAGAAGCACTAAGTCAGAATGGGGTAGACTTTCCTCTTGGTGAATGAAGTGTTATTTCTCTACTGTTCTGTCACCTCCTGAAACAGATTAATATCTGAGTGTGTTCTAAATTTATCCTTCTGTACACTGGGTAGGAACAGTGCAAAGTACATAATACATAACACCCTTCTTAAAGAGTTAAATAAGCAGTACATAGAAAATGCTTTTATGTTCATTTACTGTATTCAAAAAGCTTTTGCCACATCTTAGTCATCTCTGCAATCTGTATGTTTTGACAGTAGTGAATATAAATGGCTCCTTTATACACATGCTCCAAGTGGTCTAAATTGACATTTGTGAAGTCTCACAGTATCATTGAGGTTTGTTTATTCTGGAGTTTCAAAATAAAATCTGTTTGACTAAATCCACAGTTGGCAAAGAAAGCAGCATTTCATTTAAGAATATATTTCTAGTCTGTAATCATCTGTCTACAGGGCATTTAACAGAAAAAGTTGTATGCCCTTGAATTTAAGTCTAATGCATCCTTCAAGAGTAGCTGCAAAACCTGCATATTGCTTCTAGCAGCTGAATTTGCTTTTAGGATCTAAATGATCTAGCAGCTGGAGCCCAGCTGTCTCACAGGTGTGGTGAGAGCACAACAGATTTCTGTATTCTTTAAAAATTCCACTCTTGTCTAAAAGGCCCAGCCTGAGAGCCTGTGCCTGTTTAAGTTCAACCTGCTGATCTAGAGGTCGTTTGAAATAAGCTGTAAGATGGCTGGAGATAACAAAATGGGTTATATATGAAAGTTCTCTGCTTTTCCTTCCCTGCAGAGGAAGAAAGATTTATGAGCCACCACGCTACATGAGTGTAAATCAAGCTGCAGAACAGCTTCTTGCCATTATTCAAAACAGGAGGCTCCAAGGAGAAAAACCAGGTATGACTGCAGTGCTTCTGTCTGCTACCACCCCTCTCCAGTCACACCTAGTGATGAGCTTCTGCACTCCACTCCCTTCCTCTGACTCAGAATTCTGTTCTGCAGTGGATTTGGGCTGCCTTCAGTCTCAGTCATGAGATGGATTTGGCCAAGTTTGAACCCAGCATAGTTCAGTGAGCATTGATGAAGGTGCACTGGTGGCTCCTGGAGGTTTAGTCAAAGCCTTAGTTTGGAAACACTGGACTGTTTCTATCCACGTGTAGCTGCGAGCTCTTTGATCTATTAGAGTTGCAGGAGGCAGAAGGATTCTGAGCATTTTAGATCAGTCAAGCTTCAACAAAATCTCTGCTGTATTTTACTCACAATCTGCTCTACATGAACACCAGCCTGAATCTAGGTTAACCCAAAGATACAGAACTGTGATTTTTACCTTGAATTCTTAACACTAGTCAAGAGCAAACTGTGAAATGCTTATTGAGACCAAGGGAAAAATCACAGATAATAAAGATGACGCAGTTGTGTCACAGAATTTTTTTTAACATAAATTCTTCTAGGTCTACTAATTTAAAATACTGATTCCTTCAATACTGTTAAAATGAAAATCCCTTAATTTTATCCTTTACATAGAATGAATCAGAAGCAGCAGTTTCCTCGAAGTGAACACAATCCCTGAATGAATTCTTCCTTATCAACATCCTAAAGCTTTATTTTCTTTGAAGAGCAAGCTTCTTTCTAGACCACTTCAATAATTTAATAATTGGAGATTTAAGAAAGCAGTTAAGGTTTAAGCATTTTGAGTACTTTTTGCCATATGATAGGACCATTAATCAATAAATTAAACATTTAATCTTCTTTCTTACAGAAATAACTGAAAACACAATTTGTGTTGGCCTTGCTCGTGTGGGTGCTCCAGATGAGAAGATTGCTTCAGGCACACTGCAGCAGATGTCCACTGTGGAACTGGGTGCTCCACTACATTCCTTAATTGTTACAGGCACTATGCATCCTCTGGAATTGGAAATGCTTAAACTTTTTTCTGTTGATAGTTCCAGTTTTGAAAATGATGCATGTCAGAGGACTACTTAAATAAAAATGAGGCATTTACGTTTTTATTCCATCTTTAATTGCATAACAGCATAAAGTTATTGCTGTGACCATTTAAGACCTGTCTTACTGCAGTTAGACTCTATTGCTTCAGAAGACAACACTGCAGGAACATGGACCTGCTTTTACCTGAGGCTGCAAACTGCACCTGCTGCTATCAGCTTCCACCATGCAGACACCTCCAGAAACTTAAATCTTTGATTCAGGTCATTGACATCCACATCAGTCTTGGGCTGCTGCTGAGGGTAAGAAGAGTACCAGGTATCTGTGTGGCATCACTTGATGTAGTGCATTAACCAAACTTACTGCATACATTGTAGTAAGTGCATTAGATGTTACATTTTGCTGTTCAACTTTCCAGAAACTTAGGGAGTTCTCTTACCAATGCAAAACATTAGTGTGCAAAACCTTTTAGGTTTTTGCCTTGGGAGAGTAAATACAGACAAGTGAGAATGCTCCAAATCAAAGAAAACCAAGAACTTTCTCTTTGGACAGCTGGTGAAACGGGGAGAAACTGCACAGAATTTCTTATTTCAGAAGACTGCAACATAAAATAGAACTGGATTTCTTCATATGTTAATGCTAGCATTTATGAAGGGCTGGACTCAACTGCAGCAACCACAATTAACCTCCAGCCAAGTCTCAGCAAACAGACTGCAAGAATTCTCTTTAAATAATCAGCTAGTAGATGATGATGGTTGCTATTTCAATTATTCTTCACAGTATGATGAGAACAAAGCAGGCCTGTATGCATATTTTTTTTTAAAACTGAAGATTTATTGGAAAGAAATTTGATCCCATATCTTTTCAGCAATATAGGATATTTAACATTTTATATAGACTGTATTCAAGTAGAAAAGATTACATTAAAAATTTCTTAATATTGCACTTGGGACAAGCCGTGGCTAAGCTACTAACATTAGCATTCCAGAACAAAATCATACATAGTCTTCAGAATTTTAGGGAGCTGCTTTGTGTTACCTGCAAGATTTCTTCACAGGTACTTTAACACACCTTGCTATTCAACTGAAGCTCACTGCTAAGAGTAATTCCTGTAATTTAAAGGTAAAGGCAAGCAATATGCTGTATGCTACCAGGAATGATTTTGGCAATTGCTTCATTCACATTATTTCACACTTCAGCCAAGATACTGTAGCGATTCACTTAACTCTTGTCCAAGATCCCAGCACACGTGAGGCTCCAATGCACATGGGAAGTGAAATACCCAGCTCCTTTTACACATTATTTCCGCCAAATTACCACATAGCCAGGAACCTTTTGTGGCTCACTGAGACAGACAAGGAGATTGAGCAGTATTTGCACACAGCAAGACTCAGTCTTCACATGCCAGGCACAGCATGGCTGGCATTGCTTCACATTATAGCAGTGTCTGGCCAAGGAAGTCCCAACAGGGATGGGCATTGCAACAAAGCCTGAACAGGGACAAATCCAAAAGGGAACCCCAGCAAGCTGCAGATAGGGATTTTCACAGAAGTGTAAAGGAGGAAATAACTACCGAGTCTCTACTGAGGATCAGAGAGATTATTAAAAAACAAACAAACAAACAAACAAACAAAAACCTGCTTAAAGGGGTGGGATAACCAAGAATTGTAGTGAGCGGCAGTCTGATGGCTGCTGGAGAACACAGGACAGGGTTTCATTATTAACTAAAATTGTTGCTCTGAACTGGTATTTAAAGACCTTGTTTCATGAAGAAGGATAAGTGCATTTTCTAGAAGCATGCAACTGCAAATCTGCACTGCGAAAGAAAAGCCATGGACTTTACAATTTGTTTGCAGACTCTGTGCAGAGGGTAGAAAACTGCAGTTCAGCTGCAGCTTCTTCCCTCTTGTATCTTGTTTATGTTCCCAAAACAGGTTGACTTAAAACAGTTGAAAAGAGAAACCGTTAGCTTTCCTTCACCTTTAAATGCTGCTTTACTTCTTTAAAAAAAAGTAAATTAAGAATGTTAAGTCACTAAGGTCTATTTTATTAGTAGTAGCAGCTTCAATTTTTGTGTAAAAATAGTGTCAGCAGCTTTTACTAATGATGCAACTGAACTTTCGCTTTAGTAAGCATTATTACATAAAAAGCAGAGTAATTTATTTACTTTAGCTTAGCAAATCACACGAGTAACTCAGCTCTCTGTGGGGGCTCTCCTGATGGAAGGAGCCTATCCAGAGCTGTAGACTTACCCAATGAGCCTATAAAGGACCAGTCCTTACTGCACGTATTTGTAAGAGTTTTCTTCCACTGTTACTTAGCACAAAAAACACTGAGGCATTTTAACACAGACACTCTGTAACATTTGTTTTATCTTCTTTTTTGCAGTAGGTGTGGTAAAAATCATGCAGTTGGCAGGCTTGGTCTTTGGAAAAATAGGGTTTTAAGTTACTGGTTTCAGTCACAGAAAAAAATAACCCACAAAGACAGACCAGTAAACCCAGAGAAAGTACGAGCTACATGAGAACATGAGAAAACCACACTTTAAAAACTTGATTCAAAATTCAGTAGTGGATACCAGGAAGCTGAGTTTTAGCACATGATCTGCAGACATTCATCCATCACTGGATGTCCATCCTTCACACAAGTCTTTGTTTAAATCATGCCTTGCATCTCCAATAAAGTGTCAATAGCAAAGTGTTACATAAGCAGCCAGTGTTAAGTAATTAGCAAAACAAATAATGGTGCTTTGGCTCTCAGGGTAAGGAAAGCTGTGCTTTCAACTGTATGTTTTGTACTCTCCTAAACCTGAGCAAGTATCCCCTTCATAGGATAACAAAAAATCAGATGTCCCTCGTTTACTGCCATACTAGATGTGACTGCAGTTACTGACTAAACATGTCATACCGTGTTTTGCAGAATTTTGTGATGTTTACTCTTTTTCAGAAAGCCTAAAAGGGCCTAAAGTCTATTTTGAATGTGACTTCCCTACACTATCCCCAATTTTATTTGACAAACAAATGATACATTTCTTTAAGTTTAAACATAATGAAGAGCTATCTTTCTTGGCTAGAAAACTCAGACTTGTACATATGCTTCCAACAATCAGCTAAATCATAATAAGCAAAAAAAAAATCAAAAGTTACTAAAATCATTCAACAGGCTTATAGGCTGTTTCACTGCATTTCCCATATTAAAAAATTTTGCAGATGTACATTTAAAAGAATACCATCACCACCACCAAAGAAACTGCCACTCTGCCAGGTTCTCCCTTGGAAACGAATAGTAGCAGCTGTCTTTTCATTAAGAAACTAAAATAGGGGCCAAGCTCAGCAACTTGGGCAGCACTACAGTATTTCAGCAAGTCCTGGAATAGTCAGTCCTGAAACATACTGGTATAAAGACAACTTAAACCAAAGCCTGCCCCTGGATCTTGACACAATTGCAATGCATCTGTCTGGTGCTTGCCTTTAAACTGATACCGGTTGATCTTCTCTAGCCTCAAATAGAGTAATAGTAATTATTAAAAAATGAGGAAGTCCTACTGGCAGCCAGCAAGCAGCAGTCTATATGCACCACACTACAAAACAGTACCTCCACCCTATAATCACAGCCAGATTTTAATCACCTTGTCTGTGAACATACATGCACATCTTAAACTGCAGCGCTCAGATCTGCTCAACAGATTCCTGCACCCCACCCTGTGCCATGTAACTTCCAGCTTTCAGTCAGGAGCTCTGGGGCTGGCAGAGCATGTGCCAGGTGGGACAGGGAGAGCCTGACAGAGTGCCAGGCAGGAGGCCAGGGAAGAGAGATGTGGAACATGCAGCCTGCTGGGAGGGCACTGCACCTGCATCCGCAGGGAAAGCAAACAGGATCGGAAATTGGCAATGGAAGGATCTGAAGACTGGAAGAGACTGCAGAGATTAAAACCAGTATTATAGGTGGCTTTGTACTGCCATTTTTTTGCACCCAGTTTCCAGTTCCAAGCACAAGAGTACACCCCCAAGATATGGACAAAATCAACATTCATGTTTCAGTATCTCAGCTGGAAAATTCAGGAAATCACCTATCAAATTTGGCAAGTGTTGTGTTTCCACATAAAAAGAAATCAGGTGCTATATAGGAACAACAGAATGGATGTAAAAAACTCTTCATATCTGTGATGAATTCAACAATATCAGTGGCAAACAAACCATTTCTGCAAATCAATCTTCAGTAATTTCATAGTGCCTAGCACTTACTACACAGACATTGTCAGCTTCTCAGGGCCTTGATTTTAGTATTACCTCTAACAGGTACCAAAATAACCATAAAATCCATACCAATCAGTGGCAGCTATGATTTCTTGGAAGAACGCCTGTCTTGCTTTTTACTCCACCATGTTCTGTTTGTAAAATGTCCTCTTAAAAAGTCTTCCATTACTAAGTGAACTACTACAGCATAGTGGAACCATCATCTGTAATACCAAGCATAGCAGATTGCTTTTGAAAACGACACTCAGATATCTGAGTAAAATGATTACAAATGCTAGAAAATATCTGACAGACAAATGTTTCTGGAAAAAACCCCAATCTAACAACCTTACTGCACCTTTCTGCCCTATGAAAACATACAAGGCTACAGTAAAATAATCAAAGATGTAAGATTTGTCAACCTGGGAAAAACATAAGCTTGAACAACATGAAATGTGGTCCTTATTTCCATTTCAGGTATAACCACCAGAAACAACTATTTTCAGTATTTGGAAAGGCAAAATTTGAATTTGATCACTTTAATAAAAATTATTACAACCTATTAAAATCAAGGAGACTTACGCTTTCACAATTTCAGGATTTAGTTTTTTCCACCACATAATCTGGAAAATAAAAAACTTCAAGCATTTCTTCCATCACCAGCATCTTCCTTCAACTGCCCATTGTGCCCATGAGCAGCATCACGTAATGTCTCATTACTCTCAACGGTATGAAGAGACTAAGAATTGGAGTTAAATCTAATATTTTGACTAAAATAAGTTTCACAAGACATGTCCAACAAAATACCCAGCTCGTCTCAGAAGCAAGTCTCTTCACAATAGCTTTGTCTTTTACACTTAGAATTTTTCTGTCTGGTAAGATGCAAATATAATGGAAGTCTAACATCTACAGTTATGTAAGTACGCAACCCCCCCGCATATATCACTAGTAAATAATCAGACTGCATACAAGATTATTTGTAAAAGTAATAAAACCCTTTGATGCTCCATATTTATGCTGGCAAATAGCTCTCCTGATATAAAAGGCACTTTGAAAACCCAATATGGTTTGGTTCATTAAGTTTGCAAAGTACAAACAATTGTACAAACATACAATTATATTGAAGCATGTCAGCCATTGTGACATTGTCTACTAAACAAGTTTCCAATTGTTGATAACACTGGTTTTATGGGAATGAGCAGTGGTTTCAGCAGCTTTACTGAAGACATGACAGGGTTTCCAGTACCACAATCTTACTAAGTAAAAAACCCTCAAAAACGTACGAGTTTAGGGGCCCCAAAAAAAACAAGACCCGAAGTCCATAACATTCATTCAATATTTACTCCTTAGAAGTGAACTCCATCCATAGCCCGAGGGCAGAAATCTACTCAGTCGATTCCAGACGTGGTGGAGGCAGGCTCTGTCTCAAGAAGTGTTGTGACACCAGTACAGTACTGAAAACTTTGGTCCAACAGCTCCATTCCAGAAGTTCACTACATGGCTGCAACATCAATCTGTATGTAAAGCTGCCTTACTCC
The DNA here is from genome assembly GCA_026261815.1 of Monarcha castaneiventris obscurior. NCBI lineage: Eukaryota > Metazoa > Chordata > Aves > Passeriformes > Monarchidae > Monarcha > Monarcha castaneiventris. The sequence goes on along the minus strand of JAMPIT010000258.1, from coordinate 19,334,080 downwards.
TGCCTGTGGAACAGGGAAGGAGGGTTAAAAACGCTGTAAAGCCAAAGCAGTTTCCTGTCCTGAACATCAGCCCACATCAGTAAGCGACCTAGCAAAAAACCTCAATGTCTTAGTTCTCTGTAACTCATCTGCCACATTTAGCACATCACTCAGAGAGCATGGGATGAGTAAGGAGTTCTTCACACAGTCAAGTGCACACACATAATGAAGTATTAACATCAGCTTTGCCACATTACCTCTTCTGATTCATCCTAAATACTGCCACACGTAAAACTGCACAAAAGCAATTCTTGCTTTCTTTTGTGCCACTTTAACTTCCTGAAAAGCAAGCTGCTTGAAGAACTGTCAGTTTAAAAGGGAGCTAAGCACAAGAGTGTCATGTGGGACTTGTTGTTCAAACCAGTTCTACATTATGATTTTATCCAGAAAGCCATCACATGTGCAAGCAGCCAATCAGTAGCTTTGGGTAAGTCCAGTCTGTGGTGAGAAATCCTATCCTAAGAGAAGCCCCATCTATTTTCTTAGTTCCTTATAGGTCAATATAGATCAACCCAATTGGATACACCTGAGACAATTACATCTGTTATCTCCATAAAGTGCCATGAAAAACTAATGCAGAGAGGTACAGTAATTCCATCTACACAACTGAGTATTTTGAAATTGTTCTATACAGCTGGAGCAGAGAAGCTTTTCAAAACATACCAAACTCAGAAATATTTAACCTTTCTTGGTAAGAACTACAGTGTCACATCACATAACGAGCAATTTGAGATGTAATTTCCAGTGATAAGACATACCTGAGTAAATATATTGTGAGTCTGACTTAGAATCCACCTTCCATCAGCATCAGGAGCTACTAATAACTTCAAAGTCCCTATGTAAACGTCAGTACAGAGGGTCCAGAAATGTGGATCATGTAAACTGTAAACTCCTTGCAACTGCTGCACCTAAAAATAGAGGCAAATTTTAGAAAGTGTATTTCAGAAAATATTTGTCTATACTATGGTTTTTTACAGAAAGTATTATAAAAGCCAATGCATTCTTTTACTTCTAGTTCACTGGGCATTTTGTGATCTTTTACCAGAATTTCTAATTACTATCTCAGTTATTGTAAGGAAGATGAAAACATACAGAGGATTTGTGTCCATGTGATGATTTTGTGTATGTGTTGTGATTTTGTACCCTGCTGCATTTACATTCTACATATATTTTACTAAAACCATTTATGAAAATAGAGGTGTTCAAGAGAGAAAAGTCACAGTTACTGGATTTGAGATGGCATACAATTAAAACTGCTCTTTTTGCAAATATGGGAATTTTGCCATGAAACATACACACAGCTGAGGCTCAGTCAGTCAGCAGTTTGATCAGTCAAAGCAAAAACAGCTTAACAGCTCACCCGCTGGTAGCACTGAGGCAGGGCATTTTCCAGAGAAGGAGGAGTTCTCTGCATCAAAATCCCAATGGATTCTTTTAAAAGGGGAACAATACTAGAAAGAAAAAAGGAAATTAGCTATTACTACTTTTTCAAAAGGTACAAGGAGCAACTTAAGATTCCTTAATGTTGAAAAATTTATTTAGTTCTTCCACCCGAAGCTGAGAAAGTTGCCATGAAAACCCAGTACAGAAAATAAAAGCATTGACAAAATTGCTATGGTGTGCTATCAAAGGCAAGACTATCTCTCTCTCACACAGTTTCCAGAGTTAACTAGTGGCCAGTCACAAAAGATTAATGGTTGAATCACAGGATTTGAGATGAAATCTCTTGGTGTCTTGGAGGTTACACAACAAAGCAGCTGTATAGCTCAAAACCAGCTTCAATGGCAAATCATTCACAACCAACCATAAAAATACTCAGCTGAAATGGGGTTTGCCTCTATGTTTGGGTTAAGGCATACTTTTCTTATGAACTAAGATAATAATGGGGCAATCATAAAACAAAATTAGTGTGGAACAGTCCAGCTACAACAGAGTTATTTTGTCAGAAACAGACAACTTGGCATATTCTTCAAGTGAACTAAGTGTAGGGTCTCATCCAAGCTCAAGGGTTAAACATTTGGAATCAATTAGAGGTTCCCTCCTGGCCAAATGGTCTTGTTTAATCAGCAAACTAAGAAAACATTTAATACCCTTTTTTATTATTATTACTTTTTGTTTTTTAATAAAACCAGGAGACCAGTAAGCCTATGCCCTGAAGCTACCACTAAAAGGTTATACTCTTATTAAGTATTCAGCATGGTGATTTTTTTTTGTGTAGTAGGAGTAGTGCATCATGTCTGGTTCAGTAAAGCATCCTAAAATTCTCAAGTGGATGACAAATATCTGTAGTCCAACACTAATGCTTAAAGAGCAATTTCATTTCAAGAGCATACAAGTCACCTAACACCCTGGACTGAAAGTGATTATGTATTTCAGAAATTGTAAGCTGTATTTCAGAGTTCAGCACTGGCATCACAGCTGCACTACATGGAGGTAGGGATTAAAAGCACACCTAAAACATTTGTAAGAGATTAACTGGACCAGTTGTTAAAGGACACTGCAGAACCTTTGTCTAAAATCTCATTAAGTGATGTGGAATGCATGGCACAGACCAGCTGTGTATGTGCAGATGTGAACAAATGACCTAACCATGTTAAAAAGGTGTTTCCATTTGAACACAGGAGCAGTGCTGGCTGATGCACTGCTCAGCTCACTGCCTGGCTAAACCCTGGCCAGGGATGGGAGGGAGCAAGAGGCTGCGTGACTCTTGTCTAATGAGCCCCTGCAAAAACCACCACCCTAAAATTAAGTCTTCTTGCAGGCACAATGGTTGTTCTAGCCAAATTCACTGCCTGGTGCTCTCTAGCACATGGCCTCCCACGTTTGCACTGCCACCAAGGCATCGGTTCAGAGACAGGAAGAAGCAATTAGGGGCAAGCATTACGACCAGGAGTTGCCTAAACTGGACCTGTCACCAAGACAAACATTTAGCAATGCAATAACTGTCAATCTGTCTAAAGGAAGCTTAATTGGAGTGTCACATTCTACAGTGGATTACAGAAGTTTAGGGAAAAAAGGTTCTCTTATTAATGAACCCATCTCACTAAATAATGTCCGTGTCACAAGCATTACATCAAAGGGAGCTGGAGCTGCCAACATACTCCACTGATGAATTGATTTCAGTTTAACTCCCTATTTAAAATGCAGGTTTGCTTCTTAATAAAAACCTTGAAAGAGCAATACACAAGTTCAGGATGCAAACTGAATGCAAGAATTTTGAACACTGACTCCATTCCCATAAATTTAACAAGGCCTCTCTAACATATGCATCCAAAGGTTTCAAAAACCACACACATACAGGCTGCATATTTTTTTCCCAGGGAAACAATTAAAGGAATAGAGAACATAGTAATCTGCCTTTTTATTGAAACATACCACTAAATGTGAGAAAAGCCATGAAAGAAAGCTAACAAAAATGTCTAATTTGTACAACTTATTTACATTATTTAATAAAACTGATGTACATTATCTGATGGAAGAGAAATTAATTGTCAAGTAGATTTGAAGAGACAGGTTAAGAATGTCTTGAAAGTCCAAAGAACAGAGGTAAATCAGGATGTGGCTTGATACTGTCAGTGAAAGTTGACGCATATCCCAGGTCACACCTTCTTCCTCTATCTTAGAGCCAGTGCTCAGATATAAAGTTTATCTTTTGCAAAGCTGAGAAGGCCAAAAGACAGCTGCAGTGATGTAACAGGCCCCCACAAATGCTGTTCAGAGCAAAGAAGGGCACGGATGGCCCTGTGCATCAAAGGGATACTAACTTACATGGTAGTCTTACTGTAAGCCAAACTAACACCACAAACAACAGAATCCTGTTTTATGATGCCTGATGTTTTCCATTGTTTCATGCATATTACTGAAGTATAGAACCTTTAATTTAAAAACCAAGACTCCACAGAGTATGCCCTTTTATCAAACATTAACTAAAACCACTATTACTTAATCACTAGGAGGCACTAGAAATATCAGTTCCATTTCATGTGACTGAAGAAAACATTAGGGAAGATGACAAAACCAAGCAGGCTGAAAATATGGTTAGAGATTTTGACCAAGCTTTCTCTTTTTTTTGGCTTCATCATTAGTGAAAAAAAACATGTGGCTGCCTCCACAGCAACTCTTGCACTGGTGCTTCCCCCCTTGTCTGTTTTAGTTTATAAGATTATTGAGGAAAACAAATAATGCTGAATTGTCACCAAGTGGAAAGCTTTCTCATGCATAAGCAGTCAGTAAGTTTTGCTACTAAAGTAGACAAAATTCCATTGCTTTCTGATTACCAAGCAATAAACCTAAAATATCACACTCTTTTACAAGACAATAAAATTTGAAAGAGGCATCAACCCACAGCAAGATTTGGGATAAAAGCATACCCTCTACAAAAGCCAGAAAAGCAAAGGCAGCTAATGTTACAGCACATCACATTCCCACATAACCTGTTACAGGAGAAGTGAAAGGTGTTCAGACAAATAAACTAACTAATGACATCAACATGATATATCCAGCCTGCCACTACTACACATGGAATGATTAAAAATTAAGAGTGAAAGCATCAAACTCTTAATTAACCTGCATCACATTTAGCTAATACTCATACCCATTGCAGCACCATCCTGTTTGTGCCACTGTTTCTGTAGGCATAGCTCGCAAGACCCTGGCATTGTCATGATCCTGGACTGCAAAGCTGAAAACAACTCTGGGTGAAGAACCCCTTACACAGACATTGCATGCAGAGCACAGCAGGAAATTCACTCAGTGCTCTCAGTACTGCAGAAAATAAAAAGTATTTGTGGCAGGTTTTGTGGAAGGTAAACAAACATTGCTAAGGATTGGTTCTTCCAATACAATAGCTTAAAATCTACAACCAGATTTCCAGATTCTGGGCTTTTTCCCAGCCACCATCCATATCCTCAGTGTGAAGACTGCTGGCCTACTTCAGAACTTTAATAAAATTTTTTTATTAGGCAATGGCAATTTTAATCAGACTGCAAGCTTTGCTCAAGACAAGGACCACAGGTTTAACATTTGCTTTACTGATTTTACATTCTTTGTTCTCATAACAATGTAGTACCTTGATTCTCAAGCAAGGCTGGAAGGTACCATTACCCTGTAAATAAAGGTAGTGCTTGACATTTAGCAAAAACGGCTTAAAGTTACACCAACAGCAAACATACTAGTTTGGAGGAGTTTTGCTTTAGAAAATTCCCTCTGAGTCTTAGTGAATGCAGCACTTCATTTAAAAAATGTGATTTTTTTTATACTGCTATGCCTCAAACATGAAAGACCCCAAATGTTACTGGCACACCCTCTCCTGAAGCTCTTTATATTGTATCATGTTCAAGCAGCTCTAGATTTTATGCAAAAAATAATGTAACCCATGGAAACAACTTCACTAAATGACTGAAGTAAATTGCCTCATTTCTTTGACCACTTAATATGCAGTCTGCATGCTCTATGCAATCTAGTATCAGATTTAGTCTACTGTGCCTTTCTAGAAACATGTGGGCCTAATAGTGGTTTAGGACAAACTTGATTTATACCAGAGCTGTGGCTTTTGCATGGTGACTAGTTTCACATAGCCGACTGAAATACTAAAATTGCTTCAACATTTCAGAATAAGGCTTTCAGAATAAGAATACCAAGGTTAAAAACTAAATGAATACTTAGTTTTAAATACTGAAAGCAGTTTAGAGACTTGAGAAATTGTTTATTGATTCAACGCATATATAACTATGAGGACAACACCTTGGAAAAATCTTGAAGAGTGCCAGCCTGAACTACAATGAAATAGTCAAGCTTTTGTTAAAAAAAATTTAAAATGCTGGTAAGACAGACTTGTCTATTTTAAGCATATCCTATTTATGCTTTACTTGCATGAGATAGTAGAGAATAATTGAAGAAGGAGTCATTAGATATTAGTGGTTGCATCCAGGAAAATTCAGATCCCACACAGGATTTTCACCCTGCTGTCAGAATGTTCTGTGCTAACTCACGAGGAGTTAGGCAGAGATGTCACCCTAGAGCAGCCTTAGCAGAGGATCACAAGAGCAACAGAGCAACTGTGTCAGCAGCTGACAATTTGCACTAATTAGTGATGTTGTCTACAAAAAGGATCAACCATTTGATTTAAAAGCACTGCTTGACTTCTCTGAAGGAGCATTGCTAAACCCTTCTGCACTTTCACAAGACAAAACAGGTTCCAAAGTGGAGTCTGTACTGCTTTACACTGCAGTTTTTCAGGCATCTTATACAAGTATTTTTGTGATTTCTTTGGCAAGCGTGGCCATCATTTTAGAAAACTGAACAGAGAAGAGCCACTAATAGAAGCAGGCAAGGCTGGAATAAAGCAGAGAGAGCTGCCCAACACTGAAGCAAGCAAACACTCAATCGGAAATGAATGAACAGTTATCTCATGTAGACACAAGCAACCCTAGATTAAGAACAATGATTTTCCTCTGCATTCTCATCCAGTGGATTTGATATGCTACTGGTTCACCAGACACAGCTCCATAAAAGGGAATAGGGATTTCTGCTCTGCCTTTATTCCTTCTTTGTATACAAATGTATCATAGAAAGAACACAGATTAAAAAACAAAAACAAAACCCTAAACAAAACCAAACTAAAACAAACTAAGAAAAACCCCACAACAACAAAAAACCCCAACAAGACAACAGAGAAACAGGAATCCTGGATCTAACCTACCCCCTACTCATACCCTGCACACTCTGTAAGTCAAATTCAGACTGTTAAGCAATAACTTGGAGGATACAGTTCCAACTAGGGCGAAGTCCCCAAACACCATTAAAACTTTTGAACAACTTTATCAGACTGGCTTTTGCATCTCTGGCTCAAAACGATGCTTCTTTGATTACAGCCACAAAGATCCTGATTACAGAACAGATCCTGATTTTTAAACACCCATGGACGGGGTCTGCTTGTTGGGGCACACACATGCTCTTACTCCACTTTACCTTACCAAAGTTGGTTTAACTAATAAAGGGATACAAACAAAATGGAAAAATATTCATTTGAAACAGCACACAATTATTTCATCTGAAGCCAGATTTACCCCAAAAATTATGTCCTTCCCACCTCAAACCCACAGGTATCCCATGAGCAGACAGACAATTAAAAAAACCTAAACAAACAAAACCCAAAATTCCCCCACACTCTGAACCAGACATAGCTCTTGCCATGACCAGTTTAAAGTATTTTTGCAATGTTATTCCCCTCAAATTTTAAATGTCACAGAGCTTCAGTAATTTTTTTCTCTAGGTTAGATTTAGGTGACTGTAAAAGATTAAGTAAAAAACTATTATATATCCTAGCAAGCATCACCTGGGCTCCCATATTACTGTTACAGAAGATCACATTCTGGAAAAATCTGAAAATCCTTTTGCACTAATTCTTAAAGAACATTTCAAACACAGCATAGTGAAGAATAAGGCAAAATTAACAGTGGTTTTACGTCCAGAAGTGTAAACAAAGATTACTAAAGTCAAACACCACAAAAAGGGACTCAAGTTCTCAATATCCATCTGAAACTGCCAGTAATCTTATTTATAATTTTAAAGTGCATTTCAAGCAAAACCATCAATAGTTAGGTCTGTTGGACTGCTTAGAAAACAAAACACCAACACAAAACCACCCAACCCTGCAATGAGTGTTTGCCCCACTGATGTGCCAGGATGTGTCAGTCTGCAAGAAACGCAGGCTTGCTTCTATCAGCTGAGATGCAGCTCCCTGCACTAACAGCAGAATTACTCTACTGATCATTTATAGCATCGAGGACCAACAAAATATCATCACAGGCTGAAGTCTGGCATCAGATCAAAAGACACATCAAATAGTGAACTTCTCCAGCATTTTCAGCATTGAACATGGGTCCCAAATGTTCTATCTATGCTAGAAAACCTATAAACAGCATTATTATGACACCCCCGTCATGGAATTCAGTGTTATTTCAACTACTGTATGAATGGGAAAAAAAAAATGAATTGTCATTCATATGATATTTTCTGCTGTACTCAAAGCTAGACCCTTAAAATATAAAGTGTATGGAAACCTGTGTTTTAGTCAGCTACCACCTCTACCTCAGCAATAGTTTCTTCCCCCTTGGAAACGTGTACATTTTCTTTCCCATTTTCTGAGATTACAGTAACAGAAGTAGTTTGTAATAATTTGTCATTTATGAAATTACAGAATGTTTAAGTCAAAATCTCCGAGGTTTTTATTAAAGTGGTGATTTAAGAGTGATTTCTATCACAGACAGTTCTGTGGGCGTTGTGTCTGAAGCTACTGCCCTACTCTGACAAACAGGGAGATTCACATCAATAATCCTGTGAATGCTGCCATGCACAAGCCATAAACATGCCATACATGGTATGAGCATAAGTAGCTGCAGTTCATCAGATGACACTCACCACTGCTGAACAGACAAAGGTGTTCAGTTATTAGGTTGTAACTGGAGTTGTGGTGTGCTGCTCTATGCCACCATTGAAACTGCTGCCAAAAAAGCCTCATAGCATCACTGAATGAAATATTTGCTTGACCAGTCTAATCCAAATAGCTTCACATTTACAGTGATCTTGGTAAGCAACAACTGTGAAAGTCCAGAAGTACTTGAAGCATTTCCATCAGATCTTAAAAGGAATAAGGATGTTTCAGAGTACAAATACAAAGGAAAAGACAGTTCTTGTTGAGGTAAACAAACAAAATTAAAACCTACCAGCCTTGATTTGTCAAGGACAAGGGCACATCCTGTGCCAGCAGTCTCAACTCTGCTGCCCTGAAAGCATTCTGCTCCATTTACTGGAGTACACTGGTTTATATAAGCATGTACTAAATACAGAGATGAATCTTCCTACAGTTTGAACCTGAAAGGCATTTTTGTAGTATTATGCAAAGAAGGACAAAATATGCAGATTTAAGAGCTAAAGTTGTAGCTGTAGACAAGGGAAAGAAAGATAGCTCATGTAAGAGCTCACCAGAATGGCTGCATAGAACAGAGGTACCACACCACTCTTGGAAGAAAAGCAAATGTTGTAAGTCATTAGCATAACAAAACCCCTTTTTCTTCTGAGCTGTAATTTCTGCTGTAACTAGCATCAAAAATACTACCAAATATCAGTGATAGCAACACTTACCTTACACCTATAAGTAGTGCTATCAGCATTGAACAAATAGGATCTGCTATCATTAGACCATAGTTCTGCATCAGTAGAGCAGATATGATCACACCAATACTTCCCAGCGTGTCTGCCACAATGTGCAGAAATACACCTGTAAGAGATCAAGTGATACCATTACAACTTGCCATTCTTAAAGCTAATGCAGCATTTCAGAGATGTTTTACAAAAAGGAGTTTCAAGAACTAGATAATACGATCTATAATTGTTAAATCTGTGGTCAGTTTTGGGTCCAACACACAAAGATTTTAATGTGCTTGTAGAATATGGGCCATTTGAAGAATTTACATTCTTTTCTGCACTTAGCAGTAATGGGTATTTCAGAGCAAGGCTATTAAGTTAAACAGTGATTAACAGCTGCAGCCAGACTTTTCTCATTTAATACCCACCCATATTCTAGCACAGAAACTCATATTCCCTGATGCCCACACTAGTGAGTACTGTATAAGATGGCCAGAATGTTAAAAGTAACAGTTCTGTGAAGCTTTGACACGTTAATGCTTAACTGACAACACCTTCTAGAAGTTATTTGGCAAAGAAATCCAAGAGAAATAGTTTTGAGAATTAAACAATGCTGCAGACATGAAAAGCTTTACTCTTACTCTGAAGAATAACACTGCCTTCAAGTACAAAGAAACACATACTTTGCAGCTAGTCAAAGTTTAGCCTTTGGAGCTCTCTGCTGGCAGTGACTGGAAGTCATTCAGAAACAGCTTCTTGAATGCAATTCTCCAGACAGAAAATCCCCTCTCATAAAAACAACACACGACTATAAACCAGCTCTTTGGGGATTTCTCCAAGTCTACATTTGTGCTGTGTCTGGCTGGGACAGAGCCAGGTTTCTCCACAGCAGCCTGCACCAAGGCCTTCTGTTTCTCACAGCCCCACAGCAAGAAGGCTGGGGTGGGCAAGATGCTGGGAGGGCACACAGCCAGGCCAGCTGATCCAAAGGGACCAGAGGGATATTTATTCCATACCACCCAACAGCATGCTCCCCAGGAAGACCAGAGTGTTGCCTTTTCCAAACAGCTGTTGGTCAGACTTCCCCAGGCATTGATCTGCTGGTGGGAGGTAATTGCTTGTGAGTGATTGTCTCCAGAGTGATTGACTTTGTATCACTTGGTGAGGTTTTTCATTCAGTATTGAAAAACTAAAATAATACCAGGTCTTTTTAAAATGCTTCAATTAAAATGAGTCTTTCACAAAAAGACTGACTTTTGAGTATCTTCAGCTGAAGTACTGAGTATACATATACATACTGTGGTGTACTGTAAATTCTAGAAGAACACGTGAATGTTTCCTTTTCAAGGACTACAAACAAGCCAGAAAATCATCCTGTAAGAGAGAACCCTATGTACATTTGGGTATGCCAAATAATTACTACCTCCCACATCTCATAATTGTCTTCCTTTAACTTCTGAACATTTAAAAAAAGTAAAATAAAACCAACAAACAGCCAACCAAAGCTCAAAACCAACATTTAAATTATCCATAACTAATGCTCAGGAGATTAGGGACTCCAATACTACTTCAAGAAATTTAGATGCATTACCATCTGCTCTAAACCAACTCTAAGAGCTTGATGAAATGCAAATTTTAAGCTCAGGTACTCATTAACAATTAAATCAATCTGCATTTTTAAAATACCTTCTATCTTAATCACAATGTTTTTCATGTTACAGAACATACATTGCAATTAGGCTCCTTAGGTTTCTGCTTTCAACCACTCTTTCCTAGTTTTTCATTGATTTTTCAGCATCAGTAACAGAAGCTGAATCTCAGCTTTTGGGATGTCTCTTTTAAACTGTGTTGACACTGCACTACATTTAGACTTCTGTGAATGTCTCGACACCTAGTCATGCACAGGGTACAGCAGAGCTGTTTACAGGGGGAATGGAACTTCATTAAATAGCTTCTTTAAGAAAAATGTGGCATTTATCCAGAGGGACCCTCTAAAACACGTGTGACGGACCCAGGCAGGCAGACTGTGATAAAACCAATAAACCATCATACTTATTCCCATCGTACCTTGTAAAATCTGTTTGCTGGATCCAGCCATTACTTCAAGAGAATGGTCATCTGTGAAGACAATTATTGACATATTAACCTAGACAAAGGCTCTCTCTAGTGGTCCTTCTGTTACACTCTTCCTTTTGGAAATGTCTTGAACAGAGGCTGCTCACAATGACCAGCTTTTACTCAAGCTATTGTTTTTTAATGCAGCAATTAAGTTCAAAGCCTTAAAATGCATTTTTAAAATAAAACATCACTTTACACAATAGATTTCTACATATGTATATATAAAAACAAATTATCTACATTTGTTCTTTATCAAAACAAACTGAGAGGTAAGACCTTGCTAGTATATAGCAAAATAAGACCCCTCAAGAACCCAAGCCATGAACACAAGTGAGAAGAGTAGGCTCAAATAAATCTGCTAACCAGAAATACTTCACTTAAGCAAGCATTTATACCTAATGTAAAACAACAAGGATAAGACTTGGGAGAAAGAAGCAAAAAATATTCTCATTCTAGCACTGATCTAGAAGATATTTTAAGAACTTGTTAAGGGATAGCGAAAGGCTTCTAGTGCAGATATACAATAATTTACACAACAGATGATTTGAACACCACATTGCACAAGACAGATAGCTACATTCACTGGCCTACAAGGGTGGGGGCCATGGGGAAAGTAAGGAAGAGGCAGCAGCAGGGAGCTCCTGCTTTCCAACCAAATTCCAGAACTACTGGAAAACAAATGGCAATTTTCTAAGAATAGAAGGGAAGGGACAAGTAAATATTTTTACACTCTTTCTCACCTCCTGTCTGCTATTCCCTGCTCTGAATGTGCACATTTTGAGTCACGTCAGACCCCAGCTTATGGCTTAGGCAGGAAGGACTGACAACCCTGCACTACCACGAGGCTTTCATTTGCATTGCTGCAAATAGGTGGCACCTACACAATCTCTTCTCCCATAGTGAAGGCTACTGATCACATTTTGCATGAATGTCTCTTCTCAGATTGTTGGCCTTCATAGAAAAGATTTAAGCTTAGCTAACATAACAAGTATCTTTTTCATAACCATCTTAAAACAGATTACAACTACACAAAATGGGAAAAGTCTTACTTGAGATCACAAACCAAGTACAACTAACAATCCCTAAGCATACAAAGTTCATTGGTTCATTTTTTCTAATGTCTTGAGCTGTAAAATTATTCAAATGGAGAACACCAGCAAAGCAGCTTAACTTTGTCTATTAATTATGATGAAAAAATTGAAACAGGGCACTTGATACCTAATTTCACTATATTGCAATAGCATACAGCTGTTCCATCTTTCGCCAACACATAACATTACAGTGAACATTCAAAAACCAGAGGTAAAGCAAAATCTTTAAAAGCACACACTGAAATTACTGCAAGTGAAACACAAAATGAGCCACAAAACATGGTAGTGGCAGAGCACACCAAGCATTTAATGAAGCTATGTCCATGTATAATCACAACAAGCTGCCAGCACACTCTTTTTTTTTTTTCCAGTGAATTATTAATAGCAGATTTAGACTGAGTCAGGATGGTCTATGACATCAGCTCAGTACTTACCATGACAATAATCCTGACCATGAGAGTGTCCATGGCCATGACCATGAGTGTGTCCATGGGAATGTTTATGTTCATGGCTGTGTCCATGATTTCCGTGACCGTGCCCATGGCTGAGACCACCGTTAAATAGAGAATGGCTGTGCTCATGCCCTATAAACAAATATCACCATCAGAGTATGATGAATACAGAAATGATGAATAAAAGTACACTACATGTGTTTCTCAGCTACTCAAACCTATTCATCTTTTAGGTCATCTTAAAGTATGTCTTTAAACAAGTTAAGAAACTTAACACAAGCTGTTTGTCATCTACAGCTCTGCTGTGCAGACATTTTATAAATATATATATAAAAATAAATACATATACATATATATGTACAGATAAAAAATACCAGATTTGAGAAGTGCTTTTATACATTCCCACTTCTGAGACTTGTGCTAGACTTTTAATACAATTTGAAAAATGTACACTTAATTAGATATAAGCACTTTAAAAATAGCTGTTTTAAGAAACCAGAAATTGACTATCATTCACAGATTAAAAATTCAAGCTTAGATGGCTGCTTAAAGACCAAGACTATGTTCTTTCATCAGTACATGTACGTTTATATGTTAAGCTTAAAGAGAGACCCATAGGCTTTGCAGAAAAAACCCCAGAGTGTTTATTACGTGTATTTAGGCAAATAAATTCTGCATTTCAATTCAAAAGACACTAAGTTGGGAAGCATCTAAAGCAGAATCATCTCATGCTTAAAATTTGGTTCAGATAGTGTTTTTTAAATTTTCCACCCACAACCTTGCTTAAGTACAGCTTGAATTTGTCCAAAAAGATGCTCTGCAAATCTCTTTCAATAAGGTGCAGAAGAGTGCATGAACTCCAGAAAGCAGATTCTGGACTTCGAGGTGTTCCAGTTAATGGATATTAACATGAGACATATAACAGTGCCATACCAGGGCTAATAACAAAATACAGAAGTCAACACTGCAAGAGGTCACACACACATTTGGCTAGGATTGCCATTAACCAGACATCAAAGTAACACTGGGGTTCTCACTGGGGGTTAATAAGGTCCTGGAACACAGGCTGCCAAGAAAGGAAACAGTACTGGAAGTTACATCCTACCAGAGCCATGTGAATGCCCGTGACCTCCATGCTGAAAAACAAATATTCCTATAAGATTTACAATGAATCCTAGTATAGAAACAGGAAGAAGTCTCTCATGATGCACATCGGGAGGCTCAAGTGCTCTCTAAAACAAAACAAAAAAAAAAATTAAACAAAAGAGAAAACAGAGTTTTACAATCTCTTTACATTATTGAAAGGCACCAAAAAACTACTTAGACACAGGAGCATTCTTATACACAACGTATATATAGACATAATTTAAAATTACCCTGGGCTTTCAGTTTTTGGGATGATACACAGACCAATTCTCACTGTCTGAAAATAAAGTTCTATTATTAAAGCTGTGAAAGCACAGTAGAATATTCTCAGAGTCTAGCTCAGTTTTATCATAAGATTTAGTTATGCTGTGGGATGTGGCTCAACACCATTTGAAAACATTCAGGTTTGTTCCAGTATGTGGATTGCTTAAGTCACCTATAAGACTTCCAAGAGTCTAGAATGCCATTTCTTCCTTTCTCCTCAGAAATGTGAGGCAATGAGGGAAATGAAATGAAGACTGAGACCAAATTATGACATTTTTCAGAAATTCTCAAACCTAGATTGATTTTTTTTTTCAATTCTTTTTTACCCTACTTCCTCTGGAATTTTTTTTCTCCATGAGACATTAAAGACCTAATACAATTTGCATCTGGAACTAAGTGTTGATGCATGTAAATTACTACTGACAGGAGAAAAACCTTCACCATCTCTCCACAAGGATGAAAGGTACGGGCAGTAAATAGCACGACAATAAAACTTTTAGCAGATGTAAAATTTTAAAGCAACTGAGAGAAAGAGAGTCACAAGCAAAGAAAATACTTAGCATGGGGGCTCAGATCAGCAGGAAGAGAATTATGTTCCAACATTAACCTGGACCCTGCCATGGTTTTTAATTTTTCTAGTAAGTTTTGCTCCTGTTTCTAGCTTTGGAGTGAAGTTTTCCCAGGCTTTTAGGCAATTTCAGCCCAGCTTTAACTAATTTTGAAGTATTTACAGGCCTATCAATGTAGAAAAATGTTCCTGAAAGCTCTTCCCAATCCTCTGTTAGCAAAAGAAAAACTCAAGAGACTTACTCTTAACTAGAAGTCTAAACAAATTGATAGTGTATTTCCCATTAAAAAGTAAAATTATTAATTGAAGCTGATTAGCTCTTAATCCTTGATGTTGCCCTTAATGTCTAACTTTCAATCTTGAAATTATCACCTAACCATCATGTAAAACAAATTCAAGAAAAAAGCCCTTGTAAATGTTTAACCTACCACTACTTGCCATTTATATCAGACTTCAAGATTTGGAGAACAGTGCTCTTTCTTTATCAAGCTGGCCCAACCTCACAGAATGTTACTTATGACTAGCTTCTCTCCTCTGAATGACTAGTTTAGGCCTTTCTTTCTTGGCCTCATTTGTTCTTTAACAATGAGAAGTGAAGATCCTTCTAAAATATCCTTAACTGGCTGAAAAAAAAGGACAGGCTCCATCTCACAGAATCTTTACATATAAACAAAATACACTATTTAAGAAGCTAGTAGCGACAAACTGAAAAAGCAAGGTTTTTCTGTCTTGAAACAGCAATTTCAGACAGCCCCATTCTCTGTGATATTTTTAATCAATTACGAACATAATTTAATTTTTCAATTCATTAATTTCAATAATTTATTCCTAGTAAAAATAGAAATGTTTATCCATATTAATTACAAAATGTAATAGTGTAATTGATTTCATAACATACCTCAACACCTTCAGAAAAAATGAAGAATGCCGTAAAGATGAGGAATAAACCATTTACAAAACCAGCAAGTACTTCTGCTCGAACATACCTTCAAGAAAAAAAAAGCAATAGCAGATATTACCACCTTCATTTAAATGCTGAAAATTAGAAGCAGAACTTAAGAGACTGGAGTGCAATCTTCTAGTTCTCAGACAGTTTTATTACACAGGAATTTGCTAAATGGAAGATGGCATATAAATTATGGATGAGTACATAAAACTGGCCACATTGTATTTTGACAGAGACTACCTGATGCAGATCAGCCATTCCCTGACCTAATGAAAGAAATCTTTCAGTGTCAAAATCTTTCCATTTAAGATTATGTCTACTCGAAGTTACAGTATAAATGTCTATTTGGAAGCCACAAACTAAGATAAGCATGCAAAACCTAATCAATGTTTTCTGATGTCAAGTTATGTTTCATATTAAACAGACATATATTAATTGGCTTCCCCTCTAGAAGGTGAATTTTTAGTAAAAGTTTTAAGTAGAAATTAATTATTTCTAACATCAAATTTTGATAATAACAAACTGCCAGGATAGAGTAATATGTAATTTCACTGTAGCAAACATCAGACTTTATTAAGTGTGGCTGTTATCTGATAAATGGAACACCAGTTGTTTAAATGCTGAGCAGTAATTAATACAGAACGTGCTTTCACTGCAATTAGTTCATGGTATGATTCTCTCTAAATTGATTTCTATGCACACTGGAGCTTCCACCTAAATTAAACTGTGCTTTAAGTTTCAAACTATATGATTCACACTTAAGCAAAGCAGCTAAAGCTAAGTGCTGACACTCAGGTCAATAAGGCTGTGGGGAATGCCCATGTTGCAACTCATTTGCTGTTAGTCAGTATTACCAATTAGTAATATTGTACCACCAGTATTGTTTTATAGGGCACAAGTGCAATGTTCAGTGGAACCAAGTGCCTGTCAAATGCCAGCTGCAGCAGGCAAATCCACCAAGGGCAGTATGGGATGACACATCTCAGCCTTGAGGATCTGTATTAATGGCAGTCACAGCTCCCAAATCCTGCTGGCTCCAAGGATCTTGGTTTACAACCTCCAGTGCAGCATCACTGAGACTTAGCTCCTTTCAGCTGTAACCTTCTGTTCCCAAGGAGGAGTGGGACACCAGCAGCCTGGGAATCGCTGTCACGCTCCTCACTGCACTGTGAGGACAAACCCAGGATGTGGCTGCTTGTTCTTCACTGCTGCCATTAATACATGACAAGGCAAGGGCAACTTTCTGCTCTGTAACTTGTTTCTACTGGTACGATTAGAGAGATCTTGGAAGTGATAAACCTTCTTCCCAAAAGCAATGCCCTCATATTTTTATCGTTTTTAGAGGGATATTAACTTAGATGTTGACATAGCTCACCTTAAAAAACCCTTCACTTCCAACATAGTTTTTCCACATTCTGCAAAAAGCTTTTGTTTGTACGGTGAAAAGTGACTATCTAAACATTTACTATAATACATTAAGGTAACAGCCTGAAGTTTCTTACCCATATGAGAAAGCATCATTTGACCTCCATTTTGAAATAACTGAAGCTGCTAATCCAGCCAATAGAGCAGTACAGTCAAAAAACATATGAAAAGAATCTGATATTAGACCTAAACTGGAAGAGAGCAAGAAAAAAGTGTTATGTTCCATATGCTACATGTTGATTATGAAATTAAAAAAAAACCCACAGACATTAATCTTTTACACACTAGCAAAATACACTGCGTTTCTAAGCTTCAGGCATGGTTTTGCTAGCACAGAGGAGAAATCCACACTTCACCAACAAAAATATGGTGCCAAAACTGCTTTTGTCAGCTTAGGGAAGGCACTTTGGAAGAGTGCTTGGCAAAAAAATCCTCCTAGCATACGATTTTGGTGATAGTGAAAGGTGGTTTTCACTGACACAAAAGAAAATCCATAGAGTACATGTACCCACAGCCACATCTCTCATCAGTATAATTCAACCTTAAATCTTTGCCTTAGCAGTGGCAAGGCACTGACTAGAAGACACACACCTCTGAGATCTAGTGGCTGAAGGAACTAGAGGCTGAGAGAACACATCTTAAATGGCTTATTTAAAAGACCAATATCAATATTGATTGACAAACACAGTTAAAGTAAACTATCATGCTAAAAAGTTCAAAGCAACTTAAATTAGTTCATGAGTTAGCCAGTCAGTAGAACTCGTATCAGCTTGTAGGCTACAGGTAAACTGGAGTTAACACCACACACAAGAGCTGCCAAAGTTTACCAAATTACTCATGAACAGGTTCTGTAAGTCTGCAGGGAAGTACATGCATTGAAACAAAAAAAAAAAATTGCTTCATATTTTAAAAGACATTTGATATAGAGGTACTGTTGAGCACTTGTTACACAATAGTCTCAAAAGTTCCATTTTTCCAGTTATTTGGTTACCTAAGAGTAATTACATACACAGCTCTTGGAAATGGAAGCACAAGAAGCAAGTACTGGCTTAACAAGTTCTAGAGAATAGACCCATACTCACAGTGGAGTCAAATACAAAGTTTCATTAGCCAAAATTCTGACCACTTCACATTAAAAAGCCAAACCATTTCAGCCTTACTGAAAACAATTACAAGAGTAATCTGGAACACTTAAGTGTTCCAGATTAAACACTCAACAGTGGAAGAAGTGGGTTTGAAGGAGAGGAAGGAGAACAAGTGTCTTGCTCTATATAGTTACATATATACTTTAGGGACACATACAGAGTTAAACATACACACAGCTGTAACATTTAAGGCAGAGGGATGATGGCATGGTAAATTGTCCTTAGGTGCTGTGGCCACCAAAGCAGGAGAGATGGAAGCTGTTCTGAACAAACTTCATAACAAGACCCATAGGCTAGATGCCTACAAAGCACCAAAATGGAATTTGCTAGTGAATTCTTGAAGGGGTTTGGTGACATCTTCCCCCTTCCCAAAACCAGGTGACATCTTCAGGGAAACAGCTCATTTTAGGTTTGTTTCTGAGCAGTTAAGAAAATCCAGTGAGGAAAAAAACCCCACCACAATGCACACCAAACATTCAGGTGGAAGGCAATCAGTGACCGTAACCGTAAGTTGTAATGATTATGAAATGGAAGGAATATGCACGGCTAAACAGAGAGAGCTACTGCTTTCTGAGGTGTTTGGGTTTTGGTGGGTTTTTTTCTTTCTTTTTTTATAAAGCCTTCGGGGAAAGAGAAGTGTATAAGGACTGCTACTCTAACAAAATCCCATACAAGTTCTAAAGCCAGCAACCATGCAGCAAGTTACCACGGCACTGTGCTCACACCTGCAAATCTCACTAAGGCAACACTTACCTTAAGCACAACACCAATACAGCTGCGCTGCTTTCAAGACCTAAGCTAACAATTCCAGGTGGCCAGAGGCACGTGGATTTATCAGCAGGGGTCAGCAGACTGCATCTGCAATGCAATTCACCTCGTGGTATAACCATGCTCTGTAGCATGGGTACAGCTACAAGTGATTGAGCTGCACAAATGGCAGGAAGCCTGGTAAGAGACCAATCTCATTTCATCTGAGGCTTTTATAAAGTGACCTGTAGAGTAACAAGACCTTAGAAAAAAGGGGTGCAAAGTGATTACTAAAGTAATCAAGCAATGCAGTCAATGACCAGCAATACAGTGAACCACAGCAACATGGGATTCATGCAAGAGCTCCTGTTAGAACCAAACACATCATCCGGAGTATAAACTAGTAGAAACCCTGTACTCAAACACACAGTGTCTAAATAAAGACAATTCCACAGCTGATTCAGTTTAACATCAAATTAAACAAAAGTGCACATGAAGCAAATTTCAACCTCAAACAAGCAAACAAGGTCTTATCCAGCAATCTCGTGACCAGTGACAGAACTTGAGGAAAAGGCATGAAGATGAGTCAAGGGAGGCTTAGATTAGACATTAGGCAAAGGTTTTTCACCCAGAGGGTGCCTGAGCACTAGAACAGGCTCCCCAGGGAAGTAGTCGCAGCACCAAGCCTGACAGAGTTCAAGAAGCATTTGGACAATACTCTTATGTGAGTTCAGGAAACAATCTATTTGGCAAACAAAAGCTCAGGAGAATCCCTCATGTAAGGAGCAATGGAACTGTGTCTTCAAAATAACAAAATAATTTTCCCTATGAGGTTCCTTGTTTGCTTGGTATATGTTTGCTCTTCCAAAGCATAACCTGTCTGCCTTGACTGAAGACAATCCTCATCATGTTCTCTGCTACCCCTGTCTACTAAAGAAGTGCTTGCTAAGGCACTGTTTTGTGCTAGCCCAAAATCTAGGCTTAGAGATACTTGAAATATAAACAAAAGGTTAAACTAATGGCTATGCAGCAAATCCTAATTCTTAATCTCAAGTATGAACAAAAATAAGTAAGTGCCTTCTGAATTCAAATGTCAGATTCTTCAGTGACAAAGTTCTCTAAGTGTCACTAAAGTTTCTCAGTTTAGTTATCTCATATACAGGACTTTTTGTGGTCATACTACCAAAAGAAATTGTTATACTTAAAAGACAGACATCAGAACAAAGTCACATGAACACAAAGCTCTTTATATCAGAACAGCTAAGAAAAATATTTACATCTGCTGAGTTATTAGAAAAAAAAATCCATACTCAAATAGACACACTATGCATACAATAACCCTCACACAATTGCAAAGTGAATCAACATCAAAGCCAAAACCAAACAGATTCAAAATTATCTGGGTGCTGCCAAGATAGTCTGTGCCCATGACAGCACTGCATGCTCACTGGTGCCATAGTGAAATTACTGTAATCAAGGTTAAGGATTTTATAGTGTCATTTGAGAGACTCGGAACATGGTAAATATTAGGATGCAACCGTTTCCAAGTTCACATTGCTGCATTCACTCAAACTTTTAAGAGCTCCAGTAATTTGTGTCTATATTACAGCTTTTGGTAAAGAGGACACTGCTGGACTTAAATGACATTTCCATGCCCGTCCATTCTGAACTGAACTATTAACAGAGACTGAAATATCATCATAAAACAACATCACTAATGAAGTATGATGGAAATACTAGCACCAGTGCCTGTTCTCTGCCTTTATGCTGCACACCAGTACCCAAGTTATTCTGCATTTCCACTGGTATTTTGCTACAGATTTTTCAGGAGCAAATTAGTCAAGTCTCTTCCATTTTTTCCACTCTTGTGAATTTTTGTGCCATGTAAAGTATCACTCAGCTATGCAGGGATGCGTCAATTCCTGTTTCTCCCTCGAGACAAGGATGTTTGAGACAGCGATAGCCAGGTATCAACCTACAGATGAAGCCACACTCCCCAACAGAGGATCTCTGGGGCAAGCGGCAGCTAGAGCCCCCGAGTCCCGCAGATCAGGCCAAGGCCAGCCTTCCTCCTCAGCAAAGCACCGAGCATAACAGCAATTCCAAGCAGCATTCCTCCGCAACGCGCCGAGTCGCGCCCCCCAGCCGGAGCGCCTCCCCCGCGCCGCCGGGACCCGGCAGAGGGGACGGCGGCGCCGGTCGCTGCCCGCGAGAGCGGTCCCGGTCGGAGGAAGCTGCCCAGCGGCCCCCGAGGCTCCGCCGAGCGGCCCCTCCGCAGGGCGAGCCAGGAGGCCCGGCCCCGCCGAGAGGAGACGTGGCACTGGCCGGGCGGGACGCGCCGCTTCCTGCGCGCCGCCGCCGCGCTCGCCCCGCCGCGCCCCCGCCCCGGTACCTGTTACTCCAGATGCCGTAGAGCAGCTCCACAAAGGCGAAGGAGAGGTTGAGGCAGAGGAAGGAGAAGAGGTTGCGGGAAGTCTTGTCCGCCAGGATAGACCTGCGCGCGGAGCACACCGCGGGTCACCGTCCGCCGCACCAGCGCCAGGGGACCGGACCCGCTCTCCAGGCGGCCCGGGCGCCTCGGCACCGGCCGGCACAGCCCCTCCGCGGGGGCTCGGCCGCGGCGCCCGGCCCGGCCCGGCCCGGCCCGGCCCGCGCCACTCACCTGAACCAGCCCGACACCTTCCTGAGCAGGTTGAGCCTGGGCGGCTTGTACTCATCGTCCTTGATGGAGAGGGGCAGCATCTTTCCGGCGGCGGGGCCGCGGCGCGCCGGGCCGGCAGAACGGGCAGGCGGGTCGGGAGCGCTGCCCGGCCGGCCCACACGCCGCTTCCGCCGCCGCCGCGCCTGCGCCGCCGGGCACCGGGGCTGAGGGGGCGCGCCGGGGGCCGGGCCGGAGCTGCGGAGGCTGCCCGGGAGCGGGGCCGCGCCGCCCGCTAGTGAAACACAACACGCCCCGAACGTGAGCTCGTCTCCGACCCGCGCCGGCCGCTCGCTCGGGTTCCGCCTGCGATGCCGGGTGCTCCCGGCGCAGGCACGGGGCGGGGGCGGCGGCGCGGCGCGCTCGGTGTGTGACAGCCGGAGCCGTCGGAGCGCCCCGCCCGCCGCAGGAGCCGGGACTACAACCCGCGGCCTGCCGGGAGGAAGCGCAGCGCCGCCGCAGGAAGCGCGGCACGGAGGCGCTGCTGTAGCGCTGCCGTAGCGCTGCCGCGGTCCCGCACGGCCGCCCCTGAGTCACCGGAGCGGCTTGCGTGGGGCCGGGGGTTGTGGTGGTGCCGTGCCGTGCCGTGCCGTGCCGTGCCGTGCCGTGCCGTGCCGTGCCGTGCCGTGCCGTGCCGTGCCGCCGGGGAGCCCGGGGAGCACAGCCCGGCCGGAGGAAGCGGCGATAGCGGCGGCTGCAGAACGTGAGCGAAGCGATGGGCGAGGGGCGGCGAGCGGGGCGGGCGGTGCTGCGCCGTGCTGCTGCTGCTGCCGGGCTGCACCCAGCTACTGCGGGGGGCTGCTGAGAAGCACTGGCCGCCAAGGGAGGGGACCCCGCTCGAAAACTCTTTTTTCTTGCAACGAGGATTAAAATACTGGTCTTCGATACAGGGGTTTTATTGTCGTCAATTTTGTGTTCTCTGCAGGGAGTATTGTATGATTTTTAAAAAGAGGTTAATCTGGCATTGCAATTTCATAACTTAAATGGCAAAACTGATCTGCATCTGCTTATTGGAAAGTGCCATGATGGTAATTTTAAAACACCTAAATAAGCGTTTATATTGAGATTATATAATAATATCATCATTGTTTATCACTACACCTACTGTAAACACTAGAAGGTGTGGCAAGCAAAGTCTCACAAACAGCAAACACTATTTATATTTTCGTCTTAAGTAGGGTTTTAGATTTTAATAAATGATTAGAATAGCCCTGGTAAGTATTGTTGCAACTAGGTTGCAAACTGCGGAAAGAGGACCTAAAGTTCAAGTGCTTTTCAAAAGCATATTTGATGGAGATGTAGTGAATCTCATAAATGCTGAGTTGCCACTGCTGCTAATAACTTTTAGAAGTCAGGCATGATTGTTTGTTCCTATAAAATAAAGCAACCAGAACAAGCAATCAGCTTCTGGAAATAGTTTCAGTGTCCTCTTGTCACAAAGTAATAGTAAGATTTGATCTCAGCTTTGGGAAGACCTGTATATGTGGACATATTGAGATTGGTATACACACAAATGACAAATCTGTATTTTTAAAAAGCAAATTGATATAGCCCAAACAAATTACTCTTATGGAATTTCACACAGGTTCAATTCAACAAGTTCAACAAATTCTTGTTCCTTCAGTTTTCACAGTACCATTCTCAAATCAAAATTAATGACTCTTTGGTTGTTCAGCCAGTTTTAAAGGAACAAAAATCCCTCCAACAACCTAGGAGCACAGCTTTCTTATATTGCTGTCCTGCATCCTATGTAGCCTTCTTTTATGTGCTTGCACTCATACTTTCCAAGCTGCCAAACCTCATAGGAAGACCAAAATCCTGTGTCTTGAACCTCTGATTACAACTGATAATCTTAGTGAAAGGGAGAGTGTGAAGGGGATGACCCAGAAAATAAAATAATTTTATTGGGATAAAATTTTATTTTATTTGCCTAACTGTGGTAGCCAAATATATATTTTAGTGGTGCCTGGTGAACAAAGCAACAGCTGTCAGGTTCTGGAGACCTATTTGTGTCTTCATAGTGGAACTTGAGGATGGAACACAGACTGGATGGAACACTGGCACAAAGCAGCAATTTTAAAAGCAGAGACACAAACTGTTCTTTTCTTTTTAAACATCTGGTGTAGTAACTTCTTTCTGGAGTGTTCACTGAAAGGCAGAGACAATTATTCAACTGAGCAATAGGAAGAGGAATGGGATAATTGCCATGAATGCATGTATCAGTCTATAACTGAGAAGAACTTGTAAAAGAATGCTGGGTAGCATGTGATTAACTGTTGATCTTCAGTTATAGAGTCCCTTTAATTTCCAACAGATTCAAAGATCACAAACAACTGCCCTGTAAAAACCAAGTGGGGAAAACAATCCCAATTGTCAACAATGAGGTAAGTTGCGAGGCTTTTTAGATTAAAATAATTTACGTTCATATTTTCAGGCATGGTATTTGATTTTTGGAAAAAAATGATTCAAAATTCTGTGAAAAAAACACACAGATACTCTTTCAAAAACTATACTTGTTTGGCTGTCCTGGATCATTATCAGAATTCCCTGCTGAAAGCCTAGAAATTTCTCACAGAGTAACATGAGTAGTGTATATAGATGAGTAACAGTATTACAGTAATATGTATAGAGGAGTTAGTAGCAAGCTTAGAATGTTCATCTTATATTCAATTCATACTAATCTTACAAGTACAGGAGGAGAAAAGGAAAACTGTATGAAGTTCAACAAAAGCAAGTGCCCAATTCTGCACCTAGAATGGGGCAGCCCTGAATGTGCAGACACACTGGGGAATGAGAGGCTGGAGAGCAGTGCCATGGAAAAGGACCTGGGGGTCCTGGTCAGTGGCACATTTAACATGAGGCAGCCATGCCCTGGCAGCCAGGAGGGACATCCCTGTCCTGGGGGGCATCAGGCCCAGCATATCCAGCCAGGCAAAGGAGGGGACTGTCCTGCTCTGTGCTGATGCAGCCTCACCTCAAGGTGGTTCTGTTTTATAGGAATGAAAGAATGCAATATAAGAAGGATATAAAGCTGTTAGTGTCCAAATAAGAGCTACGAAGATGGTGAAGGGCCTTGAGGGGAAGCTATCTGAGGAGCAGCTGAGGTCACTTGGTCTGTTCAGCCTGGAGAAAAGGGGTCTGAGGGGAGACCTCAAAGCTGTCTACAGCTTCCTCACTTGGGGAAGTGGAGGGGCAAAGCACCAATCTCTTCTCTCTGGTGACCAGTGACAGCACTCGAGGGAATGGCATGAAGCTGTGTCAGGGGGTTTAGGTTGAGTATTAGGAAATATCTAACCATCCTAGCCAGATGGTGGTTGGGCACTGGAACAGGCTCCCCAGGGAAGTGGTCACAGCACCAGCCTGGCAGAGTTCAAGAAGTGTTTGGACAATGCCCTCAAGCACATGGTGGGATTCTGGGGCCTCTCCTCTGCAGGGCCAGGAGTTGGACTTCAATGATCCTTATGAGTCCCTTCCAACTCAGGATATCCTCTCATTCTGTGAAGAACCTTTGAGGGGCTATCTTTCTAGAAGCTGCTTTTTAAGAGCTTCTGTTTAGTTCCAAGATCACAGGGATTCAGAAACCTCTGCCTTAAACTAAATCTGCACTCACAGTTAGCTAATAGGTAGCACCTAGCATCTGACATTGCCATTTTCTCACGAGTTCTAGATGTATCAGTTCAGCTGTTGCTGAGACTGTTGCATTCCTGTATTACTCCACTTGACCTGTTTCTTTTGCTCCACCTGTGTTATAACCTTAGTGAGATCAGCATTACATTTTCTGTACTGATCATCATTATCAAGCAGATATACAAACTATTGACAAAATGTCCAGCAAATCAGTTATAAAGATTGCTCCTTCTGTGTGGTGCCTGAGCAACAGAAAGAGAGTGAGCATTTTGTTTCCTCCTTTCTGCCAGAGCTTTTGAGAAGGCACCTTCTCTTCTTTTTGCTTCCCAGTTAAGATAGAGCTCCTGCAATGCTGAAAACATTGAATCTCTGTACAAGTTTGCTTTCTACTTTCAGCTGGATAGATTTAGTGAGGTACATAAAATGTTCAATCAAAAATGTAGTTCTAAGAAAACAGGAAACAATGAACACTCTGAAGAACTACTCTAGATTTATTTTCACAAAAAAATGAAATCCAAAGTTAACCAAAAAAAAGTGAAAAGCAAGTAAACATAGAAACTGAGTACCAGAAGCACCTGTCTCAATAGTTGAAAGTAATTTGCCAAAGTGCTGAAGTCCTCCTTATTTACTTACTTAAATGAAAATCTACTTAATGTTTTGGGAGTTTTGATCAAGGGAGAAAACTGTGCATGGGTTTAATGACTTCCTTTCCTGTTACTTGTTTTAAAGGTGTTTTCACTTCTGTAAGCTTCCAGGAAGAGTCATGGGAATCCGCCTACTACGTTTCACCTCCGTGGTGATCATCGTCTTGCTTCTTGTGGCAGGCGCTTTAACAGCTTTGCTTCCCACTATCAAAGATGACAAATTGCCCAATTCAAGAAGGGAACCAAAAACCCAGAGTCAGTCTGCCTTGGATTCATTTACTCTTATTATGCAGACATACAACAGAACTGACTTACTGCTAAAGCTTTTAAATCATTATCAAGCAATCCCCCACCTCCATAAAGTAATTGTTGTGTGGAACAACATTGGTGAGAAGACACCAGAGGAAATGTGGAATTCCTTGGGGCCTCATCCTGTCCCTGTTGTCTTCAAAGTTCAAACTGTAAATCGTATGAGAAACAGGCTGCAGAATTTCCCTGATCTGGAAACAAAAGGTAATCACAGTTCATATCACTATTAATATTTTCATGTTTGAAATCTGGATGCTAAAAGAGAGGTGGTTGAGTTATACTGTGTAATAAATCAGGGGATCTTTTGGGTCATTTAATAGAATGTGGGTAGTATAGAGGAAACCTGTGTTATGGTAACAGATGCACACCACCACCAGGTTGTCAGTGAAGAGTAAGGGAAAAAAAAGAAGAATGTCAAATGCATTTCAAGGGCTTTTGCAAGTTCTCCATTTCCTTTGTGAGGCAGACATAGGTAATTCAGCTTCTCTTCCTTCTGCAGCATAAACTGAAATTCATAATGCATGTATTTGTTGAATCTCTGCACTAATCTGGACTTAAGTCATCTGGTAAAGACTTGATTTAGTCCATTCCTCTTAAGAGTAAGTTCTCAAGCATGTTGTGCTCTTCTGAGAAACTTCACTCCCTAGCTGTCTGGCTTTCTATCTCAAATTATGCATCCTTTTATTTAAGAGTACTTTCCCCAGTCTCTTGGGTATTCATCTAAATATTCTTCCAAAGCTCTTTCTAGGAGGTGTACAACAATAAATCCTCTTTGTTTCAAGTGGAAAAAAACCCCATATGTTGCATTACAGACCTGACCTTACTCATGATTAGTAAAGGTAATTCTATTTACTGCCCCCTTCCTAACATGCCTGCTAGTCCAAACACATGATTTCAAGGAAGACACTGGAAACTTCAACTTCCCAAGTGTTTTACTTACTGTAGTAAGATCTGTGCTGACTGTAAACTTTCAAAGCTTTAATGCATCTGCAGTTCAGATCCAAGAATATCCTTCCTTTTCCACTTCCTGGTAGTCTTTTGTCTAAAAATTAAGGCAAAGAGTCTTCCTTCTGTAGTTAATAATATTGAATGTTGCCTGGGCAATTTGTTTAACTTGCTTACTTAGAACTTTCAAGTAGTGAGATGAGTAAAATTTTGTAAGTCTCATATGCTAAAGAAAGGTATCTAACTCTATTCTAGTTGTATCTTTACACAAGATTAGTAGAATTTTAAGTGGTTTTGCTAAACACTCTCAAGTTTTCTAACACATCTCTCTCCAGCTGTACTACAGATGATCAAAGGCTGCTGAGTTTTGTAACAGCCTGGCAAATAATCTAAAACTTAGGTTTGCTTCTAGTCACCACAAAGCTGTAACCTTGCTTTAGCTTTGAAATCTAATTATGTTTTATCAATCTACTTTCAAGGAATTGCAATTCATCTTAATAGTTTTAGAAATTTTATATTTAATTTTTCAAATATTGTGCTGCATACCGTGCTCACATATTTAATCTTTTGATCAATTAAAAGTTTTTCTCTTTTTTTCCTCCCTTCAGCTGTTTTAATGATGGATGATGATACACTAGTCAGTGCTCATGACCTCGCTTTTGCCTTTTCTGTTTGGCAGGTAATGTTTAGCATCTTGGCAGGCAGTATTTGTGAGTTGCAATTGAGATTAATAGTTTTAATTAGAGTAGTACTGTATCGTATTGTTTTACCATTGGTTCTCTAGATGTCAAGTTAGATTTTAGCAAGTTTGAAGTGTTGAATTGTAGAAATTACAAGAATATCCATATCTGTAATCTATAACTTTGAAATTTTAACTCTTACTTTACAAAACCATGAAGTTGCTAACTGCTGAATTTATTTAAATGTATAGTATGTGTGTTTTGTTTCACAAAACACGTGAAACTGTCTGTAAAGTTATTTTCAGTGCCAAATACACAGCTGCCAATTGTGGCTGGATGTTTTGTTGGCACTATGTGATGTGGAATGAGGCAGACTGTCAGTTTTGTGAAACTGTATTTAATTGCAACATTTATGCAGATCAAAGGACCATATGCCAGCAATTGAATTCTTTGGTGGCAATAACGCTGTCCTCCTTTTATTTAAAAAATGCATAAATCTCTCTTATGACATACTTAAGTGAACCCCACATGTGGAATATGTGTTGAATTTCTTTTTTTCTTTCAGCAATTTCCAGAGCATATAGTGGGATTTGTTCCTAGAAAGCACATTTCTACTCCTTCAGGCGTGTACAGTTATGGCAGCTTTGAATTGCAGAACCCTGGATTTGGGAACGGAGATCAGTATTCCATGGTGCTTATCGGTGCAGCATTTTTCCACAGTGGGTACTTAGAAGACTTTCAGCGGCAGCCAGAAGCAGTTTACGCCTTAATAGATGAAACTCAAAATTGTGATGATATTGCCATGAATTTTCTGGTAGCCAAGCATACTGGAAAGCCTTCAGGAGTGTTTGTGAAGCCTGTTGATATAAGAAATTTAGAAAAAGACACTAACAGTGGCTATTCTGGAATGTGGCACCGAGCAGAGCATTTGTTACAGAGATCCTACTGTGTAAATAAACTGGTTAATATTTATGATGGCATGCCCTTAAAATATTCTAATATCATGATTTCTCAGTTTGGTTTTCCTAATTATGCCAATCACAAAAATAAAATGTAAGCAAATGAATTTAAGATGTTAAATGTTAAACAATACTCAGTGAATTGTACTGAGTTCAAGGAGAGAAGAAGGTGTAATTACTGCATCTTGGCCATCCCTCTTTGTAGCCTCTGATTTTTCTCCACTAGGCTTTTTATGTATTTTCTTTCCTTTCTAACTAATTCACAAAGGTAAGTTTTGAGAAAACTTAAAAGAATATATAGTCATGCTTAGCTGTGATAAAATCATCCTCTTTCCTTAAAACCTGGAAAGCTACTCTAATTAATTAGGCCAGTTCTTCAGAGACATGCAGACAAAAATGCAATCCTACTCTTCAGATCTTAACGTTTGGATTTTTTTCCTTGAATATACAGACCTAGTCCAATGAGGTCTAGGCATATTTTTGACAGTTATATGTTGAGATGCTTCCTTGCCTTCCCACTCCTCACCTCCTCCTACCCAGTTTCCAGTGAAGCTGTAGAAGAGCTACAGTGAACTGCTGGCCAGGCTTCTGGCCTCGTGTACAAAACCCCTTTGAAGTCTGTATATAAGCTACTCAGTGTTCTGAGATGTTCTTGAAGCTGCTATGAAAGCCAGAAGAGTACCTCACCTTAATCTCAGATAGTCTTTAAACCATTGCCTACAATATCTACTCCTGCTGAGATAATGGAAAATGATCTCTGATGTGGCTTTTTTTTCTATTATTGATTTGCCTAGAGTTGCTGAAACACTGCAAGCAGCTGAAAGGTAAATCCTAGTAGCTGGAAATACAAGGAACATGAATACAGGAAATATGAAACTCATATAAGCAGCCAGAAGAAATGGATGGAATGTTACTTATTAATATTCTCTTCAGTACTTAGTTTTATTTTGATATTTTGCATATATGTTGTTACAAACATCCACCCAGGAAAATCCTCAATTTATTAAAAATGTCTTATTTACAATTCCTAATAAGAGCAGGGTGTTCAACATTTATTACAGTGTACCTTTTGTAATTTTACAGGACTACTGGTTTTTTAGCTGCTCTTTGAAATGAGTATTTACTTTTTAGTTCATTTTTTTCTCTGTTTTTGGTGGCTATGACAACAGAGTTAAAAAGTACAATAAAAGGGTAAAGAATTATGGGAAAAAAAGTATTTTAAGGTACAGTGGAATTTGACAAGGATGGACTATTATCAGTCTCTGAATTCCCTGACTATTTATAGCAAGAAACAGAGCTGCTGTTAATGGCTTCAGTTAGATCGGGACTCGGTAATTCTGGAAACCTTACATTGACATAGAGAGGGCAAACCTTTTCCAGTGAAGTGGCAGAAGGATTGGCCTTTTTTCTTGTGGTATGGAGAATAAAAAACAGTGATTTTCCTGGATCACAGAATCAGATTTGGCATCCAAAGCAGATTTAGTTTCATCTGCATCAGCTTTTAATTGATTCTTAGAATCAGTTCAAAGGTAACTGTGGGCAACCAGTAACAGCTAATGCCTAGTACACAAATAGCATCTGCACAAATGCTGTATAATTTTATCATTTTTTGTAATAAGTTAGCTGAACAAAGAGTGAAAAATGTGACAAGTTCTTTACAGCAGGGTGTGAGTCTTTGGGGGGGAATGAAGGATTCTTTTGCCTTGTTCTATCAGTATTAAAGGATTTGATTTTTGTTCAGTGAAGTCTTCCTAGTACTTTTTTAAGTCTTAAAGGGCAGAATCTTAACATGGCAATGTAAAGTCTGCTTAATTTTGTTGTAATAGTGAAAAGTAATTTTTAGTTACTGTGCTGTAGTGCTAAGTAGTATACAAACAGGTATATGATCTTTCCAGAAAAGTAAATTTCCCAGTGGTAGTTGACTGTATTTCATTTACTTACTCATCTTCCATGATTTCTGTTCTGTGCAATATCAGCTAGAGTTGTGAAGACTCACAGTTGTTGTTAACCTTTTTTTTTGAAATGTGAAACAAACTGTCAACTCAGCCAAATCTTAGTATTGGGCTCTTAGTTGGAGCGGAGTTGGTTTGGTTTTTGGGGTGGTTTTTTGCTCTTCTGTGTCAGTGAAAGAATTAATAGAACAAGCTTTTAATGATACTGTTAAATTTAATTTGCACCATTGTCAAATAAAGTACAGAAAGCAGACTTGTGATTTATTTATTTTCAGATTATTGACCAAATTTTCAGTGTTAAGACGTCTAAAGTAAGCTCACAGTTTGCATACTCATGAGCAGCACCAAGATTTCTTTTTTTAAAAAAAATGTGTATTTGTTGGCACATACATTCATTTAATTTAGGTGAGGCCTACTTATGAAGGAAGAAAAGACACAAAAAAACCCAACAGCCTTAATCATTTAGTCTTAGGTAGCAAAGGAAATACAAAGGTAAGACTTAAGTTCCAGCCATAATTCATTGTACTTTGGAACCAAAAGGGGTTGTTTGCTTATTTTTTAAAAGTGCATTTTTTATTTCTTGGTGGTTATAAAAGTGCCTTAAGATTCTTTAGTGAAAATACATTACCAAAAAAATTGTATTTTAAACAAAATTTTATGCATGTGATTATTTCTTCTGAGAGATTATCTATATGTAATTTAGAAATATTTTGGAGTCCAAACAATCATCACCACCTCTGAATGTTTTGTTGAAATTACTGTTAATGCAACACGGGGTTTTAAACATAGTACCTAAAATCTATATTTAAAAAATCCTTGACAAAAAATCAGGATATAGTGCTAAAATGATAAAACAGGACAAGAAAATTGCTTCTTCACAAAAAATGCCACAAGATGTCACTGCAGCCTTGATATTTGATCTCAAATGTTAAAACGAGTACATAATATTGATTAGAATACCAAAGTTGTACTAGTTGAAAATATTCTTAAAGCTAGCATTTGCAAAGTGAAATTCATTAACTAATAGCTATGAGACACAATACTGGAATTGAAAAAACACAGAGACTATTTTGCACGTATTTTTACAGGGAGGAAAAGAAATGTTAGTTTATTTCTGACGCTTACAAAGGCTGCAGCTAATTGCCACAAACGAGAACTTTTATGCAACGAAAACAGTATTTGCAACTTTGCAGAAGACATATAAGCAGTATACAAACATTTGACAGCTGGGCTTCAGCTTCTAATCATATTTGCCTCCTAGATTCACCAGTCTAGCTAGATGGGTTTACATATCTTAGGCTTTAACACAAACTCTGTTTCTAGGGATTCTGGATACTGGATAGTAGGCTGTTCCATCTTTGCTTCTGTTGCTGAAGAGAGCATTGCTAAGGCTGTTTCAACCATGCTCATTCAAATTCCCCTTAAGAAGAGTGCAGCACTGACTGAGAAAGGTGTTACATTGAACTGTAGTGAAAGTCTGAGTAAAAAAAGGCATTAAACTGCGGTTCTGGACAATATACCTTAATATCCCTTCTCTTTCACGGGATATAGTACCCCTCAGAGAATTGTAAATAAAAAAACACCAATGAAATACTTGATTTTATTAAGGGTTACACATGAAAGTCGTAAAGAACAATATAAAGAAAAACAAACACTGGTTTCCATGGAAACCAAATACTCTCTTTATTTAATTTGCTGCTACATAAGACTGCAGTCTCATTCCTGTAAGCATCTTGTATGGAATACTACTTACTACTGAGAATGCGGTTTTCTCAGGTTTCAGGATCAGGCACAAACAGGGGCATATTTAGCATATTAGTTTTGGAGCTTTTCAAAAAAGGTTAAAAAGAAGCGGTGCAAAAACACAGGTACAAAGCTTTAGAATCAACACAAACATTAAATAAGCAGCTACAAAACAGCTGCACTGTTTTCTATAGTCCTTCACCTTGTTCGTAAAGCTTTAAAGATTATCCAGTGCTTATGACACCAGATTAAGAGTCAGAAGTGTTTCACACTCATGTTTAGCCTCATTAGCAGACACACCAGGATTAATTATATGAACTGTGGTTACAGTAGGTTATTTAAAGTGTTAGGGAAAGACGGTGATACTGATGTGAACCTCAGGGCTGCACATGGCTTTAAACATCATTTAAAAGTGTTCCAAGAGTGGATTTTTTTTTTGATTGTTCAGGGGAAGAGTAACTTCCCCCCCCCCCTTTTTTTCTCTCCTCAAGGAACCTCTCCTTTGCAACTTTTTGCTTTAGTTGTAAAACTCAGACGGACCGTCTGCCCTGTTTGGCACTTACCAGATCTTTCTAAAGGGGAGAGGCGGAAGGGCGCACCCACAGCTCGAACCAGCGCTCGCTGCCTCAGGGTGCGCGGTGTCCGCGCCGCCCGCAAGCGGCTCCCGGCGCACCCAGCCGGGCACTGCCCGCGCGGGGGGCCTGGGGCGGGGCGCTGCCCGCGGCGCCGCCAGCTCATTGGCTGCGGCCGTAAGAGAGCGGCCTCTGATTGGTCAGCTGGCTTGTCTGTCACGAGCAATGGTGCCCCGGGTGGCGCGAGGGGGGCTCAGCCGGCTCCCCCGTGCCTGAGGCGGCTCCGCCGCTGCGCTCGGCCCCGTCCGGAGCGCGCCCGCGCTGCTGAGGCACCGCACTGCTGCTCCAGGCTGTACGCGGCACCCGCCCCGTGCCCGCGGGCCGCTCTGCCATGGGCCCCCCCCGGGCGGGGAAAAGCAGCACCAGCGCAGCGGGGAGCGGCGGCTCTGCCCGGGCGGGCGGGGCGGAGGGCGGGGCTGCGCCGGGCGCCGCGCCGCTGCCTGCCGGAGCAGGGGCGCTGCCGGGCCGGGGAGTGGGGGGAGCGCGGGGGGCCGGTCACTCGCAGCGTCAGCCCTGGGCCGGGCGACACAAAGGCTCCGTACCGCGGTTGCCAGAGCGCCGCCGGTCGCCTGGTAACCGCCCGCTGCCGCTTTATCCGGGGGCGTCTCCTGGCTGGGGGCGG
This sequence comes from Monarcha castaneiventris obscurior, assembly GCA_026261815.1. Classification (NCBI taxonomy): domain Eukaryota; kingdom Metazoa; phylum Chordata; class Aves; order Passeriformes; family Monarchidae; genus Monarcha; species Monarcha castaneiventris. The sequence continues at coordinate 19,300,181 of JAMPIT010000258.1, read as the reverse complement.
GGTGGAGCTGGAGTCCCCGCGGGTGCTTGCCCGCCGTGTCCTGGGGCTTGTTCTCGGCTCCGCTCCCGCTCCTATGCGGGCTGCGGCCGCCGTGCTCGCAGCACCGTGGGCTCCGGCGGGCGGCCCCTCCGGGCAGCGGGTCGCGTCCCTGCGAGCGCGCCCCGGCCCCGCCGGCGCTGCCCCGGAGCGCCATGAGCTCGGAGCCGCCCCGCGCCTCGCTGCTCCGCGCCCTCTTTAAGATGGAGCCGGCGGCGGCCGCCTCCGAAGTGCTGGGGGGAGCCTCGGAGTTCGTGAAAGGTGAGCGCGGGGCGGGAGCCGCCCTGTCCCCTGCCCGCGGGGTCCCGAAGCTTCCCCCAGAGAGAAAACCCGCTGGCTTCTCTCCCGCCTCCCCGCCCCGGCTTTGCTGCGTGCCCGGCTCGGCCCCGGCCCCTTTGCCGGCGGGTTTCGCGGGCCGCCCGCCCCGGCTGCCGCGGGCACTCCCGGCGCTGCTTTCCCCGCTCTCGGGCGCGGCGGGGCCGGCACCTGTTGCTGCGCGCTGCCCGCGGGGCCGGGGCCGCTGCTGGGGGGTGGCGGGCAGGGACACGGACAGGGGCAGGGACACGGACACGGACAGGGCCCGCGGGCGGAGCGGTCCGGGCGCTCCCGGCGCCGCTCACGCAGCAGAAAAAGCGGCGGCGGAGCCTCTTCCGCTCCGCGGTGACAGGCGTGCCCCGGGGCCGTGGCCGGCTGCCTTCGCTGTCCGACGCTGTTCCTCTCATCTGTCTTTCAGATCGGTTGTACTTCGCTACTTTACGAAATAAACCGAAAAGTACCGTAAATACCCACTACTTCTGTACCGATGAGGAACTGGTCTATGAAAAGTAAGTGTTGTGGTTTGCATATTCAAAGCGATCACCTGAGAGTCTCTCCGTCACACTTTGATATATATTCTACGGAATATTTTTGCCCCATTAAGTTACTTGCATAGAATATCACCATGAAGTTACTCCGAATATATTTATTTATTAGCTGAAGCTAGGTTAACAAGGTGACTCCTTAAAGAAAGACCCATAAAAACATCTGCAAGGCCATTTAAATGGGTTAAATTGTGGGTGAGCTAGAACAAGGATATCTGAGCCTTGTAAGATGTGTTGAAAACATGGAGGTCGATTAGGACTAATTACACTTTATTGAATGTTGTCTTATAGAATTACTTGGTATGAATAGATAAAAAGTAGTCTGTTTTATATTTCCTGTATTTTCCTGTATAGAGAGTATGAAGTTCACAGAATCCTAAGAATGCAGTGCTTAAATGTGTTCTTGAAGAGCATCTGCAACTTTTTTTATAACTCTGGTTTTATTGGAGGGTTTTGAGATACAAAAGCCATCAGGAAGTGCTGTCTTTGGAACGGCAGAGAAAGTCTTTTATGTGAAGTTAAAGGGTCGTGTGTTTGTGAGACACTGCACACAGAAGGTAAAAAGTGAAACTGATTATAGTTGTGAATACTATTAAAAGACATAAAAAAATGGAACACCTAATCGCTCTATGCTGTGGCTAAAAAGTTGCTACTCTGCACTGCGTTCCCAGATCAACTGTTGCCCGTGTGATGATCTCTCTGCTTGACACGGGATTTGCTGCAGCAGAAGTGAAACAAAAAGTGTGTTCCTATTTTAAGTATAACTTGCTTTCCATGTGGTTTGAAGCAATTGTGAGCGTCAGCCATTCTTCCCTCCTTTCTCCAGTGACCAATACTGCTTCTGTGAAGATGTAAACCAATATTCCTTCATTTTTAGCTTACTTTCTATGCACAGCTTGTAGTTTCAGGGTATGTTTTCTACGTGGTTTTGAGTCTTTCTTATCTTAAGCTGTGTGTCTTCTACTGGAGTTCCCAATGGTTCATTCTGAAAGTTGACTTTTGTAGTGGGCTGCTTGGGTTTGGAGTAAGTTCCTTAGTGATCATTAAGAAATTTTTATTGGAAGGTACCTTGGGAGTGTCCTAAGGGAGGGTTGACCTAATATTGAAGGCAGAATTCAGTTGGGGAAGGTTCTGAGAAATTTGTGTTGTATGAAAGTGTTCCACTATATTTAAGAAAGGAAAGTTGTATCTCTTCTAGACTTCTGTATTATGTTTTAATTCTTAATGTGCTTTTAGGAAGTGTGAAGGAATCTTATGTGGCATTTGATCTTGTGGGTAGGAAGGGAGAGCAGTTTGTACTGTTAGTTACAGATGACTGTACTAACCAAGGCCTGTAACTGAGGTATTTTGTGTGAGGACAGTGTCATATTAAAAAAAAAGTACTGAGAAATTTGAGGGGGGTGGGGGGGAAGTAATTTTCTTTAACATGTAAAGGAAATTCTGTAGGTATACTCCTTAACCCAGTGTTAACTACCAATGAGGGTGTAACCTGATACCAGATATAATTACCAGGTAATGGAAAGAAGCAAAGTTTCCTTTATCTTCTAGGGCACATCTAAAGACTTTGAACATGTAACTCCTGGTGTATGTTCTGAATTGATGGTTCCTAATCTATTTGGCCCGTTTAAAGTTGTTGTCCTGTATCTGATACCATAAAGAAACTCTCACTTTTGTGCTCGTAAAATGCTAAAATGTAATATGAGGTAGAAAATTAGGTGACAGTTACCAGGTGGTACCAAGGACTTGTGTAATAACCTTTTACATATCATTGCTAAACTTTCCCCTGGTATTTGTATTACAGCACCCATCCCTATCAGTGTATGCAATATTTGGTAATAAACCCATGCCTGATTTTATTTTTTTTCTTTGCCCTCTCATATCCAAGGAAGTTTGTATGGTCTCAGGGAAGTAAGAGCAGGTGTCAGTGGGGTTACCATTTGATGTATATTTTTAATATCTTTCTGAACTTGGAAAGCTAGAGGTAAATTGAGGGATAGAATGCAAGACTCAGTTCTTGGGGAGGTGCTGCTTTTTCTATAGCTTTGCTTGTGCTCATCAATAAGCTTGACATCAGTCTGTTGTGTTTCCCAGGCTGCACATGAAGTGGGGGGCCTGACATTAGGGCTTGTCTGTAAGTAGTAGTAGAGTGTAACTTTAGTACAATAGATCAGATGGTCTCCTCACTTCCTCAGAAATGCAGTCTTCTTTCTGAGACAGTGATTAGAAGTATTTGTTACATGATAGCAAAATAAATATTTGGAAGTGAGTTTTGAAGTGCTGCAGCTCAGAACAGTGGTTTGCAGAGTCTTCAGGGAAATGGCCTGCCTGGGTGGTTCTTGTGGTCAAAATTCCACAGCCACTTTTGCTTTTTAATCAAATGAGTTGTTCAGAGAGTTCCAGGGAGGAGGATAGGAGGTGTCTACTCAGGCATTAAATCCTCAGCACCCGGGAGGTATGTAAGTCATTACATTCATACAATTGTTTATTGACTTAACTTTGCTTAGATGCATCTTTGTAGTGACAAGACAAAGATACTTCATTGTGCTTGGAAGTAAACTGCTTTTCTTTTGGCCCTTACTCTGTTTAAATTGCTTTTCTTTGGGCTCCTTTTCTGTTAGCTTGTTACAGAATTTTATTTAGCTGACTCTACAGAGGTGTCAGTTTGCTTCAGGAAGCAGTATCTGATCTGAAAACCTCGTGAATATGTAGGTTTGGAGTTGCCTGATTACGAAGAGCCTGTTACTGGATCACATAGTACTTAAAAACTTGCTGCCTTGCTTCCCTTTTTTCCCCCCGACTCTTGAAGAGGCATAAGGAAGCAATTTTGTACATTAGTACTATACCCCCTTGATTAAACAAAACAGCTGTGGTGCTAGATCTGATGGTTTGGGAAGTTTGGGGTTGACTTGCTCTTGTAGCTTGTCATGTGATTTATGACTAAATTATACAGTGTGGTTATGTAATCTTGGGCACTTTAACCTTCAGTTCTCGCTTGAAGTTTTCAACTGTTCTAATGACTTCATAACACTGTCTAACTTAAACATTCACACTTTAAAAAGATAATAAAGACATTCTTAAAACCATTTAAGCCTATCTCTAATGCTAGCTGACTAGGAACTTGCTACTAGAACTGTCACTATTTTAGTTAAATGTGCTGCAATTTGACTTTGAACCTATTATGCTGGGGAAATGGTATGCAAATGCCTCAGTTAAGAGAACAGGAAACCTGAATGGAATGATACAATTATGAAATATCATCTTTGATGCTTCTGTTTCTGTAAGATTTTCTTAGTCTTTCTGAAACTCTCTGAGGTTCCTCCTGAGAAAGTGCACTACTTCTTTATAAGGGAACACAGTCTTTCAGGGTGGTGTAGTACAGGTAACTATTGCTTCAGAAAAATGGAGTTAATGAGAAACAATCCATCTTGACGAAGATTGTCATTTGGCAAATAGACAAACCTTGCCTTGGCAAGAGCTCAATTAATGAGTTAGGCACTAGTAAGAAGCTTTTTATTCTCTAAGAATAGCGTCTTTCACGTTTCACCTTCCAGTAAGCAGATCCGGGTGGAGAATACTACACTTGACTGGTTAACTTGGCTTTCACAAAGTTTTATCAAAGCAACTTTTAATGTCCTTTTTATTTCTGAGTAGTTTTCTCAAGCAAAATCAAAATTTAAATAATGTGAAACGGGAATCTCTTACTGATGAATTATAATGGCAGCCTTCGTAAATCAAAATGGTTTTATTCAGTCATTTGTTCTGACTTTGGATCTCTTGTATAAACAGCTTTTGCAGATCTAATCTCTGACATTGTGTAAGCAGCTGTAGAAGTAGTAAATATGATAGTCTCTGTATATCATGCTTTACCCTAGAACTTTTCTTTCAGGCTGTGGTATGCTGCTTGCCCATTTCACAGCAGTCTTCGTGATAGCTACTAAAATTATATAGCAGTAGAGCAAGACTCTCAAGTGCTTAGCTACAACAATATTTAATGAGCACTGTTTCTTCTACTGCATGTGTATGTGCAAAGAAGCAGTTTATCTTTCCTGTGAGAAGAGTAAGGGTTAGCCTATCTGGTTTTGCTTTGGTTAAATGCTGCTTTTCTGTGCCTCTCCAGTAATGTACTTGCATAGGAAACCTGAACTTCTCCGTCTTTCTGTGGCTTAAATAATATGAAAGGAAAAAGAAAACTTAAACTTAGCTTTGTTACAACATTCAGAGCTGTCGCTTCACACAGAAAACAGGCACTTCCTTGTTCACATGAGTAATTTTGAAGATTTGACCTTGACCATTGGATGACCAAGATAACTTAGTAAGATGAAGTCCAGAATTAAAAAGGGAATTTCCTTAATTTTGTATCTATACATTGCTTTACCATTCCTGTCTTTGCTATTTTATAAGTAAGAGATAAAAAGCATTTGCCAGTAGTACTGAGGAGGTTTTTCTTTTGTTTGCAGTAAAAGGGTACCAGGATAAAACAGCAGCTTTTTAAGCTCCAGTTTTATATTGGATGGGAATGTAGCTTGTCTAGGAAACTCCTTAGGTGCATCTTGGCTTCCGTTAAGATGATTTTTTTTCTCAAGAGACTAGGCTTCTGCCATGACCTGAAGATTGTTCTATAGGGAAACTTTCCGTGGGAGAACCTCTTCATTGATATTTTGGCTTTGATATCAAGGAGCATTGGATTAAAAAATCATGTATCTGGAATAAGTATTTAATTATGTATAATTTAGATCTGTGAGTTGTTGAGTTTTGAAGAATCAGGATCTTGAGGAGGATTTGGAACTTCCAAAAGGAAATGGACTTACTTGGGGGTTTTTGCATAATCCAGGGCCTCTGCATTATTCCTACCTTTAGATATTTCCAGGGTTATATTTGCTGTATCATCCTTTGTCTGTTCAGAAGCGTGCAATCCCTAAGTAGCATTAAGCATTAGGGATTTTGTCTCAGCCCAATTAAGAAAGCTCCTAACAATTCACGTGTTACTGGAATCAGTGGACTAGAGGAGGAAAACAGTGCCCACCTTTTTTCATGTGCTGGAGAAGTGGGGAGGAGAAACACACTGTAGGAAACTGGAGTTGGAGAAAAAAGCCTGAATTGGTAAGATTTCCCAGCCAGCAGTTGGGCTGTAGTGGGTGTGCAGACTGATCCTGTCTCACCCAGAGACTTTGTTGCATGTGAGATGTGCTCAGCTTGTGATTTGAAGCAAGTAGCTGTAATAGTCAGTGGCCACTTCTGCAGCACGTGGCTCTTGTACTGTTGAGTGGCCAGGCTCAGAACAGATGCAGCAAGGCCCTTAGTGGGTAGTAACCTGAATGTTCCTGCATAGGAAAGAGGGAGGGAGGAGCAAGAGAAGAATGAATCACAATAAGAGAAACAGTCGCATTGCTTAATTTTAATAGGAAGCTGGACATTGGTAAAATGCTGAAAAATTAGAGAAGTTTTGCAGTTACTTCACCAGGTTCTTAGGTTTTATCTTTTGACTTAAGTAATTGCAAGCTTGGTGGGGACTCCTGTTTTGTCAGGAAAATGATTTATATGCTAGCAAGTCTTCAAGAAGGCAAACATCATCCTTTAAGGAGTGCTTGTGCTCCAGTTCTGGGATATGTACTCCAGAAAGTGATTGCAGTTATTAAATGGTGCCTCTGTTTTCAAGTTATCAAAACAGTGACTGAATAAGGTGGCAAGCAAAAAACATCATGCCCTGATGGGAAGTGAATGCCAGTATAAAACTGCTGCTCTGTAGGGAAAAAGTACCAGGCATGTGGAGTAAAGTGTAAGTAATGCATTTTGTCTTTGAAAGATGGTATCTTGGCCTGATAGATTGACTGATGTTAATAAGGACCTTGACAAATTAGGGAGATGGATGATCACCAACTGTATGAAATTTAACAAGGGCAGTGCCAGATTCTGCACCTGGGATGGGGCAGCCCTGGGTGTATGGGCAGACTGGGGAGTGAGAGGCTGGAGAGCAACACTGCAGAAAGGCGCCTCAGCGAGCTCTATAATTCTGTGGAGATTATCAATTCAGTTAAAAGTCTGCTAGGCTATAGTATTCCTTCACTGAATGGCGCCATCTAATCATTCAGGATGGCAAATCTGTTTCATTTTTCTCCGGCACAAGGGTCAAATGCTTACTAAGAAGTGGTGTTGGCATTCAGAAGTGCTGGTTCAGGCTTGAACTGACTCATGGCACCTTCATGTGGCATCCCATGGAACTGCAGTTGGAAACGACTTGTTACTGAGGGGTGTGGGCTGCATTTCTTTCACCATTAAATTCCCTGGAAGAATTTACAGTAGCTGTTTGCATGACAGAGTATACCCATGGGCTGGCCTTTCTAGGGAGAAGACCATTTCTATGATACAGTACAGCAAGTGCCTCAGATATTTTACTGCAACAAAATACAGGTAGGAAGAAATAGTTGTAGGAGTCTAATTTATGGAGAAAACAGATACCAGAAACTTATGCTACTGCTTCCAGGTGGCATCATGATGGTATTTTTGAAGTAGAGTATTTAAATGTTCATCTAGAATACTCTGGGGTTTTGCTACTTGGTTTGAGAAGTGTAATGATAGCAAGTCTCCATGGGATGAGGGGGAAGAATAATTTAAGGTATCATCTAGGTATTTGATTAAAACAAAATACAGTTAAATGTTAATTAATACCATACCTGCCTTCTGTTCCTCTGGTTTCCACCTCCATTGTAAATGATTGTCTCTCTAACTGGCTTAAGCTTCAGAGGCATTCCAGTTTCTTACTGTATTTAAACGCTTTGTTAAAACTTCTAGTGGTAAAAGAGATGGAAGTAAAATGATATTGGGTGAATTATTATCAGTGATTCTTTGTCTTTTCCTATGTTGATCTTCAACTTTTGCCAAATAAAATTCTTTATTCAGATGGTGACTTGGTATGTCATTTCATCCCCGTTCCCTATACCCTGCCTGTGTCCCATGTTCCACTTACATTTACTTAAAATTGTGGTCTTAAGATGAAAATCCTTTGGGTGAATCAGGATCAAGTGTCACTAATTCAAGTATAAAAATGGCCTTTTATAGAAAAAGTAATGAGGGTGCATAGGATTAAATCCTTCTGCTTAAACATGTCAGAAACTGTATTTAGGTCTAGAGATGTAAATGGAAGAAAGATTTTGTACATCAGATTTCATCAACTTCAGTACAGAGCCTTGTCTTATCTTCCAAAGAAGTCTTTTGATTTGAAGGTTTGCAAAGCACGTTTTTCACTTAGCCCCATTAAAGAAAGGATAATTAACTTATTCCAGTTCAGAGGTATAAAATGGAGAAGGTTTATGTTACAGGCATTATTTTAACTTTCAGCCTCACATGTCAACCACAATGTTTTATCAGCAAAGTCAATGGCTGGTTTATACTGCCTCTATGGTAGTAGGGAAGTAACTTGGGAATTGCCAGTGGTTTTCTGTATGGGTAGTAATGCTGATGCAGCAGTGACCAAAAGTGCCTTTCCTTTGATTGTTTGGATTCTGAGAAATCTTATTTCTGCAGCATAGATAAACAGTGGTAGTATCAGTCTTAAACACAGATACTTCTACCCCCCCACTCTACCATGTTAAGAGAAGCATAGGATTCTTAATGGCAATCAGTGGTGGAGAAATAGACAAAGATTGTGATATCTTTAACTTGGTGGCTGAGAGGAGCTGAATAGCTTCTTTTTGTAGAAATACAATTACTTCCTGGATAGACTTAAATGTATTTTATCCTTATAACCACCAAAATAGTAATTTGTCTTGTGGATAAATTCGTAAATTGATTTTCATGTACTTTTCCTACATTGATGTTCAAATTAATTTAATCATGTGGCAAAGTGGATATGTGACTTCATATTGATGTACTTCTAGCAAATGAATTGTAATAAATCTTACCGTAAAGCATGGCTGTACTTCTTCAGTTCTTCAGATGAACTGTGTATTCAGTTATATCTTTCAGATACTTTGCTCACAATGGTTTTTAAAAAAGTATTCTGTATTACAGTAACTATCCTATTCCATATTTTTCCACAATACTTTACAAAGTATTTTTCCAAAATAATTTTAATATCATAAGTTTTACTCTTCATCATATATTTAAGTGAAAGAATGCTCTAAAGTTGATGGATTAAGATGTGTTAGTGCAGCTGTATGGGAGGAGATGTTAGGAAGCCTTCTATATGACTTTCCTAGTAGCTACATTCACTCCAGTGTTGTTAGAGCTCCAGTTTTAACTTCTTGTTTGTCTTAACTCATACTTGTCCTTAGAACATTTTTATTTCATCTCTATGAAAAGCTCTATGGAGGATTTTCTTTTAAAAATAGCTATTGACCATGTCTGGCAGACTTACCTAAGAGAAGATGAGGAATTCTGAAGTTAAACCCTGCTTTACTCGTGCTGCAGTTTTCTCTTGGTTTAGTTAACTTCTGTCCAACCTGCAAATTAAGTTCTGGTCGTTGAACAGCTTGGTCTTTTTCCCAGCTAATTAGCTTCTGTAATTACATCGTAATGTTTTGTGCTGAACTGAATCTTAACCAACACTTGTGTTGTTACTTGATGTTGTAAAGTAGATGATACTGAAATAGCACTGGTGTGGCAGGAAGGCTGCTTGTCTTAGTGATCAAACTAATATGATTGTCTCTTTTTGCACTGGTCTTGGCTTTCTTGTTTGAGTGTGGGGAGGATGATATAAATGGTGTTATAAGCACTAAAAAGACAAAGCACTCCTAATTTGTTTTTGTGTCTGCACAGAAGGGGTGATGCCAGAAGGCACCTCTGCAGACATGTAATGCAGCCCGTGGGCTCAAAGCAAGGCTGACAAGAGCAGGTTGTTCAGACCCTTGCACAATTTGGTTGTGACTTTACAACCTCTCTGTGCAATTGCTCCCCAGTGTTTGACTGCCCTCAAAGTGGAAATTTTCTTTTTATGTTCAACTGGAAAAATAAACCCTTTGCCCCAGGGAAGAAAGCTTGATAGGTACTGCCATCTATTCTATCGTGTAATTTCAGTAACTTCTTACTCCTTCAAAGACCGTAAGTCCAGAACAACTTTTTCCTTTGTGATGTCCCACATAGAATGCATTCAGATGCTGATGGCTTGTTTTGTTTGTCAGTAGGGAAGATGCTTCCTGTCTCTTTTATCAAAAAGACTTATGGCAGATCAGATTAAAGCAGTTTAAGTAGTAGTCCATTCTCACTGTAATTTATAACGTGTGCTTCCACAAATTTACATAGACCATCAAGATTAAGATTTTTATGCACAAAAGGAGAATTACTGGAGGACAGGACGTTTTCAGCTTAAATTTTGACCAGTTTTGCGCAATTGATGGAGAGTGCGCTCTAGAAGAGGTTGCTGTAAGTTGCTTGTGTAAAGGCTGCTGTTACTCGTAAAGGTGCCTATATAGAGGGTTTGTTAGGAAGAGTACTGGGAATCACTACAAGGAGCTCCTGTTGTGCAATAATTTTCCTGTACAGACTACTGCTACTAGCTCTTACCTTAGGGCCAGAGATTGTTGCTTCAAAGATAACACAGTTTAAAAATGTAGAAGAGAGAATAAGAACAATGAGAAGTTGATATTTAGAACATGAAATAAATAATGAATTGGAAGAGCGGCCTACAGGTGAGGTGGGGGGGACAAAAGGAAACATAATTACATGTAAAGTGTCTATGTAACATCTAATCTCTGGAATAGTGAAGGAAGGGAAATAATGAAATGAGCTTAAATTTCAGACAGAGCTCACAAGTAGATGTTATTAAATAAATTTTATCACTCATCAGAAATTATATTTAGCTTATTCTTGATAATGTGTAATTATATAGTCTCATCTTAAGCAGTTATAGAATCTTTAGGGTGACGTCAGCATGGTTTAAATGTATATCATGTCTTCAAGTTCTTCAGTCTGTGGTTTTGGCCAAAACCAGACTGGATGTCCTGGGATGAAGAAAAATGTTCTGTAGTTAGTGTGTATATATAATGGGGAAAATAGTTACTGGAATACCTTAAACTGAAGCTACAAATAAGTTTAATTTAGTTCTTACTATTGTCCTTTTAAATTGATCATAAAAGGACTTATCTGTTGTTCCATGTGTATTGGCTACTCAGTATCCTTGATTTCCAGCTTTAATTATCAACAACAAGCATGTTGAAATTTGCTTTTTTGTATTAATAACACTGGTTTTTGGTTTTTTTCCCCAGTTTCTATGGAGATTTTGGACCTTTAAATTTGGCAATGTTATACAGATACTGCTGTAAACTAAATAAGAAATTAAAGGTAAGCTTCTTTTAAAAACAATGTTCCTATATTTTTGTATTTTCAAATTGAAATAAAATTTGCCAGTTTGAAAGTGGTTGTTAGGTGCTCACTAGCTAGATGGTTATTGCTAAGCTTTAAGGATGTTCTTTGTTCCAAGTTTGTTTCCCTCTGAAGAGTGGAAGAAAATAATATGCCCTCATTTTGGCTTAGGAGGTGAGGCAGGTGACTGAAGGCTGTGTTCATATTTTTGCATAACCTTAACACCTTCAAGACAATAGTAACAAAAGCCTCTGCTTGTGTCACGGGTTTTCAGCTAATGAACTGTGTATGCTGGTCTGAATAACTGAAAAAACAGGTACTCAATGAAGGAAACATGGGTCCTGAAATGGCACTTTTTAAAGTAAGTCTCAGTGGAAAGGGGCACGGGGGGCAGAGCAAGAAAGAGAAGGCCTTGGTACTGTGAGAGCACTGCTAGGCAGTAGGTAAAACGTGGGTGTGTTATCAACAGTTTTGGTCACAAATCTAAACCACAGCTGATGTGGCTAAACCCCAGCTCCATCCCAGCCAGACCCACTGAACGTTATGTATAGCTGCAGACTTAACCTTCTCCAAATACCTGTGAAGATGTGATTTGCAGCATGCAGAAAAAATCCATCAACTGCAAGAAACAAGAGATGTTTTAATTCCAAAATGCTAATTAATGTAACTTGTGAGCGAGTAATGAGGAAACCCTTCACTAAATACTACAGTTGTAAAATCTTTATAGTATAAAATATTAGACCTAGTATTTTATATTATTATTAGAAGGGGAAAATGGGACAACAGATGTGATTGCTTTGGCCACTGTTAAGAGGGTCCCTTTATGGAAAATGACATTATGTCTAGGGGCACAAATGACACCCTTAGTTAAGTTGGTTGATGCTGTCTGCTGCTTTCAGAGGCATGCTGAATTCCATGTGTTCTTAAGAGGAGGTTCTGCAAACTTGAGGGGCTTGTAGAGTTGCTACAAATTTCTTTGAAAAAAAGAAGTGCTTCTAATGAAAATTTACATTGCTTCTTACTTTAAAAAGATATATATAAACATAAAAAGTTAAACTCAGTTATTTGTTATTTTGAATGCCTGTGCTCATATTGGGAAAACATTGTATTTACCATTTCGTAACACCAGACACCTTATAAATACATTATCACTGTATTCTGCAGTGCCACTGTCCCATTCAAACACATGACCAATGATTCTTACTCAGTAGGAATCTTATTTTTTTTCACCTTAATTCTGCTGTTTGTGACCTTATATTTGAGTTCTTAAAAACTGGAGAATGCTTGCTCTGTGAAGCAGTTACTCCAGAGAAGAACCAGTAATAAACTTACTATTCTAACTTCACTGTGCTCATGGGAGCTAGAGAGATCAGTTGTGTCTTTTCCAGATGTGGATTCAGACTGTGATCCATTTGGAACCTTAATACAGTCTCATGTATTACTGTGTGCCTTCAGTCTTCAACCTAAGTACCAAGAGTTTCACCCAGAAAATAAGTCTGCAACTAATAAATATCTCTAATAAATATCCAGTATTAAACAGGAATGAGTCTGTGTTTATTTTTGTTGTGAGACAATCATCTTGCTCATTGAATGAGGCAGGCTCATTGTCAGAAGTGGCTTGTAAGCATGATGATGATGAAGATTGAATGCTATGATGGTAAAAATAAACAAGGGAGCTGGAACTGAACTATTAACCCTGACATTTGCAGGATTGGTTTAGCAAATTGTAATGTCATTTTCATGTAACCTCTCTATTTTTTGAAAAGAGTGAATGTACTTGTGCTGCTGGGTGCAGGGTACAGCTGGCCAGGACCGGGACAGAGAAGTCTCCACTGGGAGGAAGTGCAGTTTGTTGCTGCTGGCTTGCCAGAGGCTAATTCCAAATAGGTTAAATTAAACTCCTAATGCATAAGAGAGCAGGGTAACCAGATAGTGCAACCACTTGAAAGTAATACCTGGAATCAAACAGCTAAAGCTTGGAATACTGCCAGAGTGGTATAGAAATTTACATATGAATAGACTCCTGTCTGGCTGACTGGCACTGCCCCTGGGGTAGGCCAGTACTGCTCATGTAAGCTTTGCTCTTCTGGTAGTTAAAATGTACCACACTCTGTCCTAATTTAGATACCATCTGCAGGGGGTACTACAAGTAGGCTTGTAAGGCTGAGTCCCAGGGCTGAAGCCTGCCTCTGCATGTATATTTACATGCCTCAGAGGAGTGCATCTGCTGGGGACTGTAGGCCTGGCTACAGCGACTGCTGCTCAGCTTCCCCTGCTGAGAATTACAGTCACCATTTCTGCACCTCATCTTGTGTCTGTCCTTCACACATGTCCCCAAGAGGAGTTCTGGGGCCTGAATTAGCGTGTTCACAAGTTCATGACCTGGGACTTATCTGCCCTGCCGCAGCAAAAGTATGGTAATTCTCATGGGGCACCAGGTGATGTGTAAACAGCCTGGGATGAGGATTTCAGAGATGGACAGTACAGATTGGACTGAGGACAGAGAGAGAGTCCTATTGGGCAACTGCTGCTTGCACACCCTTGCCTAAAGGGTGCCCTGTGACCAGCACCAGGAGTTGTTTGATCATGGGAAGTAAGACACTGCAGATTATCATGGGGTGGTTGCTATTGCTGTACTGCAACACATCTGGGACTCTGAAGCAATCATAGTGCTTAAGGCCAGATGATTTGGTATACTTGGTTGGGTAAGCACTTAATGTACTTTTCTTAAGAAAAGAGTCTTGAAATATGGCACAAAAAGAAATTGTTCACACACGTGATGGTTTTGGTGTGGATATGGTGTCTCAAAAGGAATTTAAGACCTCTCTAATTTTGAAACTTCTATGGATACAAACAGGAGAAATGAAAGTATAAGATCTCATTAAAACTAGCAAGCCCCACAAACTTGCTTTCAAGTCTTTCAGCTATATCTCTTTCTGTTTTGGGAGAGAAGTTTGGCGTGGAGGCAGTGTTCTGCTTTCCCCTCTCCTTTCTTGGGGGACTGGTGAGGGAGAAGGATACCAGTTTGAAATGTGTTAATGGCAGACCAACATTTTAAAGTAAACTGTTGTAACTTTATGTTGACTGATTTTTTTAAAACAGTAAATAGTTCTGTTCTGAAGAGGTGAAGAATTTATTCAGATATTCATTTGCCGAGAAAGTTTGAGGCAAAGTCTTGGCTATGCCTTACAGGAAAACCTTTCTGACCTTGTTGTGTTTGTAATTTTTCAACTGCTGGTTGCTGTGAAGAGGATTTTCACTATCCAAGTCAACAGCAAGCAAAAAATGCTTGTCTGTGCTGTCTTCCTACTTGTTATTTGAATTCTGTTCAGGAAAAAAAATACTTGACTAAGCAACTGGGCTTTGTTTATGAAAGAAATTTTTTTTTCTTGTTTTAAGTAAGTCTAATTTCATAAAAACTGCTTTTTTTAAAAAGCTGTTGTGTTTTATCTGTGCATAACCTTACACATTCTCGATAAATTAAGGAGGAGAAGTAATCAGGGAGTGTTGCTGATATAAATGATACAAGTATTGAAGATCAAAGGCAGGAAAGAAAAGGTACTGGTAGGCTTATAAACTAGGGGGTTAACATTTTTTTGTATGCTATCTGTATTGCTGCTGAATCGTAGAGGAGTTCAGCTTATTTTTTTGTTTTAATATAAATAATCTGCTGGGCATACACATGGAACTATAGTAATTGCAAAGCATCTCCTTTAGGACAGCCTAGATTTTGAGGCAGAGTTGCATGCATGTGTTTAAATTAATTATTTTCTATTAAGTTTGCCAGTCTTGTATTCACTGCTTTTTACATGTACATATTACCTATATATACACCTGTATATATATACAAAAGTAGAATTCACATAGATCTAGGCTTATTAAACACATGGAAGTAATTTCTTGCTTGAACAGTGTAACTGTGTTAAATCGTATCCAAATATGATTGCTGTCAAATAATATGGTGATTTTACACAGCTATCAATCCAGTAATTGTCCACCACGGCACTTTCTAATCCTGTCATCAATTTCTCTGCAAATAAACCTCTTTTTGAGATTTACAAGGAACTTTTAAAAAAGAAAAATGTAATCTTACAGTGAAAGTAAATGTTCTGTAACATTTCACATACGCTCTCATACACTTTATGAATTAGTTTTATCACCTGAAGCAAAAACTGCTATACTTTCCGTGTAACCTCTGCTTTTAATTCACAAGATTGTCTTTCAGTATATTCCTCTGGGATATATTTTGGCAGATACTGTTGTGTTGTACTGTTAAAATTTTATCTTTTAATGTGTGTGAAACTGATAAAATTTTCTTTCTGGTAGAGGATATTTTTAGTGCTTCAGAGCGTGTGCACCCCACTTTTATTGTGGAAAAAAAAGTTTATTGGCAACTAAGTTATCTGCAACTATAGTTATTCCCTAGATGACCTGTATTGAAAAAGTCCATTTTGAAACATTTCTGGTTCTTCAGAGTTGTGCAGTGCCTAAGGGAACTAAAGCCCTAATCCATTCAGGTGGAGCTCTGGAGTTGTAAAAACAGTCACCTCCCAGAGCTGTTGTGAAAGCTTGTCATTGAACCTGGCCAGAGGAGCAGACATAGCTTATGAAATATGGTCAGAAAATCAGTGTTTTTTAAAATAGATCCAATGGCTTAGTTTTGATAAAGGAAGTGTACTGAGTTGACAAATTGCATGTTAATGTTAACAGATGCATTGCACTGACACTTCAGCAAACACCTACTGTAAAACTTAATTTTCTGATACTAGTGTGTAAATAAAAACAGTGATCTGTTTTATAGGCTTCTGAAAAGTTAAATTGTGCTGCTGTCTTCCACTGCTTGCTATGTTATAAGGCATTAATGTTGGTTTTCAATTTTGTGTTAAAGCTTTAGTCAGGATTCAAAACACATTTAAATATTTCGTATAATGAGGATTAAGCCCTTACATTTTGAAAATGATGCAATGAAACGGATACATTGTTTTCATCTAAATATTCTGGAAACTTCAGGTTATGGCTACTTTGAGCACAAAAGTGTCTCAAAATTGGAATGACTTGATCTACCCAAATGATTAAAAAATCTATTCTATAAAATAAAACAAGAAATATGGTCTTATTACATAGAACTTACTTCTCACTAGCTAGCTTTGCAGTTTAAAATAGTGTTTTAGGTGAACTGTAAACTGCTGCAAAGAACTTTGCTTTAAAATAAGTAGTAGTCAATAAGTTATAATTGAAGTTCTGTCACTGTTGCATAACTACTGTAATCTTATCCCACCTACACATCATGGGTGGAATTGCAGTTAGAGAACACTAAAATTAAAAAATTGAGGAGGGGGAAGAAAGGAGGAATCTTAAAGTACTGGGATTAATTTTGTCAAGTTTTAATAATAATTGAATGCTTCACTAATTAGGTAACGACTTGTGCTTTGTATGTTTGCATATACACTGAGAGATGTTGCTGTTGGCCTCAAGATACAACCTCCTCCGACGAACAGCAACCAGTGATTTCAGGAATTAACAGTCCTGTTTAGATACAGTCAGTTGCATTAACTCTCACTCCTTCCACCTCTGGAAGTTGTGGCTTGTAAGACCAGACTGGAAGGTGCAGTTAGAACTGACTAAAGGTGCTGTTTCTGTGGGGGGTGGGAGCAAAACTCACTGTTGTACCTGCAGCAGTTTTCTCCTCAGCTGATCGGCTCTTTGATTTTTGTGGGTTTTTTGTTTTTGTTTTTGTTTTTGTTTTTTTTGTAAAATTTGATAAAACTCTTCTAAAATTTGCATCAAGGTTTGAGATGAGAGTTGACATTGACAGACTTCTGGAAGTGAAATACAGTTGGCACTACAAATGAAAGAAACACTGTTCTGAAGCAGTTACATTATCTCCCCTCCCCAAGCGTCAACAGTGTCAAGAGTTAGAAACCTGAAGTTGGGTAATAGCACCAGTATTAGGGTATTTTATAGAATGTGCAACTTTTAAAACTAGAAAAATGCTTCAAATTGTTAGAAATAGAATCTAGGATGTCTGTTGATGACTTCCTCAAAACTGTAGGAGTACTGTAAAAATCAGTCAGGAAAAACATGCAGTAGTGTAGCAGAATGGAAGTGTGGCAATTCATGAAGTTTAAAAAATTATTAATGTGTTAAATTGTCCAACTTGCCATTTTTAAGTGACAATATTGTCTCTCTCTGGCTTTAAATAGTTTTGTCGCAGCTTGTCATTATTGTTCTTTTCTGGTGCTTGTTGATTTTGTTTTCAATGAGAGGTTTGTCCACAGGCTTCTGACACAGGCTTCTTTTCTTCCTAAAGAAACAAGAATTGCAAGTGTTACTAGTTTTCTTTGCCTAGCCTTTTCTTCAGGCTTTTCTCTTATGCAATCTTTTCTTTTTCTTACCTTTTTAAATAAATTCTTGCTGTTGAAGCTTTCTAAAGATGTCAGTCACCCCATTTTAAAACAGTATAGATGAAAATGTTTAACTTAAAAAATGGCTGTAAGGTTGATTGCTTGAGTTTTTCTTTTGTCTTCTCCACAGAATTGTGTGCTAAAGAGATTTAACATACAGGAGGATGTTTTAGTTTGAAAATGTCAATGTCTTTAATCAGTGTTCATAAGCTAGTGTTTCAAATATTTAAACTTGGGGGAAAAATCCATTTTTTTATATTGAAGATTTTGGTTCAGCTCCACATGATAGCATGTTTTTGTACAGCTAACCGAGAGATCTGCCTGGAAACAGTGGCTATTTCCTTGCACTCTTATTTATGTGTGATATAAGGAGGTTGTTCAGCGTATCAGTAATATTTTCTCCTTTAATTTTAAGAATCTCTTTTATAAGAATTTTTTCTGACCTAGTTTGCAGTTTTGGAAAAGTGATTTGGCTAAAGTATTCTTAAAGTGTGTTCTTTTCTTAGTAAATATGCTGGTTTGTTTGTTTGCTTTCTGTTGAACAGTATTTCAGTCTATCAAGAAAGAAGATCGTGTACTACACCAGCTTTGACCAGCGGAAGCGAGCGAATGCAGCGTTTTTGATCGGTGCATATGCTGTAAGTATTTTTGATGCCATGGATGCTTTAACCTTCCTTAAGAGACTTCTGCTTTGTGTGAAATGGCTTCTCTAGGGGTGCTCCTTTAGGGAGGTGGGCAGATGGTCATTTCTTTTGTCTCTGAGGTGTCTTGAAAACGCTGCTGTATGAGTTTTAGGGAAACCCTGTCTTCATCCCTTATTTCCTTTTATTTTACTGCGTAGGGGATGGCTTTGGCAGATCCTCTGCATGTTTTTGCGTAGAATACCATTTTCTTGAATGTGGAAAATCCAAATCACAAACGTACCTCTAATTGACCATGTTAGAATCAATTGCTTTTCATGTCATTAGTGAGATTCAGAGTGGGAAGGATAAAAGATTTTTTCACAGCCTTCTAGAAGTTATTAGACCAGAGGCATAGTGATTATTGAACTGATTTCTTTCCTCATTTAATTTATGTACCTACCCTAGAATTACCTAGAATAATAGACAGTGTGCCACAAGTCTACCAGTGTTTGAAAGTTAATTGAAGAGTTTTGGTTTATTTGTCCTGGTTCCTGTTCCTTTTCCTTATAGGCAGCAGATAGACTGGACATATTTCTTTCTCATGATTCCTTTGAGTGTGTATTTTGTTAGTAATGCTTTTATTAGATTTCTGTAATGCTAGTAAGAGAGAAAAGCTGTTGAGTTCTTAAATTTGTAGTTCTAATGCAGCAAATGATCAGGTAATAGCAAACTACTAGGGCATGTCCAGTTATTTGCTTGCAGTAGTGTTTTTTCCTAATTTAAAAATCTAAATTAGACATCTCAGTCCTACCTGAAACATGAAGGGTTTGTTTGCTGGTAATCTAAGCAGCTCTAGAGGGGATCTGTTCCATATACTTCTGATTTGTAAATGGCAGGTGCAGGTGGGAAAAGATGAATCTAAATTTCACTTGAAATACTGTGGATAAGTTAAGGTGGCCTTGGAAAATACTGATTCCCTTTTTGTTCTGTAAGCTTCGTAGGAAATATGATATGGGTTTTCTTGACAGTGGGTACGTGTGGCCAGTATTGCTGCATGTCATGTGCCTGCAGAGTGCCCTAACTGTGGGGAACTTTCAACCACATCATCACTCAGGAGGTTGAGAACATAAAAATGAAAACATCTGAGAAAAAAAAAATTTCAATGTTCAGTATTTATTAATCTGGGTTTTACAAGTAGCAGTGCCACATGGTAAGATTTACAGCAGTGACAGTGGGGCAAGGGAAGAAGACTTTGTCCCTTGTAAAAAAACTCGTGTAAGAGAATAGTTACTGTCTATATTTTTTTTTTTTCAAGCTTTTACTCACATTGCTTTTCAAATACCAGTTCAGTTCATCCAAACTATTCACAATGAGCTTTTTGGGTTGTTGAGGTTTTTTTTGTGTATGTTGCAGAATGAAAGCACTCTGAAGATTTGTTATATTAGATTAAAAATGAAGCTAAGTTTTGGTTGCTGACTTTTCATTGATACAGATGTCAGAAAAAGTCTCCTTGATTTTTCTTAATGGAATTCTCTACTTTTTTTATGTGCTGAAGATGTACTGTGATGTTTTCCTCTTCATTTCATTATCCTTTCTCCTTCAGTTATTGTATTGCACTTGACATCGAAGATACTTTTGATTTTTTCAGGAGCTTGTTCAGTGTTTCTTTCCCTCTCCTCCTTCCTTTTGTGTTCTTCATATCTTTTTTGTGTTTCCTCCTGGTGTGTTTATTTATGAGCCTTTATGAGCTGTGTGGACAGAAATGAACAGTGTTCAGTTCAAGGTGTCATGTATACATGTCTTTGAGCAGACACAGCTTTGAAAGGCCATAACTTGTGTCAAATAAAACCTGCAGTGTTGGGAAAACGTGCTACGAATTCGCCCCTACTTCAGATTCACAAGTCCTTGATAAGATGGAAACTCATCTTCTTCCTGAAGTCCTCTGAACTACCCGCTAAGGATCTTGTGTCTATAAGCAAGAATTTAGGCTTTAAATGTAAGCTATTTTACAGTAATTCATGCAACATTAAGTTGCAGCAGTGAGTGACTTCTTTCTCCAATTTTCTCTTTTTAAAGTAAGGGACTGATAGAAAACAAAGTTTCTGTTGATATCTGAATCTTTTCTTTGTATAGGCATGTCTGTTTCTGATGTCATGAAGGAGTATAACATCCATTCTTAGGAGTTTAGTGTGCTGGAGGAAGTTACTGTCTGGTTAAAGACTATTCAGGCTCAGGGCTGATTTTTTTTTTTTTCCCCCCTTTTCCCCCATCCCTTTTAGGTTATATACTTGAAGAAAACACCAGAGGAAGCTTACAGGACGCTTTTGTCTGGATCTAATCCACCGTATCTTCCATTTAGGTATGTGAACACAAGAAATGAGGCTACCTTTTCTGTTTTGGAATTTGCTGAACAATTCGGGGTCTAGATTGCCTCCTGAAAAGGTGTATCATGTCTGATACAGATGTTGTACCAAAAGGACTGATCTCCAGAAAAAATATTTTTTTATATCTTGTGTAATGACTTACTCTTTGTGGGAATAATAAATCACTTAGATTGATAAAATTCTTAAGTAAGAATCTTAATACTGCAACCTGTCAGGTTTTTAAAATAGTTCTTAGCATGTTTGTGATTTAGCACTTTAACCTTTTCTTCATAATGCATCATGTTTTACTACTTGGAAGTCATTAAAATATTTTAAATTACCTAGTCCCTACCTAGTGAGACTTACAGGATTGAAGGGGGTTTTATGCTGTTACATTTTCTCTAGTTTACAGAACAAGTACTGATGTTAAGGTTACTGAATGTTTTCAGTGAATCATAGATTGATAGAAACTGTCTTTAGTCTCTGTACTAGGGTCACATTGGGGCTTGAATCTAAGGAATTTTAGCTGTCATGCTTATCTAATGAAGAGACTTCCAAATATTTTTCATGGTGTGGACTATGAAATGCACTTGTGCTTTATGAATGTGAATACCTCATGGTATTCTTACGCAAACACTGACAATAAAAGGCAACTGCAAGAAGGTCAATGTCCTCTCTTTTAGGGGAATCAGCATTTTGCAAGTAGTGTTCACTGTCAGCCAAGGCATTTGTAAATGTAGACCTACCTTGTCTATATCAAATTCATCTGATTGCTCAGCCACTCAGCAAAGGAAGATCAGTTTGTCTCTTCTCATACCTTGCACAGAAACCAGATGCAGTATCTGTTGGGGTGGTAGATTTTTTTATGTCAAGACTAGTTTGACTACAAAATCTTAAACCATCAGCTACATTTAAAAAAAAAAGGTACTAAATCAGTGATAGCTTTTATTGACAGAGAATTTATACACTGACCTGGTCACTGATAGCTCTCCAGAGTCCAAGAAGTTTACTGAGCTACTGGTGTCCCTATTTTTTTCAGCTAATTATAAAAGTTACTTGGTACAATGTATTAAAAAAGTCAGTCACTTTAAACATGTCAGTGTTTTTTAACATCTCCAAATTCTGTGTAAGATACAGGGGTCATGATTTACATTAAACAATGCCTTGCATGTGCCTTAGCATTGCTTCCTTGAGAACCTGCTCCATGATCTTCCCAGGCACAGAGGGTGGTGCTCACCAGCCTGCAGTTCTCTGGCTCTCCCTTTCTACCCTTTTTAAAAATAGGAGCGATGTTTCCCTTCTTCCAGTCACTGGGAACTGGGTCTGACTGCCATTACTTTTCAGATATGATGGAGGGTGGCTTTACAACAACACCAGCCAGTTCCCTCAGGACCCTGGGATACATCTCATCAGGCCCCATAGCTGAATAGCTGTTTCTTGTTGACCAGTTAAAGAAATTTGCTGTTTAGCATTATAGTAAATTGATGTGTCTTTGGGTTTTCCTCTCCCCTGCTAAGGTGAAGATTAAGGTGTGTAGAAAAGCAGTTTTGACAAAGTGAAGAAACTTACGTGTCAGATCCCAAATTGTAAGATAGAAAACCTGGGAGGAGTAGTGTGTTTGCAGAAGAGTCTCACAGGACTCTGTTTGCTCCAGTCAAAGGCTGTAGATTCTTGCCTTGCAGCTGGTTCTTTATAGGATTCATAGGTAGAGGTTGGTATATATAAGGAGCTTAAGAATTACTGATGCTGAGAGAAGGGCAAGTAGATCTGATGAGGGTCTGCAGTGGGACAGTCTAGAGTAGCTGGGAGAGGGAAAGAAATAATTTAATCCCCCTTCCTGGTTTTTCAAGGCCTTAGAGATATTTCCGCCTCCCCCCTCCCCACCCCATTCCAAGACATTTGGAACATCTGTATTGCAAAATGTAGCAAAGTACAGAGAGGCTCAAGCAACTGAACCTGTGCTGGAAGCAGTAGCTCTGCCTCAGGTAGTGTGTCTGCTTGGCATCAGGCTGTACTATGAAGAAACAAGGTGGTGCTATGAGGAAGTTTACACTCTTTCCATGCCTTTAGTGTCTTGAAAAGGACTAAAATAACTTCTATGTACAATTCAAAACATAACCCGAATGTCTTACCTCTTTCCTCATGTTCTAAGGTCTATGAAGGAAATAATTTGGAGATACTAATTTCTATCCAGTCCTTATTGACTTGAAGGCAGTGTGGAATTTAGATATTATATAACTTCCGTAATATAGGTCATCTGTTTGAATAGTTCAAGAGTTTATCAGTGAGCAATGATCAGTTAAGTGTTACAACTGGACTATTTAACAAGTTGAATTTGATATCTCAAGTGTCCGCTGTTTGAAAAAAGAAATAGACAACCTTGAATAGGTAGAAGCTGCAGCATTGTCAGATTCTTTGTGGCAGACTGAGGTAGGTTTACATGAAGTGGTCGCTGGGAAACTGATCTACTTTCATGTAGCTTGGTGACCTCAAAAAGCCTTAATCGGCTTAGGTCTTCAGCTGGTATTTCATTTAAAGACAGCTTCAGCAAATACAGTTCAGGGGTGGAAAGAAATCACATCACTCCTTTTACAAAATTCATGGAAATTCGTGTTGTTTTGTTTTTATAATAGAAAAGCTAAAGATAACTTGGGAGGATAAGGCACTACTGTCTTCAAGACACTTTTGTCTTATTTTTGGCTGATTCACTGTCACTTGGTGACGCTCTAGTCTCTTGAAGATCTTATACTGTATCTTCTCACTTCCATTTAAAAAACAGTGCTAACACCATTTGAAATTGTCATGAATACCAGTTGCCTACTGAGAAGCAGTGTTTCAGAGTTTTACCTCAAACTACTCTGTATTGATTTTATGTTCAAAAGAAAAAACAACTGTATTTTTTTATTATTGTGTTCAGTGTCTAAATAATGGCATGAATTTCAGAGATAGATTTTAGTTTATAGCTTCTAGGGTTTGTTTCTTTATTGGCAAGTGCTGGGGAAACAAGCTGTTTTGTTATTGACAGTGTTTAGAGGTTTGGTGAAAGGGAAAGCATTATGCAGTATTGAGGTCAGCTACAACAACTGTGAAATCGGATGTGGGATATGCAGCTCTGTAATGCCAGCTCAGATTCATATTAAATTGATGTCTCCTGGAAATATTTGCATTTTTTCTCGCTTTGAAAGTCAATAGAGTTCTATCAGGTAATAGTGGGTAAAACACAGTTTGAAAAGTAAGCTGGCCATTCATTTGGGCATAAAAGATTATAAGAATACTGTAATGAAACGTGATCAGCAACCTGCTTTAATGGTCAGGTGCACATCAGCAGAAATGGGGCATTTGAGACATGGGTGATGGAGGCAATCCATGTTTGCTGCCAGCATCCATGTGCACATCACTGCTAACAGCTGGCTGTGGGAACTGAGAATACTGTACACCTGGAATTGTACATCTAGGTCAACTTCACCAGCCTCCTGCCCTCTTTCACAGTATTTCTTGTTAATGGATTACACATTATGTGGCTTTTTTCCCCAGTGTTGTTTTTGTGTACTGCCCTGTCAGATGCCTTATCAGTCAAAGAATTAATTATATACACACAGATAAAAGTTATGTTCTTGTTACAGCAAAATAACATATAAAATAGAACCTGTCTGCTACAATCGTATCTTCTGTTCATATTTCTCTAAATATTTAATTTTGTGGTTTGCATTGGTTTGGATTTTATTTCTGTCAGCCCCTCCAGAAAACTAGTACAGCTTTTAAAACCTTTCTGCTATGTACGTGTTCCCATTGGGCCCTTAATTTTTTTTGCTCACAAGACCTTTTTGTTTACTGAAGAGCTTTGTGTTAAAATGATCTCTTATCATGTGATTTTCAAAATAATCATGCTAATCCATTATCTGTCAAAAATGTATTGTCTGTAAAATTCATATATTAAGTTTTGATATGTTCTGCTTATTTGGTGTAATGAAAATTCTTTATGGCTTCTTATTTTAAAAACTTCTCTGTTGGATTTTGATATGGAAAGTTTATACACACTTCAAAGTTCCCATTCCAAAACGTTATGGTTAAGTGTGTTTTAATAATCTAGTAATTTGAAAGCTTTTTTAGATTGGCCTGCCTGCAGTATGGCACTACCAAATTTATGGGTTTAATTTTCTTTAAAGCATTTTCTACAAACCCTGCTTGCTCAAAATTGCTAAACTTATTCTGCTTTTAAAGAGTAGGTGAGAATTTTCTATTCTTAAAGTACTTGAGATTGAAGGAGCATATCACAAACTTCGTACTACTTACAGTGAGTTTTATCAAAAAAGAAACTTTTCAATGAAAGATTGAAACTTTGAATCAATTATATATTAAATAGGTATCTGTCTGAACCTAAAATTTTGCTATTCTGATAAATTGCAGTTCTTAGGACTCTAAGATAGCTAAGAGAAAAGCTATAAAGGATTTCCTTAATGAGTGATAAGGAAATAATCTGCTCAGGCAAAGTTTTGTTAAAATCAAACTGATCTGAAGCACACTTCGAAAAGTACTTTTTTGTTTTTCCACAATGCATTTTTTTAGTGGTGTTATTTTTCTTCTTTTAATGTTGCTGTCTCTTACCACTTGAATATGTTTTGATTTGGAGTCTCACTTCATCTTTTACAGACGGGTTGTAATTTTCGTAGTGGTGGAACTGAGGTTAGGTAAT
This sequence comes from Monarcha castaneiventris obscurior, assembly GCA_026261815.1. Taxonomy (NCBI): domain Eukaryota; kingdom Metazoa; phylum Chordata; class Aves; order Passeriformes; family Monarchidae; genus Monarcha; species Monarcha castaneiventris. Next base: position 19,274,906 of record JAMPIT010000258.1, on the reverse strand, counting down.
TTTAAAGTTAATTATATCGGGATAACTTTTAATCACATCTGTAATCAGGCATCAAAGTGAAAGCCTGTAAATTAATTCCAAGCTAGTAGTCTTATTTGCCTGCCCCTGTTAGTGTAACTCAACTGAGACTTGAATAATGGTTAAAGCAAACTGTGCTTTATTTGCTACTGTCTTTACACAATCCAGAGAGGATGCAAACCTTCCTGTTCCAGGAAAGCATAAATAATTTGGTAAAGAGTGTGTAGTTACCTCATGTAAAATACACACCTAAAATAGCTTGCAATATCTAACTGCATTTAATCTGAGCTGCATCTTGGGTAGGGGAGTACTTTAGCCTGAACAAGCTTCTAAAAAGATGTCTTTGAACTTTAATTCAGAGTTCTCAAAGGGGATCAAATAGCTTGAATGTATTCTGTTGTGTGCTGCTGTTCCCCTTGTTCTTAAAATAATTCTATGTATATTAAATTCATTTGTATTAAATCTCTAGGGATGCTTCATTTGGGAACTGCACATACAATCTTACCATCTTGGACTGTTTACAGGGAGTAAATAAGGTAATAACATTTTTTCTTACAAAACAGGTTTAAATTGATTTTTAAAACATGAAGAAAAATACTGTTAAAACAGATTATAAAACCTGGTTTCAGAGCAGACTGAGTGAATGAGTAGCATGCTCTCCTGAAGCCTAAGTTACTGAGGGCTGTGTTTGAGTACTGCTGGCTGAGGAAGGTTGCACTTTGACCTGTCTGGTCTGGCCTTTGACAGCTTTTTGAACTTCACCTCATGAATTGGAACATGCAAATGCACCAGTCCTGGCTGGGGACAGCTCCTAGTGCAAGACACTGTGCTGGGTCTGCTAATAGATCCTTTATAACCATTGGTGAGAGGGAATGACAGGTGGATGAAGTCAAGTGAAACAGATACCTAGGTATTCTGTGTCTTAATCTGAACAGTTTTTGCATGTACTTGGCCCCAGCTTTCCTCAAAACACTTGGGTCAGTGTTTGACACTGATCTTTTCAAAATTGTTTAACACCAATGAAAACTAATGTATCTGACTAGTGGTTTGATGTGTCACTTTAAGTAGTCCTGAAATATTAAACTCCAGAATTTTTTTTTTTTTTAAATTAACATCAGTTCTTAATTGGGGACCTTTAAATTTTATTTGTTTCCCATTGGCCTTGATGAAGGGAGCAGGCTGTAGGAACAGTTCTGTACAGATACTTCACAGACCATTTGTAGTTCTTAAAAATATGGCAAAACAAATTTTTTTTAAAAAATTGGAGAAAGAGAGATCAAGCTTAATATTTTTAGTTCTGTGGGGGTGGGAAAGGAGCTGTCAGTTACCAGCAAGACTGTAATTTGTGAAGCATTCTACAGATCCTGAAGATGTGAAGTAGTCAGTGCAGTCACTGTAATTTATCTGCAGCTAATACATCAAAAGGACGGTGAGAATCAGTTTTTCCTCCTTTGTTCTTATAAAATTTATTACTGAAATTTTGTCTAGTTCACCTACTGAGGGAGAAACACTTTGGGCAGAAAACATGTGCCTTAATTGAAAGTAGTTTTAGTTTACCTGGATAAATTTGGTGTTTGTGTGTGTGTATATCATCTACATGTAATTCAGGGGGCCTTCGAGTTCTGGAGTGCAGCCAGCCAGCCATGCTTAAATGAAATACATTTTTCAAAATCAGCTGTTCAGACAAACTTCTCAGAATCTTAGGCTTCGTGACAGGTCCAGTCACTGAGCCTATGTTGTCTATAACAAAGCTATTTTTCATTTGTCCTAAAAAGGTACTCTATATGTAGCAAGCAATGGCAGTCTGATGATTACTGGTTTTAAATCATAGATCTGTGATGCGTTCTTATCACACTTTAATTCCAGAACGTTGTGCAATATCTATATTTCTCAGAATACAATAGGTTCAGTATAAATAGATGCTGCAGAAATGTCTTCCACCAATTTGGAATAAATTTTGGCTATGAATTTCATATTCATAGAATTGTTTTCAATATGGTTATTATACACAAATCTTTAGTACAAAAGTGGCATAATTAATAATAGTACAGTAATTGAATACAAGACTTCCTTTAGTCCTGTAATAAATACTGTCTAATGTAGTCTAGTGCACTTCATTCTACCTGTGAAACGTGTATTAAAAGAAATACTGAAATACAGATTATACATGGCACTGCATTCTGTATATGCCATTTTGCCTAGGTATTATGGTGGTAAAACCAGAGTATCATGTTAAGTGCAGAAAATCAATTCTCTCAGTGTTCGATGTTTCGTTATTTCCAACTGCATGAAAATACATTTGGCATAGGAATCATTAAATGAGTGTATGACAAAAAGGGAATTGCTTTTTAACTTGTCATCTGCCTTACAGAAAAAACCCCCACATGGTGGGGTGTGGAGAATCAATGTTACAATTTAAGTGATATGCAACAACCTTATGTCCCATCCTAATGTCTTTGGTGGGAAATAATGAGCCTAACGTGTTCCAGTGACATTGTTGGAGTTTTTGTTGTCTGTGTTGTTAATCTGTGAAAAATGTAATGTTGTCTTAACGTAAAAGCTTCAATAATCCACAACCACAAACATTTAGGGATTTAGTTTTTCTCAAAAGTATTATAAAATGAGATTATATATTGTATTTCAGTGTAAACTGACACCTTGTTGCCTTTTAGGCCTTGCAGCATGGATTTTTTGACTTTAAGACATTTGATGTGGATGAATATGAACACTATGAGGTTTGTACATTTAATAATGCGTTGAATGTGTTTGGGTTACCTAAAATAAGAGTACGCCGTATCCCCCAGCTTAAAACATACTGGAAACACGTTTTAATTCAAGTAAAACCCAGTGTTCATATGTAAGGTATGTACATGGAAACCTTTATGCTCTTTGTGAAGAACATGCAGGATTACTATCCTTGCAATTTCAGTGCATCATAAACCTACTGTTTCCTTGTAGCCTTTCTAGCTTCTGGGACCTCTATTATGCTTTCCCAACATTCTCACAGGATATGATCCACAGTCTCTCAGCTGACCCACAGAATATGTTTTCTTTCAGCACTTGCTAGCTCCTTCTTCCATTCTTATTAGTCCCAAATATGTGACACATTTTTGTAGCCATATAGATTAAGCAGCTTTTGAGGGGTTTTTGCAATAAGGATGCATTATGTGGAATTCATCATCAAGGAAATACATCCAAAATATTTCCCTAACAAAGTCCCAGAAAGCTAACAGATGTCATTCCTTGTTCTGCCAACTTTCTTACAGCATAAGTATAGATACTGTGGTTGGCTTTAGGTGCTTCTAGGACTGTGTAACATGTACACCTTTATCTGCTGCTAGTAGAAAGTTATCTCAAGCTACATTGCTTTAGCGAAGCTTTAAAATATTCCATGCTGTACCTGTGGGCTGGGCTGTGGGCAGAGGAACTCTCAGGCACAGGAGGTGTACGTACATCTGGTCCAAAATAGTTGCATGGTCTTTGTCTACCATGTCTTAGTCCAAGGAAGGGAAAGGGTTTTTACTGAAATCAGTGACAGTCATTTAAATTAAATGGTTCCAAAGACAATTGGTCATTGTCTTTGGAACACCTATAAATTCCTGTAGTTGTATTGGTTAAGGAGAAAGATCTATAAACTAGAGGTGTACTAAATATTTGAATATAAATTAAACTTGTTTTTAAATGTGTGTTGCTTTACTGTAGCCAGTATTATTCCCCTCTGTTGCAATTTTCGGAAAACTTGGAAGTAATGAAAATAAAGTTGCTTAGTTTGAAAATCTCTATTTTAAAAGTATTTCCTGTAACTGAATGTATTTCAGATACATACTGAAATGCTTCATAAATGATCATGAAAGTGAAGTCAAAAGAGGAGTAAACAGTGGAAAAAGTTAATTCACAGCACATCTATACAGTAGATGCCTGCAATAGGCAGCCTATAACACAAAACTGCCTATTTCGCTAAACTTGAAAGTATTTGTGGAAGGATTTCTGTATCCTGTAATGTTCTATAATGATTAGGTTGAGAGATTTGTATAGCCTTTGGTGAATTACCAAAATTTAATGAACAAGAACTAAAATTTAAAGTATGAAATTGCTGTTTTTTTGCTTATTCAATGTACAAAAAGAAACAGCTTGTTCTAAATTCAAGTGATAGTTAGGAATTCTTGGGATTCTGTACACATGGTAGGTGTTAGTCTGCTTGAAAAAAGAGTATTAAAATAATTGACTAAAGCCATCCCATTATCTTGTTTAAGTCTTAACATTATTTTAGTTTGTGAAAAGTACATTCATGTGAATGATGTTTATAGTATGCTGTTTGCTGAGTTTAAGAGGCAAGAACTTGGAATCATCTTTAATTTTTTGTCTATTTTTTGGTATGTCTTCTCTTTTTACACATCGTGGTCAGCTTTATGTTTAGTTATGTCCTGTGCTATATTTCAAAAACTAAATGTTACAGGTTTTTGCTATGTTAGGTCTTCAAATGTGTGGTTATGTAGACAAAAGTTGCATACGACTTAAATGGAGCAGGCTAAAAGGAAATTTTATTTCATGTTTATAGTTCTTTCATCTTATTGTGTTATCAAGGCAGCTAATTCCCCTTTTGTTGGACTGGAAGTAAATTACTGATTGGGTTTTTTAATAATAATGGTGTTTGCATGTTGTGTTGAGCACATATATGCACGTATATACAGAGATACCTGTAGTTCATGTTGCTTAAAATTGAAATTATTTGCCATGATCCCTGTAACTATCAAGAACTTAATCCACAAATAAAACTGGTGATACAAATACAAAAATATTTTTAGCTTACTGAACAGGACTCCTTCCCTAAAGGGAGTAGGGGTGCTGCAGTGCTGAGATGGCAGTCGGTGCTACCAATGGGGGGCAGGGGTCCTGCCTTGGCACTCAGGTTGGTTCCTAGTCCTTATGCAACCTGGGTAACTTCCAGGAGTTCCCATTGTGCAAGGACGTTGGGAGCAAGCCTAATGGGCTCAGCTAAGCCAACAGTTGCTGAATTGATTGCTGTGATGTCCATTATCAGAACCTTTCACTCATTAGGATGTTCTGATGAGCTGAGAGCTAAAAACACAAGCTTAATAATGCAGCTGAACCAAGTGCCGTGTCCTTAAAAGTCATGCTGAGAATAACTGCACTGCCAAATGAGGAATGAGCAGTCTTCAATTAAAGAAAGAAAAGAAGGCAGTTTTGAACTACAATTCATGTTAGGTATTTCCAAAGAAGCTTTCATTTTCAGCAGTGACAGAATTTGAAGAGCCTTTTTAGGTTTTTATTTAAAAGTGAGCAAGAAATGCAAAATGTCATAGTTTGAAAGTTTATTAAAATCTGGTCTCTTTATTTCATTTACACTTTTCTTCTGTGATTACTGGCTCATCAGAGCTTATGCCAATACGTAAATTTCAGTTTATACAGGGAAAGGATAATTGTTTTGAAGGCTAATTGGTTTTTAATTTGTTTTCTGTGAATTGGGTTTTTATCTAGTGCCTCACGAGCAAGCCCTTTTCCATAATTTTTGATTAAAACATAGAAGAATGTTGGTGTTTGTCAGTGTTATTAATAGGTGTCCCAAATCACTGAACCTTCTCAAGGAGAAATATCTTACATAGAGGGTCTTTCTGCTTTTATTGGAAAACTTCAGCAAATTTTGTTTACATTTCATGTTATTAAGATAGATCTGAGAAGCAGCTTATGGTTAATTTGTCTCATAGAGTTAAGATAGCTAATTACATTTGAAGTGTTTCATTTTAATGCAACAAGAACGTAGTAAAGAGTAAAATAAAATAATGAGTCATATTTTTTACCTTGTATATACAGATATTAAAATGTTCTTCTCTTCTGAAATTTTTGTAGCGAGTGGAAAATGGTGACTTCAACTGGATTATTCCAGGAAAATTTTTGGCTTTTAGTGGACCACACCCGAAAAGCAAACTTGAAAATGGTATGGTGTATGTTTTAATGCTGTGCTATGATCTTATTTTTCCAGCATGTAAAACCATCACAGCAAATGAGCAGAAGATAATAGAGGGTTATAGATCAGTTTTAGTCTTCAGAAATAATCATCCAGTGAGCATTTTATATACAATCACAGAACTTAATTCAGAAAGGTTTGAAATTCTTCTTTGCCAGAAGAATTTCAATTCTTCTAACAGTCAGTGGCTTTCATCCTGTGACAAGGTGCCTGAGAGACTCAGGTCCCTTACTGTTCTTCTGGAACCTGACACCTGATACAGTAAGTGGGCAGAATTAAAGGTGAGTTGCATTAAACACAGAAGACTCTGTTAAGAGTTTTGTAGCACAGACCCAAAAAGAATTTTAAAAGAACCTTGCCTTTACTACTGAAGATACTTGGGATAATGTGAAGAACCTATGGAATGTGGTTCTAATGGAATAAAAGAAAAGAGAAGCTTGACTGACAGAGGGGAAGTAGAGATTTGGTCCAGCTAAAAGGAAAATCAGTCATTTAACTACTACAGTCAGGATTTTTCTGATTTTGGCTGCATTATTTGTGCCATGTCCCATTTTTTTATGTGAGCATATTTTCTGAATATCTACCTTCCCTCCCCACCCACTTCTTCTTCTCTCTCCTGTTTCTTTTATGACTGAAATGCTGCCTGTCCACTGAAAACTTAAACAAAGTCCAGAAAGCAAATATTTAGGTTGGTTTGGGTTTCTTCCCCAATCATTGTTGCAGTCCTTTCTTGCAGAATTTTTTCTAAATTTACTTAAATTGTTCCATGGAATTTGGAAAACCTGTGTTTTATTTATAACATATATAACTGAAAATTACTAAATTAACACACTTAAAGTCCAGTTATGTAACTATAAGTAACCCTCTCCCAGGTGATTGTAAGTACACATTACAAAGCTACATTTTTCTCATTATGTTGTGACTCAAATTGCATTTACTAATGCAAATGTGACTTGTCCTGAGCAGCTGTGCTGTGGTTGGTCATTGACCCCCTTCCCTGTCCCCCTGTCTTCAGCTAGAGGATCCCTTGTCTCTCAGCTGAGAATCCAGGCAATAAAGCTTTCTTAATTCACAGTAAGACAGTAAGAAAGAATATTTTTGGTACTGCAGTTTATCCTTTGACTGTTTCCCTCATCCATAACATAGATCAGCAATCTATTTTCCTCGTAAACAGTGTTTCCTCTTTAAGCATGCTTTTATTCTTTGATGTGCAGCTTGACTATAGATAAACAGCTGTTCTGAAGTGCTGAGTTCATATATGTCCCTAGCTTTATGTATAAATCCTCCTTGCAGAGAGGAATGGGGGCTTAATGGGAGACAGTACAGTGTTTCACATAGACTGTGTTTTAAATTTTTGCCTCCTAATACTTTTTTTAGTAGAAGTGGTCTTAAAGAGCATTTTTTGGACAATTTTTTAATATCACTTAACGTGTCTATTCTGAATAAAGTATAAAAGCATTTTTAATATTAGCATGTTTATCATTCAAAAAAGCTTTCAAAGGCAATTTTGATTAGTGAGATTTTGAACTTCATGAACCTATAACATTAAATGATTGTGGCTTTATTTTTTTTATAGGTTATCCTCTTCATGCACCTGAATCCTACTTTCCCTATTTCAAGAAGCATAACGTCACATCAATCATAAGACTAAACAAAAAAATTTATGAGGCAAAACGCTTTACTGATGCTGGTTTTGAGCATTATGATCTGTTCTTCATAGATGGCAGCACACCAAGTGACAGTATAGTTCAGAGGTTCCTGAACATCTGTGAAAATGCTGATGGTGCCATTGCTGTACATTGTAAAGGTTTGTGCACTTACTCATTTCTCAGACTGAAATTCAAAATAAGTATAAATCCATAGAGTTTCCCCCAGAAATACAGCATTTAAGAACACTTTCAGATTGTGAGAGTAATAATGCTTTATGGTACTTGACTAAATATTTGCCAAATATTTGTTATTTCCTTGTGTATATGAAGTCCTTACATCCCACACTGTTACTTGCAGTAACTGACAATTTGTTGTTCATTGTTCTGTGTTTTTTTTAATATGACTTGAAAACTTGAGATTTAGTTGATGCAGGTTTCTTTTTTGCATTATGCTTTCACAGCATTATGATAATTGGCTAGGAAATGCAAAACACTAAAAGGTTTTCTTTGTGCGTTTCGACTGTTCTACATTTTTCTGTGGAGTATGAATTCCAAATTTCAAGTTGATGTGAGTTATTGTGATGCCAGCATTTCAAACCAGCCTAATTCAGCAAACCAGCCAGAAAATGCACAAAACATGCTTAGTCAAGAGAGATTAACAAAGGCTTTTAAGGGCTCAGCTTGATTTATGCTTAGAATTGTGTAAGGACATTGTGGAGACAAATGTCTTGCCTGATCAGAAGCAAGAATAATGCTATTCATAATTTTCTTCTCATGACCAATAGATATGCATATCAAAGATAAATAGGTTTATATGCCAACAAGTTGTTATTGTGGCTAGAACCCAGACATTCTGGCATTAATAAGCTGGACATCTGCTAATTGGCTAAATGAGAGAATAAACTATTGATGAGCAGGAGGATATTAGTAGGTTGTTATCCTCCAGGCTTAACTGCTAAAGGAATATAACATAGTTGGTAGTGAGTTAGAGATGTGCTTTTTACACTGAAGTATTTTTGGTCTTTTGTCTGACCATTTAGTGAGCAAACCAGCAATCTTGTTCTTTTTAGTTTTTACACCGTCCTAAATGATCCTCTACAGTGTTAAATCAACAGTTAACTCAGGCCGAGTTATGTTGCAGAGGTGTTCTGAGCACAGCTTTCACACTAGAAAGTGCTTGTCTCAGATGATACAGAGCAGTTAATTGCAAAGGGTTGTAATGGAAAGTTTGTACATTAGCAGAATGTTGGAGAAAAGAACTGAAATCAATACTTCTCTTTTTAAATGAGTCTTCAGAGCTTGTCTTCCAAACTACAGTTATGGAAGCTCACTATATGTGAACTTCTATCTTCGTCCTTTATCTAAATCATCTTTACTTTTGCAGAGCAAGATTTAGTTATTGGCTAAATGCAAAGAGCTCGTAGTTGTGAATAGAATTGTCAGCAGAGATGTCTGGCTGCTTAGAGAGTTTCCATTTGGATAGTTGTTGGTGCATAAATAGTAGGCTACTGTGAGACTGTAAATTGCAAATACTGTATTTGTGGGAAAAAGTTTAAATGGGGAAACACTTTACCAGTAGATGAGACACAGAGCTAGAAAGAGATTAATTCTCACTGTAGTTTGAGATTTTACTGATAGTAAAAGCTAATTTTTCTGTGTCTCTGTCCACTTAAAAGCAGGATTAGTTTCTGATTTATTGGGCAATGAATTAAATTATTTTAAGCTATTGATAGCTAAAATTGTACACTAGTCAACAGTCATTGCTGTTTATGCACATAGCAGTGAATAGTTTTATGTGTTGTTTTCACAACAAAACTGATTCAAAAAGAAAAAGGCTGCTATTCAAAAAGAAAAAGGTTGCTCTGTTGAGATGTGACACGTATTTGCACCACAGCTTTTAGGTACATATGTTGGCCTCTCAAAAGTACTTTGATTACGGTTTTTTACTGGTATTATAAATATGAAGTTGGTATCCAGCTTGATCTTGGCTTTTTTAAACGAAGTTTGGAATAGAATTGTTCTAGTGCCATGAGTCATCGCTGTTGCCCGTGTTCTTTTAAACTCTTAACTTTTCCTAAGTATGAAATATTTGTTCCTATATCTACAGCACTGAAATTGAATTATGTGATAAATAGAACACTGAATCAGAAATTCTTTCTTCAGATACTAATATGGTGAATAACATTGCATGGAAGTTTTCTTATATCCCATACTTTTATCTGCTAATTATGGGATGCTCATTACTTCATATGTGGCTGTTGATTCTTGTGTTTCTGTAGCTGGCCTGGGGAGAACAGGAACACTGATTGCCTGCTACATAATGAAGCACTACAAGTTCACACATGCTGAAGCCATTGCTTGGATAAGAATATGTCGCCCAGGCTCTATTATAGGACCCCAGCAACACTTCTTGGAAGAGTATGTATATATCTGTATACCTTCTTTGCTCCTCTCCATCCCTATCCATCTTGCACTATTTACAGGATCTAATTTGTCTACTGACATTTGTATGTTATTGCCTGTTCCATATATTAAAGGTTAGTTAATAGGGGATTGAAATCTGAGTTACTCCAGTCAGCTTCTTTGGAGTTCTAGACCAGAACTTTTCATTTTGACCCCTTAAAGGGGCACAGGGCCTCAAGACTGCATGTTTCTGTTCTGGGGAATTTAGGAGTTAGACAAATGTGTTGGAAGTGGACAGATGTGAACAAAAGATTAAATCAACAAATAGGATTTATTAAATATTAGCATAAAAAGAATAGTCTTTAGATACTTTATGTATCATTTGTGGCACTTAAAATTAATCCTAAAATGGTGTAATTTATATATCTTTTTCTTTATTGTAACTAAAGATTAAGTAAGTACTTGGTATAGAAAGCTTCTGGTCTCCGTCAGATTCTTTAGCATGATGTATGATACATTTCTGATTTGGAGCTAGTAGTTTCAGCCAAACAAATGTATGGTTTTAATACAGCTTCAGATTTGATCCTGACTGGAAATGAATGACAGTGATGTAGACAGTAAGTTTAATGTCACAGTGGTTTCTGTGTTGTGCATTTACTGTTATAGTGGTTGTGCTGATATATTTGAGCTGATGGCATGATGATATTTACTTGGAGGCATTTTCGCTGTTATGGGAGAAAACATTTAAGAAAATCCACTCCAAGTAGAAAAAAGAGAATTCACCAGCTCTGCTAGATACTGTGTAAATACAGTAAAAGATGTATTGATGCACATGCATCTTAAAATCCATAGGATATTGGAGAGAAAGAGAACTGGAATTCATAAAAGAAATTGAGCATGAATGAGCAGAAACTTATTTATTTTCCTGTGCAACTAAATGGACACTCCTCTGTTTGAGAGGCGGCTTGCCATTATTCAAAATATTGCAGATCACAAACTTTGACAAACACCACAGGTGTTTACTGGAGGCAGATTAGTCTTCTTCAGACAGTGCTGATGCTTGGATAAACTCTTAAAAATAACTTGCACAATAGAGCAAAATTACAAGAAAGGTAGTAGGTAATGTGAATTCTGAGTGCTGTTTACTTATAAGGTAGGAAAAACAAGGCCCATGGTCTTTCCTGGTTTGATTGAATGAATAGTTGTCTTGATTTTTATGGATAAGCAAAGATCCTTCAGATCTACCTAAATTATTCACAGCTGAGAACTGTAGTGTTGTTCAGTAAGAATTTTCTGCTCTCCTCAGGGTAGTAGAAACTGTCTGTTTTGAAAATCAGACAAAATTCAAGCAGTGTCACCAGTGGTACAACATGGGATTGGAAAAGAGTGTCAGTTACATCATTCTAATATAAAATGTCTTGCCCCCAGGGCTGCAAAGTTGAATCTGACAAAAAGGTAAAATCTTGCCATTTCGCTCTCCCACACCTTACAGGTGTCAAAGTTTAATCTCTTAGGTTCTTTGAGGTTCGGTAAGGGAGGTTTGACTAGTTGGTTTTTTTTATAGAAACTCTTCCACTTAAGTGCGTATCAGATCAGTTTGTTACTGTGTATACAATTAATCTTGACGGATTTCAAAGGTATTTAAATTCAACCATGTTTTCTGGGCTACTTCTGTTAGGTGGACTAAGTGGCATTCCCTCTGCCCCCCCACCCCTTTGTTCTCCTTCTCATGATGTTTTCTTGGGATGTAGTGAAATTTTTCTGGAAGTGCTTACCTTTTGCATTTATTATTGAGCAAGCTTAGGCAGTTGCCTCAGATCACCTTGCTCTTAAGCTTTGCCATAATATTTTGTTTCTGAACAAAGAAAGGTTTCCAGTGCAAGTAGATTCTGATTTAATTATTTTTTTCTCTGTTCAGTGTAGGAATTTAATTTTGTTTCAATAGTATGTAATAGGGTGTCAGTTCTTGGATGGAACTAGCACATCTGTTACCTACCCAGCAAGCATCCTTGTCAAGGAATAATGCAGCCTCATCCAAAAAGTCTGCTCTGCCTGTTCATTGTAGCATTAAATTGTTATTATTTTACCAGCTGTATGAAGTAGATATTCTTTCAGTTTGTGAAAGTCGATATTAGAGTCCTGTTGAACCTTACATGACTACATCCACTTGCATGTCACAGGTCAGCTGCAGTTTCACTGCACAATATCTGTAACCAGAAAACTCAGCCTAGTAAGTTGCAAAGTTCTGTATCATCATTTATGCTACACATGATGTATATAAAACCATTGTTTTATATTATTTTTCAAGTTGTGTTCTAAAAGCCTTTAAAGTATGATTGCAAATTCCTGTTTAGTTAACCTCTTTCCCCAGAAGGATTTGGTAAAATGAAGTTTTAGTACTGTGGTGACTACAGACTTGTTTGGTGATTCTGGAGGTTTTTTTGTTCATGTTTTTAAGTATTGAGTTTTAAACATTTTTTTGTGATAGACATGTAAATTTTTTTCCAGATGAAGATGTACAGAACATTCAAATATTGGCAATCTGTAAGTGTGGCATGTTTTCATACTTTTTTTATGTGTATGCACATCTGTTGATCTGAGTGGCTTTGGTTTTGCACCCTGAAGGAAGCAAGCGATGTTATGGCGGGAGGGAGACCTCATCCGATCAAAGCAGAACCAGCGAGGAATCGATGGGAACATTAACAGAGTTCTTTGTGGCTTGAATGACATTTCCATCAGTGACAGTGTGAATAAAGTACAAGACTTGGATCAATACAAGGAGGTAAGGGTTTGTAGGAAAAATTTCAAGCAGACTAAAGCTGAGATTTTAATAACTTGCTATAGATAACTTCTAGATTTTTGGCTTTTTTAGGCTTATATTAGTATTAGATTGCTTTTTCTCAGGTTAACTTTCTTATAGATCATAATTAGAGCAAATCTCCACTTAAAAAAAAAAAAGATTAAGTAATATTTAGAACTGCTGCAGGTAATTTTTCAAGCTTCAGAAGGTTTGCATTATTCCAAGTCATTCTCTCAGGATTTTAAGTTGTTTTTCTGAGAATGAAAGAAAACAAAATGTCAGCTTTCCTCCTGGAAACAAAAAAATCCACCTATTCCAAGTTTTTAACTAATAATGCAGGAGTGTATAAATGTTGATTCTTTTATCACAGTGTTAAAGATGAGGTGATGTGTAAGTTTAGGTTAAAGACTTTACAGTTATATTTTGGGAGCACAGGCATGAGGTCTGAATTGAAGTGAACATAGTTTTGTTTCTGGACTAGTAAAAATCTGAAACTGTAGTTTCTTACATTATCTATAAAAAACAGTCTAGAGGATCTATGCATTTGGTTAATCCCTCTTTAGGTCTGTAATGACGAAAGAGGTTTTAGGTTCCTGATGGAATCATTTGCTTGATGTAAAAGACCAGGCATGTGGTGGGCACATTTTTCATGTGGTTATTAGTATAAATTAAAATAAGCAGATATGATAATCTGGAAGAGCTTTTTAAATGCATTTCTGTAAAGGTACTGTTTCCCTGTATTTCACTTCTTACAGATGTCATTAAAGCTGTTCAACATTCACTTTTCAAAACATTTAACTTCTCATTATCTTTTTGGGTATTTGGTTGTACCTCAAGACCTCATTAAATAGGATCTCTAGAATCTCAAAACAAAGGAATTTATCCAGTCCCAGAAATTAGTGATGTCAAAGAATCAGAAGAGAGGACAGCTAAATGCAGTAACTGTTGGGCTGGTAGAGACAGTGAAACAAAATTCATCAGCATTGTGTCTGGATGATAGGTAAAAATGGCCTAGCATGTAATCTGCAGTGAAATCTAGCTAAGATATTTATATTTTCCTATAGCAATTGCAACAATTAGACTATTGTATAATTTGATTAACTTCTATCGTATTACTTCTGTCAGTCTTTTATGTTGGTTAATGGCAGAAACTATTGTTCTGTTTTATGCAGAGCAGTGAATTCACTTAAGTACAAAAGGAACAGCAGTAATAAATGTACTCCATCTGAGCTCAAATGAAGCATAATTGGTATATATTTGTTTTCATCTGGAAAAAAAATCACAGTTTTCTTGCTTTGTGTAATTTCCCTATTTCTCTGCTACATAAGATACTGTCTCTCCTTAGTAGTTGGGTCTTAGTGTTGGCATATGCTTTTAATATATGTTAGAGTTTATAGTACTTTCTAAAGCTAGAAGAAATGAGGATGAAACTCTGAAATCTGTTCATCCTATATTCCATATTAAGTTCACATGGGGAGCTGAACTTTTTTTTTTCAAAACTTACTTTCCTAGAGAACATAAGAACTTTCAGGTTTTTGTTTTTTAAATCTAGTGATTTAGTAAAGTTGATTTTTAGCTCCTCTTGTGGGACACGCAGCTTTATTTAAATTTCTTCCTCACCTTGTGCATAGCAAAATTTTGTGTTACTGTTTCCCTTGCATGTTGCTGACAACTCTAAAAATTGTTATGGAGAAAGTTCATATTCTATGAAAACAGGCTTCCTTGAAGTAAATAAGTGCTGGCATTAGGCTTGAGCATCCTGAACTGCCTTTAAGGTCAGATTCTGCAAAAGTGCTATGTTGGGTGTGTTTGTACAGAGACACATGAAATGTACCAGGACAATGCAAAGAGTGGTGCCACGTCTGCAGAGGGTGGCAGATCAGCCTTCTGCATTCTAATCTTTGTGAAGGAGATGCTCAGTACTTTGAAACTGTGCTGCTCCTAGAATTTGATAGATTCCCTTGCTTGCATACTTTTGTGTTTCCCAGAATGATTCTGAAGACAAAGCAGATGTGGGAGCTCAGAATGGCATGACACAGGGAGATAAGCTTAATGCCTTAAAAAGTCGGAGACGGCCTTGTTCCGCTACAACCGGAGCTCTGAGGTAATTACACCATTCTGAGGTGATTGGCAATTTCAAATTCATGCTATCAGATCTGTATGGCAAGTACATGACCTTGTTTAAGGTGGTGATACTACCTCTACCACTTTTGGTGGTGGAAATTTCTCCAGGTATGTATCTATTCTTTGCAGATTTGGTTTGTTAATCTTTTTTTTCTCTCCTTTTTTGCCCTCTGTCTCCCTGTTTAGGGATACCTTCTTACTGTGTAGCACTAAAAGATAATGTAAAAAATACTTCAAAATCTTTAAATTTAAATCTAGCATTTTAAAACATATGACTTGAACAAAATACTTCTAATCGATCTTAGTTGCCTTTCTGTAATTACTTTTCTGTGCTCCTTGTATAAATTTAGAACTTTTCAGAACCAGTGAAAATGTGAACTGTGAAATTAAACCTGAAGTAACTCTCTATTCTTTAACTGTAAATTAAAATACTGATTTTTGATAATTCTAACTCTTATATTTTAAGCCAACCTGAGACATGCAGATGTTTGGTGGAGGGGAAAGGCTTTTTATCCTTGGATAAAGACTGCTGCTTTTGTTTCTTTAGGCTGCAAGACATGAAACTGCACACCAGGTCAATATCACAACCCTTCAGGTATTGACTTTAAAATTCTAGTTCTAAATGTGTATCACATGACTAGGATCTTAATTTTCAGTGTTTTGGATGATTGCTAATCAATTGATGTGATAAATATTTCAGGCTTCTGAGCACAGGCAGGTAAGAAACCTTTTTAGACACCTGCCAATTGCATGCTTTACCCCATTGAATCTGAAACACAATATGTAGGACACAATTTCTATCATTATCAAGCATTAATACTAAAAAGAGCACATTTTTCAGTTTCATGACCTGAATTTTTGAATTGGATTGCTCCAGATGGCTAGCAGTAGAAATGAATGTTTTACCCTTTCTTGGTGTGTAATTAAAGCTGCTCAATGTAATTTTCCTTCTGTGCTTGTAGTTGGAGATCTGTACCCAAGTTTTTTCATCCTTTAAGGTCTAATTGTTGTATCCCCTGGTCTAGGGTTGGAGAAAATTAATTTTTTTAAATTCATTAATATGGATAGCCATTACAGTAACAATTTGAGTAGTCCTGTGTAACATACATGCAGCTTGTAATCAACACATGGAGCATTTTGTAATTAAAAATCTCACCCTAAAAAGAGCTGCATGTTCTGTGCAACCTTGTGAAAATGTTCATTTGGAAATGATGATGACCTCATGAAACCTACGGTTTTGGTTTTTTCTAGTCATACTTGCTCTATAAGCTCAAAAAGTACTCCTACTCAAACTAAAATTTATGATAAAATTTACAATATATTATAAAAAATGGACACTCAGCCTTCATAAATTATCAAGGTGAAAAGTAGCCTGTAACTGTTTAATAAGGTGCAGCTGGGGAGATACTTGGAAACTTGGGATATCTGGAAGATTTTGTTTGAATAAAAGATGTTTAAAAAGGCAAACCTGAATTTTTGCTGTTTAGCTCTCAGACTTGAGAATTCGCACTTTTTAAAGTACCAGTCTATGTACTGAAAGGCTATATGTGTTTGAGGTGTGCATTTTAATTATAAAATCTTGCTTCTCACTGGAGCTCTGCACTCTTTTTAGACTGAATACTTCAGGTAGCCCAGAAGGATCCATATCTCCTCTGAAGGCCTCCCGAGTGATGGCAGTTACTTCACCATCTGCAGAAAGAATAAGCAGACTTTCCACGTCCTCAGGCTCTAACCTTAAAAGGTTTTTTTCTTCTTCTCGTTTTGGTACAAATGTTTACTGTATCCTGCAGTGGTTGTCAGCACATCTGCAGTCTATGAAGCGCTTGCTGTTCTTGGCTATAAGAAGACTTAAATTTACTTACAAAGTGGTTTGCTGTTCCACTAGCCAAACTTTAGTTGCCTACAGATTTAAAAAACAAGCAAAACTTAAAATCTATCCTACTGGTCTGAGAGTTTTATTGAGATTGTGTCATCAGAAACAGTATTGCATTGCTCAAGTGGGTTGTTCTGGATTTTTTCACTTACCTCAGTTTATAGATGTTTTGCAGGTATTCCCACAAGTCTCTATACTATTACTCTCAGAATACTGAGTGGTAATTAATAGCATTTTTTTAATGAACCATCATTTCATTACTATTTAGTTCCATTATTACTACTGTTCTAAGTAATCATATGTATTAAATGACACTCAGAATGACTGATGCATTTTTAATAACTATGTGCACAAATATTTGCCTGAAGAGAGTAACCAGCTTGAGGTATTTCAGGACACCCTATTTCTATTCTCAAATTTTATCATATAACTTCTTGGTTACTTGAAGGCTTGTATCACAAAACTGATTTCAAGAAACAGAGGAGGAGTTCTTAAACTGTTCCATGTACACAAAGTACTTCAGGGTAAATCAAATACTGCCTAAACCTTTTAACACAATCTCCTGCACGTGTGTATGGTTTGACAGAGGTGAAAGTTGGCCATGCTGTAGTGCTTGAATAAGCAAAACTTGGAAAGTCCTGACAAAGAATTCTGCTTTTCATTACTTGGGAGCTAGAAAATGAGCCTATGTGCAAACACAGATTGTTTCAGAAGGGTCTATGTTATTCACCTATAATGTCTTCTGAATTGTCTGTCACATTTTTGTATATATCTCTACATACCTTGTGTATATTTTTTTCCCTGCATGTGTTTTCCATTCAGCGTTTCCATAAACTCCAGACTAGCCAGTTCTCTAGGGAACCTGTACGCTGCTTCAGATGATGATGAGAGCAAACTGACATCATCGTCCTCTAGGACAGGTTTTTCTGTAAGCCATATCTCCAGTCACCTGAATGGCAGCTTGCAGCTCCCACACAGAAAAAACCATGAACTGAACAACAACTTATACAACAGAAGCAGCAGTAGTGGCAACAACCTGAGCAGCCAAAGCAGTTTTCACAGCGCCGTGACAGATGAGTACACACCAGCCTTCCTTTATGGGCCTTACAACTCCTCCAGCACGATCCCAGAGTCAATTCCTGTAAGTCACAGTCACAACAGCCCTTTCAGGCAGCTCACTGATGCTTTTCTTTCTTGCTTCTGTGAGCAAAACTGTTGGAAAAAAATTCTTAACTCAGCATAATTCTCCGACTTCCTCTAATATGTCTGAACAGCACCTTTGTCTGTTACCTATCATTTCAGCTGCTTTTTTTCCCATCTCTTCTAAGCATCTAGTCCATGGAAGTTTCATGAAAATAAATCACTCCTGAACGTTAACATCTTTTCTGATATCTTTTTTAATGGACCTTCTTCCCCTTTAGATTTTATTTCAAATTATCCATAATAGTCTAACACAAGTTAATTATATTACTTTATCTTCGTGCAGTAACAGTTTTCGAGAAGCCTTTGTGTGTATCATAGTAAATAGAAGGTAGAAAGAACATGCTTAAATATAGGACTTACTTGCTCTTGACTTGAAACCTACTCCTTTTGTAACACCAAGCATTGAAAGTATTATAAGGAAGATATTTCTGATGGTCTCAAATTGCAGCTTTCATTCCTCAACAATTTTGCTGCCTTGGGCTTATTTTGTGCTCTTTTTCTATGTAAAAGAGTCGGTATGAAGAGGATGTACAGATAAACTAATGCTACTCGGAAGTGTTTCTATACAAAACGCAGAGAGAGACTAAAGAAACTTCAAATATGAAATCAGAAATAGCTCCATCTATCCTAGGGAAAAAAATAAGCATATCTACTACTATAAATCTAAAACCAATTAAAAATTCCTGGTTTCCAAGGATCTGATAGCCTACTAATTATAAAAAAATAGTACACTGTTTTTAATAGATTTTGCCTATGATTAAGAGAACCTGTCAGCCTCTCTTGACTAGTACTGACACGATTTTTATTTTTTTTACTGGGTGGAAATAAAATTGGCTGTGTGTAAAATTAACTTCAGAGTATTGCACATTGCTCCTCTGTTTCCTTACCACTGATAAATTGTTTCAATATAAAGAAAGTTTTGGTGTTATACCTGCTAGTGGTTTTGAGTGTGGTGAGTCTGTCTTAAAACAGCTAATAACATACATTGCACATTACTGGGATGTCCTGAGAAAGATCATTCATTGGGCTGGGCTCTCCTTTCCCTGCAGAAGTGAAGGACCTACCCTCTTGTTAACAGCTCAGATGTGGCAGCACTTACAGCTCAGAAGCCACATCTTTGTAGCTTGGGAGAGTGAATTGCACTTTCTGAGGATAGATGACAGTAGGAAATAAATTCTCATTGTTCCATTGTGGAATTAAACTGCACGTGTGACTGAAACCTAACCTGTAGAGAAGGAGCATTGAAATTTAAGTTAGCTGAGGGAATGTGATTCTGTATTCTCTTACTCAGTGGGTTCTTCCTACTGTGGTAAAACCTGCTTGACCTAAAGTGGGTCACTGAAATACTTTATGCTTTCAGACTCCTTGTTTAAAAAAAAATTTAGCTTCTTATCCACTACAGTTTATCTGGAAATAAATGCTGATATTCCATGATCTTAGAATCACTGTTCTGCACTGAGTTTAAAATTGAGTTTAAACTTTAGTTTAAACAGCAGCAGTAACTTGTTTGCAAGGGAGTTCTCGAATCTTGCCACATCTTCACTGCTTTGATTTGACTGTGTTTTTCCCTACTACATGGGATTGAAATAAGCTATATATAACTGGGATTTTTCAGGTGGGATATAGAAACCATAACGGTTTTTCTATGATGAAACAAATTCTAGAACAAGAGGACTGTTCTTGTTTAACTAATTTGTGTTAATTCCTTTACGCATAGAGATGAGGAGAGAGGTGAAAAGCTGTGTAACAAGCCAGGAATGTTTGTTTTGAGATATATTGATGAGTCTTCCATTTGTTCATGCATTCTGATTGCTCTGGAAAGTCATCCTTTCTAGGTGTTCCCAGTCTTTAATCCAACATGCTTACAGAAATTCAGTCCACAGGAGTTCAGTCCTCAGCTCCTGTTGAGTATACTGGAACTAAAAGTCAGTATACCAACAGTGGGTGAGAGCAATCACTCATCTGAATAGTAAGTGGTAAATTGGCTGATTTTACTTTTTTGCTAAAGTCTCACTTTCAGTAGTATCTCATATTTAATGTATTGAGCAATAATTCTTTGGAGAGTCAGCCCATTCCCATTCTTTTCAATTGTTTCTTTTGTAAATTATATGCTGCTAGCAGCATTTCTTAGGGATTTTTTTTCACATTTTTCTTACAGCTACATATTATGCATAAAGTATATGCATGTAAATTTTCATGCAGCACCCTAAGGGGAAGAAATTCCTTGTAACTGTAATGTGACTTAGTCATGAAAATAAGCTGACATTATTCACAATGGGTCAAAATTTACAGGAGTACCAAATGGTAATGTAAAGCATTACAGAAACAGTAAGCCTGTTTCCTCAAGCAGCTTAAAAGGTTGAATGTAAATATAACATCTTAAAAACTAGGAACTGTCACCTCCTTTGGAGAGGCACTTGCCATAACTTAATGCTACAAATGATTTTTAACAGTGGAGGCCAAGTTAGTGGGCTTGTTCCATAAGCATTGGACAGGAAATTAAGGTTTGGTGACACTTTGTTTCTTTTTTATATGTAGATATTTACAAAATTCTAGGATAGTGCTGTGTTTCTCCTTAATCTTATAAACCCTCCGGGGTTTGACATAATTGGCATTGACACAAAAGTTCCCCAAATCCATATATGTGGGGAGAGGGGGTGTTTACAATGGAACAGTCTCTTCCAGAAGTGTAGGTGCTGTTCTTTCTTAGATAAGGATGACTTAAGAGAAGGGAGGAAAGCAAGGAATGCTGGTTACTGTGTAGTCTAAGAGAAGAGCACTTCATGAACAGGTGAAATAGCCATGTTGCTAGCAGAGAGGCACTTACAGCTCTGTGGATTGCAGTGGAGAAGGAAATTAATTACTGTCTCTTTGCAGCAGAACTATTGTGATTTAAAACATTGATTTAAATGAAATACGCTAGGCATAGTGTAAAGTTTTAGGTTGAATGGAAAACATTTTTAAAGGAAACAGCCTTTCTAAAATGCACAATTCTTTTGTTTTAAAAACATTTTTAATTTTTTCCTACCTATCTCAATGACTTAGTAACGCATGGAAGGATATAAGGGTGTAACCTTTGAATAATTCTTGGTTTGATATTGCTTGCTGTTGTGAGGAGTAGAGGTTATACACAATCAAATGCAGCAAGATCTTTAAATGAGATTCCATCTCCAGTCTTCTCTGAAGAGTGAGGTGGGCTAAAAATAATCCATTTTATATATTACATGCTGTGATATGAGAAGCAGCATTTCTTAGCAAGAGTCATGCCATGCAAAGCCTACATAGCAAAGTGCAGCTGTGTTTTACCTGTAAACTAATATTCTTTCAGTATAATAATGGCTAAAAAGTGTTCCTCTTTGGAATGTTTTTCAGATATGTTCTGATTAATGCATTTGCTTCTAAATGTGCCCTATAGCCCTGTGCATCTATCCCAGTCGCAGAGGAGTGCACTAAATTGTTACCCATTTTCTGCACAATTGACTGAGTGTAGTTACTGTGATGTTCTGAGGTATAAGGCAAGAGTAGATTTTTTGATCATTTAATTTCTGAATGATGGTGGTGTCTGGTAGTGAGCATCTCACTGGCTAATTCAGATGGTTTATTTTGAGGACAACATAGTTTTTCTGAAAGATTATTGCCACTGATTGAACACAATCATGCTTAAAACTTTCTTTTTTAACCTGAAACCTGTATCTCTTTATTATGTCAGTGTTACAGCCCTGTTATCTTATTTTCTTGTCATGGAGATATCTCATGCTGGTCATCTTAACTTGATTTTCTTTTGATAAGCTAAGTTAGCTCAAGGATCCCTTTGAAAAGTGTTCAAATCCTTTAGTTTTTGAAAATCTGTCTGGTCCAGAAAGCTGTTACTCAGTGTTATCCTGCTTAGAAATACATAGCTTGTTTTATCTTCTTTAACTGTAATACACTGAAAGCTGAGGGGGGGAAAAAAAAAGAGTTCTTGCCATTGATGATACTGATTTCCAGTTCTTGTATTTTAGTCTCGTGTCCTGCATTCCCTGAGGGTTTTTCAGTTTGGTTTGGTTTGGGTTTTTTTCTTTGTGTGGAGCTCCATGGAAAAGTATAATCTCTTTTCTTTTTTTTTGGTTGGTTGGTTTTTTCTCCTCCCCCTCCCCTCCTCTTAACTGACCAAGGAAGATTGGTTTTTCTTACCACTTCAGCCCCTGAGATGCAGCTGTTTTGCTTTTGGTGGCACTTATCAGTGGTCTGAAGCTCATCAGCAAAATACGGAGTAGTATCAAGCCTTAGTACAAGTTCTGGCAGTTCTTTTAAAAACAGAGTTCTGTTTAATCATTTCGACTTCACTACTTCAGATGCTGAAATTACTTGGAACTTGTGACCGCCCAGCCTGGGCTTGTTGCAGTGTTTGTGTTACACTGCACTTCTTTCTAATTGGAGCACATCAGGTGATGTACCTGACAGAAATCTATTACATGACCTGGTATTTTGTTTATTCGCTTAGCTCATCAAAGGACTCTTGAATGATACTGATGAATTCTCTTTATTGCCAAAATCTCCTTTCCCTGAGTTAGATATCAAGCTAACCAGCTGTAATAAGGCAGTACTTTTATTTTATAAAATCACCTTATCACTCTTATTTGTCTATCTTTATTACCATGAGTGGTTCAGGAGCATTTTGAGATAGTTAGGACAGCAATTTTTCAGTTCTAGTTTGTGTTCACTGAACTCATTAGTGAGTATTTTCCCCAGTATGGAAGAGAAAGTTATTCACTGATCTTTTTTCCCCTGTTTTGCAATGAAACAGCATTAATACTGCTGTTCCACATTCCATTTAACAAAAGAGAAGAATAAAAAAAAACCATGGCTATAACTATTGTCGCCAGCCATATATTTTTCTCAAATGGTTTTTGTCTTTCATCAGTGCAAGCTTATAATGCACTTTGTGTTTATCCTGATGAAGAAAAGCTTGATTTTCAAAGAATAGAAAACTTGCTGTTCTACTCAATTAGAATAAGTACTTTATTTGCAAATTTTACAAAGCATGTGTTTTGATTAAATAGAATCTCTCACAATTACAATTTGCAGAATTACTTCCTTCAAGTAAAATCACATTTAAGGTACTCCTATAAGATTTTTGCTTTGTTCTTACAATAGGTCTAAATCCAAATATCGCTCTTTAAAATGTATTTTTATTGGAGAATATGTAACTGGGTAGTCTCAAGATGAGTCACCTTTTGCTTCTATAGCTGTCATGGAAACTGGCAAGATGGAAACATTTCCACAAAATTGAGAAGTGTTAGCAGTGTTTTAAAATTTATGTTACAGGTAAAGATCATGTATATGGTTTTCCTTAATAAGAACTTACCATTAATGAAGATAGGACAGGCTTTGCAAAAAACAGACAAACACTAGTGCATCATGCTGATGTGTAAATTTAGCA
This sequence comes from Monarcha castaneiventris obscurior, assembly GCA_026261815.1. Lineage (NCBI taxonomy): Eukaryota > Metazoa > Chordata > Aves > Passeriformes > Monarchidae > Monarcha > Monarcha castaneiventris. Next base: position 19,251,428 of record JAMPIT010000258.1, on the reverse strand, counting down.
GACCCACAGGATCACTTCAAGTGTATGTGCATTTTCTCTAATGCATCCTGAGTTAGTTCAGTGGCTCTTGTGTATTCACGGTAGTTCTTGCCTGCAGCAACATTCCTATTGCAACAATGTTTTGGGAGAGTTGATGCACAATTCGAAAAACTTCAATTACATTTTTGCAATTATCTGGGGAAAGTGCATGTTCAAATCCTAACAAATAGCCCTAAATGCTGTAGGGTTATCCTATCGTGAAAGAGAATTCAGGCTGACTTTGTCCTGCAGTTGCATGTCTGCAAATACAGTTCTGGTGGATCTAGTGCCTATTTTCTCTTAAAGGAGGCTTTCTGTGCCTCCTGTTGAAGAAGAAAAATGAAAGTGATCTAAGCAGTTGTTTCAGCATAAACTTCATTAGATATCCTTACCAGTAGTGAAACTATCTAATTATGAGTTCTTTGTTTAAATGTCTGTTACTTGGGTATAAAATGGCAAGCTTGCCATGGCATGGGACCACTGTAGGAATACACATTGGGATTTCTTCTCCATTAACTGATTTTATACTCTCATCTTTGCAGTTCAGCAGTCACTTTTCTTTGGTTTTTCTTTTTTCCTCTGTTTTTACCTCTATTTTAAATAAGATTTTGTTAAATCCAGCAAATGACTTATAAAAGTGGATTGGGGTTTTTTTGGTTTTAATACAGCTTTCAGAAGCATAGGCTATACTTTGAGTCATGGCAAATACAAATTTTAAAATAGAAATCTCCTCAAAAGATTTAAAAGGAAAAAAGGAAAATCACAGTTACAGGCTTTGAAACATTACAGCCAATTTCTTCAGACATGTGAAGAGATTTAAGAACACAAATTACTTCCTTGAAAATGCAAAAAAAAAATCAAAACAACAAGCTTCTCCTGTTATATTTAAATTTTTCAAACTCAGATGTGAGTCTGTATATTTCACGGTAGCTCAGTTGTTACAGCTATCACCGTGTTTTTAGTAATAAAAATTTATGTGAAGTCACATAGATGAACCTGGGAAAAATGCTGTTTAGATTTAATTATTTCTCTGTATTCAGAAAATACTTTGAAACATTAGGAAGAAATCATTGCAATGTGAGGTAGAGTTCTGATGGGGGTGGGAACACACTGAAAAACATATTTCTCCATTTGGAAGTAAATAAACTCTACTTGCCCATCTGTAATGAAAATTACCAAACCATGCTATCTTGTTTCCAAGCAATATATGCTGCTAGATATTTGTTCTTTTATTATATGTTTCCCTATTTTTTTTCCTTATTTTTGTAACTTGGATAACTAACAATTCTAAGAATTACAGTTTAAACTTCAGAATCTTTAATTTATGGTTTGCTTCTGCTATTAAAATCATGATGTAGAATTCCTGGTTACTACTGTCTGCTGAGTGAAGGGCTGGCATGCAGAGTTCTTTGTAACTAACACTTGCTGGTTTTAAGAGTGTACAGTGCTTTCTGGTCATCTTTCATCTGTCCAAGCTTCAAGTAATCTATTGCTGTACAACATATGAGAGTATATAATTACATTTCATGCTTTTTTTTAATGGTTATCAGCTTTACTGGGGATTCAGTTTAGATGGATCCATTCCAATACTGCACTTATTAAGTGTAACCATCTTTCCAGTTGTTAAAATGCACATCTGAAAATGAGAAACCCTGGAGGATCATTAAGAGAGCAGAAGTTTCAAGAGCTCATTAATGAAGGGCTATTCCTTCTGCCTTGCTCTTAATAAAACCAGACCCTTTTTAGTCAGTGGTGTGCAAATCTATGTGCTGACAGCACTTTTTCTACCTAGGAAGGAATATCCAGATGGTCTCAAATCTTCAAGATGTGAAAATGCATTTAAAAGACAACTTGGAAAATATACACTGAGACTTAAAATACGGGGAAATGTGGTTGTGTGATATTAGTTAGAGCTATAAAGGTATATATGAATGTATTGTGCACTTCTGCTAATAGGTTTCACTTTGGGTACCAAAGAGCATTTCTGTAATGACTAGTTAGGAATAGTAGGAAAACAGAAGAGAAAACTGTGAGGTTCCCATCTGTCTTAGGAGTCAGGTTGGTCTCCAGTAGTTCTCTCTAATTCCGAAGAACTGATGCAGTTTTAAAATATGTTTGGTTTTTTATTTGCTATTTGTTTATAACCATGCTAATCTGGAACAGCTCATCACTGGACAAGACCAATTATTCATCAGTGACTTCTTAAACATGTCTCTGTAGGAGCTAATAAAATTATCGGATACTGTCGAAACTGATTAATCTGTTTCTAATAAAACTTTAGACTTTAGTAGAAACAGAAATGTAAATAAATACAGTAGATCAGGTTATGGTTTTCTCTTTATTATACTGACTTGTTACTAATCCAGATTAACTATTTGCCGTGCTTCATTTTCATCTGGTTAAATTTATCCATGTGCATAAAATGGCTGATGTAGATTTTTTCCTCAATAATGAGCTACACCATATGTTTCCTGTATAATTTTCTGAATCAACATCTAAAGTAAGCTGACTCTTTTACAGTAGCAGTGGGATTGTCATTCAGGATAACTGGAAACAATTCAATTACAGTAGCAGTGGTATTTTAAAGGACTTGGAAGACTTTCTTTAAGAGTCTCAGGAAATTGATTTGGAAAAGTAAGCGTAGAAACAGGAAAGTTGATGGACTTTACTGTACTCAGATTTTAATTTCTTCTATTTTATTCATCTTTACCTCTGCAGAGATTCAAGTCCCCCTCCAACTGTTTATTTTTCTCCTTTCTGTCCTTCCTCTACTCTTTAAGTGAAAAATACATGTTATATATACATAAAACCTCTCCAGTGAGTTTTAATCAGTTTTTCTTCTCTGCACAGTCCCTTCAGTCTGAGTATGTTCAGTACTAAAGCCTTGCTGCTTTGGTAAAACCTGCTGAGCTCTTCGAATCTATGTCCTTCATGGTGGAGAAGAACTGGAAAGAAGCTGCTCATTAGAAGGAGAAACCTTCAATACAAGATGTCTTAAAACCTTAACACCAAGAGGAGACTTCTTAACAGGAAGAAATTTATCATTAATGACTACTGCAGATGCACTGAAGTTGAATTTATGGAAATTACTACCCCCATGTTATATACAAATTTAAATTTTTTATGTTGAGACAGCTTGAATATATTTCTAATGAGTTTCATTAAGACATTTATTAACTTGTGTACAGTGTTAAAATATGTATTAAGAGATTATTTTGGTAAACTATATATAAAAATTATGTAAAAACTAGAATATATTTTAATTTAGGGTCTACTTTGCTACAAAAATGTGTATTTTAAAGGATTTGTATATGTTTATCAAAGATATAAAATTTTTTTATGAACAAGAGATTTTTCTTGTTTTATGGGTCTATCATTATTGCTTAGAGCCTAATGTAATTTACTTTTTTATTAATTGGTCTTCTGATAACTTGATACTAGTGAGAGACTTGTTATTACAATATCAACTAAAAGCACTTGATATATTGTCTGCTTTCCACTTCTAGCTGCTAACGTTTCTTAAGGAAACACTATGAAAGAAAAATAAAGGGAAAATATTTGTTGAGATGTGATGTAATTACATCTTCTACTGCAACAAAAGTAATTTATGTGATGATTCAGTTGTACAATTAACACCCATCCAATTTGTCTTAAAGGATTTATGTTTTGTTTTCAATGTAGAATGTTAACTTTTGCTATGCAATATATGCTGCAAAAATGAAGGCAGACCAAACTGAAGTTGGTAAAAATGTACAATGAATTAGGTAGCACTGCATACTTGCATGCTTTTAACCTACATTTGGCAGTATGTGTACAATTTCCTTAGCAACACACAGTAAATGTTGGAAATATGTTAAATTTTCATCTATCAGTTGGATGCTTCATAAACCTTTAAATTTGTTAAGCATATGGCTGAGGTAACCTCCTGTATCATGGAATGTTTTTGTCAATAGTAAAGATGCTCTTTATGGAACGTACAGTTTAGTCAGATGTGATTAGGAATGAGATGTAGGATGAAGTGGTGTTACAGGGATGTAGTAAAGATCATGTGCAAAAATTTCAGAACTCAGGTGCATGGTAAGGAAAAGAATGTAAGCAACAAGGATTTGATTTGCCACTAATTTACAAGACAAAAACAAAACAGATTTGTTACCTATTTGTTTTTCCAATATCTGCAGAAACTTGAAAATAAAACCTGGTTGAATTGTCAGTCTTTATTCCTGAAGACCTGTGAATACCCTGCATTTGCTTTAAAACTGAAGTTAAGTGCTACATCATTTTTTAAGAAGATCAGATCACAAATTGCTATGGAAAATTGTACTGAAAGTGTTAAAAAGCAATTCTGAGAGCAGCTATAAAAATCAAAATCACTGAATAAAATTTACATGCAATACTGTACATTTTTGCAATGTGTATATGTAACATATACACACACAAAGTAGCGTGTGTGTGCATATATATATATACAATATACTGTATATGAATTATAGATTAATGGTAAGGTAATTCTACCTCTCAAAGAATTTTCTCTTGTACTTTGTTATAAATAGTTTTCCTTAATAAAATACTGATTAATTTTGAAATGTAGAGATATATATATATATACACAGCTAATTGATAATAAAATGCCTATATAAGCCAGCCACCTTGTTTCTTGGTTGTTTCTTAGATCTTTGATGATTTGATCTCTAACTGAAGGTAACTCTTCAAAATCACCACCTTTCCTCAAAACCACATAATGAACTTAAAAGTAGGATGACATTGCAAAAGGCCATTAGCGTGATAGATAGCATTTTATCAATCTCTCTAAACCTTCTTGTATTTGCTTTGTATAATGCCAGGTATTTAATCAGCTTGTTGATATTATGATGATGGAGTTATCTTTGAAAATACAGTCATTTCAAAGCTGTGTGTGAATTGAGGAATCCTTCCTGGGTGAGGCCCCTTGTTACAGGTGTAATACACCTTGACTTTTTTGTATACACAACAGGTTTCTTAGTCCTACCACCAGCAGGTTCTTTGTGTATAAGAATCTAAACAATTTACCTTTCTTTAGCTTTTTGTCCTTCCTTCCTTCCTTCCTTCCTTCCTTGTTTTGTCACAAGTGGTTTTAACATTTAACTCTGTTGCTGATTTTCTGCAAATTTTTAGCATTGCATAATTATTTATCTATTATTTATTAGTGCTTAATATTCCTGTCAGCCTCTCTTGCAAGAGATGATGTGGACAGTGTGTAACTATTCCACAGCCATTCTAAAGGAATAGGAAAGCTGGGAATAGAGCAGATGCTTTCCAAGTTACCCAAATTCTGGTGACAGTCTGATCTAAAAAGACAACAAAAGGCTTCTGTCACTGCATGCAGATGAATAATGGATGGTGATTTGGATAGAGTAAATAATATACAGCAAGAACAGCTGATTAAAATGTTTCTAGTACATAGGAATCAACCTCTCCCTTGGCCTTTTTCTAGACTTTTATTGATTTATTAGATTAAATACATACCGCTCATGTACAGTATTTTTTTTTTATTCATAAATAAGTCAATATTCTACAACAATCAACTTCTTAACAAGAAAAAAATTTGGGACAGTGAAGGGTCAGGGAGGTCTTTTAGAACCTTGTAGCTTTTAAGAAATAACCTGAAATTTATTTCATATCCTGTGTTCACTAGTCCTTGAACTTTACCATTTCTGTTCCTTCATATATGAATATATCTAGTTCTGGGAGAACAAGCTGTAGCACACAAGATCTCTAAAAACGTGAATGGATGGATTAAATAAATCTAAAGGTCTCTACTGGGCGTATTATTCTGTGGCTAACATCTTATGAAACAGTTAATCATCTCTTTTAAAGTATGCTTTTATGAAGCTTTTTGGTTAGGGAGATATTTCTTGTTACAAATTCAGAGACTATTTTTCAATTAGAGTACTGCAGAAAGAGGAGGATTTTAGTTTCTATAATAACTGTTCTTTACTGACAGCTAAACAATGAAAGGCCTCAAAAGGTTTGACACTTGATTAGATCTACGCTGTAAAGTGCAGCAGGCAAAAAATGTGGTAATTAAGGGCCTGATCAAGTAAAACACTGAGGTATGTCTTTAACCTTAAGCACATGAGCCATCTAATTAATTAAAAGTGAGCATAGATATTAATGTTTGTAACAAATTCACCTTTGGATCAATATTTCTGTCAATTACTAACGTGAGCCTTTCTGTCAAATAGAAGGTCTGCTGTATTGCAGCATCCATTAACCCATACAAGTTAACTTAATAAACTTGAAAAAATGTTATGTTGCAACTACAACTACCTCCTAATACGTTATTTTGGTATTGCCGTTTGTTAGCATCAGGAGTTTAACAATATCTAAAAATGCTTTACAAAGGTCTTTGGTACAGATAATATTATGAGCTGCGATCTCTTGCTTTTGTAGCCTGTATCTAACCTACCTGTAAAAGCAGTTTTTTTCTTAAACTCATCACAAAATTAACCAGCATTCCATATCTGAAAAGCTTTTTGAAGTAAATGTAAGTTCTTTTACTGAGTTTCTTATGAAGTCTTGTCCAGGTAAGGAGAGATAAGATTTTGTCCCTGTTTGAGTAAAGCAGGATAGAGTTCCTGGGAGAATCCCATGACTAATTATTCTCCTTCTGGGAATGGGCTGTTAATGCCTACTCTTCAACCAGTTTTTAGTCCACCTCAGGAGCTGTTGTTCCTCTCTGCAGGAGCTGATTTTGGAGTGAGACCATTTTAAATACTACACCAATTCTGTGTTACCTGTGTCCTCACCAACACCAGTGTTCACCTCTGGCAGGTTGGCAATACAGGGTTTCCTGTGGGTTGAGACAGGCTGAGGTTTATGAAGCAATGTAAAATGTTCAGACTGAGAACCAGCTTCCTCAAATAAGTGCTGTCTTACAAGGATTGGTCTATGTATTGTGTTTGAAAAATTTCATTCAGAAAGGATATTGTTATTATAGACCAGTTGTAACTAAGATTGCAAAAGCATACTGTGCTTTCTCTTAACAAAAATAAGATCGGAAAAAAATCTGTTAAAAAGTGAGTATCCAGCAGAGGAATTTTTACAGTATATAGACTGTATTTCAGACAGAAGTGACTGATACTGGTTTAAAACCTTTCTTCAAATGAAAGTTGTGTAAATGGGTTAGACCCAGAACACTGGTAAGGCAGGGAGAAAAGAGTCAGACTGTGTAGTTGGAGTATTTCTGGAGCGTGATAGGGTTTGGCTTTTTTTTTTTTTTTTTTCTTCTTGATTTAACAAGTTGAAAATCTGCTGAATAATTCATGAAGAGTGGAAGGGCTGAATCTTCCTGGAATGATATACAGTGTACGTACTGTGGCACAGGAGAAACTGCAAAGCTTTGTATCAGTTGCTGCTGTTTCTGCTGCCGATTGCAAGGTGCTGCTGCTTTTGCTGTTTTCACAGCTACAGAAACCTCAGTCGTGCTCTGGTCTGCCAACAGCCATTTGCCTCCCTATGGACCCACCTTCACCAGCTACGGTCTGTAGAATCTCTTGCTGCCTACCTGCCTTGGACACTGCTGTTCTTTGGATCGTTACTGCAAACAGCATTTTCTGGACCTTGCAGCTTGCATGACTGAAACCTGCCTTAGAGTCCCTCAGCAGCACAGCCTCCCGTGTGCTTGGTGAGGACTCGTGCAGCAGAACTTCTGACCCGGACAAGGATGGGATTTACAGGGCAAAGTCAAAACTGAGCTGCGTTCAGCGAGATGCCCAACGCCTCTTCCTGGAGTGCTAGCTCGCCTCTGCTGCTGCTCTGGGAGGACTCCTCCGGGACCCGCATCTTTCTGTCGCTGCTCTACGCAGTCTTAGCTATCTCAGGGACTTTATCCAATGTGATGGTCATCTATTTAGTCTTCTCCTTCAAGAAGCTGCAGACCACCAGCAATGCCTTCATCGTGAACGGCTGTGCGGCAGACCTGAGCGTGTGCGCCCTGTGGATGCCCCAGGAGGCTGTGCTGGGGCTGCTGCCCCCCAATTCCTCCTCCCTTCGCTCGGCCGAGTACCGGCTGCTCCGAGGGGGGCTCCTGGGCCTCGGCCTCACCGTCTCCCTGGCCTCGCACCTGCTGGTGGCTTTCAACAGGTACGTGCTCATCACCAAGCTGCCCAGCGTGTACCAGGCCCTCTACCAGCGGAGACACACGGGCTGCATGATCGGGCTCTCCTGGGCCCTCGCCCTGCTCCCGGTCCCGCTGCTGCCCGGGCTCTGGACCCTGGGCTCTGCCCAGTCGGACGGCAGCTCTCGCTACACCGCCCTGCTCCTCGCCCTGGCCGTGCTGGGCCAGACCGCGCTGCTGCTGCACTGCTACCTCGGCATCGTGCGGCGGGTGCGGGGCAGCGCCAAGCGGGTCAGCGTCCTCAACTTCCACCTGCTGCACCAGCTGCCCTTCCCCGCCGCGCCGCCGCCGCCTCGCCGCGCCCAGCGCCGCCTCAGCAGCGTCTCCGTCCTGCTGCTCTGCTGCGTGTTCCTGCTGGGCACCCAGCCCCTGGTCTGGGTGAGCCTCCTGGGCTTCTTCCTGCGCCCGGCGCCGCCGGCGCTGCAGGCCGCCAGCTGGCTGCTGCTCTGCTCGCTCTCGGCCCTCAACCCGCTGCTCTACACGTGGCGCAGCGAGGAGTTCCGCCGGGCGGCCCGCTCCGTCCTGCCCCGCGGCGAGGGCCCGGCCGCCGCCCCGCGCCCCGCCGCCGCGGGCCCCGCCGCCGCCCCGCCCTGCCCGCAGCTGCCGCGGCGCCGGGGCACGGGGAGCAGCGCCAGCGCCGCGGCCGCGCCGCTCTGAGGGGCCGGGGCAGCCCCGGGACCCCGGCGGCCGCGCGCGCGGGAAGGCGCGGCCCCTGAGGCCGCTCCGCCATCTCCGCCCGCGCTTCCCGCCCGCCGGGCAGCCCCGGCCCCCGCCCGGTAGCGCTTCCTCCTCTTCACGTTGTCCTGTTGCTCCTTTCTGACCCCACGCACCTCTTGCCCGCTCGCTCTTCCCCCGCACGGCCGGGCAGCGCCGGGTGCTTTCCCAAGGCACCGGGACGGACACCGGGGTGGATCTCCGGCCGCCCCCTCAGCCTCGCTCCCGGCTCGGCTGCTGTCCACCCCCGGGAGCCGGCCAGGACTCCAGCCGAAGCGGTGGATTTAGGAATCTGGGATAACCGGTAAATATGGCAACGCACGTAACTGTTGTTATGCTCTAAAGATTGCAGTATGAGACAGGCACCTAGACAGCTCTTTCTGAGACGTACTGCAAGTTCGTTTTTATAAAATCGATGTAATTCTTTCAGCATTTGAAGTAGTTCCTTGAAGTGAGCTCCCTGAACACAAGGTTCGTTTGTGAAGAACTGGCAGGTGCCTCACTACACACGCACTCACACACAGACACCGGGAGCTGCTTCCTTTCCCCCAGCATACCTGATCTCTGTGCTCCATACAGGACCCTCCTTCAGCTTTCTCTGGCAAACTTCAGGATGATGCTGTCTGTGGAAACTGTTAAAAACAAAAACATACGCACCTTTGTGGTGATCTGGTTTGGATATTTTGTTTTGAAAGCTCTTTAAGGCCTGTTTTAACAAAGGCCACTGCCCATGAGCACTCGATAAAATACAATGCAATATGAAGACTGGTGTTGTCCCTCTAACCTTGTCACCTGTTCAGTTACCAGTTTGTTGTGTTTCTCTTAAATATATTATTGCAGAAGTATGATTTCACAGCCTCTGCCAGATACAAAATAACAGATTCTATGTGGCATTTGGAAAGGAGACAGCTCCTCGCACCAAAACTGTGGTGGTGAGTGCCGAAGGCCCATTCCTCTCAGGAATGGTCTTTAAAGCCTTGTATTTCCTTCTCTGTTGCTTGACTTCCTCCTTCCTCTTTTCCAACACAGTTGCTGTTGTTCTCCAACACAGTTGCTGTTGGTGATGATACTTAGCGCTGTGTTTGCCTTTTGACACAAACAACTGGAAGAAGGTTGTTGTTTTCTGAATCCGTGGGCATCCACAAGTAATATCACCTAAACTGTGCTGTCTCAAGAAGAGTGGATTCATGAAAACATAGGAAACTTTGTCACTACAAGAGTTTGTTGCATTGGGTGACACAAACTTAGCAGCTCTCAGGAGGATATTTAAATGATGGGATACGAACAAGGAAAAGATACGTGTGATAGGTAATAACATAAAAGCCCTTTGGCCATATTTTATAATGCCCCACACACTTTTGCTTGCTTTACCTGATGGAGCTTGAGTTTCCACAGAAAATGCTTAAGAGAAAGGGCATAATTTAATTTTTTCCCAAGACTGGGACCTGTTAAGTATCTATGATACCTGTTAAGTATCTATGATGTGTCTAAAAGCCCCATGCCAATACTTTGTTTCCCTCCATAAAAAAAAAATCTCCATCATGATGGAAGAGATACTTATTAAGGTCAGGATTTGAAAAACATGAGGAACGATGGTCTCAAAAGGATTTTTTTTTTAATTGACATCCTGAAAATGCATGAACATCTTGAAAACAGCTTTAGCCACTTGCAAGGACCTGTAGAAAAGTAAGAGAAGTTTTGTAGAGCCTGAGGCTTACAGAAAACTTGTTCCTTCATCTTGGAGACAGTGTTCTGAGTGACGACATCAGAATGATGGGGAGGGCCAGCAAGGAAATATTGAACATAGAAGATATGCAAGATTTACTTTATTAACACTGTGCACATATCTTGGAGAGTGAAGGAGCCACTATATCCTTGTTGTAATATCCCATCCTCATTGCAGTGGCTGTGCTTTAGCTTTCTTTGTGTAGCAAATGGAGAAGGAAAACTGTTTCAACCTCACCTATCCCAATATTGGAGAATATTCTGGTCCACTTCCAAAATAAAGCCCAAGCAAGGGCCACCTGAGGGGAAGACCCTGTTCAATTATAAAATAATCCTTAGGCTGGAACCCACAGAAGAATGTATGTTGCCATCTCCCACCATGGCTAGAGGAACTCAAGACACTTGGTAAAGTTCAATACTGGGCCCTTAAGCAAAAAAATCCCCAAAACTCTAAAATAAAAAATTAGACAACTCTTCTCCCCTGTTTTTGGCTATGGAACACCTTAATCTGGAATTAAAGCAATAACATGTTTCAGAATTCAATGTCCAAACCATCAGATAACTGGAACTTCTGGGCTTCTTCCCTTGTAAAATAGCATGCAAGCTAAATCTGAAATGCCTGTATTTTATATAGACTACATTTTAAACGCAAACATGTATAAAAATGCTATGATGTACAAAACTCCAGACAGCTATCCTTATGCTATGCATCAATTCCAGGAAACAACTGGAAATCCCTTGGAAAGTTTGATGTAATTACATCTGACTGTAAATATTTGACTGTTTTAATATACTCAGGTGACCTAAATAGCATTACGCAGAAAAAAAATTAATTTAAAGTAATTAAGAAAGACTGTTTGTCTCAAGATCAGTTTCTCTGAGAAATTACTGCTCTGAAAAGTCCTGTATGCCTTGTTCTACAGCCATAATCTTTGTATTTCCACATTGTAAATACTCCATGGTAAATTGCAATGGAAGCTCAGCTTGGCTCAAGTTCTCCTGGCTCTGTGGTATTGCTTCTTGGTTAAGAAAATGGATCTCCTTCTCAGTTTTTGTCATTTTATGCTTTACTTTTACAAATGATTTATACGTGCCCTCTTGCTAGTTTAATGGTGACTTTTTTTCAGTGTGAATTTCTGTCATGCTCAAACAACTGCTTTACAGACACAAGGGATATGTTGCCAATTGTCCTTTAAAATGTCTCAACCAAGCAGTATTTCAAGAGGTGTAAGTGAAGATGATGGAAAAGCCTGTCAGCAATTCAAATGAGGTTTTCTAGAACTGAGTTCCTCCTTTTCTCTGGTGTTGTGCCAAGCAAGTTGTCTGAGCATGGCCTAAAGCTGCCCTTCCTAGATTGGCTGGCATTAACATGTATTAGCTGGCTTCATGTGCATTAGATGGGAGGTGTGAGCTCATTAAAACATTGAATTTATGATGCAGCAGTGATAGAGTAGTGCAGATCAGCCACGCTGTTCACGTGCAATAGCTGCCTGTTCCTTTGCTGTTTTCTCAGGGCTTCTGGAAACAGGAGCAGGTAGGAGTTAGTAATAGGCTGGATGAATTGTGGCCAGTTGCACTGATGTGCTTGGAAAGTGCCATTTTGTGTAGTATGGCCCAAATAAATCTGCCACTCAGTTTGTGGATTGCCCATGCAGAAATACATGTGGGATCTGCTTTTTGAAAGTAAAATTGTGATGCCTCAAAATAACACTGCAAAGCATGGGTTATTTGTGAAAATTGCTTGTAGAGGGTGTTCCTGAAGTTATAGTTTGGATTCAATCTTTTGAAGTTACCCTTAATTTACGATAGTTACAAAAAGCCATAGAGCTGCTTTGCAGAATTAGGTAGCTACAGTAGGAGTCTCCACCAAAACTGGGCAATCATTGCCCTCAGAAAAGGTGTGTAAAAATGTTCAGGCAGCAAAGTGAAGCTGGGAAATTATGACAAGGGGAGATGAAGATGGCAGGACAGGGGCACTAACAGTTTGATCCTGAGAAACAACACAGAGAAAAATCTGGAAGCCAGAATAGGCCTGGGATTATGATAAAATTAACCATCTCAAATTCTTTGATTCTTTATATGTGAGGAAATAGAATTCTATGATTTTCTTAATAAATAAAAATATGCAATTGTTTTCTCAATTTCTTCCTTTAACAAAGCATTCCATACACTGGCAAATTTTCTTTAAACTCTGAAATCAAAAAAGACTAAAGGTGTGAGTTGCGTCAGCGTTCTTGTGGAGACTGCATTCAACAGCAGCACTGGACTGACAAGCAGAGATAATATCTTAGCTAACCTCCAGATTCAGTCAGCCATAAGCACACTGTGAACCTTTTTTTTCTAACTACCAAGTTGATGCTATTTTTAAAAAAACCCACATACAGATTATTTTCAAATGAAGACATTTAAGTGTAGCATTTCATTAAAGAAAAAAGTGACAACATATACTTTAGCTTTCTATTTCATCTTAAATCACATAACTAGATTATTGGAATATTCTTTAAATTCAGAAGTCCCTTTCTCAAATGGCAGCGAAAATAGCTTTTCTCGTGACTGTTTAACTTCTAAGAAAGCTACTTTTTTTTGCTCTTTTATGTCAATCCTTCCCATGCACTGTCATCATTTTACCAGGGTAATAGTCTATTTTCTTTCCTTCTCTTTCCCTTTCTTCAGTATCTTCTGTAATTTTCTTCACTAGGGGAAAAGTTCTTGATTCTGCTGATCAGGGCACAACTGCCTGAGCAGTGTAAGTTTTGGGAGACAATTGTAAACTAGGACTAAAGTAATGATGGACAAATCCCACATACTTAAGTTTCTATTTAAAGAGTAAGTAAGCATTGAAGTTGGGCTTTTCCTGTGTAGGGCAGTGGACAAATTCCATGTCTATATTTACAGATACTTGCATTTGAGTAAGGCTGCGTAAAAAAAGGGTAATACAAAAAAAAAATCCAAAAATAGTTTGAAGGCTGGAGAAAAAAACCTTTATGGTTGAAGGGTTCAATATTAGTAACTTAGCAAAAGGGACATCATTACGGAATAAGCACCTTTATGCAGGTATTCAAACCAATCTGTTACCATACATGGTGATTTAATGATCTCTTCTGGTGTGGAAAACATGACCTTACAGGAAAATAGCTCTGCTTTAAGAGTGGGGGCCACCTTGTCTCTTTATTGTCAAGGAGTTCAATATGGTAAGGGTCCCTGTGCAGCCTGCCCTACAACGAGTCTGGGTGGATATTCATGAGACTAAAGAGCTGGAAACAATCCCGAGAAAAAAACACTTGTGGCTGCCTTCTTGCCTGAAGCTTTGGGTTTCTGAAGAGGCATTATAGCCACTCCAGGAAAGTTAACTCTTTGGTGTTTAGGGAAAACTAGGATGTCTAACCTGCAACCCCAGACATCAAGCTTGTCATCAGTTTAAAGCCAAGCTTTTGAGCGTTGCTCAGAAGGAAGGCAAACTGCCAGTTGGAAGGGGAGCTCAAGCCAATCAAGGGAGCTGTGTAGCATCACAGACTTCACCAGGCTGAACTTACCCTCTTGTAAGACAACAGGTTGAAATAATGAATAATAAAAATGTGCCTCTGCCAAAATTTTTCAGCATTCTTTAAATGTCTTTTTTTCTGTACTTCTGTGAGCTCCACCCCTGCTTCCAAAGTTTTCCTGCTGCTGTGGAATTGACATCTGATGAAAACCATAATTAGTATTAATTACTAAGGAAACAAAGGAAGGAAGAATAAGTCTCATCCTTACTGGACAGAATCAGCTCTGGTGTTTGAACAACCTAGGCACACAGAACAGGAAAAGAGCAGCTGTTACTGTAAAGCTTCTCTTAAGACTAAAGATGCCTTGTGTTCGGGCTGTCTTCACCTGCTGTGTGAGAGTCTCAGGGCAGAATTAAAAGCACAGCTATGCTTCAGGCGAGAGCTGCGTCCCCCCTGATCTGTTCTGAGGCTGATGATGTGATGGAGGTGTAATGTCAGTCACAAAGCAACAAAGTGAGCATTAGCAACAGAAGAAAACTGTGAAAGGGAGAGCTTGAGAGACAAAGATGATGAACTGAAAAATAGTCAGTTTTGTAAAACATTGTGCAAACTTTGCTTCATGCCTGTTCCATATCCTCTGTTTTCTTCTGACCCCTTTTTCTGCCTTGCCTCTGTGTACCATAGTCCTGAGGTAGGCAGTTTCTCAGCCTAGAACCTCTGACCCTGCCTTTGATGTCATTTCATTACACACTGTTTCTATGATTCTCTATAAACTTTGCATCTTCCATTCTAAGGTTCAGTGAAATGGCTGTAGCAGTGTTGTCACTGTGGAGTCAGGAGCACTAAGGTTTGAACAGAGTTAGTAACCAGAAATATTGTGAAGATATGTGAGTAGTACTTCTTCATGTCTATGTTTGAGTATTACTCCTTGACTTCTGTTGCATTTCACCCACGGCCATCTACACATACTGGAATAGCTTCATTGCAGGAGTGTCCTTTTCTATAAAAATATCTCTTTCAATTAATCCTTTTTTATAAAGGTAGTGGTAAAATCTTGCAGGATTTGAAATGTTCAGCCGTATTAGCTCCTTCAGTGAGTGTAATTGTCCCTCTTTCATTCAACAGAGCATCTCCCCTTACTCTAGATTAGTTTTTCTCAGTTTATGGAATTATTTCTCTCAGACAGATTAAATGAAAGCGTTAGTAGGTTGCAACATGGGAAGAAAAAAAGCCAGTCTCACTACTGCTTCTATTTGATTTCACGCAAAGACATTTTTATACCTTTCACTGTGGCTACTAGCTTTTTTTTTTTCATATGCTAATTAATTCAAGGCAGTAGAACTATATTGTATTTAAAAATAGAGATAAATAGGAACACAAAAATTATTCATTGTGTATAAAGAGTAAATACAAGCTCTCTGATTTCACAGCAAATATCTTGCTTGGCTCTTTGTTGTTTAATGCAACTGTTATGTACATATGAACAGGATTATAAAAGTCACATGCAAATTTAACAAATGATGGCTCTGAGCTGAATTTAAGGCATGAATTAATTTTCTTTTATCTCATGCATCATTAAATATTGCTGTCTACTGATTATCTATATAATACCTGTCACCTGATAGCAACCACGGTCGTTATGGTAATGTCAAGATTATAATTATAGTCCCTTCTGCAATGTAGTCATACTATGCTAAAAAAATCGTTGAGATGATAGTGTCCCATGCTTGGTATTAGCCCAAACACAAATACATTTTGAGATTGTTGAGGGGAAGATATTTTGTTGCTAAGTTATTAACATTCAAGAAGAATTATGTACTTACATGTACATACATGTGTATGTAATTATGTAATATGTAGCCTTTTGAACTATGGCTTTATTTCATTTGAGATAGACAAAACTTGTCAGAACTTCATATCCCTTGATGAGCATCCCTTTGGCTGAGCTTGGGAATTTAAGAATCTTTTAAAAATGGAGTTATTGCTCAGAGAATCGTGTGAAAGCTTGGCTGGCAGCATGTCAGTGTGGTAGATGAGCCCATACCCTTTTGCAGTAGAGCATGTGGTGCACCAAGTGTTCTGGCTGCCCCTTCCAAGGTCTCTGTCATGGCAGACGCTGGTGACCCCCAAAACCCAGAAGCTGATCTGGAGCTCAGGACTCCTGGGAGACACATGTTTACAAGACTGCAAGTTGTGGATGGCAGAGAGAGTGTGGCTTTCCAGTGGATATAATAGGTCTGATTTCTGTAGAATGTATGGCAGAACTCTTGAGAAAAAAAATTTAAGTCATTATCTGGTAGCTTCTTTAGATTTTATTAATACAGTTGACCTATTTTCTTTTAGATTCCAGAGACAATTTTCATTTAATTATAAAGAAAAAATATTGTCTCATAAGTATACAAATGTATAAAACAATCTCTTCCCAAATGTAAAAAGGTTCTAAGAAAAGCATATTGAGGAATCTGTGTGAGTGCAACTTCTGGAGCAAATAATTCAGGATAAAAACCCACTACACATAAAACTAAGAGCATTTTAACCATTATTTCATTTAATAACATCTAACACTATAAATATTTTGTTAACCTAATGAATAAAATAGCTGATTATATGTTATTCTTATCTATAATTTGAAAGTAATTGTGATCAACTTAATCAGGGTAGAATGGCCCATACAAGCTTATATCTGTAAACGAGATACCAATAGAAATACTGAAGTGTTCTTTTGTTTCTTATTCTCATCATTTACACAGTACTATATTGAAATACTGTTTTCTGTTAATTGATTTTGGGAACAAAGTTGGTGAATTGTTTCATGTGTATTTGGTAGTATTTTGACATCAGTATTTGGTTTCAAGCAGAAGTGTACAAAGCTGTTTATGTGCCAGCCATTCTTAGGCTGGCACAGGTACCTGTTATAGAAATACTTTTATTCAGATAATCTATGGACAAGCCCTTGCCAAGAATGTCCATGAAAAATTCAGTGATGCCAAGGTTGTCTGTAGCTGTTAACCAAGGGTGTCTGGTGCTGGTGGATGCTGTCACAGTGCTGACAGCTGTGTCTGTCAGCTCTTTAGGAGCAAGAAGGCTGCTCAGCTGCAGCCACTCTCTTACAGGGGCCAGCCAGCAATCTGAGTTGTTCTCCCTCATACAAAAGCCCCTTGCAAAAGGCCACAACTACTGCATCTCTCTAACAGCTGCACATTTGTGCCACCTTGACATGTTCAGTAATTTATCCTCACCGTCTTATCCCTATCATTCAGATTTATCCTCATCTCTTCACAGACTTAAGGAATAAGACCAGTGGAATCTCAATTAATTTGGTAATTATTTAGGTATTAAGGACTTAATATACACTGATCATTGAAGAAGTTTGGTTGATTAGTAGGATTTAATGAAAAATCTTTATCTTGATATTCATTCTGAAGTAAAAGTTTGAAGATTCAGCTGTTTTCCTATTAGGCATTAACAGCATTAACTGCTTGGCATTCCAGTAGTAAGAAGTTCCTGTAATGGTGCCAGTGGAGGAACAAACCATGCTCTTGGCACAGAGCAGGAAATACCTATCCTTCCTGGTAGTAACAAGCACAGTGGTGAATTAGAAGGAAAGACTAAGCAAACTAGATTGGATCTTGTGAGTCCTGGCCCACCAGAAGCTGCCAAGGACCTGAGTCAGACCCAGACCTGGAGGAGACTTTATCTGTTCTACTACTGCAGCTCTTGTTCTAAGTCATACCCTCATTAAAGGGACTGGATTTGTGGTATGCTTGCGTATAGTTAAGTCCTGCATATATTGCAAAGGCAAATGAAACCCAGGCATCTTTGAGTGGATCTCAGATTCCATGTGTGTACAAGGAAGTCCATTACCTTCCCACCACATCAGGTGAAGGGAAAGCTACTTTCTCTAGCATTTTTCCTTTCTAGGCACCTTAAGGAATTTTCCAAGTCTCTTCAAATTTTGTTCCTTTGAAAGCACAGATTATTCTGTAAGAGACAAATGCCTTCAGCCATGTGAGAGGATTTAGCCATGTTGTCCTTGCTGTTCTGTGAAGTGTGTATTAGTATTGGTATGGTGCCAGAGCTTTTCCAAAGGCATTCGTAGCTTGCCTAGACCATCAGAAAGGATCTTGATTTCCCCAGTTGAAGGGAAGCAAGAAGACCTATTCTAAAGGAAAATACATGCTCTTGTCTCACATTTGGATTATCAAAGAGGGGTTTATTATCAGGCTCCTCTAATTCAGCTCTATGTCTAGATAAATAGTCAAATAACTTGACAACTCTATTAATGGTTGTTCCCTGGCCCTTCTTTTGTTACATCACTCAGCTGTGTTCTGCACATGGAATTACTGAGGTCAGGAAAAGAGAAGCTAGATGGCACTATGGTCCAAAGGGATCATGTGCTGCTGGTGAACAGGGTGAAGCTGTGCGAGTTATCTGATCTAAAAAGCCTCTAGAATTAAATAAAAATCAGCAAAAACAGGGTCAGAATTTTTGGAGTGGAATTAGGGAGAGAACAGGCTGATATGTTTTGGATTTTATAACACAAACAGGCTTAAACTTAAGCATGTAGACATGAAAAAGAATGCAGATGTAAAATGGCTTTAAGATTGCCTACACAAAAAAGCTGTGAAAAATAGTTTATACATCATTGCCTCAACACAACTTAAACATATTTGTGATTTTTAAACATATGCTTAGATATTTCTGTTTATATACATTATTATTTATGGAAGTAGATAAGCTATGTACCACATGTGTGCAGTTACAGGAAACCAACACACTCGACTGATTTGGTCCAGCAAACTAGAGGGAAAAAATAATCCACCCTGAAGCCCTCATTAAACCTTCCTTTAATGACTTTAAGTATGGAGGTAAAGGGACCTACACTGCCAAAATATATATTTTGTTCAAGCAAATGTCTGGTGTAGTTATTTTAAGACATTCACTAGCTTGTCTTTATATACATATATTTTCACTATGATATGTCAATTTCCCTAATCTCTACTTTTTGCTATTTTTTAGTGAACAAATATATGTAATTCATCCATTTGTATTTTTATCAGAAATGAAAGTCAGACAAGAATATATAAATACAGATTTTATCAAAATTATAAGGCAAACCAAAGCCTTTATCTAACCAGTAATTACTATTTAAGAGCATAAGTAAGCAGTTTAAGCTTAAGAACTCCTTAGAAAAATGTCAACGTTATTAAAACACAAAACAAACAAAAACATCTGGAAGCTTCGGAAATCTGCATGAGTAGGCAGTTTAAGCTTAAGAATTCCTTAGGAGAATGTCAAAGTTGTTAAAACACAAAACAATTAAACAAAAACATCTGTGAGCTTTGGAAGTCTGGGGAGGTCTTATTTTATGCTTACTTTAAAGTCTCAACATTTGAAAGTAAGTAGAACCCAGTCAGACAAACAACTTTTCATCTGTAGTAAAGCCAGCCTCTCAGCTTTTTCATTTGTATCTTCTGCTTATGCAGTGAAGGGGTCTGCACTGCAGCATGCCATGTTTGAACCAAGGTCTTTTTCTAAAGGAAGAGTCCTTTTTTTTGGGGGGGGGGAGTTTAATAGTTGTTGTCTTGGAGGTGAGGTATTGCTGTACAAGTTACACGAATGTGCATCTGTCACAAAAGAGATGCAAAAAATAACTGATTAGTAGGATTTTATGGCAGAAGGTAATCAAAAAATACCATAATGTTCCTTCAGAGTTCAGTATGTTATCAATGTGACAGTGAGAGCTATGGATGAGCATGTAGCTGCTTTGAAAATGCTAGGAAAGCTTCAAGGTTAGTAGATGCTAGGAAGACACTTGCAGAACTTCTCCAAATCCTGCAAAAAAGGATGAGCAAGATGACTTTAAACGCTTAATATAATTACATAATTCTAATGCTTACACATTTGCAAGACAGCATATGAAGGTCAGTGAAGCAAATTCATAGAACTGCAATCCTACAAGGACAGTGTTAAGGAACAAACAGGAAAACAAATAGAGCAAAGGAGTTGGAACAAAGAGGAGAAAACGGGATCGGAAGGAATGGGAGAGCAAGACACCTTTGGAAGTGAAAATGAGATAATGGACATAGTCAACACTGTCAAGAAAACAGGAAGTTTATCAAAGCTTCAGGAGAGGCTAGAACAGAAGGAATCATCTGTAGACACGAGGCACAGTGTAAGAAGTTCAAAAGTTTGTAAAAAGTGTGCAGAGAGGTAGGTGCATACTAACTTGGGGAGTGGGATTGCAAATTTGAAGAACCTAGTAGAACGCTATTAAAACAACCAGTAGCACCAAAAAAAACCCTTTAGGTTAGAAAAGAGCAAAAAATCAGTTACTTTTAACATGGCAGTCTGTTTAATAACAAAAAAAGAAATTAATTTCACAGCAATTTTTTTTTTACATCTTCCTCCCATTTCAAGATACACTGAATTTGCCAGCTCCTGCTTTATTGTCTAGATGGTGATTCAGGAGTCCTTCTAAACTCCTGTGCTTAGTATCAGTATTCTAGAAGGACATAGTTCAGGTTTAAATGGGAAAAATGATGCTTCCCAAGAGATGGAAAACATGAAAGGCCTCCATCACAAAAATGGTGAAGTGGAGGGATTTAGGAATAAAATTCAGAAGAAATTATAGCCAATTACTAAGTCTTTCCCTCCTGTCAGCAACATGTGAAAAACTCTAGCTCCTGTTAACACCTTTTAGAAACAGCACCTAGTGCTGATCTGCGCATTTGCATCGAGTACAGAGATGCCATCGATTACCCAGGAAGGTGAGCATCATCCAGTGAGTACCACCTTTCTTCTAACTTACATTAACACATGGCAGATCATGAGCCTTGTCCTTAGTTAACCATGGATTCCTGCTGCTTTATTAAAAACCAGCCTAAATTTTTAAATTTCCTTTATTAATTTCTTTGCGAATCACACATTTTTCCCTTAGTGGGGACTGTACCATGCAGTTTGCCACTTGGTTCTGGACTCTAGAGAACTGACTGCAGGTTTCAGCCTTTGAAACCCTAAGAAATACAGCAGGGCTGATACAGTGCTTGTACAGCTGGGAGTTTTGCTTTGTGCTGCTTCAGCAACAAGGAGCAGGACTGTCTGACCTGGCAATGTTTCTGTGCTTTTCTTTTTTTTTTTTTTTTTTGCCATTCAAGTGCTGTCTCCCTAGAATTCAAGGAAACTCATATTTTGTTTTTTCTGATGATGTGTCAAATCCTTTTAGAGTAGTGTGGATGTTGGCTGAACCTTCTGCAGGTTTAGTCTATAGTGGCTAACCTGAATGGAAGCCAAGGAGCTCTCTAATGTCTATTGTAAGTCAAGGGTCATGTTGTATATGGAGCAAAATACATGTATAGTGACAGGAAGCAGAGTTTTCCCTATGTTTTAAATGAACAATAGCAGGTCCAAATTCTAGTTATTGGTGATAGGAAGATCTTTTTGTTCTGTGAGATTTCTGTTTCCTGTGACACTCTATAAGGTACATCTCCTTCATGTTTGCTGGTATTATTTGTGTTTTCTAAATGTGTGATGCAGCACATTCTTAAAAATAACTGTCAACTTTGTATTTGTTTTCAAGAAAATGCTGATACGAAATAAAGTACTAATTTTGGATTGCAGCAACAGCCGTAAAATAGGCACACTCAGCAAGAAACCTAACATGTCTGTTTTTTGGATTTAGTGTCATAGGTGAACTGAAGAAAGCATGAATTGATAAATTTAATGTACTTTAAATCTGTGAATATTTTTAAAAATAAGTTCTAAAAATTAATATATTTTTAAGCTGCTTATCACACATTGAAACTGGTTATTTTACTTCACTATCCTTGGATGAATTCATTCACTAGATAGTTCATCAAAACAGTGTATTATAAGGGCTATATATTTATAAAATGCTAAAAGTACCAGGATAGTTAAATTTTGACTGGTGACTGTTCACAGAAAGTCCAAGCAGGATCTATGAAATAGGCCTAGAGCCTTGTGAGTCTTCTAGCAGAACACACAGACAGTACAGGAAAACATTAAAATTTCTTGAAGTTGTTAATTGCTCTGAATAAATCAACAGTTATTTATCACAATGAAGATTGTTTCTTGGAAATACCAGGAGTGCATTAGAAATATTCAACATTCTAATGGGATGTTGAATAGGTTCAGTGACATGGCATTTCGCAACGTACTGATTTGAAGAGCAGATCAGAATTTCAGATAATTATTATAAATACATTTATACTGCAATAGTCACTTGAAAATCACTCTTCTTATTAGTTTCTGATAAATTAATTTGTTTAACATTCTTGGAAGGTGTCAAATTAGTTATGTTTATTTCAATCATCTGTGACTATTTGCTGCCATGTTCCATTGCAAATTACACGACAGATTCCCAGTGCTGGCTCAGTGCTTCCAGAGACACCCTAAGTTAGTTGCCCTAATTCAGGTACAGTGTGTCTTCCAGGCTGCCTGCTGAGGAAGGCAGGCTGGAGGACAGAGTAGGAGCTGAGGCTGAATGAGCGTTTTTCTGCTTGCCTCAGTTTAGGATTAAAACCCAAGCCTGCTTCTGCATTTGCAGTAAAGGGACAGCTTGTGGAAAGACACACATCCTCCTTTTCAGCTTCTGTTGCAACTGGTAATTTTGTTGTCCTAGTTTATGATGAAGTGACCCCTGGCTGCCTGCCCCAGGACTAAATGCAGCTTCTCCAATGTTCCTCACCCTTGAGCTGCCTTCCCAGTAGCAGATGCCTTCCTTCCAGGGCCCATGGTGTGGGGGAAGGATAGAGATTCCCGCTTGCCTCTCACTCTTTTTTTTGCCTTTCTTATCTCTCTGTTTTCTCTCTGAGTGTAAACTTTGACCAGCACTTAAGTTCTAAGCTGCAGTATTTCTATTATGAGCAGGAATGTCTAAAAGCAACTTGCTCCAGCACAGGTGAGGACTAAAGAAAAAGCTGAGAACATTCAAAAGGAGTGCAATAAGCCAGAGAAGGAGCCGAGCCTCCCTGTGCCTGGTCTGTCGGCAGCATTTGCTTGAAGCAGGAGTTAATTTGACCCGTACATTCCTTTTCTTTTTCTTTCAGTTCTAGTCTAGTCTTGTGAAATACAAGAGCTATTCCAACATAACTTAAAGAAGGGACCAATATCTAACAGGGATTAAGTTTTTACTGAGAAAAAATAGTTATAAGCAGGAGATTTTGGAACCATACAGGCCCCTACAGATCCTCACAAAATATCCAGAATGCAAGAAGATTTTTTCATATTCCTAAACCTTCAACTCCATCCATGACTACTATATTTATTTTATATAAAATATTTTGAAATAATAATGGGTGAGAGGGGGATTTCCATTTCCTCTTTTGCAAGGGTATTTCCACAGCTTTAAAACCCTCATTAAACAGTGTCTACTTTAGTACATAGGTACAAAACATGTTGAGAGCTATTAAGATGTGATTGCTGTAGAAAGTTTGTTAGAGATTTTTTACACAATGCCTGCGAGCCTCTGAGTTCATTGCTGAATGTTCTGCCAACTAAAGGGATGGTTTCTCGAATTTTTATACTTCCATTTACAATTCTTATTTAATGATAGTAAGGATTCTTCTAGCAAAACATTTAAGCATATATGAGGCTTGTATTACATAGTTAACTGGAACTAATACACTCGACTGATGTTACGTATATATTTCAGTATTTTACACAACTAATAATCAGAAATACTTTCCTGTGAAGTAACACGTAGTTATTTTTTTCAGTTTTGAGATTGTGCAACATGCCAAGAGCCTACACTGAACTTAATACCATGAGTATTTTTTAATCCTGTCTTGTTTTGTTTCATTTCACAAATAACATATTTTATCCATTTTTTCTTTTTCTTTTTTCTTTATTCTCTTGGAGAAGTTTCAGTTTTGATATCTCAGAAGTTTTTTTTCCATGTTTCCAAGTAGTGGGGGCATTTCTAGCAAGGTAACAGAAGGAAAGAATAGCAGGAAATCTTAATTAATTGTACTGATTTTATACAAATGAAGTAGCTGAGTGACAGAGCAGGAACTAGGTGGGAAAAGAAAATAGTGTGAGCACACAGTAATGAGAAATAATATAGGGCTAGATTTGGGAAGTATTTGGAAGCAAGGACTTTGAGAATTTAGCTAGTGTTGGAAGTTACAAGACATGCAAAGAGGTTAAATGCCTGCAAATATTTCTGCTATAAAATATCTTACAGTTCTGCTAGTTTTAACTATCAGGGCAACTGCTGGCCACATTCAGTAGTGCCTTGAGCCATTAATGGCTTGTGAAAAAGTAGTCATCTGAGTGATCTTGCTAAGTCTTACCAGGTGCCAGTGAGGAAATATTTGCAAAGGGCTAAGAGAGGTATTTGTCATACTGAATGAGAGACTGGCTGTAATTCAAAGTGTAAGAAACTGACTTTTGGAAAGGCATATTGGAAAGGAAATGAGAACATTTAGCATGTGATTTTGAGAGGCCTGGAAAAAGTCCCAAGAGCAATTATGGTGATAGGAAATGTGAGACCTGTCAGTGTAGAAGAGAGTCTTAAAAAAAAATAGAAGCAGTTTTGAAGTTACCCTCTGATTACCTGGGAAGAGAAAATAAATATGCAAAGGAAAACTGGGTATGCTGAAACCAGTGTATAAAGGTGCAGGTGCTTTCATAATTAAGAAGAAAGGTAGTCAAACTGAACTACTGAAAATAAGATGAAAAACTAATTACCAGAAAGAAGAGTTTCAAAATAACTCTTTATTTACTGATAACTGAAAAGAAACTGAAAGAGGAGAGTGCAGGTACTTAAGAGATGCTACTGCAAGAAAGGTTCAGAAGTTTTATATACCTGCTGTGACTTTAAATGCTACTACTTGGAACTGTTCTACCACAGGGGAATAGCCAGTGTTTGGTATTGTACAGACTTGTAAAGACGGAATGTCAGAACAAGTGACCTCATTCATCAGATTGCCTTCATCGTTCTAGGTTATTGTTGTTTGCATGGACAAAAGTGCCCAACGGTTTCAGGGAACTAGAGGATGCTGGGCCTACAATAATCAAGAAGGAAGTATAGACATGTAATAGTGAAGGAGGAAATATTTTAAGTTCCTTTGAATCTGAGAACGATTTTGTCTGTCTGGAGATCTAAATGTTTGTGTGAGCATTGTGCAGATACTTTTCAAACAGTAGCATGTAAATTTTTCCAGTGCTTTGCCCAGTGGGGCTTCCCCAATTTTGACCTCGCCAAAATAACTTAGGCCATTTGCCATTGCAGTACTGCAAAATTTCTTGGCATACTTGGAAGGCATTTGCACAACTTCAGACTGCCCAAAAGGAAAAGAACAAAAGGAAATTGTTGTACATAAAATTGTGCATGGTGTGAACATGTTAAAAGGCAGACTCTTAATTTTGCCATTGTATAACGTAGCCTATTGTGCATGGGACGTTTAGCTGGCAATGAATGGTACCACAAATAGTTGTAGCAGAAGACTAACGTGAGCAAAGTTTTGCCTCATAGCATAGGCCCATCTGAGTTTGAAAATTGAGGTAATAGTAATCACAGAATCATTAATACTGGAAAATACCTCCAAGATGAAATGTAACTATTGAATATTCTGAAGATTTTAAAACCTCCAGAGCATATGCTTTTGTATGTTTATTGTAATCTTTTTATAGTAACAAATATAAATTTGTCTGATATTAAACAGGCTCAATTTTGGTACTTTTTTTCTGTTGTAACTCTGTACTACAAGTGTTATGTCACACAAAATCCCCCACAGTTAGGAATCATTGTTGAATCTACATTCTGCATGAGGTTTTTCTTTCCATAGTCTAATAGTTGTTATTTGTTTGATGAGCTCTCTGGATATATTTTTAATGGTTAACAGTAAGACTTTCTTGTGGGAGCCCAGAGGAGCCTGTGCTGTGGAGGGGCTCACAGCAGGCACTGCTGGCTGCTGGGTTCAGGCATCTGGGTTCTCCACAAGTGCTGGGTTGTTATCTGTGAGTCACTCCTCATCCAAGCTTCACTGATCTCAGATTTCTTGTGGTTTATAAGATGGCCTGTCACAGAACAGTTCTTCATCAGGCCCATTTCTAAAAATGAAGTTCTTTCCTCCGGTAACTGAGGGACTCCGCAGGTGTGCTGTTCCAGGGACTAAAATCGCAGTTTCTGCTCAGGGGTGTCATTTCCCTTGAGCTGTCTGGAATTTAGGTTCAGTTAGTATAGCAAAACATGCCAAGGGAAATTGATGTGAGGATCGGGGTCTTGCTTGGTGTTCTTCCCTTGCAGAAGTGGTTGTGGGTGTAGGAAATGGGACAAAATGCGTGTTCTCATGTAAAAAATGTTTAGAAGCTGGATATGGCCTAAAGCTGTTTTTTTCTAATGCTCTGTTATTATGTCTTCTCTTTTTAGTCTGTAATCTCAAAGCATTTCCTCATAATCATGAGGATATTACGGCAATTCCTATTAGTAACAGGATTTAAAAACCTTCCCCTCCCTTGCAGCTTATTCAAAGGATGATAGATATGGTGAATACGTGTGCTTATATTGTACCTAGGCCAACATACTTGGTGTAGATCACCAAAATATGAAAGACAACTGCCACTGACTAATTTATTGGTGTTTTCTACCCACTTCTCTGGAGCACCTCAACTCTATTAATTTTGATTGCCTAGGTTAAGCACCTGATTTTTCAGAGTAATAAACATTCCTTACTACTTTAATTAGGCAAATGGCAGTGTTCAGTAACTTTAATTGTGGCTAAATGAGACAAAGTTCAGGTACAAAGAGTCTCCTTTGTAGTCCAACCCCTCACTCATTACCACAAACAATTTATCTCTTCTAGTAAAGAAACTGAAGGTTTCCTGGGGGAAAAAAATGTATGTGGGAACATACAAACATAGAAATTTTAATTATCTTCTTTCCCATTTTATAGCATGTGGATTTGCAACCTTAATAGCAATTTAAAATAAAATGTCTCATTGCAGAAATTCCTTCATAGCATGTCATACTGACAGACACCATGGGAGTGCAGCTCCAGCAGACCAGCTTTGCTGTTGAGGTACAATGTAGGTGCATTTAGGACTATCCTGAGCACATGCAAGCAAGAGCTGAGACAGGTTTATTTGCTCTGAAGGGATGATGGGGTGTGTGTGTACTCTCTGGTCACACACCATACTTGGATAATACCTCCATTTGGAAATAACTGAATGTTTTGGTAAAAAACAAAAATTAAAACAGTAAAAATTTACAGAGTTGTGAGCGTTTTAAGGAACATTTTAAAATAAGTAGTGTGAACAACTATATGTTTTTGGATGCAAGATATTAAAAATTATTTTGTAAGAGTAGCATTTATACCATGACATCTACTGGGGACTTTGCTATGACCAGTCTGTTTTACACAAAATTTGGTAAAATATTGATGATGTACTTTTAAACTCCAACATGGCTGAATGAGCAAGAACTGTACGACACATTTTCTGCTGTATTTGTAAAATATGAATGTACACAGGCATTCATATGTGTAGGAAATGATCATGCTTCAAAGCTTAACAGATTGAAAAAAAATTAAAAATATTAAATGGTATGTAGACTATCTTCTGATTTTACCTAGGAAATTATTCTCTTGTGATTTTTAAGGATGTGGGTAGTATGGAAAATTTACACAATCAAGTGGAGTTAGGAGTGCAGACATTTTCAAAATAATCTTAATTGCCAGGAGATATCTCGAAGCCAAAAAGCCTTTATAGGAAAAATACAATAATTCCCATCAATGTGCTTTAACTCATTAACTGTAAAGACAGTGAGTGAGGAGAGGTGAGGCTTTGTATTTTTGGATCAATTTTTTCCTTTTTTTGAGGAAGGGTAGAGGTTTTATGAAAGTCTGAAAATCAGATCAGTGCAGTAAAGCAGGAGTACAGGTCTAAGTGGATTCCATGCTCTTGCAGCCTGGACTTTGAAAATTATTGCTTGAGATGGCGGGAAAAACATAATGCAGTAAGCAAATTAAGAGATTCTAGGGAAATCCTTGTTTTACGTCTTTATCTAGAGAATTAATATTTTACAAGAAAAAAAGTCTGAGGTAATCTGAAAGTCTCCTAAGATCTTAGGCATAAGTAGGAAGGGCAGTACTTCCTAAGCATCTGCTCTTCAGGTTTCTTAGAAGCCTGATTCATTCTCTTTTTATCAAAGAGAGAAAATGGGCTAGAACAGAGATATGCCTTGGAAGGGACCCTGAGATGAATTTTGTTTAATCAAGTGATGTCAATACAGATTTGACTATGTAATTTTTTTTTGTTTCTACATATAGCTATTGATGTGGGAGTTTCTAAGAAAGTGTTTTGATCAATAGTCATCTTCACTAGAACAAGTTTGGAAGTACAAAGCACTTCCATTTTATTAACAGTATTTGATCCGTGACTAATTGCTTTTATCCTGTGAAGCTGTGTTTCTGTAAATGTATCTTTATGGTTTTAATAAGTGTTTTTAAAGTCTAAAACTAACTGTACAGCTGTATGAACAAACCCTTCAAGAACTAGAAGATGAGTTTAGTTCAGTGGTTCAATTTTCCTTTTTTTTTGTGTATATTTCTAAGGCTTTTAATTATTCCTGTAGGATCTCAGAAGCATGAAGTATCCCACAGTGAAAATGAGAAGACAGGTTCTTAACTCAAGTTCACACACACAGGCTCTAGCTTGGCACGTAACAGTGGTCAGTTTGGACAGACTTCACAGCTGTATGAAAGCTTCATTTCAGTGACTGATTTACAAGCAGGATGTAGGGGCTGTAATGAGATGATCTGCATTAAAGTAAATCTTTTAGCATTTAGCATCAGTAGCTGAGGTTTTGAAAAACAGGAAACCGTTTCAGGGTGGTGACTCCAGAAGCACCTAATGTTCTTTAACATAATTGTGTGAATGCCTGTGTTTCTGTAGCCATAGGTTTCTGTAATGGAGTTGGGATTTATTATTTCAAATGGAAGGCCCTACCTCCCTTTGCTCCCTAAAAGGCTGCATATAAAAAAAATTAGAGGGAAGCTTCCAGTGACCTATTGCATTGTATTGTTTCTTTCCTAGCAAAGGCTGCTTTTCTCGGCAGTCATTCATAATTTTGAAGTCCTTCCAAAGGAAGACAAGGCTCTATGAATTAGTCCAAAAGAATCAAAATTCAATGGCTAGTGCTAATCCTTGCCAATCATTTTCTAAAGTTATTGAAAATAAAGAACTTGCAATGCGTGATTGGTGGCATGATGTACAGGGTCTGCATTGAGACTCACGGATTTTTGTATGGCCAAACCATTCTGGTCACACATTTCTCCACAGGAAGCAAATAAGAAATTTTAGTGCCTCTCAACTGCCTTAATTTTTCCCCCCAAATTAATGCATTAATACTATCTTTATTATTATTGCTATTATTATTATTATTATTTTATCTCTGATGCTTTACTACATAACAATGCTGATAGACGTTTATAAATATATGACTAGAATGCAAACTAAAATAACCCAACTATAGTAATATGATAAGAAATAGAACATATTAAAGAAGGAAAAAAGTCAGCCAGGATATTGAAAGCAATTGGGTACCTGCATCAGGGAGATGAATTCTGTGTTCTGTTGTAGAGCACACATGACAGTTACCCCAAACTCAAAAGAATATATGCATGAATATTTTTTGGTTTTTAATTAAAAATGTTTTTCAGCTATTTTTTAAAGAGAACTGAAATTGATAATGACTTCCCTAATTGCTTGTATATGGGTTTTATGTGCCCTGTAGGGAATACAGTACTTTCGGAGATTGATGTAATTCAGCATATAGATACATTGGTTCAACATTTGAGTTGCCTACAAAGATTCCAACAGAACTTGGAATGTTGTAGCATTTTCTCACCTTTTGCTACTACAAATAAGTCTTTAACTTTCCTGTGTAGTTCACTCACAGTGTTTTCCATTTCATTTGAGCTTATTAGACAAGTCAAATGACAGTTTCTATCAGAAACAGTAGTCCTTGGCCTCCACTTGTATGCATGCAAACAACTTGGTGATACTGGCATTCACCCACAAATCAAGAAAAACATTTTAAAATTAACTGAGATTTAAATATACCTGAGATGATTTAAGCTATAAATTCCCTGTCTTGTGGAGAATAGGACTAATAAATTCATTGTTGAGATTAGTCTTAATCCTGACAAAGTAGATGCAGATATAGCATTTTTGTGGTGCCAGAAAACAAATTTGTGTTTATGTAGCTTTAATAAAGGTAGCTTATAGAAGACATTTTCAGGAGTAATTTGCAGTGTACACATAAGTCACTAAGAAAAAAGTTTTTCTAAAAGAAATTATATTATATTATATTATATTATATTATATTATATTATATTATATTATATTATATTATATTATATTATATTATATTATATTATATTATATTATATTATATTATATTATATTATATTATATTATATTATATTTATATTATATTATATTATATTATTTATATTATATTATATTATATTATTTATATTATATTATATTATATTATATTATATTATATTATATTATTTATTTTATTATATTATATATATTATATTATATTATATTATATTATTTATATTATATTATATTATTATTTATATTTATTATATTATATTATATTTATTAATATATTATATAATTATTTATATTATATTATATTATATTATATTATATTATATTATATTATATTATATTATATTATATTATATTATGTCTTCTATGTGCCACATAGGTATTAATAAGTCATTATATTGATATATTTGCATATGTTTCACATAGCCCAGAACATTTATGTATTATAAGTGTAGGCCATAAGGTTTTGTGTTGTAAGGAGTTTTAAAACTGGGCAAGAATATCCTTTCAGTGGGGTTAAAATGTAGATATAAATAGTGACACATGTAGGTGTCCATGTGTCAACTCATTCAGTTAGTGAAGTTCAGTAAAATTGGTCTAAGTCCTACATCTAGTTGGAATATATAAAAAATAAAAAATCAATTTTTACATGGCAATGATTTTAACTTTCAGACCATCATAAACCTTAAAATCTTTTTTTCAAAAAATATATTTTTGTCTATCTTTCTACAACTTATTTCAATTAAAGGTCAAATATAAAGGTCACAGACTAAATACAGGTAGTTCAAATGTTATAAATATCACAGCATAGATGAAATTAGGAAAATTACTTTTTTAATCTGAAGATTAGCATGAACTGTGATTTAATAAGTGAGAATTCCTCTCATTTCCAGTTAGTGTTTTGCATTTCCTTGATTTAAGTATGTTGAGATTTCTGAAACTGATACTGTCTGATTATAAAATAATTTGTAGGTGGGGAACTTGCGGGAAGTTTCTTGCTGTCTTCAGAGATAAAATGTTCAAATTATACAAATTTATATGCTCCAGTATTTACCAGTCTTTGTATGCGTTGTTCATTCTACATGGGTCTGGACTTCTAAAAAAATTTTGTGGTTTTCACTGTTGAAGGAATAATAACTGCAGTGAAGTAAGACAAGCTAAAGAAGGAAGTCATACCTCAAATAAGGAGACACTATTGCAGCAAATAAGGACATTTAAAGGACTGCTTGATGAATTTGGCCAGTTATGTGCAGTTTTCATCTTCTGCTGAAGCCACTGCTGTTGACTATTGCTGTAAGTT
The DNA here is from genome assembly GCA_026261815.1 of Monarcha castaneiventris obscurior. Taxonomy (NCBI): domain Eukaryota; kingdom Metazoa; phylum Chordata; class Aves; order Passeriformes; family Monarchidae; genus Monarcha; species Monarcha castaneiventris. Next base: position 19,219,666 of record JAMPIT010000258.1, on the reverse strand, counting down.
AGACATTGATCCTACAGTAAATGCAGAAGTGGGAAATGATCTGTTCCTCAGGAAGATTTTGCAAGAGCACGCTCTAGTCTTGCACTTCTGAGAATGATGGGTGTCTCTGTCCAGGTGGCCAACTTTGTCAGGATAATAAATCGATGTCCTTTCTTCTCTGTCCCAGAGGAACTGTGCAGGAGGGAAAATGGTCTTCCTTCCAGAGGATATTTGCCTTTGCCATAGTGATAGAAAAAGCTGATAAATAAATCAGCCAGAAAAAAACAAAACAAAACAAAAACCCAGAAGGGTCAGAAAACTTATGGCAAAGGAAAAAACAGTGAAAATATTGTGTATGTCAGGACTCTGGATGCCATTTCATAAACAACCTTCTTCCTATTTTTGTATCATTTACTTGGACATCCTGTTTCTTTCTTTATCCCATGTGTGGCTTTGGGATTTTGAAAAGGGCTGAAGCCACAGAAATGTTTCATCTATTGTGTATTGGCAGAAGGTGGAGGCTTTTCTGATAACTGAGAAATGTTTAAACAGAGATAATAGATGCTACCAAAATAATAAATGCCAGCTTTCTCCTAAGAGAGGAGAATGGAAAGATGCACCACAGAAAGAAAAGTGATTCTGATTATATGCATTAGAGGTTTACTATTTCATATATTTCATTTGAAACATCTTTGCATTTTGAGATCAGTTTTGACATGATTTTCAAGCTGTTTTGCAAAGCCAACTTCCATTCTTTAGGTAAAGAGATGTATTCTTGTGATAAAATTTGCATATTTTTTAGCTACGCCAAAGACAGCCTTCTGAAGTATATCCATGCTTTGTGCTTGATCTCTGGGCTGAGTGGCCCAGCGTAGCAGGAGCTCTATAAATTTTCATGGTCCTCAAGAATTCAGTTACACCAATCCACGTTGCAAAAAAGCAAGCAAAGTAGTTCCTTAGCCTTTCAGTCATTCCAGTTTGTAGTGTTAGTAAATGTGGTGCTTTCAGGATGAAAAAATCATTTAGTAAGTCATTACACAGCTGAAGAGGACAATGCAAAGTCTGAAAGTGTATCTAGAAGATTTTCTGTTTGAGTCCATTGGGCTTTGGACTAGATGAGAATGAAAACCTAAGTAAGAAGGTGACATGATTAATTTAGGGAAATCTTACCTTTACAGCTGCCAGCAGGCAGCTCTGTGACACTTGTAGTGCAAAGTCAGCAGATGGTGACACGGCCAAACTGGCAACAGGACTGAGAGTGCCTGGGAGCAGTGCACAGGCAGGCAGCAACAGCTGTGGGACAATTCAAAACTTTGGCAGAGGCTCTGTGCAAAACTGGGATGCTAAGAAGAGCTCAGTTGATAAAGTTCAGTGGCATTCTAGATTCAGAAATGTCGGAGATTATTTTGAAGTAACATGGAGAAAAAGATATTGAAGTAGTAGTGCAGAGGAGAGTAAAGCAGCAGAGCTGGTTTTAGAGCGGCAGAACAGAGCAGGTGATTCCTAGTTCTAACTGAAATAGTGTTAGGTAATACTATTAATTTCTATCTTTCTATGCTGTTTAGGATAAGATTTAAAAGGCTGCAAGCATTAGAAATACGTGACAGTGAACTTGTATTTCCAAATCTCTTGGGTATTTCTCAAATTTCATTTGCTCGTATGATTTTTCTTGTATTGAATTATGCTGTCAAAAACACAGACTCAGCGCAGAGACCATTTGTTGAGTCCCTGTGTAAGCAGCTTAACACTTGTGCTTCCACCATTCTCAAGCTTTTACCTTCTAATCTGCTTTTGGCCCATGTCAAGGATGGGATTCTGGCTTGAAAAATTCTGATTGATCTGCTGTAGGTCTATTCTGTCCATCTCTGTCTTCTTGTAACAACTACACTGATGAGCACATTCAAACAGGATTTGAATTCCAAAATTCTGGAAATGGGGGAACAGGACTGAGATCTCAGGTACTAGCCAGCTTCTGGCCTACTTTCTGTGATTCTTACCAAGGTTTAGAGAAATATTTAATTAACTAGAAAAACTTTCTTCTTTCTCTTGCAAAAGCAGACCTTTCTGTTAAAGGTTTTGGTGTACAGTTGCATTTCTTTCAATATATGCTGGAAAAGATAATAAGCAAATAAGTTCTAAATGTAAGGCAGAATCAGCAGCACGTAATTATGAAAAAGTTTCCTTCTGGTGTAAGAAGGAAAAAAGTGTAACCTCCAACCCAAAACATGTAATGTGTTCTGTATTATGTGGAAATAATAATAAGAGAATAGGAATCTTATCTATAATATCTATTATCACTGTATGTGCTAGCACCATTTGTCCTTTCATTTGAGCTACTTCATAAGAAAAAAGTTTTCCTGAAGTATGTGAGATACTGAAGCAAGACTATTTAATAATGTTTTCAGAATTTTCCTTAATAACGATTTCCTGTTTTCCATTTTTTTCTGAGTTTTGTTCTTTTATCTATTTGCATTATTTACTGTGTTTTGTGGAGCAATGGTAAGTGATTCCTGGTTTGACAAGAAAGATTTTAAGTTTTAGCATAAGAAGAACTTATGATATTTGAAAGAATTTGTTTTACCACTCTTTCAAATAGCCTCTTAATATGTGGACCCTGGAAATTTTACAAAGAAATTTGTGGCAGGGTCTGACTTGAGTAGTAGGTTTCTCAGAGAAGAACCTGTGAAATTTACCTCTATGTAAAGAGCTGTTACATTGGCAGGAAGGGTAGACTTCATTTCTCTTTAACAGGAAGATTTTAAAGCTGCCTTGGGCTCCTGGGTAATTCTGCATATTCGTATGGGAAGCATCAAGCTGCTCTCACTGTTTACTGAACAGTTTACTTCTGCCTGTTGTAAACCCAGACGTGACAATCCAGACTATACTCACTTTCCCTGCAGACTCTTGACATTCCATGAGCTGCAGAGAGCTCTCTGAATAATGTAGAAATCTCGCTTTTGAGACCCAGCCAGCAATTACAGCCAAGGTGAAACTGAAGTTCCAATCACATATCAAGTTAGGCTTGCACTGGGTTTAACCCTCTGTGATTTTAAGGAGTTACTATGAAATTGTTGCAACTGATGTCACTGGGTAACCATGAGATTACCAAGAAGCCACAGATGACTCATCTTGCTTGGTTTTATGTCCTATTTCTTCTAATTAGATCCTGACAGGATTTCCAGTTATTCACAATAGTTTGCTTTACAGCTATGTGCCAGAAGAGTGCTATTCGCACTCCAGTCCCATGGGTAATTGTGTTTGTCAGTCAAAACACTAACATGGTTGTCTGAGTTTTTCCTTTAGTTTTTTGTCTATAACAGCATTGGAAGGATAAACTGAGTCTTAAATGGCACATCATAGAAATCCTTATGAAAACAGCTTAATGCCATAATATGAAAGGCATTCATTGAAACATTAGATTTTACAGGGAGAGTAAGAAAATAAAAGATCAAGGAAAGTTTACAGATGATTCACGAACCAAAACTAACTTCACAAGGAATGTTGTGCAGGATCGTCTCCTCATTATTCATCTTTATAACTCTCTGCAGCTTTAGTCTAAATTAATAGCATTTTTCAACTATACTGTACAATCCTTCTGAAAACTTAGAAAGCGGTGGTTTCTTTCATTAAAAAAGGAATATGATGGGCTAGTAGGAACTAGTAAATAGTGCAGATTAATTTAGTAATTGCTTTCCTCCTGGCTAGTATGGAGTTTTGAGCACATACACTGCTTACTTTTCAATCTTGTGATAAATTTCTCTTCATTCTTGTAATCATTTTGTACTATAGACTTCACCTAAAAATTTGTCCTGCTTTGTGTTAAATGTACAAATCTTCTAGTAATCTTTAAAAATAAACTGTATTTATTAATTTTCCAATTAATGAATTAGAAAAATAAATTTAAAATAAACATTTCCGTTAATAAATAAAATACACAGGATAAAGAGAAACAATTTTTCTTAAATCATCTGAGATCCTAAATTGTTGATAGACTGATTTGCTATGTAACAACACATTTTGTGAAACCATGAGCTACAGCAGGATGCATATGCTGACCTTAGAGGTAGAATGAAAATCTCTTCATGCCACAAAAATTCAATTGCCATGGTACAAGACACCTGAGAGTGCAAGAAAAGCAAAGTCAGCAGCTGGATCTTGGTGCCATAGCAGATGAATCAATATGATAAAATGTAATAATAAATCACATGTTGATGGGTTTATGTCAAATACTTTAAATCAATAATATAGAGTGTATTTCCTTTTTGTGTGAGATGGTTGTGTTATACTCATTCAAATAATCTAGGAAACTCAGTGTAAGAGAATTTGCTTAAAATCTGTCTGAATTCACCCTCATACATCTCTGGAAGTTCCTGTGCCTGGATCCTGATGGTCTTGCAGATCCCAAGTCACCATGCTACTGATATCCTGAGTACTGAAAGGCGCTACAGAGGTAAGATTAATCTCGAGCTCATGTGCCTACGAGAGCTTAACTGGATTTGATCATAGATCCACAAAAGGATTCAACATTGCTTATTAAACATTTATGTCTTTATATTTTAGAAACTGTGGGTTGCACAGAACTGTTCCCTGGCAGCAGCCGCATGGTCATCTCACTCACTCAGTAGTGATTTCATTCAGCTGCAAGAGAACCATATAGGTTTGTCTAGAGCTGAGCTCTTGAAAGAGAGCTACCAATACCCATTCCTCATGGTGCAGAGCTAACTATAGTAAGAAATTAAGTCAAACGAGGCAAAATTTATCCAACCAAAAGGGCATTAAACCATCTGTTACTTATGGCTTGGTATTCACTTACAATTCTTGGGAAATTTCAGGAGGGATCCTTGGCTAAGAGGTATGGGAATGTTGGAAGTCAGATATTTCTCATACTAATTCAGCACAGACTTTTATCCTGCCTGACAGCAATTTCAAACATGTGTCACACTTCTCAAGTTGCCTCTCTTATCACTGGAGAGTAACATGGTCTGTGATAGAGGTGACACAACTATGAAAGTAATTCTTGCTCAGTTGTCTGTATCGGACTACAAGGGCCCGGGCTTTGATGCTTAGCCAAGTAATTGTCTGGGGAGGGGAAATAAGTTCCAGTAACTCACATCTTTCTTACCCTTGCCTGTTGAGAAAAATTCAGCTGCTTATGGTTTTTATCACTTAGGCACTCCTACTTTGGCATATTCTTTTTGTGGAAGTGTTAACAAACAAAGCAGTTAAGATGATACCTAACTATCTGGGGGAAAAAAAAAAGAGAGAGAAATAGTTCAAGTAACAAAACAGCATGTTTTTTATTTAGGGTAGAGTACATTCAAGAGATAAAGGAAAGGTGCCAGATCCTTAATAGATTTTCGGCTTGTTTCAAGCATCACTTCATTTATCAGTATGTGTATAGAAACACAAACATACATATTTTGCTACTGCAAAATGCTTTCTCTTGAATACATGTCATTTTGGCTTGATGGAAGTAAAAATTGGTTCATTACCTCTTGTTTCTATTTGGAAGTTCAGTTTCTTCAGGACCCTCAGTCCACTTCCAGAGAGGAGAGGGTGACAAAATCTAGGTAAAAGGAAGATTTCCTTTGTGTGTGTCTTTGAAAAAAAAAAAATAAATAAAATAAACTGAACAATCCTTGTAATTCTTAACTATTTGGAAGATTTAAAAATCATGAATCTTGAATCCTGAAATGTTAAGTCTTTTAATTTCCTTCTGACATGTGTGTAATATTTCTACCTGTTAGTGAGCCAGTCCACTGTGGAACAAAGATAACATTTCTATAACACAAGGCAGCAAAAATACACAGTCAAGCACAGTTCTTCAGAATATGAACCACTGCAAGAGAATAAAAAAGAATATTCTAGTAGACAAGTTGAAGGACAATCAAGTAGTAGCATAGTTTTCAGTAGCCTGTCTAGGAGAATCCAAGTTCTGCATTTCTTGCAGATGGAATGGTCTGTTACAGACCTTGCTCTCATCGTTCCCCTTTGTCCTTCTTGGTCCATAGGGACATCCATGTACTTCATGACTGAAGAGCAGGAAGAGTGTTGGAAACAGGGAAGTGCCTGATCTACAAGCACATTGGAGAGCTGCTGCTGGTGAGTAATAAAAAAGCTTGGTCAAAAAGTTCCGCACCATTGTCTCAATAAACTTCTTCTGACCATGTGAAATACTGGCCTTAATAAAGTACAGAACATGATTTAGTATTGGAATTTCCTGTGGAATGTTGAGGGAATTAAGTAACTTGCTCATATTCCTTCTTAAATGTTTTTATCTGACTTTACCTTGCCATATCCTAAGTTCTAGCTATCATCTGCATGTTGACCCAAAGCCCACTCTATTTTTTTTTCTCTGTCCATTCAAAATGAGTTTTGTCTGGGGTTTTTTTTGTTGTTTTCTCCAGTGAGAACAAATGATTTTGATATGCCTTAATATGTTCAGATCAAAATAAAAGTAGATCAGAAGTCTTACTTCAGAATTCCCAAAGAGATTTTGAATACTCCAAGGTTCATATTTGAATTGACTCTTGTTATATAGTAGATAATATTTCAGGAAGGAAACTTTTTTACCTATGTCACTATGAAGAAAATAGGAGCTCAGCTATCCAAACTAATAAAGTTTGGCTTGGAATACAGCACTCGGCACTTTAAGTATGTGGATTTAAAGGCTATCCAACAGTTCCATTTTTAGATCCAGAATCACTAAAATCATACTTTCGGTTTTATAGAAATTACGTTTGGAATTTCCACAGCTTGTTTCTTGCCAGCAACAAAAGACTAAGATAAAAAGTAGGGACTTTTTTCTCTAGTGGCTTTTATTTATTATTAGATGAAGTTTTTGTTCATTCTGTGAGGTGGACAATGCCTCTGAACAGAAGAAAATAAGAAATTAGCTATTCTGTAGTCTACACAAGTTATCACACTTCTGTATTATTTTATCTGGCACCTTTGTGGATTCTGGATGCCTTCAGACCAACCAAACAGGAAGTGTCCTAAATGAGAAGCTGGTGCCTGAGCAAGATAATGCAGGAAGTAGATGAATTTATTTTTACACACAGTATTTAAGAAATTCCAGAAAAGGAAAAGAAGCAGATGATAAAACTTTCTTAAGATGTTTCTTTTTCTTTCCTTCTTGCAATAGATGACAAGTTAGATGTGGAGTACAATTGCGAGGTGTGATGTGGGTTACAGGGTAATGCGTTGGTGTTCTTTTTGTAGTTAGGTACAAAGTTACAATTCCTGAAACAGACACAACCCTTTAAATAGATCTGCATGTAGATCTCATCCTTCCCATCCGGAGATGAAAATTATAGGGAGTCAGTGATGCTCTCCTCCCCCTCCTGGGGCTATAGAGAGGTTGTATTATTGTCAGGTGGTGAGAAAGCAGGTGGAGGGAGTCAAGAAAAGCAAAGTGTTGGGGAAGCTTTGGGAACCAAAAACCCAGGTGCTCTGAGGAAGGAGACAGTGTATAACCCGTAGAGCAGGCTGCTGAGGTTGCTGAGAACTGAAAATGTTGAGGCTGGCAGATCATTTCCTGCTGTATTAGCCATATAATCAGCAGTATTCATACATGTCCTCCAGCTTCATGTTTTTTCAGTTACATTATCAAGATATGACCATATTAAAGGTACTGCCTTGCATGTGGTGCCTGGAGGACTTTCCTTCTTTGCTGATGCCTGTAAGTTTTCTCTCCGAGATTAGTTCCCGTTTGAGTTCCAGCACAGTCCTCTGGCACTTTTTCTTTAGGCATGATCATCCTGTGGAGTTATCAGACACTCTTTGCATGGGGTGGAAGCTCTTCATCCCAGCTGCTTCCATAAAGCATCAGAAACTCTGGAAGAGGCTTTCTTGGACTTGCTCTAGCACCTCTTTGATATGAGGCTGAAGAATTGTTGAGTCAGACTTTGCTGCATCCTCTCACCTGAATGTCAAGCCTTCCACAGAAGGGTTCTGACCTCTCAAGCAGACGGGACACAGAGATCTTTAGTGATAAACACGTTGCACATGTTTCTGTGTTGGGGTCCTGTACAGAAGTTATGATTCCAGCACTGAGTATTTTTAGCAGAAGTCCCAAATTGTGGCTCTAGATGCAGATACAGGAAGGAAGTGCCATGAAGAATTTTATTGCTACACAGGAAACAGAATATCAGGTTAGATGGCTTTCCTTCTACCTTCTTTTTTTTTAAATTTCCTCTGTCAAAAGGATCATCTCTCTTCACCATAGGTCCTTGGCCATAAATCACAAAACCAGTGGTGAAGGTTTTAAGAGTCCAGATTCTGCAAAAGGTCAGCCTTTCAGCTTTCCCCTAATAGCCTCCATGAGGCAGTGCAGGATATTAAAAATGCAGGAAGAGGCATATAAATGTTGGATAACTAACATGTTGGATAATCTGCATTTTGTTCAAATAATTCATTAAGATATCAAGAACTTGTTATCTCTTTTGCTTAAAGGAAACTTATAAATGCATCATATAGGTATTTAACAGGATTGACAAAGTATGAGATAAGCAAATGCTTAGTACAGCTCTGAAATGGTTTATTTTCTTAAAGTCCAGAAAAGTCTGATGTAAATTTTAGTTTCCTGGAGGACACTTGTGTTTTCTTATGCCAGGCCAAAAATTGTGTTTAGTATTTCCAAGCTCCATTTTGCAACACACAGTTGTTTTATCTTTGTCCATCAAAGCCTTAGAAGTCTCTTTTGATTACTAGATGTACTGAAAAACATGTAGTTAGATCGCTGTGCTTAATTCTTTTAATCTTTTTTGCCTTCAGTAATATTCTTGTAATACTTGTTTCATTCCAGTCTTCATTACACTCTGCATGTGTCAAGATTTCTTCCAGTTGATCCTATAATACTTATCTCACCGTGGATGTAGATGTATCCTCTATTTTTACCCCCAGCATCCTCCTCTGTGCTGTTTGAATAAAAGGCTAGATTATCTGAACTCTCAAGGTCAAGTGCTAAAATTTGTCAGCTGCTCTCTATTTGTTTACAGACAGAACAGACAGTTCTGAAAGTAAGCAAACTTGGTGCCCATTTTCCTATTTTGAGGTTTATGCAGAGGGTAGTAGGAGCAACAGTAAAATACATATTATTTTTAAAATACACAGAAGGCTCACATTTGACGTTGTGTAAAGAGAGAGTTTTAAGAAACTTTTAAAATTTTTAGCAAATTTGTACTTCCTTTAGTAATATTTGTTGGCTCACTCTGCTCTTGCCTAAACTGTCCGAATTCAATTTGTCTGATCACTCAGTATAGTAGTCCTTCTGGTAAGGCTCCAACTCCAGTAAAGTTAATGGCAGCTGTCCAGTTTAATTTACTGAGAGCAGGATCAGAGTTATTTCCTATTTCGTGTTATCTGATGAAGGACTTGATTAAAACTTTTCCAGCATGCAGACATGGCCTCCTCTGTTTAAATTTTTTTCTGTTTACAAACCCATTTCCCAGAAACAAGGAAGTATTGCCCTTTCTCTTTCAGCTTAGCTTCTGATGATTATTTAAGCAGTCCAAGCAGAAGAGTTTCGTTTCTTGCTTCTCTCTGACTATGATTTAGAAGTAATTATTTGCAATGTAAGTGAGAGAGTACACTTTTCTTCAACAAAACCATTTTCTCTGAAGTAAAATCACATTGTGTAGATGCATTGTTTCCTATCTGGGATAGCTTTTGGAGTTCTGGATTTGATAGCAGTACTTCCAGAACAGTACTCTGCTTGCATTTTGTGACACTTAAGAGTGTTTTATTCTTCCTCCTTCTCCTCCTCCACCTTCTCCTCCTCCTTTTGCTCCTTTCTGTCCTCCTCTAACAAAAAAAAATATGATGGTGATAATAAAAATAAAATATTATGGTAGAATCCACTGTGGCAATTTCATTGAATTTTAGTTTTAGTGACTTCTCGTTGGGCATTTTTAGATGCGTCAGATTTCCCCGTTTTATTGCCTTCTGGGCAATTCTTGGATTGTCTTGGGGTTTTTTTTCATTATTTAGTAGTAGTAGTAGTAGTAGTAGTAGTAGTAGTATTACATACTTTCTCCTGAGATCACAATTTATCTTTTCACGATCTTTACGTCCCTTTTATATTTATGAGTTTATGGTGAGTGCATGAAAAAAGTCGTTGATGCTTCTTATTTTACCCAGTGTGCTTCTGTAGCAGCTTCTACTGTCCAGCTATCCTTCGATGAGGATGCAAAGCTGTGGCAGCATCTACAGTCATGTAAAAAGCAATAAAAAATACTTCCTGAAGAAGACATGCTTCCTGTAGGACAGCAGGACCCTTATATCCTCTGATACAACTCTCACCTGACCACGGTATTTTTGGAGCTAGCATGAGGTTTTGAAAGATATAAACTCTGAATGACTTAAAACGTATATTGATGGAGAGCCAACTTTCCAGCAAGTGCATTTCTTTAACATTTACAGCATTACTACTTCAGCCTTTATTTTTCCAAGTTATTACTCACTTACTAGATATTTGAATCTGTGCTGTTTATAAAATACAGACATCAAATGACCAAACTATTACATACCAAATGATTTGCCAGAGACATTTTAAAAACATGGATGTTTTATTTTGAATTTCTTGCTGCTTTTATTTAGTGATTTTTAATTGTCCAATATAGAATCATAAAATTCTTTAGGCTGAAAAAGCCCTGAAAGGTCAAATCCAATCGTTAAACCTGCACTGCCATGTTCACCATTAGACCATCTCCCCATGTGCAACAGCCACACATTTTTGAACACTTCCAGGGATGGTGATTCTACCACTTCCCTGGGCAGCCTGTTACAATGCCTGACCACCCTTTCAGTGAAGAAATTTTTCCTGATATATGATCTAAACTTTCCCTGGTGTTATTTGAGGCCATTTCATCCTGTCCTGTCACTTGTTACCTGGGAGAAGAGACCAACCCTCACCTCAGCACAACCTCCTTTCAGGGAGTTGTAAAGAGTGATGAGGTTCCCCCTGAGCCTCCTTTTCTCCAGGCTAAACCCCAGCTCCCTCAGCCTCTCATCATCAGACTTGTGCTCCAGCCCCTTCCTCCGCTCCATTGTCCTTCTGTGGATACTCTCCAGCATTTAAATGTTTTTCTTCAGGTGATGGGCCCAGAACTGGACACAGCACTCGAGGTGTGGCCTCACCAGTGCCCAGCACAGAGGGACAATCCCTGCCCTGGTCCTGCTGGCCACACTATTGCTGATACAGGCCAGGATGCCATTGGCCTTCTTGGCCACCTGGACACACTCTGGCTCATGTTCAGCCACTGTCAATCAGCACCCCCAGGTCCTTTTGCCCTAGGCAGCTCTCCAGCCGCTCTTCCCGAAGCCTGCAGTGCTGCACGGGGTTGTTGTGAGGCAAGTGCAGGACCTGACACTTCATCTTGTTGGACCTCATCCAATTGGCCTCAGCAAACTGATCCAGCCTGTCCAGATCCCTCTGTAGTGCCTAAATTACTCAAGTAGTTGAATACATAAACAACTGAGATTTAGAAGCCTTTATCCATTCTTTGCGTTTATAGCATTATCCAATTGAAAATTATACATTGAAAATGTTGTTTTACTTTTTTTTCATAACATTGCTGCCTTATTAGCCAGTAACAGTTGTCTTCAGAAATATTCCAAATTGGATTTTTATATCCACTGCAAAGTGGTATTGGGAATATTAGTTCATTCAGTTAATTTGAGCAGTATGAGCCTGATTCAAGCTGATGAGGTCAGATCTCCAGACTTCTGTTATCTGATGTATTTCTTCATTTTTAGAGATCAAACATACTTAGGAACATGAGTAACATCACCTCTTAAACTGGTAGCACTCTTTTCAAAGGAAATACTGAGTCATGTAATGTTATTTACAGAGCTGATCATTGTTGGAAGTGTTCTGAAGACTCAGTCCCACAAAAATATTTTCATTAAGAGCAAATTTGAATAACTGCTTCATCTGAGATATAGTTGCATTCAATTACTTGGACTTAAGCACATTCTTTCATTTTATCAGTTGTTTGCAGGATCAGATCTGAAACTGATTTTTTAAAATGCAGTAGGCACTGTATTTACAGTGCCATTTATTTTCCTGGGCTTTCACAAAAGCAGCAGAGGGCGCTGAGCCAATGGACACCGCCCGATATGGGTCTCTTCCTCCCTGCTCTGGATTTTCCCGTCCAGGAATTTCCCACTCCACGTCGAGTAGAGCCTTTATAAAGAGCACGCAGGAGCTCTTGTAATACACTCTTGGAAAGCAGCAAGATTTCACCGTGCTTCTTGACAGAAAATAGAAAGCAAAACTTTTGAATTTACTTACTTTACTTGGTAACAGCAATTACAAATGTTTAAAGAGATGGGAAGAACAAGCCAGGCTGTGCTAGTAATTTTGTGTGTGTTAAGGACTGGTAAGTTGGGGAAGGTGGGGGTTGGTGCTGCTTGTTTTATTTGTTTTAACTTTAAGTATAAACTGACCTAAAATTTGCTCCTTGATCTTTATTTCTCTTTGCTCCAGTTACCTTTTCATTTCAGTAAATATAACTGTCAATTAAGTCGTTCTGTCAAAATGTCAGGAAGCTTTTTTTGACATTTACTTTGAGCTTTTCTGTGCTCTGCAATGACTCAGTCGTTTTCCTATTGAGTTTGCTAAAAGACAGTCTAGGAGACAACTGCAGTATAACAATGCATGTTTGACTTTTTACTGTCATTCCTGACAGTATCAGTCAAGTTTGGTACTAAATGTCCTGTTGAAAGTGTTTCTGCTGTTGTCTTTGCTATCTGCCTGCTACCTCTCCCCTCAAATGTTACAAAGTTTTGGAACCAGATCCACTTGACAAAAAAAAAAAGTTATATTGTGCCAATGCATTTATTTTCACTGACAGCATTTGGTTTATGCCATTTTATACATGAAAACTATCTGTTAGTCATCTGAGTCTGTATTATCTTTGACAAAAATAGCAATGTTTATGGAGTGTTTTGCACATGCACATGTGCATGAGCTTTATTAGTTTAATTTCCACACAACTGTGAAGTAAAGAATTGAAACTTTGAAAGACCTCATGTAGAACCTCACAGTAGAACATGAGAAGAAATAGGAAGATAAAAGTTGAGAAAAATGCTGAATTGATGTGTGTTTTCCCTTTTGTAGTTAAAGCTTTTGAAATGGAGATTATACCTGCTAAGAGAATTGTTGCACAGATTGGAGACACACTCATACTCACATGCAATACTACTGGCTGTGCATCACCAAGTTTTTCCTGGAGAACACATTTGGACAACCCCCTTGGAGGAAAAGTCAGCAACCATAGGACATATTCTACACTGACTATGAATCCAGTTACCAGTGGGAATTCTCATCCTTATCTTTGTACAGTCATATGTGATGAGAAAGAGAGAAAAGAGAAGCAGGTCAAAGTTGAACCATACTGTAAGTAAAAATGCAAAATTCTCTTTAAATAGTACATGTTGATAGAAAACTCAGTAATTGTTTTAGATATTGTGGTTACCAGTTAGCTTTTAATGCCAGGATAATGAGTCTGTTATAGCTCAACATATGCTTACTTCTAAGATTCCTTTTATATGTCTCCTTTTCTGCTTAGCTTTCTGCATTGAAGATTGTATGTATTAGTATTATTTATTCTTATTTTTGGTAATTCTTGAAAGCCAAAACTGCCTGAATGCATTCACAGAGCTGGGGGAGAAAAAAAATCAAAGCCTTTGTAGTTTGCAGGGGAGTGATTCAGATGTCTAAACCTACCAGCACAGAAAACAGGATAGCACTGGTGTATGGATTGCTCTGAATGCCTATATTTAGGCAGCCGTATCACTGCCTAGGTGCCATGCTGAATCTTACTAGATCTTTTGTGATCATATTTCAGCAACTGTACAAATAAAATTTCCCTTAAGAAAAGAACTGCTTATAAAGGACTTGTAGGTCTTCAGATCAAGATATATCTTCTAATAAAGTTGATAGAATGTCATGTTCTGAGCACCTCTAAACTCAAGATGTTTGGTGTCTGGATCTTGCTCTTATATTGATCCTACTATTCATCTCTGCCTGTCTAAAGAAGTTGATTTTATTCTTTTAGCTTTCCCCAGTGATCCTATCATTGAGATCAGCCCATCCTCAGTTGCTGGAGAACCAGCCACTGTCATCTGTCAAATTCCTGATGTGTATCCCTCTAATGGCCTGGAAGTTCTCCTAAAGAAAGATGGACATGTTGTTCATGAGAAAAATTTTTTTGAAGATTGGAGCACAAATACAGAGACCAAAATTGTGAGATATAAATTTCACCCCATGGCTGAAGATATTGGGAAAGAGTTTACCTGTGTGGCCAGGTTACTAATTGATGATACAGATTTTGAACCCAAAGAAAGAACATCTTCTCGGAAACTTAATGCAAATTGTAAGTATTTTTGTACTAGGGCTTTCACACAAAATACGTTAAGTTTTGTGAAATGGCTTAATAAAGTGTGTACTATAAAAAATTTATAATCTGCCCTTCTTATTTATATTATTTATGTCAATAGTATATTGGATTCTATTGTATTCAGTAGCACTCACTGAGTAAATGTCCACTGTGTTCAGGGCAGACGTTAGGCAATGCTTCAGTAACTCTCATTCTCTTACCTTAGACACTCAGTCAGAAAGTAAAGACCAGAAGAAAAATGGCATCACACTGCTAAATGTTTTCAAAATTGTATGCTATTGTATACTTAGGAATTCCATTTTTAGTCATAAATGATAAGGAGAAAAAGAAGGAGTAAACCAAAAATTGTACACATTTCGGCTAGCTTAGCTTTCAAAGCTGTAAGCAAAACATCTTACCAAGCCTAGAAGAATTGTTCCACTGTGTTACTGCGATACACATTTTTCATTTTTTTCTTAGCATTCTGTGAAATGTACCTCTAGAAAAGGTAGTGTTAGAGATGTGCATGTAATTCTTCATTTACTTACTGATCTTGTCTTCCTTTTGTTCTCTTACAGTTGGTCCACAAAATACTATCATTACTGCATCTCCAGGCAACTCACCAATGGAAGGAGACTCTCTAAACCTCACTTGTGTGACCCAGAGTAACCCACCACCACAAATAGTTTGGAGCAAATATTTGGCTGAAGAAAGCGTTCAACATCTGATAAAAAACAATGTTCTTTCTATTCCCCATGTCCATTTCAATGATTCAGGACTGTACATATGTGAAGTAATTAATCCAGTAACTAATAAAACAGAGAAAGCAATGGTGGACATTATTATAAAAGGTACAATTCTGCTTGAGTTTCACTTGTATTATCCAGTACCTAACTGGCAGATCTCTGTTAGGTTGGAGGAGGCTGAAACACTGAAATTTAGGAAAATATGGGGCCTTCCTTGTTACATATTCAGCATGCAGCTTCAATTTAAGGCTGCTCTTCATGAGATGGACCTTTTCTTTCTATATTTAATTTTCAGCTAATTCTCTCTGTACTGTTGTTGTACAGGCACACTTCTATACATTTCACACAATGCAACACTCAAAGTCACAAAAGAATCTGAGAAAGTGGTGTGGGGGACACACACTGTTATTTCCTTGAATTACAATGTATGTAGCAGTTTCACAGAGACATCACAGTCTCCTTCTTTGAACTAGTATTTTTAGTCATTAGTAATAAATTCAATAGTTATTTAATGGTAAAACTGTTTTGGACATAATAATATTGTTGTTGTAATATTTTATGATTGACTGAGTGATTGCTACTGTTTTGATGGAGCCAAAAGTCTTAGGTTGTCTGGGATCAAATCCAAAATAAACAGATCCTTGAGCAAGCAATTCCTGCTTTCTTAAACCCCTCTCCATCTTTAGTACCTTTGCATTAGTGTAAAAGCCTTTTCTTTTGTCATGCAGGTGCTCCAGTCATTACAAAACTCTCCATTGAACCTTCTACAACAGTTCAAGAAGGAGAAAATGTTTCTATACAATGTTCTGCTGAAAGTAGCCCTCCTCCCAAAATTTTTTTAAGGAGAAAATCTGACAAAGCAGACATGGGGCGTTACGGTGCCAGGAGTGTTCTTCTTCCATCTGTGACATTCCAAAATGGAGGAGACTATGAATGTGTAGCAGAAAATAAGTTTGGGAACAGTAGAAGTGAAATCACACTTACTGTGAAATGTAAGTACGTGTAAAGTTTTCCCAGTCATTTAAAAACAATTAGTTAGTTCCTCAGTGATAAATATAGCCATCAAATTAAACGAAACCCTGTGAGAACAAAAAATCAACATAGTCCTCTGCTCTTCCCTAAGAAAGGAGCAGTGCTGATGAACAAAACAAAGTCATGAAATCTTAAATATAATGAGATTCTAAAGTACAGATCTGAATGAGTGAGAAACTGATCTACATGGTTGGAAGTACTTAATTAGTATGTTTAGGCTGTGGAGGGTTTGTATGGAATCTCTGATACTGTGTGCTTTACTTTTCTTTTTGAGAATGAAAAAGAAACTAATGTTGGGAGGCTGACATCCAATAGGACATGTTGGATCCATCTCTAAAAAATCCAGTGATGATTAACTATAGGACTCTTCCTTTCAGATGGACCAAGGAACACAATGATCACTGTTATCCCTACTGATGCTCTTAAAGAAGGAGAAACTGTGACAATGAAATGTACTAGTTCTGGTAATCCAGCTCCTGTGATCTCCTGGAAGAAAAAGAAGGCCACCGGGGAGTCTGAGAAAATTTCTAAAAATGCAACTTTAACTATACAGAACTTGAAAAGTCAAGACCTGGGGCTTTATGAATGTGAAGCTTATAATCCATTTGGCAAGGAAGAAAAAGCTGTGAAATTATATGTCCAAGGTTTGTAGAACGAGACAGAAAACAAGTTTTTTGGTTTATGTATTTTAGGTCCAGATCTTCTTTGTGAAGGATGAGGTAGTTCTGTCTCTGATGTCAATGGAATTCAAAGGTGGCCCTAACGTCACTAAGTCATTTAGGAAGCTTTAAACAATGAAGCATGAAGTCTGCCTCAGTACAGATAGCTTATGGAATGTTCATAAGTCAGCTGGGCTTCCATCACTCCTTCCAACTGACGAATGTGTGCTTGAGGTA
This sequence comes from Monarcha castaneiventris obscurior, assembly GCA_026261815.1. NCBI lineage: Eukaryota > Metazoa > Chordata > Aves > Passeriformes > Monarchidae > Monarcha > Monarcha castaneiventris. The sequence continues at coordinate 19,202,629 of JAMPIT010000258.1, read as the reverse complement.
AAGAAGGGATGCAGTGCCTGTATTTCCTTCCAAGCAGGCCTCAGTGGAAATCTGCATGCAAAAGATTCCAGGAGAAAGTACATGCTGATACTGCTCTGTGGAAGCATTGCGGTACAGCTCCTTGCTTCTTCCCTAAGTTGCAACTCTCTTTCCTACTCTTGCAAGCTGCATTTAAGCTGCAAAAAATGCTGATTCCTCAACTTAAGATGCAATGATAGCAAAGTTTCATTTTCAATAGTAATCAGACTTCTCTGCTTTAGCTCTGCTGCTTCTGCCTATTGCATAGCAACAGTGTATTGCTTAGGGATCACTTCTGCCACCAATTCAGCTCTCTTCCCTATTCTTTACTATTTTTATAGCTGCACCAAAAAATACACTTTTGATTTCCCCTTCAAGCAAAGCGAAATAAGGACAAAGTGTTACCATTCCTTGCATATCTGCAAATGTTACACGTCTTAGGAGTACTCTATAAAAGAAAACTGGTGATGGGTTCACAGCCCTTGAAACAGTAAATAGCAAATACACCACAGACAGGGCTTGGCTAAAGGATGCAGGAAAATACACATGCATACCTTTAATGAACTGGGAGAGCAGTCTCAGCACATAGTACTTATGTCAAGGGTTAGTTAATATAACTGCTCTACAGAGTTCATATTAGGATTTCTTTTACACAGATAGAGTGACATCTTCAGTTTCATTAAGAATGAATTGTCTTTAAAAAAACTGAGATGAGTTATACAAGTCCTTGTCATATGTGGTCTTAATGCTAGTGAAAACTTCAGTCCAAAATGGTAGCTACAAAAAATATTTGCTGCCTCAAAATTTTTCGTATTTCCGCTTCCATCTTTTGAAAACAGGATATAAAATTGAGGAACCTAGTGGAAAAAAAATACACTTCTAGGACTCCTTCCTTTGCCTTTTCTGTTTCTCGTGTTGAAAGTGGACATAAACCTCTGGGTTTGTTGGTCTGTGCCCTTTCATGAACTCAAACAAACAGTGAATTTGAAACAAGAAAAGAAGAAGAGGCTCCATATAATGTAAAAGTTATGCAGCATACTAAATCAATTGATAAAATGTTCTTTTTGCCAGCTGCTGTTGGCTTCAGTCTGTGAAGGATAGCTGGTGACAGAGCAGTGCCTAAAGCCACGTGCTCAACTACTGTAGTGGGCCCATTGACTGGATTAGTATTTTGCATGTAAAAGCTGCTGATGCTTCATAAGTTTTGCTTCTGTTTGTTGCTAAATCCTACCTTGCATTTCTTTTCAGTTCCTCTCCAAAATATTGCTGTGTTAGTATATCCATTTGAAAATGTTAAAGTAGAAAATATCACTATTACATGCAGCACACACACCCTCAGACATGGTCCTGAAAAAAGCCCATCAGGAGAAATGATTCTGACATCAGTGAATGGAAACTTTATACTCTGCAGTGTCACCAAAAATTATACAAGCAGATATGTCCTTCATATTTCCAGTAAGGTTGGAACAACATTGCAGAGACTGAGATAGCTCTTGTAGGTGTAGGTGGGTCTATTGCCTTAGACCTATTTTGTTTGTACTTTCTAGAGAATTTTTTGTCAAGGTGAGCACAACTAGTTCATAGCTGATCCTTGCATGATGGTACTGCAGTTAACCTAAAACAAACCCCTCACCCAAAATCAAACCAAACAACCTGGCCAGAATAAGCTGTATTTAGCCTCCTTTCAGTATGGATGTCATTGTCTCTCTTACCTGAGTTGGTGTGGTAGCTTTAAGGATAAGGCCAGAAAAATGTGGATCCCAGCTGCATTTCTGTCCACATGCGTGAGCAGTGACACTAATCCAGAGAAAGTTCTGTTTTACAAAAATATCTAAAGATTGAGCTTTTAAAGCACTGCCTTCCCCTTGAAAGATTAATTCCAGGAGGTTGAAATGTACTCAAATATTTCCTGGGTAAAGTGTGTGGTATTCCTCTTGTATTCTTCATTAATTTCATGGTATTCTTCATTGTAGATGATATCAGATGGGTTTGAACTTGCATAGCAAATTCAAGACCAAGATAGTGGCTAGAAATTAAAGTATGTAATATGAAGTTACTAAAGGACAAAATGTAAGGAAAACACAAAAAAAAAAAAGCACAAAAAATATGCTTTGTGCATGAAAACAGAAATATGTTCCAAATGAAGGTTATTAATAACACTGCTTTTACAGTGATGTACATGTATCTGTTTCAAACAGTATTTACACAATTTTTTTCTCCTTCTGTCTCCATTTTCAGCAAGATTGGAAGAACCAGATCAGATGATACCACTGATTATTGCATTCTCATCTGTAGCAGCAGTAGCGGTACCTGCAGTTGCAATTTTGATCTACGTGTCAAGGCAAGCAAAGATCAATGGATCCTACAGTCTTGTAAAAGCACTCAGGTTGAAAGTGTGATCATGTGAATATAAATCTTTAGTTGATAATTCCACATTTATTTATTGCTGTGACTGGTTCTACTCTTCTGTAACATGGTAACAAACAAGTGACTTAAGAACAGCACCATGTGATAGCAAATTGATTTTTTTTCATGTTTTGATAAGTGTTTTGGTATTTAAATTAAAGGAAGAGCTAGAATCCTATCCTAGAAATTGTTAAATCACTTCTGTGTTGAAGCGTGCTGAACAAAGAGTTCTGTGGAGAACTAGGTTTGTACATAGTGTATAATTTGTGTCATAAATATGTTCAACTAAATATCAGTTTGTAAAACTGAAGTCTTATTGAAACTGTACAGAGCAATTTTGTTAATTCAAGGATATAAATCAATATTTCTTGAGCTGATCAGGTGATTTTTATTTTGTATTACTCTGCAGTATGAATGTTTTTTGTATCATTTGTCTGGTTGTGGTAATGTTTGGAAAATTATCTCTTTTCACTGATTTTGCTGTAAACTCTGATCCCTCAATCAAGGTGTGAAATCACTGGGCTATGCATTTCTAACAAATTTAAACTAATTTAAGACTTTGAGACTCATTTGTGAAATGTTTTATTTTAAATATTATTCAAAAAACGTCTGGGGTCATAATCTACTAAGTTCTAGGACTGCTAAGGTATTTTTGTAGGCTTTGATCATTCTTAGATCAGTGTCAGAATTCTTTTATTTTGTGATGAGCCAAATCAGACCCTTCTTGTAAAATCTAAGCTGATTGTAAATATACTTTACTGATTTCCACTGCAAAATAAAACTACCAGTAGATTTCTTTGACTAAATGCCCCTATTGATGCTTGTTTAAGATGATGCCAGAATACACATTTCTGTGGAAGGAGATTGTCCTTAGCAGCAGCAGATGGGGGTGTTGTGGGAAGCCCCAGATGCAAAGGCATGAGCAAAGCCAGCAGCAGCCTCAAGGCACAGGCAGGGGCCACAGGCAAAATCTGTGCACCTTGGCAGTGGTGGGCAAGTCGTTTCCTGAAGAAATGCCCTTCCCAAGCTGCTCACTGTGGAAATCTAAACCACTTGCCTGACAACTTTCCCTTTAGCAGAGAACCAGCGTCTGCATGCTTCTCTCTGGTTAGTGCCTCTTTCACCACACACTTGCCACTGTTGGCAAAATGGCTGTGAAAACTGTGGACTTCCTGTGCAGAGGCAAAGACAGAGGGAAGGAGAGGTGGAATTTTAGTAGTTATCCTTACCTTCCTTCTCCTGACTAGCAGTGGTGCTTTGACTCATCTGGGTGCTGACATTCAACACTGAAGGCAAAGTTGTGGGAGATGCAGGCTCTGTGGCTGAGAGGTTGAAATGCATCCTGGTCCACTGTGGCCTGATCCATTGTGCTAGGCACAGGAATGTGGGCCTGGCCCCTCCACACTTGCACACGGAAGCTCAAGCAGACATATGTGAAAAGAATATGTCTTTACAATATACACGTGGTAACAACTGCTCCCAACAGCAATGCAAATGCTGGTGCTAGCTCTGGGATGAGGCAGCGGTGCACATCTCCCATACCTTTTTCACAGTGTGTTCAGCAGTGTTTTGTGCACAGTAGATCAGTTTATGCAGGATGTCTATCTAGATTGGAAAGGCAGGCTTGGAAACTGGAGGTGTTGCAGAAAAATGGGAGAGCAGTGTGGACTTGGCTTGGAGGAATGTGAGCATGCAGTAGGAGGGTGAAGAAAAGATTGAAGACAGAGGAGGAGGAGAGCTTTGACAGGCCCATGACATAAATTTCTTGGAGGTGGTGCCAGGCATATTTATTCAGAATAATGTCAGGCCTGTCTCAGTGCTGCCTTGTGAATAAACCAGAAAGCATGATTTTTTTCCACTGTGCAAAACTTTGGTGCACACACATTTTGCCTACTCAGTGAGGTTCTGGTGTCTGTATTGCAGGAAGGATAGTTAGGAAAGACAGAGACTGAGGACTGGAAAACAAGACAAATGAAAATCCCTGGGACTTTCCAGTTTGGAGAGAGAATGCTGAAGGAGGAGGGGTTCTTGACTGATGTTTCCCAAATGTGAAGACAGTTGATAGCAAAAAACAGATGCAGAACTGTTTGCTAAATCATGCAGTTCCAGAACTACAAGACACGTGAACTGAGGAGAAAGTGCTTTAACAAAAACAATGGAACAGTACTTCTTTGCAGGGTGAGTGTTAATCTACTTGAAGCTGCTGCAGAAGGGTCAGGGGGGATAACTGTGTCAATTGGCTCAAAAGCAGAATGGAAAAAATAATGGGCTGAAGGTCCATAAACAAAAATGAAAGGGAGCAGGCAGAAATGTACTGTACAACATCCCTAATTCAATGGCCATTGATGCTGAGCAATCCTCAGGATGTATACCAGAGGAAGTGGCCAGTGAATGATGTCCTGAAATAATGTCTTTCACTGCTGGAGACATCCTGGGGTAGCTGGGTTGCTGGTGAGACCCACCAAGGTATGCCTCGCCTTCTTACTCCTCCTCTGAGCTGCCTTGGGCCAGACCTACTTGCAGAAGGGGCATGAAAATTCCTGTGCTGTTTTTCCCTCTTCTGTGGACTGAAAAGACAAAAGATGAGTGGGAGAGAAATGGGAGTCATCTTGCAACACTGCTTTGGTGCTTGAGTAGTCTTTACTGGAAATTCCTCCACGAGTTCCCAATATCGTTTCAGCTGTTGGTTTCATCAGTATTTCTGACACAGATACAAATGTTAATGTCCACCTGGCTCGTCTGCCCTCTCAGGACCTATATTAGGGAATTAAATTACTTAAGTGAATAGGAATTGCCCTGTGATTTCAACAGGGCCAGCCTTGCCCCCAGAAAGATTAAGTGAATAGATAGAACTTCTAGTTCACATTTTAGGAGAGTTTGCTCTTGTGTGGGCAGTGAGCTTCCTAGCAGTAAAGTCACAAGGAAGAAGGTTGTGCCAGGGGATTTCCTTCCCTACTGCCTGATTCTCGGTATTTTCCAGGGACCTTAGTGATATCAGTACAAGCTTGTCCTATGGAGGGTGAAAGTTCACAGTCAAACAACCTCTCTTTTTATTCAAAATTACAGAAGGAATATTGCTTATCCTTAAACAATTTCTCATGAGCAACTTGCAGAGCCTCTGCCCTGGCAAAAAGTCATGAAAAGCAGCTCCAGCCCAGCAAGTTGTTTCAGAGCTGCCTGGAGGTCTAGGTAGGAGTCCCTGCCGTAGGGCCTGTCTTTATGACCAAGAAAAATGTAAAGCAAAGAGCTGTGACAGGTCCTCTCAGGTTTTTTCTATAAAGTCACTTCACAAGTTATAGATATACATTTTCCCCTGTCTGTCTGTGCTCAAACATAGCTGTTGCCTTTTTGTCCTCAGGAGTTTAGCCCAAAAATAGCACTGGGCTATGCTAATATGAGTCTGGATTTCAACAGGTGTTTGCAAAATCCCACTCCCTGAAGTCAGTCCAGGATGTATTCTTTCTTAAAATATAAAGCTCAAACAGAAAAAGATACATTTTTTAAAACATCTCCAAGAAAGCTTTCAAATAATTTTTTAGGTGTCCTGATGGGAACAGTTAATATCCCATGAGAGAAGTGCTGTTATGTGCTGGAGATAACATTGTTGGCCTTGTATTTGAAGGGGCAGGCTCCTGTTTTCAGGGACTAGCAGGGCATGATCAGGATGTTTAAGGCCAAATCATGATCCCTTGTCTCTGAAGGGGGTAGGCCATCCAGCTTCATGGACTTGCTGCTGTGCTGGACCACGTGATTTCTTTAAACAGTGTGTTCCCCTGTAAGGGATCTGATCTGGAAGTTTGTCATAAACAGAGAATATGCAATTGTCATTGGTAATTAGTGGTACCCTTCCTGTCACATATCCACGGCCTACTTCCTAATCAGATTTTTCTGTCCTTTTACAACATTCTCCCCCAACTGATAATTTGGGCATGCTGTAATCAAGTCATCTCTTATTTCTTTGATAAACTAAAGCCGTAGGGTTATTGGAAGCCTACATTTGTCTTCTCTACAGCAACAAACAATCCTTGTATTTTTTTCTAAATCCCCTCCAGCACTACACGTACCTTTTAGCCTGAGGCAAAAAAACTTTGTCAAACTAAGCAGTCGGAATTTTACCTATACCTTTCAACTTACCAATCAAAACCTGACAGTTTTTAACACTACTCCATACTCAGTTTGAAGGCCACTTCACATTTTAGAAAGAAGTGAGAGAAGTGGTTGTATCAGGGAAACTCCCTCTCTTGTTCCATTGTCTGTTGTGCAGCTCAACAGTCTTTAAGCCTCACGATCTTTTGGGATTCACATGCTACATATCCTGCCACCAAAGTGGTGCAAGTTACGTTACCAGAACTATGGAAATGCTTGTGAAAAGAGTGTTGTGCTTTGCTGTTAGCTACCGGGCATCTTGTAGTGTGTTGTTCCAAGTCCCTGGGTACCCACTGCGTACAAAAGCAGGGAATCAATCTCCTGTCTGTCCCTCTGCCCTTCTCGCCTGAGGAGTCCTTCTGGTGCTGCTGAAGTACACAGACTGGCCAAGTGTGTGACTGTGAGATACAGGAGTGGGAAGTTCCTCTTGCTTACGAGGTCCTTGGTTCCTCTCAGTGGTTCTGCTATGTTTAACAAGGGAAACAGTTTTTTTGACAGGTTGAAAATTTACCCTTACAAGGGCACCTTTTACTTTCTGCAATGCGAAGAAATTGGGGTGTTTAAATCTGACTGTTTATTTTTTAAAAAGGAAAATATGTGTTTTATAAACAGATGTGATAGAGAGTCTGTGACTCTGTGTTTATGTGACTAGAAGTAGAACAACAAATACTTCCTATTTTTTTTTTTAATGGCAGTAATAAACACTATATCCATATGTGTTAAAAAAGCCAGAAAGGAGCATATGAGGAAAGTAAGATCACTTGACTTTAATCCTCTTTGCTGTGTGTGATTGTAAAAGCCAAAATGTTCTGTCCTAATGCTGCTGATTTTTTCTCTTAAATATTTTTCCTTTCCTTTGAATGAGAGGCAGATATGGGACATCTGCTCTCAGCAGCTGAAACGGTGAAATGGTGGCATAGGATGTTCCAACACAGATGTCATGTCTTGAACACTCCCACATATTTCCAACTGTTACAGTTCATGATTTCTTTCGTATTTATTGGAGATTTCCAGTGATGGAGACTGTCAGATTTAACAGTGAGATAATGTTGAGACACTGCTACCAGTTGAGCTACAGGGCATCTTTGCTGGTCAAACCTGGTAGATTAAACTAGCTTTTTACATTCCCAGGCACTCTGTGTACAGGGCAGAAAACAGCACTTGATCTTTGGCACCACTGATAACATGCAGCTGAATAGAGAACTTCAGAATATGGGGCTGTGATATTTACTTGACTTTCAACTAATGGGCTTAAACAACAAAATCTTACTACAAATGGTGCATTCATCTGCCTGTTTCAATATCAGGAATACATATAAAATACAGTTAAAACATAACTGCATTCCGTTTTTAAAATTACATTGAAAATATATCTACTATTGTTTCTATTGATTTCCCTTTCAACTAAAATGAGTATTTGTCCCTTCTTTATATCCAAGCTTCATAACAGGAGAGTGAGGCAAGACAGCATGATTCTTCACTGTTGAGTAATCATTCAGGCACTTGTATCTGAAAACCATACAGAAATAAATATTTTGGTGAGCTAATTTCAGTTTTATAGATAAGCTCTGGGAAAAAGGAAAGAAAACTTCCTTCTTACAAACAAAATGCAATTCCAGTGCCACATTGTTGTTGAGGCTTTTGTTCTAGTTCATAGTCACAATGGTCTAGGTGCTGATAACTGAGCAGGGATGGAGCAGAGAGCAAGGTTTTGTTTGTATTGATTAAAGATCACTTCTTTTGAGAAATTGTGACAATGTTGGCATAAGTCACTTTTCCCAAGTTGTCTGAGGGGAAGTAAGAACAAGAACAAGGCAGAATCAGGCTCTGCTTGCTTTTTCTGACAGCCAAAAATGTGTTGCATCTGTAGAAGCAGATAAGGAAATTAATAGAATACAGGAGAGTGTATTTTCACATCTAAAGATAATTCCTAGGCTGAAATTCTGTGTTCAAAATACAAATGTACTAAAGTACCCCATTTATTTTATTGTATGTATAAACTTTTTGTCAGAACTTAATTCTTCTTTCTCTTGTTTCCTGTTTAATAGTGTCTGTGGCAGCAAGCAGTTGAAGAGCACACTTTACCAATAGGCTGCATGTGTGATTATTCCTGTTTTCTTTCCTGTGTCTAGCTCACTGTTATTTCAATAAAATGAGAAGGTATAAACCTTCAATATTTGCACTTCTTCAGACATGAAAATCAACTTTATAAAAGCTGTTGTGATTTTTAATTTGCAAAGTTCTCTTGCTGCAAAAATGAGAGACAGGTAAGTAGATGTGAGCTATGATCAAGGCACCTGTTTAGCCTTGGGCGTGATTTAATAGGGAAGAGAAGATAAATTCTGTGTGAGATTAATGCTGAATCACCCACAAGGTTTCTGCAGTCTTTTATGGATGCATATGCATAATTTTGAAACAAGACCAAATTAAGAAAGTAACAAGATAATTGTAGAAAGACTCAGTGAAAGGAAAATGACATTCATTATGATGTAGAGCATAAGAATGACCATGTTATTTCAAGCCAAGGTTTTTATCAAGCAGCAGGTTAAACTGAATGCCTAAAAAAAAAAAATGCTGTAAAAGCAACAAGCATTGTAATGTGCTCTCTAAATGTACTCCCAACCTCCAGCTGCTTCGAAGCTCAGGAGTCTCCTGAGTCAGAGTTTCCTTCACTGCATTTAGTAACTTGCAAGGGGTTTGTGTTTTGTTCATTTTGTCACTTGTAATTATGTAAATCCATAGCATGCACAACATCCTTGTTTGCAAGAGATGAAGTACTGCTTTGCGGAGTTTGAGACCTTACGGTGGTATATTTTGGAGCTTTTGAAATTTCTGCCTTACACTGTTTTGGTTTGTGTTTTTTTCAAAATGGAAGAAAGTGGAAGAAAGTTTGAGCCATCTTTCAACACTGAGCTATCTAGATTTCTACATAATGTCTGGGGCACAAGAGAATGCAGTGTGAAGAACTCTGCACAGCATTGCCACAAGCTGTCAACAGCAGAAGAGAGGGATTTGGCAGCGATCCCACAACCTAGCTGGAGAGCTGAATGTTCAAGACCTGTTAAGGAGTAATTCTGCATACAATTTATATTGCCAATTGTTGTATCTAACACAGTACAGGTGAGTAATCAATTACTTTCACATTTGAAGAACTCTCACTTAGATATTTATTATTCAAATACAACAAAGGAGGGGATGGCTGTGACAGTCAGGGTCAGAACTAGCAGGAGCAAGACCAGCCACCACACCTGCTCTTGTTCATTGCAAACAAAATGAAAGCCTTCCCAGCCGTTTCCACAGAAACCCTGGGAAAATTTTTGAGGTAGGTTACTTGGATTATAGGAGAGACTAAGGTTTTTGGTATGTAGAAATCTGGACCAGAGGGTATTAAAGAATTTCTGATGTATTGTTAAAAGTCCTACACTTATTTTAATAAGAGTAATACTAAAACATGGTAAGGACTATAAAACAGGTAAGAGAAAAATATTGGGAATCTTACTGAATTAGTAGAACATTTTTAAAAACTTAAAGAATTTTATAAAAGATTGTTTACATAGGTATTGTTTCATCTGTTAATGACAAAAACTTAATTTCAAGGTAGCATTTTATATGATCTATCAAAATGAATATGTGAAACAATAGACCAATAGCATGAAGCACAGAGGAAACAAGAGCTTCTTTTGTTGGAGCCTCTGAAGAGTGTGTAATCAGAGCTCAAGTCTATGACACTTGAAAAGAAAAACTGTCAGTTCTGAACCACAAGATTAACATCGTTGCCTGTACTTAAAAGATGAATACCTCTTTTCAGTTATCTTTCCTGCAGCTGAACTGTCAAGAACAGACATCTCGAAAGCGTGTTTTTTGAGTGTCTTAAAAGAGCCATACTCAGGATGGAAAGAGACAGAAGTCTGCAGTCTAAAGGAATGTAGTGCAGTGCACCTTCTAGGTCACCCTGAGATTATGGCCCAAACAAAAATTGTACAAAGAAGTACGTTAAATTTCTTTTTATATGCTTGGCCAATCTAATTCTTGAGAATCTGATTTCCTAACATTCAAGAGGTCACAAGCAGACTGAGTTAAAAGTAGGACTTTTTCAAAAATACGCTGATGGCAGGTTTAAAAATCAAATTATGAGAAATTTTGTGGCAAATGCAGGTCTACTTTTCCATGTCATTTAATCTGTTTTGCAGTTTGAAATTTTTAGGCTGCAGATATGTCTAAATACAGATGCTAGGTAAAAAAATGCATCTTAGAAGGGAAAAATATATTTCTGAACTGATTGAAGCCTTTCCATATCCCTCCAGTCATCAGAAATTAGAGAGAACACAGCCAGTTTTTTCTCAGAGGTGTACAGTAAAAGGAGAAGGGGATATGGCCACAACATGTGATAAGGGAAGTTCCAGTTGTACATGAGCAACAAATACACAGTGAAGGTGGTTCAGCAGCCAAAACAGGACCTCAGCAGCTGTAGGACCTCTGCCCTTGGGGTTTTTTGCAATTCAGCTGGAAAAGACCATGATCAATCTAATCTAACTGTAAAGTTTGCCTTGCTTTCAGTGAAACACCGGACTCGATGGTCTCCTGTGATCATCCCTGCCTACATTTTCTGTAACTATGCATGAAGAGGCTTCCAAGAGATACCGTTGTTTTTTTATATGGAGCAATGTAATTTCCATAAGAGATCAGATGAAAAATATTCAGACACTGGTCTTGTGCAATAAGCAGCAACCAAAGTTTCACAGCAGGATGTAAGAAACATCCCTGAAGACAGATTTAGGACCAGCTGCTTCTACAGTATTAAGGGGTTTTTTTCCATCTGATATATATTGCCTAAATGCAGGCATAATATTCAGTCTATCTTCCAAATCCATGGCATAGTCATAAGTCTATAAGTTCAGTCATTTCATGACTCCTTTAAAAGTGCTGTCCCAATTACTTCCTGTGGAAAAGAATTGCACAGTTTAATAAGACACTTTGTGAAGAGTGTTTCCTTTTATCAGTTTAAAATACTTCTCCTTTTTTCCCTCTTGTTTCTGAATAATCTGTGTCACCCAAATTAGTTTTCTGTAAGGAGCCGACCCTCTCTTTGGCTTAATGGGTGTTTGGGATTGGAAACTGTGGCTATCAGCCAGACTAGGGCACTTTAAGACAGTATCTCTAAAATATTGCAATGCAAGGAATGATATGCAGAATAATCCAAGAAACACTCTAGCTCCTTTAAGGTTAGTATATGATGGAACTTCATTTGGAATAGGTCCTGACTGAAATTGCTGCAGGATCTCACACTTATTTAGGCTAGTGTAACCAAAGCAGAGGTGCTGACCATCAGGATGAAGACAGAGCCATCTCTCCCACTCTTCAGCTGAAAGTGTCTGTGACCGATTACCCCTGCTAGCTGACCTTCTTTTGACCGCAGATGCACACTCAGCAGAAACTTTACTGTGCCTAGAACAGTGATTTTTTTAATTGCCTGCTTAATAATAACTTCATCTAAATGGTCATTGTTCAACATGTCACACAGCAAAAATTTCCTGTAGGAAGAGGAAAGCAGTTGGCTGCTCTCTGGAAGTCTTTGATATTTATAAAGCCTGACCTGGATTTTCCAACTAATTTGACTGAAAAATATTTTCCACTTCCCGGAACAGTTTTGATGTATTTGATACCCACATTTAGGGCTTCCTTTAGAGTATCCTTGATTGAAAAGCATATGCAAGTAAATCTGTATTCCCAGAAAGAGTTTAAGGTTGCCTTAACTTTCTTTTAAGTGTGAAGATCTGTGCTGTAAAGATGAATGAGACCATCAGAGATAACACAGGATGCAGAATTCAGCCCTTACAAAGGAAGATGTGATGGGACTATATTTCTCCTACCATTGCCCTGCAGTGCTTTGCAGCCATATCCCTTTCCAGCCTATTGCAAATGGTGTACAGGATCAGCCATCCATAAATCAACAATATCACCAAAAACCTATGAAAGCATAGATTTGCTCACCATGAAAAGTTCTAAGAAGTTTTGATGTAGGGTAAGGTCAGAGTATTTTGGTTTAATGAGTAAGCATTGAGTAAAAGAGAAGTTTTCACTTCTTGTTCAGTATTAGTTACAGAAAACACTTCTTCTGCTCCTTTCCTTTTTGAAAATCCTCCCTTGTACATTACAGTCGTGTGACCATTTCAGTCACATCCCATGAACTCCAGTAAGTGCTTCCCTGTGTTACTGGTGTGACACCTCTTCAGTGGCTTCCACCTCAGTGACTGCATTAGCCAAGAGTCCAGCTGGGTGAAAGAGTGGGACACCAGCACAAATGCAGGGCTGTGAGCTGCATCACGGTGGTTCAGTGTCCACTGCCCCTGGAGAAAACCTGCAGTCTGGAGCCCTTTGCTAAGGAACCCAGGGAGCAGATGCAGTTCTGCAGATGAATGTGTGCTGTGAGTTCTTTCAGCAGTTTTGTTGTACAAGTGATACACACTGGTATGTCAGCATCTTCCCAGCACTGTTTTGAAACAGCAAGTTGGTTAAGAACACATTTTGTTCCTGTTGTCTTGTACTGTGACTCACTTGCTCAACAATAAAAAATACCAAAACCCCCAAAACTTTGTGTCAAAATCCATGAGCTGAGAACGTAAATCTGCAAATAATTGCTGGGTGTCTTCTTACTCTCTTCTCATAAACAAACTTCTTGGGAAATAATTTTTCATGATACTCTAGAGTCAGCTGCTTTACACACATATTTGTGTAACATCAAAATTCATGTCAACCAAACAGCCGTGCCTTTTAAAGGAGCATAACTACAGTGTGATCTGCCAGCCATCCATGCAGCTATTTAATCCCCTGACCTAAATTTGGGTGTTTGTCACCACCACCAACACTACTACTATTTTCTTCTAAGATTAAAGGGGGAAATACTGTCTCTATCTGCATGCAGTTGTAAAGCTATGCCAGAGTAGGTTTTGCTCTGTTTATTGCTTCTGCTGAGGCAGAAGAGTGTTCTTCCTCATGGGGTGGTAATTTTAGTGCAGGGTAGATAAAGCATATGGAGAAGTAAAATGCTGGGAAAGAGACTATTCTAAAATTTGAACACATTTTATTTAATCTTTTGTTTCTGGGCTTTTTGTGGATATTGCATATCTTGGTTTAACTGAAGATCAGTCTTACATTTATGTGAGAAAAATCAGTCTTGTCCTTTTCCTGCATGAGGTTGGGAAACCTCAATAATCTCATGCAAGTAATTTTGTGAAATTTCCATCCCAGCTTCCCAGCAGTTTAGATGCACTCTTAGTCATACTCTGAAGAACATTCTGCCACCTAAACAAGGAGTGCTAAAAGAAAATCACTCTTCTTTCAAAGATGTCTCTTGTCTATGGGCCAGTAACTCATTTTGCTAAGGACTGAAAGGTTATTGCAAGCACTCACAAGTCTCCATGTATACAATGGGCATCCAGTTTTGCTAGAATGGTATTTGACTGACTTTCCTTTTTAGCTTATTTGAGCCATAACTCCCAGATAATTCATGCTGCCTACACATTAAATGTCACTTTGTCTAAGTTGGGTGAGCCAAGATCCTGCCAGGAAGAGTGACTCAGGCATGGGGATAGCCAGGTTCCCATGAAAGTCTCCCTCCAGGCACTGTGGGTGCAGCTGGCTCCAGGAATTGACCATAAACGTAGGCTCAGCTACAGCATTATATGCACGGGCCTAATTTGCCTCAGTTTCATGGGGTTTAAATAACAAATTGTCAGATGCAAAAAACCCACCCCAACCCAGCTCTGTAGGAGGATGTGTCTCTCCTCTATTTATGCGGAAAAAAACGTGAATCCCATATTCCAGTATTCCTTTATTTTCATAAGACATCACGAACCACCATTTCTGCAGCTGTCTCTGCAGGCAGAGGGTGGTGCTGCATTCACGGGAACTGAGCCTCAGCTCATTTAAACTGTAGGAGGGGCTTACAGAGATGTCCTTGAACGCTTTCTGCATCTCCAATTGTGGTTTTCAGGAAGTAAAGTGGTTTTACAAGGACCAAGGTTAGCTGGAGCCAGACTGTACTTCTAAATCTGCAGTCTAACAATACTTTGGTATTGTAATGCTTCTCCAAGTAGATGTGAATGTGAGAGGAAGGGGGGGAAAGGAAATGAGGGAAATATAAATTTGGAGAGAAGGTGAGAAATGCACATAAAGCAGGAAAGAAATGAACCTGAAAGCAGAACATAGAAAATAAAAATAGAAGCAGAAAAGGAAATTTAAAAAAAAAAAAAAAAAGAGAAGTAAAAAAGACAATTAAAAAAATTGATTCTATTTGTCATAAGTACTTGGCTCAACTGCAACTGAGTCTGCAAGATGGAGACTGATAGTCTGCAGTGCAGGAAATGGGCATTGCTCACTTCTTCACAGACTCGCATGCTACAGCGAACAAATGAAAGAAAGTAACAAAGAAAAAGGAAGAAAGGAAAGTAAGGAAAGTAAAGAAAGTAAGGAAAGTAAGGAAGAAAGGAAGAAAGGAAGAAAAAGAAAGAAAGAAAGAAAGAGAGAGAGAGAGAGATAAGCTTAGATAAATAGGGTAATTTAAAACTGCTAAGTGTCAGAAATTTTGTAATATGTCACAAGATCCTATGGAAAATTGTGCACTTTTTGCTGAGGTTTTCTTACTTTCTTCTGTTGAACTTTGTCCTTATTTCAGTTGCCCTTACCACTTGTCCAGGGGAGTAGTGGATCTTGGAA
This sequence comes from Monarcha castaneiventris obscurior, assembly GCA_026261815.1. Lineage (NCBI taxonomy): Eukaryota > Metazoa > Chordata > Aves > Passeriformes > Monarchidae > Monarcha > Monarcha castaneiventris. The sequence goes on along the minus strand of JAMPIT010000258.1, from coordinate 19,187,344 downwards.
ACAGCCTACTTAAGAGTTACTGGAAACTTGAATTTCATGCTGTCAGATGTGGGAGAAGAAGCTTTAAGTAAAAATGGTTAGATTGTGGTGGCTGGCTCTGAGACTCAAATTCCTGGACAGTGGGAGCCCCGGACTGTGCTCCCAGGCTCACTGTGCAGCCCATGAGGAGTGGAGCAGGGAAGCATCCGAATTTTTGCGGGTTGCTACTGAGGCCCAAGTGGTATGTGGGTAAGTTCAAAACTCAGTTCTTTCTGCAGGAATGCAATTCCTTCCATTTGCTATCTTTTATTGTGGGGACCAACAGCTTTTTCATCAGAAAACCACAGTAGTCATTTAACAGTCAGAACAAGAGATGGTAAAGTTTCCTTCTTTTCACAATATGTGCATTAAAGTATCTCCCAGGAAGTAAAAGATCCAGGTGTCAACTTCTTCCCCTGGCAGAATGGATTTAACTACCTTTCCCTCCAAATTATAACAATCCCTAGCTGTACAATTTGCTGTGGGACAGAGCCTCTCCTCTTTTCCTGCATGATAACCAGTCCTGGTTATATGAACACTGGAGTGTTCATATGGAAGAAAGTTTCATTGGTTCTGTTTCAGGATCATTAAATAATCATTGGATAAAACACCTAAATTCTGTTTAAATGTGGGCTTGGGCTTGACTCTTGACTGAATGGCAAGGCATTTGAATTGTGCTTATTTTACAGAGCACATATTAAATAATAAACAGGATACAGGAATCTGGCTTGCAGTCAGAGGACATAAATCTCGTCCTGGAGGTCACCATACTATGAGACGGAAGCAAACAAATCTATCCAAAAGCACAGTTTAAAAACTTTTTGTGCTGACTGACAAAAGTATGTTAAAAGGAAGTTAGTTCAACATCACGTTGACCTTTTCTCTGTGAAGGTGACTATCATTGATTCAGTTACCTTAATTTCTTACTGCAAGTACAAAGGGTTAATATATAAAGTATTTTGTTTAGTATGTGACTTTTGTACTATCTTAACCCATTTTAAGTAGTCTATTTCATTGTTAATAATCAAATATGTCTTCAGCTGTGCAAGTTCCACAACTGATTATAAAAAAAAAGAAGGCCAGAAAAAGTAAATATGTCCTCAATTTCAGAGGAGCTGAGCGCACTGCAAGAATCATAAACTTCAGTGGGAATACAAGAAGCTACTTCTGGAAACAAGACTTCATACAGGTATGTAAATATTCCCAACTTTACCTGGGACCAGGCTCTGGCCTATTGAAAGATATAAACTTCCAAACCAGTTAACTGATTTTCTCCAGCAGTCCATCAAATTCGAAAATTTTGCTCCAGTTGTAATTAATAAGGTGAAAGAAATCAGCACATCTGAATGTTTCCATCATATGGCTGCATAGGTCTTTTCCTTGGTCTTCAGCAAAATCAGCAGCTTAGACAGATTTTGTTGTTGTTGTTGTTGTTTTTTGAAATAACTCCATTTTAGAAATGAAAAACAGATAAAATAAAAATACAGAATTGAGAGTTATTTCCAAATGCTTTTGAGAACAGAGAGTTGTACACTTTGAAATGGAAAGAGGAAAAAAACCCCAGCAGTGGTAATATTAAGAATCTTCCAGCTGAGAACTCAATAGTGTGTAACAAAATCACTGGTAAAACTGAGGAACTGAAGTTCAAAGCCCAGAGCTAAGATGTGGAGAGTAATAAAAAGATGAAAGGTTTGAATAACTAGAAGGCCCAAGATTTTCTGGCCTTTATGAAATGTAGTTAATTTTTAAGTCCTATTTTGAGTTCATACAGTTCTACTTAACTCAGGCTTTCTTTACCGTTTCACATCTGATAATTTGATTATGAAAATGAACTCTCCCACATAGCAGAGAATGCTAGCAATCCTGTTCTGATAAGAGATATTTATACAGCACCACCAAATCACTTAAACATAAGGGGGCCATGTGCTTATCCTCATTTCTGATGACGAGTCCACTGTAGCTATCTAAGATTTGTCAGCACATGTTGATATTCCCTGTTCAGTCAGGGCCAGTGCTTTCCAGTGTGGCTTCAGGGCAACAATTTTGGTTTACTTGGATATTCTGTGCATTTAATTGCTGTGAATTGAGACTCTTTCTTTATGCTTGCAGCTTAGAATAGATAGGTGCTGACTGAGGACCTAATTTTAACCTATCCTTGATCAGGGAGAAAAGAAAAATCTAAGGAATCTCGAGAAACAGAGCAGGGGAGGAAAAGAGTAACTTTTGTAAAAAGCAATATAATAAGTAAATTTTCATGGCTGAAAGGTATATTGAGTGAGCATAAAATGTTTGCTGTAAAGTATTTCTTAGCAAGCCATTATGGCAAAGTAAAATTCAAAACCGTAGTTGCCTGTGAAAATTTGTGGGAGATGATGGTGGAATAAAAGTGATGGAAATTATGTTTAGACTCATGGCTTACTCTCTCCTCCGTTCTTTGCCAAATGATATAAACCAATAATTATTTTAATTTATGTCTATAGCCCAAATTCCATCTTCAGTTAAACAAATGTAAATTCCCATAGTCATGGTTTCATCATATTGAAAGCAAATTATTTTAAAAGCTATTATATTACAATGAAGCTTTGACTGCTTTTTCTAAAACAGAGTATACTGGGATTTGTCTTAGTCTGCATAGACATTTTGTGTAAGACCCCATTCTGTTAAAAAGTGAATGCTTTATTCATCACATTTTTTAATGGAATGCAATACCAGTATAAGAAAGAAGTAATGACTGTAAGCCTGACAGTTCTGATGCTACAAACATTAATAGCTGAGAAAATAAATTATCTCCTAGAGCATTTCTGGATTACAAGAGTTGTATAAACTTCATGTCAGCTGACATTGTATAAACTAGTAGAGTGCAGTGCATGTAAAATTCTGTTTCTAGAGAGGTTTCCATATAAAAAAAATTATTAAACCCCTTCACAAATTGTCTTTTTATACAGGGATAATTTAACTGGTAAGAAAAGTCTTAAGTAGCTAAAAAAATATCTCAGGAAGGAGAGAAAGAAAAATAATATTAGATGTTTTCTGAGCTAATGTTTGTTCTTTTTATGGATCTTTGAAAACTTGTATGGTGTGACAGAAAATGTCTAAAATTTAATCCTAAAAAAGTTTTATGTGAAGAAAAAGATTATTATTTGAAAGTGTGATTTTCAAATAAGAGTTCCTTGTTCTAGCAGATGTCCTATCACTACGGGACCCCAAATACTTTGGATTTGGAAAGCATTGCACAGAAAGCCTCCTGGGCAGAGGAGAGGCACTTGGGTGGGACAAAAACTCAAAGTCACACAGCTTGTAGGGGGACCTTCTCCATATGCGCACTCCACAAGAGCTTTTAGCTTTTACGTGCACTTATCAGTAGGCTTCCTAAGCCTTGAACCCTGGTCTTCAAGGCAATAGAAAATCTGGGATTAAAAGAAAAATTCTGGTTCTTCATATGTTTACACAAGGCTGTGTTCTCACTTGTTTTACCTGTCCTTCCTGACATTTCTGCAGTCAAATATTAGGGAAGCACCTTTCAGCTGACCTATTCTACTTGATTATTAGGTATTGATATTACTTCCTATTCTCTTCAATCACCAACAGATTTGACATCTGTGTTTGCAGTCACTTCTTTTGAATTCATGATGTAGCTCTAATTCTAAAAAAAAATGCCTCCATTGTTCCCATTCTAAAGAATTTGTGTTTGCAATATTTTCCTATATGCACCTTTGTTTAGTGTAGTGTTTTATTTAACCTGTGGTTGATTTCAGCATCATCAGTTATAGATAACCTGTGCTGGAATATTTTAGAGAATTCTTCCGCGCTGTATTTGGACGATCATTAGTTGCCAGATAGGGATTTCAGGATCACAGGATAAGGTGGGAAGGGATTGCAGGAGAGCTCTGGTCAAAACTGCTGCACAATGCAGGGTGAGCCATGAGCTTAAGCTGGGTCAGTCAGGGCTTTGGCCAGCCTGGGCATCTCTCATGTCTGTCCCTCACCCTCTGGCACGCACCATGGGCCTGACTCCATCTCCTCCATCACCCTGTGCAGGCACCGGCCATTTGCTGGGAGGTGTCCGAACCCATCCCCTCCCCAGGCCAAGCGAGTCCCCTTCCCTTGGCCTCTCTTCACAGAGCTCCAGCCCAGACCAACTTCACCACCGTGTTCTCCTTGTATGGAGGGGCTCAAAACTGGATGAAGTATTCTCAGCATGGGCTAGAAAATAGTAAAACATTTTAGTGACCAGAACCAGACGCCTGGGCTAAGAAGACAAACAGTCACCAGTCGATCAAAGGCCATGAGAGGAGAAAAGGTTCAAAAATATCCTTTTTGAGAGTAACAGTCAGAACCAGAGTACAGTATCTCCTGGAGAAATTTTTGTAACTGGCTGCATATAATGCCCTTATTATTTATCTTTCAACTCCAGTCCCCATATATCTGAGTGCAGTGCCTCTGATCATTGCATTCATCCAAACACAATTCTCTCTCATGCAAGTACACTAGAGACACACAGTTTGAGAGGATTTATCCCATTTCCTTGGTACATAGAACTTCTGAGTCATTGCCACTACTTGTTTGAGCAGTACTAAATGTAAGCATCTTAGTTGTATCTATACACCCACACTGAAGTTTTTATATAAGATTCAAATGTGCCTGATTAACATAAGAAAACCCTGTGCATATTTGTGGAGCAGGTGCAAGCAATGTCTCATCTCTTCCTGAACAAAAGGTTAATACATTCTCACAAGTGACTTAATCCAACCTTATAGTTAAAAACTATGTGATTGTAAATGGATAAAAATGAAAGTTAAAAAGCTTCAAGTAGTGCAGTGTAAATATCAGTTAATATTCAAAAAGGACAGGATGTTTAAAAAAAGAGAAAAGTTGCACCACTACCTACCAACAACTAATTTGCACACATTGCATTAAGAATTCATTATGCTGTAAAATTTAAGCTGAAGTACATACAGCATGAGCAATGTAGGAGTGTGATGTAAAAAGGTCTGCAACCTGTGTTTTGACTTGTAGATTTAAAATCAAGTTAATTGAAAGTAAATGTAAACCTGGAGGATTTAAGCTTTATGGTGCAGAGCCCCATTGAAAAGGGAAGGTAGGGACTTGGTAGAAATGAATACCAGTAGTCCCAAATTTATTTTATGTTTTTTATCACCTCAGTTAAAGTCTATAGGTAATGAAGAGTAATTAATCATTATATATAGAAAAATAAGAGGAATTGTAATAAATAAGGGGATACCATGAGTTGACAGGATGTGAATTGGACCTGGGTAACAAAATTCTGTGTGTGTGTATGTAAGTGTGTGTATGTGTGTAGCAGCAGGTAACAATTATTTGGGGAATTTAATCCCTTTGAAGAGTAAAACCTGTGGTGGATGACTCCCATCCAGAGATTTTCTAATCCTGAGGAGAAAAAGCCTGCATATAAATCCTTATCAAATCAGCTCCAGGTTCTCCAGTGCAGGCAGCACAGCAGGGATGGCATGAGGGCACAGACCTCACATTGACAAGGTGAGCAAGCAAAGGGCAGCTCTGCAGCCTCTCCTGTGGCCACTGCTGGCCCCTGAGGTCGGGCCACAGGGAGCGAGGGCTGGGGATGTGACCGGGCCTGCCAGGAAACCACCAAGGACTGCCCGTGATTAATGACAGCTCTTGGTAACAGACTGGTGGAGCTCAGGGAGCTGCAAGAGGTGTCAGGGTTCCTGAGCTGCTCCTTACTGTACATTTACCAAGAGGAGGTTTATTTCTGGTATCCTGGGTTTTGGTAATCTTTGTTAAATGTGTTGGCTGAGCATTTACACGCTTTTCTGTATCTGGAAGACAAAAATTGCACTTCAGTTTTTCAATGGAATTTTTTTGTTCATTTGAATTTTGTTTTATTTTGTGATTTTCTTTTAAACCCTTTTTTAACTTCCATTGGTAACAAAATCTGCACATTTGAAAAACAAGTCAAGTATATTAATTCTTTAAATACTGGAAATAGGTAAAGATCCATTCAAATGTGGTTAATAAGAGCTTGTTTTCTTAAGCACAGACAGCAACTGCTTTGGGATTTTCTTTCAACTTCTTTTTTTTAAATACATTCAGAATTCTTCAAAAAGGAAACATTGAAAAATCATTAGCAGCACAGCAATGATAGTAACTCAGAGAGGTGGCCTTGAAAGGATGTCGAGAATCTGTGTCCCAAACATACTTCAGTGGGTGTCTGTTGCCCCCTTCAGACTATTCCCAGTACTAGAGAAAAATAATTAGCTGGAAATTAATAGCATTCCTTTCCTTTCCACTAAGGGAAAAGCCCTAAGAAGAAAGATACTGTTAAGTAGATGGTTGCTGAACTTTTTTTGGATATCAGCAAAGGTTTTTCTTGTTATTAGAAATGCACGGTAATGCAATTATCTTAATTAGTACAGCGAACAATACCTCAAGTTATATCTTCAGCAGTTAGGTTCAAAAGTCACAGCTGAGGAGAGAAAGATCTCAGAGCAATGGCTGCAGGATGGGCTAGAAAACTTGGAAATCAATTCAAGCTTCCAGAGGGCATTTATACACTTTTGTTTAAGTGATTCCAACTCTGTGATTCAGGTCTTCATATGGAAAATAATATGTGCCCTATTTCTCCTCTTACTTTCCTTCTACTTCAGATAAAGTTTTTATAGCATGCTCAAGGCCAGCCTGGTAGAAGGTCTTCTTTACTTAATCCCCAGATGGGGGACAACACACCTGGATTTTATATGCCTATACAAACTGTGTGTATTTACAGTGCTCCATGTCCATACACATAGATATCTGTCTGTAATCTCTATCATGTCTGTAAAGTGCCCTAATCTCAGCCAAAATTAAGTACCCCCTTCAAAAAGAACAAACCACCTCCTCAGTGAAAATGTAGCCTCAGTTAGTATGCTAAGTGACAGGGACAAGTGTAGAAAATAAAATTGTGTCATGAAGTTAATACTTGGTGTCTGGGCTGTAATGTGGTACATGGATTTAGCTTGCCTGAGAAGGCTTTTTAAAATAGATGAAAAAAGAAGATGTAAAAGATCATCTTATGCATTGAGTCTTTTCTATAAGGAGAAAAAGAAACTATGCTGCTGAAAAGTTATTTTGTATCCACCTTTCCCAAGCATAACCTGCTGAGATAACAGCACATACAAATACCAGCCTTTTATAGGGTCATAGTGCTTTATTATTTAAGCAAATGGCTAAGGAAGAACAGCAATACAGATTTGATGGTGCATTTCATTCCATGTACCTCATAACATAATGGTTTCCAGAGAATAAACTTATATTTTTTTAAAAGGGAAGGAAATACGGAACTGAAATAGTTGTTTTCTACTTAGATATGAGTTTTCAAATCTTCTAACTGAAGGTCTTGCATACATACAATATATTCTATTTGCTGTCCTGTTGCTACTCATTTTGCTGCTAATAGTAAAAAAAAAAAAGTAAAGTTTTCATTTTTCACATGACAGATTCTCACCATACCAAGGAAAAGCCTGACATCAACCTTCAAGTTAAATCACTCTGCTGTGACAGAAGGCTCCTCCTCTTCAGGCAGATTATACATCCATTGAAGTGTAGTGCAATACATCACTGAGGTATGTTGAGTGTTGCTTTTGGCAGCTTGCTGCCTTTTTTTTTTTTTTTATCCTATAAGTTTGGGTTTATCATCCCCATTCCTTGGCACTCAATGATGTAGGTATCCTTACTGGGGTCTTCCTCTTCTGACTTTGTCACAGTAAATTTGGCCTGAAAGAGGATTAGAAATGTATCGCTAATTAAGTCATCACATACAGCAGTTTAAATATTCAATATCTGATGTCCAATAATCGTATTGCCATGTGTTTATGTAAATTACAGCTTTGACAGGTTTAATTCAAAAATATATTTAAATAAAGGTGGTAAAATTATCTAATCATTCTAAAAGCCTTTAACTCCAGAGTATGCTCACTTTCTACAGGAAAACTACCAGTTTATATTATAACAATTGTTTTATCAATGCTTGTCCTCCAGGATCAAGTTCAGCTCACACTGCCTGATGAATTGTACATTGCCAAGTTATGGGAAGACAACTGATAGGTAAAACTTCCTCAGATTTTGGACTCACCTTTGTTAGCTGCTCTGCAAAGTGTATAGCTGTTTGAGTATGAAGTGTAATTGGTCCACTTTTCACTCTAGACACTCCCTTTGCTAGTGCCATAAAAATGATCAGCTGAAAGGGAGGGAAAGGTAATTATTAAGCCATTCTTCAGATTCTAGGAATTTACTGATTAAAAACAACCCAACCAAAACATGCAAAATGTCTGTAGATATAAAAATCTGGTTTTCCAAGTTTCATAAAAGTTCATGAAGCTGAGTTTGAAGAGAGATCCAAGCTCCAGAAGTTTGGAGATTACTACTGTAATGCCTGTTACAGAAGGGCTACTTTTCCACAGTGGAGACTGCCCCTGAATTCCTGTTACTGAATTCCTGTTATTACATTTAACTTTGCTCTCCCCCATTGTATTGCCCCAAAATTCCCCAAAGTCATGTCAGACTCCAGATTAGTAGATTACCTATATGGAGAGAAACTTTGGAAGAGGTACTTTAATTCTAACACTTCCTGATCACATATTCACCAGACAGACACCTAGAAACCTCTGATTTGAGTTACAAGCATCACCATGACAAGAATACTGTAAGGTGTGATACAACTCTGTGCAGTTTCCATACACAGTGACTCTGGCTCTGGCTTGCTCCCACCAATTGTGCTTGCACGCTTTGAAAAAAGTAGGATGAGCCCAACACCTAAATACTTACTGTACTACACAGTATTAATGTGTCCCTGGGTTTTTACAGCTAAGAGGTAACATCATCCTAACTAAACCAGCCCAAGATTCTTATCAGGCTAAGATAAGGCAGTGGAGTGCCTTCATTTTCAAATTCAGTTAGGTGAGCAAGATAACTGGGAGCATGTCCTAGATAGCCTCTAATACCTTTCCTTAGTATCATTTTATATATGTAAGCAGGGAGCTATTATCACTGCACTACATGGAATGCCAAATAGAAGCAAATTCCTGCCTCTTTTTCCATTCTTACTGAGGGTTAGAGAAAGGGAGAATTGGAAGGTGTTGGTGCAAAGCCAACAGCATTTGTGGTTCGTAAGAACTGTATGTAACTTGCTAATCCTAGTGATGTTGTGACTACACATCTCTGAGACTTCTCCCTGACATCTTGTTCCTTCCCTGTTCAGATCTATATTGTTTACAAGTAAAGCATTTATGTTTTTGCTACCTCAACTTCACGTAAACAAATATAGGAACCTTACTTGATCTTGCAGAGAATCATCCACAGTTCCACCATGTTTAAGATTCTGAAGCAGCATCTCAGCTGCTTCAATGCCAACCTTGTCAGAATTCTTTCCTAACAGAGAAATTAGAAAGCTGAAAATGACCATTTAAAGTTTTAAAAATACGAAAGAAAAATAACCAACAAGAAATTATCAACTTTTTAAACCTTATTTTCATGCTCTTGCCTCAAATGTCTGCTTAAAAAAAAAACCCTTCCCATCTTATGCTCATATACAGTTCATACTTCCTAAGCAGTGGAAAGAAAGTAGCCTTATTTAGTCAGAAAAACATTTGATTCAAATAATTTAAAACCAAGATCACTTCTATTCATTTTAATCTAGATTCACTCTTGAGCAAAAACTTCACATTTAAAACACAAAGTCTATGTTATTAAAGTTCAGAAATATTTCCAGTGATTCTCCAGTGATCCTTAACATTACATTCTGATAAAAGGTACAGTTAACAGTTTTGCAATTTTTATAAATTTCCATTTACTATGCTTTAAATCTGCTCATTTCTGCTGTCCTTTATTACTAAACAACATACATTTAAAAATGCAACACTCAAAGCATCAGATCTTTAAACTGATAATACTTCAGATTCCTATTTGTTATTGGTATATTCAGTTAAGTCTCAAAGAATTAATGGAATTCTTACCTCTCTTACCAAGTGATGATCCAGCTAACAAACAACCTGTTGAGGTCTCTGCAACAATGCTAAACAAAAAAAAGAAAAAAACAACTAAGGACAAAATCACTCATATTACAGTTTATTTATCAGAAATGTAATCAAGATCTAGCTAATCAATCAGCAAGATTAGAGTGATCAATAGAAAGCTTGGACTCATCTTACATTATTCCACTTCCAGTCCCAACGGCTTGATCATCAGGTTCTCTGACAGGCTGAATGTTAATGTAAAGATCTCTGATTTCTCTTCTGATGCATCTCACTGCTGCTGCTGACATGTCTTTTGCCAGCTAACAAGACGAGACATAAACCCAGTAATTAAGTTATGTAACTATAGCAATACTTTTTCCTCATAAATCTAATTACTACAGTTAATCCCCAAATAAAGGGGCTACTTTATTACCTAGAAAAACAAAGAATTTTTATAAAACCCCTACAAGCAAGAACTGAACATGATTTTTTTCTGAAAGTTTTTCTACAAAATTAAGGTAACATTAAATGTTGTACAAACGACAGTTATAGAAATGTATGTAAAAACCTCAGTCTCAATAGAAATTCAATAACTTTTCTTCATTTATAGATAAAAAGATTTGATTTTAGTCTTATCCCAAAACATTATTCTAAAAAAAACCCACCCCAAAACCAACTGCAAAAACCCCACCCCACAATTATTATGTACAGAATACACTCTGTAAGAGAGAATACATAAAATAACAATTTTAAATGACAGGCAAGTGGGGACATATGAAGCTTATCCCATTCCCGTGATCTAATCATAGCTATATTCATAGGTTTGGAGATTTTAAGACCAAAACCAGCAGTCTACAGCTCTTCAAAAAGTAACTAAATTTCTCTTCTTCCTTCCTCTACTGACTCCTAGCCTGTTTGTGAGAAGGAACCCTAAGGAGATCCCACCACTCAGGACAGAAAGAATAGAAAGGAGATATAAAGAAGCAAATTTCTGTGCTTTTTATTTTTGGCTAAACCCACCCTTAACCTGCTCTAATACCCTTAGCAATGGTTGAAAAACTTGTTGTAATCTGGCCTCTACCTATTAACAGTGCCCACAAATCTATGAACAAGGGCCCTAATTTCAGCTTTAAAATAATCCCCATGAACAATACATAAATCAGATAGGAGATACCCCTCAATATATGCTAAAGACTTTTGAATAGTCCTATGAAGGATAATGAGGATACTATTCTCATTTCCTGTTTTAGCTTTACACTGCTGTGCAATGAATGAATTTTAGGTATATCCAATATAATATTCTACAGCCTGAATAATTGAATCCATTTAATAAGGTTGCTTATCTTGTGTAAGAGTGCAGAAGACAGGAGAGTAGAGGAATGTTAAGCAGATTCCATGCAATTTTATATAGCTATATAAAGTTGGATACTACCAGAGCCGTTATCAGCACTTACTTTGATAGGCAGTGCTCCAGCAACAAATGCCCTTCCATATATCTTTGTCACTGTGCCACGTTCTGTTAAGTTTATTGGGCTCAGCTCTTTGACTGGAGACATCTGGACTACAACTTCACCACCTCCTTGAGGATAGTAGCCCCTTTTTAAAAACAGTAATCAGATATGATCACAAGGAAACCAAGAAAAGGGCCAGAAGGCTCTTTATGCATTTCACTATACATTTTTATGTCCCCTGTTACTGTACATACAAATTTTCTTGATGTGTGCCTTAGAAACCCTTATAATGGAATTAGGTTCTGTAACAGTAATCCTTTGTAATGCACATCTTGTTAACTTCCTAACACCAACCTTAGTGGCACCTCAGAAAAAGCTCACTAATGCACTGCCTGTTCAGCATGTGCTCCCCTCAGGGGAGCCAACACGAAACATTACACAGCAGCTGTAGACTCAGCAAGGAAAAAATAAGACAGGAAAGAATCACATCCCATTCATCATATGGTGACAGTACACACAGGGGCAGCTAATGCAGATTAGTTCATGTATTATAAATTCATCCCTCAGTTTGATTGAGAGCACCTTGTGTGTGCCCCTGAGCTCACACATGGGCTCAGTAAGGCCCAGCTCTGCTGCACGGCTCCACAACTCACCTCCTTTTTATGTCACAATTAAATGTGAAATTGAACTTTTCAACTATTGGCTTGAAAACCTGAAAAATAAACACATAAAAACACAGAGTGAATTTATTTTGCATTGATAATCTCCCACTCTTTTATGCAATCTTATTTAAAAAAAAAAGATCAACACAAAAATTTCAGTTACATTATTAAAAAAAACCAAGTCAGTCTTATACATATAGCTTATTTGACATTCCTCATTATTTCATTCTCAATGTCACTTTGTGTAAAAGGACTTTCTTATAGAAAAAAAGAAGAGTAATTCACAGCACTTCTAGAATAAAGAAGACACTTTAAGTGAGATTTTCTGTAGTAATTAAAACCAAAGAGACCATTTGCTGTTTCAGGAAATTCCATGAAACATTGGTTGCTCTCTACACCCCGTACACTACTAGTGCTATATTCCCATGCCTAATTCCATAATCACAAATAGACTTGCAGTAAGAGCAACAGAGAAGAGCAGTTACGTTGCACACATATTCATGGAAGATGCACCAAGGCAAAGGAATTTCTCCCTACCATGACTGTGTAGTCTATCTGAGGAGCCATCTCCGCATTAGTCCCACCTTTTAAACGCAGCTCTGATGGGGAAGCAGCAAACAGCACACAGGGCATTGCTACCTGCATCAGTAGACACACACTCCTGAAAGCAATTACAACACGCTCAAATGTCATACACTCACAATCCACAGAATTCCACAGAATCATTATATATCAAAGGCAAATGACTTTCCACAGCATTTACTTCTGTATTTTATTCTTTAAATTATCTATAAACTTATTAGTCTTAAAAAATACTAATTTAAAACTTCATGTCCTTAACAAACCTAAATATGAAAGTTTTCATTTCACAATAATTGCATCTGTAATAGCTGTGTTTGAAATAAAAGTTTTATGTATTTTACTTAGTATACTGATGGGACCATGAAAACTGCGGGTTTAGGTAGCAGAAAAGGTTTGGGCAGCAGTAACATTTTAATACTTATTCAATAACAAAATAATTCAAAAAGCTACAAAATTGCTTAGAAGCTGGTCAGAGCAAGAGAGTTCAGGGCCATAAGGAATATGCTTTTAAATAAAAGATTCCTCTATCACTGAATCTCTCCACATATCACATAGATAAAAAAACTTCCAAAATAAGTTTTGCAAAGGTAAAAGTTTGTTTGGCAAAACAAAACAGTTCACTGGGGTTTCAAACATAATTTTCAATTGTAAAAACAGTAATCACCACAGAACTGAAGATAAGCATGGGTTTGTTTTCTTAAATAACTCCCAAATATTTGTGAACCATAGTGTGTCTCTTTTTTTCTTGTGCTTAATTATTAATTCTGCTGCATTGTTTCTTACCCAAGCTCTTTTGTGTCAAGTAAAAGGCATCAACTTAGTTGTTTATACTACTGCAGCTCAGAAAAATATTTCTTAATTTAAACAAAATTTTAACTTATGCCTGCTCTGGCTTATGCATCCAAACAACTGTTCCAAACAACACCAGCCTTCCATAGCTCAACCCACTTAGTCAGTTTTGCAACAGATTCCAAGAACAAAGGGCCCAACACAGAAATATGGAAGAAACAGATAGAAAAGATCATGGATGACATACGTTCCCAGTTCCAGAAGTATGACACACTGTGCCACTATGAGTGTAAGTAAAATGTCAAAATTTACCTTAATATATGGTGATAATTTGAGACTTCATGGATGTGAGATATTTATCTACTTTAATGCATTTGGTCCAATATGTAACATACTAATGTGAGAAAATAACACCTAACGTTTTAAATACATGGGCAGCTGCTTTTTGCATAACATGAACCAAGTGTCCAGCTTTTATATCAATCACACTTTTAAACTTTGCATGTACTTTGCAGGTACTTCATGCAGATCCTGCCTATACTACAGGTTCTTTGGTCACATAAATCTGGCTCAGGCAGCACATATCCTGGGTCATTACCAAAGCATAAATGATCTTTTGTGATAATTTTAAAGTCATCAGAAGCTGTGTACAAAGACATACCCTGCTGTTTTTGTATCTGCTATGTGGGTTCCACCTTTGATCTTCCCAGGAGTGAATGTTATTTCTGTTGAGCCAATTTCTCCACCATTCAGCTTCCCATCACACAGATCTCGAACAATCTCCAATCCAGACAAATGCTGAGGTCTTAAAATGACAATACAAAGTTAAAGACACATGCAGGTAGACTACGTGCTCATGCTACATTAAAAGAACCACTAAACACCAACTAAGAAAAACTACAATTGCAAATTTCGATCAGACAAGGATCAAAAATTCACTCTGGTTGCTACAGTACTTCTCCAGAGTTCACAGGAGCCAAAGGAGCAGCACTCAGGCCACTCTGGAATATGCAGGATTCTGGTATCTTTTCCAATAGAATGGGTCCAGATAGATAGATGAGATGCAGGAGCAGTCGCTTGTCCTAATGCGATAAATGCTTGGACAGAAATGCAGGGGGATAATGATGGCAATACTGGCTGAGCCAGAATCGGTTGCAGGGCTACAAGAGAGTTAACAGGTTTTCTATGTACTTGCCTTGTGCTTGTTTCCATTTGTTAGGCCAATTTAAATAGGAAATACACCCACTGTTATTAACCCTGGAAACACACTAACTGTAGCAACGCTAGGATATGCACTAACTGTTCTTAACTCTGTACGCTCGGTAAGCTATGTTTTGCTCAGGCATTACATGACTGTATTCCGTGTTTCAAGCCGTGTTCCGCTTAGCGCCTCTGGAACCGTTTTTGGGGCGGCGGCCGGGCCGCGCCCTCACCTGCCCGGCTGCAGCCCGAGGCGGGAGCCGCTGAGGGCACCGGAGAAGGAGCCCAGCCCGGGTCCTGCCCCAGCGTTCCCACTCATTCCTTGTGAGCCACAGACGAGATGTTCTGGTAAAAAGGCTCTTTTAAAGCAACAGAAACACAAACGTTTCGGACGAGAGCAGCCGAGGCCTTGCGCGGCCGTGTCCCGGCCCGGGAGGGCCCCACACGCCCTAAGCGCCCGGCTGAGCGCCCCGAGACCGCCCGGGGAGGGTCTCACCTGAGGCCGGGCTGGCTCCGCCCGGCGCGGATCCGGCGCACCCGCACCGGCAGCCCCAGCACGCAGCTCAGCGCCGTGGACACCCGCAGGATCTGCCCGCCCTGCACGGAGAAACGGCGCTCGTCAGGCGCTACGGCACCTCCCGCCCACCGGGCCAGCCCTCACCGCTGCCCGGGGCCAGGTACGGCGCGGCCCGCTGGCTCTCACCCCCTCCATGATCCCGCCATCTATCTCCACCCTGTCCCCGTCCATGGCTGGCGGGGAGCGGTGTCTCTCGCAGAGGCCGCGTCGATGGGATCCCAGCGGGGCCCTAAACACGGCGAGCCCTCGGCGAAGCAGCCCCGAGTCCCAGAGCGCCGAACGATGCAGGCACGCCCGGGATGCTCGGGCGCCGGTGCTGGGGGCGGGCGGCGGCGCCGGGCAGGCGCAGAGCAGAGGCTCCTCCCCGCTCGGCTGCACGCTGAGGGTTGGCCGGGGCGGCTCCGCCGCGGGGAGGAGCAGCCGGCAGGCCCCGGGGCACGGGCAGCGGCGGGGGAGATCCCTTGTCCCCGCAGTACTGCCCACGTCCCGGCGTGCTGCTGCCTTTCCTCTGTCCTGAGCGGTGCGCGGAGTGCGGGGAGCGCACAACCGCGGCACCTGGGAGGTCAGAGCCATGGGCACAGCGCTGCCGCCGGAGCAGAGCGGCCGGATTGCTGCCCTTCCCCGTTAAAAGCGAGTTTTCCTCAGAATAAATCACAGAATGAATTGGGTTGTAAAAGACTCCTGAGCGAATACCACGATGTCAACCAGACCATGGCACTAAGTACCACGTCCAGTCTTTTCCTTAAACACCTCCAGGGCTGGTAACTCCACCACTTCCCTGGGCAGCCCGTTCCAATGTCTAATGGCCCTTTCCGTGAAGTGATTCTTCCTACGAATGTTCAAAGTAAACCTCCCCTGGCGCGTCTCAAGACTATGTCCTGTCGCTCGTCACCTGGGAGAACAGGTCGACCCCACCTGGCTACAACCTTCTTTCAGGTAGAACCACAGACACGGGCGTGTTGGTCTGGCAGGCGCGTTCGGGACTATTACACGTGCATCGGGAACGGCCGGGCCCTTCGCGCTGCCCTTCCCGCTACTGCGGCTCGGGGAAGCCGCACGCCCGGCCCCGCCACCGGCGGCTCGGGGAAGCCGCACGCCCGGCCCCGCCACCGGCGGCCCTGCACCGGGGACGCTCTCCCGGCTCCTGCCCCGAGCGCCGCCCGGCCCCCGCCCGCCGCTGGTTGGCTGTGCGGGCGCGGCCGCCGCCGGTTGGCTGTGCCGGGGGTGTGTGCGGGGCCGCCCTGCCCGGGGAAGATGGCGGCCGTGACCGCGCTGAGGAGCAGCTGCCGAGCCGCGGGGCGCCTGGTAAGGGGAGCGGGGATCCCGCGGGCAGCGGCGCTCCCGGCCGGCCGGGGCGGGGAGGGACAACGGGCGGCATCCCCCAGTCCTGGTGCTGCGGGCGGACAGCGAGCACCGCGCCTCTGCAAACGCGGCGCGCTCTCGGACCCGCCGCCTCGGCAGCGCCCGGGCCGGGCAGCGCCCCGGCTCCCTCGCCGCTGTGCGCTCCCCGTGCTCCGCGCAGGGACCGAGTCCCCCCGGTGCCTGGGACCGCCCGGCCCGCGCTGCACAGGGACCCCCGGCACTGACACCCTCCGCCCCCGGAGACCCCGGAGCGCCCTGCCCTTGGCCGTGCTCCCTGTGAAAGAAACGTGTGCCTTTCTTTAATAAGCCAGTGACATCCTCCTCTTCTGTTATTTCTAAGTCATCCCATTATTGCTTTGCCTATACGTTGCCCTGCCGTCACCGCTTCTCCGTCCACGCATCAGCTCCCTTTGCGTACCGCATTTGCACGGAGACAGTGTGGCTACACGTACAAAAAAGGGAAACGGATTTCTTTGAATCCCAGGAGCCTTGATACTTAAAAAGTAGTTGAGATACCTTACCGTAAGAAGTGAATCTACTTGATTGCGTTTTAGGATGCTTAGAATCTCATGAACATAGACTTAGTTCATGCTTCCTTCTGTCTTCTTGTATTACAGTCTTTTTGCTGTTAAGAAAAGTGTTGGTTTCCAATTATGTCACCCCTATTTTGTGGGATGTCAGAGAAGAAATAACTTTTGAAACTTTGAAACAAAATTACGGATCAGTTCCAGTTTCTATTATTTTTTTCTCTTAATAATTCACATTGTAATTTTAAAGCATAACGATGAGGAATTTTTAAATGATACTTTTGTAATCTAGTTTTAAGCTAGTAACTGATAAGTATTTATAAGTAATTTTACTAATTAGGAGCACTGAAAATAACACTTTTTTTTTTTTTTTAGTTTTATTTCTAACCATCTGCTCTTAAATCCAGAGGCAGATTCTGATAAGATGAGAATGCTCATCTTATCCATCTTACCTAAGTGTGTGCTGAACTACAGAATTGGCTGGTTTATTGTGTTTCCTGCAAGCACATTTTCAATCTGAGCCAGGGGGCCTTTGTGTTAAGTGGTAGGAAAATAGCAGTTACCAGGACACTGGGACGTGTGCCAGGTTTTTAGGTAAGGGATAACATCGGACTGAAACATGTTACAAGGGATGTTGCTCTAGTATGTAGGTAACTATATACTTGGAAATACAGAATATGTGTGCAAAACAGATCCAATGTGAGCAAGTGTTCATTAAAATGACTCAATGGGACAGAAGTCAGGAGAGTTCAGCAGGGCAGTATCCTTTAATGCAAAGTCATTGCCTGTGAGCCTGAACTGCTCAATTTGACTTGGAAATTTAGTGTTACTCCATCGGCTAATCAGTTCTCTGCAGGCTGCATAAAAATATCTTGTTCTGAGGTCAGCATACATTTTCAGGATCAGTGGCAATTTAGACAACCAGAGTTGGCTTGTTTTTGAGGAAACAACCAAAGCTGAACCTGAGGAGCAGAGCAGTTCTCACTCAGCTCCCCTGTTGGCTCGGGTCAGACCACAGCTCTGTCAGCCAGGCTGGTGTGGCCTCAGGCCCAGCAAGGGACTGAGTAGGCCCTCAGTTCCTTTCTGCCACGGTCACTCTGCACATCGAAGGCTTGCACAGGAAAGGTGTTACCCTGCTGTGGCATTATCACCTTTAAATTGCTGTGTAGTGTAACAGTAGTGACATTAACAAGCTCAGCAGCAGCAGTTATGTTTGGGGTTTACTGATAGATTTTTCCAGACATCAGAATATGTAGATGGGTATGCTATGGATATTAGAGCTAATTTTGTCTGTCATGTGCCATTTTTATTTCCTTATTTGGCATTACACCAGTATTATGGTGATTACATGCTGAAGTTGTAAGCACAGTCTCTTTGTTTAATGGATTTTAATTTTTTCCTTGTTAGTAAGGAACACTGTTCTGTGAAGAGAGTGTGTACTGCGTTATTACTTTAACATACTAGCACACCAACTTTTTGGTAGAGAATGTGCAAAACTGAAAACCAGAAAGATTCCATTTTTAAAAATGCTGTAGTTTTGAATTATTCCTACAGATCTAATATGAAACAGCATGGTAACTCTCCTGTAACAACACCAGTCTCTTTTTTTGGCAGTGACATTACTAATTCACTACCTGCATTGGTAACCAAAGGTTAAAAACACATGGAAATCATTGTGAAACTTCACATTTAGAAATAGTTCAGAGATTTGATGTGCTCCTTGTGATCATCTTCTCAGGTAAATACTGAATGTTTTTCATTTAGGGTCATATAAAGAGAAAAGAGGGTTTTTGCAGTTTGTGACAAAAGGTCTAGTTAAACAATTTTTTCAGTAACATTTTTATGTAAACATGTACCCTTCAAGTGGGAAGAAACCAGAATTAAAAATAGGAGAAAATAGGATTGTGAAGATGTATGTTATATACCAGTTTTGTAATTTAGTGGGAACTTTAAATCTATTCCTAAAATATGACTTTTCATAGCTTAAAATTGCCATATTGCCTGATTGTTGAATATGGAAAGTTGTTTGGAGGACTAATGGAAAGATTGTCTGTTTGCTTGTTATAGGAATTAGAAAAATACTCATTCTAAATCAGTAGGTATGACCTTAGTAGCAGGCAACTGAAAGGTAACTCATATGATACAACTTTGTTGTGTCTGTTATGACAGATTGTGTTGTATAAATGTTTGTTCCTTAAAGAAAGGTGGTATTAAATATAACTTGCAGTTCTGGGTTAAATAATGCAGAAAATGAGTACACTGTCAGTTCAGAATTGTATGGCCTGCTGAATAATGTACTTTTTAAAGAGTGAAATGTGATAGCAAATAGTTGAACAGTTTGGGGTGTGGGGAGGGAAACAGGAAGTTTCATTTGCTCTGTAATTACTGAAAGGATTTTTTAAACAAGAAGTTAAAATGAACTTTCCCATGCAGGTGTGCTGTTTTCTGGCTCCTCTAAGAAGATAATTTCTAAATTTTACAGTTTTGAGCTACTTGAGGTACATTGTAGCATCTGAATTTTTTTCGTATCCTGAATTAGCTAGAGATAGTATCTATAGAGAAAATATTATTTTTATAAATTTTTCAGCACTCTTAAGACAACATAACATCAGAATTACATTAAATTTAATAAATTTTACTAGATGAGAATGCATCTAAACTAACTTGTGTTGAGATTAATAAAATACCTGTTTATGCCAATGCAAGCACTACCAGCTTTGCTTTTGATCACAGTCATGACTGATTACATGATGCTTTAAAACATGAAGTTTTGTCTGAAGACTCTTTCAGTATTGAAGAATTGAAATAATTTTAAATTGATGTCTGGATAAATATAATTGTAACCATAAAAGGAAACCATCTCGTGCCCAGTTCTTAGAAAATATCTTTGATGCTGATTTGAGATGATGTTTACTTGAAGATGATTGCCTCCTATATAGGAACAAAAACAAATGGGCAACTCTCTGTGCCCTCTGGTGTGAATTTCTTTTCTGATAAGTACTTCTGATCAACCTCTGATGGGAATTAGAACTGATGAAGAAAAATATGCTGGTTTTCCCTGCAGTCTAGGGAAACCTTCCAGCATTCATCCTGGTTCGTAATATTTCAGATGGCTGATGTAGTTGGTGGTATGTGTGCTTTTTGTGTGCCTGTCCTGATTAAGCTAATTCCTGACAGAAACAATAGCAGTGAATCACTCACCAAATCCTGTCATGATTTTTGTTAATCAGTTATGTCACTGTGGCTTTGATCTCCTCATGTGTTGTGTTAGTGAAAGAAGTTAAAGAACTGGTAAAGCTTTTGCTAATGTAAAGGTTATTGTATATTCAAGAATGTATTCAGCATCACTGTGTTTCGGTAAGAACTTCTTATATAGACTACAATGAAACTATTTCAATGTTAATGTTACATCAGGAATATTAAATGAGCTCTGCATCCTCAGTCCATTGTATTAACCCTTGAGACTTTTCTCCCCAGGTTTGCACTCATCGCGTTAGATCGTGCAGCAGCATTCGCTTTATAAAATCAAAATATGTGTGCGTGTTTGACAAATCTGCCCTCAAGTTTAGTCATCAACAGCGATTATTCAGAACATCTGCTGGTAATCCTTTTCATAATAAAATAATTTATTTTAATTTGCTATTTTATGAGTGTTATGTTAGAGGTTTGCATATGGCTGGTATGTAGACTATTTCTGATGCATTCAGATTTTTCTGCCTGATATCTTGTATTTAATGTTAAACGTGCTGTATTTTCTTGTTCTTTGTTTCAAGTTTCATGTGGCCAAATTGTCCAGTTTAAGCTTTCTGACATTGGAGAAGGAATTACGGAGGTGACAGTAAAAGAATGGTAAGCTCTGTTTTCCTGGAAATCCACTAAGAAATCAGCAGGCAGTTTAGCAGCTTTAGTTGTATTATCAGTTCGTTATCTGAGAATATTTCCTGGGTTACTAGTGAAGTTTTTCAGGTTTCATTTTCCGCATTTTAAAACCTTGTACATACTGAGCTTTACATTTTGTTCGTTTGCAATCTGGTATATTTGTGAGTGGAAAAAGTGGAAAGAATGAGATGCGCTTGTATTTAGGCTTTTCCTTCAGTGATTAATGTTTTTTGAGTTCAGGAGACCTGTCTTTCCTTATGTTTACTTAGACTGAGCTTTAGAAACAAATGACTAGTCTAGAGAGTCCACATAATTTTATCCTATAACCCTTCTCTATTTGTTTTAGTAAAATATTTGAACTTTTAAATTGTTTGTAGAAAGCCAGTGATTAATGGATTAAACGAAATCAATGTGTACAGTGAAGGAAGGCAGTGCTGACAGGCCTTGTTCTTTGCACAAATACCTCTCTTTGCATGGAAGACAGTGTTCCCCACTATCCATCTCTTTTCTGAAACTGATTGCATACTTCGGCCAATTGAAACTAAGAACTTCCTTGCATTCAGATTAAGATGGGCTCATTCTTATTTTTACATGCTTTATAATCTGACAGGAAAACTCTGCTTTACTAAAGTAAATGAATGTAGTATGTGTATAATAATATTCATATTCATTGTGTCATTTCACCCAGCAGAGGGTTCTGCAGCAGTCAGGCAAAATACATGTAGCCAACGCATCCAGTATGTAGAATTTGTCTTCTCATCTGGAATGCATTTCCATCTTGTGGAGATGTATATTACTGAACTTAGCAAAGGAATGCACAGAACAGATTTTTGCACTGACAGTGTTTCACAGAAGGCTGTGTGTTGCCTCCTAGGTACATAAAGGAAGGTGACAGTGTGTCTCAGTTTGACAGCATCTGTGAGGTGCAGAGCGATAAAGCCTCTGTTACTATCACCAGTCGTTACGATGGCGTCATTAGAAAACTCCATTACAGCATAGATGATATTGCTTTCGTTGGAAAACCACTAGTGGACATTGAAATTGATGCTTCAAAAGGTATTGTAAGCCATTTCTTTTTCTTGCATATTTTATGTTTGTTGTCATAAAACAATCAGTGACAGAGAAGCTTACTTTTTCCTCCTGAAAATCTTAAAAGATTTTTTTCCCCTTTATAAAGTCAAGAAATTTAAGTAGAGACAATTGTGATATTTTACTAGAGTTTAAAATCTCCTAGACATTTCCTATTGAATATTTAGCTTAAGCAGCAGCCTTTAGCAAACTGTGTTCCCATCCACATTAACTCAAAGTAAATCGTAAAAACTTCAGCTGTCACAGAATCACAGAATGGTTGAGGTGGGAATTTAACAAATGCTTAAAATGTAGTAAAGTTAATTGTTTTCTTTTTGTTTGCAGGTGTTGCTCCAGAAGAAGATGTTGTTGAAACACCTCCTATGTCTCATGAAGAGCACACTCACCAAGAGATAAAAGGTCACAAAACATTAGCAACCCCTGCAGTTCGTCGCCTGGCCATGGAGAACAATGTAGGTTTGCTGAATAAGGTCCTGCTGCATTTTACCCAGCTTTTATATGGCAGTTTGACTGACTAGAAGAGCACTGATCTAGATAAAACACTTGTTCTTAAATACATTTTACACGTGTGAAAACTGTTGTAAAAATTGAGAGGATTGTGCTTTCTGATGATTATGGTGGATAGAAAAAGAATTACTGGGCTTAAAACAGCTTGGAGGCTTTAGGCTGAAGATTGAGAAGACCTTTCCAGAATAAAAATAGGAAACTGTCAGAGGAGATTCCTGAGAATCTCTACAGAGAAAGAAGGAGGGAAAAATAAAAAAAAAAAACCCTTGTGTTTTTTTTCAGATTTGTATTAGAGCAGAGGATATACTAGGTGATGTTTTACATGCCTTTCTAATGCCTTTTTTTCCCTATGACTATTCCATTGGTTTTGAAAGCTTATGATGCATTTTCAGGAGAGAATTAACTCAAATGAATATTTCACTATTGATCCTGTGAGGTATTTAAGAGGTTAATAGTATTCTCAGTTCCTCATTGAAGTATGCAGTCAAACGTAGTGGGACTAGTGGGACTTTTGGGTGATTTGAGCAATGTTGAATACCTAATAAATTATAGAAAGGGAAAGAAAACTGCAGATATGTTGGATTGGAAATGGGAGTAATTTTAACCTTAGCTCACAATGTAAGATATTTTTATAGTGCTGTAAAACTAAAGTGTCACAGCTTGTAATGTACTTTTCAGATAAAATTGAGTGAAGTTGTTGGGACAGGCAAAGATAACAGAATCCTTAAAGAAGATATACTCAACTACTTGGCCAAACAAACAGGAGCTATTTTGCCTCCATCACCGAAGGCTGAAATTGTCCCACCTCCGCGGAAAACAGAGACTGTGCCAGCTGCTCCAAAGGACAAAGCGCGGAAAATCCCTGTACCTGTTTCCAGACCGATTGCATTTTCAGGAAAAGATAAAACTGAACCTGTAACAGGTAAATCCTGAAATACAGAGTCTTGAGACCATGGTCACAGTAGGCTACCAGTAAAGGTTGCTCTGTGAAAAGCTGATTCCTTTTGATGGGAGTGTTTTGTGCAAGTGAGCGTTTAGGAAAACATTCTCTATAAGAAGCATCTCTACTGACATTTATTTTACAAAATATTTGTTGATGTTTTGGTTGAATGGAGTTGGGCTGCAAATTGCACTTGCTCATTCTTCAAATGTATGCTGAAACATATGGTAGGAATTCTGAAACATGGATTTGTCATAGTAAGGATCATTATGCAATGGTAATGGCAAAGTGCAGCAAATTTAAGGGTTTATCAGTGCTTAATAATAGCATACTGCACTATTATGTGGATAGCTTTCACACTTGTTCAGGATAACAGTGCCATAAAAGACACATAAAAGGTAACAAAAAAACACATTAAAAGGGGAAGATTAAAGTTTTTTGCTTGGCTTTCAAGCAACGTTTTTTGGGAGAGACTAGAAAGAGTAGTGCAGATTATCACACTATGATTTCAAATTCATGCATACATAGGAGAGAAGCTCAGTAATATAGTCTGAAATGTTACAGTCATCAAAATTGAGTTCTGTGAACTGAATAACTCAGTAAGTACTCTTTACCCTGTTCTTTTTTGGTTAAGTTTTGGCTTTGGTTCGGTTTTTGTAAGCTGTGTAGTTCGTTTAATGGAAACACATGAAATTTCACCATAACTTCACAGAAGCTCCTTTTGTTGGTTTAAGAAGACAATGAATATTTTCCAGGTTTTCAGAAGGCCATGGTAAAGACTATGAGTGCAGCCCTGAAGATCCCCCACTTTGGTTATTGTGATGAGATTGATTTGACTCAGCTTGTTCAGCTGCGAGAAGAGCTGAAACCTTTAGCTGAACTCCGTGGAGTTAAGCTTTCCTTTATGCCTTTCTTCATAAAGGTGAGGCGTGCAGCAGAGCCCTTGTAGGGAGTACTTACACAGGTTTTGCCAAAATCTGTTCAATGATTGTAAGTTTGGAGCACCTCTCTATCATCTGAGTTGTGGCAGATCACAAGAAAACTTTAAACTTGGTTTTTGTTTATTGAGCCACTTATCAATTTACAGTTGGAATTGCAGCTAGGGTTATGCAATGTCATTGAAATTTTTTGAAATATTAATGGGAAAGGATAGAGTGCCTTCAGCATCATTTAATATGGAGGTAAGCATCACTAGGTGTTTGCATTGCACAAAACAAATTGTTGAAATTGTCAGTATTTTTTGAGCTCCTTTAACATGAACCTCAGATGAAATGCATCATCATTGTTGATGTTATTATTATAATCTTTGTATTGCTAATGAGTCCCTTAGGTCACTCACTGTTGTCCCTTCTCAGAAGAGCAGGCAGTTGCACTCATTTAGTTGCTGTGGCTCCATTTCCAGCTGTTGGCCTCACTGAAGGCTGATGCACTGCTGAAGCTGTGCAGTGAATGCACAGCTTAGTCTGACACTTCTTGTAATGCTATTGCACTCAGAGTGCTACCTAAACACTTGTTCCATATTGTTATTAATCTAAATTTTCTCCTACGGTTACTTCTTCCCCATGGAGCTCTCTGGTTATAAAATATGAAACTCTATTTTGTTTCCTTTTGTTGTATTTAACCAGGCAGCCTCTCTGGGATTGTTGCAGTATCCCATTCTTAATGCTTCTTTGGATGAGAACTGTCAAAATGTCACATATAAGGTTTGTAAACTATGGATAAATGTTGTGAGCAGAAAGTGTAAACTAATGTCTAACAGGGGCTTTTCAGAATGCCTGAGCTAATGATAAGAACCAAAATTATGGTGTTGTGCAGGAAAATAATTTGTGTATTCAGATTTTGAGATCTAGATTTGATTTATTACTGATCTTATTTCAGTAGTTTGTTAGATAAGAGTCACTTTGTTATTCAGACTTGCCTCAAAAATGCATATTGATATATTGATTTCCTATTTTTCACCAGAATATGGGCCAAGCTTTTAAAATGAGAACACTTCAAATCTAATACAACAATTTTTAAGTAATGGTGCAGTGGTTCTACTGTTCCAACACTCAACCCTTATATATTAAAGTACAGTCTTGATAAAAGTTATATCCTTTCCATACAAGCTGCTGGATTGATACTTCTGGCAGCAAATATCTATTTTTTTAAGTGATGTGTACTTGCTCCTTGCAGTACAAACTCTTTTTGTGCTGTTTTATAAATCTCTCTCAGAGTCCTTATATTCCTTCCAACAAATGAAAAGCAACTCAGTTTTTTGGTTTTTTGTTTTTTTTTTGTAATTTTAGTGTTCTCTTTAAAATCTGCTATGTATGTTTTGTTACACATATGATCATCCTAAAGTGCAATGTTTTCAGTGTGAAATTGATTACAGGAGTTTGTGTTCTCTGAAGGTGAAATTGTCAGCATCAATTTACAGTTTGCAGATGTGAGGCTAATATTAAAAAAATTACATCCGTTTCTCTCCTCAAAGTTGTATGCAGGAATTGCTTACTAAATACAGCACTTTCAGGTTAAAAAGATAGATAAGGAAAATGTCATTTAAGTGTCCTTTTATGTAAGATACATTTTATGTTGACAGTTTATATTAATATCTGGTTAATGACACTTGTTGCAGGCTTCACACAACATTGGAGTTGCAATGGACACAGAGCAAGGTTTAATTGTCCCAAATGTGAAAAATGTTCAAGTCTGCAGTGTGTTTGACATTGCTGTGGAATTAAATCGCCTGCAATCCTTGGGCTCTGCAGGCCAGCTGGGAACAAGTGACCTCACTGGGGGAACATTCACCCTTTCAAATATTGGCACAGTAAGTACAGGAAAAATGAGAGCTACCTCTGAAATCTGCTTCTGAAATGCAAGCTTTACTGAAGTTTAACATGCAAAGAACAAAGCCTGTAGCAATTAATTCAAAAGGCAATCTGCTTAAAAAAAATTGTTAAATAATATCCCCACCTTTTTCTTTTCTAGATTGGTGGCACTTACACCAAACCTGTGATACTACCTCCTGAAGTAGCTATTGGAGCACTTGGAAAGATACAGGTATATTAACTTTATCTCAGTGATGTGAATGTTAGCTAAGGTCATGAGAAAGGAACATGGAGTCTCACTTTGTTGCAGAGAAACTGCATAGCTCATGCTTGAAAAGTTTGTGGTGTTTTTAGATGTTTAAATGTTTAACTAGAAGTCTCTTACACAAAAGTTGCGTATTTATTTTCTAGAATCCTGTTATATTTCACTCACATCTGTGTTTAGCCTGCTCGTTACTAAGAAACAATGTAAATACAGTTTTACAAGTTTTGCAGCATGGCAATAGCAATTTTGCTATCATCAGGGAAAAAACTTAAGAAGTATTCTGAAAATGAAATTTAATTTCATGAGCCAGATAGCTGAATCCATACAGAATTTTGAATGTGAAGGCAGTTTTATATTTTCTGAATTTCAGGCTTTAATTCTTTAATATAGATATTTGAGTTCAATGCTGGAAATGAAATTAGTATTAGCTGAAATTACTTCTTCTATGTGCTTCCTCTGAGCATTTTTTTTAGAGATGCTTTAAGGAAACTGCCACTTTGAGAACTAACAGTGCAATAACCTATTCAGGAAGAATCTTTTGAGTCAGGAAAGGCTGTTACTATTTCAGTATTTCCATTGTGGTGGAAATGGGCTATGATTGCTTATTATGCAGACTTGCAATATATTCTAATCCACAGCACAAACAGTAATGCAAAGGTCTTGGGTTTTAGAATGGTGTTACTGCTGTCTTTTCGACAAAATGTTTAAATTTAGATCAACAAATTAACAAGAACAAAAAAATACAGATTTGCTAATGAAAGTGTTTATTATTTCTGGTTTTGCCCTTCCTCTGATTTTTAGGTTCTTCCTCGGTTTAATGGCAAAGGTGAAGTATTTAAAGCACAAATAATGAATGTGAGTTGGTCAGCTGATCATCGCATCATCGATGGAGCTACAATGGCCCGGTTCTCTAACTTGTGGAAATCTTACTTGGAGAACCCTGCTTCGATGCTGCTGGACCTTAAATAAAGGAAATCATGGCTACAATATGCCTTTCAACTCTGTGGATTAGACTGAATAGTTATAAAAGCTGTCTCTGCTAACATGTGCCCTTTGCTACGTGCATTATACAATAATGTATGCGGTTAAAAGTTCTCAACAGCTGATACCAGTCTCAATTAGTTGTTACTTCTTTTAATTAGTATTGCTGTAATTTCTTCTACAGCAGACTGTCAAACTGAATAGGTCACAGCTTCTGAGTATGGTGGTGGAATGTCTTTATTTTGCCTTTTCTAGTAAGAATGATTGTCAGGCTGGTGTGACTGAGTGCCACTGCTCTACACCTGCAGTATTTATAATCTGAAGGGGAATTTTGGAGGGGAATACTCACAGTTCTTCCATTTTGGACACGTAAATTTATTTTGACAAATAATACCTGAATTCCCAAAAGGGATTATGCAAAAATAATATACAAATAAAATGCCTTTAATGCTTCTGCTGTAAGATGTCCAGAGAGCTTTTTGTTGTTTAACTGAGTAAACCTCTTAAGTCTTTCGCTGATCCACTTTTTCCTGGCAAGTACTTGCACAGGTACTCTTTATCAAACTATAAATGAAGAGGCCATATTTATTCAAATGCTTACTGACAACACTGATTGATAACTATCAAGGCCTTAATACTCTCTAGAATATCCTGTATTTTTAAAGGCTGGAAGTAGTTTCAGTCCTTAATGCTTTCCAGTTATTTTTATTTCTTATAGAAAGCATCTGTCTGTTAAAACTAAATGTGGGGAGAAGGTTTCTTTTATTTTTTGTAATTAGGTAGAATGAGAGTAAGCTGATCATGATCTAAAAGCTTGCATTGTGTTATTGATATTCAGATAATAGAATTTGACTGATTAATCAGATTCAACAGAGAATGGACATTAAAAATACTGTGTGAGGTAAGGACTTCTTAAACTCAGATACAAGGCACATAATGAATAGGTTCAAGTTAATGCCTTTAGAACAGAAAGTTGTTATGTGGCTTTAAGGTAAACTAAACAGATCATGAAGCTTGCCCTGATTTAATGGGAGATATGAAGAAAACTGTTGGATATAAATACCTTCTAGACACATAAGTTTCACACAGACACAGGAAAAGACAGTTACATAGCCTTAAAAATAAATCTGTAATGCACAAAATGGACATTTTCTCCTTTTTTAGATGTGTCAAAAACAGGAGCATTCTCCAAAATTGTAGGCCAAAGTTGTCTATTGCATTTAACTGTGAAGATTTGAGACAGGCTACCAGAGGTAGAATCCCTGCTATCCATGATGCTGAGACTAAGAGGAAAGCTGGTAATGTAGATGGGGGAGTGTGGAGCATCCATGTAAGGTGCTATTAATATTTCTATTGTGGTATAAGGGTCTTTTATATAAAGGTCATTTCTTGCAAAGTTTGACTAATATATCATGCTTATCACCTATTTCATTTTTATCAGATTTATTTATTCCTAATAAAAAATATAAAGCCACAAAGAATTGTAGTAATATCGTTTTTATTTGTGAATTTTATGCAGGCAATCCTGTACAGGTGACTCAAACTCTTTCCTCTAGCTTTAAAGAACATAGTGTACTCAAGGCTACCAAAAGAACACAGCCTAATATCTACTTTCCTACAAGTATATGGTTTTGGTAAGGCCTTAGGATAAAGGCTTAGGATATTTTTTAATATGATGACCATTGAGAAAATAAATTGAGGAAATATAAGTGTACGAAAGAAAGCAATAAAATTACTTTGAGGTATTTAAGACAGAATAATTTTACTTACACAAGGAGAAGATTGAAAGCTAAAGTACTTAGTGTCTTTTTAAGTAGGTATTGGTGTTCATGTATTTAGTTGGTAATGGACTGGAGAGGGTTGGAGTTCTTTTTGTTATAAAGTTCTGTGTGGTAGATTTATAACCAAATTGATGTTACTTTTAAAATTTCATCTTCACATTTTATACTCCGGTGCAATTGGTTAGAAATATCCAGTTTTACGGCTTCTGCCTCAAATAGTGACCTGTGATTATTGTTGTCTCTCTCTTTCCGTTTGAAGAAAAAGATTCTGACAGACTTGTTCTCGTTCTATCTTCTCCAAGGGCTATTTGAAGAAATAGAATGTTAAATATGTTTCATGGTTGGAAGCATGAAAAGGGGTGAGTAATAACCCCTCTGCACATCCTAGTAAAGATTATTTTTCTGTCTGGACTTTGCTAATTTGCACTAAAATCCTTCAGCAAGAGAATTCTTGTAAAATAATGAGCAAAAGTAATGAGTAAAATACTTAGTGATGTAATACTTTTTGTAGTCTATTTAGTCAATGTTGCTGTTTAATAGCACTTTGAAGCTCAGCTACCTTGCAGAGAAACATTACTAAAGAAAGCAGTTGTTTTAAATTCAATACTAACCTTTTTTATTTTTAATTGTCATTTTTAATTCAAAACAAACTCACTGTGTAGCATGACAAGTACTCCTTTGTTCTACCTGTTCACAGTTTTTAAACTTCTATTAAAGGGAGTCTAGTTTAGGGGAGCCCAGTCACACTCTGCAAACTGGGAAGACTTCAACAGTGGTAAATGCTTGGGGGGGTTGCAAAAGTGCCTCATGTGATGCCTTCTATTCTCAGCGTAGGTTAAAATTAGAACTAGACTGACATTGCATTGGAGTCTGAGTGAGAGTTTTAAATGGGTTTGGTAATACAGACAAGATTCATAATTTATCTCTGCTCTTGTCCAGAAAGCAATGAGTCACAGAAAATCCTTGAACACACCAAATAATTGAGGTAAGTAGTTGTTAAACTCTTTCTGGTGCTTGGAGGTGAAGGTTTTGGGAGATCCGATTACTTGGGAGTGAATTTGCAGTTGTTTTATAGCCATGCTTGGGAATTTACTTCTGAATTGTTGGTTGTGATGGCATGATTATTATGGTTTTTATTTTCTTGACAAATAAGATCTAAGAACAAGAACTTTTTTGATGGTAGTCATGTTATATCATGAAATCCTCCTGAAAATAGTCATATACTTAGGTCCTTTGGTATTTCATGGTTCTAAGGCAGTTCTTGTTGAATAATACACTTTCCATAGCAAAAGAGAGTTGCCTAGAGTGAGCTTTACTGGAAATAAGTATTGGTTTGACTATATAGTATGATACTAGCTTTAGTAGTACAACTATTAACAAATGTCTCTTTTCTGCACAATTTATATAAAAAGGTTTCTAGTTTTCTACCTAAAAAGGCTTGTAGTTCCAAAAATGTCTCTAAACAACAGGAAATTATAGATTACTTAATCACTTGATCTCAGTAGAAATTTAATGTTGAAAAATCGTGCAGTTTGAATTGTAACCACTAACTGGAGCAAAAAAACCTCATGCATACATGGCATTACTGTTGCATATTGGGATGGGAATGGGGAAGGGTAGTTACTCTGATGATCACTGAAAGAGAAGCTAATCCTTCAAATTAGTAAATGTGATCACATTTATGTGGGGGAGGGAAAGAGGATACAGTCCTCTCTTTACAGGAAAAAATCCAATCCCTCTCTAGGAACCCAAAGGCCAGAGTGCACCATGCCACGCTGGGATTGCCATTTGTGTCACTTCTCAAATCCTGCCATTTTTCCCTAATGAACAGAGAACAGCTAAGAATCATAAATATTAATGTATTAGACCAGATTCTCCTTTATGCAAGATTTATAATTTGATTTTTATGCTGTTTTTGCAACAGGAGGAAATCCTGACATTTTACATTTTATTTGCTTACAGATTATAACTTGATTTCAGTATAATCAGACTTTACAAATAAGTATGTTAGCAAAAGATGTAGTAAACATAAAATAGAATGGCTGACAGTTTGAACACAAAAAAGGTCACTAAACAGTTGTGGCTTATCCAGGCCATACGAAATTATAACAGAAAAAATATAAAACAAAAGTTTGGTTCTAAAAGACAGACCTGCAGAAATTATTGTAGGGAAATACATGTATGAAAAGAAATGAAATTCCTCTTTTGTTGTTACCTGCCTGCTTGTTTGGAAGAAAGTTATCCTTACTTTTTTAGTTTGAAGCATATATAAGGTATTTTTCTTACTTGCCCCTACAAGTATCAGTAAAAAGTTAGAAAGGGAACATTCAGATCATCAGTGTTCAGAGTACATTGCTGCTGGCATGAAGTTTAGCCCTGCAAGCTTATCTGAGTATCAGTATCTTGGTTCCAGTAATGAAAATAAGAATGATTTTTAGAGGGATGCACTGATTAGGATGAGTCAGTATCCTATTTTGCTGCTCTTCAGGACAATATGTATTAATTATCTCACTAAAGGAAATATAACTTCTAAAGTTTAGACTGAATTTAATTTTAAATGTGAATTCTGACACCCAGTAGGGCTGCACAAACATTCAAAGAGAAATCAGAAGAATTTAAAAGCTTTTTCCTAAATGTAAAGCATTGCTAACTATAAAATACATTGTAATGAGTTAAGCTATGAAGAAAATTAATGCAAATAAAGTATAGTAATTAATTTCCAGGAACAGTTCAGTTCTTGTAAAGTGCAAAACTTCTGTAGCTGCAAGTATTTATATCAGGTAGGTGCTAGAATGCAGCTATCAGAATTCAAGTGCCTTAGATTGCAGGTAACAGCTTAATTTCTTCCTGGGATGGGAATGAGTACTCAAATATGCATTTAATAATTATTAAGGTCAATACATACCCTACCATTGGAAGGAACTGAGAGAAGCAGTTGTTGACTGATAAGAATGCAGAGACTGCAAAAAATACCATTTCTTATTCTAATAAAATTTATCTAGGTGCAATTATCTATTTTTATAAAGAGAAAGCAGTCAATAAAATTCTGTCAGTTCTTTACATTAACTAATTTAATAACATAAGGAAGTGGGTATTGCAGTATTTTAGTTTTCACATCATTGTCCCCATCTGGTAACTGATACATGAAGTGGTGCATTGAGCCTGAAATTCAGTCAGATTCCTGCAACCAAATCTGAACATGTGAAGGATCATGGCTGAAACTGCAGTTTGCCTGGGAACATTCACTGCTGTGAAGACACTCTGGGAAGTGAGAATACACAAGATAAATGAAGAATTACAGAAAGAAAAGGAATTCAGGCAGAGGTCTGCAGGAAGGTAGGTGAATTGTAGATCTTTAGGTATGTGAAAAGCTAGACCATATGTTAAATTTCAGAAGACTGTAATTGGTTTCTTCAAACTTGTCCAGACTCTGATTCTTTAGTTGTTACTCCAGCAGGATTCCCAGTGATTAGAATTTATCTAGTGTCTGTGATAAAAATATTAGTATACAGACTAAATCCCCTGAACTCAGATACTAAAATCCTCTGCTGTGTAGATATTCTAACCAGTGAAGATTTGTTATGCTTTCTTCTCCATTAACAGGGTTGCTTGGTCTTCTGTCTGGCCAGCAATTTTATGAAATTTGAAGAAATTTAGCATTCTATTTTTGGAATTCCTAATTTATCAAATGTGTTTGAAATGGAACAACAAATTCAAAAATTAATGGAGAATACAAGCAGAAAGAATGAGAATTACTCGTTGTCGTAATTCTTGTTTAAGTCCCCTTTGGAAATCAAGCTAAAAGAAGCTGATTGACCTTATTTTGTTGCACTTATATGTGGTGGAATGGAAGGCTTTTATTTTCAGAGACTGCTTCAAAATCTGGTTCGGAACTTAATTCCACATGACTTCATATTCTGTTGCCCTACTGCAACATGTTCAAAGTGATTTGTGTCCTCCTTCTGAATGTAAATTTGAAGAACTGTAAATAGAATTCCTATAAATCACCTCAGCCGAACATTAAGTGTATGTCTGCTCTCCAACTGATAGTATATTAACATCCAGATATAATTAGTGTTATTTGACAATAAGGCAATTGTCTCTTTTATTTCCAGAAAATAGGATAGTATTTATTGGCTGTATTCATTGTGGCACCACTGGCAGATCTTCTTTCCCTTGTAGGCTACTGCTTGTCTGGGAGGAGAGAGCTGCTTTAGCAAAACTCAAAGAAAAAGTTATTAATGAAGGTGGAAGAGCAATTTTAAGGATAGAGGAAGAAGAATGGAAGGTAGTCTTGATAGGAATGACTGCTGCTTGGGTTGAATGACTGATGCATTAGAAAACTACTATTTACAACTTTACACTTACATTGGTACTATTTTTGTTCTGTTAACTGCTCACTGTGCTTTGCTAACAGTGAATTGGGACACACTGTTGTTAGTGTAAAAGCAAGATTGGGGTTTATCAGTCCTGAATATTAAGCATTACTCTGTAAAAACAAAGCCCAAAAGGCTTGTCTGAATTACAAATTATTTACACTGCAAATTATGGTTTTCATTATGTAAATTCTCATTTAACATTGACACACCAGAACTACTGAAATGTATCAAGGTGAAAACCGTCTGTATTTGGGTGCATGAAAATATTTCTTACTGTTTATTTTCTCTATCTAAGAGTGAAAATGAGCCTGTGGATTCCCAGAACAGTTATTGTTGTTTCTCATGCACCTGCTGTTAATGCTGGCAGAGTGAAGGCCACCAGTGCTCTGAGCCATGCAGAAACACACAGCCCAGTTCCTAGAAAGTGATGAGAATTAGTCTGTGTTGAGGCCAGTGAGAACATGACAGCCAGACCCAGCCAAACTCTGGTGGTCTGCAGGCCAGTGGTCCTTGTTCAGTACTCTTTGCATACAGACATTGTACTTTTATTATCCCTCAGCTCTTCTGCTCTCAGCTGCTCACTGTTTTTATTGACAGAATAGGAAATACAATTTAGATCTCCCTTTATGTGCAAAAATCAATTTAGAGCAGTTTCATCTTCAGTTATATTAAATTTTTTTAAAAAAGAAAGAAACAAACAAAAACAAGCCTGAAACTTGTCAATGACAGAAGTGCAAGTATTTAAATCCTGGGAGCCAAAAGTGGGCAGGTTAAATCTGTGATCAGAATGACAACCCACATTCCTGTTCACTTCAGGATCATGGAACATGCTGAGTTCACAGAGTCCAACTCCTGGCCCAGCACAGCACCATCTCCAAGAGTCACACCCTGTGCCTGAGAGCATTGTCCATACATTTCCTGAACTCTGTCAGGGTTGGGGCTGTGACCACTTCCCTGGGGAGCCTGTTCAATTCCCAACCACCTGCTGGAGGAAGAACATTTTCCTAATATATTGATGTAAAGCTTTATAAAAGATAAACCTTTTCCTAATATGTACGCTATTAAAATCAATTATATAAATTGATATAAAATATCAATTATGCTTGCTATTTTTAGCATATTTTAGAAAACAGTTCCCAGGATTCATTTTGTAACCCACGTTACAGTATAGCTATAGAAGAAGGATAGAGTGTTTCAAATAAAGCTTCTGCCTCAGCCTGTATTCTTCCTGCATACTAAGTTGAATTTCTTCCGGTTCATATTTCTTGTTGTAGACATTACCTTCATGCTTATTGAAACTAATCCATCTCCAGGAATGGCAGCTTCACAGAACTAGTTTGCAGAAAATTCCTCAGTTTATTGGAAGATTTCACAGTCTTGTTGTTCTGGATCTATCCCGGAATTCAATTGAAAGTGTACCTAAAGAAATTGGTGAGCTGTGTTTTCTTTTATTTTAAGCTGCTTTTCTAAGAAAATTGGTCTTGCACAAATGTGCCATTTTTGTGCCCTTTGCCAGTCTAATAATCCTACTGGGTAGTAAGAAAACAGATTATTTAAATGGGACAGTGAGATAGAAACCTTCAAACCATGGATTCCCTTTAAACTGAAAATGGGGCTGGATGGAAGAGACATTTCTCTGTGAAAGCTCCTAATGATAAAAAAAAGAGCCTGTTTGCACAGCAGGGACTAGACATCAGAATGCAGCTAGCAAAGTGATATTGAAAAACAGACTTCATGTTCTGGATCCACAGCATGAGTGACCTAGTCATAATTTTTTGGTTTTGGGTTTTTCCTTGAAGCACTCAACTAGAGTTCAGTTCTGTACTAAAGAGTCCTGAAGTGCTACTATTTGCAGTTCAGTGATTTTTATTTTGTTTTGTCCTCTGAGAACACAGAGCATTTATATAACAGTAAAAGGATAAGACAAAACAAGTAATATTGTGCTTCAAATAGAATAAACATGAACATTTCTCATTTGTGCTCTCTACAGGCCAGCTGACCAACCTCCAAGAGCTACTTCTCAGCTACAACAGAATAAAATCTGTTCCTAAGGAAATAAGTAACTGCATCAGTCTGGAAAGACTGGAACTGGCTGTCAACAGGAGTATCTGTGATCTTCCTCCTCAGGTTTTGACAGACTGTTTAGTTTTGTTTAATGCATATTTTGAATTTATCCAAAGCCAATTATCATTACACATTGCACTTCTGTTTTCAGCTTTGCTGTGATATGCGATTGCACAGTACTCCCCAGAAACACTGATGTGAACAATCTTTCTATGACTGGTCAAATTGAAGCCACATGAGAAGCACATACCTGAGCAGCTGAAGGAGCCAGTCTTTATTTTGGCCAGATAAATGACTTGGCAGTGCTGGGAGGGCAGTGATACACTCCATATCAATTTGTTTAGGCTGGATATCTTCACTGATTAACCCAACTAAGAGTCTGATGCCTTAGCACAGAGAAGTTCCCTTTTACATTTTGAGTATAAATTCATACCATATGCCAGACACAACTGTAAGCGTGTTTACCACAACAGCTCCCTCTGAAAAGGGGTTGTGTGATTTATACAATTGCCTGTGCAGAGTTGAACAATTGTTGTCCTCAAATGTTGAAAACAATTATGAGAGACTAAAGACAACTACTCACCTACTATGGAACTTTAATTTGAAGTCACCTAAATGTGAGAGACCTGCATCTCTAATTATTAGTCTCTTAGATAGAGATGACAAGTATGTAACCCTATTTTCTTGTTTTAATTTATTTAAAAAGCCAGTCATGGCAATAGTTGACAGCAATCAGTGCCTTGCAAAATTGAGTGAGTCCAAACAGCAATAGCCAACACAGAATCTTCAAATGGAAATATACACTATTACCCAAAATCCAGAATTTACAAAATCTATGTGGATACAGGTTGCATGGGGTAATGTAGAAAATCCATGGTTCTGTCCTATGGAGGCTGCAGCAATGTGAACACTGAAGCTTTGGTTCTGTGAATTGAGTGGCATTCGGTGTTTAAACAGTTGGACCAGATCTGCCATCACTTATCACTTGAACATTGCAAAAGCACCTGCAGGCATGATTCACCAAAGCACTTAGGTGCTGTGACACTATGTTGCATTTTTAGAATGTCTTGCCAGAGTAGTAGATTTCACAGCATGGATGGTGTCAAGATTCACTCTAAAATACAGTCCATGCAATTTGATACATAAAAATCTAAATATTTGACTAATGAAAAATGGCATATTGCATGGAGTATGAAATACTAAGGACAGTGCTATCCTTAAAATTCTTCTTCTTGAGGCTTGAGGCATAGCTGCATTGCAGTCAGCAGTTAGGGCACTTGCTACTGGGTGGGAGGCAAAGTTGTGCTGCCTTAGCAGGTGCAAACCTACCAACCTTCCAGGCAGAACTTATAAGGTACCTTACTGTTAGGTACTATCAGCTATTGTAACTCAAAACCAAAATGCATTTTAATGTTTCTTAACATTATTATAGAGCACTGCTGTTCTGCTGCAACAGCTACACAGTTGGATTAAATCTCCCCTTCTTTTCAGCTCAGTGACTTAAAGAAGCTTTCACATATAGATCTGTGCATGAATCAGTTTACTACCATCCCTTCAGCTCTTCTCAACATGCCGAATCTAGAATGGTTAGATATGGGGGGAAACAAACTCCAGGAGCTTCCTGATGCAATTGACAGGTAAGTAAAGCTCAAAGCTCATCTCAGTCGCAATTCTATTGCATTGAAATTCTAATTAATAAATACTACTTCAATAGATAATTTTTATGTTAACCTCACTCCAGAGTCGAGATTTTATCAGCCCTAGTGTGATGTTTTGGATGAGCTGGAATAATCCATTCAATTAACAATAAATTCAGTACCAACTATAAGGTTAAATATTTATTGTCAATGATATTTTCGAACAGAGATTAGGTGATTACTTGGATGTGGGGTTTCCTTTGATACTTGCTGCATTATGAGTCCTTCATGTGGCTGAAAAATTAATTATTTTATGGTAATGACTGGTATGATCTATTTTCTAAATTTTGATTTATTGCACAAACACCTATTTTTCAGAATGGAGAACCTCCACACTTTATGGCTCCAAAGGAATGAAATAAACTCTTTGCCAGAAACCATTGGTAATATGAAAAATCTTAGTACTCTTGTTCTTAGCAACAACAAACTTAAGGATATTCCAGCTTGTATGAAGGACATGACAAATCTGAGGTAAGAAAAAGCAATAGAAATACAAATGAAAATCCTAGAAAAAATTCTTTTTAAAGCCTCCCTTGAGTTGTGTACCATAGTGATACTAAGGGAGAGGAAAAGAAAAGACATTACCACAGTTGTAGAGATGGACACAATAAATCATCATAATTACACAGATTAACAAAAATTAAGGATC
Organism: Monarcha castaneiventris obscurior; assembly: GCA_026261815.1. Lineage (NCBI taxonomy): Eukaryota > Metazoa > Chordata > Aves > Passeriformes > Monarchidae > Monarcha > Monarcha castaneiventris. The sequence continues at coordinate 19,149,149 of JAMPIT010000258.1, read as the reverse complement.
TAGTCAAGCAAGCTTTGTGTAGTGAAAGTTGGTAAAAGAAGTAAATTGTGATAATTACAGTCTCACATGAAAAAGTAAACTATAATACATTTTCTCATTTCATAGCCCTCCCCCTATAATTGCCCTTTTATATCACTCTCTAAAGGCAAGAGCTTGCAGAAAAATACGTGGCAGGCAAAGAAGTGACAAAAAGTAGAATTTTGCCATTGAGAAATCAAGCATTCTTAATTAAAATAAGAAAAGATTAGGTTTGAGGACATGGATGTTTCAAAACCCTCATCCATGAGGGATATGAAAAGTAAAAAATAATGCAAATTCTTAATTGGTAGAATTTGAACTACTCCTTAGTATACCATGACAGAAACTTTCCTGTTGTTTTCATTTTCATTTGGATTGCTGGATGTTGGCCATTTTAGAGAAACAATGCAAGTCTGCATAAATCATGCCCAACTCAGTAACAGTTCCTGTTCTCAGCTCTTTTGGAAGCACCTCCTTAACTAAATATATACAAGCATAGGCCCAAGGATGGACCAAGAATAAAGGGAGACAGGACTGGCTCCTGCCTTGCCTCCTTGGGAGGAGGCATTTGCATTGTTCTCATCCACTCACCTGTTTGTGAAAGCTCAATACACCTGACAATGGGGTCAAAAACTGATGAAAAATTATGAGGACCACAATGTTTTCTGTCACCACATCAGCTACTGTTAGATAGCATCTTCTTAGTTTACTTAATACTACTGATAGAGTGGTGAGTTTAGTGTAACAGAAGCTTAATTTTGTTTTGCTTAAAACAGTGCTTGAGATATCTTAATTCAGTTTCAAAAGAATTATTTTCTCTGGACAAAACTTACTGCAAGTGTAACCTTTTCTGGTGAATTCCTAGATTTGTCAACTTCAGAGACAACCCACTGGAGCTAGAGGTAACACTCCCTCCGTGTGAGAACACAGACGAGGAGGAGCAACAGGAAATGTTTGGCATTGACTTCATGCACATGTATATCCAGGAGTCACTCAAGAAAACAGGCACGGCTTTTTTATTAATTCTGATCTCTCCACAATACAGTGAGGAAGAGAGGGGTAAACTGGATAAATAAAATCTAGGATATGTATAGAAATGAAACATGAATAATCCTCTTAATAAATGAGTAGCTTTTTCAAAAAAATCTGTAAACAGGCTTTTACTGAGGGCAGGGGCACTTCTAACAGGAGTTGGCACAGTAGGTCTTCACCACAAACAGCATAGGAACATACTGGAACCATGGAGCATTGGAATAAATGTGCCTGAGTTATCTATACCATGAACAACTAGAAGCTGATGACTTTTGTATTTGCAGTATAATCAGCTAACATAGTGAAGGTCTTCTAGCACCCTTTAATTCATGAAGCTCAACTTTTCCTATATTTGGATGATGTTCAGATGGTACTTCCAAGGGAGGATTAAGGGAGAAATGCCTATGTTCCCAACATACATCTTTTAGCAATGAACTATCAACACCTGATAAACGTTTCTCACAACTTGCTTTCCCTGACACAAAATAAAGTCACTTAAACAAAACACCCCCACAGTTTCATCCCACTTTTAAAACATGACAAAGATTGCTGTTCACAGTCTCCAAAGTAACAGCTTAAATGTTGCAGTAAGAGACCCAAATAAGCACTTTGGAACAGATGTTCAGGTGGCAGCTGTTACTTGCAGAGAACACTTCACTGCAGATATAAAATGTTCTCTCTGATCTTCATTCTGTGTTCTGTGAAGGCTTAAAAAATGAATGAAATGCTCTTGATTTAGAACACTAAGCCAGCTTTTTTCTTATCAATATTTCATTACAAAATTACAAAATTATACCAAGATGACACTTTAGACATAAGTTTTCTTCCTCAATAGATTCCCTAGCAGCACAGGCTGATGAAAGTACTTAGGTCTACTTAAATATTGTAAGAGGAAATACAAAGCTATCCTGAACTTCAAAGTGAAAATAAAGTATGTTAATTTCTCTTATTTTAACCTATTGTCTTTCAGGAAATCTGGAAAGTTGTACTTCTGATTCTTCTCCTGTCATGAATCCAAATGAATAAAGAATGTAACTGTGAATGGAAGAAAATATCAAGTACACTTCACAGCAAAGAGGCTACAACAGGTTTCAAATATTCTGAGGGATTTTATATTTCCACTGATGTGAACTGGTTTGCATATTTGTAATTCCCAGTGAAACTGGAAAATGTAAGACCTTTTCCTGGGTACAGTAGGAAAGACAACAAAAGGGTTTTTTTATAAGAAATGAATAAGCTTTTAAAAAAAATTCAGATGAGTTTTATAGGATTTGTTTTTTTCCCTACCAATTCCAAATCTATTTCCTGTCATATAGTTGGCTCTGGTATCAAAGAAGGACTTGGGACAGCTGTCAAGAGCACATTCTCCAAGGACACAGCAGACTCTGTGTAATACTGTAGTGCAGCCTTGTATCCCTGCTGCTGTAAATACTCAACCCGGCCATGATCAATCAGCCGTTTACAGAGGCAGCCGATCTCCTTTCGCTCCTCAGCACTCAGTATCCTGGTTTCAGAGAAAGGAAGGAAAGAATGAACAGCTGGCAGGAACTGGTTCTGTTAATTAACATTAGTAGTTAAGCTTAAAAAAACTACTGCTACCACTGTAAGTTCATTTCAGTCAGGCAAGCATGACTGTTGAAGTATTTTGAAATGTATGGCCATGAAAATTGTATTTTTAAAGTAAAGTATTTCCATAAGTTTAGTAATTAAATGTTTCTGCAGAATGTGTCCTTTTGAGGACCCAAAACCATTTAATGTGCCACTATATATAGCTTTTCTGCTAGAGTCCATTTGCTAGGAAAAGAAAATTTACATACCCTTGTAGAGTATCTGAACCGCTCTCTGTCCTGCTCAGTGTTTGCTCATGTTCTTCTGTGTCATCAGTTTGATCTTCACTGTCTTCACTTGCAGAAGCTTTGCTTGTGGTTTCTCGCATGCCACAGGTGGCCCAACTACTCATTCTCTGAAAATAATGAAATTCTACTGGTCCCAGTCCTACTGATTTAAAGAACTCTCTGCCTACATAATGTGTCCAGTCACACTTGTGATGGCAACACAGAGCAATAACAATGCCAGCTACAGGCTTATGGTCTTCTGTGGTGCTTTCACTACCAGCAGATCTCTGAGAAGCCACCTCTGTCTGAGCAGCCCTGGAGCGTTTTGGTGCAGGCTCTTCATCTTCACCATCACAGCAAGTGGTGTAACTTTCAACCAAGCATCTCAAAGCAAGATCTGGGAATGAACAAATACATCCCCCCCACAAAAAAAAAAAAATCCATAAACACCATGCCATTATTTATACAGGTTGTATCATGGTTGGGAATGTGGGATTCCCACAAAGAAAAATAAAATCGTACATCATAAATTAAGCCAAAAAGCAAGTTCAATGATAACTAAAAATTACAAACATGCTTTGAAAACATTGAAACCCTAAATGCTAAATTAATATTATGAGACCTTTTGGAGCTTCTAAGGGCTTATCCTCTGAATATTTGTTCTGCACAAGTGAATTTAAAATAGTTTGGTTAAAAAATTGGCATACTGTAGGAGAATATCCTCCCTGTAAAACACACAAGTATTTGCTCTAAAAGTTTGATATCTAGGACACCATCTATTTAATATGCACATGTACTTCTTAAATGCTTAACTGTGTCATCTTTGTCACAATACCTATAAAGGTGTCATATTTCAGATGTCTTTCTCTACATAGTAGCCATATAACATTAGAAAAACTGTATTAGTTTAAAGTTATCAGGACAGAAACACAATCCTATTTGTGTTTGGGATACATATTCAGACAGCCAATAAAAATTTAGAAAGAAAAATATTTCAAAGAAGAGGCAACTGTGCTAAAAATACTCTCAAATACATGACCCATGCCACCACACACTATTCTCTGTTCTAATCTATTAAAGCCAAGAAAGGCTTCACTTCTGCCTGAAGTATCCTTACATCCATTATCCTTTCACTATTCCCCTGGAGTCAACAGATATTTAGAATATAATTACTGTATTCACCAACAAAGGGTTAGAGGGCAAGAACAGCTTAAAAGGACAGTTTGGAAGATCAGTCTAGAACGTAAGGTTTAGTATCCTGACTTTCTGTAGTTCACACATCTGTAATTCATACCTGTCGCAGCACCACACAAATGCTTGCCAATTCCTACCACTGGTATTTTTTTCTTCTCCAAAATAGGTACCTTATCTGGAGGGGAAAAAAAAAACCAACCAACAAAACCCCCATCGAATCCACAACTCCCCCAGCACCTGTATGTTTTCTTTGAAAAATACAGTTTCAGCGCACTTAAAAATAAATGTTTGCCACTACTAAAAATACATGGTACATGGTATACTACTAAAAATGATTGGTACATTCAGCTATAAGCTATTCAAAGGAAAGAGGCTTTTGTTAAGACAAATTAAAAGAGTAGGATGCTGAGGCTGGAAAGCATATTTAACCATCGCAGCCTTTCTATACAGCCTGTGAAAGGTAAATATGACATTGATGCAGCTCCTGCTGACAGGTGCTCCCACAAATTCAGTAGCATTGATGGTGCATGACTTGATTAATTCTACACATAAAACAAACAAAGCAAACATGTTTAATCCTGCAAGTGCTAAAAAACTTTCAAAATGTATTTGTTTTGATACTTCTCACCTGTAATGTCACATAAGTGTATAAAAAGCAGAAAACTTTAAAACTCCATTTAATATATATGTATGTGTGTATCTACACATGCCTGTGTGTATATATTTGTATACACACAGCATCAACATGTCCAAGCAACCACTGAATATAATCTTCAAAACCAAGTATATTTAAGTGTGCTACATATAAACTGATTGGAACCCCAGTATTCGAAATTTAAAAATAAGCCTCTGTTAAGAAGGAACTTACTTAAACATAAGTGCTGAATGTCTACTTGAAGTCTCTCAAATATAGAATCTCTCCTCTTATGTTTTCCATCCACCTGTTTAAACAGAACAAGATCATTAAGTAGGAGTGGCCACAAATAATTATAATTTTGCTCCAGGTGCTAATGTCAGACTTTTTTCCTGTCAAGTCAACATCTGTGAATTTCCAACATTAAACACCAGGATTTTTTTCTAATAAATTTGCTATTGGTGAAGTATGGAACATATAACTTGTAAAATTTAAATTTGCTGAGGATAAAAAAAAAATACTAACAGCTTCAATGGCAATGGTTTAAAAATTATACTTTACTAATGTGACAATATTCTCTTACCTTGAATCTTGTGGTTGCCCTTTCCACAAGCAAAAACTGAACACTTTCAACATTCTGTAAGGCAACATCAACCCAATGAGACAGCTTTCCTCGGCCAGCTCCAAACTCAATAAAACACCTTCCTGGACCAAGTAAATGCAATTTTTCCATGTTACCTAGAATAGAAGCCTACAAACATCAAAAGATTATTTGTGAACCAAGCAAGTATTTACACTGTGTATTGCAATGCCTTATAAAAAACTATTCCTTCTCCGAACTGCAGAAGACTTTTTTAAGCCTTCCTTTCAGTGAGGGATTAGAGAAAAGATGATGTGTGTACAGAGGAAAGGGGTTATATCTTCTGTTTTATCATATCAGACTTCCTCTGTAGGAAGCAACTAGCACAATGCACCCAGTCACTCAAATTTGCAGCAGCACAATTTCACATTCAAACCCCTCTATAGTTATGAGTAAATCAGACCAAACCTGTTGTTTCAGGTGTTTGAAAGCAGATTCCCCATTCTTTGGGTCATTTAAGGCTTCTTGTAAAGCCTGGTGGGACAGTATTTGTTCCTTAAGATGAAGTTCCAGGCCTGTAGGCAAATGCAAAACCTTTAGGTATAGTTTTCCAGTTTCCAAGAGTTCCTACTTTGTAACACACATTACAGCTGTGATATGAACTCAATTTGTAGCACTAACAAAACAGTCTGTTGGGAGCATAAATCCATTACCATATGTTTATAACAGAGCTGTATTGTTATCTGTAGTGATATCAGAGTGTGAAAAAAAGAAAAACAAAAGGAAGGGAACACAGGATTGGTGTTTCATCATTCTTTCACTCTAGTTTACTTTCTGTAGTAAAATTTAGCTACTGGAAGTCTGCCTGATGATTATTTCAGATGTGTTTTATGCCACTGGTCTCATATCCTTACAGGTATCTAACAACAAAAATAACAATGAAATATTTAATCCATTCAATTTAAAACCTCTTATTTTTAGTATTTAATACTAATCTCACCATTAGTTGCTTTTTTCAACTTGATAATTAAGTTCTGCAGCTCTTCGATAGAGAGAGAAGATAAAGGAACCTTTATAAGGAAAAAGAAAGTGACACCAATAAATACGAGACCATTTAATTTTTCTGTTATCTTTATAGTCACATGACAAATTGCAACATGTAATGTAAGGACTGAACTTAAAACCAAATAATGCACTCACTTGTTTTTCTGGTATTTCTGCTACATCTTTTAAACCGGCATTAATATCTTGAACAAAGTAGACCTTTAAAAAATCAAAAGAAAATAAATTTGATTCAGTTAATTACCAGGAAGCAAATAGCTAAATTCTTCGGTGTTCTTATGGTAAGGTATGTAGCAATAGGAATCCACTGAAGTAAGATTTTCCAAGTAATTTTTCTTCCAAAGTCTGATCCTGAATCCCAGCCAGAAATTACTCTTCTGACACAGTTTTACAAGATCGGACATGTTAATAAGAGTTATGCAGTCAGTGCTTACTAGACAGATTCCAGAGACCATTTTAAGGTTTCCCAGGTATTACTAAAGGTTCAGGTATTACTGCTAAGGTAATACACCTTAGGTATTACTAAGGTTTCCCAGCTATTACTAATAAGGCAGAAAGGCAGGCAACAAAGAAGCCATCCTCTGCTTTCTTGGAAGAGCTGTTTGAACACATCCTGTTTCCTCAGCAGCTGTCAGCCAAGGTTTCTATGTCTCACTGCCAGCCCGACTGGAGCAGGCAGTTGGCTGGAATACCTGGAGCCTCCCTGCCGGTTTCACTTTCCCAGGACAACCTCTCACGCAGCCTCTGAAATGAATGGCATTGTGAGAGCCTGTTCCCTGGGTGCATTTCTGAGAAAAATGAATCCAACGTTTTTATTTGTAACTAAGAAATGAAAAACTGTACCAAATTACAATGAGAAGGGGCAGAGAATATGAGGGGACTGGAATGTGAGATGCACTTCAGCAAGTAGTTATTGAGCTTCCATCCTGCCTTACAGTAGTGCTTTGCTAGAACTGCTGCCCTGCAGCTCACAGCTGCTGTCAGCACACAAAATTCTCTGCAGGGCTGTAATGTTTAAGGTCTTAAATCCGAGAGGAAGTGCTGAAATTACATTGCACTTACGGGCTTTGGCTTCTCTCTTGAGTTACATTTTTTTAAATGCTTTTGTAGTTGATCTTCATATACAGTGCTAAAAGCCAAATGGAGAGAAAAGTAAGTATCATGTGAATACTGACAAAGAACAGGAAAAGCATTTACATATACTCACTGTTTTGGATCAAGAGGGCACGGAATTCTTTTTCTGTCATTTTGTTCCTAGTTAGAAAAGTTTTAGAAAACACTTCAGCATGCATTCAGCGTCCTGTTTCAAAAAAGCTGTTGAGGGGCATCTGCTTCCTAAAACACTTATTCAGAACAGGTGGGTTAACCGGAACGGAGAAACTGAGACGAGAACTTAATACTCGACTGGATGCTAAAAGAATAAGCCCCTAACGCAAGGGCAGCGCTGCTGCGGGGCTGAAGCGAGTGCCCGGCACATGAAGGCTCAAGGGAAGGCACAGGCGCTGCCGCCCCGCCATGCCGCCAGAGCGAGGCGAACCCGAGCCCGCCCACCCTCCCGGCCGGAGAAGGGTCCCTGCACCTCCTCGTGGCCGTGCTCTCCGCAGAAGCGCCTGCCGGGCGCCGGGATCATCCTGCAGAAGCGCCTTTTCCTCAGCACGAAGTGAGCGCAGCGCCCCGGCTCCGGCTCCGGCTCCTGCTCCTGCCCCTGCCCCAGCGCCGCCATCGCGGCTCCCGGCGGCCCCCGCGCCGCCATGTTGCGGCCCCTCCCCGCGGGCGGGAGCAAGATGGCGGCGGAACGGATCTTCGACCGGGCGGTGTCGGTGCGAGTGCGGGGCTGCGGCTGCGAGGAGCGGTGAGTGCGGGAGCCTCTCTGCGCTCCTCAGAGGGGCTGCGAGCCACGGGCGCTTCCCCCCTGCTTGCGCTGTGCTCCGAGCGCTCCTGGGCAGCGCTGCGCGGTAGCTGCGCGTTGGGGTTGCTGCGGGCATCCCGCGGGTGAGGGAGGGACCGGGGCCGGCGAGGGCCGGGCGGTGGCCGTGGGCGCCTCGCCGAGGGAGCGGGGCCGGCGGGGCGCCTGCAGCGCAGCGAGCTCGCAGCGGCTGGGCAGAAGCGCCGCTGTGCCCGGGGCTGAGGCCGCTGGAGGGCCGGGCGGCTGCCGGGCCCCGCGCCGTGTTTGGCGTCTCCCGGGCCGCAGCGCTGCCCGCGGCCCTCCCGCCGCTCCTCCGCCGCTCCCGCCGGACCGCGGCCTCCTCAGCGGCCCAGGGACCCGCGGGTCTGAGCCACCTCTGCGAGGGTGCGCACAGACCTCCTGTATGTGAAGCGTCTCTTCAAAATAGAATGAATTTCGGCACTGTGGGTCCTGTCTGGATTAGACAGTGCGTGCCTGACTCACCTGTGTGAGAAGGCGCGGAAAGGCTGATGTCCGTGGTGTGTGTTGTATTACAAGTGACTTCGTACTCGACAAGAAGTCATTGAAGACAAGATAGCGCTGTATAAATGATTATCAGAAGTTTGAGCAATCGTTAATAAATTTCAACAGGCTTTTCCAAAAGTTCTAATTCTGGACTAAGGTTCAAAACTTCTGCCTCGCTATTTAAAGCCTGGTGGATAACAAGTAAACAACAAAAATACCAGTTCTGACTGAGGACCTGCAATGACTGAAACTTATATCTTAGTTGTAGTCATTTGTGCGAACTTTCGTAATGTTTCTGCCTAAATTTTTATTTTTAAAATGCCATTGTTTGCTGTAATGCAGCTGGGAACACGTTATTTGGGGAATGTTTTCTTGCTTTATTACTGAGTTTCATCTTTCTGTATACAGGAGATTAAATGTTCGAGTGAATATTGAACTGCTGTCAATTTCTAATCCTGTCCATAAAAAGGTTTGTAAATGAATCATTTCTGTGTTGTTCATTAGGTATTACCAGGATTTTATTGTATAAACGGATAAGTAGAAAAAGGAAAAGCAAAATGGGATTTTAGTGTTTGCCATTTCACTTTATTTTTTTAGCTGATTTTTTTAGTAACTTAGTTGGTTTGGTATCATGTTGTTCCACCTCTGCCTCCCCCCCAGCCTTTTTAGTCCCCTGTTTTAGTTTGGCTGTTGATGGGTCTTAGCAAACTTGCATATTCCAAGCGTTTGGAGACGCTCTGGGGAACATGGGTTAGACATTAAGAGTACCTTTAGTTCAAGGTACTAAACTGGGAGTAAGAAAAAAAAAATCTTTCTCAGGGAAAATAGCAATGAGTCCACTACTGGAGATTTTTTTTAATCTCTTCCACTGTACATCTGATTTGTCACCAAACTTGTTCATTCCCTTGGCATGATAAGATTGGTCATGGGTTGGTTATAGTGTTGCTGAGTAAAGATTTGTTTGTAAAGCAGTACAGCAGCTTTTGGTAGGATTCTGCTGCTGGTGGCAGTGGTAAAACTACTTCCCACTGTGCAGGAGCAGTTCAGTCAGAAGTGTGTGCTGAGCTGCAGCCTGTGTCAGGGGGAGCCTGGAAATGCAGCTGAGTCCAGCAGGGAGTGATCAGTCTAAGAGAGAACTTCCAATGCTTGATGGGACATCAGACCAAGCAGGCATTTTTATCCCACCCATCAATCCCCCCAGCTGGCTTGGGCTGGCATTAGTTTTCACTTCAACTGCATGTGTGTATAAATCCCTGAGTTTATTTATGCATTTCCAGCTGAGGGCTTTGTTGGTGTTACTGGCACCTGGAGTACTGAAACAAGTTGCAGCTGTGTGTGTGTACCTGTGCTGTGGTCTCACTTCAATTTGTTGGAGCAGCTGACACGTTTTTCCTTACTTTTGTACTTCTGCAAGGGAATATCCTTCCCACAGGGGCGAGCCCTGTTACAGGGAGCAGCTGTTTGGGCCTAATGTACTGCACAGGAGTTTTCCTTGCCTTTCCTCTGTAATATTTGAAGTTGTGTTAAATGGTAATGTTTTAAACATTCTGAATTAGTTGCCACAATTCTGTTGTATTTTTGGCTAAACAGCAAAAACATTCAATACCATTTGCAATGCCAGTTTAAAATATTTAAAGACTCCTGGGTAGCTTATAGTATTTTAATCATATTTAAATGTACATCTTTTCAGGACTTAGCTGTTCGATTGACTGATGATACTGATCCTTTTTTCCTTTATAACCTTGTCATATCTGAGGAAGATTTTCAAAGGTAAGTGAAATTACAGTATTTTCTCTGTGAAACATTTCTAAATGGCAAAAAAAACCCCAAGGGAATATTTTTAGGTTAGAGTGGTCTATGTTGGAATTCAGGTTGTGGCATTTTTCAGTTGTGGGGTTTGGTCAGTATTGTTCTCTGACCAGTGGTGGAACAGGCAGGTTCAGGAGGGTGGCCAGCTCAGATTACACAGAGTAATGTTGGGATCCTGATGTTAAGTCCCCTGCAGGGACACAGTGCCACAGTTCATATTGCTGCTGGTATCTTCAGTTTATCCTAACTGCTTCTTACAGACTACTCTGTGTGTGTGTGAACTAGTTCAGGAGGTAATTATGAGATGTAAGTGTGTTTGCATGAACATGGATTCACAGGCCTGAGCCCGTGTCTTAGGGGTTTCTTGCATGTTTCTACTGTCGGGTCTCATTTACTTGCTCAGAATTTGAGCAAATCATCAAATTTGGATTCCAGGCATGAACAGATGAACAGTTCAGTTTTCTGCTTTCTTTGGGTATTTATTTATTTTATTTTTTAAATTTGTTTTGTTGTGGGGTTTTTTGTGTGATTTTTTTTGTTTGTTTGTTTGTTTGTTTGTTTGGGTTTTTTGTGGGGGGAGTGGCTTTGGTGTTTCTAAAAAGGGAGGTGTGATCAGTGTGTGGATCAAAAGGCAAAAGCAAAATAGTGTTTTGCAAGAGAGACATGCAGAAGTGTTTTGTTGCAGAGGCACTGCTGGATGTTTCTGTCTGTGAGTTTGCTGTGTCTGTGGAGCAGTGGGGCAGAGGAATGGGCGAGTAGGTGATAGGGGTGATGGCTGAGTCTCCCCTCCTTGTCCTGTGTTTGTTCCCTGTCCCATAACTGCTCCAGGCTGTGCTGGGAGGGTGATGCCTACTCAAAGGGCACGTTTGTTACACCACAGCAGCTCCTGGTTTTTAATTAGTGCAGCCCATGTGCAAGACCTCTTGTAATCAGAAGTATTCTCTGGGGATTATTATCCAAGATGTGCTGTAGGATGACTCTGCTCAAGCAGGGAGGATGGACCAGCTGACCCGTCATGGTCCCTTCCAGCCTGACCACTTCTGTGATTTTGTGATGTGTGGGCACACTTCTGATTGAAAATAACATCCTAGTAAACTTTAATGACATGATCAGAACTGGTTCTTTCTACTCGTGTAAACAAAACATTTTATAGGAAATAAATTACAGTTCTCTGTAGTGTTAACATTTTGTTTCCTGTCTGTTTCTATAGTTTGAAATCCCAACAAGGTCTCTTGGTAGACTTCTCTGCTTTCCCGCAAAAATTTATAGATCTGCTTCAGCAATGCATTCAGGAGCAGGACAAAGATATCCCAAGGTAGGTCACAGGTGTGTGCCACGTTACTCTGTGTGTACCTGTTGAGTTCTTAAAGTGCCTGTCAGTCACTGAGACTGAGAAGAGTCAGTAGAGCAAGGATAATCTGACCCACCCCTGACCTGAATATAAGTGGGTGGATGTAACTGGCAAAGCCAGAGTCTTGGGAGGAGAGTTCTTTCTTGAGCAAAAGCTGGACAGCCTTTTACTGCACACATAAAAATATATTTTAGTGGGAAGTAGCTTAGGATCTACAGGTAGTTTGAGAAAAAATATGCTAAACATTTGATTGTCTTGGTTTTTGCCTAGGTTTTTGCTGCAGTTAGTTTCTTCAGCACCGTCTCTAGATCACACACCTGTCTCTTTAAATGTAGTGGAGACCAATCCCTTCAAACACCTTACCCATCTCTCTCTAAAATTCCTGCCAGGAACTGATGCGGAAATAAAGAAGTTTTTAGCCAACTGTTTGAAATGCCTTAAGGTAAAATGGAAGTTTATCATAAGTGCAGCTAAATCTTGATGCTGTTTGTACTTAAGCATTTTCTTCATTCTGAATAATTCAGAAGTATGTACCAAGTTGTATGCTCTGATTTATTTTTCCTTTTAGCCCAGAGATGTCATTGTATGCAGCTACTTGGGTGCACGTTGTAAAATCTAAGTTGTACCTGTGACCCTGGCAATGAAGACACTTTCTGTGTATTCAGGCAGGCAGGGTCATTTGAGGTGACAGGGCCTGAGGTGTTTTACCTGCAGAGCTCACGGTGGGCAGCTGCTGAGTGCTCTGGCTGCTGCAGCTCCCCTGCTCACAGCCCCTGCTGATGGCCAGAGCAGCTGCATGGGTGACTTACTGGAACCTCTCAGGCTTTGTTCTGCACTTGGCTCTAGGAAAGCGTGGTCTGCTGGTAATTGTGGGGCTTGATGGACTTCAAAGGACTAGTGACTATAAATAGCAAATTAAAATTGGAATGTTGATGCAGTTTCATAGCGTGCTAAGTTTGATTTAATGAGAAATTAAAGGTCTCATAGTTTGACTGCTGTTAGTTTCAGTTTGACCTGGGATTTGTTTTTCCTACTGTGCTGTCATGTTTCTAGGCACCTAATAAGCCATTTTAATAATATAGATTTACAGTATTTCAGTTGATTTATTGTTTAGGTAATTCCTTTGTAAACAAGTCTTCATGATAAGATACTATTTCCTTGTAGAGATTTGGTAAGAATTTGATTTGGGGTTTTTACATTGTGGGCTAATGCCTTTTCTATTAAATTTACTAATTATATTTTGTTCAATATGACACTTACTAAATAAGGTGATCTTTTCACAAATATAGTGGGTATTTGAGTACTTAGGCAGGCTGTGCTGATTAAATGGAAGCTAAATACTACTTGTATTTTGGGAGCTAAGGATTTGATGTCAATTTGTACATAGGAGGATAAAATGATGTTGGAAGAAAAGCTTAAAAAAACTGAAGAGGATCTTACCAGGCAACTGAGCTTCACTCAACAGGTAACATAAATTTTTAACTTTTGTGTGTTGTGCTTTTTTGATTTGTGGAAAATGTCCCTATTTGTAGGCTGGTTGGTTAGCCACTACCTAGCCAAGATAATGGAGTTGAGATTGTGTGAAAAGAACAGTCTACAGTAGCTTTTATAGAGAGTGAGTAAAGCCTGCAGCTGAACAATTGAGTTCTCTTAGTAATCAAACAGAATTCTACTTTATTTTGTGCAGAGGTCTGTGTATGCACACACAAATTGAATACTAAGTATATGGTCATGTGAAGATAAATGATAAATATACTTCATATATTCCATGGAAAATCCTTTTATTTGGAAAAATTGTGAAACAAAGGTAAATAAATTGGAAGTTTTGGGCTTTAATTACTCGACTCCTTTTTGATTTTTGCAGTCAGCATAGTAATCAGTTCACTTTTGTGTTTCAAGAGAATGATTTGGGTCAGATTCTACAATTATCAAGGTGACTTTTTTGACTACAATGAAACAACAATTCTATTAAAACTGCTATGAATTATTTTTGGAATGGAATATTTATTTGCCTCATGTCTGCAGCTTCAGTTTGAGTTACTGGAATGTGTTTGCTGAATTGGAATGCAGAATTACAAACAAAAAAGAGAAAAAGGTGCTGCTGGAGAACTTTATTTCTTTTTTTCCTCTAATAGAGTTCTCTGTGTTACCAGGGTAGGGACCATCAGCAGGCTGTTTTTTCACTCTTAAATAGTGGCTGGGAAAAAAATGCAATTAAAAATTAGAATTATTTTATCCACAGCGTTAAGAAAAATGCGCTTTAGCTTCTCAGTGCCTTACTTTTCCTGGTTACAAAATTAACATATTTCAGCATCTGGTGCGGAAATTTAGACATTTTTTAATAATTCCATGTCCTTTTAGTAAGTAACAGTAAAAAATCCTTCAGTATTGACTGAAATGCTTACATTTTTAAACTCTGTGCTTTGTCAAACTTGAACAGAACTTGTCAGAGAAGAGCCGGGAACTTGACAAACTGAAAAACGAATGGACGTCCTACACCACAGCTCTGAGCAACAAACACTCACAGGAGCTGACAAGTGAAAAGGAAAGAGCTCTCCAGGTACAGTGCTTGGAAAGAATGAACAGGATTCTTGTATGGGAATAGTCAGATTCATCGAATAACTGCTCCATTTCTTTGCTTCTCACAGGCACAAACTCAGTACCAGCAACAGCACGAACAACAGAAAAAGGAGTTGGAAAATTTGCATCAGAAAAGTATTCAGCAGTTGCAGAACAGACTCTCAGAACTTGAGGTCATCAATAAAGACCTGACAGAGAGGAGATACAAAGGAGACTCCACAGTCAGAGAGCTGAAAGCAAAGCTTTCTGGATTAGAAGATGTATGGCTTCCCAATACCCAAAATCAAGCTTACTACTGTTAGAGCATTACCAGTGCCTGCCTGGGTGTGGCATAGGGAATATAGCATATTAAGTTTATTCATCTCTTCTTCATTCCATATTATGCTTACTATTTAAATATGTCTTTCTAAATTACAATTACAGGTTTTCTTGAAAAGTAAAATTCAGTTCCTTCCCAACATTTAGGAATGCCAAAGAGCAAAGCAGGAGGTGCTGTCCCTGCGCCGGGAGAACGCAGCTCTGGATGCTGAATGTCATGAAAAGGAGAAGCTCATTAATCAGCTGCAGACACGAGTTGCTGTCCTGGAACAAGAGATCAAAGACAAAGATCAGCTTGTCACCAGAACAAAAGAAGTCTTAGAGGCAACACTAGAGCAAAAGGTTTCTTCATGAATTTTCATTAACTTGGTAGAACCTTCTTAATTGTGTTTCTATAGAGTAGCTGCTGACCAGTTTTTATGAATACAGCAAGCCAGCTTTCAAATGTAGTTAAGATTCTAAATTGTGGCATCAAAAGTATAGGGGGTTCAGATTTAATATTGTGGTACTGGAGTTACAGTTTATTGTATTTCTGGTAAGAAAAGAAAGGATTAATTAAGATCCTATAAAATTTGACTGAAAAACACTGATTTCTTGTAAGGATAGTTCTCAAAGAATTATGAATATTCTACTTGAAATCATAAGCAATGTCTAGCACAGCTTTATTATATTGTGTAACATTCTGTTCAAGGTGATACTGGAAGAGAGTACAGAGGAAAAACAAAGGCATATTGAAAAACTAGAGACAACAATCAAGTCGCTGTCAGCTGAACTCCTTAAGGTTTGTTTGAACATGACAATTCCCTTGTGCAACATCTCCCTTCTTAGGTGTTTATTTTTGTAATATATGGATTGGGTTTTTTTTAATAGGCTAATGAAATTATCAAGAAGTTACAAGGAGATTTGAAAACTCTAATGAGTAAATTAAAATTGAAAAATACAGTAACAATTCAACAAGAAAAACTATTGGCAGAAAAAGAAGAGAAACTTCAAAAAGAGCAGAGGGAATTGCAGGAGATGGGACAATCCCTTCGAATGAAAGAGCAGGAGGTATTGATGGGTTAACCTGTGCTGCAAATGCTGTTGTATGGACTTGGTTGGGTTTTGTGGGGTTTTACTTAGTTACGGCAGTAAGGTCTTAAATCTTTCCATGCAATAGAATATACTCTTTTGCTTAGTTAACATGTTTATTTAAATGTGTAATCAACTTTCAGGTTTTTTAATGTTAACCTGATTTGTAAAAGCCATCCATTCGTATGGAAGAAAACTAAAATAGTTTTAAGAGAACAAAGCAATGTGATGGATGAATCAGTGTCCTATAGAAGGCACATTCATGTGTAAGTTGCTGAAGGGAACAGGAACAGAGTGAACCTTCTTCCATTAAGGACATTGCCCTGTTTAGAGTCCTAAACTCTAAAATCCTAGAGTGCTATTTAATCATAGAAAAATAAAGGTCAGAAAGGATTCTGGCTGTCACCTTGTCGACATCCTAGCTAAAAGTAGGGCTTCCTTTAAAAGAATTACCGTGTTGCTTTTGTGAAAAACTGAGTTCAAACTTCTTTAATTTTAGTACAACTTCCTAAGTGTTTTTTTTGTTGTTGTTTGTAGTTAGTATAACACTAGTAGTATAACACTCCTGATGGTGTTATAATTATTCTGGGAATTACAGGTTTGCAAGCTACAAGAACAGCTAGAAAGTACAATACAGAAACTTGAAGAAAGCAAGCAGTTACTGAAAACCAATGAAAATGGTAGGTTTATAGAGTTTGATTTCTCCCTCTGTAAAAATGACCCAGTGATCTCACTACTACTGAAATGAATGGAAGCAGCTTTTGGGGTTTTTGTGAAGATCTGCAGTTACTGTTACGTATGGAGAACAAGCCTCTGGCTGTTGAGGGCATGCAATAGCCAAGAGCTGCATGCTGGGAAGCCTTTCCTTGGGGCTGTGGCGTGGGGTGAGGGCCTGGATGTGGGGAGGAAGCTTCAACAAATGGCTTTGCATGGGACTAGGGAGGAAAACACCCAGAGAGCTGACACTTTCTGTGAGGAAGGGCTACTGGCCATTTCAAACAGCTTGTAAGAGGTAGCAAATGAACGTGAGCTTTTTCTTCCCCTCTGCAGTTATCACCTGGTTGAACAAACAGCTGAGTGAAGTTCAGATGGCAAAGAAGCTGGACACTCCTGCCAGTGCCCATGGTGGTGGGAGGGCTGCTGCTTCACCTCTCGGCATGGTAAGGTGGAGCTGTGAATACCAGGCTGGTGAGGGGGTCATCAGTTCCTAAAATGCAGGGCCTTAAAGGATGGGGGAAAAAAGTGCTTTCATCTTCCTCTGGGCCTACAGTTTTGGGTGGGTGTGGTCTGGGGTTGTTAGTTTGTTTTTCAGCAATATAATACCCTGCTGGGTGGTTCTTGTCCTGGGCCTTGTAGGTGGGAATCTTCTAAGCTCTCATTTACATAAAATACACAAAGCAATGCAGAATTACCTTGGAAAAGATGAAGTGCAGTGTGAAGGCAAAAAAAGAAGGCATTTTTGTGTTGAGAGGTTAACTTAGTAATTCTCTTTGTAAAGGTTAAAACTCAAAGTGTACTGTTTGAATACTTCTACTAGTGATTTTTAGAAACAGGAAGGGCAGGGGCTAAGGAATGCTGCCTGCAATCATTGTTGAATACCATAACTTGCTGGTTCTCACCCTGTGTTGTACAAATCTCTGCTGTCACAAAGCAGCAGCAGGAACTGATGAGCTGCTTGTTCATAGTGGAAGGGCTTGTTCGTACAAAGAGGTCTCTTGATTTGTAGCTGGATACATTTAATACTTTAATCAATTACAGGGTGTACAGCTTTTTACTAGCTGAGTGCTCACCTCATCTAACTTTAAAAAAGTTACGTTTTCATTAAGTGTACGAATCTTGGAAAAGTGATGTTTTCTTCCCATCAGGAAGACTCACATAAGTGTTGGCTTTGTAAGGGCAGTCAGTTGTTAATTTTAGAATTTTTAATCTCTGCAATTACTTGAAGAATTGTGTTTCTCCTTTAATGGATGTGTTTTTATTTCTTTTACAGCCTGACCGCCCATCCTTTCACAGTTCAGGAATCAATCATCCCATTTCTCCTCTCTATGCCTTTCCGAACTTTCTGGAACCGACACACAGCAAAAATGGGAATTCCCAATGTCCAGTAGCAAAGGCAGGCACTTTGACTCTTTTGTTTGGTTAAGAACGTGACAGTATAAACTATCAAAGCACAATGTTTTGTCAATTTCTCAAAGTACATAAATATTTACTGTACTTACTCTTAGGCTCCTTGCTGTGAATATTATGACTGTTATTCTATATATTCTATGTTATAGCTAATACTTGTCTTTAGGCTGCTTGTTCTTGCAGGCTTTGCTGCACAGCAGGGCCAGTGAGGTGTAGAAACACAAATCCCTGGGAATTTGCCTCTGGGAATGCTGTTGGGGGAGGGGACTCAGATCTGGAGTAACTCTTAACCTGCAGCTCTTCGTCTCTGCAGGTTCAGTTGAACTCCCCGCTTCTGAAATTGAGTCGATGTTCAGACGCTCACACAGTGCCTGCAGCTGCTCACCCAGCGAATAAGGAGAAGTGAGTGTCATCTACTGCAATTTAGTATTTTTATTATTTTATTTATAAAGCCCTTTGTCATTTTGGTGTGCTTGGAATGGAGTACAATGGTCTTAGTACCAAGCCTAGTTCTGTGGTCTGCCTTTCTTCCTTACCATGCTAATAAATTTTGTGTTGGTCTGTTGAAACCAAAGGAAGAGCTGCACTTTTCAGGAGTGGGCTCCAAGGAACAACAGTTCAGTGTTGCTCCTGCTGGCAGATCTAAGCCATCCAGTGCTGGCTCACTGAAAAAAATAGTTCTAGGCTGTTCTTAATGTACTCAGTGATGGTTAAAATGGTAAAGGTCATAGAAACACAGTAGCCACACTTCTTACTGAAGATTTTCCTGAGCAAGTCTGTAGCTGCCCTCATTGTAATGCACTGATAACAAACTGCATTTGCTTTGAATTCTAAGTGGCCTTTCTGTTTCTAGTGGTGATCAGCTGGGTCTGGAATCCAAGTATTTCAAGAGAAAAGATGACAGCATTCCTTTGCGAGGGCTTAGTCAAAACACACTTAACTCAGGTAAGTAGGAAACAGTAGAGCAAGGCCTTATTTGAAATGTACTTGAAGGGCAGTAACAGCCATGGTTCAATGCAGTGTCCTGTGCTGTTCTGCAGAGTACCTGAGACCCTACTTGCCAACCAAAGCCCAGCCATCCCCAAAAGCTGCTGGAGCACCAGCCTCGGCCTATTTTCCTGGATCATAGACAGGGTTCGTACAGTAAGAGTCCTCTTTTAACCACGAGGGGGATTTTTGAATGTCCTGCAATAGTGTGTTAATTATCAGTGTGAACTGACACAATTTTATGAGCCAGTTTTCTTTGAAGAAGGGAACTTGACTGACTTGGATGATGTTTCAGTGCTTGAGCCTAAGAACAAGAAGATAAAACTTTAAGGAGCTGATGTCACCAGGGCTGTGCAGAATTTCCTTAGTATATTGTTGACCCTGTAAATCCTCCTAAAAACCCACCAAAGTGCTCTGATTTTTTTATAGCAGGTGAAATGTATGTTCCCTGAGTGAGAACACTTTTCCTGAATTTCTATTTCTTGACTCCTTTCAGAGAAAGGATGAGGCAAAGGGAAAGCACAAGAAAACTGCACTGTGCTGTCCATTTCAGTAATGGTCAAGCTCATATGTTGGCATGACTGCCTCACTGTAACCCTCCCTTACACTTTGGTTTTAAAAACTTGCTTAATTTTGGAACCAGCTTATTTGAATTGCATGTAGACTTACAAATAGATCTCATACTAAAAATGCTAAATTATTTCACTGAAGGTATAAAATTAAAACTTAAAATTCTCACTCTTGGTTCCCCTAACTTTTGTGTTAATTGCTCAGTATTACATTCCACAGGCCACCATGCATAAAACATTAAAGGTGAAGTAGCTGAATAGTTAACTGTTGCCAAGTATCAACATCTAAAAGTTACTTTATTTCTATAAATCATACTTTACAACTGTAAGACTATAAAGAAATTTAAGATACTCTTACAGCTTGTTCTGCTGTTTGGGTTCAAATGCTAGAATCATGTAACAACCAGTTCTGTGCCATCTTTCCCTTGGTGTCCCCTGCAGAATGAGCATGCACGGATTTCTGCCAGGAAAAGGACCCTTACAAGGACCATTCCTTACTTTTGTTAAAGGTATTTCATTCCTTTTACCTTAGTTACTCAAGTGCACCCAGAGGATTGTACAGTTCAGTGATTTGGTTTGCTGTGTGAAGTGTGTAAATTTGTTTATAAATTAGCACCGTGTTAATGTGTAGTGTCTGGTTTTGTCATGTGTGTTGCAATGGAATTATTAAATGGTTTTTATCAAAAGCTCTGCTTAGTTAATGTTTCAGGAGTACTAAACCACCCTCTCCACTGTACTGCAATTGCCAGCTGAGGTAAGCACCAGCACAGCTGTATTTTATTTACCTTTCTCTGCAGTTTCCTTGTTGCTTGTTGTTCCCCAGCTGTGCAGGGGCACAGCCCCAGCCTTGCAGCTCCCCTCTGCAGCCGTAGTGATGGTGCAGTGCAGAGGAGCTGCTGTGGGCCAGGCTGGCTGGGTGGAACTGACTGGTTCCGTGGAGCCCGGACCCGTGGCCATCCTGCTCCAGTGGCTGCCCCAGGAAACAAGGAGCCGGCTGCAGGCAGCCTGTGCTCTGCTGGACAGCAGGGACCCTTGCACTGTGCTCAGGGCTGCTTTAGCTAACAAGTAAAGCTTCATGCTGGGCCTCTACTCCAGCTGACATTTCACACCTGCTCCAGTATAACACACATGCAACTACTGAACTTCACTTAGCGTTGAAGAGACATTCACAGTTATTTAAAAATTCATTAAAATATTCAACTTTATTAACAGTATATTTACATTTTTTTTCCTGCTCTTGGTCAACCATGGTGAATGTTCAAAGGTAAAAAAGCATTAAGCAATAACCACAAGATGAAAACATTTTAAACCTATACAATACTTTATACACAAATTTATACAAAGGAACACTTAAATAATACAACTGGACACAAAAATATACACTTTTAGAGAAATTCACATCAGTAATTGTATAAAGCTCTCTTCTGTACTAAGGGTCCTGAAAATTTAGGACTAAAACTTTAGCTCTGTAATGCAAAAGGGTTATTGTGACAGTCCTCAAAGGCCACTATACAGCACATGGACAGATTCAAGGCTATCAGCTTAGAGAGTTCAGTCTGTGTATTCAAGTTTTGAGGTCCTTTATGATTACGCAAACATCAGAAATAGAGTGGTTTAATAAACGGTACAGAGGAAAGCAGAGGTTTAGAGCCAGTATTAAAATCTGTAGGCCCAAAACACCCACTTCATATTTCAACGTGTTTGATACGACCGTTTATTCAAAAATAGAAAGAGTAAATGCACTTACATAAAAATAACTTTTACTGTTCAGCAAGCGTGCTCGTGTGATTTTTATATTATTACAAACTTAAAAAAAACCTGCCATGTGACTATTAAAAGAAATGATACCAATTCACCTCCCTACTTAAGTACATTTACATTAAGGCTTTGAATCATCTGACCCAAGATTTTACAACATTAAAACGAATGGGTCCACATGGATGCCAGTCTGTCTCATTGAGACGTAGCATGACTAGAATTAAAGCTCACCACCGTAAGGAAACAGAAGGACACATGCTCATGCCTTGACTATTGTGTCTCTGAACTAGAATGTAAAGTTTAGCAGTAACAGTATTTCATGGCAAGAGACAAGTATGTAACAGTTGGTTTATAAAAGCAAGTAAGTTTTTAGTTCAATGGCAACATCTTTGGAGAAAGTTCCTGTTTCAATTCTTACAGATTTCATGCAGAAAGATACTTCTTAAGATTACCTTAAGAAATTACATTTTGATGGAGTTGGAATGTGTATCCCAAACTGCTGATGAAAGAAGAGTCCCAACGGTCTTCCTGGGATTTTTGTCATACATTTGTATCTTGCAGTAAAGGTTCTTTAGCTTCACCAGGAGCTTGTGGGCTGTGGGGATGGCCGTGGCTGCCACAGTGTTTCTTCCAGTTGCTGGATCTTACATTTAGGTTTGTGTGTTCAGGAATAAACAAGGCAACAAGTAATGCCAACAGCACAGAGCACGCTCCAAATAGGAATGGGGGTCCAGGAATTATGGAATTCTGAAAACAACAACAGTGACACCACAAAGTGTTAATGAGCCTTTAGACACACATTAACAGCCTACAATTGCTAATTACCCACTTTCAAGAGTGGGAAAAGCTGTTGCCTGACACACTAGTGAATACAGTGCAGGCTTTTAGAAGGAATGAGAAAGAACTTTACATCCTAAGATTTAGGACAAGGGAGCACATGCTTCTTATTAATGCTTGCCAACTTCCTTTTCTAGTGCAAGTTCTTCCTGCTGACTTTCCCCAAAAGCTTAATAAAAAAAAAAAAAATTGAGAGCTTGGTAAAAGGACAACAAAAAAACCCATACACCATTGGTAACTCTCCATCCTTCCCTCAAGCTAGTCTCCTCACAAGGGTCACAGTTGTCTATGATGGTCAGCTGTAGCTATGTGAAAATTAAACTAACCCAATGCATGTAATTAAGTATTAGTTAAATAACCCTTCCCTGAGGCACTTAGAAACCTCTTTCCACACCCTTCATTTGCAGTCAGTGTAACAAAATGTAACACAGCACTGAACTGATGGGCACAGGAGCCCTTCCTAACTCCCCTTTTGGAAGCAGTAAATCCAGAAGACACGTACCTGTTGTAAATGGTATTGTGCAACCACACTACCTCCTGCTGCTGATTCGGGCATGGGCAGCTCGTTCAGTTCAACGTGAAAGATATAGAAGATAAAACCATAAAGTGCTGGTCCCAAACCATTACACAGCCCTCGAATTCCTGTAATCATCCCCTGAACAACACCTGGGAAAAGTGAAATACATATTCTTACCTATCTATAGTTATACATATGTATTTACTTCTAGTGACTTTATTGACTTCACCTAAAAACTGATGCAGGCAGGAAAGCTCTAAATGGTGTTGCACTATGGGTAGCAGTAAACAAGGGGTGCAAAGAGCCAGTCATTGTCATGTATTTGAGTGGTTTTTCCATCTGCCTCTAGCAGAGGGCAGTGCCTGCCGTGCTGAGCTAGTTCAGAGGCCAGGAGAAGGACACCATCCCTGCTGTCACTGTCTCACACAGGAGAGAGCACAGTGTGCAACAGCGAGGAACAGAACGGTGCACTGAGTTTGCTGAGTATTTCCTACTATAGGGTCTTGCTGAAAGTCTTCCCTCTGCACCAGAAGTACATGGTACGCACACAGTGCAACTTCCAAGGAACCTGGATTTAACATGTGCCCAGACACCTGAGCTTTAACACAAGCTCAGGTGTCTGGGCTGCCCTGCCAACACTCAGCCTGGCTGGCAAGCACTAAGCCCAGAGCCCAGCGTGCCTGCCTGCACAGTATTCCTTGACTAGAATTCCAAGAACCAGGAGCAAACCTACCCTGCTGGTCGGCATCAGCAGTCCGTGAGACGAGGGCGCTGACAGCTGGGAAGGTAATGCTGGACATGGCGGCCACAGCGCCGGCTGCCCACATCATCCTGCAAAACACACCCTGCACTGATGCTCTGGGCCGGGGCTGTGCCCTGGGCACCCACACCCTCTGCAGAGGGACAGAATGCAAACCAGCCCCAAGTGAAATGTGCATACCATGGCTCTGACCCAAAGCCGTACCACGCCAGCTGCAGGATTTGGAACCCCAGGCCCAGCAGGATCGTGTTCTTATTTCCAATGGACCGCATCAGTAAACTCAACACTATCGTCTAACAGAGAGGGGAAAAGTAAAGTGTCAGAAAAATAACATTCTAAGTATTAAACACAGATTAGCTGATGAGTTAATGAATTTAAAAAACCAACAAAAAACTTGAAAACGTTTTATACTCAATGTCAAATACATGCAGTAAACTAAATTTTAAGTAGTAGTCTTCAAAAGTAGTATTTGCCTCTACCAAAAAAAAGGGCAGTCGTTTAGCAAGTAGTATGACCAAACCATCACCCCTTCTTTGATGCACAAAGGATTTAGTTTTACCTTAATGAACCAAACCTTTGTTGTCAAGTGTTTTCATCTAACTTAGAGTCTTAACCAATTTTTAGAGATTTAGAAAGAAAACAGACACAGAAAAGCTGAATCACATTTATGGAACCACAGTCTTCTCCATTCTCCACAGTGCTTCCTTCTTTTCAGCTTGCCAAGTCAATGACACACAGAGCAGTAACTCACCTGTGCAATAATGGAAAGAATCCCAAGGACTGCTATAAATGCTGCAACACTTTCAGATGAAAATCCCATTATCTATATTTAAAAAAAAAGGAAATTTGATTATTAACCATAAACCATATGTCATGATGTCACAAACCCCAGTGAGGGAACACACAATGCAGAAGACCAGTATTATTCAGCTCCTCATCTTTTTTTCATTACATCAAACAAGTAAATGAAAATAAAGGGGCATAAATAGAAAACAATTAAATTGTTCCCTCAAAAATAAAGCCAGTTCAGCATATTTAACCATATAGTCCAAGAATAATGCAAATAATTACAAAATACAATAAACTCTTTTATAACTCATTTATCACCCCCCTCTCCTCTCTTTTTGTCTGCCTAAAAGAGAAAAACAGAACAACAGAACAACAAGAGGACTTAAATCAGTTCCTGGGAGCTTCTAAATTATATGAGTTATCCATACTTTCCATACTAGTTCAGTAATACTGAAAACTTTCTTAAATCCTGTGAATCTACTTTTGTTCAAATTCATACCAAAATGTTACATTACCTGTCTGAGGTATAGGAAGAAGCTGGAATATTGGCCTGCCTCTGGGAGGTAGGAAAGAAACACTGTTATGCAGATTAGCAGCACAATGGAGTCCTGGCCGACTTTCTTCAGGGACTACGGCAAGAAAAAAGAGTTAAAAAACATTCCACCTTCATTTCCAACAAGCATCCCTAGCTGGGCTCTGAAAAGCCTCTCAATGAAGCTGTTACATGGCACCACCAAAAGATTCCCTTTATGTTTAGCAAGATTGTTGGCAAAAGTATCACCAGCGAAGCAAGGTCAAGCTTGAAGAAATTGAAGGCTTTGTTTTTCAAGCCTGAACTATTGCAAATTCAGTCTCTTCCCTGTCTCCAAACTCAGTATCTACACGTAACAAAATATTCCCTATTTTAGTAGCTTACTGCAAAGGGGTCAGCCTGTTCCCACGAAATGGGTGCTCCCCAGGATGCTGGCCTCATCTTCTCTGGCAGCGATTCGGGTACAGCAACGAGGATAAAGCAGATGTCCAACAAGGCTATTGCTGTAGCCAGCACCACCACCAGGCTGTCTCCGTACGCTCGGCCAAGGTAGGCACCGATAGCAGGGCTGGTGACTAAACTTGCTGCAAAAGTTGCTGAAACCTGAAATAAGTAACATCTGGTAAGATTTTCAGTGAGGCAAGTCAGCAGTGTTATTACCCACATTTCCTCCCTTTCAGAAGCCTAACCATTTTAATCACGTAGAAATTAAAAGTAACCTTTTTCCTATGCCTATGTGGTAGCAGCTGTGTATTTTAGACAATCACAAGTTTTCAAGAAAAATTTTCTTTTTCTGATAACTGGACAGCAATGTGAGGCTTACAGCACTCTTGCATGTATTGACATAATTAAGTTTAATTAACTATAGACTCTACTAATACCTCTGGGAAGCAATGAGCTGCGTTTAATCTTCATATTAGTGAAATAGGCAATGTCTGTTAAAAAAAAATCACATGTATAAAGGGTATATTAAATGTAATATACTGGTTAATCCAAGTCAGTAGTTGTTAGTTAACCAGCTGGCCTTGTGAAAGATGTTAACTTAAAAACTGAAGGAACTGTCTCAACATATCTCAAACCCTGATGTGTACAGGCACAAAGAAACTAGTTAGTTCTACATCCATTGCTTTCAGCTCTTCCTGCTGAATGGTAATGGATTCTGTAAATTCAACACAAAAATAATTCTGCTAATCCATAATAACATGAGGCTGTGAAGGCTCCTGGGACCTGGCACGTTATCAGGAGATAATGGAGACACAGAAGTGAGTTGTAAGTACTTAAAACAGACAACTAACTCAGCTAAGTTTGTTCTGAACTGCAGCACAGCAGAGTGACTGGAGACACAGGCAGGGGCAGTCAAGTCAAGACACAATGGCAGTTCCAGAACAAAAGGGAGATTTTTGAAAAGATGACAGAGTAGTACCAGTGTGGGCAACAATGGAGGAATAACTTAAACTCCTCAAATTACATCACTAAGACCTATAACGGCTGTTAAGACACACTCGAGATAGCTTTTAACATGGTCATACAAGACTGGATGACAGGAACAATTAAACAGAAAAACCTGACTCCAAATTAAAAACAACTTGCCATAGGAGAAACAAAAATGCAGCTTTGAAAAGCGTTACAAACTGAAGGCCTTAGTACTGAATACCACAGGAAGAGAGCCCAAATGATACATACCAAACCATAGGCCATGCTTCTCTCATGTTCTTGGGTTATGTCTGCTACATATGCAAAAACTACAGAAAATGTCACTGCAAAAACTCCAGACACGGAGATTACAGCAAAGTACCACCTAAGAATATGAGAAAAAAAAAATCAGAACAGCTAAATAGAAACAGAAAGTCTATTCAATCCAAGTGCAGTTAAACAGTAAATCACCTTGTCCAACTTATCCTGACAATTTATTGAGATAATCTTGGATAAAGCCAATGTGAATGTGTCTTGATAGAACTGTGTAACTCCTATTCGCACCAAGTACAAACAGCACGATTTTGTAGCCTCTACAAAAAGCTTCTGTGATTAAGTACTATTAGGAAATGAGGTGTTCAGCTAATAAACTCAACTGGTCTATGACCCAAAGCAAATTAGGAACTTCAGTATTTTGAGAACCTGGTCATTGAAAGGCCTCAACATCTGCCATATCTTTATGCTACAGACAGTAGCACATGGCATTTGAAACCTTAATAAATACTTAGAAACAAGCTCCTTCTGAAGAGATGAGCAGCCTGTGTGACCAGAGAGAAAATGGGGAAGGCTGATGGAGCTACCTGAGCAGCTGGCACTGGCCTGTGTCAGTGCAGGCTGTGCCAGTGCTGCTCCACCCTCAGGGACAGCACAGGGGGCAGGGAGTGAGCCCAGGCCTCTGACTCCTGCAAGGTTCCAGCCAGTTAACAGGTCGATAAGGTGCACACAGCATCAAAGCCGGTCCATTTTAGAATTTGAGAAACAAAAGTGTAAAACTGCTGCAACTTGTAGGTTACAAATGGTTACTTCACACAGCGGCATTAGGTAAGGTTTTGATTTCAGTGTCGCTGGCTGGTATCTGAGTGAGAGCTGTGGCCACAATCCAGACCTGCACACTTCACTGGACAGTGCTCTCCAGCTTTGGCAGATGTGCTGGAGCAGGACACAGGGCTTACAGCACACAGATCAAAAGCAGCAGCTACTGAAATTCTGACCAAGGCCTTTGCTTCAGGTTTACTGTTCCTCCAGCTTTGCACAGAAGTAATACAAAAGCCTCAACCTTCCATGAAGCACAAACAGCATTTTATCAACAATACTATAGACATAAGCATTAGATAGCAACCTTGAAAAGCAACAGCCAATCTGGTGTGAAGCAATTTACTAACCATGGGCTGATCTTCATTAGTGGTATTGGTGCACAGGTGAAAAATACTGTTAGCAGCAAGAAGGACTTTCGTCCCCACACGTCAGACAGGGCACCTATGAGTGGGGCACTGAGGAACGACAATAAGCCCTAGGTGAAACAAAACATTTGAAGTTAGAACTAAGTGGTCAGACTCGTGATAGCTGAGCACAGCACAGTCTGAGAGCAGCCCGGGCTCTGATCTGACTCCAAGTCAATGGCTGCAGTGTAATGCACCAAAGGCAATGTGGCCAAGCATCACTCATCTTCTATCCCATATCTGGTTAAATAAAATTTGAGATCTGTTACCTCAGAACTACACAAAATTCAAAATGCGGATGATCCAGTCATACTAGCAGTTCAGTGAACTGTGTGTTATTGTCTTCTTAAAATTCACATGAATCTAAGTAATTGAAAATACCCTACTGGGGCAACAAGCTCCAAGTAAAAAATTATCCACTTTTAGCACCATATGCATCATTTGGCATTTATCAACTACCTTTTTATTTGCTGAATCTAAACAGTAGATACAGACCAAGCAATACCTTGCTAAAAGTAAAAAGATGCACACTTGCCTTTTTAGCGGTAATTTATTCCTTTTTATTTATACTGTGAAAGCCATATTGAAAAACTCTTGACTGCTTCTCTCAGCTAGCAATTTCTATATTCCTCCCACCATTCACTTTAAATTGTACTTGTGATCAACTTCTGTCAACTTACCTTTACTCCTTGAATTAGACCATTCATTAGAAATGTATGTTTCGGGAAGGTTTCATGCAAAACCTGGAGAAGAAATATGAATACTGTCATTTACACAGTATCAATTACAAATATTGCTCACGATACATCAAACTTTATGATGTGCAATAGTTTTTTTTCATAGATTACAGAGAGAAAAAAAGAAGAAAAAAAGGCAAACCACAAATAATGTGGTTAATCTTTCATTTGCAAGGAAGGCATTTTGAGATTTCAGTGCCTGAAATATAAACAAACCACAGAGAACCTAGAAAATTATCTCAGACCAGACTCTCCACATGTTACTGTGTCATCTGTTGGGGACTGGGGGCAGAGAGAGCAGAGACGTCACCATCCTGAAGTGGCTCTCAGTTTGGTGAGCAGAACCCAGAACTGCAGCTATCTCAGTCTGGTCTGTGTTTAGACCACAAGGATTTCATTCAGTGATGATGTGCACTTCATACCCAAGAGACTGTTCATGGGTAACATCAGCTTTCAGAGCAGTACCAAGACTGCATTTTAAGTAGAGTTAGCTTGGGAGATTTTTAAGCCTTAAATCCTTTTAATTTGTCAGCATGTATCACTCACAAATTAAATCCAAATTAAAAGCAACCAACTACTTGGCAAAGTACTTTGGTACAAACACATTGGTATGACTGTCTCACTAATCACAGGGATGCTCTGACTGGTGTAACAGGGTCTGTGCTCTGAAGCTTCTGCTTAAATCACAGCCAGGTCAGCAAAGACCTCCCTACCTACACACATGCTTGCATAATGTTACTAAACTTCAAGTGTACTTTTGGCCTTACATTTGTAATGTGCCAATGTTTTATGGCATCTTGAAAGGAAAGATAATTTCATTACCACCTTACTGGTTTTGATGCCTTAGGTTTTAACTTTTATATTTTTCACATTCTGTACTGCTTAGTGTGTAACTCTGAAGTTTCTTGTAGCCTGTTAATTTCTGCTCTCTCTGCTAGGTAGACATAACAAACCCTCTCTGGGCCTGCTCTTCAGGGATACCCAGACTGTCCTAGGCCCAAAAGTATAAACCAAAGAGCCTCTAAGGGGGGAATAAGCTGAGGGGAATTACATCATTAACTGAAGCTTTAATTGGAAAATTAACCCTGATATGCAAATAAACTGAACTTATAAAAGTGTGAAGAACTTGTGACCTGTCATCCATCTTGGGGTCCATCTTGGCAATAGTCTCTGGGTCCCCAGGGGCTACCTTTGAAGGCCCTTCCAATAAATACCTACTTTTATTCCCTTACTCCTGTCTAGTCTCTGTTTCTACGAGGCCTCTTAAGGCATCAGTTTCAATCAGAAAATATTTACTTGTAAGCTCGAGTGTTAGCAGACATGCACGTAAACAGCTGTGCTACACCATTACACTGCTATAATGAAATAATTGAAATTTTTGATACCATCTACAATTATAGAACTTTTTTTCACTTGCACAACAGAGCAGCTCAGTCATATGCAATTTTCATTTCATGTAATTCAGAAGATGCTCAGTGCCTTTGCAGTAATTGTCCCACCTCCCATACAGTGAGAAAAAGCTCCTAAGGATTACCTACCACTAGAGTGGGAGCTGTCAGGAGTCCCCAAGCAAAAAACTCCAAGAAGATCACGATAACAGCGTGGTAGACACTAGGTGAACCTATTCCTTGAGGCTGAAACAGGAGAAAAGACAGGTGATTAAAACATCTGATCATCTAACAGAGTCATGAGAAATGCATCTGAACACCATAAACAGAAGGATTAATAATGAAACAGGACCCAAAACTTGGGAATAGTTAACCAAGCTAACTGGTACGGAGTTAGGGAGTAACCCTTTGATCCTACTGTCCTGAAGTGTCCTACTCCAACTCTGCAGAATCCTTCACTGCCATCTCAAAAAATAAATCTCTTACATTGCCAGTCTGGGAAACAAGGATGCTACAGGGAAAACAGACTCTTCTTCAGAGAATTAGTTTGTTTTCCTTGAGGAAAGTGCTTAAGTCTACAGAGAGCCGCATGGAACCAAGATTCCATGGTTTCAAAACGTGGCAGTGTTCACACTCAGCTATCCCCAAGTCTCACTACCTGGTCTATCAAACAGCTCTTCTGTTACTAAAAGGCACCACTGCTACAAACAAAACATAGCTCTAAATCAGGAAAGAAACTAAAATAATGAACACCAGAAGCGAATCTCAGCAACAGCACTGATCACTTCCCAAATACTGAGTGCAGGCCTATCAGTTACAGTGTGCTTCAAATGCAGGAAGAGATACAGATAAAAGGTGTGACAAAAGGAACTCAAAATTCTTCAGTGATTTAGTAGAAGCAGAGGTAACTTTTGAAGAGAACAAAAAGAGCATGGGTGGGACAACCTGCTCATCTTGTAGACTCTGTAAGTGCTGTCAAACAACATGCCATAGTTCAACATTTGCAAATTAAAGATAGGGCTCACTAATTATTTTCATATGAAAGCAGTATGAATAACTCCCCAGAAATCTCATATTCATTCTTTCAACTTAGAAGTGCTGCCTTAACATCTACCTTGCCCACTTTGTGCAAAGGTGAGTTACCACCAGAGCAGCCCTGATGTGATCAGACCTGGCATTTGCACTGAGCACACTCACAGGCTAAGGACCTCAGCTGCTTCCCAAGAAGGCTCAGAGGGATTTTATCAATGTGTGTAAGTAGCTAATGGAAGAGTAAAGACAAGAGCCAGACTCTTCTCAGAAGTGTCAGTTGAGGCAGGAGGCACTGGAGGCACCACAGGACTGGAGGCACATGCTGAAATACAACAAATTATACTTGAACCTCAAAAAAAGCACCCCCCTCTGAAAGAGTTTCCATCCTCCAAACCCCACTGGACACAGCCCTGAGCAAACCGCTCCAGCTGACCCTGTCTGGGGTAAGACACTGGGGTAGTTGGATTAATGATGCTGGAGGTGCCTTCCAGCCTCAAATACAACACAATTTTAAGTTGCAGTCAGGTAATACTGGAGTCTTTCTTTTATTAGGAGATTTATGCAAGCCACACCTAGCTTTTCTTTCCAGATTCCAATATTTCAAACATAGGAAAAAAGAGCTTATTGAACAAATGTAGGAAATAAATACAGAAAACCTCACTGCCGACTCACCCCTGTTGCTAGAAAAGATCATAATTTTCAAAAGTAACCATATCAGTCTGTAAGAGGTGAATTACGAAAGTACCTCAGCACTGTGCTATTTTTCTTTCCCAAGCCCTCTTCAATAAATACAGACATACCATACAGATATTTCTGCTATATTTTCAGCCTACTCTCCTAAGGAGGTAAATTAACAGTCTTTGTAGGTACAGAGAGTGGCTATAATTATCCTCTCTTCCCACAATTCCTTTCCCTTTCCACCCACAATCCTTATTTTAGCTTTGGGTTAAAAATTTATCCAGTTCTGCACAAACTGTAAATATCAATGTTAGCTGTTTGACTCAGTCTCACAAAAATCAGGTTCATTCTGAGAGCCCCCAGATTGCTGTCACATTGCTGGCACGTGACCCCTCGAGGCACACAGACAGTGAGGGAGGTGCCACAAACCATCCCAGCCCTTCCAGCATGGGGGTCAAGAGCACCTCCATTCACAGCAAACACCAACGAGCTCAAAGGCCATCTGTGCCTGTGCTGCCCTCACCCAGCTCCAGGCAGCTCCGAGAGCACCTGCACAAAGCCAAACAGCAGAGGGAAAGCAGCGGCTGCTCGGCACAGGGGAACTGCTGCTGACTTTAGAGGCCTCGGGTGGGTGAGTGCTGCCCTCTGCCCCGTCATCCAGCTGGAAGCAACACCAACAGAGCTTTCCAACACACCAGCAAAAACAAACAGAAGTGACATTTAGATCACTAGGGTTCAACTTCCCTGCTTTCTTGCTGCTAGTGCTCACTTATCACAGGTACTTATCACAGATTATTTGCTCTTATCTACAAAAAAAGGAAGTAATTTAGTCACATTTAGATCATCATCTTTATAGCCATTTTTAAAGGTGGTGGGAACTATCAAGTAACAAGGACACTTCTGAGGTGAGAGGGAAGCAGATGCATAAGCATTTACACTGCAGTGCATTAAGACACATCATAAGCATTCGGTCTGCAAGGTTTCAGTGCCAGTCTGAGGCACCCTCCGAGCCCAACAGGGACAGTGCAGGCACTGGGTGTGCAGCCCTGCCCTACTCTCAAACCTGCCCCCGTGCTCTCCAAAGGGGCTAACAGTGTAATGCAATGGCCTAAGAGCAACTGCATCAGAAGGCCCTAGCCCTGGAGAGAAAAGATACAGGGGCCTTGTGAGAACAAGCTGGAACGGAGATGTTCCAATAGCAGCAGAATAGCAGCAACCCTCCTGTTAGCAGTGGCCAGAGCGTATTTCTGCCTGGCTAAACCTGCAGCACAAATAGGGCTCCAAGAATGCCTTTTCCTCTGGTTATAAGAAGAGGTCTTTAATCAAACACTTTGTACTGTCAGTCATGCCAGTAATAAAAAGTGCACACGGCCAGGCAAGCCTAAGAACACACATCTGACAACAACAGAATAACTATCAAAGCAACAAAGGCATCGTATGTAAGACCACAGCTGTTGCTTCACTGCTGGAAAGGAAAAAGCACCAAATGAAGCCCTAATCTCTAATTTGTTTCATGACTGCTTCAAAAATGCATCATCTTACATAAGATGAATACATGAAGGAAAAATTAAAATTTTTGGGGAAAAAAAAAAGTGTTGAAACAGAAGTTGTGGTTGCCCCACCCCTGGAAGTGTTCAATGCCAGGCTAGATGGGATTTTGAGCAACCTGGTCTATGGAAGGTGTCCCTGCCCATCGCAGGGCGGTTGGAAATAGATGATCTTTAAGGTCCTTTCCAACCCATTTGTGATTCTATGAAACCACTTCACGGGTGTTACTGCCTCTCCTTTGGTGAAATCTGACAACACACACTTCAGTACAACACACCATCACACATTTTTTCTGTGATACAGCTACTAAAGCTGCAAACAGAAAAACACAAAAATACCACCACGCACCAACCCAAGCTCCTGCACCACCCACTGCCTTGTCAAGGAGACCCAGCAGAAACGGCAGTAGGAGGAGAGGCTTTGCAGAAACAATGGGTGGGTTTTCCTTTCTGCTTTTTTGGGGTGGTTTCTGTTTTGGTTTCCCATCAGAAACACTTTCTGCCTGTGCCACTGCCTCATTAGCCATCTGTATATTCTTTCTGGCTCACGCAATTTTCTCCGATGTCAAACAATTCCAAAATAAACCAATCAGACTAGAAAGTGTACATGAAGATGCTTGATTAATTACTGATCTGCCAGTGGGAGACATTTAAGACACAGGGGCCATTTTCAGGTACTTGTTTCCCACAATGTCACACACCATGCTGGGTAATGAACAAAGCAGCTGAGGACACTGAGCACTGAAGGCTAACTTGACATTTCAGCAAATAGCAAACAAAATTCTATGGATGAAGTTTCTGCTGTTGTTATAAAGAACACTCTGCTGTATCAGACTTCATAACTTTAAAAATGTATTTAACTCAAACAAATTCACATTTATTTAAAGGCAGAAAGTATCACAAGCTGAACTTTCTGTAGCCTAACAACAATCTACATACTTTCAGCTAATGTTTATGGCCCATTTTTCCAGTGTTTTCCAGTGTAAATTAAATTAATACAGAACTCACGGGAGTTTGCACCCTTTTGAAGCTGGTGGGAGGCACTGAATGTTATAGTACAAGTATCACTGAATGCAGTTAGTTGTAATATACTTTCTCCTCTCTTGGCAAAAGAAAGTTAAAGTTGTGACGTTAGGGACACATGGAAACACAACGTATCTTAATCAATGATACTCCAGAGAGAAATTGTGAAGCACCGTGCCGCTGAGTACCAACATTTACTCTGCTTGTACTACTCAATCTAAAATACTTTCATTTAATATTTGTACAAGGTAGCCTTATATATTTCTACCTTTACAAAGAGCAAGAACACATCATCCATCCAACACAACAACCATCACCAAATTAGTTTTGCTTCCTAGCACTTAAGTAATCCAGCCAGTTGGCCATTTCGATGAACAAGTAATGAGATTCTAACGCCTGTCTCTTCTCCATTATTGTTCCAAAAAGACAAACTGAAGGGCCATCAGCAATTTAGTCTGTCAAGATGTCTCGTTATTTGAAAGAATGGCACTGTATTTAGAACAGGGCACATCGAAGCTACAGTGTTACACAGTGGAAAAAATCCAGGGGCAATGATACACTGCACTCATCAATATAAAAAAAACCAACCAGAAAAACACCCAAACCAACTCCAAGCTCCAGCAGCCAAAACACTTAACTTCCTTTATTTTTCAAGTTTATGTACTTAAGAGGAAGCAAAATAGTGGGAAGAACTGCCAAAACCTTTCTTCCAGGAGCCATTTGCGGGACTGCTCAAGCGCTGGCGTCTGTCGCCTCGCGGGCCCGTTCTGTCTGACCACGGGCACAGCGGGGACAGCGGTCCCTGCCCACGGCCGGCAGCCCCGCACCCGAGCGCGTTCCGCGGCCCTGCCCGCACGGCCCCGGCCCTGCGTGCCCCGGCTCACGGAGCCCCGCTCGGCGAGGGCGGCCTCGGGCAGGCCCTAACGACCCGCGGAGCCCCGGGCCCAGCGCCCCAAACCCCGGCCCAGGCGAGGAACAAACCGCGTTTGCGGGCGGAGCGAAGCAGCGGGACACGCTCACAGGCGTTCCTCGGGCAGCCGCCCCGCGGGCACCGGGGCCCGGGCTGCCGAGCGCGGCCATCGGGGCTGCGGCGGCCGCGAAGGCACCGCGA
Organism: Monarcha castaneiventris obscurior; assembly: GCA_026261815.1. NCBI lineage: Eukaryota > Metazoa > Chordata > Aves > Passeriformes > Monarchidae > Monarcha > Monarcha castaneiventris. The sequence goes on along the minus strand of JAMPIT010000258.1, from coordinate 19,113,951 downwards.
CCGACACAGGCGCGGCCGCCGAGGCCCGCGGGCCCACCGACCCCCGCCGGGCCGGGCCCTGCCCGCCCAGGGCCGAGCCCCGCACCGCCGCGGAGCTCGGGGCCCTCCGGGGCGCCCCGCCAGCCGCCCCCCGGGCCGCCCCGCGCCCCGGCCTCACCGTCCCGCCGTCCTTAATGATGATCTTCTTGGCCAGCATAATGCTGCGGTTCACGGCGCGCTTCTTCTTCTTCCCCGCCTGGGTCATTTTACCATCGCACCCCGGGGGGCGGCACCAGCGACGGCACCCGCGGCCCCTCCCGGCTCCCTTCGGGCCTCGCTCCCTCCGTCCCTGCGCCGCGGCCGCCGCCACCCCTCACGCGCCCGCCGCCATCTTGCGCAGCCCCACCGCGCGCGCATCCGGCGCTGCGCATCACGCGATCGCGCCATTGGCCGCGCGCCGCTCACGTGCGCGGGGCGCCCCGCCCCGGGAAGCGCGAGCTGGAGGCGCCTGTGGGAGCGCGAGCGGAGCCGCGGCTGGAGCTCCGCGGAGTCCGGCACAGCCCGGCACCGCACGGCACCGGCCCCGGCACAGCCCGGCACGGCCCCGGCACAGCTCCGCACAGCCCCGGCACTGCCCCCGCACAGTCCCGGACAGCCCCGCACGGCCTCGCACAGCTCCCGCACGGCCCCGCTGCTCACCCGGGCCTGACAACGCCACGGGCTAAAGCGGCCCCGCGGCAGCCTCCGGTCCTTATCCGCCCCCCCAACATCAGCCGTCCCTCCCACCCGAATGGAAACAACCAGCCCCGCTTCCTCCTTCCCGGAACTGCTGAGGCGCCGGGGAAAAAAGGAGCAAAGGACGGCAGCTCGTACGGGATTATCTGACATTCCTAGAGCCAGAGTACACAAACACAGATATAATCCACCCTAAAGATCCAGCTTGGAAACAGACATTCCGCTTTCTTACTATCAAGTTTTAAACTTAGTTTATGAAAGCTCCAACACTTTCAAACGGGCAGGTCATCCCAGGTTCTGATTTACCACAACGGCCGCAGGTAACGAGATAACAGGGATCAGCTTCCCCATGGCAGCATGCCAATTAACGGAGAAAATATTTTAGAAACATCTGCTGGCACTATTAGGTTTTCTGTGGCTTATAAATTCATCCACTGCTGATGTCTGGCATCACTAAAGAGCAACAACTGTCCATGCTGTACAATTATATTCACGATACAGACACAAGTCTCCATGGCCGTATCCACGTATCAGCCTTTTCTCTGTGTTCTCAGTCCTCCACCTTTCATCCCTCTTGCTGCTTATCTCCATCTCCCCAGCTCCTGAGACCTCCCCGTTTCCCCCAAAACCTCAGCTGCAAATGAACAGCTTCCCTGCCCCTACCAACAGTGGAATCTCATCCCTAAGGTACAGATCGGCACTGCAGCTCCCACCTTGTTACCAAAGGGCTGATCACTCACCACTTCAGATAGTGCGGGCTTAAGTTAAACCCTTAGCCTTAAGATTAAGGAGCTCTTATCATAATGCACCTTTTAAGGAATTTAGCACTTGCTGAGGTACAGCCCCACTCACACCAATGGATCTAGTCACAGTGAGACAACAAGAAGCAGATTCCAGCTCACAAAACAAAGAGTGCGTCTATCGGGTCCGGGATGTTCACTATTTTCAGACATATGTTACAAGTATTAGGGTGTCACATGAAATATTTGACAATTCTGTCCCACTTCTACTTGAAAAGGAGAGGGGTCTTCAAATGTTGGCATGGTTTCAAGTCTATTCCTCAGAGTGCTGTTAGATTTTGCTGGGAAAGTCACACAGATATGTATGTGACATGTAAGGGACTCATGTAGAAAAAATCAACACAACTACACAATGCGAGCTAAGTAATTCGGTAACTAGGCTGACAAGACAGTTTTCTATTCACACCTTCATATTAGACCAACACCTGTTATTGATGTCATTATCTCAAAATAAATGCATTTAAGCATCAAGTTTGCTCATGCAGAGGATTCAAATAATGAGAATGTAGAATAAATGAGAATGTAGAATAAGCTTGCTTTTGCTGTCATGAATTTCAGCCAGCTATGTTTTCAAATATCAAACTCCACTTACTTACACAAGGTCTGACATAATCTGCTCTAACATTATTTAACTTATATATTAACATAACATTAATCTTAATATTTAACATTCTTTTAACACAAACTCCTGAAGAAGAGAAAGAAGAATTGTCTGTTACATCTAAGCAGCTGCAGTGTTCAACCCTCTATACTAAGAAAATGCATACTACTACTTGCTAGCTGTAGAAGACATTAGCATCATTTTGGAAGAGAGATGAAAAAGGACAGAATACTTATCTCCCTAGGGGGGTTCCAAGGCATAGGCAGATGATGGGTTCACTGGTTTCAGATAAGATTCCTCCCAGAGTGCTTTTACACCAAACTTGAAGAACACTGTTGCCTGCAACCCAGTACTCTGAACCAGCTGTGCTCCTTTGTTTAGATGATTACTAATTGTTACCTAATGGCATAAAATTTTCAGTTTAAATCATGTTGCATGTGAGCACTAAGAGCAGGGCAAAACTGACAAAAGGAACTGATAGAAATGAAGCGCCCTGAAAACGGCTGTGAAATGACCCAGTTTTATTATAGGTATCTCCAGAAAGGGCAGAGAAACATGTTATCCATCATACATAGCAATTGCTTGTGAACTCCATTCAGGTGTTTGATACAGTGTCAATTACAGCTCCTTACAGTGTTACAGGGTTTGACAACCACACCCCATACTATCACTCCACATTGATACCCAGGTGCTCCCTACCACCCCCGGTTCGGGGCACATCTGGGGTTTCAGACCAGAAGAGCACAGAGTGTCACAGGAACACTGCTCTGGAATGTGATTCACAAGAGGTCATGACACACTGGTCAAAAAGAACCATGTCTCAGTCAAAATTAAATTGCTGACAAAATTCAGTAAGATGTATGTTAAAAGATACCATTAACAAACATCTTATAATAGCCTTCTAGAGTTTATAGAAAATTACGCTAAAATTATATAGTGAAATAATAATAAATGTTAGTTAAAACATTATTTCTGCTAAAATATGCATAAGGCAACCCTCTCCTTTTAACAAAGCTCTCAAACAGTTTTTTTTTATCATATTCTTAATAAAGACAGTGCTTAATTTTAACCAGTTTATTACTACAGTGACATGATCTACACATACAGAAGAAAAAAAATACAGTATTTTACCTCAATGTGGATTAAAAAAAGGACTGTGTTAGGTCATGTAAGATGCATTCCAGTGTTCAGCAGTGTTACACCAAAAAAAACCCAACCTTTTCCAAACTGCCTGGAAATGCCATCTATTAAAACTGTACTCAGTGTAATCACACACAAACACCAACATCAACATATAAAAACCTAAGACTACCTTAAAAAGTTTGCTACAATGTTTGAATAAATGATTTATATTTGGGCTCATATATTGACAATAAGGACGAAGTTAAAAAAAATCTAAAAAAATTATACTCATGGCAGCAAATGCAAACATACGCTTAGCATACAAGCAATTCTTACTGAGCTACAAATCACTAATGAAATGAATATGGCTAATTACAGTCAGAATGATGCCAGAAGGTTGAAGACAAGTTAATGTGCCATGCCTACTCTTGGATGCAAATGTGCAGCAGACATTGAAGAACAAGCACAGAATGGCAGGTCAGGACAGGTTCTTTTTTCTCCCAGAAGGAGTTATAAATTCAGCTGAGAAATACTTAGAAAAAGTTAAGAATTCAACTGAACAAGACTTTGGACAGTAACTGAAGCAGAAGATATAATCTAATCAATTCCATGTATTTCGTTGCATTTTGACCTGCATTTTTCTTTAGTAAAATGTCTTAATTGTAGATATCTAAGAACATACCATGAGCATGCCTGGAAAGAGCAGGACTTTCTTCCTCTGGAAAATAATCAGCATTAAAAAAGAAAAGAACAATTAAAACTAAGGCAAGGAAACACTACTTGGACTTTCTCACAGTAATACACCACCTTACATAATGACACATTGCACATATATGGTATAATATCATATTATAGATGAATATTACCTTTGTAATACACAAAAAAAACCCCTCTTACTGTTTTTTAATAACTCATTCTCACAAAACATAGATTTCAGATATGAAAGGAATGAATCATCCTCAAGACAACATCCAGCAAGAAACATTGTCACCAGGAGGAAAATGAGAAACAAATTCAAATTCGGAAAATTATGATCGCTTAAATACAACAGAATATGCAGGGTTGATCAGGAAATATATTAAAATATGGAAGTTACTGACAACAAAAACCAGAAGAAATGCAATGTTTCAGCAATCAATTAAAAAAAAATCAACAAAATCTATTACAGTATTTTGAATTACAGCCATAAAAATAAGTTAAAAACCCAAAACAATTACGTACTACTAAAAGTCTGTGAGAGGCCTGTATGCACATGAAACACAAGCAAAATGAGACTGTTTTGTCTTTTTGAGGAAAAAAGACAATACTTACTAAAACATTGCAGTAAAAAACCAAAGGTGGTATACTGGAGAAGTTGAACTGAGAACATTAATCTACCCTCTACTGACACAAATAAAATGGGAGGTTTTCTTAAAGTTTGTCTAAAACAATGAAGTTGAATAAAACTATACAATTATCAGAATTTTTTGAGAAAATACGTTATTGGGCACTTGTGGATTGCTTAGAAATACACTGTTGAAAGAAAAGTTTATCTTACTTCATTAGACCCAAGGTTTTTCACCACTGAACTGATTTATTTTACTTTGAATATAGTCTTACTGTTATTTAACCATTTATCATGTATCCCAAAGATTCTCAAAGAAACTACCAAATACCCAACTATTCAATAAATACTAGTACACCCCATATGTAAGTCAAGAAAAAAAAATCACATAATTCAAGCTGTTGCAAATAAATACCTAGCTAGAACTTCTATAACTTTATAAATATTTAAATAAAATTCTGGTAAGTATAGGTTAGCCTCCTAAATGTACAACTAAACTAACAAAACCATTGCCTGCCTAAAGCCAGAAAAGTAGTTCAGAAAGACAAGTTTATTTTTGGGAAGTTAGATTCCTACAGTTTGCTTTTAGGGTAAATTCAAAGCACATTATCCACTACTTCCCAAAGCTCTGTGCTAGCTATTCGAATACTCTTTGGTTAGTTAATGAGTTATAGATTTAAAACTACTTAAAAAAAATCCAAATACAAAAGCATCTCAGTGAGAAAATGTGCATATGCTCTCTGATTGCAAAGGTTAAAGAAATCAGTAGGCCTTCCTCCAATCCCTTCTGCTCTCACAGAACATGTGCTATCTCCCCTTGGCCACAGTAACGCCTCAGACAAGGGCCCTTCCTCAGCCTGCCAAAGGCTAAGGAAATACAGCTAAAACTTCAAATTCAGTTTTCCTTTTCAGCAACAAGTCTTTGAAGAGAACTATCCTGCTGGAAAACATAACTGGACTGTCAAATGAAAGCACGGAAGTCACTGATTTACAGACAGGAGTTACTGTTCCTAAGTACAGCAGACAGCTTTCCAAAGCTGCTTAGCATCCTATTCCAAAGCAAAGAGCACATATTCCTGGTCTTTCCTTTAAACATCCTTACTGGCAAATATTGACAGGTGCACCTGAAATATTAAAACCAGGCTACATGTCACAGAGCTCCAGCCACATGGTGATTATTTGGGCTATTTGGTCCCTTCCTGTACAACTGGCTTGAAAGTGTTCTCAACCCTTACATTTTTTGGACACTTTTTCTAGGTAAGTAACCAGTTATATCACCTGAACACCTCCACTACAGTGATTATGAAATCAAAAGTTTTATTGTGTAGGCCAAACTCCAGCTGAGAGATTACTAGCAACACTTTCCACCTCATTTCAGAGCCGTGTGGCTCCCATTCTGCACTCGGTGCTGCTGTGAGCTGCTGCTCTACACACACATCTTACCTCACACTGCACCCAGGGGGAAATGGCTAAATGTGACTTTTCAAAGATTGTGCCACATTGAATGTTACAGGTAAGAGATTTAACATTAACATACAATGCCCATTTAGATAGTTTTGACCGCCAAGTAGCAAAGCTCCCACAATTACAACATGCTGGGACAGGTTCACAGTTCACAAAGCTTAGCAAGCCCTAGGCAGAGCTCTGACAGTTCTTTAATGTCTTGCTTTGATAAGATAAACAAGCAAAACATTGATAAAACATGTAATTGCCAACAGAAGGAAAACTATTTTTACTTGACTGATATAAGTGGAATTCTTCCTTTCCTGTTCACAACACTTCATTAAGAAATCTCAGAGCACTCCTACAGAATCTCCTTGTCTATCAGATGAGGTACTTTGGTAAACATTTTAAAACACCCTTCTCTTACACATTTTCTTTAGCACAAGACAGATGTGAGAAACAGCATGAAGGGGGTGGTGGTGGGGAACAAGGGAAATAAATGCATTTTTACCACTTGCCATTCTACTGGTAAGGGACTCCTGATATGTTTTTGTATAGATGCACCATCACAGGTGTCACACAAGTCACCCAACATTAGCATCCATTGTGAACAGTCTCCTGAAAACCAACGATTTTTAAGACAGTTTTTTTATTTGTTCCAGATTTTTTTAGTGTTTCTGACTATATGCAAATACTTCAAGTGAAGTGTTCCTAACAGTCTAACTGATTTAATTGCAGCAAGGTTTTGTGAAGTTTTTTTTTTTTTTTTTGTTTGAAACAGAACAACAGCATGCTTTTATATTTACCTATTGCACAATTAATTGCTTTTTAATTATGTTTCCTACTAAAGTAATTCCACTACTAGACTGAATAGCTCCAGAGAACCCATTTTGGTCTGTTGGCTCAAGGACTCCCAGAACAAAATAATAATTAAAAAAACCCCATCAAAACTCTAATTAAGCCATTACATAGAAATATACAGAAAAAGCCTTGAAGAGTTCATGAGTAAACAACACTTGTTTAAAAAACACCTCTGTAATAAAGTACAGTACAGTATACAGATGCCATACCATAATATCTCCAGATGGAGCTGTTACAGACAATGATAATGCCTTTAAAATGCTTATTATGGGCTCTTTGTTTTTTTAAATTGTGTTTTAAAAAAATCTTCAGAGGCTATTTAAAGCACAAAAACTATTTTTAAGGTTCTACCAAAAATGATTGATAATCAGTAAAATAACAAGAATGAACATTACATCTGAACAAGCACCCATCAGAACCCTACTCTCGCTCCCAGGTTAGCAGGATAACCTCCCACTGCTGTTCCCAGAGTTATTCCATCTGCTACAACACTACAGGCTGATGAAGGCTGCAGTATTCCTCTCTTTGTACTTCGGTGAGAATGTTAACATTCTTACAATAGTTTTATATAAGCAGCAGAATTATAATATTATCATTTAATAACAGATTTCTGTTATTAAATCAGCCTTCTAAAAATATAAAAATATTTGATATTGTGAAAGTGTCTTTCAATCATATTTCAATTTTCACAGTTTTAATAAGGAGTATCTAATTAGAACCATCACTTTAGAACTATGACATTCAGCTCATTTCACGTAAATAGACAAACAGTTAAAAACATATTTACTAAGATTAAATAGAATCAAATCCCAAAAACATACAATCTGACAATGTTGTCGTGTGCTCTTTCAAAGAGTGCATAGGACATATTTCTGCAGCAGTCAATACAGTAATTATTTTGATGCAATCTCAGTCAAAGCTGTAAACATTCCTAATTGTAGTTTCTTGGAAACTTTTGGTTCCTTTCAAGTTTTTATTAGCAAGTTGCACTGGGCATTCCCCTGACATTTCCCCCCCATCAGTTACAGACAGCATCATCCTCCACCTGTAGCCCCTCTGGTTGCTCAGAATTACTCATCAGCATTTCTTCAATACATTCAGGGCAGTCATCCTTCCCTTGCAATGCACAGTGACACTTCCACATGCCAGTGCTAGCAAGGCCCCCAGTGCATGATCTCGAGAAGCAGGTTGATGAGGAAGTCTGCTATGCCTTAATGGGATTTCCTGCAGGTTTGGGATCATAACCGTATAGGAAAGTAGCTGCTATTACAAGGATGGCTCCGAAGAAAAAGACACTGAATAGAATAGGGATGAAAAAAAAGTTTGTTTTAGTTGATGCAAATTTATTTATGCAACACAATCAAAAGAAAGGATATTTTTCCATGAGGAACAGGAAGATAAATTATATTTGTCCAATTTATAAAGAACACAATAATTTGTACATTTTTATTTTAGAGGGATGCAGAAAGTTGTTGAAATAAGAAACTTGTAACTACAAATTAGTATATAATTATATTACATATTCTAAAAATTAAAACTATACTTTCATGGAACAAGTGTCAAGAGCATCAGATCAATCCTTTTTTCCTTAATTTTTTACCTAAAGATGTGTGCAAAATGGAAGCAGAAGCTGAAGAAAAGCAGCTACTGTGGTTACCTACCCCTTTTTAACAAATTACATGCATCCTGTTGTTGGAGCTGTGTTTGCTTTGAAGTCCAAAGCTTACATCAAAACAAATTACTGCTGCCCAAGAACCAGTTTGCAAGTCAGTATAATCTAATTTTTGGCAGATACAGAAAGATTTGTCTCATGAAAACACAATAAGGGCATCTTTGCTATTGTGACATCTTGGCCTTTCAAGTTGTTTTGATAGTTACAAGTCTGATACAAAATAACCAAAGCCAGAAGACAATCAGTACACATTTCAGAAAAGAATCTTCGCATAGACATGACAAAATCAACAATTTCATCTTCTGAACCAAACACTAAAAAAACTGTGGCATATGACATGATAATCCTTCAGAAGATACATTTAGCCTATTTTGGGACATGGCCCCTTGCAACCTATTCAAGCATTTAAGCACTTTACATCTATTACTCTAATTAAAAATGTTTGTTGATGTGACAGAAACAATTACACTGCTTCAGTTCAAATACATTGTTAGTATAGGCAAGGTACTAAAGATTAAGTTTGATTAACTCACGTTAATCAAGTTGTATTAAATTGGATGTCTTCAAGTTCTACATGCTGCTACTTGGCTCTATTTAATTTTCAACATGTTTGCAGAAGCTGTTAAGTTACTTATTAATTTTGCATTTGAGCACACAGAAATTCTAAAACCACTTTCTATATTTGTTTTAATGGTACAAATATAGTCTACTTATAATTTAAGCTCAATATCTTCCACTTTTTAAGCCTAGATAGCTACTCCATTTCCTTTTTTTAACGTTTAAGTAAAGCCCTGAAAATACAGAATCACAGAATAGGCAGGAATAGAAGGGACCACAGTATTGCAAATATATACTTTTAGATAAAAAGATGTTTCTTTGTACCAGATAGAGAAGTCATAGATATTATTCAAAATATTTGTATGCTATGAGTATGTGTAACATATGCAACGTCAGTCATATGCAAAATGCTATTCCTTCATCTGGAAGTGGGATTATTAATTCTACACTCCACACAGGAACATGCACTGCCAAGACAGGCAGTGTTCTGAACCTACCCATGTACAAAACCTGTGGTACACAGAGCTGATCCCCAAAACATCAGGACACTGTACAGGGCCTAGAAGAATGGAGCAAGCACTTTTCTTTCTTTCTTGGCTGTTCTCACTACTGAATATGGTGTGGCCTTTCGAAACAGCTCTGCCTTTGGGCTTCTGGGTGCCCTAGGACAACTCGGCGCTGCAGCGTCACTGCCGTGGGTGCGTGACCGCGGTGACCTGTGCTGGAGCCCGCGGCGCGGTCGCTGAAGGGCAGCACAGAGGCGATGTGCCCGTGGCAGCCCCGCAGCGCCGGGAGCGCGGTGCCCAGCGGGGCCGCAGGGGGCGCGCCCGGGCGGGGCAGCGGCACCGGGCAGCGGCACCCGCCCGCAAAACCAAACTCACTGCCAGCTACCGCGTGAGGCTGAACCTTGAGCTGCAAGTTGTACCTAAACATTCTCCAAGTGTGCCTTGCACGGGATTGGGTTTTTTATTTATTTTCGCAGTTATATCTGGTAAGCACCAACTATTTTTTTTTTTTTAGTATACATGGAAAGTAATTCTTACCTTGTAGGGACAAAATCTTGCAGCCAGAAATAGGAGATCAATGTTGACAGTATAATAGAGAGAGAGGTTGCAAATCCCTTTAAAATGTTGTCCGCATATTTTATAACAGCAGCAATCACCAGCCCTCCAAGTGCCTGGAAAAATAGTGAGGCTTGGACTCAGAAACAGATAATTTGACTGAGAGCATCTATTTTAACACCATGCACTTACTTGAGGAAAAGCTTTTGTCTGTGTTGAAGAGCAAGACATTTATTTTATATTATGGATATGTACTGTTGAAAATAAATATTGGACAAGTAGTTCTTTCCCTATTAAAAAAATTGGTGATCATATCACCACCATTAAATGAGTGGAAATGCTTGTTCTGTACATTTTTAGCCACAGGAAGAAGATAAAGGTAATCTTATATATATATATAGAGATAATTTTAAACATCACAAAATAAGTAATGCTTACATGCTTTTAATTTGCACAATACTTAATCACATACTTGCTATATATTTTCCAGCTTCTCATTGAGAGGTTTATGCTAGAAATGATAGATCAGACTTTTGACTATAGAATTCTCAGTAGCTTCACTGACACCCATTAGTTTCCCCAGTTATTTATAGAAGAGTAAATCCCTGAGTACCTTCACAGAAACATGCAACACAAGGTATCTCACCTGTAGAACAACCACCACCCAAGTAAGTTTATTGTATCCTTGAAAAAATCCATTCTTTGACAGTTGTTCTCCATCATAAATGTAAACACCCATCAGTCCAAATATGCTACCAAAAAAACCTGAAAGTAGAAGATTGATTTAAAAGCTTCAGGTGAAAAACATGCAAATGGGTTTCTCATCCTTAAAAGCTGCTCACGTATTTCTGATTTTAAAATTGGACTGTCACTTGCAATACCATCACATCCAAATGCAATCAGTGCTGTTCTCTTTTAAAAGCTATTTTCCACACATAAAACAAGTTTTGATTGTTTCCATTAAGATATCTTTATATACTTATCTTCCATTGCTTTCTACTGGAATGGAGCGATTTTTGTTTATGGCATATAGCAAAATTCACTTTACGCAATTTCAGTTTTCCTGAAACTAGTCATGACTGAAGGCTGAAGTAACCCTATAGCCTGGAGAGAAAATCAGGAAAACACTCAGCAGAGCAGAAGGTCTCTGGCACAGCAGGAGCAGCAATTAGCAGTTTGCCAATTCAGACAAGGATCTTGGAAGTGGGATTCTCCTGGGCCAGTCTCAAACACAATGAATGCTTACTAGCAGAGACTTAATGTCAAAAGCTGAAATTGGGATGAGACTGTGGAGCTTTTAATTTGGTGAGTAGTGTTCTTCTATCAAATGGGAAAGTTTTCTGAATCCCTCAAACATGGCGTAATGTTAGCAGCTATGATGTCTGCTCTATTCCTGAGCAGGAAAGGGGCAACACTTTTTTCTATTCCTTCTCTGTGAAAAGCTGATTTTCATCACATTTCTTAGCATCTGAAAAAGGCAGCATTGTTTTGAACAAAATAACACCTGTTTGATATGAAATAATTCTTTTTGTAGGTAGAATTAAAAATGTAGGTTTCATTCAGATTAAACCATTTACTTGTATTTTCCAGCTGATCTGCTAAAATAAAGAAATAAAATCGACTATTCATACATCATTATGATATTGGTATGCATTAAAAACTGAATTTTTAAACAATTTCTTTTCCCATTATTTTCTATGGTTTTAATAATTCTCTACGGATATGAAAATGAAAACCTGGTTGGACATAAGGACTTTTTGTTTTAATAAAAGCTCTGTTTCAAAGTTCTTGCTTGTGAATGACTTGCTCCTGAATAATACGTCTGAAGTGGGCAACTACCTTGCACTTCCAGAAAGAACATACCAATGTATTTTTGAAAATGTGATTTCATGTTTCACTTATTTTGTAAAGGCTGTATTGTAAAAGCTGTATTTATTTTTGTATCTATTTAATATATACTGTTTAATGTATTTATGTATTTAAATAGTTTGTAAAAACTTAATGAAATATGACAAAATTAACTTTATTTTTGAACAGAAAACAACCTCAATAATAAACACATTCTACTGAACTTCCTCTTGCGGCACATTAAGCTCACTAAAAAAGAAAATACAAAACTCAGGTGATCTGATTCTCACTATAATCAGACATTTATGCCTTCATATATCACTGTTCTAGCTATTCATAACCTTGAAGAGTATGTTTAGACACAGTCTGCTCTGATCTCATTGTTTCACAAAGAAATTACTGGAACATTCAATATATGACCAGGCCAACTATCAAACATATATCAACATCTGTGCACTGTTGAAAAATCTCGACAATGTTTTAGAAGAGATCATCGATTTTTCAACAATTATGGATTATTACTGGAAATTATTTCAGATATCTGTTGCCCATGAAAGCACTTTTAGCATGGAAACTGACAGTAATAATAACGATAATAATAATAATAATAATAATAATAATAATAATAATCTTTCCTTGGCAATGGATTTTATATTGCAGCTCCACCCAAAACACCAAATCTTTCCTTAAATCCTGGACCAAGCTCCAGCTAGCAGCCCTTCTCTGCCCTCAAAATTCCCTAACATAATGTTTCCTGATGTATTCCCTACACCCTGTTCAGGAAAACTTAGTTTGAATACACACTGTTTCCATAAATACAAGCAGATAGTAAGGAGAGATTTAGATTCCTTTCGTTATACTCAAGTTTCAAAATACTATGGAAATGTAAAAATGTTATATTCAAAATTAAGGTCTGCATTTTTAACTGAAACCATTTATAATTAAAAAACAGAAGTAGGAAAACAAAGGAAAAAAAATATGGCTTATTGACCAACTAACTAATTACTAAAGAACCCACACCATCTCCTGCTCTCGTAGTACTGCACTACATTCTACCAGACTCAGTACACAGCTCTGATCCACTAAGTCATCTCATGACTTAACTTCACACTGTGGATTTGATCACTAGTCTGTTCTAAGGTGCTGGGAAGGTCAAATTCTGCTCAATGCATCCATTCAAATATACCATAAATAATTATTGCCTACAGGTGAATACTAGAGGGATTCCATTAGAGAAACAAAGGCAACAACAAGCTTTGTTCCTATTGCAGAGCAGGAACAAAAAGATATTGCTGATGCCACATTTCCAACCCTCTAAACTGGACAAAGGTGCTTTGAAGTGAGGGAAAACTCACTCAGGAACACAGATCAATTATGTTGCCTTTAAGATCTATGATCTGGAAGATCCAAGACTGCTTTGGGAATAGAAGACATTCTCTCATTGATAGGTGCACAGTAGGTACACCTATTTAAATAGTTAAGATGAACTGGTCTTTTGCATAAGCCTCTCCCCAGTAATTATGCACACAACTGAAAGAAACTGACCTTTGTGTTGAAATAACAGTAATTAATTACCTCAACTTTATTCACAAACAAAGCAGATTTTATAGCTTGGCACTTTTAATACAAAAAACTGCCTACCCAGGCACAAGAGAAAAAAAATGTTAATTTTAAAACATCTCAAAACACTGACTTGGAAACATATTTTGTTTTAATATTCCTATATTCTCTTAAAAAAAGTAAAATAATTTCAATTGACAGATTCTGTACAAATGTACAGATACTCTATTAACAAAGTAAATAAAGAACTAGATTGAAATCAGAAAGTAACCGCTATAATTCCATCTAGCAGGGTTTAACCTTCAGTTTTAAAATAACATATATGCAGCATACTAAAAAGTTGGTGATACTTTTATTTATACATTCTTTTGCACAATTATCGTAATGCTTCAGAATGCAGTATCTCCAACAGATGACTAAAATGAAACTTACCAAGCTGAATGTTTCTGATCCACACAGACTGCTTAGTTTCCTTTAAAATTTTCTCAAAATAAACCCCAGCAAATCCACTAGAAAAGCATGCTATGAGAACTGCAATCAGGCCTACAAACTGCGATCCTGCTGAATGCTCCTTAGTGGGCGTCGCTTGAGAGTCTGAAGGCCACTGGATGTAAACACAGTTACACAAAATTCACTGATGAAATCAAATCATGAGCATCCGTAAAATGCAAATTTGTTTTCTACCAACTGTAACAGTTACTAAATACAGACAATCACATGCTTGTAAAGCTTAGTATTTTGGACCATAAATACTTTTAAAGGACTGCAAAGCTACAATTTTTTTTTTACGTATTTGCAAGGAGTAAAATTGTGCCTGAACTATGAGAATACTCATCAATTTAAACAGGTGCAGGATTTATGTTTTGTTAGTGAGAACTGTTTCTGAATCCCAGTGTGACTCCATGGTCATTCTCTGCCACCAACTTGTGCCACCCAACAGTTGGTTACCTTACAAATATAAGCACAGTTGGAAAACTACTTACACCAGCTGTCTTTAAGATGGGATGAATTGTCTTTTTCAAGTGCCCCTCTTTGATGATTATGCAGACTAGTTAAATCTGGCAATGTGTCTAATGCTAACTGAATAAAATGCAATGCCATAGACAAAAACTTTCTGAGGAGTCTGTTATACTGTCAGAGCGTTTCGTTCTCGTTTTTCATTATTGAATTTAATCACCATATCCTTTCCCAAATCCTTAAGTTTTAAAATAAAAATTTCTAGGATATATTAAAATCTGCTAAAAATTCTTAGAATAGTCTCTTATCCCATGATCCTTCCCTCTGAAAACTACAAACTCTGGTACCTGCACTATTTAAAACTGAGGCAAATTTTGCTTTTTGAAATAGTCCAAAGTAAACTTGCCATGCTGAAACCATATGGCAAAGTGAACATGGCCTGTACTGGCAGAGAAGATCTGTGAACTCCTGAAGAAATGTGCTAATAAACATTGCTATCGTTATTACTTGCAGGTTGCTCCAGAGGCCCTGGCACATTCTACAGTAGAGCACTGGGTTGCAAAAGAGGTGTTATCTTCTGCCTTTGAACCATTTCTGGTGTCCTCCAGACCTGGCCAGTTGTGATTTGTAGCTCCTGACTATACTCTGGTGCTCGTGTGCAGCTGGTAGAATCAGAAAGCTGAATAATCAGTATAGAAATCCATGTTTCTTGAATAAACATTAAAACCCCACAAACCACCTGCTAATATTTACCTGCACGAATGCCACTCCTGTCATCAATATTACCAGTGACAGCCACTGGTATACACCCAGTTTCTTGCTCAACATGGACACAGAAAACAATGCTGTGGTGAGAATTTTCAGTTGATACGTAACCTAGAAGAACCAGAAACAGTTACTACTACTAGCCCATAATTCATGGGGGTTTTTTTGAAACGTACAGAGAATTCCAAATATGCAATACCTGGTATGTGGCTGCATCTAGGTTTGACAATGCTACATATAGCAAGTTGTTCTGAAGAGTGTAAATTCCTGAAGGAATAGCAAGTTTAAGAGTTTCCATGGGTTTGTTAAGGATTTCATCATGTAGCACTCTGTTCAGAGTCCGTAAATTGCATTCTACCCAAAGAAACAGTAAAAGAAATAGACATTCACTAAAAGGAAAGGGCGGGAAAAAAGAGAAACAGCAATATTCTGTTCTTAAACTGTTGCCCCTTTTTATAGCTATCACTATGCCAAGACCTGAAAACACTATCTACGTTTGACTTTCACAGGCTTTGTATATGTAAGGAAAAACAGCTGCAAGTATCTTCCTACAGCCTGGAGTATCAGAATGAAAACAATTATTCAAAATACTTTGAGATAAACTTATTGAAACCATATCAATGACTTTAGATAATACATCAAAGAGTACCACCTAAAAAGTGCATATGTAGAATCCTACAGAGTCATCAATATTTATGCATAGACTATGACATTTTTAAGCTGTTGAAAATCAAACAGAAACCAGATAAATTCAGTTTAAAATGTACAGAATAAGAACTGGAGTAAATGTGAATATAGTTTTCTTTTTTTTTTTTTGGCTTAGAACTATGATTCTTCCTGTAACAATGGAATTGCTTCTTCCCTTCTGCGTCTGCTGTTTATCACAGGTTTCTATTATCATTCATGCTTTGGACACACTTAAAGCTTTTCGTTTTTAGCTACTTCTACATATGGATTTCTTTAAATGCCTGAGCAAACACAAAATTTGAGATGTTAGCATAAAATTCATTCTTGCACTCCTCAGTATCCACATTCTCTTAAGTAAATATACAGAATAATTATTGTCTTTCCAAGACTATTTCTTACACAAGGAGAAGGGAAATGCTTTGTTGTATGCCTGTACTCACATGGCTGCTTTGCAGTTGCCACTACAATACAGCATATTGATTAGGAAAATTACTTGGTGCAAAATTTGACACATACTGCTGTCCTTGTAGACCAATAGAACACAGGCCAAAATCTTCAGAAGTTCAGCAATAACTACTGCAGTAGAGGACAAGTAACGAGGTCCTTCTTCTTTCAGTGTCCGGGAATAGCGCATGGTCAACACCAAACTTGTGGTCTGAAAAACCAGGATGCCCAAGGAAAGGTACTTTAAATTGGCAGACATTTCTTGACTTTTTTCTTTCTGAAACAGAAAAAAAAGAAACAAACGCAATGGTAGTATTACAGATATTGGGAATCACAGATTTCTCGAGGTAGGTGAAGGCTCAGAAGGTATTTTGGAGGTGAAGGTGTTTTCTGCTGTGGTACAGCAGAATGCCCAGTACTCCTGCTGCAAGGAGCTGTTCCCAGATTGAAGAGTTCTTCCCACTCTTCCACTTCTCCCAAGTTTGTCAGGCTGCAGTCTCTGCCTTGCCAGGTGGCACTCTGCCAGTAAAAGAGGGTGAGGGTTGGGCTGCTTTAAATAAGAATGAGAGGCATGCCTGGCAATGAAGGGAAAGTTGTGGGAAAGCAGAGTTGGAGAGGAAGACATGGGATGGAGGAGCTGCAGGGGAGGCAGCACTAAACCTGTCCTGCTGATTATCCTGCTCAAAAAACAATTCATTGACTGTAGATGACTAGGTGACTGCAACTGCTTTCTCAGGATGCACTGATTACCATAAACTTTATGTTAGTAAAGCTGTACCATCCTCACCTCTACTAGGAACTTCCACCAAGATGATGCAGTTTTCTTTGCAATTTGTCATCATTTTAAAGGATTAACTTATTGCAGAAGACTAATAGAGACGGTTATTTTCATTTTGCAAGCAAAATACATGACAGGGAAATTTGAAAGAAGCTTGCTGCTTCTCAGAACATCACATAACTTTTGCTATTCTTCATATAAAGAACTTGCATACACAGAAACTAATGCTCTCTAGAAAACAACCTTCTGTTCCCTTCAGTGCCCACTTACTCAAAAAAACCCCCACTTTTTATAATGCTGAATTTAAATCAAATCAATAACTAAGAGTTTACAACTATGTTTACAAACAAAAGAAAAACAGTAACAAGCCAAGACAATGCATGTCTCAATGTTCAGAGACATTCATGTTCTCAATTCAGAAGTCCAGACACTCACTGGGTGCATATGGCAGAGCTGTCCCTGTGTTTTACACCTGCAGGCGCACAACTTCTGACTCATTAACTACCCAGCTTTGTTCACACTGCTCAAGGATGTGCTGGTACCTCTAAATATTTGTAGCTGGAACTGAAGCTATTTTTTGCTGTCTGCATTTCTGTAGCTCAAGATGCATTTTATTGCTGTTTTTGTAGACATTTGTAGAGCTGCACTCTTCAAGCATTTTTGACTAGCCTTTATCTTGTTTTTAAGCATTTGTAGTTTTTCCCCAGTCTTCGAAGTCAAATTATTACCTATATGACACTGACACTTAAAAGACATTGAAGTGAGCTGCAAATAGGTGTGAATTACCAACAGCCACAAAGATATGAAGTACACACTTGTATCCTACACAATAAAACTGTTTGTTGCAAAAGTCATGCCATTGTAAAAATATTTGTAAAAGCATAGTGGCAAATAAGGAAGAAAAAGATGCCAGGATGCAGAAACTGAGGAGGAAACACACACGATTCTATTAAGGAATCCTAAGGAGATACTTTTGTATGAACTATAATCTCATATTACTTCTGAAGAAACAGATACTAAAGATGCAACTGCACTGAGCAATATGAATCAGACAGAAATACAAAGTATGAAGGAGAAGAAAGCTGCAGACAATACTCAAGACTTGCAGTTTTCTGCGTCCATTTCTGCAATGGATGGTTCTGGTGGAACAATCCATTACACGAGGATGTTAACTGTGGAATTATGCATCCCCAACAACAAAACTGAGATGATCTGTGAGTTGAAGAACAACTTTGAAGAATAAATTTGCTACATCTGAGAACAAGGAAGAGAAAAAGAACAGTTCCTGCAAAGGGAGGAAGAAGGGACATGCATGTTCAGAGACCATGCTTTCTGGAGAAATACCAGCAACACAAAGAAGACAGAGGGACAAAAAGAAAAAGGAAACAAAAAAATCCCAAACTACTAAGAGAAGTTCAAGAACTGAATTTCACTAAAAGGCTTGTCTATGATACTAGAGAAAACTGACATTTATGTGAGCCTGCTTGAACAATTTCTTTCACCTTTTCCATCTACCTCATTTTTTAGAATTGAGACCTGAAAAACTGGAAATAAAGAGCAACATCTTGTTAAGATGAAAAATACTGGATTTCACGAAAGCACTCATACAGATAAGTTCTTAAATTTTTTGGTTTTCAGTTTTCAAAATGATTCTGAACAGAATATAGATAATGGGAACACACATATCCCTCCTGACTCAGACCCAAATTTCTGCATTCTGTCAGCCTATGAAGTGACAAAGTTCATATTAATTTTTTTGCTAAAATACAAGCACCTATTTATGAAGCAGCTTAAAATGTAATTTTAAAAGTAAATCACTAGTGTGCTGCTTATGAGCAAGTACCAAAGCAATCAGCATGAAAATAAACCAAAAAGCACAGCACTTCGATAAGCCCATCAGCAAAGCCATAAAGAATACAAACCACGTAATTATCTTGAAGTTCTGTCTTGTCTTCTTCAGTAGTCATGAAAAAAAAGGGAACTTTCCTCAGACAATGTATCTCAAAAAGGCAGCAGTAGCAGGAAATATTTCCTTACTGTAAGTCACTAATGCGGTTTCAAAGTTTCAAAAGTTCACACAAAATGGAATCTAAGTATCCAGTGTGATGGCTGAAATAAAGGTGTTTGTTAAAAGTTGCCCTGTCAGTGGTCAACAAGGCAGGCTTGTAGACAGCAAGTGCATGAAGTTTCATGTGGTACTTACAAACTGGCTCACAGAGCAGGAACTAGAGTCCTGAAATGTACATATGCCAACAATATAACCACTCTCTCGTAAGCACACAGAACATTTTATCAGCTCTCCTGGTCCCTTCCCCTTTCTTTTAAAAGAGCTGCTTATCAGCTCACGGACCTCTGTGCAAACTGGGGACAGGCAATCCAGAAAAGGAGCAACGTACTGAACTTCAAACAGTTGGGCTGTCTTCAACTGCAGTTTCACAGCAGCTTTAGATTTACAGGTGACCACCAGAGGTGTAAGTGCTCACTTGCAGCCATGAGCTCCTGCTTCTCTCACAGCAACAGCCTGTGCAGCCACAGAACAAATGAACTATTGTCTTCAGTAACAGCCCACACCTGGATTGTCTTAAACCAATAAAGACACTGAAGTTCCCAATGCATTTCCTGTACAGAGCTACAATACAGATTTCTTACTGGGCTTTGGATGCACTACTTGGTACTCTGCAGGATGCATCTGTTTGAAAATTCAGATTTAGGTTTGCTAATTCAAAGACTGGAAGGTGGGTGGTCACATGAAGTCTTTTGAACTGTATCTTACAGTGGGGTGTGCTACGGACCTGCAGTTCCTTGACTATAATACTAAATAACCCCTCTCAGGGACTGGGCTCATTACTCTTTTCTTCAGTTAGTTTATGTTAAAATAAAAAGTCAGCTGCTTCTGCGTCATTTCTTCAGTGTGCAATGGACACACCCTGCAGCCACATGCAAGGCAGCCCTATACAGGAGGCAACACGCAGGAAGCCAAGATAGGATTTACAGCCACATAAAATTTGAATTCAGTACACACAGGTGGGGTCTATGTGAAGAGCTGTTCTCCTTGAAAGTAAAAAGAAGGACCCTGGAAAGGTTTCCAGAACACAAACCAAAGCAAAGCAGTCTATACAGGAAGTAATACTTTCAGCTCAAAGTACCATAGTGTGCAGTCTGAAGAATAACTCTTCAAAGGAAGCAGATTTTTTAAAGTGGAAAATCACATATTTCCATCTCATAATATTAATTCAAAAATGAATACCCTTCTGACTTGCAGGTTTTCATCTCCCTTTGTAATACCTCCAACCCAGGCTAAAATTTAGTATTTCACGTTTTATTTTGTCCCTACACTTTCCCTCCTAAAATACTGGTAAATGCTAATGTTTGCATGATGAAATTAGGCCATAATCAATTTGACTTAATGAACAGCACACCAAAACTCCTTGATATTAATCAGGGTTTACTACAGAGCAATAAGATTACAGGACTTTTCTTAAGATTTTGTCTTTTAAAGATCTGATGGTATTAACTTCTGAGTTTTTTCATCTGCTAAGTATCTACCGTTACAAACTTCTGTGCAAAATTAAGGAATAGTTTATGAACTGATACTATTCTTGAGTTTCTAGAAGGACTCAAAATCTGACAGAATTACAGGGGGAATCAGAGAAAATTTGCATGAAAAACCCCAACCACTCGACACTATCTGAAGTAAATGACAGACCAAAAAAAGAAAAATTAATAAATTCCAGCAAGTCTTTCAACAAAAAAGTAGGTTAAATTCACCAAGAGATTTGACAAAAATAACCTCTACTGGCAACTATTTCTTTACTCCTCCACACTCAGCCACAAGTAAAGTTTAATTAAAAAAAAAAAAAAAAAGTAACTGTCATCATGCTCCAGATCTTCACAGTGATGTCATTACATGAATTAAATTCCTTCCAGCCTAGCTGTGAAATGTTTTCACTGCTGACAGTCTTTTAGAGTAAAAATGCCACGTTACAGGAGTTATTTTTCTTAGCTCTTTTTCCATTTTATGACTATTCAGTTTAATATTGCTTAACCAAATAAAAGGCATCTGTGTATTAGTCAAAATGCAAAGCCCAACACAGAAGTAGACAACCAGCCTCTCAAAACTGCCAAAGGCAAAGTTTAAATTTTCTGTGCCACTACACCAAATTCTCCACATGGGATCTGCTGGAAAATAAGCACTGAGTCTGCCTTATGGAAGGAAAACCAGAGTGGAAAGTAAAGTACACTGGGTCATTCCAGTGGTACAGGTATAGACTTCCTGGGCCTTTGCTTTGAAATCAGGATAACAGATTAAAGAAACAGGATGGTGTTCTCAGATTTCTCCAATGAAATATGAACTAGTGCTGATGCTACACCTATACAAATATAGTAAGCTGTAAACAAAGGAAAAGCACAATTGGAAGGTGAAGTAAGAGCTAACTCACAGAACTTGAAGAACGTATTTTTACAAGACTTCTTTCAATGCTTTTCATACTTTCTACATGCATTGCCCTCTTCCCTGTGCTGGGTAACACACAAGCAACATCATTTTCTGCAACACAACTACATGCCTCAGAAAAAGAGATCTATTCCATAAATATTCTTTTTTCTTTTTTTGGAGTGAATATAGCTTTGTATTTACCAGAAGCAGTATCTAATACAACAAATATTTTAAGTATAGAAATAAATGGAGGGGAGGAACCTCATGATGTTCAACAAGGCCAAGAGCAAGGGCCTGGATGTGGGCTGGGGTAGCTCAGGAACAGAGAACTGGAGAAAGTCTGGCACTGTAAGTGTTCAATGCCAGGCTGGATGGGCTTTGAGCAATCTCGTCTAGTGGAAGGTGTCTCTGCCCATGGCAGGGGGTTGGAAACAGATGATCTTTAAGGTCCCTTCCAACTCAAACCATTCTATGGTTTTATGACAAATATCCCACACAGTACAGAGGGTGCACAGACCTCTCCAAATCTAGTTAAGTGCTGCTGAACTGGGGTCTGAAGTAGATTTTACATACATACAAATAATTTAACTGCCATATTTGGACTGCTATAATTTGACAATACATTTCTTTCTCCCCTCACCACCACAAGATGTAACCTGTCATGTCACTGTAATTTTAGTAATGCACGTCCTAAATATTTCTAATAATCTCAAACCTTGCATTTCTCACTTTAAAATGTCACTATGTTTTCCATTTTCCTCATACTGTAAACAGGTTTCTTATTTGTTCCCTTCCATAAGCTATCTACAATTGTCAACTGTTCCTCCCCAAATACATGGCACTTTTCAACTAAATCAGTGCAAATCACTTCATCATTTTAAAACTTACCTTGTTCTTTCTTTTGGTTTCCAGTTTCTTACTCATTTTTCTTGCTGGAGACATTATAAAGTGCACTAAGTACACTATGAAAAAAAAATAAAAAACCAAAACTGTGTTTCTCTTAGAGCTTGTACACTTCTTCAGAAGTGTGGTTAAAAGCAAATCCTCCAACAAAGTTTTTTCCTTACTCTTCTAGCAGAAACTGAGGAACAAAAATTTTTTTCACATGAAGGTTTCCTTCAGGCAGTATTTCCAATTTCTCCATTTACATTAAAAAAAAATCTTAACTGGTGAAATGAATTAGAAATATGACTGCATTCAAATACTATTTTTAAGACAAAGATATCAAGTAGAACGCGGAAGATCACTGGTGGACCTTGCTCCTGCAACGTCAGCTCGCTCCCTAGGCATAACCATATCTCGTGTACTGGTTTTGGCTGGGGTAGAGTTCATTTTCTTCACAGTAGCTGGTAGGGAGCTGTGTTTGGGATTTGTGCTGAAAAGTGTTGATAGCACAAGGATGTTTTCATTATTGCTGAGCAGGGCTTACACTTCTCTACCTCCCACCCCACCAGTGAGGAGGCTGTGAATGCACAAGAAGGTGGGAGCAGCACAACCAGGAGAGCTGACCTCAAGAGACCACAGGGATATCCCAGACCTTATGGAGTCATGCTCAGCACACAAAGCTGGGAGAAGAAAAAGGAAGGAGGGGAGGTTCAGAGTGATGCTGTTTGTCTTCCCATGTCACTGTTCCACGTGATGGAGCCCTGCTTTCCTGGAGATGGCTGAACGCCTGCCTGCCCATGGAATGTGGTAAAAGAATTCTTTGGCTTGCTTTGCTTGCATGTGCAGCTTTTGCTTTACCTACTAAACTGTCTATGTCCCAACCCACGAGTTTTCTCACTTCTACCCTTCTGATTGTCTCTCCCATCCCACCAGGGGGGAGTGAACAAGTGGCTGTGTGGTGCTTAGCTGCCAGCTGGGGCTAAGCCACAACTCTTGGCCATTTTAAAATCATGCAGATGGTTTTTAAAACTGGGAAGTGCACTTAAGTACAGAGCAGTTACACATTAAATGGTAACTGTTAAAGATCAACCAACAATTGCTTCTCAACTTTGCTCCAAAACCTTGGCTTCTGCCAAAGATAGTGGAGGCTGTATCAGTGATTCACCAGCCATGTATCACTCAACCAGGAAGTGCCATCACTGCCAAGTCTAATAAAGGGAATGCAATTACATATAAACTATTAACTAAAGTCTAATTTCAGAGAATGCTATAAATTGCTTGGGACTCAGGTAAGGTTTTCTTACATGTTGACAGAAAACTGAGCAGAAAGGGAACTTGGGTGTTTTCATGAGCTCCCAAAGGTTTTCTGTTTGTTCGTTTGTTTGTTTTGTTGAAAATAATTACCATTCTAATCTATGTATCAGGCAGGAAGAGTAAAGCATTGTGAATCTTAAAATGTGAAATTTGTGGCTAAATGTTCTTTAAGCCTACCACCTTTATCCTTTACACCAAACCTAAGAATCCAGAAATCATATTTTTTGACTGATGAAAATTTGGTTCGATGAATGTTATACAGATCACACTGAATATAAATATTCAGCATTCAGGAAATTCAGGCCCTCATTGAGCTAAATGTTAACACCAGCATTTCGTGTAAGATGAAGACTTCAACTCCGCCCAGTAGTGCAAGTTTTATATTGACATAACAGCCATTAAGCCAAACTCTGCCTGCCAGCACAGAAATTTGATACAAGCTGCCTGAACGGCCTCTCGTTTTCACACAGCACATACACTGTGCTCATTGTATAGATCACAGTATAGATAGATCCCAGCAGCCACATTCAGACTCTGGCAGCAAGGAGCCGTTCAGTTCTCAGTTTTAGTTCAAATGCCCACCCTCCTCAAGCACACACAGTGCAAGGCCATGAACCAAAGGACTGCTGGAATGCAGCTCCTGCAGATGTATCAAGCCAATGAAGGAGCTTGATTTAAGGTGCTGAAAGACTGAACACTGACTCCAGCTGGGGTTCAGATACGGCTTACACTTAAGCTATTTATGAATTACAAATCAAGTCTGGGTGCTCAAGGCAACACAGTGTGTCAAACACCTCAGTCAAGGTGGCCTACTTGGAGTAGAGTAACACAAAGTAGGTCCTATAATGAAAATCAATCCATAGGCACTAGTAATTACAAATAAAATTAGACAGCTGTACAGCACTAAAGGGGTACAAATATAAGACAAGGTTCAGAAATCCAGTGGCAAAATCCTGAACTCTTAGTCATCTGACATTATCATGCCAGATCCTAAGAAGTACAGATGTTAAGAATCTCTCCTCCCCTCCAGAGACATCCTCCATTGATGTGATCCAGCTGTGCAACCTCCTGAGTTCCAGCAAAAGCACGGAGCCTGCACAAGCAGCATGAATATGGTATGAACTGATGTAACCACTGAAGAATAAGCCCAGGAAGCAAGCAATTCAAGAACACTATGGAAGGAATAACTGTGTCCAGCAAGCCTGTCCCAAAGATAAGTATGTGTTGTCCTTCCTTAACACTGCCAAATCTGGAACTGTTTTGAGGGGACGTGTGACTTGAATTCCACAGGTACTTGGCTCAGATGATCCCTGCCTTTCTCTTGTTACTGCAAACAATAGTGTAACCAGAATAAGGAATTAGGCTGTGTAGGCAGCCTGCAGGATTGTCAAAGGCAGAGTTACTCCTAACAATACATTGCTCTGAAGAAAGCAAATTTATACTTACTAGAACCAGTCTTTCCCCAAACCAGTATTTTTGGTACACATATTACTTCTCACCCTGCAGCCTCTAGCTCAACTCAGTGTGCACACTGTTAAGTCAAGTGCAGTGCCTATGGAGAGAAACAACCCCACAGATTTCGGGAAAAGCAGTCCATAACCTAACGTTAATTCTGAGACCCACTCTGTCATTCTGCACGTATGTTCTTTGAAAAGCAAAGGTTGTCTTAGATCCCAATCCTCCTGTGTAGAGGACACCGTGAAAAGTAAAACTTCCCACTGCGGTGCTCACTCAGTTTTAGAAAGGTTTGTTACATATGTTCTTTATGTTCCACATAATACAGCCCTCTGTTGCTGAAAGCTGTGTCAGTCTTCTCCACCCAGTCATTCCTTTAAAACATTTTATCTGAATCCAAGTCTTCCTCACTCTGGTTTAAAACATCGTTTATAGGATCTAATAAAATGAAACAACTTGGTGTGCTTTCTGATGATTATCTATTACCTTTCAGTTTATTCCATAATATGCATTATTACACTTTTAATCTCTATATTCTCTGAGTTTCTGCTTAATCCACAACTACTGTACTGATAGAGGGCTTCTCATTTCCAAAACTTGGTATAAAATTGTGATACCATGCAAATACTTGTAAAATGAGCATTTCCTGAACTTTACATGCAGCACCTCATCACGCATAGGGAGCATCTTCTCAGCAGAGCACCAGCAAGGGAGTCACAACCTCAGCAGCCCTGACACAGCTCTGGCCAGATTCGTGCCCCTTCCCAACTTCACACGCCCTCGCTTCCCCACAGAAACTTCAACTTCACCCTCTCCTGCCTCTTCCCTAAACCGCTCCATTTCCAGACATTTCTCCCGGTGATTCTTCAATCCCACCCTTCCCTCCCCAGCCTGCTCCCACAGTCCTGCTTCCCGCCCCATCCAGCACCCCCAGGCGTCTCCCCCCGCCGCAGGCCTCCCTCAGGCTGCCCCTCACGCCCAGCCCCGCACCGCGCCCCGCGGGGCGGCCCCGGCCGGGCTCTGCTCCCACCTGCGCGCCCTCCCGGCGGCCCCGCTCGCCCCTCACCGCCGGCCCGCCTCGGCTCGCTCCGGCTCCCGGTGCTTCCGGGAGCCGCGGTCCCGTCCCGCAAAGGCTCCGGCTGCAGCCGAGCCCCGCCCGCTCCGTTCCCAGGGCCGCGGCTGCAGCCGAAGCCGGCGGCGGCCGGGCGGGCTCCGGGCAGGGCTCCGGGCCGGGCCCGCCGCATGAGGGGCAGCGGCGCGGGGCGCGGGCGGCTCCCGGAGCCTGCGACCCCTCCCGACCCCTCCCGCCCGGGGAGCGGCGCGGGCCGCGTCCCGCCCGAACCGTGGACGGGCAACTTCGGCAACACTGAGACGAGCGTTTTGTATGAAACCCATCGCAAATTTATTAGAGAATGGCAGGGCTGGTTCTAATTAAGGTACGGACCTCTCCAATAGAACTGTGTTGTCCGAAGAACAAATTGTGCACCAAATTTTAAAGATCGTAAATAGGCATCATTTTATGCTTCAGTTACAGGTTGATTTACCGATGGTTGGCAAAGGGTAGTGTTGCACATCAAAACCGGGTGAAATCCTGGCCCCGCAGAAGTTGGTGGCAGAACTTGAATGGAAACCTGTCCCACGAATTACAATTGTAAACCGTGACAGAAAAGCACACTACTAATAATGGTAACTGTAAGAGCAGGCACAGGTTCAATAAGACATTCATTAGAAGTATGCTTTAGGTGAATGCGCTTTGTTAACACCAAACAGAAGGTGGCTCTGAGAGCTCCAAAAGAGTTTACTGCAAGGTCTGGAAACCTGAACTCAAAAATGGGCTGTGGTATTAAGCGACCACACTGATGTACCTGCTTTCAGCTGTATGCATCACTCATGAATATAAACTTTCCCATTTTGAGGTATAACACGTTAGACTAAATACTTGAAAAAAGGAGCCAGGATGTTATGAGTTTTATGAATTTAATTAATTTTCTATTCCTTCCAAGGAAA
This sequence comes from Monarcha castaneiventris obscurior, assembly GCA_026261815.1. NCBI lineage: Eukaryota > Metazoa > Chordata > Aves > Passeriformes > Monarchidae > Monarcha > Monarcha castaneiventris. The sequence continues at coordinate 19,086,660 of JAMPIT010000258.1, read as the reverse complement.
AAGGCTTTCTTTTTCAGCAGACTTTAGTTTATCAGCCTAATCTGGGGTACATTTGCCTCATATGCTTCTCTGCAGAATTCCAGGTATTTGCAGTTGGTTTAAATAGAGTTCATCATGTCTTTGTTCTGAGCTGTTTCACTTTTCTAATGAATAAACTTTAATTAACCCAAAAAAATTCAGTCCTGTGGAGTTTTGGGTTTTTGGGTTTGGTGGGTTTTTTTTTTTTTTTTTTTTTTTTTTTGCTTTGCTATCTCCATTTTGAATTTGTATTTGATTACAAAAGACTAAAACCAATACTCTGATACTTCTTCAGCATCTTTTCTTCTGTCCCATGGAGAACTGCTTATCAGATGTTTACATTAGCCTTGTTTTATGCAATGGTTACCAGGCATGCTGTTCAGTTTGCATATACAACAATTTATTTCACCTTGTCCACTTTGGTTAATAACCAAATATTTTCTAAGTATTCATTTGTCACACCAATCATTTCAGGTAGGTGTTCATCACATTCCCTATTGGAAATAAAAATAAATCATATAGGTAGGGTACAATATGCTCTCTTAAAATGATGCCTAAAACACTGACACAACTAATGATATCTACTAATGACTAAATCCAGAGGTAAACTAACGAGAGGCATGACATACCAGCTAGACATGCAACATAACAGCCAAGTAGCATCTGCCAATTTGACTTAAGGGTATTTTTTTTCTTACATTCAGTAATCTAATAGTATGGAATTTAATCCATGTTTAGGATGTCAGAACTCTTCAGAAGTTCATATAGACCATTTTGACACAGCAGCAGAGAGGGCAAAGGCACTCAAGACACTGAATAACATCAGGAGTTGGGGAATGGAGTGTTTCCCAGCAGAGCTCTGTAAAAGAAAGAGAGAAAATTGATAAACCCATTCCTAATTAGTTCTCTTTCTCACTATTATAAAAAGCTTAGAAATTTTCAGAAAAATCTTCTTCTATTAGCCCCCTCTATTATGTAGACACTTCTGATGTGAAAAGATCACATGCCACATTTATATCAACAGGTGTTTTTCAGTGATAATCAGGGTCAAAAGTATAAATCACCTATGTGGTCCCACTTCTCTTCATTTTTGTTAAGACTATTTCATTTATTATGTTGCACATGTGTTCTCAAACGTTTATTCAGATGTAGAAAATTTGACAGATTTCAGTTTTCTGTGACATGTATAGGAAGAAACCAGTAGAAACTACAAAGAGGAAAAGTTCTTACCACTTGACTGCCACCTGAGTAAGGTGATTGCTGAAAACAAACAAACAAATACATTAATAGAGGTGTTCCCAGCCAATGGTTTTGAACATCGTTTTTTTTCCTATGATCAACAACATTTCAATAGCTTAACCCACAGCATGGTTTTAAGTTGTTCAAGAGGAAAGTTGAACTAATATTAATACAGAATGTTCTCTTCAGACCAAATTGTCCCAAAATTGCTCTTTCCACCACCCAGGATCTTTGTTTACTAAGCAAAGAAGATGAAAGTGCTGCGATGAAAGTATTCTTACCGGCTTCCCAGAGTAAGTGCTTCCTGAGCCAGAGCCACCCTGTGAAATAATTATGAACCATTTAATTTTGTCATACAAGACTGCAGTGAACAGCGTCCAAAGAACACACAGCAGCTTGAAAATGCCCTGGATGTTAGTGGGTCTGATAGTGATTCTGATTTTACCATTTTCACTGCACTTTTCCCTTCTACTTATGTCTCAGGTAAGCACAGCTATGTCCTTTTTATTGCATGAACAGTTTCAGAGTAACGGGTCAAAGGGATGTGTCTTGTCTGAACTACAGAGCTGGAAACCGAAACAATTGCCCTGATATTTAAATGCATCATTCTTATTAGAATTACCCAAGTATGTTCCTATGAATAAGTAACAGAGTATATCAAAACTGTGCTATGGGAGGAATAAATGCTGCCTCATCCTAAAGTTCAAGTTTGAACAAAATACACCAATTTCTATTGGTGATTTTTCTCAGACATTTACCATTGTATCATAATTTTAAATTTCACCTTCATTATTGTTACCTATCTTAAAACCCAAAATCCTCATTTCTAACTTGGTTGCAGAATACTGAAAGAAAAATATCCTTACTGGCTTTCCTTGTTGACTGCCTCCTGAGGAAGAGGAACCCTGAAAAAAGATACCTGTTTTTGACTCTAAGTCTATTTATGCTTAAATATTCTTGCTATCTGAAATAAAAGACCACAGAAGAATGAACACTGTTTTGTATCCAGTAATCCAAAAATCTCAGGCAAAACCTCTGAAATACAAATATTTAACATCTTTCTGTTATAAGTATTCTTTCAAATGTTGTATTGGACAATTTAATACAAAATTCTCAAGAAGAAAGAACTGTTTTGTAGTTGTGTTTAATATATGGAATGGAAAAAATAATAAGGTCCAATTAAACAATAATTCACCTGGCATCAGTCTGTGGTTACATTTGGGAAAAAAAGGACACCACCAACAAAAAAAAGCAAATTTTAAGAGTCCTTTACTCTACAGCCCCTACTTAAAGAAAAGTCTAATAAGAAAGGTAGTTGAAAATAGAAGTGGATACAGAAAAATTAGATGTTCTGAAAGCATCTTATTCAGCTGTCTGTTGAAGTGGCTCTGCTTACTTGGATGGCATTGCCAACAGGAAATGTTACAAGCATTAAGTCTTTAAGAAATGCCATCAAATAGGTACAGAAAATGTCTCACCTTTAGGATTCATGCATTAGAAAATGTAACATTTATAGCGACTTTTTAAAAAAAAGTACATCTTCTTTTCTATAAGAGATAAGCTAAGACATTTGCATCACCTGCCATTGAATGACAAGAGCAAGGTCCAAATTACATAGTAAAGGTAGTAGTCTGAAATGGTAGAAGTTGAAAATATGCATAGTTAAATGGCAACTATTATCTCCTTTGAAAAGAAAGTGTTTTCTTCAAAGCAAGACAGAAATACTTAAATGCATCCAAAATCAGTGAAAAACTGAGCTGTGAGCATGAAGTGTATGATTATTATGAATTTAAATAGAAATAGCTGTTCAGAAGTTCCTTACACACACACACACACGCAGACACAGACAAATAAAAATCCAGTGGTCTCATTCTGTGATCACTAGAAGTCCAGCTACATAGTAAAGTCCTGTCTCAAAACTATGAACTGTGTGAAAATAAATATTACGTTTGCATTTGGTGAGAATATCCCAGATAAGTAAATCATGTGACACTCTTTGCACATTAAAGTAATTCTCAGAAAACTGTCTAGTCCATAATTAACTGGATATAGGGTTTTTTAACCGGTGTATAAGAAAAAAGAAAGGTAAATTGGATTGTTTTGTACTTACTGGTTTACCATGTGGTCTGCCTCCAGAAGGATAGGAGCCCTGTGAGAAGTCAATCAAACTTGTATTAATAGAATGAAAGATCTATCACTGTCTTGAGACAATTTCTGCAGTACTTAGGACAAGCTTATTTGGGTGTTCTTTGAACAAAAAAAAGTAAATGGGGTACCTAAAACTTACACTCTGTGCTACACACCACAACAATGGCAATCTGAATCAAGAAATCAGCGTTATGAAATAGAGCCTGGCAACTACAGTATGTTCAAAGGAATGTTTTACACAGAGCACTAACTCTACTCTAGAGTAATTTTAACCAAATCTTTTATTCACCTTACTGGAATGACTTTGATCCATATTACCTCCACTGTTTAAACTTATTAAAAGGGCCACATTAATGTATCTTTCAGCATCAAGTAACTGACCTAATCTAGAAAGTATGTTAGGACAGAGTCAGGAGTGATGGGATGGAAAGAGAATATACTCACCTGCCCACCATACTGGCTGCTTCCAGAGGGATAAGATCCCTATTAAAAAAAAAATCACAGAAAATTAACAGCAGTTACTTTTTTTTTTTTTCTGGGCAGAATGAAACATCACAGGACTTTTTACAGGAGATCTCAGTAATAATCTGGAAAGTATATTAATCTAAAAAGATGCAGTGAAAGACTTCTGACTTAATGCCTCTAAGTTCCTCAACAGCTGAAAGTAGTAAATTGGGCAAACAGGCACAAAACACCTGCTAAGACTGTTCTGTTACATAAATAAATGGATCACAAGTGTTTTACATATGGCTCTATTAAAGAGAAAAAAATAATCGACTTTATTTGTGATTTTTTGCTATGTCAGACATGTTCAGAGAACATCATGTGTATTATTGTAAAAACATTGTTATTACTACCAAAGAGGTAGCTTGGAGAAAAAAAGTGATTTGAAGCTGTTAAAAATTCTCTCCATTCTGTGTAAGATTATCTTTTTAAGAGAGTGATACTGAACTCCAATGCTTGCCAGTGGAGTAAAAGGAAATTAATTTTTTAGTATGGTAGAGTGAGACATTGCTAACACATAATACTAATGAAAAATAAGGTCCATCTTCTGAATTAATCATCCATTTCATCTGTCAGCTATTTGCACTAGTAACATTTCTGAATCACTGGCAAACAGTCTGCATATGGCACATGCTTAACTGGAAGAGACTTGAGTTGAAGCTGAAGAAGAAAGTAGTATTATTGTCTGCAACACACCAGAATTTATATTTTTAAAGCAGTATCTATTGCTATATTTTGTGCCAAATTTTCCAAGTATTTAATGTAAACATAAAAAGGGTTAATTAAAATAATCACTTGAGATAAGAGGTATTCTGACATAAAACAACTAGAATTATGATCTGTGGAATTTCTTTAAATGGAAATTTGTTTGTGCTACTCCATTTCAGCTACTGAGCAACAGTCCCTGTTTTCAAATATTTATTAAGAGGCAAATGACGCTAAAAAACTGTCAGTAATTGCACTGCATGATATTTTTAATTTAATAAATTGCAAGTAGAAAGATCTTGAAAAAAAAGAAAAGTAGCTTGCCTGTCCACCATACTGATTGCTTCCAGAATATGAACCCTGTAAAAAGAATGCAAAATTTTTATAAATACTTTTTTTAATAGCATCAAAAATTTTAAATGGCAAAAAAAAAAAAATCCTGGACCTAATATAAGTGATACTCATGGCACTGATAGTAAGTAAGCAAGCTTCTATACTTACAAAGTAAAATTTTGGTTCTTGTATGTAGAAGGATATAACTGAAATGTCAAGAGTGATTGAATAAAAGCCCCATGCACTCTCTGGAATTATTGTACCTATCTCTGTGACTAAACTGAACTCAATATTTAATGGCTTCTGGGCAAATATGACACCTGAGCCATGTTTATTCCTGAGGAACTAATCTGTGTAAATGTTAGAGACAAACTGCCTACCTGTCCACCATGGTAATTGGTTCCTGCGAAAGAGCCCTGTATTCAACAGAAACAGCAATGTTTACTCTGTATTAACTTCAGTGTCACCAGAGGAAAACCAAGAGAACATACTGACCTACTGCAATGATCAAGTCATTTACACTGATTGCTACTATTCTGCTTCATCTTGACTTACATGTCAAGTAATATATATGTGTGTGTATATATATGGGTATATATATAATGTATATATAAATGATTATTATTAATATTATTATTGTATAATTCCTATTTATATAATTCTAATTTATATGTTGTTTTCAGAACTTTTGATTCTCAGAATTGGCATATATTCCATGAGTTGTACACTTGGGCATGTCATTTTGCTTCATTACACAGACCGAGAAAGAGAAGTAGTCATATAAGCAATTTTGACTATACTGAAAAAACAGGCAACTGAACCCTCCTTTGGAGATAAATTAACTTGATCTCAGCAAAACAGTGGGGGGATTTTGTATGTTTGGGGTTTTTTGGGTTTTTTTTTCAGGAATTCACAAAGAAATAGGAAATATACTAATTAGACAGAAAAATGGAAATAGCTTTAACTTTTCCAAATGTGTTGCTCTGCTCCATTCTGAAAGCATTTGGAGCGAAGATTTTAGATCTAAGTTTCACTAGTTCAATCATACTGTTAATAACTATCATAAGAGCAAAGTCTAAAACCCATCAGGTCTGCTATGAGATACTTGGGAAACAGATTCTTAAAAAGTCCCAGGCCTCTCTTAAAAACTGAGTATCTAGTTTTGAATACAATACTATGGTTGCAAGTCACTTAATATTTTTGTCTTTAGCAGATTCACAATTGCTCATTTTAGCATAATGTGGAAAAAGCTTTCATCATACACAGAACTTCATAGACAGAATTACTTCAAGAAATGTAGTTCCTTGGGAATTTTCCAGTGTGTACATACTATGAGAAATATATAAAGACAAAGAATACTTACTGAACCTCCACCGGGGCACACACACCCACCCTGTACAAAACACAACCAAACTTACTTTCCTGCATCTATGATTGGAATAGGCCTCTGAATTAGTAAAAACTCACATTCTGCTACTGTAAGAAAAAGGACTATAAAACACTTGCGCATAAACTTATCAAGCTCCACTTAAAAAGGTAGTTTCTTTCTCTCTCTGCTGCCTTTTTAGGTTAGCTGTGCACTTACTGATCAAGTTTTTAAATTGAATCTTCTAACTTCTCATTTAAAATTTACAGTAAAAATCTACTCACCAAAAGGATGAGTAAAAAATTCTGAATAGTAATACAGATTTTATTTTTTTTTTCCCTTGAGGAGATCAGAGCACCTAGAATTTTGCCAGGGAAGTGGTCACAGCACCAAGCCTGTCTTAATTCAAGAAGCATTTGGACAATGCTCTCAGACACATGGTGTCATTCTTGGGTGTCCTGCACAGGGCCAGGAGTTGGACAGGATCCTGATGGATCCCTTCCAACTCAGCATGCTCTGTGATTCTATGAATACATACAGTTCTCTTTAGATGACTTCCAGCGGAGGCCTATTAGGTAACTTCTACTCTGATAAAGTTTAGTAAGAGGTGGCCAGGGGTTCACTATTCAGTGTCTCACTTTCCACATTCAATATGGATGAAATGTGTGAAGGGAAACAGTTCTTGTGTAGGAAAGTTACACAAAGCAATTTGTCAGTATATGACACTAGCAGAACTGAACAGTACAGAGAAAAGTACAAAGAAAGCATACCTGTCCACCAGACTGTCTGACTCCTGAAGAAAAGCCCTGGAAAAAAAGAGTAACTAAATCACTTCTGTGTTACTGGGTAGCCTTTTCACTTGCTCTCTGTTGTTCTCAGTCTTTCAAATTGCTTGCATGTAAACATAACACAAAAACTTGGCTTCTTCAACATGATATGTTGAAGAAACATTTCCACGCCATAGGCCCCTGTATCATTTGCCCTGAACATGATCTGAAATACCACACAGACTCATATTCAGCAATCTTCAGTCAGTCTGGCTTAAAGCTATTCTATCTTAGAATGTTGCTTTTTTGCACAAAATATGGGTCTGTTTTCCTGATGAACCATGTACCCAAACTGCAAATACCATGAAAGTAGAAGTTTTACCTGTCCACTATACTGGCTGCTTCCCGAAGAAGCTACACCCTAAAGAAATGAGAAGGCATTTAGATTTGTTGCACATTCTTTAACTTATGACCTGTCACAGAAAAACACACTTTTATTTGTCTTCCATGGATTTAAGTGCCCCAGGAACATGAACATTTACTTTATAACAACACTGAAATCCACAGGCCTTTACAGTGGCTGCAGTTTAAACAGAACAATGAAGTTTGAATCCAAGTCAGCTTCAGGCAGGTGTGAGTAGTGCTGCTGCCCTGGACTGTGTGCTCACAGCAGCCTTCCGTGTTTTGCTTATGTGAGTGGGCTCACACAGCAGAAAGTCAGATATTAATCTGTTCTGCCTAAACACTGTTTTGGTGTAAGACACCCCTTCAAAAAATATTCTGGTTTTCACAAAAACAAAAAAAAGGTGAACAATGGAAAAAACAACTTGTAAACAGAAAAACAATTCTCACCTGTCCTCCGTAATGGCTGCCACCTGGTAAAGATGGACCCTGAAGCAAAGGTGCCAATTATTTCTCAAATCAAAAAGCTTAAGAGCTTTTTAAAGAAACAATATTTTTTGCTTCTTTTGCACAATGAAAAATTACAGGAAGAGAAGCATTCAGCTTATGTGATAAGCATTCAGCTTATTGCTTCATGTGTCACTCCATACTAGAGGCTATACCTCTAGGCAGCACTAGGAACCCTATCCCTCATCTTTCATTTCACAGGGGCATGGAACACCTCTTAGCAACTCCTCACCTTCTCCCCTCTTCCAGTTTGAAACCATACTGCTTCTCAGACACCAACTCTGATTCTGCATTTTGCTGATGGAAATGAGGTAGAGGAGGAACAAATCTGCTTCCAGCCACTCCTTAGTCTTAGAGCTAAGAAACCTTGACAACAGCAGGGCAGGTTGGAGGGCAGAACAAGATCAGAACTGCGTTTAATACAACAGACGCAGCAGATCTCCATAGTTTTTGTATTGCTCCAGATCACACAACTTTAGATACCTACCTATTATCAGATAAACAGAGTTTTCACAAAATATTTTTCAGTCAATATAGAAGTAGCAAGTTTTGATGTAGAAACTGTGTGTTAGAATAAGAACTACACAGGAAGAGATTCTTACTTGTCCTCCATACTGGCTGCCTCCCGAAGAAGGTGACCCCTGAACAAAAAAGAATTAAATTATCTCTATATCCATGTCATAGTACTCTTTTAAACCATGTTCCATATGAAGGAATAGCCAGTTCTTTCACTGCAGAACTGTGAGTGGACTGAACCAGACTGTGCCAAAATGGGTGAGACTCATCTGCATTTACCATGATACATCAGAAATTCCGTCTTAATTCTTTTGTGGCTTGGTATCATATACATTTATAACCATTATATACTTAGCAACAAATTAGATAAAAAATGGACAGAAACCCCCAAACCAAACCCCAATCTCTTTAAAATGTTCTTTTACACAGAGAACTACCAAATCTCTTTGATAAAGTAGCAAGGGAGAATACAAGGAAGTACAATACAAGAGAAAAAATATTCACCTGTCCACCATATTGGCTGCTTCCTGAGGAAGGTGAACCCTGAAAATAAACAGAAAGTGGAAACTGAAACTTTTTTATACCTATTTCATGGACTCATAGAGGCTTTCATTTTATGAGGCTTTAAAAATTCTGGTTAGCTTCATTAAGTACTGATTTATTTCAAAGAGACATGATGTCTAGTCCTGCAAATTTCAGGAATCAATTGAATCAACCATGTATTTCACATTCTATTTTTTCTTAGTCTTGGATAATTATCTTAATCTGAACTTGTTTTGTTTAATCACAGTAGCATCTGAGCACTACAGAGTAAGATTTACTGGAAAGGTTGTAGATTAAATTAAAGCTAAGATAGACAGTCAGGTGGACAATAAATAACCTACAAAAATGGGGACTATTAATGCTTACTTGTCCACCATACTGGCTGCCTCCATAGGAAGATGACTCCTGGAAAAAAATTGGTAATTAGTTATTTCTTAATATCTGATTAGTGGAAAGAAGTGGCAAAGACATCTATATTTTGTTATTTGAACGTTTGTGTGTAATTATCCCAGAATAAACTCTGTGGTTTTTGTCTTTCTTGAATTCACAATATTGTTACAGAGTATAGCGTAAAATTTCTTATACATTAAATTGAGGTCCTAAATATGAGCCAAATATTTATAAAACAACAAATATATAATATAAAATAATAAAAGTAAGAGCTTACGTGTCCTCCATACTGGCTAGCTCCAGAGGAATATGAATCCTGTAAAGAACACCAGATGAGTGAATTACCTGCAGTATGATTTCTTTAAATCAAAACATGACTCTGCCAGGACAACAGGAGTGAGTGAGCAAGGTAAGAGTGAAGACAGGTGAGCAGGACTTTCAGAATTCTTTAATAACTAGAATTTAAGTTGATCAAGGTAAGTTGGGAAAATACCTGAGATCCTTAGCAAGGGTGGAAGGCAAAGACCGAGTGCTTAGTTTGTGTGAGATGTTGGAAAGGTTAAAGTGGCATTCTTTCCAGTTCTTTCTCTGTTCATTTCTGGAGAATGGCATTTTTTTTTTATTTGGAAAGCTGAATGCTGGGCCAGAGCTAGCAGTAAGATATTGGCTGCCTAACAGGACTCTGAAAATGAAACTAAGAAAATTTACTGAAACCTCATAAAACAAGAGGTCTCTTTAAAGAGTGGAGATTGGATTTGTTTTTCTTCATAGTGGAATTAGATCAAATAGGAATAAAAAATGATGCATTTTGATTCATTTTTTCCCTGCACGTATTTTTTGTGAGCTTCATTTTGCAAGTTTCCCAAAACAAGGGCAGTATTTGCTAAAACCCCATTGTAATTTTTAGTCCATATCTAACACAATGATGCATTTCATTTATTGAGCTTTTGCTCTTTTTACCCAGTTCCCATATAAAAACTGAATTTAATTGAGTGAATGAATAGACATGATTTTCAGAAGTGGCAAACTGTCTCTCCTTTTAGAATGAGTGCTTACTTGGCTATTGTACTGGCTGCCTCCAGAAGAAGTTGAGTCCTGGGGAAAAAAAACAAACACCGAAACAACCAGTTATTTTGGTCTAAAAGAGTTATTTTGAAGCAAAACTTCTCTAAAGATAGTAGTATGTAATAGATATGTAAATACTAATACTAAACTTTCTTGCAGTAAATGATCTAAGAGGAATAAAACCACATAAATCATTGTCTTTGGGGGATATTTTTACATAATTCCAAGGAATTGGCTCCCAAAGTAAATATTTATGCTGGTATCTACCTGTGTTTGTGACAACATTTTTCATTACAAGTCTTCTCTTTGAATCAAAATGGTTTCAAATGGAAAGAGAAACTGTGAGCGCTGCATGAATGTCCTGTGTGTATTTTTTAGTTACAATTAAAAAGGATGTCCTGTGTGTATTTTTAATTGTAACTAAAGTAGGTTATTTTCACAAGTGTATGACTTCTATTAGGCACTGACTCATTTTATCCTCTCTGGCTATTATCTTGATAAAGCAAACAGAGGATACACTTAAAAGCTGATAAACATTGCTTACATTTGCAGAGGAATCACTTCTGACTAACGTAGGGGATCCGCCCTAGAAAGGAAAAAAAAAGAAAAGGAAAATTAGCCTTTGTCTTTGGTCATAAACTAGAATTGAAACAAAACCTTAGATTGTCTGTTCTATGGCATTTCAAAGGAAGACTATCCCAGCCTGAAATTAGTTACACTTACTTACTGTTATCAATTTGCCAAGAGAGAAAAAAGCCTTTTTTTGGCCCAGATCATTATAAATCATCAAGTATCATATTATATCTACCCATAACTCATTGCTTAGGAAATAAGAGTATTACCCAAGGTGCAGGAATGTCCTTTACATGCTACATGTTGATTGACTACATATGATTTGCTTTGGAAAGCAGGGATTACCCTGTTTCATAGTCCTTAAGTAATTTCATATAGACTTCAAACCACAAGTGAGAAGTAACTCAGTTTTTGTTTTTATTTTATATTTGGTAAACATTGATTTTTTGATACAAATATTTGACTTGGTATTATTTTAGCTTCCTTTCATGATAGATCTTTTGTCAATGAATTCTGCTATTTAATGCAGTCTTTTGGGTTTTTTTGAGAAGAGATAACATCTCTGTAAATATTGTATGGTAACTGACACCAGTGCTCAGAGAATGCAACTCACTACCAGGTTTGGGGCTTCCTGGCTTTTATCAGAAATAATGTGGCCAGCAGCACTAGGGAAGTGATTTTCCCCCTACACTGAGGGGGGACTGATGAGGCTGCCACTTTGAATCCTCTCTTCACTTTTGGGCCCCTCACTAGAAGAAGGACATTGAGGTGTGGGATTGTGTCCAGAAATGGCAAGGGAGCTGGTGAAGGGTCTGGAGCACTGGCTTTGTGAGGAGCAGCTGAAGGTGCTGGGGTTGTTTAGCCTGGACAAAAGGAGGCTCAGGGAGGACCTTATTGCTCTCTACAACTCCCTGAAAGGAGCTGTAGCCAGGTGGGGGCTGGTCCCTTCTTTCAAGTAACAAGCAATAAAACAAGAGGAAAAGGCCTCAAGCAGCTCCAAGGGAGGCTTAGATTGGATTTTAGGAAACAATTTCTTCACTGAAAGGATTATCAAGCACCGAACAGGCTGCTGGGGAAGGGGCTGAGTGACCACCCCCAGAGGTATTTAAAAGACATGTACATGTGGCACTCAGGGACATGGTTTAGTGGTGACCTTGGCAGTGCTGAGTTAATGGTTGGACTTGAGGCATTTTCCAACCTAAATGATTCAATAATTCTGTAACACTGAATCTTGGCATAAAGAGAAATAACTCCTGCCATATCAGAAACATCTAAGTCACCAAAGGAACAATGAATATAAAATTAAGAGTACATTCAAATAAGTAAGCTGGAAATAAGCTGGATCTCACATTATTTACCAGTTAAATAGTTTAGTAAAAGAAAATGTATAATGAGCAAGTAGTACTTACAGAACTTCCCCCAGAACAATCACATCCACCCTGTAAAGAATGCAGAAATTATTTAAGATATCAAGAGCACAGAACTGAAATGGGTTCTAGTTACAACTCAAATTACTTCTACCATCCCAGGCATGCAAACCATAAAGCTACATTCTTAACTGCCTAACTTCTAGAATTGAGTCTATTTCATCCAATGCTACTATTTCTGCAGTTGTTGTTCTGAAGGGGCAACAAACTGCTAATATTTTTATCGTCAAATTTTCTGACTTACAATTTTTATGAAAAAAACATTACTGATCAAAAGGATGAGTAAAAAATTCTGAGTAGTACTACAGAAAGCAATTTTTTTCCTAAATGGGCCAGAGCACTTAGAGTACATGCAGTACTGTTTCATATTACAGATGATACAGAAAACAGGAGATTTCTACTTTGATAAAACTGACTGAGAGTGGCCAGGAGTTCACCATTCAGTGTCTCACTTTCCACTTTCAACATGCATGAAATTTCTTTAGCACCAAAGCAGCTACAGAAACTCAGATGCATGTGCCAAACAGTTACTACTGGCTGCTCTGGCTTGCAGGATGTCCAAATGATGTGGCAAAAGAAAATAGTGTGTTGTTGAGGCTTTGGGCAAAAAGGACTGTGGTGAAGGGAAACAGTTCTTGTGAAGGAAAGATAAGAGAAGTAAATTTGAGTGCCTGACACTAGCTCAGCTGAAGACTGTGGAGAAAGAAAATCATACCTGTCCACCAGACTGGCTGCCTCCTGAAGAAGGTGAACCCTGTAAATGTTACATTCTATTTAAAAACTTTTCTTTGACACATGCATTTAATACAAAGTGTTGTCTTTTACTCTTTTGTTTCAAAAGATCTATCAGGTTGAGAATACAATTTTATCTATAGAAAGATTAATGAGGATAAAATAAACCACAGAGTGTCTGGGAACTTAGGTATTACAAATCTGGTAATATTTTCTTGAAATATGTACATTGGGAGCAAAAGCGTCCCACAATAACAACAAAGAAGAAAAATTTCCCACCTGCCCACCATACTGGCTGCTTCCAGATGAAGATGAGCCCTGAAAAAAATAAAAATCACTTACTTATATTTAAAATATATAAATTAATGCCAAATATTTATTACTTTCATTTTTCCTGGTGTTAAAACATCAGTTAATACATGAATTGTGTTTTGACTACTCTGCTTATATTTGGACTTTTACATAGAGATATGTAAGGAAGAATGAATCAATCTTGTTCACAGATTAAAAATTGGTGTAATACAATATGAGGCCTCAAACTTTAGTATGACCCATACCTGAGGTCAAAAATATAAAGATTTAGTATTTACCTGTCCACTGGAGTAGCTACCACTTTGAGAAGATGACCCCTGCAAAAAGCAGACACAATTTATTTTTGCTTGAAATGGCTTCTGGAGAACAAGACTGTTGTGCACACACAATTTTAAATTTTATTATTCTAACAGTTTGCAATTTGGTTTCACAAGACATGATGCCAGATGTCATGAAATTCTGGGAAATAAATGGTTTGGTGTAATATACTCATTGGGATAATTTTTAAATAGTACAGCCATTTTGGAATGGAACTGCAAATAATAAATAAAATAGATGCTTACATGTCCACCTGAGTGGCTGCCTCCTGGGGAATAAAAACCCTGGAAAAATGTATTGAAATTACATGAAAAAACCAAACCCCCAAAACTGGAAAGATCAGACTGGAAGATAAACACTCCTTCTTGCTTCTCCACATTCCTTACATTCTTGTCATGGATTGTTCAAGAAAAACACAAAAAATCTGTTGTTTTTCTATATAAAACAGCACATGCCCCTTCATGACTAATTGCTCTTTTGGTGGAAGATATTCTTTAGGATACAACAGTTGAAAAAGTTATATCTCCAACAAAATAATTTATCAGTCTGTGTCATTAGAATAAATACAATATGTGCCATGTAAAAATGATAGGAAAATGGAAGCCTTCAAATGCATGTGACACAGCACAACAAAGCAAAGGGTTGCATTTAGAACAAGTGCTGGACAAATGATGGTATTGAAGCCCTTTGCAGTAAAGCAATGATTTCAAAAGCACAAGGACTCGAACAAATAAATCGAGCTATCTCATTTGTGATATAAGTTTGAGATTCAAGACCACACCTCAGCACCAGTTGGGATTTCTAGCAGAACTTTAACCCTTTAGCCATACCCTCATTCCCTCTGTGCTTGAGCACTGTCTGTCCCCCACTGGAAGCTGCCCCAGGGTTTCCACACAAGATGTAATTTAGGTGCTGGCAGTGGCCAAGCACTGGGGCCGGCACCTGGCAATATGTAAGGAAGGAGGGCTTACCCGTTCACTCTGACCATCACCAGTTGGCAAGGCAGAATCCTGAAAAACATAAGAATCTAGTTATTGCCATGGCAAATATTACTATTTCTTTCTAAGCAAGGGTGGAAGGCAAAGGAAAGTACTGCTTGTGGGAAGGTTGAAGATGTAGGCTGTAGGATAAGCAGTCTACAGGTTCTTTCTCTGCTCATTTCTGGAGAATGGCATTTATTTTGATAGCTGAATCCTGATATAGTTAAATAAAGGAATGAGATCACATCTCAATCTATGTTATTTCCTCCAGAATGTTTCAGTGAAAAACATCAGCATTTGGAATGCTGTCTTGATTTTTTAAGACCAAGATGTGGTGCACATCTGTTGTTATACCTTAGTTTCTTTCAGAGGGCATTTTGGGCCCTCTGTAGTATCATATTTTAGCTTTCTTGAATATCCATAAGTAGATTTTGATGTAGAAACTGCACTGAAGCTATTGACACAGTATACTTGTAACTAAAGTGAATGGCTGAGTTTAAAATTATTTGCAGAGAGCAATTTCCTACTAACGAGGACCCTGGAAAACACTTTAAAATTGTAAAGTTTTATAAACAGCTTCAGCAGAATTAATAGGAAATATACTTTAGTCAGGAGAAAAGGCATCTTCTTAGGAAAAGCAGACAGTTTTCACCACATGATATGAAAACAGACCATTCCTATGCAACATATAGATGAAGGAAATTGAATCTTACATATCTGGCATTGGAAGAACAAACTAAGTGTAGTGCAAATTGGGGATGGAAAGAGGGAAGTAGTCATATACTACTGAGTTTTGTAGTAGTATATGACTACTACAAAATATTGAGTTTTGATGGAAATTGTGAAATAAAAAGAGCTTTCTTTGTAACTTCTACTTCTAATAACCAATTCAAAAAATGTTTGATGGTTAGAAGTCAGAACTGTTGTAGCTGCAATTTTAATTTGTGAAGTCCTTATCATGCATAGCACAATCATGTGACATCAGATAAGGTAAAGGTCCATGTAAGCACCTAGATACTTGAAAAGGTAGTGAATTATGATATTGATATTGTTGAGAAGAAATGCTTACATTATCTTCAGTTTCACTGCCTCCCATGGAAGGTGAATCCTGTAAAATGATGAAAAACCATTTATTTTTATATAAAAGGACTCTTACATGCTCTTAATTGTGGAGAATATAAAATAGAAGAATAACTCTAACTAACTGCTTAGAATCTCCAATTTTATCTAAACTAGGGAATGTGCAAAAAAAGAAAAAAATATGTAACTTTACCTGTTGCTTAAGCAGAAGAGGCTGGAAAAAGCCCCCTCCTTGCAAGCATGCATTTTTATAAGGAAAAGATTTTCAATGAAGTTAATTTGCAAAGTTCTAGTTCTTTATATTCAAAGATCCCATTATTTAAACTTTCAACAGCTCCTGCATAAGTAAGGTGTGTAAAGTAAATGCACAAAGTACTTTCCTTTTGAATGAGGAAATGTTATGCTAACACATAATAAAGTAGTTAAAGCATTGAATAGTCACAGGGCACAGTTAAAAACGGCATACATAGTGCACCATGTTCTCTACATTATGGAAACATTTTGAGTTGCTACTAAAGTAAAGAGAAATATAAGTTAAAATGGCATTTTCGTGGTCATGGTCACTTAAACCCAGGACACATAAGAACCAACACAGCAAGCTTAAGCTTTTGATGTAGGAGACAACATTTACCTGGCCATAAATGTCAGAACCACTATATGAGGAAGATCCACCCTGTTCAGAAAATATAAATAATTTTTTATTGCAAACAAACTCTTTTTTTTTGGATGCTTACTGTAAGGATCTCCTTCTTGACAGATTTAAAAAATATGATTATTTACTTAGTTATCAGAATGGTTAAGCAACTCAGAGTTATGTCCCTGTAAAACACCAATGTAACATACTTTGAAACTGAAATTCTAACTCCACATTTTAAAAGACCTTTATCTTACAGGTAATTCAAAGCTAGCATTGTTGAGGAGAATAAGCCTTAAAGGTTGGATGTATCCTACCTTTTACTCCCCTATAAACTTCCAGACTACTTAGTTAAAAATATATACAAATTTACTCATTCCTCAAAGGAAAGACCACTTTCATTAGAATGTAGTGAGAGCCAAAATACAGATATAGCTGTATATTTACTTCACCCTCATCACCAAGTATATTCACTTGGCCCTCAGCAACATTAACACAAAGAGAACAAAAAGAGTATTTACCTGACCGTAGGATTCACTGTTGCCATCATAAGCAGAAGACCCTCCCTGAACAGGAAATAAAAAAAGCTGATTAATTTGATTCTCCCAAGGAAGTGTTTTCCATCATTCAAGGACACAATAGGAGTGAAAATAAAAAAAGTCTGTTATCTCTAGAAACAAGACAGAACACCTACCTGTCCATAAGATCCACCAGGATAGAAGGAAGGCCCTCCCTGCAGAGAAAACATAGAAATTTATGGTTTGTAGTTGAATTGTTCTCTCAAAGAATACTTTTAGGCTGCTCCTGTGCAGGCACAGTGACCAGAATATTTACCTGGTTACCGGAGTAAGAACTGTGGGATGAACCGGGGCCACCCTGAAAAACAAACACAGACCAGCTATTTTCTTGCAGATGAGAGTTTAAATACCTGCATATCTGGTTCTCACTTTATACCCTGTCTCCCAATTTAGAGCTAATTTTTATGTGCCTAAGTAAAACTCAAGACTAATACTGTTAAAGTGGAAGAAATCTGGCAGCAATTTCCTTAGCCTGCTGAAACTTGAATTCTGCAAAGAAACTGCAGAGACCATTCTGTACTGTTCTCTGTGAAGCTGCTCACCACCAGGTTACATCAGGGCTAATTTGAGTTTTCTGCTCTAAGGGACAAGTTTTCTGCTCAGTTGGGTCTGTATTACAGTATGTCATAGCACCCACAATACTGGGAGTGAAGGAACCAGGAGGATGGGAGTCTGTATTGTCCTGGTGAGGGAGGAAGAACTACTACCTGTCCATAGGATCCTCCAGGATAGAAGAAGGGCCCTCCCTGTGCAGAAGACAGAATGGGTTACTGGTTTATATCTGGCTACTCCTTCAGGGAAGGTTTTAGATGGAGCTTCTGAATAGGGCATTTTAACCGAATGTTTACCTGGTTACCAGAATATGTGCTGTGTGAAGAACCTGGGGCTCCCTGAAATGAAAACACAGACTAGCTATTTTCTTGCAAACAGGATGGTGGAAATACCAAGGTATCTGAATCTCACTCTAGGCCAATACTGTTGAACAAGAAGGGACTTTTTATCACTAATATTTTAGGTAGATGAAAGATCATTCCATGAAAGTTGTAAGCGTAATTTAGTCTTTTTCTCTAACAGAATTCATGTGGTAAGGTACAAACAGCTGATACAATTCTTAGGTGTTATGATAGACTCAACTTTTGGGTGTTGTATTTCACAACAGCCACTAAACAGGGAATATAGAAATGAAGACAAAAGAACTCTGTTATCTCTAGAAACAAGAAAGAACACCTACCTGTCCATAAGATCCACCAGGATAGAAGGAAGGCCCTCCCTGCAGAGAAAACATAGAAATTCACTGGTTTGTAGTTGAATTGTTCTCTCAAAGAATACTTTTAGGCTGCTCCTGTGCAGGCACAGTGACCAGAATATTTACCTGGTTACCGGAGTAAGAACTGTGGGATGAACCGGGGCCGCCCTGAAAAACAAACACAGACCAGCTATTTTCTTGCAGATGAGAGTTTAAATACCTGCACATCTGGTTCTCACTTTATACCCTGTCTCCCAATTTAGAGCTAATTTTTATGTGCTTAAGTAAAACTCAAGACTAACACTGTTAAAGTGGAAGAAATCTGGCAGCAATTTCCTTAGCCTGCTGAAACTTGAATTCTGCAAAGAAACTGCAGAGACCATTCTGTACTGTTCCCTGTGAAGCTGCTCACCACCAGGTTACATCAGGGCTAATTTGAGTTTTCTGCCCTAAGGGACACCAGCTGGGTCTGTATTACAGTATGTCATAGCACCCACAATCTTGGGAGTGAAGGAACCAGGAGGATGGGAGTCTGTATTATCCTGGTGAGGGAGGAAGAACTACTACCTGTCCATAGGATCCTCCAGGATAGAAGAAGGGCCCTCCCTGTGCAGAAGACAGAATGGGTTACTGGTTTGTATCTGGCTACTCCTTCAGGGAAGGTTTTAGATGGAGCTTCTGAATAGGGCATTTTAACTGAATGTTTACCTGGTTACCAGAATATGTGTTGTATGAAGAACCTGGGGCTCCCTGAAATGAAAACACAGACTAGCTATTTTCCTGCAAACAGACATTTACATAAATGAGTCCATTCGGAATTTCTATTCTTTCAAATAAAACACTACAGGAACCATTAAAAGAGAATGCTGG
This sequence comes from Monarcha castaneiventris obscurior, assembly GCA_026261815.1. Classification (NCBI taxonomy): domain Eukaryota; kingdom Metazoa; phylum Chordata; class Aves; order Passeriformes; family Monarchidae; genus Monarcha; species Monarcha castaneiventris. Next base: position 19,067,407 of record JAMPIT010000258.1, on the reverse strand, counting down.
TTGGTACTTTTTGTTAGAGATAAGGAAACCTTTAGCAGGTTCTGTTATTTCCTGTTCAGGTTAAAATATCTCAAAGTAGTACTAACATTTAATTTTACTCTTTCTCATTACAGAATCCCACGTCATACCTTGCACACTCTATATTGTTATAGATGATCATGACCTTCATGGTCTTTTTAAAAACTGCCAGAATACTGAACTTCCAAAGTGTAAAGGGTACTCAGGAGAGCGTATTTTTCAGCTCACCACTTAAAGGAGAAGACTATTTACCAGTACATGACATTCACTATTGCTGTCACTTCCCCCTTATATACAAAACAGGGAAAGTATTATTTTATGGTTAGACTGCATCCTCTGTGACTATTTGTAGACTAAGATCTTGCCTTTAAATAAAGCTTGGAGAAAAAGCAGAATAATTGCAGTGTGAGGAATTTGGGGATCCACATAAGTAAACCCATTTTTTCCTTCGAAACAAGATGGTTTAAATGTGTTTAGCTTTGACTCTTAATTTATAATATTGTTCAGGTTTGAAGAGATTTTTTTTGTAACTCACAGCTTCTAAATCTAGAAGAAATCTTTTTGCAAGAATTTTTCTCCTGTGCTGAAGAATCTTCAAGGAATCACAGAATCACAGAATAATCGGAGTTGGAAGGGACCCAAAATGATTATCAGGTCAAACTCCTGGCCCTGCACAGGACCAGCCCCAAGAGTCACACCATGTGCCAGAGAGTGTTGTTGAAATGCTTCTTGAATCCTGTCAGGTTTGGTGCTGTGACCACTTCCCTAGGAAGCAGATGACTCTCTCTTTTATGTAAGAGTTATGAATAGTAGTTTATTTGTACATATACATCTATCTATAGCTTGTTTTTTTATTATTATTAGAATGTAGCCCATCATGGCCAGGCTGTTTACATTCTAACCTAAGCACTGTAGCTGCCATGTGTAGAGGGCCCTGGACAGAAAATGAAGTTCATTTTTTAATTCAGTTTATTCCTTTGCAAAGATCACTGAATTTTACTGTTGGGTGAAGGCAGAGCTCAAGTCTATTGCTACACAGTTTATCAAAACTAAATTTCATCTGCTGATATGATTGCAAACTGGGAAACAAGCTCTTGTGTATGACATCTGCACTGAGAGCTGGTTTCTAATGTGTCCAATCTTGATGTCTTATTTTCTTAATGTTGAAAATTTTTGTTGATAGCAATTAAATATGCTGTCTTCTCCCAACCAAGTTGTTAAAAAACTAAGGGGTTTTTTGCACCAATTAAATCATGCGAAGAAAAAGTTTCTTAGAATGAAAAAAAAAACTTGCATAATGATCTCCACATTTTTGCTTATAAATGGCTTTTCTTATACAATCATGCAACAAATAAAAAGGTTTTTCCTCAATAAAGTTTCAGTATTATTTATTTTAATAGACTAGTTTATGTTTTAAAGCATGTAGGTCATGATTACTGCTTAGCCTCAATTAGATTAATGAGTTGGTATTGTACCTTACCAAAATTACTATTGCTGTATTTTAAGTTAATGAAGTTAAATTCAGAAAGCAGTAATTTCTTTATACAATTATTTTGCTTAAATAGCATGTTTTCTTAATAGAAAGAATAATCCACAAAATGCTTCTTGTTGAAATTGAAAACTAAAAAATTACTACAGCATTCAAAAGGGGTTATGTAAATACAGCTTCAATAAAAGCTTCAGAAATATGTATCTTGATAGAAGACAGGTGACTTTAAATCCAAGGTGAGTTTAAAAGCCAGAAGCCTGGTAAAGCTAGTCTATAATGCCCACATAACCACATTCCTTGGCCTTTTCTCTGGCACAGAGGCATTGCCTAAAAGTAAAGTTTATCCAGTGCAACTGAAAATGAAATTTCAGTGATTCTCTTTAGGGGAAAGAACAGTTTAAATTTTGATTTAAGAGATTATATTTTGAAATATATTTTGAAATATTGAAATATCAATATATTTTGATATTTTTAGTCACAGTATTTTATTGTACCAGTGAGAAAGACAAGGAAACTAAGCTGGATGCAACTAAATACTGTGGTTACTACAAGGTATATTGACTGGTTTTCGAAAGTAATGAATAATTAACACATAATAGTCAAGTGACAGAGCATCTGGATCACCAAGGACTCTTACAGAAAATAACTGGCCAAATGGTAATTATGCAGTTAAGTGGAGCTCATTCTTTCATTTAATTGTGTATACTGCTACCCATACTAAGGAAATTACCACTAATGTTTAGTGTTAACCAAATGTTCATATTTACAAGGTGATTAATTCAAAATACTCCATTCTATAGAAGGAAGTATAAACTCAGAAAAATAATTACCTGTCTATGACCACTGCTTCCATCAGGACAAATGCAACCACCCTACAAATTAAAAAAAAAAAAAAAAGAACAAATATTGCTTTGTGGAAATCTAAAATAAAATCTTATTTCAGATGCAAAACTGTTTAGGGGAAGAAAGCCTGTGGGACTGCAGACTACTCTGTGACCTTTCCTGTACCTAGAAGAAATGAGGGGACAGGACAGATGTGTAGAGTTAACGTTTGCTTTGGAAGCCAGACTGAGAGTGCCTCTCTCAGTGCGATGTCTCAATGACAGATACCTCAGTTAGAGAGTAGTATCAGGGTGATCAGGAGTATCACCATTGTGCTATCACCAATAAAACACACATTATATTGAAACAGTGCTAAAAAGTGATTTCAGAGAGCCATTTCTGAAAAATTTAATGTGAATAGGGTGACTTCATTTACAAATTAATGGATAATATCACCAATCTTCTACATAAAACTACTTAAACTTTGACTCCTGAATTTAATTAATTACCAGGAAGCTATTGAACAAAACTAGTTAAAAATAGAAGACATCCTGACCTGATTACTTGATCCACTCGTAGCCATAAATGATCCACCCTGTGAAGAAAACAATTCTATTTTATTAAAGCATTTTATTAGAATCTGAAGTCTAAAATTATGTAGTGAGAAGCTCTATCACAAACTCTATTACTTCCCCGCACCAACAAACATAAAATGTTGAATTACTGTGAAAACATAAATTAGGATGAAACATAATTAAATGACTTGATACAATTCAAAAAGAATAGACATTAGGAAAACTAATTAAGAACACGGTTACCTTGCAGAGCTCAGAGACCTGTCTGCACCACTGAATTAAAATTCAAACTCTGAGACACAGGACTATGCTAATGTTATATCTACATAATGCTGGGTGTAGCAGGATTTCAGATCCCTGGGAAGCTGATAGGTACCAATAAAAGATAAGATACTAAAAAACCGGAACAAACCGGTCCCACTCTGGATCAGTTAAATTTCTCATAATTCTCTAATATATACACTGCTGCAGCAGTACATAATCCTACAGAATATGAAAGCTGGATGTACTTTTGCAACAGAAGTATGTAATCACTAACATGTGCCTTCTTACCAAATGCTAAATGAAACAATTCTATATATGGCCATTACCACCACTAGAGCATGAATGTTTCTAAAAAAAGAATCTGAAACTATATAGTCTGTATTTTTCAAATGAATTTTACAAAATGTTATGTAAAGAAACACCTGCAATTCTTACCTGCTTGGTAAGGTGAAGGAACAGAATATACTGTGTGTTCTGGGCCCAATATCACTATTTACAACTGTACAAAATTATAACATTATAGGGAAAATGCTGTCATATCAAAATGGCATCCTGCAGCACAGAAAAATTACTGGAACCCAACTTTCAAAATGAAATGTAATTTATCAGAAAGCTCCTCAATATCATTCAGTTGACACTATTTTGTTACCTGGCTGTCAGACTGGCTGCTATTTGAAGGAGAAGATGCATTCTGTGAAGAAATTTTAAAAAACCATATTTATTTGTAAAGGGAAATAAAATAAAATAAAATAAAATAAAATAAAATAAAATAAAATAAAATAAAATAAAATAAAATAAAATAAAATACATAGTTCTATTAGGAAAGAATGACCAACTCTAAACAGAATTAATTCTCTTTTGTGGACACTAGATCCTTCTTCTTTTTTGTAGGTAATACACGAGGAGCTGTAAGTTTACCACTCCCAGCAGTAGTTCAGAAAAAGTGACAAGAATGGTTTACCTGTACATCATGGACTCTTCCGCTTAAAATACGTGATGTGTCCTGTAAAAAACAATAACACTTACTATTAGGAGATGAAAACTCTACAATCAGTGATAGGTCTTCTTTTCATTCCACATTATTGTTTATAACAGGTGCAGACCCATTATTCTGTACATTGAGTAGGAATGCATTGTTAGAAAATAAAAGGCTATTTGCACATAATTTTTATAGGCTGCTACTGAGTCGACTTGCAACTATACAATGCACATATCTGTATCCCCTACACAACTGCTGAGCACAATAAATTAGCAAACATTATTATTCCATCTTTCTTCAGCTAAAATTCAGCTGTCCTTAGTTTGTATGATACTCATTTAATTTTAACTTCAGCTTGGACCAACTCTGTATGTGCTTAATGAAGAACAAGAATTTGAGCTGCAGTGCACTTCAAAGCACGATTTTCATGTCTTTTTTTCATATATACTTTTTTTAAAGAAATTCACTCAAAGAGCAAATAACCAAGTAATTTTATTTTACTTTCCCCTTATGTAGGAGGATATCAACTAGTACAAAAATAATTAGGGAAAAATTAGGTATAATTAAGACAGATTAGGTATAGGTAGGACCAAAATCCTACAAGCAGGTCTACAATCCTACAAGAAAAAAAGTGATACTTACTCGGGCAACAAGAATTTTCTTCTTTGCACAACCAGAACGCTGTAAAGAAGCCACAAGCCTGTTATTACTTTATAGGTGTAGTCATCTACATGAAATACTTTAGCAAAAATCCACTGCTTGTCAAGGAGATGTTTGGAAAAGGAAAATGTCCAGATATTTCATTTTATTAGCAGTAAAAGCCTTAAAAAGCATACTCTTTGTTTTCACTTTATCCCTTTCAACAGAAGTTCCTGCTTAGGGGAGTTTCCATCAGCTGAACCACTGTAATTTAGAGAACAATCTGTAAAAGGATTCTCTCTTGTTGTTTTCTGGGGTTTTTGTTTTGGGTTGGTTTTTCTTTTGTTTGTTTTTTAAAATTTTTTTTAGCATTCCCCATCCGTCTTTGTGAGAAAGTTTAGAAGCAAACTCTTTTACAATGAAGTCCAGCAATACAGACTGGATAGAGAGATAACCAAGGGAATACTAACATCTTTCATTAACAAAGCAGGAAGTGATGATGCTCCTAAACAGGGCTTGCTGATGAAAGATGGTTTTTTTCAGAACGTTTAGAATTGAATGTAGTGCAATGCATTCAAGGTAAATACAAGCCAAAACAAAAGACCTTTTCAGAAGGCCTCCATACTTTCTAGAATACGTTTGATGCAGTACTTAAGTACTACAGAGGAAAAATAGGGAAAACAAAGAAGCAGAATAGTGAATGGCTGAGAACCGAAAATGCAAGTAGCTGATGACAGAAGGTTACTCTAGATGGCAGTAAAACAAAAGGAGGTTGTGACAGATGGAAAAGCTTTTCTATGAACAGAAACAAGTAGGAGAAATGTAATTTGTTTACACAACAGTATATTTGCTTGGTCACAATCTATCCATGTGAATTCATCGTTTCTGCTTGTAGGACAGATGGAAAGTCTTGACGGAGATAGCAATACTGGGTAATACCGGGGACAAATGTTACTTTATAACAGCAGCATGTAAGTGGCTTCAAATCCGAGCAAGTGAGAAAAGCTTGAGATGGCTACGTGCCTCATGCACACGGGTGATTAATTCCCAAATAACTGTCCAGTTAAAGTGGATATATTATGAATAAAATGTATTAGTATATATTCTTAGAAGTATTATGCCATTTTAAGTAATTGTGCAGCAGCCTTGAATACAGAGAAATAATTAACTTTTTGAAGGGTATTATAAAGCAATCATATACTAAAGGTCAACAGGTCTAATATAGAAGTGTTCAGTTACTAACACTGCCTTTAGTCATTAGGATAATACAGAACAAACGAAGTACTTACCTGGTTATTGGCACTGTAGGTACTGTTTTGTTTTGGTGTGGTTGTCATTCTGGAAAAGAATACAATATTTCATTTTTTGAGAATTATTTAAATAAAGTAAGCTTACAGAAAATTAATTGTTTCTGATACTGCATACAAACATAACAAAAATCTCTTATGGCTCCCATTCTCCACAGCCTTGTCTAAATTAGTTTTATGAAATTCTACCGTTCCAGTCTGAAAAACATTTTAATAACAACCTTAGATTGGTAGAAATGTGACATGAAAAGCAGTGGAGTATCTGTCAGTTCTTCTTGCATTCATTGTATGTACTTAAAGTTTTTATTTCAGTTTTGTTTGTTTTGTTTTTTTTCTTTAATTAATGTAAAATGTACCCTTAGACTTCTGGGAAAATCATCTGTTATGGGAAAGACACTGATATATTTTTATTCATATTTCATTTAATCATGTTAAATGCATTTAAAAGCACTAAGTGTATCTGTAAACGTATGAAAATTTGCAGCAAGAGAAGAGGCAGTTGCTGAAACAGCTATTAGTGTGGAAATTCAGCATTCTTTCTGGATCATTCTGCTCCAACAACTGCATCTAGCTGAGCAATATTTTCTCATCTACGTGAAAAATATTGTGATGAAAATATATTAGAAGCAGCATACTCACATCATCACAAGCATTGGGATTACTATCATCTGAGAAATCTTGTGAGTCCTAGAAGGACATCAGATACCAGTTATTTCCTCAAAAGTATGAATTGCTAAAAATACACTTTCATGTTGTACTCTACAAGACAGAAGAGATGCTCATGCAAAGGAGAAGCTGAGTTAAATTAAATTACGATTTTTATAAGACAAAAAGGAGCCAAATACATAGCTGCAATAGTGGCTGACAGGGAATGTTCCAATCTTCAGTAAAGAAAGAAAAAAACCAACAAAACAAATCCAAACCAAGCAAAGCCCAGAAACAATTATGTTTTATTGCATCTTTGAGAAATATGATGCAGGGACTACAAATAATATGCAGGAGAAAGAAAGAACTACTTACCTGATTCTCATAATAGGTGTCTGAGGATGATCCACCCTTTAAAACAAACAAAAAATGTGATCAAAATTGGAGAAAATTAGGATAAAGAAAATCTGATTTTGAGCAGAGCCTAAGTTTATATGAACAGATGTACAAGTAGTGAAATACAGTATTACTTACTTGGCCACCACCATAGTTTTGTGAGTAGGATCCATCCTATAAAACAAACAAATATAAACTCTACTTCAGAAAAAAACTGTGATTTGGTTCAGAGGCTGTAAAGCTGGAATAAACAATTGCCTAGGATTCCTTTGAACAAATACAATTTTCAAGATATCTGGATAAATTATCAAATATTATAGAAGTTCTTACCAGGACAAAATCAAGGCCTACTTACCTGGTTGTCACCATAACTTTGGGAGGATGATGATCCACTCTGCTAAGAAAAAAGACCAACAAAATAATTAGAATTTACCTTACTATATTGCAGATCAGATATTGATCAGCCATCATGGAAGTTAAAACCATGATAAAACCTCAGTGGGAGGCAATACTTAATTGGCTACCACCACAGTTTTGTGAGGAGTATGAACCACCCTGTGAAACCAAAACAGCAACAGTTATAATGCTGGAGAGCTGAATATTATCTGAGTGCATACAGCTATCCAGTGTTGCTGAGTTCTATGGAAGTTCTATGTAACTTCCAGTTTTATGTAAGTGGAATTTCAGGGCTGATAAAAAGTGTGCCTGCAGAAAAAGAGTTACAAACTGGACATGGAGAGACTCTGCAAGAGTCTATATCCCCATGAGCAAGAAAACTGTACTGTGGATTAGAATTGCTTTAAAAGTTTTTGCCAATGGATAACAGAGAGTTACCTACCTGACCACTCTGTGATCCACCCTGTAAATCAGACAAAAAATGCTTTAGACACTCACTGTTTGGCCATGGAATATTTTTGATGAAAGCTATGATACTTGCTTAGGAAGAGTAAGAAGCAGAGGCAGATATGCAATATGGATATAATTTCTAACATAATGAGCACACATTGCCAGTAATGCAGTGGTAAATACTAGATGAGACATAAATCAAGAAACCTCAAATATTTGAGTAATGTCTAGTGCACAGATGAGTTCCATTTGGAACACTCTCTAGAGAATGTTTCTTCTTTTCTCCTGTAGAAAACGTAATTTATAAAATTGAATGAATTTATACAGATTCCCCTGGTAGTATTATTATATAGAGGTGTGCCTGTGAGATACAGTGGCCTCAAGGAGAAAGTTTTAAATAAAACATTTAGTATGTTTCAATGTGCCCTCTTTAGAAGAGGAATGTAACTCCATCCAGTGATATCAGAAGAAATGTTTGTAGAAGTATTAAAGTCAAAAGTTTGTAGTAAGAACAGTGGAATACTGAACTATTTAAGTGAGTGGGAAATTTGCCCTTAGCTAAAATGGGACTGAGGCTTCATTCAAAACAGTCAAAAATTAAATGAGAAGTATTATCTTTCAATGTTCTAGAAGATTTTAGAACAAAATTTAAGCATTTTCTTTTTTCTCAGAAAGAAATAGGTCCTCTTAAAAAATTAAAATCTATTATAAAATTAAAAGCCATTATAAACCCTATTTAATATATAATTTTATCAAGCTACAAGTTATATACAGTGCATTGTATATACTGCATCACATTTTAACCATATATTGTAGCAACATCTAAGTTGTTTGCAGATTTATATAGTATATATTTATATTGCTAAAACACAGTATTTGTTGAAATGATGAATCTATCAAATTTTTCTATTTCTTGTGAAAACTCAGTAAGAATCAAAAGAAGCATTGTGAACAAAAAAGAAATCATCTATTGCTGCTTTCTTCCTAATTTTTAATATCACAGGGATGACTTCTTTAAACATAGTTGACGTCTTTTAAGATAGTGGTCTGTAGAGTTCCAACACTTGAATTTGTAGCAAATACACTTGTAGCTGTCTATAGTTCACTTCACAAACTCAGTGAATTGTTAAGCCAGTTTGTTTCAGGAACCTCAAGTGGCAGTCCTAAAATATTTTCTGGCTTTGATAGGAAAAGAGAGGCTGGGGAGCTCCAGCCCTGATTTAACTCATGCCAGTTAAGCAACTCTGCAGCAGACTTCTTCTTTCCAGAATCTGGCCTTAATGTCCTAATGATTTAGATGTATCACTGACATAATACTAGGAAAAGGGGGCAAAAAACAATCCAAAGCTCCTGTGGTACTTCCATGTATAAGAAGATAGTGAGTTCTAATCAATTTGTGTTATATGGATTTGTGCAATATGAATCTGAATTTGGGACTAGCTGAGTTAATGTCAAAACTAATTGTGGATGCATCTTAAAGTAAGAGGAGAAAGACCATTTACCTGGTGGCAGGGATTGCTATCATATGAATAACCCTGTCAGAAACCAAACAAACAAAAAGGTAAATGCCATTTTTCTTGAAAAGTAATTGGTTTCCTTAAAATATCTTATGTGAGAATTAATGTAACAAAACTCAATATATAACTTTACAGAGGGTGAGTTAAATTTTATTTAACCCTTTAAGTGTGTGGCTTTACCCTGTCACTCTCATACCCCCATACAAGCATCAAAACACATGCACACAGATGATCAAAGGACTACTTTGAGCCACAATGAAAGAGGTAGGTTGGTAATTGATGTCTCTCTGTACCATCCTAGCTCCTCTTGATTGGCAAAGATGAACTGTTGGTGGGGTTTTTTGGAAGCAACTGTTACTGTTGGTGACCATCTATCTAAATGTGACCATCAATCTCTTGCTAGATTCACCCACCCTGGATTTTAGGCAAGGCTTCTGCTCAGAGCCATTCATTTACCCATTTTGGGTATATCTTGTGATAACAGAATGAGGAACAGTACATGGAAAAAGTTCTACCTTGGTTGTCACCCTCCCATTATTACAGCACAGGTCTCCTCTTGATAAGTCAACCTGTGACACAGCTCAGTGGAAATAACCTGTTCTTCAGTGTTTATCAGTTTCATTGCTGGTAACTGTGTCCTTTTGTACTGCTCCTTATGATGCTTTCACAGGCATTTTCATTCATGCCTAACTTATAGCAATCCTAATATTACTGCTAAATACTCCTAAAAATGTCTGTATTTATATTTATCTTTCATTCTGGTTGCTTTCCTCAATATATTTATTTAAACATAGGTTTACTATTGGCTTCATCCATGATCCTTTCACTTGGGATCTCATCATCAAAGACATTGTCTTTACACCATTGTAGACATACACAAGATGAAATAGAACTAGGATGAAACCTACTAATTTAATTCTTATTCCACTTGAGCCACTCTCTATTCCTATCATTTTCTATAGAAAATAAATGGAGGATCATCCAAAAATTCCCAAGCAAAGATTTTATATACTTATTGAGTAGACAGATTAATCACTTGTTTGTCTTCCATGTGTAATTCTAAATGGGAGCAGCCACTTCATATTGGTTACAAGGGCCAACAATATCACCCTTTCTTGACCTCTGTGCTAGATAAGTCCATGTAACAATGAAAGCAATAGATTTCAAACTAGAAAACATTATAAAAATTATTAAAAACATGCTACTATTGAAAAGAAGGCTGGGTCTAGTTTTCAAATAGTTTGGAGAAAAAAGTCTTACTTGTCCACAACCGCTGCTGCCACCATAAGAAGCAGATCCACCCTGCTGGGGAAAGAAAAAGAGCAGCTCATGATCCAAATATTCCTATTCTCCATTTCAAACAGAGATATAAGTTTTCAAGGACTTTAGCTGCCAGGCTGCTTCCAAGGTAGAAGACCAACTATATCCTACTGTGAATTATCTGGTGAAGTACTGAGTATGTTGAATACTGAAATGCATCAGAAAGCTGACACCTGCATGCATTCCTTTCTACAGGGCAAAGTGCTGCTTCAGTGAGCCTGTTGTTGCCAGAGCCATATGAACCAAAGTTCATGAGACTTAATTCTAAAGAGTACTTAGTATATTATTTCAAGTAAGAAACCACAGAATTCTCAATACATATATGGGAACATCACATACATGCTGTATAGTGACCAGTGACTGACTGATGCTTACCTGTCCATAGGAACTGCCACCTTGAGGCTGGTAGCCCTGTAACAAAGGCAAGGAGTCATTTGTAAACAGAGCTGCACAGCTGAAACAGAATCACAGAATGCTAGAGAGAAAAGCCCGTTTCCACTGAAGGTTCCTCTCTACTATGTTATTTTTTCCCTCATGATATTTTAGTGGTACAAATCAAGGACCACTCAGAAGCACCAAGAACGAAAAAAGCCCACCCATACCCCAAAGCCCATTTACAAGACAGGCTCCAAAGAAAAGCTCAACACATTTCAGCAACAAAGTCTCACCTGGCCATAGGACTGGCTACCTTGGGAACCCTTCAAAAAAAGAGAAAATAATTACCACCTTGACAAGGAGGCTTCTTTATAGAGCATGACGTTTATGGAACTAACAGCTGCATGTGGGATTCCCTGAAACATTCTTCCTGTGCCAAAAGACACAGAGCAGAATGCTAACAGCTGTGCATCTGTGCAGCACATTGTCCTACTCTTAGCAGAAGCCACGGCCCAGACTGAGACACTGAATGCCAAGGGAAACATCACTTCCAAAGTGTGCCAGGATGGTCAGTGAAGAACTTTCTGCAAACAGCCAGTTTGCTTACCTGGCCATAGGAGCTGCTGCTGCTCGAGGAACTTTGTCCACCCTAAGACAAGGACACGGTTTGGTTACTTCCCTTTCAATAAGAGAGCCAGCCTGCATTAGCAGCAGCAAGCACCTACATCCTAAAGCCATGCGGGGCAGTATGGAGAGCCAGACGTCTCCTGGCTCTCTTGAGGATGCTGCGTGTGATGATTTCACACACTGGGATTCCAGACCAATAAGTAGCAGGTGCATAAATGTTGACTGTGAGAACAGACAGTTTCAGAGAAAATGTCCTTTAAAGTTCAAATTCTGAGGGATTTCTAAATGCCTTTACAGTGCCATTTCTCAAATGCTGTATTCTGACTGGTGACTGACTGATGCTTACCTGGCCATAGGAACTGCCACCTTGAGGTCTGTAGCCCTGTATGAAATTAATTATTGAGTAATAGTTACTGTATTTGTGAAGCAGATGACTCTCTAATGTATCTTTGTGGGGTAAGAAAACAGAATAAGACAGAATGTACAGATTCTACTGCTTAACTAAAGTTATTTTGATATTTCTTATTCTGGAGGAATAGGTGATCACACTGTTTACAATCAGAGTAGTTTTACATCTGACAATCAGAGTAGTTTTACATCTGTCTCAGACAGCCCTCTAATCCTATGAGGGTTTTCCAGGAAGGGACACAACATTTTCTTACTGTGTTTATTTTCCCTTTGTTTTTCAGGGCTTAGATGGCTAATGCTGAATACTAGGTGAATATTGATTTCATATATTTGTCTTTTCCATTGGCCCAAATTGCATAATTCCCTTCCTCTGAGGGAAAATTAGGGTGAAAAATAATTTTTAAAAATTAGGAAAGAATCTTAGAAAAAGTATAGGTTCGTAAAATGGAAACAAAAAAATGCAATTCAAAGTAACAGGTCAAGTGAATTAGCCAAGGATGACTGTACTTTAAAAAAAATTTCTCAGTAATATAAAGTTACTGTGGTTATAATTTGCTCTTGCAATCTGCCTTCAATATAATCTCAAAAAAGTGCATTTGTTTCATGTACATGGAGACCTGTGCCACAGCTGCCTGAGAGAGTTATGAAGACAGGGATTACGAAAAAGTATTTGAAGTATCATGTCTATCTCTGCTATCTGACATAAAGATCCTGACAAAATTCATAGCTATGTTAGGGCTGCTTTAATTTCCATAAAAACTGTGAAGGGAAGTAAACATTCATCAGTTGCAGGCTCCAACACCAAGTCTTCATTCAGCTGAGGACCTGACCCAATGTTCTTTATTCCTCAACACTACTTCTCTGCTGAGAGCAATGGAGGCAGCAAGAACTAACTATAAATTTGTATTATACCATCAACTGGATTGGGAACAGCATCAAATAGACTATTTCTACCACAAATTTATAAAGTTCCAAACCCATGAAAAAGGTAAGAAAGCAGCAGAAATCTAGGATTCCTGTATCTATCCATGAAAAACACAAGGGTCATGTTTACAACAAAACATTTGAAATGGAGTCAGAGATATATTGGTTAAGAATTCGGTGTGAATTGAAAAAAAATGTTTTAAAATCTGCTAACTTTTCAGGGCAATGGCCTTTCTCAAAAGTTCTATTCCAACCAAAATTTACCTGTCCATAGGAACTGCCACCTTGAGGCTGGTAGCCCTGTAACAAAGGCACGGAGTCATTGGTAAAGAGAGCTGCATAAGTGCAGTCCTAGCACAGCTGAAACAGAATCACAGAATGCCAGAGAGAAAAGCCCATTTCCTTTGAAGGTTCCTCTCTACTATGTTATTTTTTCCCCTCAAGGTATTTTAGTGGTACAAACCAAATCAAGGACCACTCAGAAGCACCAAGAACGAAAAAAGCCCACCCATGCCCCAAAGCCCATTTACAAGAGAGGCTCCAAAGAAAAGCTCAACACATTTCAGCAACAAAGTCTCACCTGGCCATAGGACTGGCTACCTTGGGAACCCTTCAAAAAAAGAGAAAATAATTACCAATTTGACAAGGAGGCTTCTTTATAGAGCATGATGTTTATGGAACTAACAGCTGCATGTGGGATTCCCTGAAACATTCTTCCTGTGCCAAAAGACACAGAGCAGAATGCTAACAGCTGTGCATCTGTGCAGCACATTGTCCTACTCTTAGCAGAAGCCACGGCCCAGACTGAGACACTGAATGCCAAGGGAAACATCACTTCCAAAGTGTGCCAGGATGGTCAGTGAAGAACTTTCTGCAAACAGCCAGTTTGCTTACCTGGCCATAGGAGCTGCTGCTGCTCGAGGAACTTTGTCCACCCTAAGACAAGGACACGGTTTGGTTACTTCCCTTTCAATAAGAGAGCCAGCCTGCATTAGCAGCAGCAAGCACCTACATCCTAAAGCCATGCGGGGCAGTATGGAGAGCCAGACATCTCCTGGCTCTCACAAGGATGCTGCGTGTGATGATTTCACACACTGGGATTCCAGACCAATAAGTAGCAGGTGCATAAATGTTGACTGTGAGAATAGACAGTTTCAGACAAAATGTCTTTTAAAGTTCAAATTCTGAGGGATTTCTAAATGCCTTTACAGTGCCACACTGCTCCATTTCTCAGATGCTGTATGACTAAAATATAGCTATAATATTCTCAAATGCTAAATGACTGATGCTTACCTGGCCATAGGAACTGCCACCTTGAGGTCTGTAGGTCTGTAAGAAAGGCAAGAAGTCATTTGTAAACAAAGTTGTATCATAGCACAGCTACAACAGAAAAGTCCATTTCCACCTAAAGTTCCTCTGGACTATGTTCTTTTCTTCCCTCACATGGTATTTCAGTGGTACAAACCAAAATCAAGGACTACTAGGAAACATCTAGAAGGTGAAAAACGGCCCATGTTCTGATGCCCATTTACAAGACAGGCTCCAAAGAAAAGCCAAATACATTTCAGCAAAACGTCTCACCTGACCATAGGACTGGCTGCCTTGGGAACCCTTTAAATAAAGAGAAGATCATTACCACCTTGACAAGGAGTCTTTTTTAAAGAGCATGATATTTATGGAATTAACAGCTGCGTGTGGGATTCCCTAAAAGCACAAAGGAGTCAGAGCAGTATGCTAACTCCCCTGCAATAGACTGTTCTAGTCTCATCAGACACTCTGAATGCCAACTTTGTGCATATTGAATATTTGTGATATTGAGTAGTGAGCTCCCTGTGGCCTTGATCCCTAGAAGTCATACCTACCCTTTTGAAACATTTTTCTGGTTGCATGTAGTGCTATAGAGAATATTGACAGACTTTTGCATCCTTCCTACCCCCAACCCCCAGGAGGAGAAACACTTAAAGACTGGCTTCACACTTCATACTTGAGTTCATACTACGAGTATTCTCAAGTTTTAGTTTGCAATAATCTATGATGCCATTATGGGAGTATATTTTTTAAATTCACACACTGTTTTTCACACAAGTAGCTTTATCTTCATGGCTGTAAGCAATCCTGGAAGACATTGCACATATTTCCACAATTATGATTTTTCATCATTCTTGATACGGCTAAGCAACTACCCTTTACAACTTTTGGAATTCAAGGTCTGATATGCATGGGATCTGAATCTATCAGTCTGGGGCTGATGGTGTGGTGTGAGCCTAGAATCACTTCCTCTCAGGGCCATGACCTTTATGCTCTGAGTGGAATACACTCATTTCATGTCAACCCATCACACACAGAAATATATTTGAGAGCATCACAAACAAAAACAGTTGAACACCAACATCAGATGGTATTTTTATGAACAAAAGCCAGGGAAATAGAAATACCTGCATCTATGAAATCCATTTTTAAATGCAGAAAATAATTTATTTCTAAGTTGTGATGGCCTTGTTTTAGTGAAGTCTACAGGAATATTTATAACACTTTCTAAGTTCCATTACCTGAACGTAAGTACTGCTGCTGCTTTGCTGCTTTTGTCCACTCTACAGAGGAACAAAAAAGAAAGATTATTTATTTTTAAGGGAAATTGCTTATGCACTAAGCCATTTCAAGAAGCAGCTCTGTCCTTCTATCCACTAGACAGTTTGAAAGCCACAGAGAGTTCATTACACCTTTTCTTACTTTATGCCATCTCCACGTGCTATAAAATGTATATAAAGATTCTACAGAAATAAAGTGTTAAAAGTATATATATCTTGTTATAATCTTCTTAATGAAAATTAATTGTATAATATATCTTTGTGTCATATTGCGGTATTTGAAGAGAGTTAATATAATTCTGGCCTTCAAATGTACCACACATATTGCCCTTAAACTCATATCCATTTGTATTCACGTTATGACTGATTTTTTTTCATTAATAAGCACAACAAACTTTTGACAAAGCTTTTGTTAAAACAAAAATTGAAAAAGCCACAGTTACAATTAAATCTAAGGAAAAGTCACTGCAGAGAATATTTTGAGTCCCATGAAGTATGTGGATTACGAGCGGAATAAAATGGTTTTTATATCTACACAATGAAAAGTTAACCTGCACAATCAGAACACTGTACATTTAAAGTCAAAAATTAAATAACAAGGAAATCTTATTCCTTTCTTTGCCAGCATTCATCACTAGTCAGGGAAGAAAATAATGCTATATGTTTTGAAAGCAATGATTTCCAAAAGACAAATTTCACCTGGGGTAACCTGCTATTGAACTTTCAATGAAAGTGTGAATTTGTTGTTGTAGTCTAATGGACTAGCATCTAATGGACTGGCTAGCCACTAAGAGTGAGATGGATGCTAAAATTGCTAAATTGCAAAGAACCCAGAAAAATATGCCTGAATGATATTCATAATACTTTATAAGCATGCTCTTAATGAGATTGGATTGTAATCAACTTTCCAAGTGCCTGGTTATCAAGAAGCAACATTACAAATACAGTTCACCTAAGCATTAAGTGCAGGATTTAAAAAACTTAATTCTGAACTGGGTGTTTCCATTAAAAAAATAAGACACTTTAAATGAAAATGGAACTGTGCAGGTTGCGATTTATGTTTTATTTGATACTGAGTAACATTCAAGTTTTAGTTCTAGAATTCCATCCTCCTTCCTGAGCAGACCAAGATGGTCAATTTTTGCCAATTTTGAAAGCACTATGGAATTTGCATACAGAGGTTTTTAAATTTTTTAAGTGTCAAAACCAGCTGCAATGGCTTTTAATCAGTGACCAGCTAAGATATCCCCTTTGCTGTAATTACAGAAATGCCCTACTCCACCACTGTAGTTTGTGGGCATCTAAGATACCTCTAAGTTATCCACATATATTTGTTCCCTAAGAGAGGAATTATTACTTAGTTTACTAAGACAAAGCTTCATTTAAAATTCAAGTATAATGGAGAAAAAATGTCTACCTGTACTATGATCCTTGTAGCAGAGCTTCCCAAACTCTGAAAAAAAATCCAGAAACAAAGAAACATAATTCAATTTAAACGATACTTGTTTAAAGGCAAAGCACTTAAACAGAAAATACTAAGTTGAACAATTTAGTTTGTGAGAATAAAGGGAAAGGCCGTATGTGTTATGTATTGTGTATCAGTTCTTAACACCCAGCATTCAACTAGCTTATTCTCAGCTCTGAAAGTCTGGGGAGGCAGACTGACCCTACTAAGTAATTTTCTACTCTTAAATCTTCTGTGGAGAGAAGCAGAGCACAGGTTATGTGCACCACCTTTCTGCACTACCAGTCAGCTTGGCTTTTCCAAATGTGGGGAGGGAAGCTAAGACATCATCATCCCTCCAGCCTGTCTCACTGCCACTGGACATACACCAACACATGCAAACATGCAAATCCATTTCCTCTTCCAGTCATTTGTTTGCTGAATTCTGGGGCATGAGGGACAAATGTAGGAGAGTGGCACACACCATCCTGAGACAACTGGTTTGATCCCATGAGAACTATAATAATACTATAGGAATCACAAGAAGAAATTAAGCATACCTGAGGGAAGGTGTGACGCTGCAAATGAAACAGAAACATATTTAATTATTTTGCATAAGGCCCTACCCAAACCAAATATTGCAGCAGAGAAAGGGAAAAAGGGCCCTTGTATTTCGGAAGCAATACACAATGGAATGTGAAAGAATGACATAAAAAGGATTGCATACAGCAAATGCATCTTAACCTTTATTCAGTTTAGAACAACATGTTCTATTAGAAATTAAACATCTATAAAATATTACATTATAAAAACTCACTTTAAGCACCTGAAGGCTAAACTTACATTTAGTTCCAAGTAAGCAGAGTAGAAATGTAATAATTTAAAAATGAGAATCAAAGTGACTTTACAAGAGAAAATTGCAGTAGAAACAGAAAATCAAAACTATTCAGGAGCACAGAGATTGCATACATTGAGAGACCTGGTGTCTACAGCTAATCCATTATCTCTGCAAGAACTAACAGCAATCACAGAACCACGAGATTTGTACCTATCTTATAATAGGCCTTCCCTGAAGATAACTATATACATAGGGTAAATCCTGCCTGCCAAAGAATTGTCTCCAGGAATATTTCTGAAAAATTTAAAATGTAGATATTTGAAAGCCTTTTTGAGTCAAAATTATTTGTAGAGAAAATATGTATTGTAGAGAAAAACTGCTTACCACAGGTGGAAAAGGGTTGCTGTTGGCAACGACCACAACCTATAGAGAAATCAGAGGAAGCTGTTTACTTGCCACAGAGATTATTTAAATTGTTAAATATGTTAGAAAAGTGAAGAATACTGAAATCTGTAAATTTACAAACTCTGATAATAATGCTATGGAAGATCCCTTTTATAAAATAGTATTCTTATAAAAATTAATTCATATTACCAAGCAAAGAATTATATATATATATATACATATATATATACACATACATATATATATGTATATATATACATACATATATAAGTTTATATATATATGTATATATATACACATACATATATATAGATATGTATATATACACACACACACACACACACACGGTTTACACAAGAGTACAAGGAGATAAAAGATTTGCCCCAAACCACACAGTGCCTCAGCTGTAGAGGCAGAAGCAGGATTTCATGTCTTGTACCATACCCACTGGCCTGTACTGTGTGTCCTTTTTGATCTTCATCTTGATTTACCAAAATATGGGCATTGATTTAATATCAATACCCAACTAAGATGGACAAAGACTCTCTAATAACTTAGGGTTAGAAAGTGTATGGTTATTCCAGTGCCAGGATAGCTCCCTAATACCCAGTGCAAAGTCACAAAACAATACAAAGTCTATCTATCTGCAAAAGTTCTAAATATTGAAAATATAAATGCATATTTATAATATTGGCACCTCCCATTCTCTGCTTCGTATGCTAATTAGCTGAAAAGTCATTAAGCACGTGTGGTTAGTTCCTTAAATTGAGTTGGTGGTCTCATTATTTGGGGGGAGGTTGTAGATGATGAAGTAAAACTCATCTGCCTTGCTTTGACCTTTCTAACTTTCTGGTTTTTGGCAATACATATTACCCTTGGAGGACCTCCAGTTCCTCCCTTCATCACTTCTGAATAGGTTTTCAAATGGAAAAAGTAGTAATTGTCTACATTTCTTCAGATCTATTAATCAGTGTTTCCTGTTTCTCATTATAGGCACAGCAAAACAAATATGACAAGCAATCAGTTACTTACATCTCAAAAGCTTATTTCAGGCCCAACTCTAACTAATCATTAATATTTTTTTAATTAACTCCAGCTGGGTTTACTTATTAAATTCATTTTAACTAATTTTAACAAAGTTAACCCTTAACTAAAATCTCATTTTTTTTAAAACTCCATGTTTCAATCCTCCCACCTCAAACTAGAAGATCAATTTATTCTGTCTTTATTCAGTATTATGCTAAAAAAAAGACCTGATATTGAGTTAAATAAAAAATTTTAAAAAATTAAGCCAAATGCAGTAACTGTATCTTCTGCTGAGGTTTTAATATTTTCTCATTAGAAGCTCTGCCCACTTCTAAGAACCAAACCAAATCAAATCATATGAATCAATTTGGGTTAAAACCTTGAAAAGTCTTGACTGAAATAACAGGAGTCATGCCAAGTTATAACTGTAAGAATTCTTTTCCCTTTGAAAAGGAGTGCTTACCTTATTGCTGGAATCTGAGCTGCTTGAAGGGACAGACTGTAAAAAATACAGAATCCATTTGTTGCTTAGGCAAATGTATGGCAAAAAGAGAAGTAACTTCTAACAAAATGGATATAGCAACATACACCAAATATTCAACCCATCTGCTGAAGTTATTTCCAGATATGATCACGACTAAAACACTTGAAGAGAGTTTGCCTTCATCTCCTTCCACAAATTTAATTATTGTTTGGTAAATTTGGGCACAAATGCTTAGCTTTTGAATACCTTAGGAAGCTAAAAACATGTTGGAAAACACAGTTACCTGGCCATAAGTAAGACCACTGCCAGATGAGGATGCACTCTGAAATAAAAATATAAATCAAATATTTATTTATACAATAATTTTGCTAATTATTAATCTGTTTTCAAGTAAAAATGAAATATATAAATGAGATTGACAATAAAAAGTTCTCTACTAATCAAAGACTTAATATGCAAATGTTTTAAAAATTCTCAAGTAATACTGCACAATATGCAATATCCGAAGACAATTATTTTAACTGATAAAAAACATTACACAGTGAGAATTCTGACATTTTAGTAGGGTAACAAATTAAGAGTTTATAATAGCTGATATTAGGTATCACCTATGTGTACATATACACCCTTAGTAAATGATTAGGCTTTGAGGAACAGACAATGTAGCATCTTTTAATTTTGGGTTTTAATCTCAGAATAATACCTCAAGCTAACACTATATTCCTGAATATACTTAGGAAGACTTCAATAGCTCTACAGAAGCAAATCAAGTGCAATTTGCAATAAGGATATAAGAAGCATAGTAGGAGACAATCAGTATAAGAAGCATAGTAGGAGACAATCAGTACAAATATCCATAACCAGCTTACATCTCTGCAGGCTTGTTGGCCATATGCACCAGCAGCACCTCCCTAAAACAAAAAATAAACCAGTTATTTCTCATCATTATTTTCTATTTGGAACAGAGACTCCCACATGAACATTCATTAAATAATGCCATTGAAGGCTAGGAGTTACTATAAATAGAGTTATGCTGGGGACAAAAAAGAAAATGTAAAAATAGTGCTTACAGGGACACATCCACTCTTGCTTATTGTGTAGACTACTCCACCCTGAAATAAAAACAGAAGTCAATTATCTCCATGTAAAAAGCTCAAATGGGGAAGACAGAAAAAAACACCAATGCCATGTTGTTTATGGCATGAAAAACTGCAGCTGGCAATGTATATGTGCAAGCAAGGGATAAGCAAGTAAAGAGGTTATCAGTTCACTGTCATGGCCTGTAATAATTCTAATTTAGTATGACACATTAATCATCATCTCTATTTCATATAATTTTCATCAGCTTTGTCACTGGTCATGAAACCTTTCAATATTTTACTGAATGGCTCATATTTTATAAAAAATTAGTATCTTCAAGTAGCTACATAATAAGATGAGAAACTTAACTCTTAGAAAAAAAGTACGTATTATATATGAAAAAAAGGAAGAAAACTAGTTTTTAGCATATATATAAAAATAATTTGTATTTCTTAGTATCTGGTAATTCCAGTTACAAGTAGTAAAGATTGAAGAAATGGAATATTACCAGATAATTCACTAATAAATATAACTAGCAATTAGTAAGAAATATATCCTTGAGAAGCTCAGTTCAAGAAACTGGAGACATACCAGAAGTATCTAAGAGTTAAAGAGAAAATAGGCACATTAATGGTAGTGGACATAATCAACTAAAAACTAAGTATACATTGCTGTGATTAATGAAGTGAAAGTGGTGAGAATGCAAACATACATACCCCAGAAGTTTTAAAAGGCTAACTAGACAGTGATATCCCCAAATTTTCAACTGCATATATAATCTGGTGTTAAAAGCAATATAGACATTAAATTGGAACAACCTATTGAGCTCAGCAGAGTGGAGGTAGCTGAACTTAGCCCAGGTACAAAAGTACTGTTTACTGGATGAATAACTCTGCCTTTCTGGGTTAACTGGTAGAGAAGATATTTCAGTACTGTATTAAATCACCTCACTAGTCTGTAGTCACAGAATTTTAGTCATTCAAGGTTACTGAAGGAAAACATACAAATGCTGGAATTTAGAGTCATACCTGAGTGCCTGAATAGCTGCTCTGAGAGGAACCGGAAGGTCCAACCTGTAAAGAAACCAAATTGATATTTATTACTTTGCTGAAAAATTGTTTTTATATAAGTGATTTTCAGGAAAGAAAGTTCTACTTGGTGGGAAGAGAAAGAACCCACAAAGTAGTTTTCTATTACTTCATTCCACAAAACTGATACTATTAAAATTATTTCAGAGATCTTTCAAGACAAATAATCAAAACTGTGCTAATCCGGCTGTTATAAATAACATAATTCTGCTGCTTGTAGTCTTTTTTATCTGACCTCATACACTTGATGGCCATCATTGAGGAGGAGACCTACACCACCACAATCATTAAAAAGTAGATGACAGGTTTTTACTGATATGACTATGTAATAATTAGCATATTTGCTGTAAAAAAGCAAAGAAGGAAAAGAGGCATCTTCACTGAGCTGCAAGTGTTAGTTTTCCAAGGAAAAAAATCAAATAGCTATATTTTATATCTAGATCATGATTTGCAAAAGGCAAGGTTTCAGAGCTGTTGAAATAAGTGACCATGAACAGCAAGAAAACATTAAGAATAAAAAGAGAAAACAGAAAAAAGAAAACTTCTATTATAGAGCTACTTCAGATTAGCTGAAGAGAATCTGCAGAAGGGAGTGGTAGAAAGTCTGACAACCCTTTAGACAGTTTTGGATTTTTAATCAACAAAGATAAACTAACAAAAAATTAAATAGAGTGATGAAGGGTATAAAGACATGTCTAGAAGCAACTTTGGCCTAGGCCTTGAGACCTTGGGCAGTTAACAGCATGTCAGTATCTTTGGAGAAAGAATATTTACCATGATGCATCGGCCTGTTGAGTAAGTCCCTCCACGCTGCAAGAAAGAACAGATTCCAGTTACTGATTATTGACCGGTGTAAAAATACCAAATTACCTTAAACAGGAAATCAACTGAATTCACATTGATGGTCCCAGCAAAGAAATGAAGTGTTTCATTGTTGACAATATATTACACATTTTAACAGTCTCATCTGAGAACTAATGTTAACTAATTCAAAATAAAAGTACCTTCAAAACTGAATAGAAAAATGAAAGCACAAATGTGATATTGCTAGGAAAGTGATTTGAATGGTTAAATATAAACTTCATTCTACAAGTGTGAAATAAGTGAACCAGTAGGACAAGAATTCTAAAACTGAGGTGACTGAAAATGGGGAAATTGAAGAAAAATTGCACTTACCTTGTTACATTCTAATTCAATCATGAGCTGTGGGGGGGGGAAAAAAAAGAAGCATTTCCAAATTATTTACTGCAAAAAAAAGGGCAGCTTATTACAGGAAACAGGAAATACAGTTGGTGAAGTGAGAGATTAAAGACAGATATTCACTCTTGATTAGATCACAAGTTCACATAAATCAGTGCTGCTACAGTCCAATACAATAGACTTTCTTTACTTAAGCTGCCCATCATGTTTAATATTTTTAATGCTTTGTATAAACATAATTCTTGGCAGAAAAAAGTTTACCAACTCCTTTCAGGAATATGCTACACATTTACAGCTCCCAGGGATTAGGGCAGCAGTTAAGAACAGCACTGTACATCAGAAGTACAGTACAGTTCTCCTTATAACCAATTTGGGTTTTTTTGTTTTAAGTTATGGTTTGTTTCGATAACTAGATTATTTCTGACCTCATTTTGGTGGGAGAAAAATTATATTTACTTTATTTTTTCATCATTTTAGTAAGAGGATTAGGCAGTTGAAGTAAAATTATTGAAAACATCTAATGACTTTGGCCATCTTAGTTAATGAATAAATGACAACAAATGTATGTCTTATATCAAGCCAAAGATACTTTAATTATTGTATTAATTTCTATCATTAAAATACATTCAAAACATACCTTTCTTTTACTTTTTCCTGTCGCATTAACTGACTCAGAATGTGTAGGTGTGAGAGTTTTGCTTTGAATTCCAACCCAAAAATTCTCTAGATTTTGAACCACAGTTGCACTAGAAAGAAAACAAAATAATAATTATTTTTCTATCACAGTATTTCAATATAAAATACTAATAAACTCTCCTCCCCCTTTGCCCCCCGCAAAGAATATCCATTCTGTCTTGGTTTTAAGTGTATACAGTACAAGTTGCACAGAATACTTTTCCTTATAATGACTTGTATTATCATCCAACATAATTTTGAAAATAACTAAAACAGATGCTGAGAGCAAGCAGAAGAGGAACAGACACTGTTTGAAGAAGCCCTGACTCCAGTGAGGAGTCTCAGCTCAAATGTCCATAAGAATTGTGACACGCACCCTCTGTGATGGTGAGCTGATTCTCATGGCATTAACAAGTGGAAGCAATTGTGTTTTTCTATTCTTTTGCCTCAAGATTTAATGAAGCAAGGCAAAGATGGCCCTATCATAAATCTGCACTTCAAAAAATACAAGCTATCAAATATTTAGATATTTTCCAATATACTTGAAGCATGCATTTGTTAGAGTAGGTGGAATTTTCACAAGCTTCAGATCTGCAAAAAAAGTAGCATTAAAAGTAGGCAAAATATGTCTTCTCTTGTTTCCAGAAGTTAGTTCATGGGTCTTACTTTAAAATTTATATTAGAAGAATTTACATCAAATTACTATTTTTCCACTGATCAAAATGAAAAAGGTATAACTGAATAGAGCCTGAACTGAATAGAGCCTGAACTTCATCTTTTCAGGGAACAAGTTACACTCATATTGTTGCTGTTGTAATTAAAGAAGTCAAAGTGTAAAAACGGGTTACTCAAAGATCCATTAATAGTATTGTGCTTAATTGAATTATTTAGATATATTAAGATCTGTAGGACAGTGTTTGTCCTTTAAAATTACATCTTGAAATGGAAATCATATTATTTAATGAACATAGTGGGAAGTTATGGCAAACTATAAAAAAACCCATGATGATGGCAAGACTAGCATATCAGAAATAGCAACACAGGTCCATCTCAACACAGAATTAAAATTTCAAGGCAAAAAAAAATTTGAAAAACAAGTATTTACATGAATTGAAGCTCTCTAGCATCCTGTGGAGCAATCCATGTTGTTGTAACTTTCTGTTTCACGTCTGAGTTGGCCTGACTTACAGCTGAATTCTGCAATTAAAAAGGAATACATATAATTATATAAGATGCAAAAGTGATTTTTACCTGTATTATTACAGGAACTGTCTCTACTACAACAGGCAACACTGACATAGTTCTAAAAAGAGCCAGGGAATTTCTACATTAGGTTCATATCACATATAGAAGATATATGTAGTTCTTGAGAAAGCCCAATTTTTTAAACTCTACTGATGAAACAGCTTTGCTGTATAAAGAATGATCCCTACTTCTATTATTTAAAAGAAACCCAAGACTCAGTAGGTATTCAAAAGACTGCACACATACCGTCATGTTATGACATTCCAAGCCTTTCGTGTTTGGATCTGTAATTTTAAAAGTACCAACAGGAACATCTCCATCTATTTCTCGAGCTTGTAGATTAAATCCTTTAAACCCAGCATCTCCAAGTGCTTCTAGAGTTACTGTGAAAAGAGACATTTTGATAAATTTAAGTTTCACATACAGCGAAAACTGCCTGAATGTTTACCATGTAATTTGCTTCACTCCAAGGCAGAAGACTGCATGTGCAGTAATTACTTTAAGCCTTGTACAATTCTAAAAAACATTAAAAATGCTTTTCTTAATTATAAGGAGAAAGCCAATAAGGGTAAAGGAAAAATTTAGAAAGGTGCTTCTGTGCAAAGTAACATGAAATTTATGATTTACTGACAATTTTAAAAGGAATTCTGCTCTACCAAATAAGCAGTGGCCCTGCTGACCAAAAGGTTATTTATTTTCTGTCTAATTAGGCCTACAAAGTCAAAATTGCTATAGGAGAAAGAGAATTGCATTTCTTTCTACCCCTGTTTTAAAAGAAAAGATTAGCTTTCGTGTAAGGCTGAAATGAAGAAACATTTTTTTTAATGTATTATAACTGGAATGAGAGAAACTACAGTTTGGCTTCCATGCTGTACATTAAATATGAAAAATTAATAATTTTGTAAGCTACTCAATATTACCCAAATTTTGTTACTGAAGGAGCTCAGAAAAATATGGAAGAGAGCAGTTTCATGCTTTGTGTGTATCAAAACTGAAATTAAATTTCAAAAGGCATAACCAAATTTATTATTATCTACTATAAATTTTCTCTGCTAATTCCATTATTAGGGGCTTTGGCAAACAAAATCAGAATACTTTTTTATGTACAGAGATATGTGTTAACATTAAAAACAAGGGTAGATGAACTGAGAATGACACAAAAGTGAAGGCAAAGACCGATCATACCTCGATAATTTAGCATTTCCAAACACCTGCATAATTAGCCTTCCAATTGTCATCAACTTTCAGAACTAATTCACTAATTTTCCCCAGGTGTCCCAGAAGCAATGACATGGAGCCCTTGAACGCAGGGCTAAATGCAGCAGGGATGACCTGTAGGAACTGGCACATGGCATGGCACAGTGAAACTGCAATATATTCAATGGACGGGGACCTAATGCAGCTCCCTGAGACCACGTACTGGCTGCTTACAATTGGGAGCACGAGAAAAGTAGTGCTAAAAGTAGGCATGGTTAGGGGAAAAAAGGGACAAAAAAGGCAAGGTTAGTAGCATCTGGGATTCAATATTTTTGTCATGATAAATCTCATTTAACTTGCTGAACAGTCTGCATATACTTAAATCCATCTATCATTTTTCTGTCAATAGTATTTTAAAAGTAGGTATCAATATCTAAAGAGCCCTCCCATCCTCGAAGGAGCTCTTCACACACATTTTCCCAAGAATGGCAGCAGTAGTGGGACTCTAAGGCTTCTCCATTCTTCTCCCTATACATCACTCTCTGTGGAAGTACATCCATGCTACTTGGTTAAAGTACTCTTCATCTCCAGCTGGAGAGGAACTACTTAGTGAATAATGCTCTTTTTCAGCTACTGAGATCCAACAACATACATGTGACAGGTCACAACTCTCTTCCATGCTTCTTCCAGCATGAATGGCTAGAAAAAGAAGCATTCACAAGTTACTAGAAGTGTGACAGCACCATGAGATGGCATCATAGTGTGGAGAAACAGGGCTGTTAAGGTGTGCCATCCAGAGAGCAATTTGGGATTAGGAAGATAAAAAGGTCGTTTAGGCTGCAATAGCTCCGCCTCCTGCAATTTGATAAAATCTGGGATGCAGCTCTTAGAAGGATGACTCAAAATGTCTCACTCTTGAGTTGTCTCATACTGCGTCCTGAATTTTTATTCTCCTGTAAGATGACACCATGTGAAGAACTAATGAGTAGGATCCCTTTGTATTGCAGAGGCCTGATTCAAATACTCAAACACAGTGTTAAAGAGCAACTAATTATTAGTCCAGTTTGGTCAGCTGTCCCACCTAATTTTAATTTTGTCACAAAAATTACAGCATAAAGATAGATATATTTATTAGATGACGAAAAAAGAAATAATGCATTTTCAGTTATACAAGTATGTACATACAGATATAAAACAGAAAAAATAATAGTATCTCAGATATACATGAACAAGATTGAAGTTAAAAAATAAATTATCTAGACTGAGAGGAAAATGGAGGAATTTTTATGAAGATTGGTAATTCTGGAAGACACGGACAAAGATTTTATGTCATTCAGATTGTTTACCTTGGACTTCATTTCCTGGCTCAAAGTTATCAAAAGATACAGCAATAATATATGGTGGTGCAGATGTCTGTGGTTCAGCTTCATAGTTTGGTAACAGGGAATCACAATCAATTGAGGTATTTGTCTGTGGAAAACCAAGGATTCCAGGCAAAAATATCCCACAGAACAAAAAAACAAAGCAGGAGTGTCTCCTCATCTGTGGAACAAAAAGACAGTACAGTTCATAGTAACTTCTTTTAAGTCTTTTCCATTTTGAAAAATATCTGCTTTTCTCCAGGACAGGAAAAAAAGCAAGCCTAGAGAGCTGTACTTTCTTTGCATTTATGTATTTTGAAGAAAAAAAATTAAATACTCATATGTATTGGTAGAGAAGTGTAATAAGAGACAAAGATATTATAATTTTAAAATACTGAATTATTAATGGCAGTTTAAATTTCAGGTTACATGTCAGCAATCCATTTACAGCCATGTCCGCTGCATTATACCTTAGAACTAGAGAAGTCTTTAAACAAAGCTCCTCATTGTTGCACTGGCAGCTTTAGCTCAGCTCCTTGGCTATTCAAGAACTAAGACGTAATCCTTGCTCTCTCAAACTGTAGATATAACCATGACTAGCATGCTCTCCTTTGAGTGCTTTCCCTACTCTCACTTCCATCACTAGATGGTCGAGAAATTTAGTTAAATGCCCTGGAGTACTCTTAAAGTTTTTCAAAATATTTGTTTCCTGAAGGACATAACAAAAGACCTCTGCAAAGTCCTCTGGAGATTCTAAACAATTTAAAAATACTAAATTACTACTGCATGCTTCCTATGGGCTAAGAATATACTACATCCAGTACAGAAATTCAAAAAACTAACTCAGAGACAGGACTGAAGTCCAGTCTTCCAGGACTGTCTGTGAAGAAAAATTGTATTTTCTTTATAGTTCTCTTGTAGTATTGACATTGATGGTAAACTGTTTCCAAGAAACAAAGGAAACATTTCCCAACAATATTCTCAGGTGCTTAATACCAGATTTTACAGCCCATGTTCAAAGTCTAAACATTCAAGTGTGGCACTACATAATTTAAAAGGCCATTACATCTTATGAACAACTCACTCTTCCAGCTACAAAAATGCTGATACAGCAGTTAAATTTCCAGAAGTATTTAATAATGCTATTTTACATGCTGTCTGCTACAGGATTGCCTTGTGTGACAGGATTGCCTTGTGTGAGGTTTTTTTAAGCATTTCAAACACAGTATAAGAGATAAGTTCAATTCGTACCATCTACCTGTGTATCTTAATTCATGCATGACAGTGTAAGATCATTTGGTTTTGCATGTGCTTATGAAATAAGTAACAGACGCATCTGGAAGCAGGGGAAAAATATGCAGTTCCAAACATCCGTGTGCTTAACTCTGAACTTCAACAACTTTTTAAAAAGCCACTTACTCAACAAATCATAAAACAGGTGACTATAAAGTGCTGAAAGGTTTCCAGGTAGGATGATGAAGGTTTGCATGGTGTCACAACTACTCAGAGCAGCAATCAGGAAAGTGATAGATGCAAGTTACCATGTCTTTAAAGCAGATGAAGACTGTACCTCTCTAAAGCCTCATCAAAGTGTCACTTTAATGGGATCCTGGTAAGCATCATGTTTTGGTATCAGCACGCTGGGTGCGGTTATCCGATCTCTTGTGACGATTTTGACATGGCCCGCCTCTAATTAAGTTTTAAATACAGCATGTGGGTGCTATTATATCAACAGATGTGGTAAACAGTGATTTAATATGAACCAGTCTATGTGTTGTTGAAATCTTTGTCTGACTCATGAAGAGATGGAAAAAAAACGCCCGTTTCTAATTAGATGCTCTATACTGAAGTGCAAAGTTCTAGTTTAGCTAGGATTGGAAAATTGTCTGGAGCTGCACTCTGCCATGAAAGAAAGCCAGTCTGAAAACTTTCCTCTTTTTCTTGCTAGAAAAGAGACAGAAATACATGTTGAAACATGGCTGAGATGCCTTCTCTTCTCCTTGTATCAGCTCTCTGATTTAACAGTTCAAAAGATACTCTAAGAGTCTCAGCATGTCATTTTTTGGAACTAGCTTTTAGATGAGAAAGAGAGATAGTAGCATTTTTTAAAATTCCAAGTCCAGACTTGAGGCAGGAAACTTCCATGGGCTCCAAGTTCCAATACATACTCAATGCAATCATGTTACCTTGCATCACATATTCTACCTTTTCACCATGAAAAATGTAAAGAAACAAAAAGTAAATAATTATAAAATAGAAGCTTGGGGAATTCTGGCAAATAAATGTTATTTGCAAAATTCTAATTGGATATAATTATGAAAAATTAACTATATCCTCAGTTTCTTCATCTGATGGAAAAATTCTAATTATTTTTTTATCACAGATTCAAACCTTTTTCCCTATGAGTCTATATGGCCCTCATCTTTCCAACACCTGAGCAGCTACCTTAAGAATCCTCTTCCATATTTAGTCTAATACGACTTCAGGCCAACAATTAAATCCCTGAGTGCTAGTTAGCTACTGTGTTCAAAGTCTACTGGACTCGGGAAGAGGCACTTTGGTGGTTTGCTCCTCCAAAGCCTTGGGCAAACTTCCGAATAGAGACAAAAGTTGTTTTGAAAGCTTTTAAATACAGAGCATTTAATTAATATGATAAATACCTTTCTGAAATTTGAAAAACACAGTCCTTGCAAGTCCATCCTGCCAACAGTTTAAGACTAACTCCTGCCTACCCCTTTCTATTCCCATTCTTTATGAGTATTTTTCTCCTTCTCCTAGACACTCCTGACGAGCCACAGACTTACCCTTTAGCCTTTGAGAATAAGTATCAGCAGTTAGTGCACACCCTGTCCACCACATCCCCAACAACACACCTTATCGACCGAGCGCTGATGCGTGGGCATCCTCCGGTCCCTCTGTGGTCAGTGTGGAGGAGCTGCAGCCGGGCAGTGCCGGTGCCCCAGGAAGATGAGACGGAGGAGGCGAAGGCTGGGCCAATCCGTGCTGAGGCGGGAGCCAGCGCAGCCAATCCGGGCCAATCCGTGCATTGGCCTGGAAATTGGGACACCACAGGTGGGACTGTCCTGCCCAGAGCTGGCAGTGACAACACGCTCCTCACAGGTGAGTCACGCCCCTCTGACCTTTATCGAGGCATCTGGCACAGGCACGGCTTCTGGAGCCTGCTAGCCTAAACCAGTGTGTCGACTCAAATAAAAAGAATTATGCTGTACAAAAAACCCTTACTAATATTTCATAAACAATTCCTGTAAAATATGCTACATTAGTCTTATTAGACTGTTACCACAGAGTATTCTGCTGCTGTTTTTTCGCTTTTCTACTTCTTTCTTACAGTTGGACATGGAAAATTCTAATGATTGTCATACTTCCAAGCATTTTCTCAGAGCAAAGAGTAAATGAGGCTGTTTATTCTCATGCATCTTGTGGGACGAATCTGAAGTTATTGTGACTGACCTACACTCAAAACTAAACCTTTTGTTTTTACTCTTCAGAAGGATTTTCATTAAGTCTCTACTGGAAACTGGGAAAAGTCCAAAGGCTGAATGACATACAGGATAGGATATGGATTAGTTGGATAGGATCTACAATTATTTGTCTAGTTCATACCTGTCCAAATGCCTCTCCAATACTGACAGTCCTGGGGCTTTGACCACCTCCCTAGGAAACCAGTTCCAGTGCATGACCAGCCTCTCATTTAAGAAATGCTTCCCAACATCCAGTCTGAACCTCCCCCAGCACAGCTTTGAACCATTCCAATGCATCCTATACTAGACACCAGGGAGAAGAGATCAGCAACTCTCACTCCACTTCCTCTTCTCAGGAAGCTGTTGTAGGGCAATGAGGTCACCCCTCAGCCTCCTTTTCTCCAAACTAGACAAGCCCAAAATCCTTTGCTGCTCCTCACAGGACATTCCTTTCAGCCCTTTCACCAGCTTTGTTGCCCTCCCCTGCACACCTTCAAGGACCTTAACCATATGACAGACACACAGAATTCTGTGAATCCATGAGTCCATGATACCAGGAAATCCATTAACCAAAGACTGTTCGTAAGAACCTTTTTCAACTCCTTAATGTTTGTGCATTTAAAATGCATTTAAATGCAAAAGCCCGCAGCATTTTAAGAACATTATCTATTTTTAAGATTCAGTGCATTTAACTAACTGTATTCTCTTTCAGTTAATTACCTTTAATTAATGAGTAGCATTTTATTTACATTGTTCCATTATGAAATACATTATTTCCTATCTGCTGCTATCCATTGGGGAAGAGATCATAATCTTTCTTCTCTTACTATACCACCAAACTTACCATTAATACCAATGTTATAAATAGCAATGAAAAATCATGCTGCACACCACAAATGCAATAGCATACCAGTAACACCATCAAATAAATTACACAGTAAAGGAATGACAACTGCTCACACTAGAAATACATAACCAAGGAGATGGGATCTCGCAAATGCATAATGCAAGACCTCCCTCACAACCAGCTAGGAGATACTGAGAGGTAACCAGAGGGATCAGGACATTTCTCCAGGCTACTTTGAGCAGCAGTGAGTACTCCGTGAATATTTGATTTGACAGTCAGATAGATAAATGTCAGGCAATGAATTGCTGTAATCTTGGTAATATGGTTATAAAGAAGCACAGATAACACAAGCAATATGCTTTTGTTGGCTGTAGCCCTAATAAAATACTACTCTGAATAAGCTGGTAAAGACTCAGACCATTAGTTTACAATGTGAGAGTTGTAAACCTGCGTCCCTCTTACACAACACACTGCTTGCGGTTTATTTCAAAGGAACAGTATTCCCACTGAATCAAACATAGGACACTGATTCAGTATTAATTTACCTGTACTCCAGAATTGCCAGTTTTAAAAAAAGTCTTTTTCAGGTCTACACACTTGAAAGGACAATTTCGAGATCATAATTTAAATACCAATTGAACAAGTGGTAAACTCCTGACTCTAGTGAAACCATGATTACAAAGTTTGCTATGTACTGAAACTCCTGTGCAGATCAACACTACGCTGTGTGCACATGGAATTCCCTGGTGCTTGGAATGCCTTCAATGCAAATTTCCGTGGGAATATTAGCCTTCTTTTTTAGATCTCTGATTGTATGTAGCCCATATGGAGTTAGCTGGTCTTTCTTTAAAATAATCACATTAGATTTGTGCCACCGACAGTGGGCAAATTCATTTTAGGAACAAGCCAGGGATCATGGCAGAGAGGCAAGAGTCCAGAACAGTGAAAGG
Organism: Monarcha castaneiventris obscurior; assembly: GCA_026261815.1. Lineage (NCBI taxonomy): Eukaryota > Metazoa > Chordata > Aves > Passeriformes > Monarchidae > Monarcha > Monarcha castaneiventris. Next base: position 19,034,346 of record JAMPIT010000258.1, on the reverse strand, counting down.
AAGAGGATACCTACTGGGAAGTGGGTGAAAATTTTAAAGGGCACATGATGGACACAGGGGAAGCCAGCTACTCACCTAAGCAACAGTGTTTTCTTGAATAAAGGACTGAAAACCCTGGCAGCATTCCCAGTACTACTTTGTTTCTACTAAAAGCTGTTTAAACCAAATCAGACTAAGCAGCTCACTTCCTTCTTTCTCACTGACATCAGGACCTCCAGCTGCCTTCATGACCCTCAACAGCTTTCTGCTTGCTCTCTACAACACCTGAGCCAAAGGTTATTTTTAATCTGGCATTTTATATTGCAGCTGGAAATGCTAGAAAGCCTAACAAAACTTCAGCAAATGCCAACACACATATATAAATAACATGGTAAAATAGGTGGTGTTATTTTCATCAGGGCCTGGTATCCTCATCTAACTGCTTTGATGTTTCCCAAAGGCGATAGATATACCACTGACTCTTGGACTGCACAGGAGAATTGACAATCTCTTTGCTCAGACACCTCACATGTGAATGCTGTAACAGTAGCTGCTCCAAAATTATTTCAGAGAAAATGTACATAACAAGTGGTCTTACAGATATGAAGAGCTGAGTTTACAACAATTTACATCTTCTATTAAGTAGTCCAAACTGACTCTATGGAACAGTAAAAGTGAGTGGGAAGGGAGGGAAAGAAACTTTAAAAGAAACTTTAAAAAAAGCACTATTTTTCACAATTCTGAAAAAAGCCACAATTATTTCTGAACATCCTTGACTCCCCTTAAGTGCCAGGTGCCTTCCCAAGCTCCCTTAGTCCTTTTCCTTGTTTCTTCCTTACTTAAACAGGGAAGGACAAGAATAATCCCTACAAATGATAGAAATAAAATTTGCTCTCCTGACATCTATTTGACAATATGAGAAATTTCTGTGATATCCCACCTTTCATCTCAAAGGAAAGTGGCTTTCTCAGTGTACAGTATTAGTGCTGTAAGGGGATGTTATCACTGCTGCAATCAGCCAGCATACCGTCTGCGTATAATTCCAGAGTACTCTACTGAAGTTACTTTGAAAAACATTCTAGTCTAAACTTAGTGGTGAGGATTCTTAATAGCTATGTGAATTGTATCATAATGATTTAATGAAAAGACAGATTTATTTAGTCTTCCTTCAGAAACAGCATGTCTTCTGCCTTATACTAGTATGTCAATATTTACATCCTGTTTCTAGGGACTTAAAGTATTGCCACATTTTTTATTTATAAAGGAACATTTTGCTTCCTATGCTCAAAAAATACATTCTCTTCCTGAAAATACACCAACATATCATAGAGTGATATTACACATTGCTCAGAATAACTCTAGATATAAATATGGTGTTATTCTTCAGAAAAAAAAATATTAAAAAACCCATTATAAAACCAACTAAAATTTACATAGTATATTTTGCACTCCCAAGGAAATAAGTTAAACGTCTTCCTGATAAACATTCAACTCTCTGATAATTCAGCAAACCATGCATTTCTAGGAAAAAAAAAAAAATTATCCTTTCCTACATATTCAAAAAATCCAGCTCTTTGTTGTCTTTAATGTCTTCTCTTTGCTCATGTTAGCACTTTTCCCGTCTGATTTAAACCCTGCCAACATTACTGTAAAAAATAAGTAACTATATAAATGACAAGATGGTTCACACCCCGAAAGTCCTAGATAGATGATGTCACTGGGAGCCTTACATGAGAATTAGTGAGCAAAAAAAGGTTTGACTTGACTTGACATAAGAATAGAAAGGGAGTGATCAAGTGGATTACTTCTACCAAACCTTTTGTGTCACAGTAGAGATGAGGGTGAACAAGACTGTGCAGAGCTGATGGGTGCCAGGCACTTACGTGCTGCTCAGGAGAAACACCTGACATGAGCAGCACATACAAGAGCAATGACATACGAACATTGCATCACCTTATCTCATGCATTGCGCAAGCTAACAAGTAGTATTGTCCCTATGTGCTTTTAAGGTGAGGGCTTGGGTGTGGCTGCAAACATATGCAATACTTCATCTAAGCCACACTGACTACCATTTGTTAGTGATTTACCAGACACTATATTCAGATTTAAGTAAACATAAACGTCTGTTCCCGCTACAAAGAAATGCAGTCCACAAGAAAACTGAAGCCTTAATATTAACAACCAAAATTCACTGTTTTCCTAGTCACAGAGAAGACAAATGGCCTCTCTTACATGCATCACCTACTGGTATTATTGAAAAATTCTCTTTGATTGTAATTTGTATTTATAGATCCAGAATACTTCTAATACAGTTGAAATATGTTCACAGGCTATTTCTAAGTCCCTGTGGCTTAGAGAATTCCCCTGCATAGTGGAGTTAAGGCAGTGCACTATCCACTCATGAGTGAGCAGCTGGGATTCAGACGTTAAGTTCAGCTTTAGAGCTTCTGCCAATCCAACAGTACTGGGTCAAAACTAGCACAGGTACAGGATACAAAACTGGCTTTAATAAACTTACTTTGCTGATGTATTCTCAGTCATTCAAAAATTTTGGCTGCTTAAGCTAACTGCATTTTGGCTAATTTGGGAGACACATCATTGCATGTCTGGAACAGATATCCATGAGACCTGCACTGTGTGATCAAACAAGGCAAGAATCTGTTATCAATAAACATAGAGCTGCAGTTTATAAGAGTTTATTTCGATCTCTCAGGCAAAGAGGGAGGTGTCCTTGCTAGTGGACATTCCTTTGGAATTCAAAATCAACTTTAAACGCTTGCTATTCACTCCTTCAAAAGAATGACTAAAGGAAGTAGATTACTTATCTTTGTGTCAATCTATACAGGTTGTTCCTAGGTAAGAGAATGTGACTGTAGATCTGGGGAGTCCCAGGTTCATCATTTAGAGAAGCCAAAAAGCTGTCATCCTAGAAAGAGACATACTTTTTTATGGGAAGAGAGGTTGTCTAATTTTGCCTAACTACATGTGCAAAACTACTCGAGAGTAGAAAGGAAGCGGAGGAGAGAGGGAAGGTATGATGGGCTTGTGTGGTTTCCAGTAATAACACGTTCCCAAGAATTAGCCAGTTAATAATATATTTTGCAGGACATCATCAATAAGGCATTTGATATTGTACAGGTTTCCAGCAACAAATAGTAACACTTCCACTGCATTTTTCCTGTTTGTCTCTGAACACACCTTGCAAACAGTAATGAAGTAATCCCCACAGCTCCCTGTGAGGCAGGGAAGTATTACTGTTTATACCTAATTCTGCAGATGAGGAAACCAAGTCACAGAGGGATTAAGTGACTCGGCCAAGGTCATATAGAAAGTCTGCTGCCACTCATGGTATGCGTCAGTCCTTGTCAGCACTCAGTGACACTCCCTGAAAAGTTCACTCAACCCCTTTCTCTGCGTAGGCCAGCATCTTTACGATTTCATAAGTATAATCTTCCACCCTAACCTTGACTGAAAGAAGAAACTTCATCAGCCCAGGTCAGAGTCAGGCTGAGCATGATCCCTGGCTTTCTTGCTTTATGATTAGGACTTACGATTATCTACAGGATTCTACTTTATTTTCACCTCTGCCCGAAATTCTTCCTAATGGACTCCTCCAATTTAAACCTAAGTAGGTGGGCAGGACAATATCCATACAATAAATACATGCAGTAATTGTTTTCAAGGATTCATATATATTTCTCTCAGGACACAAACCTTCCCATTTCTACTCCTGCACTTAAAACTCTCCACCATCTTTTCCTATACAATATAAATCAACTCAAAGTTTCATAAATTCATGCCATACAATGTACATATATTTATACACACACACACACATGCACATACAGATAGAATAATACCTCCCGTATAGACAGAGTTACACTACAGATGGGAATATCTAAGTATATAGAGTAAAAAATAGCAAGGATAATCTAAAAAAATTAAAACACACATCCTAAAGTCTTTCACTTTTACAGTAACTTTCCAAACAAAATCTCTGATGTACTTTATGTGTAAGTACTTACGTGATGCATTTCACATCTTATTTCCTTGTGTTTGTGTATCAGAACAGTTAGTGGACTTAATTTGGATTTCTTTAGGCGCGAGAAACTTTAGCAAACCTCATGTGTAACCCATACAGTCAACAGTGCTTTTTGCTCAGTTTAAACAGAAATACTGAGATTCAGCCACAGCAAATCAAAAAGCCCAATGATGAATCAGCATGTTTAAGGCATAAGACCAGATCAACCAGGACCATTTCTTCTATACTGCTCATACTAGATTTCTGGTGCTACATCAAACCACTGAGATCCTCCTTCCCCTCTCTCACCTTCTTCAAACTGAGATCTAGGATTCTTGCATTCTAATCTGTTTCTACTTCAAAGCAATCCGATGCCAATAATAGCAAAGTTCTTCCATTATATTGCTAGAAAACTAGCAGAGTTGCTCTTGGTACTTTTCTTTCACCTATTCAATAATTGAGCTTTTCAGATCATTCATTCATAGCACTGCTCCAAAATCAGGAGTGCCTTTTATCTGAGGACAAAAGGAGTAATTCTGTAAACAAAAAAATAGGCATGAGAGCTGGAGGAGCTGCCATCTGTTTCTTGCTCTGTCACAAATTTCCTGTATGACTCTAACAAGTCATTAATTTCTATATGCCTCATCTAGAAAATGAGATAATGACATTTAACTATTTCATTGGGAGGCTTAATGGTTGTGAAATTTGCTGAGCTTCTTGGATGGAAAGAAGTTGCTGTCAGAGTCAACAGTAATAGCATGATTATATTTGGTGGGAAGGTTATAGGAGAGTCACTTCATAACAATATCACAATTCTGTGTTACACAGACAAGACTGGATAATCAAGTGAGTCACTGAGTGAGAAATTTGTGTTTTACTTTACTTGTGATATCTGTGCACACTGTCTGGACACCAAAATCAAGATAAATTTTTAATGCCCTGTAAGTCTTTGGAAAGAGATACCTTCTTTAGAAAATAAAATATCCTTTCTCTACTGTTAGAATCTAACTGCAAACATGAGCCTACAGAAGATTTAGAAACATGTCTATGGGCTTTGAAATGTGCTATGGACTAGGACAACCCACCATGGGACAGATCAGTCATAGACAGTAGCACATATATCGATTCTTTTTTGATTTTCCTTCTGATATTCTAGAAAGCAAAGGGACTTGAACTAATGTATCTGGCATTCACATACTCTTGGATGGGAATCCATCTGTGGATTCTGAAAACACTTGTGAAAAAATATCTAATTCATTCAGTCAGTGGAAACCACAGTAACTCAGGATCTCTAAAAAGCCCCACATAACCTTCTTGGAATACCCTTGTGGATGTAGGTATCTAACATTAGATACACATACACAGTAGTTTTAATTTCCCAAAGCTTCACCTCTTTCCAGTGCCACATCATCTCTCTTCTTCTCATCTATATTTGCTGGAGTTTGGATTTTTATAGGTCTATATTCCTTTAACTGAGAAGATGATGGGATATCAAATATGCTTCTAAATTGCTTTTGGCCATGAAAAATGTGATGGCTCTCTCCTACAACCTCAAACAACCCATGCTGACAAAATGATTGGTAACATACTTTTGGGCAACAACTTGAAACGAATGCTTCTGCTTCCACCATAGCAATCCTCATTTCATTTGTGATAAGGGATTATACTGGTCAGTTAAATTCTCTGTGATGTTTTAACATTGGTAAAACATCAATGACCATGTGTTGTTTCCCTCTTTAAAGTATAACGTCACCTGAAGGAAATATATCTGTTTATGTACACTGTTTGTAAATAGCCAATACCCCACAACTGAAAAATCTTGATATCCACACCCAGTACCATGAGTACAGGAAATAACAAGCCATCTTTTTACTTGAAAAAGGAACTTAATCAAGCATTCCCTTTCACCAAATACATGTTACTAAATACCAAGGAAGAACAGCAGCATTATATAATTGAGAATATAGTATGCAAGAGACAGAGAAAGCTATTCTTGTGTCATTGTCTACAGATGACATTCTCAAAGGTAAACATGGCTTTCTCAGGATTATAGCTATGTGTTACAATCATAGCAGAAATAAAGTCTTCCAATCACAGTCACACTACAAACTGTAGCACTGGTCCATTCAATTCGCCATGCTTTAGAAATCTAACTGAATTTTCTCTAGGAAACACCATCTGTTTGCAAGAGAACCACAGGAAAAAAATATGAGATCTTGGAATAATTGTGATGTTCACATATTATTTGGTCAAACACAGGGCAACTAGCTGGATAAACAACACTTAAGATTTCAGCACGCCATTTTGCAATGGTGTACTGAAATCTCTCCACAGCAACACAGCTGAATAGGGTCCTCTCACACCTCTCACATTTCATGGTGTCATATCTTAAAGATCAGGACATTCCACAACATCACACTGATGCCTACTGAACTACTGTATCATTGGAAAGTGAATAATTCTGAGAAGGACCAAAAGGTGTAATTTAAATAGATTTGTAGCTAGTTGCACTTTTCAGTTCTATCACCAAATGAGTTGATTCCCATCAACACAAGCAAAATAAAAGACCAGTTATGATATATATGTGTCCAGAGCTCCTACAGTGAGTCAGCAGGTTAAAATATTCATTCTGCAACTAGCCTATTAGGAAACACACATGATCTAATTGGTCAAAATCCCTAAAAGAACAAATTACCATCTGCTATAGCAAATTTCAAAAACTCAATCATAAATGAGTTGAAATAGGAATGTGCAGCACAGTTCGACAGTGAATGTTTCTGCTTTGTAGTGCTAACTCTGTTAGTATCAGTACTTGAAAACAATGAGAAATTATGAATTATTAGGTTAAGATTAGAAATTACATGCAGGAATACCTGAACAGACTGCTCCACTTCTCTTACTGCTTTCTGTCTGGTTCTGTGCTCAGTAAACCCTTTGCAACAAGAATAATCTCAATATATATTTCTACTAATGTCCTCAATTCAATGCAATGTCCTCATTGCAAGACAAATGACAGAAGATATGCTACAGGAGACAGCATTAAATCTCTGAAAACTCTCAGATTAACTTTACTCTGAATTTTAAAACAAGAAGGTTCACCTGTTTTGCAGATAGCTGAAAAATAGATGAACTGTGGCAAGAACTATCCAACACCTAAAACCAATCATCCACGAAAGCTGAGACTGTTCTAGCATGTGTTTATACTCTAGAATCTCTAGTTTTAAAATGATATCAGGGCATCTAAGTTCCAAATATTTGCTTTCAGCAAAAGGAATGCAGTAACTACTCTGTCTAAGCTGATCTCGCTGACAGGTTGGGACAGGTCTACACTTGCTTACAAAACCGCAGAGATTTATAGCTGAGAACGAGCCCTACTTTTAACTGAGAAGGCAGTGTCTGCCAGCAGGACCTAACAGTCAGTGGAGAAAAATGTGAGCTTGGCAGGACTAAGGTAGGCATTAGAAGATGTACAGCTGGGAGTGGATGAACCGGAATGGGCAAGGTCGAGAGTATTAAAATTTGTCCTATTTCTTCTAGTGAAATGCTCACAGAAGGATTGCACAGGGACAAGGTACCATACAGTTCGTATGTAAAAAATAGCAGAAGTAAACTACTCTTCAAAAAAAAGTATTAGGAAGAAGGTGTATGATATGTTCACACAAATCAGGAATTTTAAAAAATATGAGAAAATTGGGGGAGGCATTTAAAACATTGAAGGAAGAAGTTAAAGTTTACTTATTTTCCCCCTGAATCTTGCTCTTGAAATCTTTTTGGCTAGATGAGTGGAAAAAGATATAATACTGTGCATTGAGCCCAGCCAGCTCATTCTCAAACTCCCCAGGTGATTATCTTTCCATCTAATTTGAACTGTGTGAAATTATAAAGGACACACCATACCATGCAGCTACAGAAACTACCATGCCAAGATTGCTGAGCTCTTAAATTGGACAAAATCTTGTGCCTTGCTAAGAAGGAAGAAGCATATAAACACTGAAATGAGAAAAGTAAAAAGGGGAGAAAAGGAGCCAGAAAAGTCAAGTACTCTACTGGATTGAGTCCCCACATTAAGAGCTGCAAACAATATGCAATTTCCACCTTAACATCTTCAAAACTTCAGGTCTGAGTGACCCTAAAGTAGCTCTTAAGGACTGAGAATACTACTAGACATTACCTTCATATGCAGCTCTTTTCCCTCAGATTTTTGTGAGAGCAATTAAAGGTCTTTGGAAATCATAAGCTTTCTATTTTCTCCCCATCTAAACCCCCATGCAGACAGTTACAAGAGCAAGGCAGAGATGACCAACAAAATGATCAGTGGCCTAGCTAGCGCCTGAATTAAATTTGCTCCTTTTTCCTATCTCAATATTATATGTTTAATGGGCAACTACATGAAGTTTATCATTTCACAGCATAAAAATTAACATTCATTATAGTTCATGTTTGTAGTATATGGTGTAAGTACAGAGTAGAGAAATTAGCTCTCTTTATTATTCATATATTCATATATATATAATAAACCTCAAATTGTAATGTCTAGGTGCTTAGCTGCAAGGTACCTGAAGTTTTATACATTTATAATTTATATTCCAGAAAAGTTTAAGTGACATTTAATTGGAGAGGGCCACTTTGTTGGAAGGGTTCAACACAAAGTTCAAAGGCTGACACTGACCTGGAGCCCTAGGGAAGTGGGATGGCCCTTAATTTATTATGAATTAATTTTGTCAGTAGTGGAGACACACCACAAAATTTTCTGGCCTCTTAGTTAATGGTAACCTTAATTCCACTTCCCTCACTGTGGAAACACAATCTAGTTGGATACATGCAGTATGCTGCAGCAGCTGAATGCAGAAAATGTGGAGATGAGAAAAAACCAAACAGAAATTCTGGGCAAATTAATTTTGGAACATCCAACTGATAGGCTTTTGCCCCACCTCCCCCCCAAAAAGTGTCAGTATTTTAAGTACTGAGAACAAGGATTACTATTTTTCCATCCCCTTAGGTTTGTATGGTTGAATTTGCAATCCTGGATTCTCAGTGCTTCCCACAGCTTTGGCTTAGGATGTCAGCCATGCTGCTGCTATTGATCTGCAACGCCACTTGGGAAATGACAAACTGAACTTCTTGTAAGCAGTTGAGAGAGACATTTCATGCCATTAAATAACAATTTATAAGAACTGCTCATGTATTTTAAAAATGTGAATAATAGTAAATTAGAGTAGTATTTTCCACTTACTGCTAAAACAGGAAAATTTGAATGCCTTCAAGACACAAACTTCTGGGTATGTTTATTTTAGTCAGACCTTTTCTGGCCATCCTCTTCTATATCAGAAATCTCACTAAATTGTTTCTTTAATTTTTGTGCAATACAAGACTGAGAAACACAGGCTGCAGCATTACTAAACTAGACACTTCTCATTGCAGTGAAAAGTTTGGAACAGTGGAACCATGAGTTTATTATTGCAACATGGGAGAAGGTTTAATCAACACTATCCTACAGAAATAGGGGTGCAGTAAAGCCCCGAATTTCTGTCTAAACAAACACAAATGGTGGGTAACGGATATAATCTCCAGAATCAGGAAAAAAGGAAAAAAATATGGATGATGGCTGAAAATTGCATCTATTTATGTCTCAGTCTCCAGTATTTAGCCACCACAGAAACCCAGAAACTAAAATGGAAAGTGTAGCATTAGTGGCATTCTGATTTCAACCCCACCATATCTATTTATTTTAAGAGAGAATACAGAAAGAGGAGGGAGGGTTTTGTGAGAGCGACAAAGCAATGCTTCATGTTTCATCATATCCTGTTTTCAACAGTTTCATTAGACTTACCCTGCAATTAATTTTAGGAGCAGATCTTGCAGCACCCTAAGGATATCTGCTCTTTCCTGGCTTTGTGCTGCAGAATCTCACACTGAACTGATGATCATTCTAAGCCATAAACTTTTTCCAAGTACATCAATGGTCTGTAAAGCAAATTATTTGCTGTATTCCGAAGCTCTAGATGACACATTAGTCTTCTCTTGGAATATTGGGGAGTTTGTAACACACCTTAGTAATCTGATCTACTTCCTATTTGATCAACTATGATCTATTGATATTTTGGAGCTTAGAATGACAAAAAATTAATTTTTTCAAAAATTGTTTGCTTGATAGGCAGAAATCCAGTGGATCATACAAAACTGAAATGCTAATGAAGAAAGAAATTTAAAAGCATAGCATATACTATATGAGGGCCTAATGTAATCTTCATTAACAAGGCTAAAACTATCCGTAGAGCATGTTCAGTGTATTGGATAGACTAGAGGCAAATTAATAAGTATAGAGTCAGCTATTTTTTAGACTATTTTTCCTGAAAATGTGTTTATTAATAAAATAAAAGTATTTATTAATAAAAGGTTGAATTTAAGTGAGACAAAATGTATCATTATCTGAGCTGAAGTTTAAAGCATCTTTTTTTTGTGGGATTGAATAAAAACAGGTTCCTAAAAATGAAGCTTGGGAACCAGTAACAGCAATGTCACTTATAGTACCAGAGGATAATGGTAATTATACTCTCCACTTGCAAGCATAGCAAAATTATACTTAGTGTTATGAAAATAGGAGGGTGTCTGCTTCAGTCTATTTGCTAATCTAGATGAAGGACCCTTCTTTGCTCAGAAATGATGTGACAGGAGAGGTGTGGATACACGTATATACGCAAAGAAGACTATTTATTTATATGGCTTGGGAAACAAGAAATTAGGTGTGCCAGGCTTGAGCAACACCTATTATCATTTCTGCAGATAGCTTACTGCCCTGAAATCAGTCCTGTGATAATTATTTCAGGACTTGATTAGGTGGCATTGCATCAGAGCTCCATTTTCTACTTTATGTCCAAACCATTTTTGCAGTTCCAAAAGAAGATTCATCCCAAAGCACTTGATAGTAGTAGGATGAGAGAAAATGTACTTTCAGAAAATGATAAGGAGGAACACGAATGGCTCAGGAAGAGGCAGGTGGCAACGATCAGTGACACTGCTCATGGTAGGCTTATTCTTTAATGATAACACATGAGAAGTCTGATGCATACCGATATCTGAATATGGTTAGGTTGGTAACTGGAAACAACAATAAATGTTTCATCTCCATTTATTAATCTTTTCCTCAAGCATCAGAAGAAAAAATTTGCTGGGTGGCTCAACTAGGTAATTTATATAAACAAAGGTTTCTCAATGACTTGGAACAAGAGCCATTTCTTGGATGTGAGCTACTTGCATGTATTAGGCATGAGCACTGCGTAGCATAGATAAATTTACTACTGCTGATGGTCAATAATTTCCTTATATCCTCATCTTGTGAGCTTCTTCTAGACTATCCAACAGAACATTATTATGCAAGAAATCATATACTGACACTAACTTGACATATTTTCAAAACCGATGTATAAAATGGTTAGTTGGGAACTAAAATTTCTATCTGCATCTTCAGCAAGTTTTCATAAGCTAAACATAACTCAAATATACAGACTTTTTTTTAAAATTTACTGTCATTACTCTTGGACTACTTCTAGAATTTTTGGTGCTTGAAACTCTGTATGACTAAAAACTTTGACTTAACATTTTTAAAAGATGATCCCTAAGTGATCATTTCTGCAAAATGTAAATCTTGTCATACAGATGCAGCACTTGGAACTACAGAGAAAAAAACAGCGGAAGCGAATGCTTTTATTATGGCCTACTTTCTCAGAAAACCATTTGATTCTCACCACAATAACTATGACTTTTTAGAAAAAAACGTAGAAACAAAATAACAATTAAAACAGATTAGTCCTTGAAAGACAGCATCCAGAAAAGGTCTGCTCATACATTACAGATTTTGGAAATAATATTATCATTGTTACCTGCTTACTTCTGATAAATTATTTATGCTAGCTTCATTGTTGGTTTAAAAAAAATTAAAAATCACCAATAAAATCTTTAGCCTTATAAATCAAGGAGATTGGTAAAGGTGTACCTACTCTACTCCTAAAAGCACCAGTAGCTTAACTTAGGCTTAATTAAACAAGAATTTAGTAAAGAGCTATTGATAATTGCAGTAGAAAGAGTATGAACGTGATCAATAAAAGGACAGTCCTTTTCTCTCCTGTCCTGAGAGATCCCTAAAGTTGAAGAAATTACCCAAAATTGAAAAAGTCTCCCTTATGGCCTAGTCTCCCTGCCATGGACTGGATGTAGGAAATATGTTTTGTAAATTTGACTGTAGATTAAAAGTCCAAATACCAAAGACTGAGCAAAAACACTTTGAAAACTTTGTCCAACAAACAAAACAAATGTGATACTGTCAACTAATACTTCTGAAAAAAATTCAGTGAGGAGATTTCAATGATCCAAGATGGAATCTGAGAATGTGAACTGTAATCCAGAGTAGACAACTGATTAGGGCAGCTCCATCTCAGGAAGTCCTTCTGATTCTAAGCAAGGTCTGTCTTCACCTATGTTAATGCTATAGGTCAGACCAGGAGGATACTTTCGCCTCACTCCTGAAGCACTGGTGTTCATTACCTTTGAAAAACCTATCTTATTCCTCATTTTTTAAGGTACTTTGCAGATTTCATTCTAGTGAATCTTGGCAACAACTATACTGTGACCAATTCTCATTGATCCACCAGGGCCTTATTTATGCCAAGTCAGCATCTCTCATTACCTGTCCACTCTCTTCTATTAAGAGACAGTTGTCATATGGTATCAAGAAGGATTCTTCTATGTGTAAGTAAAATCCTGGTAGAAATCTATTTTTACATTTTGTCTAAGTGCAAATCACTTTTAAAATATTTTAGAATCTAGAAGTTGCTTCACTCATTCACCTAAAATACCTTGACCTTGGTGACCTAAACATAAAGATTTAGTGAAAGACACTTACTGGAAGATTTCTCTTGTGTTTCTTTGCAGCAGCTACTGATGAGCTACAGTGTGTGGGTAACATGGAGATGGTGCGTGTATCTATTGGGTTAAATTCCTACTAGGCTGACTAATTTAAAGAGGCTTTATTTCACTTGAAATTAATTATAATTTCTATCACTTAGACTCGTTAAGTTTGTAAAAACAAAAAGACACTTATTAAATAAATAAAAAAATGTTTGCAAGATGATTTAGTAAACTCACCAGAAGAAGGGTTATGACTGCTTATGGTATCATGATCAACACAAGAACACTTTCTTGGAGCTTCCAGAGAAAACTTTAATACAAATATATTAATTTTTTGATAGACACTTGGAAGGGCCAAGAGAAGCCCACAAAGAAATTGTTTAGCTGTGGCCTTTCTCAGTAGAAGGAGCTGATGTCTATCATTCAATATTTACAGGTCTCCTCCAGATGTGCCAGAACTGGGACATGCGTCTTGGCACTGAGGACTTGTCAGTCAGTCAGAGCCTAGATAGTTCTAAAGGTATTCCCTGACTGTTTCCCAAGCCCTTCCTTTCACTGTGCATAGCAGTGAGAAGTCATCGCAGGATGTGTTCTCATGTCACCTGGGCTGCGCAGAGTTTTCCCTTTCAAATGCAGAAGCAGATGAATTCCCATTCCTACAGCAGCTAACACGGTAAGGAATAGTCAGGTAACAATTTTTGTTCAGTATTTATAACACTTTTTCATGGTGAATCTGAAATCTACTACAAGGAAAAAACCAACTCTCTATAAATAGTTAGTTCCTAGCAGCTGGAACAATGTCCCCCTTCTGTTTCAAAACAGAAAGCAGTCCTGGAATCATATCTGAAATACTTAATTAGAAGTGCAGTATATTTAGTATATCTACATTTTCAGGTACTTCTCTATTCCCCAGTCTGCAGTTGTTTGACTGGGATAGAGTTTAATAATGCCTCCCAACACAATTCCCACAATGCCCACAAATTCATTATCAAAACAAAAGCACCTGGCTTCTGTTTAGGATTCCCATTTCATGGTAATAGATAGTATTAATAGAAATATAGTAACAGATAGAATTTGTAACAGAAAAAGACTCAGAAGAACTAACGTAATACCTGCTTTGGTAGTGTAAGTAGCTCTAGAACCTAATTTGCAAAGTCTGCTCACTACAGTTAGCAGAATATCAGACAATGGATCTAGAGGCTGAGGACAAAACATGTCTACAGAGGCCTTTTCACCTACATACTTCTTTATTCATTCCTAATCCATTTCCTACAACATTTCTGACTCATCCATTACACAGAACATGGTCTTCCTGTGCAAGCTGTGGCTTGTACCAACTTCCTAGCTGGCAAAGTCAATATGTAAACCTTCATACCCTTCTGGCAAAACTTTCAATCCTGAGGCTTGATTTACCAGGCCAAAATTCTCCATCCTATAGACCAAGATGACATAATTTTAATTAAACAAAATTTAATTATACAAAATAATTTTTTCCTCAGGTACTTGAGAATCAGGTTCTTTAGTCTCCCTTTTTCAAGATAAGGCAAAATGTTAACAATGTTAACAATGACATGTGACTTCCTAGATGAAGTAATAACATGAGAATACACACAACTCCTAGTATCTTGAAGAGGAGAATCTGTTTTGGAGGACAATGGGAATGGAATATACAAAGTCCTACCATTGTTTCAGTATCACATAACCCTGAATATAAGGTGCACGCAAAGGCCTGAACATAGAAGAAAATGCAGAAATTAACTGAAGAGAACATAACAACAAAGAGCTGCAAACAGGTGAGGGACAGGCATCTAAAAACGCCTGTTTACAGCATGAGTCATTGGGTACCTTTCTGTGCAATGGAAAAAGGGAGTCCCTGGTGTGTACGCAAGCCAAGCAGTTTACAAGACCAGTGAAGTTCATGTGCTCTATACAGATAAATATGGCTGCCCGCAAGACAACACATTTTTCTGAAATAAATAAGCTTCACACTAGTACTATTCCCTTCCATATACTAGTCATGGAAATGCTTTGAACTTAGACTTTACTAAATTGCAGATAACTAGCTTGTTAGCTAAGGAAAAGATCATGTGTTTTTGAAGTGGTTGCTCTTGTCCTTGCATTTGATTGTCCCCTTGTGTCTTGTATTACTCATGATTTTAAGCCTAAATGTAAGATTATCA
Source organism: Monarcha castaneiventris obscurior (assembly GCA_026261815.1). NCBI lineage: Eukaryota > Metazoa > Chordata > Aves > Passeriformes > Monarchidae > Monarcha > Monarcha castaneiventris. The sequence goes on along the minus strand of JAMPIT010000258.1, from coordinate 19,019,262 downwards.
CCTTTCGGAGGCAAAGGCCAAGTATTAAATATTTGAAGCACAATGAATCCTAATTAGGTATAATCAATAATAATTATAGTTGAGTAATGGAAAATAGGAAGGTGAGGAAAAGGAAATGGCTGAGATCATAATAATTACTTTCTATTAGGACTGGCAGGGAAAACTAGTGTGAGAAGCCGGCCACCTGAGAAAACAGATACCTGTTTATTTGGGGTTTCCTCTGAATTGAAACAGCTAAGTTAAAGTACACCAAGTACACACTAAACATGATTTATAACTTTAACAAACTCTGGAAGCAAAGTGCATGAAGTACGGGTAGTTCTGAGGGGTTTGCTGTGGCAACCTCTTTGGAACGCGGCAATTACCACCTACTGGCAAATTGGAAGTGTTACATTCCTCTGCTAGTAATCCACTCCTCCATTTAGCCAGAGGTCAGGGAGGAGAAAGAGGTGACTCTTACGGAGGGAACAGTCAGAGTCACAGAGTATTCTACCAGAAGAGCAAAGATGCACTAGGTGTTAACGTCAGAATATAAAAGCCCCTCCACATGGAAGGTAAAAGCCCGTGTTATACCCACTCTCGTGTGTTACACCCACGAGATACAAAATAATTTGGACAAAACCTGAAATTGAGCTCCATGACACTTTTGATCTGTTTTATGATGCTACTGAGTGCAGGTCTAGGCCACTCCTGGTCTTCAGTGGGATTTTTTTCTTAGGATGGTTCCAAAGAGAAGCTGCTGACCATCAGGGCTGTTGTGCGTACAGAATCCCTCACTGCTGTGCTAGACTGGGCATACAGAGAGCCAGTGTCATCACTGTGTAACATGTCTGGCAAATTAACTTCTAAACCGTCTAAGTTTTTCTCTGCACTAGGAATCTACTGCCCTGCCGTCTTGGGGTGACTTTATGATGTGTATCTCCTATCACTGCTCTATTGCCCAGAAATTAATTTTTTGCCTTTTCTGTGCCTTTAAACTGAGCCTGAGAGGGGAGAGAGGAAAATAAAAATAACCCAGTGACCTTTTCAAAGCAAATGTTCAAGGACACAGACTCCTCTGCTTCGGCTCTGGCAGCAAAGGGGGGAGGAAAAAACACCCTTGGGTGCTTTTCAGCCAGTTTTTTTTCGGCTCTTTTTCTCGGGAGAGAGAGAAAGAGACGGAGAGTTGAACTTTGTTTTCTTGGGACTTTGGTTTTTCCCTTCTTCTTTACTGGACTGTTTCAACAACATCAGAACACATGGGGAGAATTTTCCACCAAGGCCCGGAGGTGGGCCCACACCGACCCAGCTCCAAGGAGGAGAGAGACCACACCTACAGAAGGACTCTAAAATCTTCCCAGGTTTTCTCTCTATAGGGAGGGGCTTTACTATTTAGCATTATTATCCTTTCCCTGTGTGTTTGTTAATAAATAGGTTTTATCTCTTTCACGTTCCTTTGAAGAAGAAGTTTTTTCCCCAAACCTGGTGGGGGGAGGAGGGATTGTAACCTGCTTTCTATCAGAGGATGTTTTCCTCCAAATTTGTCCAAACTGGGACACCTGCCTTCTTAGGGACATAAGATCACTACAGTCAGGGGACTTCTGCTTATGAGGATTGACAAATTTTCTTGAGTCCTTCTGATCTGATGTTCCATCTACTAAATGAATTCCTTATAGAATGCATTTTTTTTTTTTTGCAATACATTTGAACAAAATTATGATATATAACCTTCCTTATGGAGAAGTATTAATTTACTACAATCTATTATTTTAAGGATTTTCAAGCTTAATATTATGTTATCCACAGTATGAAAGACAGGCTATTTATTAACATCTTATCATCCTTTCACAAAAGAATAGCATCCTTATAGCAACTGTAATTATAGAGATACAGCAATATAAATATCCTTAATACATCTTTTAATTAGGTTTAGTAAGTGAAAATATTTGGGAGAGGCAATTCAAGGTCAGTTGTCTAGGGACCACTTTGCAGTGATTCACCACTCTGTAGCGATTCACAAAGCACCGAGTGAGAATTTCCACAGCCACGCAAGAAAATGTGTTATCCCAGGTGCTACAGCCACAGTCACAGTGCTGTGTGCACTTCTGAGGCACAAATGTGTCTTTGCAGATCTGCTGTAAAAGGGTTAAACATCCACATCCACAAAGGTACTTGAAATAGTTCCCAACATTATTTCAAATGAAGTAATACAAGTGAGAATAAAGAGAGGACTGCAAAACAGCATAGGAAAAGGGCAAAAGGGAAAATATACACACGTCGCAAGTCAGAAGAAGTACCTAAGGAAGACTATACATCTCATAGATGGTTAGTCCACAGGATTTAGCTGTGGAGCTAGATACTTTCAGCTCCAAATACAAGCTTCACAGAAACAGAAGTTTCATCTTTAAGTAATTTCTTTTTATACTTGCAGTACTTTCTCTATCAATGTGGAAGTAAAACAAAGGTAGGAGTGCGTGGCTTCCAGTGATAGTGATAGAAACAGGTGTTGTTAGCATAGTAAATAAACCTGTGGTCTACACATCCAAAGATCTAAATTATGGAATAATCTTTTTAAAAACCAGCCTAGGTTTTATTAGGTTTATTAGGTTTTATATAACTACTATCACATTCATGTATCAGTTCCAGATATGCCATGTAATTTTCTGCAGAATGTGACATGGTGAATGATATCTCCAAAGGCATTTAATGAATATTTGAACTGTTTCATTGTATAAAACCACGTGATGATCCAAAGAAAGAACTGTCCTGTAAAGTTTTGAGACACATTTCTGAACTCAGTTTGTAGACCATGCTTGAAACAGAACCCAGAAAGCTGCTGTGTACAGCTAGGTCAGACATGAACATAGGCTGTGAGGTTTCCTGAAGGCTAAACATATGATGTGACAGATGTGAAAACAAAAGAACTGTAAATTGCAGGAGGTTAGTATTTATTTTTTATGAACTAAATATTTAACTAGTGCAATCTAAAGGCACATGCACAAGCAGACCTGCAGGCCTGCTGCAAAGCATGGTGAGATTTGGCATGGTATGAACTGCTGTATAATCCCTGGCACACATGCAGTGGGATTACAGACCAAGCACATACAGGTGAATCCTGATGATAGGGCAGACAGAAGCAGCTCCTGAGGAGGGCAGTGCTCAGACAAAACATCAGTGTATTGGTGCACTGTGGGAGGGACCTAAGCAGGCAGAATTAACACTGTACAGATGGGAAACTCCAGACTTTCTGTGTTTAAATGACTGTGTTCTGCTGAACTTGCCACTCTCTAAAAATATTACCCATTACCAGCCACTCCCCATCCATATGTTAACAACAGGAGGGTTTTTTTCTTTTAAGAGTACCCCCAGCAATGGAAGCAGCATTTAGAGAACATATCCAACATTGGCAGCAAAATCAATGGCTCTTAGCTTAGAAGACAGATACCTGTTCAGCTAAGTAGGATTTTGGTTAGCAGCATTCTTACTTTCAGAACAAAATACTTACTGATTAACTGTGAAGGGCAGTGAAAATGACCAAGCAGGAAACAAAGATCAAGACTTTCCAAAAAGAGGTGTGTCCACAGCTAGTACTACCTGTCATCCACTTCCCACAAGTTACGAAGCTACCAAAGGTTCTCAGAGTACAGCAGGCACAACTTTCCAAGAAAGGAAGATAAGGGCACAGAGACACCTACATACTATACCAATGTGCCCTCAGTTAATTCAGAGCAATCCTTAAATTTTTAGCACTGGAAAAATACAAGCATGAGTAGTGTGTACTCATGTGTAATCACAGTGTAATCACTGTCACAACTTTTAGCATTTCAAAGTATCCTCATATGAGTTTCATGACAAAAAATTCAGTGTAACACGGTATTTAACAAAGCCTTAATAGTAAAAAAACCTAAATATGTAATATCCTTGACTTCTACTGCTTCCCCCCATGTTTGAAAAAATATATACATCAAACACATACACGTTGAAAGAGTATATTTATTAGCAGTACATTGAGTATGTAATTACAGCAAATTAAATAGAGTACACTGAGAATTAAATTTATGAGACAAAAGATACTATTACAGTAATTATCATCCTGAGTTACATTTGTATATGACATCAAAAGACTTTAAAATGTTACATTCAAGCACATAAAACCTTTGGGTCTGATGTAGTACTTATGTTTCCAGGGATTTTGATGACTTCTGGGTGAAATTCACAATAGCATTTTAGCTATGCTGAAGAAGGGTGAAAGATGGAGAAATTGAGTCCACTTTAAGACACCATAGTGAACTGGCTGAAGAGCTGGAAACAGCGCTGACAAAATAATGCACAATTTTGACTTCAGCCAAGTGGAAAATGTTTTTTCAGCCTCTACAGGAGTTCTCCTCCCCATGAGATTTCAATAAGTAAAAAGTATCTAGTTTTCAAAAGTGAAAATGAGACGAGAATTGAAATAAGTCTGGAAATTCATCTGTGGTTACAACCAGCTCCTCAAGGTGCTCTTCCCTTCAGTGGCCCAGAACTCTTAGTCAGAGTACTGTTGCATTTTGGCATAACAGCAGCAGAGCCCTACGGCTGTGCTGTCTGCTCCACTGAAATCCAGGGTCATACAGACCAGCCTGCAGGCCCACACTAAGGTAAACTGCAGCTTCCCCCTCTCCATCATACTACAGTGTACAGCCCCACCAGACATCAGAACTTCCTCTCTTTCCTGCTTCCTCCCTTTGAAAAACCCCACAGGTGAGGACACATCCTCCTTGTCTCTCTTTGGTGTTCATTTAGAAGTCCTTCTCCCTTTCTTTCATAACCCATCCTCAACCATCACCACATCTCTGACCTTACCAAGCAGTAGGTTGCTCTTCAGACAGTCAAACCTTAAGTTAAAATTCAAACACTGGATTTCTGCCCTCCAAGAGATTCTATTTGAAAGAGCAATACTGCAGTTATCCCTCTAAACAAACATTTAAGTGCTTTATAATTTGAATGGCAGTAGACATAGAAACACCCACTCCCACAATTAAGTGGAGCCTTTTGTGTTAAATGAAATCAGGGAGAAGGATAGGAAGCAAGATGACATTTAACAGCAACATTCAGTTTAGAACAATTGGTTCATAATGAGTAAAAAGTATCTGCTGAAATTTGGAAGAAATGCTTAATTACCTAACTGAAGTTAATTATTAACTGAAGTTATTAACTGAAGTTAATATGCTCTTATCTCAGCTATTAAACTGATAAAAATTCACTTTTTTAGTATTATAACTTTCAGACTTCTAGGCTCAATCTGCCAGCACAGACAAAACAAGACTTTCTAATAACACAAGCACAAATTTCTAAACTCTAATGTTTTCAAGGAATTTTTGTAAGCTCGGCTTTGAAAACATGATGGAAATAACCAGAAGAACACCTGTCTGCTACTACTAGTACACACATACACACACACCGCCCACCTCCCCCGCCTTATTCTCAACTATGCTTTATTTGCTTTTAATATTCCTGAAGAGAATATTTTCACCAATTTGGTAAATCCAAAGTACAAAATTCTATCAGCTTTTTGAGACTACAGAATTTAGACTATGTTCTGTTAGACTCCAGCAAAGGTATTGACAAGGAAGGCAAAACCCCCTATGAATGACTGCTTTAAGGAAACTATTGGAACAAGGAACCCCATCACAGTATAGACTCTCTACCCTGGAACAAACAATAGTGTATTGCATTACCACATCTGACTGATGCTTTTGCTGTTTGCAAAGGTGTATAAACATCTAAAGACAAAATTATGCAAAAATAAACCTGCAGTTATTCAAGGCATGGAAATTAAACTACTCTATATTTATTCTGATCCAGGTGATAACAGCATCTGGTTCTTAAGTTTAACTAAAGGGTGCCTGGAGGCCTTGGAAAAGCTCTGCAGTAACCTAACTGTTCCAAACACATGAATATGGCTCTCCAGAGGCCTGCAGGGAGACCTCCAGCAGTACTAGCCAGACAGCCATTACAAGAAAACAAAACCACCTCTTGAACTGCTGTCCCAGTAGGTCTGATTATAGTCTTTACAAATTACAAAATTACCTTTAAAATGTGGGTGTTCCCACCCATCTTCAGCAAGTGGAATAACTGCTAGAAAATGCAGCCCATTAAAAACACACAAATTTGACAGCTGGAGTTTAAAGCTGTAGGACAGAAGCACCTGGATTTCGTCAGCTACAGACTCTGTACTTTCTCTTTTGTTACTATATTTTATATAAAGCTGTTCTAAGCCACATAAACTGACCTAGTATTTAATATCATTCTGCTTATTCTTTTTTTCTTACCATGTCTTAATGCCTGACTCCATCTATATTCCTTCTGACTGCTGGTATTCTTCTCCAGACTTCTCTATTACAGGACTTTATTCCTAGATTACAACCTTACCATTACTTTTGCTTAAAAATATCACAACATAAATCTCAGGCCTCCAAATCTTTCATACTCCATGAGAACAAAGGTGTTCAAAGCAAACTCTGCCAGCTAAATCGAAGCACTACACAGTTTTCCTGGGTCAAAAAAATATTAATTTTCAATTAGAGTTTCATAATTTTTAGCCTCACTGTTTCCAGTTGATTGTCCTAGAAAACTGCTGTATGCAAGCTGAATGCCACAAAAAAAAAAAAATCCATGTCAGAAACACTTAAGTTAAAATACCCACAGTTATAGTGAAAGATTGCCAAGGCAGAATTATTTTCAGTTTTTGCATTAAATTTTTTTTGTACATAAACAAAACATTTAAGGAAGCAGAAAAAAATTGTGAGCAATTACAGAAGCATTAGATGAGCTATGATGCAAATAATAAATAAATGCCTAACATACACCTGGTTTCATATCCTAGCATTTCCCATTCTTTAGGAGATAAACATATTCTTGAACTTTGCAATAAAACAGAGAAACAGATAATTGGAATTTTTAATAATGAAATACTCATTAGTCAGTAAACCATCAAAGATGTATTCCTTTCCCACCTCCCCTACGTGAGAATATATTACTGAAACATTTGCTAAACATTTAAAAACTTATTATGATTTTGACACGCAGGAGACTTCAGCTGTTAAAAGCCAGCAAAGTGAGCGTGGCTGTACAGAAATGCAGAGCCCTGAAGGGGGCTCGGGGGAGCTGAATGCCCCAGCCTGAGCAGGAGGCAGCAGGGCCTCGGGGCCAACTGGTGCCACGCCTCTGCTGCCAAGCTGGAAATGTTAATTTTTATCTATAATAAAGAGCTACACTATTCTTGCCCCATCTGTCATCCCCAGCTTTCTACTGAGGTGCTCACTTCCAGCCAGCCCACCGTGCTAGTCCCTGGATTACCATACATTCAGGTAGGATCCCTTCTAACGTGTCACCCCCGATACTTTAATCAGTCATTCACATCCACAAAATTTATACACTAACTAACTTCAAGGTCCTACTCCAAGCTCTCTTTAGGTATAATACTACAACACATCCAGACGACACTTAACCTACTATTGCCCTCCAACGACTGCTCTTGCTAAGACAATATTACCTCATTATTTGGCTGTTCTTCAGGATGTTACGCAAGCAGCTGTGAGCCTTACTCCTGAGCAATACAGGAGTATTTGGAACCGATTTCTCATTTCATACTATTAAAACTGGTACCCCTCTCCAGGTCTAGGCTGTATCTAGGACCCTTATAGACAATAGCCATAAGAACAATTACAAAGAAATTTTAAAATCAGCCCCTGAATGTATCCCACAAAAGAACAGACTGTTGACTTTTTAGAAACATTTTTCCTGACGTGTCCCTGTCAAGAAATAAATCTTTCTTTCATCTTTCTCAAATTTTTTATAAATGGTTGACTCTACAAGTCACCTTAAAAAAAGACTTCCACTATTATAATTTAATCCCACTTTAGAGCATCATGCTTTAAAATAATTGGACTTAAAAGTCTTTAAGTCATGTGACTGCAAGTATCTTCCTTTAGAACTGATTAGAAAACATCATCATGTTTCTCACCACAACACAAAATTAAGCTCCAGTTAATTTGCCAGTCTAAACTCAGAAATACAGAACTTCACAAGAAACTTACCTCCATTAGTACCTGAAGTCCACATCATCCAACTTCAGACCCTTGCCAGGCTGCAGCATAATTCTCTTCCTTCATGGCCAGCTTTCATTCTTGTTGCAAAAAGGCACTACACAAAGAATAGTCTGTCGAAGTTGTACTGAGATGTTGCTGTGGTGCACAAAGGGAAGGGAAGTGCTCATGGATCTCACAAATTGCATAAGCTTATGTGAATTGAGGTGAACAAGTTTATTATTTGTCAAATACAGTCAGTGGTACTGAACTTTGTGTAGTATGCTGACATCATTACACAGGGTGAACAGCCACCTGTGGCTGAAAGGTTGTAGACAGAACAGACACATCACAGAGATTAAGATTTCTGAAAGGAACAGGTTCAAGGAGGTATTACACAATGAGACAAACATGTCACAGGCCAAGGGGACTGGACAAGTGTTTACAGAAACACAAGAGCCTGCAACAGCACAGTTGGCTCAGACTGCCACCTGACTAGCCACAGAGTCTTCTTTCTGTATTATTCCCAAGTTCACTTTGGTACCACCAGAAGTTAATTCTGCTTCAGAATCTGACCCTGTAAAAAACAGCAATCGCTAAACCAGCAGTCAAGTTGTGCCTTGTTCAGCTGCTCATGCTCTGAAATCAACATTCCCCATTAAAAAAGGCCATTCATTGGTCCCGTTGGTCACCTGCACTTTGGTGCAAAATTCAGAACTAGGAAGCCTCTGTTTTAATTTAGTCAGCAACTTCTGAGAAAGACCAAATGCACAGGCAAATCTTGCGGAATGCGAATAGGGTTGAGCTCTCCCTTGTGTAAGCTCCCAAGTTCGCACAAAAACCCACCACTCACAGGCAAGTACTCTTTCCTTCCTAGTGTTTCCAAGCCCATTTAGACAGGAAAACAAGCTGTTAATCGGGGCCAGTTTCGCCTGTTTTCCCGAGGGGTGTGTGGCGGAACCGTCCGCAGCCGCAGCCGGCGGTGCGCACAGACCCCCGGCCCGTGAGGGGCCCGTGAGGGGCCGGCGGTGCGCGCAGGCCCCCGGCCCGTGAGGGGCCCGCGAGGGGCCGGCGGTGCGCACAGACCCCCGGCCCGTGAGGGGCCCGTGAGGGGCCGGCGGTGCGCACAGACCCCCGGCCCGTGAGGGGCCCGCGAGGGGCCGGCGGTGCGCACAGAACCCCGGCCCGTGAGGGGCCCGTGAGGGGCCGGCGGTGCGCACAGACCCCCGGCCCGTGAGGGGCCCGTGAGGGGCCGGCGGTGCGCGCAGACCCCCGGCCCGCCGCTGAGCGGCCCCGGCAGCCCGGGCCGGGCTGAGGCTGTGGGGCCGTGGTCCCGCCTGGCCCTCGTCCCGGCCCGCCGGGAGGGGAAGCCCTCGCTCCGGTGGCGAGAATAGCGGGCTCTGTTAGACGGGTCCTGTCTCACCTCACACAGCGACGCGGGCAGAGCTCGTGTCCTGACTGCAGGCGCTTCCGCAGTTGCCATTTGTAATCACCAAAGGAGCCTTCAAGAGAAGCCTGCCAGTCACCACTAACATTTCATCCATCTATTCCTCCACTGAGCTGCTTGAGGTGCCATAAGGGCGGAGGTGGCAGCTCTGACCTTACCAACTCTCCCAACAACTCAATGACTGGTCATTTCTAGATTTCCTTAACCACTTTTCAATAGAATATTTATTAAAAATAGCATACAGTAGAATAACAAACTACTTAACGAAAAGCTTCAAGAGAGGACTAGAAAAATATCCTATTTGTATAAAGCATGGAATGAAATGGGGACATTGCAAAACATTCCGTATACCAGGCACCTGTGCTGTGAGACTTTGTTTTTACAAAGCAGAGCTGAAAGGTCTGAAAAATGCCTTCTCCATAGTGACAGGAATTTTGCACCAAAAATTAATCACTCTAAGACTTGAACATCTGTAAATCAGTTAATCAGGACTGTTGTCTTGGTGAATTTGCAATAACATGACTTAAATTATATAAACATTTGCAGCAGAAGGGACAGGCAGAGCTCTGCTAACCCAAACCCACTCGAACTCAGCTAGGACAGCTGACATTGACACCAACATAAGAATCTCAGGGTGTAGGGCGCAAGTTTATGCTCTTATTTTTTTTAAAATAACCTGTTGCTTTTTAATAAGTGGTATTAGCACATTTTAACATTTAACCTGAGGAGTTAACGATCTCTCCCTGTATGTAAAATTGCTATACATGAACAAGCAACAGCAGCTGGAAAGTTTGACTTTTTTTTAAAAAAAGACAATCACAGGAAAAGGTTAACTCTGAGTTAAAGAATTTTATTTTGTGCATTTCAGAAATGAATAATGACATTTTCTAAAATCAGTTGTTGCTGTGATAGACAGACATGTAAAGCTCATGTTTCCATTTTACATTACAACATGCAGTGTGAGAATGATACAATGAATGAATTCTCAAGTTAATAATCTTTGAATAAATCAAGAGCTATTAACTGTGTAAACATCAGTAACAGTTAAAATTATTTCAATTGGGAGGAAATATAATTCTTAATGTGATATACAGATCAAGAAGCACCAACTGGAACACAATGGATGCACAGTTCTTACTGAGTTATTTAGTTAATTTCTATTTTACCAATTATAAGTTTGCATTACTAGAAGTTTTTGAGTGTAAAATATAAATGATAATGATACAGCTCAGGATCAGTCAATATAAGGCAGCTACTTTTAGGGGATAATGACTGGATCTATTTGGATATCAGCTCATGTTATGTTAGATTTAACATTGTTTTCTTCCCTCTTCATTTTTAAACTGTCTGGTTTGACAAAGTGTTGAGTAGCTTTTTGAGGAAAAAAAAAAAAAAAAGAAAAACCCCCAAACCAATAAACCACCACCCCCCCCAAAAAGTTAATAACCTTAAATCTTACTTTTGTTGCTACTTAACAGCAAAGTCAACCAATACATATTTTTTCCCTATTTAAAATATTTGTCACTAAAACTATGCTCAACTAATCAGTGCAGAAGCAACATTATAAATGGGCATGTTTAGAAGTTTCATAACATATGTATTTTTGTGTACACAGTGGTGATTTATCTTTAAAATTTTACTATTAAATTAGAAAAAAACCCTAGCAGTGACAAATATGCAGTCTATATCAGCAGTGCAGTTTGCAAAACTGGAAAGCAATCTGTACATGGCATAGGAAGGTCTTGATGATAAGTTTCTCATGTTTTTTTTTCCAAACACTTAAAGAGTGCTATTGCCAATGTATATAATTTTGACACCTGGTGGAAATCTTCAACAGTCATAGCTCTTAAGCTTCGTTTCCAATTTTAAAATGTTTTCATGAAGTAAGAACAATGGTTTTTTTTTGTCATTTTGTTCCTGCTTTCTAAGCCACAGGAGCCATAAAACATACCTTGAAATAACAAACAAGAAATAAGTATCCAGGAAAACAGTAAAGCTAGTGAAACAGTAGGACATAAACCTTAATATAATTATCAAGAAATCTGGAAAGTTTAGTGCAGTATGAAAAATACTTTCTGTGCCTTTGCACATTAAAAAAATAATCTGTAGCTGACATTTCAGTAACATTTTTGATCAAATGACATTTCTTACGCATTGTGTCGAGAAAATAAAAATTTCCCAACCCATGTACTGCAGCAGCTCAAAAGTTCAGGTATAATATAGACGTTACCTATTCCTAAGGACTGAACACTTCAGCAAGGGAGTTAAAATCCTTATTAACCTTTCAAATAAATAGTATATGAGTATAGCCATTTCCTACAATTCATCTCTCTTGAGCCTGTTAACTTGCCCTTACAGTATCTACCTGAAATACATCTCCCTGAACAAGACAGCATATGTGCACTGTACTTCAGACAGGATACAGAAACTTCAAAATACAGACACAATAAAATCTTGATCTATGTGTTCTAGTGCATTATAATTACATCCTGTATTTATTTTTTCAGCATATGTTGTCTAACATTAAGAAATAGTGCTTTTGCTTTTCTGCCTTGTGATGTGGGAAGTGTTGGCAACCTCACTCTCTGCCTGTTTATTGCACTAAGATGGAAAAATTGTATGAAGAGTTGAGAATTACCAACCACACTCCTCTCAGTCTGCGAACCCTGATATGAACTTAGTAAGGACATGCAGTCATCCAAATATGAAAAAACACGTTTTGTATCATATTCACTGGATTTGTTCCCAAAGGACACCACACAGAGGTAGCATGCTTATTGTTATTGGTGTAATTTCAAAAGGCCCAGAAGCCTCACATTGTCCTCTCTGATAGTAGGCTAGTATGTCTTTCCATTGTGTTAAGTGTTTCCACCTGACTAACAGAACTAGGATTTTCCCAAGAATGAAGGGCTGAGGTGACCCTATCTCTTCAGTAAATGAAATTAATAAGCAGTCAAGCATGGTGGCCTTCCCTAACATATAGGCTGTGCGTTGTATGCACTTTTCTTATGAATTACCCATGGTGAAAACCAGATATAGATGAAAAAACAGGTTTGCTATATGGCTCACAGTATTTAAATAAATCTAGATTAACATAGGATGTTACCTCATTGCTTGAGCTAACTCTCAAAGTTAGCTCAAAATTTCAAAATTTTATATGTAACTTCAGAAGTTGATTTATTACAGTATTCATACACTTTATTTCTGTGGTTGCTTAGTGGAGTGTTCAATTGAACACATACAAAAACATCCCCATTATACAGTTCAATGGAGAGATAACATATTATGCCTTCATTAATGCATGGTGCTAGAGCACAAAGCATACCAAACTCAGAAAGCTAGAGGTTAGTCTACTCCCCCTTAAGCATGCATTTGCAAAAACATCCATTTACTCTTTAAGAGACAAAGAAAAAAAAACATAAGAGCTGTGCTACTTATTTTTAGCTCAGGAAGGAGCTAATTTACTTTGTTACATTAAGATTTTGTTTTGAAAAGGCTAAAAAAACCAAAGCTACTTAAAATTAAGTTTGTGCATATTCTTAAAATCGCTCCTTACTAAAAGTTTCTGCATCAAGTGTGCACTGCAGTTTTGTTCTATTTTATTGTCATGGCCTGATTTTCAAAATACCTAAGCCCGCACAGTTATAGGGCACAGGAGCTTCTGGGCTTCAGCATCTTTGAAAGTCAGGACACAGCTTAAGTGATTGTGCAGAACAGTTAATTTCCCTTGCAGTGTAAGCCAAGTGTTCACTTATGCCCAATAGTAAGACCACAGAAGTTCCATCAAACCAATCAAAATTAACTTTCACAAGTCATAAAGGATTTCAAGGATAACACCAATCGACCAGGCCTGAGTTTCACAGCTAAAAGGACAATACTGCCCATTCTCATTTGTAAGTTCCGGAAGCCCTTTCCAGGATGATCTGATAAAAGAAAACACAAGTGAGTACTGTTGTTAGATTATAAACTGAAATTAAAAGAACATTTCATTTCAAAACCTTTTGGAAGATTAACTGAGTAGGAAACTGAAAAGCTTGACTTAAGGTCAGCTGTCCTACAAGCACAGTATATCCTTTAATAACTGAGATCTAATTAATATTTTTTTCACCTGCAGCTGGGAATTGTAGTGGAAGTGTCTCTTCAAAGCAGACTCTCTGCTACTAATAATAACCAAACTTACACAACTGGTGTGTGCTGCTCCTGTTTCTCATTCTGGTAGTTTTGCACTTGGAAAATGCTAACAATGGTATTCAAACTACACTTGACATTGGTTATAGTGCTAAAAGGTGACAAGGGCTGGAAGACAGCATGAGTACATAAACCTTCTTTTCCTCTGCAGGAACAACAGCATCCCACAAACTAGCACACTTACAAAAATATAAGTAGAGCCTGTTGCTACATTAATTAATCTGTACAGAAATAACGTATCAAAACAGAGTAAAAGTGGACTACTTTAGTAAGACATAAAAAGCCAAGAGTGTTACCAAACCGCTAGTTATTTCTGACACTGCCAAACAACAGATGTGAACAAGACACTATGTAGGGCAAAATGTTGCTTAACAAATCCTTTTTTCTTCCTTGTGTGGTCAGACAAACTCTTCTGTCATGAGTCCTACTGAATTACTCTTTTGGGTGCAAATAAATACCTGTCTCATGCGCTGCAGAACAGATTATATGGACGAGATACCAAGAGCAAGGGGTTTTTTTTATTTTAGTTTGTCTCAAATCCTTAATAATTAAAATAAGACAGCAAAAGAGAAAAAACAGCGTGTGGGTTTGGAGAAACTCAAAATGCAAGTTCCTCTGTCTCCTTAGAAAATCAAGGTTATTAGTATGACGGCTTCAGAATCTAATTTCCTCACTTGGAACACAATAAATCCTAACAATATTTTGTGTCACTTTATTTGCAGAAATTTTAATCTATCACTACTAGCCCTTTAACTATTATGTTTTAAAGTTTGTTTTTAAACTTTGTTTTTTTTTAAAAAAACAACTCACTGACTTTTTTCTGAAATTGATTTCTTGTATGAAATTAGATCCTAATCTTTATGTAAGATTTATCTCACCCACTCTTCACATGGATAAGTATTAGGAATTCTGCAATCTCTAAAAGGCATTAGATCTCACCTGTATTTTAAACCTGACTTGAGATCTGCAGTTGCACATATAGCAGTCAACTTCCTATCTAGAAAAGAGATCCTGTTTACAAAGGAGATGTGTACTCTTACATGGAATTGGATGGTAGATACCACTAGCCTGGTGTTTTGAGTATTTGGAATCTGTGTTTGTTGTTACCTTACCTTTCAAGATGAACATAGTGGCGAGAAAGAACATTCTTAATCATAACTACAGTTTTTGCGTATATCTCTGGACCGATCAACCTGGAGAAGTACAATTTGGCACGAAGAAAATACCCAATTGGCCATAGCCATTCCTAAGCAAAGAATGAAAAGAGATTATTAGCAAAGCAGTTGGTTTGAAAAGATGCAACACTTTTTCTAAAATTGAAGGAAGTAGCTCTTACAGGTCCTTGGTGATAATTAAAACCTTTGGCTACATTGTAGTTGTCATTGTCAAGAGCATTGTCATATACTCCACAGTACACCATATCACTGCAAGAAAGAAAAAATACATTATGCAAAAAAAGCCTCAATTAAAAATAATACACAGAAAAGGAAAACAGAAATAAACCAAATAATTTGTCATTTACATTTATTGATGGTTAAGTTATGGGGGTCTCCACCAGGTTCTGTACTTTACAGGACTGTGGAATTCCAGATAAAGTTTAAATTTGCAGGAAAATGGTCCATGTCTTGAAAGGACTTTAGAGTCATAATTTTACCCTTTTACTCAAACTGTAGTGCTTTACACTGTATCAAACATAAGTATGTCCCAAGATGCAAATTCAACATCTTTGGTATGATGCCAAATCTGACTTGCTTACTGTGGGGCATTCAAAACCACCCAGCCATTGCCTATATAAAGAAATCAATTGCATGAACTTTTAGAACAGCAAACCAATTGTTCTGGAAGTACTTCCTGCAGCCTTATTTCATAAGTATATATGAAGATTTCATACCACCACCACCA
This sequence comes from Monarcha castaneiventris obscurior, assembly GCA_026261815.1. Lineage (NCBI taxonomy): Eukaryota > Metazoa > Chordata > Aves > Passeriformes > Monarchidae > Monarcha > Monarcha castaneiventris. The sequence continues at coordinate 19,003,680 of JAMPIT010000258.1, read as the reverse complement.
CCCCTGCCTCACATCAAGTAATTCCTACTGTTGTGTTTATAGTGTTTGGGAATTGACACTTGAGCTTCTCTCTACTGTACTTACTCTGGGTCTAAGGTTTTCATGCCTAATGGACCAAGAAGCTTTTCTTCTGCTATCTGCAGAGCTTTCCAAGCTCTCTCAGGTGTGAACAACTCAGGGGCCTAATAAAATAATAAAGATTTAATGAATAATTTCTGTGTATAAACACACATAAGGCTGTGTATATAAATGCAGAAGACAACAAAAAGCCTGAGTTTTGTATTACTGAATCAACTCCCAAAACCTGTAAGTCAGAGTAAGCAAGAAAACAGAAGGTACCCAGTGCTTTTTTCAGTTTTGATTTTATTTTAAATACCTTTGCCAAGTATTATTACTGAAGCTCTTTAAAAATCCAATAAAGACAAAGAATCTATCCTTTATAGACAATTTGATGGGGAAAGCAGCCTCCCAGACCTAGCCATAAAAGACATTCTGAATACAGGGAACACTGCAAATTGTCTAGTCCTGTCATGATGTATTTTTAGGAGATAGTCCAAGAGGACCAACATTAAAAGCATGGAAAAAAAGACACTTTCCAAAAGCTATTCCAAGCAATGTATGGTCCTGACAGAATGCAGGTGCAGGTGAATGCAGAATGCAATGCAGATGAACCTTAAAGTTTTCTTTATAACTAACTAAGCTTGCATTTAAGTGCAAAGCCCTACTCCCATTCCCCCACACTTACCACAACCATTGCTATTGGAAAATTTGGCCTGAGTTGGTAATCACACCATGGACTCGAAGCTCCATAGCTGTCTTTATAAATTCCACGTTTGTGTACAAGATCTGGGTGTTTTTCATTAGGATCGGCTGGATTCTCAGAGACAAAGAACAGCCTTTCAAAATGTCCTTGAATTTTCCTGTCCCACTCATCATAGGTGATAATCTCCTCCTTTCCTGCAAGATGTTACACACAGTTTTAATTTTCTGAAATCAGCCACAGTAGCAACAGCGAAAGTATGCTTCTTGAATTCCTGACACTTAATATAACAGGAGCAGACCTAGCATCACCTCTTGCAGTTTTTGATTCCCCAAGTTTAGGCCAATTGTGCAGACCGCAGGAGGAACAGCTTCCTGAAATTTCTAGTGAGACTAACACAATATCAGTCTTCAAAGGGCACATATTCACTTGGGCTGGGTAAGCTTAAAGTAACTTTGTGATTGGAAGAGTATTCCCTCTAAAACATAAGGGACTTCCAATGATATTTATGTAAATATTCCCAAGAAGGGGTTTCTGTGTTATGAATGTTGGGGGGCGGGAAGGGGAACAGAGAGAAAAAATAGATACAAGTGTCCTGCGTCATTTTACTTCACATTCTTGTAAAGAACGATACAATCATCAAAATGCACTATAACCTTATCACTTATATCCATTTTGAGAAAAGGTATTCGGGCTCTGAAATTCCTTTGTACTCCACAGAATAAACTATTTGAAATATTGAGAAGAAAATATCAACTTTTAATAAATTTTTATAGTAACAAAAGGATCTTAATCATACAAGATACTTTGCCAAGTTTTTCTCCTTTAACCCCTAAACCTTCTTCTGAGGGTTATATGGTCACTATTTCATTGTTTTAGTTATTTTTATACTCCAGTAATACAATTACGAGATGTGCCTGTTTTTACCATGTCTTTTTACAGTGACTCCACGGAATGGAAACATGTTTTTCCCAGATAAATCCATCAACCAGCGAACAGCCGACTTGCACAGGCCAACCATTTCCACAGCAGAGCCATCTCTAAAATAACAATGATAAAACCCCTCATTCATTATTTTAATAAGGCTGTTAAAGTTCAATGATTAACTGAAAAATTTAGATTCATAAGTATCTTATTTAGACAATTTCTTTTTCCTTATTTTTCTACTATTCCCCTATTTCTCAGTCAAGGAATGAACTTGATTGTAAACTGGCTAGCAAATACCTTTTTCCATACAACAGCCTTATTTAAATCATACCCAGCTAACTAGCACAAACGGGAAGATAATTTTATACCAGTGATTAAGAACGTAAAAAAAGGATCAACCCCAAACAAGGTGGTCCTCTGATGTTATAACCGTGTTCAATGCAAAGCTTCTCAACTGCACAGACACTTCTGTAACTTAGGTAATAGTTCTGCCATAAGAGACCACTCAAGCCAAAAGCGAGGCATTAAAATAAACACTAAATGCACTTCTTGGACTTGCTTCTATTTTCAAGTAATATTCATGTAATCAATATATGCAAACACTTAATATTGTACCATATTCAGCTTTACTGTCTACTTGATGGAATTTTCTCTCACATCACCAACTCAGCCTCTTTTGCAAAGTACCTCACCCTCTCTTGACTCCCAATTAAAGTGCTCAACTTGTCAAGCAAGATAATCTTTTCCTCAATTCTCACCCATGGATGGGCAATTGATTTGAAACTGACACGGTACTAAATCCAAGCAAGGATGCCTGCAGCAGTTTGCTGGCACATAATAAAGAGCCTATTTTAAAATGCCTAATCTCAGCTCTAAAAATGTAGATGTTGTAAATGTTTTTGAATTTGAACTAAGAAGTATTCAAACAACACAATTATCAATATATAACTCATATGAGAAGTTTAAATAACAAAGTACTGCTACTACGACAAGTATACAATATTTCCTAAATTACATTTTACAACTTGAATTCAAAAGTCAATGCTTAGCATGAAGCTAAGATTGTGAAAGAAGCCACGGGCTTCACCTGCCAAGAACACAGCTTTTTACTTCAGATCAGCAGAAGAAAAAAATTTCATTAACATTTTAGTAGGTAGAAACATTCAGAAAATTTGCAAGATAACATCCCAGATGTGCCAATAGAAGGCAGAGTGGTTCTGCAGAAGAACTTAAGTTCAAAAAATAATTACAAAACCCTCTGCCTAAAGCCTGGATTTCATACCTTGGAGTAGCTGGAATTCCTTTATTGCGAGCTTTGTCGCTCTCTCCCATTTTATCCATCCAAGTGCCACAATTGAAGCGGTTCCCTCCAAAGACAAAGCCAGTTTCATGGTCAATGCCTGCAGTTACATTAAAACCTGGCAAGCAAGAATATCAAGTGTTAAGTCCATTTTTTAGATGAATAAAACCCCAACTACCCTCCCCCAACCCAAATGTCCTAGATAAACAAAAAAAACCTTCCAACAAGAGAACCGAGTTAGGTTTCTAAAGGCAACTGTTCTTTAAGTGAAATTTTAAAGATCGCTTGTACCAAAGCATATGAACAGTTGCTAACAAACTATTACTCAGGCACTTCAAAAATACTACATGTATATAAAGTAATATAGTTTTAGTTACATTAAATAAAATTCTATAATAAAAATATGCTCAATAGAAAGAGGAAATAAGAGGAAAAGGAAATACATAATACAATCATCAACTTCTGTATTGCATGTCAAATGTTTTACATGTTACCTTCATCTCTCATGTTTTGATCAATCTGAGGACCAGCATTCCTTTCTCGGAAATTTATGCCTTCCATGTGTCGTTGCATTGCTTCCTGTATTACTTCATAAAGTGGCTGATCCTAGATTCATTGCGTGTTTGGATGACATGTGAAAGGCAAGATGAAAAATGAGTAGAAAGCGTTTCTTAAGCCTCTAGTTTATAGTATGATATTCCAAAACAACTCCCAAACCATCAAACATTTTCAAGTAGCATCCCTGGCAATGGCAATACATTGTATACAACTTTTCATACAAACACCTTTTCAAGATAAAAAGCAACAAAAAGATTTAGAAGCTAATGGAATTTTTCTTCCTCCTTCCCCAACCCCTTGCACTTGATCTAATCAAGTGATGCAAGAAATGCCTAAAATACGGAATTCTTGTGCTATAATCAAATTTCACCATGAACAACAGATAGCAAGAGGTTCTTGTAGCTAGAATAAATTATATCCTTTCATTAAAATTTACAGTTTTGTTAAATACTTAAACTAGAAGTGATCTTTACCATAGTGCCTGCAGGCTGAGGAGAAGAGTCATCTCTTGGGTACATCCTAGAAACAGGACACCTGAGAATGTCTAATCCATTTGGAACAATTTTACAGTAGTCCTGGATACACTGAAGCCACCACCACACAGCATCACGACAGTTGTATCTGGCATGTGTCCCCCCGCCAAGCAGATTGGGAATGAGACCATGTCTTAAAGTCCCACCAAATGCTAAGATGATGTTTCTAGAACAAAAGAAAATCACAGTCTTGACTAAGTTGCCTTTGAAGCCATTATTGGACCAAGTATCAAGTACAAAGCATACAGGGTTACATTAATAGCAAGGCAGGGCAAGACAAACAGGATTTTAAAGACAGATGCCAAAAGTTTGCTGTTGAAAGCTACAAATTACTCCATTTAGCATGAACTTCTTTTATAATAAAAAACCACCCATTCCCTACAAATTCCTTAATATGATACATTTAAATCAGTTTGTACAAAACATACATTATCTATTAATATGGAAAAGATAATTTGCTTTTTTATAGGTAGTGGTAGAGACCCTAAATCCAAATCCCACTGAGGTCACAGGGAAGGTTTTTATTGACATTGTTTATGATTACCCTGGTATCCATTCTGATGGGTGGGGTGGAATGGGGACGGAGGGCAGGAGTAGATGGGAATTTCCTATTAAAATACAGAGAGGTGACAGCAACTGAGGTTATGAGAAGTTTCATTTGAGAACCGTTGCGCAGACCTTGCAGAAAACACGGATTCCCACTAGCTTTTAAAGGCAAAATAAACACACTAGTAGACTGCAGATCTCTCAGCATGAGAAAGCTAACAGTTGGCCAAATGGACAACAGCATAAATACATGCTAATTTACACCAACTCATTTTTATATTTTTATTATGTGTCAAGCTCCACTCAAATTAGTATTAATCAAATTATCAAATTCATCTGGCTTATGGCTCATTTGTCAGGTTAAACATTTACAGATACCAGATTGTAACAATGCACAATTAGCTGATTTCTAGTATTAACAGAAAAATACTAGCAGTTACAAAAAAAAAAATCATGACAGACCTGCAATCATGCCTTTCTGATTGAAACATTATTCTCTTTTGCTACTTCAAATTTTTACATAAGTAATTCTGAAATTGTTGCTCAGCAACAATGATTCAAGTACTAGTGAAACAATCACTTTGTTCAAGGACAAACAGTAGCATTGCAGGGGTTAAAACTACCTTATCTCTACAGAACATCAGCTTTGGATCAGTGCTAAGAAGGCCAAAGATAATCACTTGAGTAGTATTTTTAATACCACTTAGAGACAGCTCCCAAATACGTGTAGTGCCATTAAAGTTTTATACTGCACATCAACTGTTTCTAACAGCTTGTGCATCAGCTCAGGTTTTGAGAGCGTTGCTTTTTCCTAACTGCCTACAAAGCCAACAAGAACTAAGGCTAAGCCAGACTTACCTTGCTTCTAGGTAGCGCCCAGTAACTAACAGTAGACCTCTTAGTGCAATAAAAGTATCCCTTCCCCATGAACGAAAAATTCCAGAAGAAAAGTGAGGTAAACCTGAAAAGAAATGTTATTATTCACCTAATTAATTGATATACCCGAAATCTCCAAGCACACATATAAAATAACCAGAAGTAAAAAATAAATCCTCATTTATAACTTTTTCCTAGATTTAAGATATTTCAAATAAACAAACATTCTCCTAGACCGAGTTCTTGATAGTATTAAATATACCCTATACTAGAATATCTTCTAGAATTTCAAGATTACACAAAAGCATTTCTCCTATCAGTTATAGTAACATTTTAATTTTTATTAAATCATGTGGCAACTTCACCAGAAGTTAATTAAAAGAAACAGAAACGAAACTAACAAAAAAGATCAGAACTATGACAAGATTGCAACACTTTGTAGGCAAGAGTTTACATATGAGAGCTGTGGCATCTCAGCAGCATACAGGGTAAGGCTGTTCTCAGACTCTGTGAAAGACATCCTGCTTCTCTTTTCCAGCAGCTTACAGAACTACGTTTTACTGCAGACGTAACAGGTAGCTTTAAGAATGATTCTAACTGATAAGACATAACTACAACAGTAAGGTCCACACTTGTCTTTTTTTCCATTTTTTTCCTTTTATGATCTAGTAAACAGAAATTCCATTTGGTAAAGTTTCAAACCAGCACTCTCCTGTGCATGCTTGGTAGAACAACATTTCACTTCTACCACTTACTTTAATGAAGTATTTGCTAATTCTCATAAATGGCCTCCACATCTCTGCGTATTTATGGTATATGGCAGCAGCACTTGAGAATGATAATCTGTGTACAATTTAAAAATCTCAGGCACAACAACCAGTCAGTATGTGAAAGGAATATTTAAAACCAAACCCTTTAGTATAATTAATCTTTATGAGCAATTTAAGGGAACACTGTGCCTCTGTGCTTCTAGGTAACACCAAAGCAGGCAAATGGAATGTTACTAAAATCCAGAAACTAAAAGCAATAAAGCTACACAAGAGAAGGAGTGCTGGCAAAAAGAAGAAAAGCACTCCACTGAGAGAGATGCCATTGCATCTCTGGATGTTTAAAAGTTTCCATGGCTTCAGAAAAGGAATGAGCCAATTCAGAACCAAAATAAATTAATTCTAAGCCACAGAATATAATACTTCGAACATAGGAAAATGCCCATAGGAAGACTGCCAGATGCTGGCAGAACATTTGGAGGTATAAATACTACTTGCTGACTGCTTTTATGCTCTTTTCTTTTGGAGACAGTTTCAGATCAGGAGTTCTGGTCTGCTAATGGTTCTTTCTGAGAACTTGTAAACCATAAATTCACTCCTTGTTACTCCACTACAATTAACTTCTTAAATTCACATTTATAAAATATGAACTAAAACCCCTTATGATAAGTACACTCATCTCAAGCAAGCCTTCTGGAAAGGAAAACAACCGTTTTTGTAGATCTCTGTATATGGTAACAACAAATATAGCAAAAAAAGCCTCTAAATAAAGCATTTATATATAAAGCTCTCCTTCCCAACCCCCATGAGAGTACTATTAGAGAAAACTCCCATATTTTAAATATGAGCAAATCTTTACCTTAAACACAAGGCAAAAGTGAGTGAAATTGCTACATTTTATACATAGTTGCTGACACATGGCTCTCAAACACGATGCAGAAAATTTAAATATCATTACTAAAAGCAGTTTAACTATTTTGGAAGACATCTTTTTTTTTAAAGGTTGTTCTCACTTACCAGCTGCCAAGGAAACACAACATTGCTCTTTCTGATTTGTAATCTCATTCAGCCTATAGGGAACATCATGTAAGGAAGGAGACAGATCTGGCAGACAAGAGTATTTTCCTATCCCACATAACTGGATTGAACCCAAGGAAAGGTGTTTAACAAATGTTGATCCATTCTGCACAAAGCTGTAATTCAACATAATTAAATTAAAATAACTTTGCATTTAACAATAGCAGTCTATAAAATGTACTTTTCATTCACTGAAGGCTATGACAAGCATTACACTTAAGAAATATGAAACCTAGCAGTGAATTAATACTAGCATTTTGCATTAACCGATTTTTTTACATAAGATTTAATTTATGACTCATTTTCCTAAAATGGGTGCCCAACTTTAAGAGTAAACTCTTAACTGATTAATGCCAATGGGATTGTTTATGACAAGTACTTCTAGAAAACAGTTTAAGAAGTTGTTTTGGTTTAGTTAATGGTTATACACAGACCTAAGTCTTCAAAAATATGATTAAAAATATTATACTATGAAGAAGTTTGTCAAATCTAGTCAGTATTTCAAAAAATCATTTTTACATATATATACAAAAACTGCAAATCAAAAAATCTGCTAATGCATTGCTTGAAAAAATGCAATCTGCATTCCTGACTAGTTGATCTCCAAGAATTTTTTCATTAAATATATTATGTTCCATGATTTCACAGCCATACCAAATTCTATTCCCATTTTAACATCCCTGTTTTTACAAAACAATACCCACTTGTTCAGCATATTCATAGCTAGGATAAAGCCTCCATTAAATCTATTTCCCTTCCCCTTGCAAGAAACAAAGAAGCAGACAATGAAGATAAAACAGTTATTTCAAAAAGCAAGCAGAGTGCTCAGATAATCGGGAGTCATAACGAAGAACTGTGGAACAAAGCACCAACATCAAATACAATCTGGTATTTCCACACTTACCTGAACTTTAAGGAATCATTTCATTGTACTAAAATTATAGCAAAAAAAAAAAAAAAGCTCCCAAAGCCTGACAAAAAAGATGCTGGCTTAGGGTTTCCTCCTCCTACTGCACAATGCCAACAGTAGTTATAAATTGAAACCCTGGACAGGTGTCTAAACTCTCAGTCTTCCAAACTACCACTGTTAGAAGATGGATTTGATAATTCTCTCCCAATTTCACCATTTTACATTAGAGGAGTATGAAAATATTTGAATGACACTCTCCAGCAGATAAAAGGTTCCAACACATACAGATGCCTTTACAGCTCTGATACACCAAGCATACCTAGACATCTGATGCCATGCCACATCCAGAAGCGTTGTGTATGCACCCACTAATATGGCATCAAAGTAACATGGGATGAGGTAACGTGGAATTCTCTTCAGGTAGACAAACATGGCCTTCAACCATTTACCAACCTATTAGAATACAATATAATTAGAACTTGATAGCATCAGAGTTCAAAAGCCAGTGCTTTCAGGATCCATACTGTAACAGTATTTGTCACAGTTTTTGTACATGTAGTACATCCCAGTTATGCTGTACCCTTCTGCTCCAAAATTTCAGCTGAAAGACAGGAAGTCAGAGTAGTAGCGAAAAACATGTATTGCATCTGTACTATCAAACATAAGCAGGCCAAAATGGAAGTATAGAAAGAGAAAAAAAATGAACTATCATGAAGTTGTTGGCAAAATTGAGTAGCAAAGGTAAGTCACAACTCAAAAGGCATCACTATAATCCAAGCACAGGAAGGAAGTTTTGCATTGCTAAAAAGACAGGACTGAAGAGATAAAGCTTAAGACCAGGAATAAAAAGTCATCAGAGCTAAATTATGTAGAGCCACTAGTGAATATGACTGCAGGTCTGTGTCTTGGACTCAGGATTCTGAAAGCTTCATATCCTTGTATCATTGCAAAACATTTGACATCTGGAAAGTATTTCTCTTCCCTTCTAGTCCTGCTAAATAACATTATGACAACTTCATAGAAAGTCACTAAAGATTTAAGCCTTGCAGATAAAGAATGTACCTGTCAAAATACTACATGATGAGACTATACTTTTAACCTGGATACGATGAAGAGAAAGTTACTTATGCAAACAGCAGAATTGTAAAGTTTATTTTCACGACTTAAGTCTTCGAAACAGAATGAAACATTACAAAAGAAGAACTCAAAAACACACAGAAAAAAAGCAAGAGGCTTTGAAGAGCAGTAAAGGTGGAAAGTATCAGACTAACAACTTGTTTTCTAGAAAAGCTCTGTTTCTCAGGTCAAATTTAGCATTCACTTCAGTACAACATTAGACTGTTTTATCCATTCTTCTGCTTTGTATTACTAGACCTGACTTCAGGAATAAAATGAAGTAAGAATGCTAAAGCCTTTATTATTGTATTTGTTAGGCAAGTCACAAAAATCAGGTCTTCATCTTGTGAAATAAATAAAGCAATTTCCATGTACGAAAATAAACTATGACAAAGAAAAGGACTGCATTGTAATGCAGCTATAAAGGCACCCTGCATCTCAGTAATTCCTGTATTCCCAGTGCTTGGCTGACTATAACTGTATCATACTCATGTATGCCTTAGTAGTATTTCGGCACTGTTGAAAGTACTTTCTTACAAAAAACCCCCCCAAAAACCCTCCAAAAAGCACCCCAAAACTTAAGGAAAAAAATATCAGTAATTTCATTTTTTGTTTGAGGAAAAGTAAAACAGCGAGGGGCCCCTCCAAGCATTCATGCAAGAGCTAACAACACCTTCAATGCCCTATTTATTTTTCACTTTCCTTTTGCAGTCTATTCTTAAATAGGATTGAGGGGAGGGAAGAAAAACATCTTAATAGTTTAATCTACTAGAAGAAATTTCCTAGACAAGAAATATGTTACAGACAGTCTGAATTTAAAAATATACCAGAAATTGAAAATGAAACAAACTAGTAATTTAAAACCCCAAAGTTACCAAGTAAGTATTTTTACTCACTTCTGCACAGGCTCCAGCACGTGAAATTAGACGATTACTGACATAATCAATCATCCAGTCTCCAGATCTTAAATTGTCACAAAATGGATGACCCAAATCATTTTTTGGCCTAATGTCTGCCATCACTGACATTAACCCTGAAGATACAAACCCAACTCTGTATTAAAAGACACATCATTATCACAAATAGCAATACAACTCAGGAAGAAAAGGTACATAGCAACAGATGCTTTAACTGGATTACTTCTCTCAATCTGCATAACAAGTTAGGCTACAACTCAAACCTAGTTTCCTCAGCATAAATCCTAGAAACTTACAAAAATCATTGCAAATAATTACCCTGATGGAATGTGTATGTATGATAAATGACAGACATTCCTTAGTAATCTAGTAATGTCTCAGGTTAGATTAATGCAACTTTTTACTGGAGGTGCATTTGTTTTCTTTTTACTTTAAAAGTCAAGGCACTGGTGTTAAAACACATACTGGGATGCAGTATTAAGTTTCAGACCATTGAGAGAGAGGGGGTTTGTTCTAGTATGAGATTTCCTGAGAACACCAATCAGTAGCATGGTCAAGCAGAAAAGAATTACTTTTTTACCAATGGCAGCAGCAATACAACAGCATTATGATGTGATCTGGATTGAGTAGCTCTCATTTACTTTTTTTACTTGACAGAAAAAAAAATGTTTAAAGTATTACCTTGGAGGCCTGCATACTTTAGGGGTGACCAGTTTGGTATATTGTAACAGCCTCCACCATCTTCTTGTTCTTCTGCCTCACATCTATACAGCACTTGATTTAGGTCAGCCAAAGTTAGTTTAGATGCAATACTGAAAAAACAGTGGAGAAAAAAAAAATAAAACCCAAAATAACATCAGTAGGGAAACACAGAAAGGATTTCACAAACTATTTTAATTTCAGACTTACATTAAAATAGTAAAATATATACAACTCTCTCAGTGCTTAATCTTGGAAATTAAAAGCCTGATTTTTCAGATGTTCCAAGATGTTCTCAGTGGTTATTTAGAAACACAGTATTAAGTACAAAACCCAAACAATCACACCCCAACACTGAGAAGCAGTCCATGTTAGAAAGTCTACTTTAGGCAGCAATTACACAAACTGCAAAGTTTTTCAGTATTAACCCTGCTGAGTACATATAACATCTCTGAGAGTCTTCACTGCACTCTGACAATTCAACCCATCTGTACCATCACCACCAAAACCCAACAATCCCTCACCAGGTTTAGATAGTATTCTTTGCTCTCTTGGTTCTGTCAGAAACTTAAAGAATACTCACGAAGAAAATGGCGTTTTTAGTATCGGTGCTGATTGATCATCAGGAAGACTTCCAGATTTAAAGTGAGAGCTGAACTGGATCAAATGATTGCGGAGTATACCCACAGCCTCTTGTGCTTTTGGGTCCAGACTAACTCTGTAAATATGAATGCATATCTTGTAGAAATACAGCACTTGGAAGAACTATTCTCCAGTCTCCTATCACACTTTTTTAACTCACACGGCCATTTGGCAATTACAATAACGTACCTGAATACTATCACACTTCCTGGTGTTAATCTTTCAAATTCTATTTCTTGAACAAATTCATTTGGCCCTTTTATGGCAGTTCCAGCTTGCTTTATGATTTTACTGTCTTTTATCTTAGAAAAGAAAATAAATTTGCAACTGAAATTCACTGTCATTTTTTCTAATACAGAATATCACAAAAAATATTACATCAGAACATGGGTGAAGGAAGCTAATTACCTGGATATGCTCTCTGAGTTCCATTGTGAAATTAGGCAATCCATTTATAAAATGTAGATCTTTTTTGTAAGGACTAGCACTTCTCTCAATAGTCCTAGCCTCAAGTACTACTTCGTCTATTTTTCCTAAAAAAAGTTAAATCATGTTGCAGCTCTTAAGATATTTGAAATGAAAAAAGTGATTCTTTTGAAATTATGAAGCAAAAGCTTAAATGAAAAACCTGAATATTCAAGATACAAGTCTCTGTTGAACAGCAAAAGAACAGAAAATATGGGAAAGTATTTTAAATATCCTGTAACTATTCATTACACACTCACATGCTGTATTATACTTCAAATGGCAATTTTTGTTGTTTTATAATAAATTAACCATAAAAATCAGAATATGAGAGAATTACAACCAGTCTTTCACCAGTCTTCAGCTTTCTTGGTTTCCCTATTATCTTTCAGGAGATGGTGATATATTGCTTTCCAAACTGCAGCTAAACAGATGGTTTATCTTCAAAGGGTAACAATTTATTATTAATATGCAATTCTAATTTTCTCTATCCTTTAAGTTAAATTTACAGACAACAGGGTGTACAAGTCTTGTAAATATCTTAAAACAGGCACATGCACTCAAAGAACTAAGTATACTTAAAAAGCCAGTCTGGAAAGCTTCTCTTCAGAAACATGTCCAGGTAATGTGCAGAAGTCATTATACTTTGCTACTTTTGAGTATAGTAAATACTCTAAATAATTCATTAATATTATGTATGTACTGCATACATATTATTTTTACATTAACTTATTCAATATAGAGTTTTTAAGATGTATTTTCAAGCTACAAAATAGCTATATATGTTTGAAAGCTGAATAAAAATGGTATCAACAAATAGGATAAAATTTTAGCCTTTTTCCTCAGTATAACAGAATAAATAGTAATTCCCCTAATGCTGTACAATTAACCATCTCACTGTTAAATATTACTGGTTCACAAAGACCATAAAAACCCCCCACACCCTCAAGGGGAGCTTGCAGCGGGAATATACTCAATATAAATGTTTCTGAAAACTGTAAGCACCGCAAGACTGTTATTTTCTTTAACCCCTTTTGGGACACACATGTTAGTACCTATAAAGGGAGTGCTATATACTGAAAATTCTCATATGGATTTCATGTGCATGTACTTGAAGTTAAAAATTTTTTGTATATGACAACAGCTCTTGGAAAGAAATCTGTTTACCTGGGATACACATCTCAGGTACTTCTTTACTGTAGAAACAAGTTTTAGGATCCCTGAAGGCAGTTCGACACACAGCCACAACAGACTGGTGTGTGTTTGGGCAGTGTCTTGTCACTGCAACTATATCTTCATCAACTTGATCTACATACACCTAGAAAAGACAAAACATTGCAACCGTGCTCTCTCAGAGCATACATATGAAGAAATTGCAGTGTTACCCTCACTACTTGCCTGATTAAAGCCCTTAGCCCCCAGCTCCTGATGCAGCCTGTTTATGGCTAGTCTTCCTGCAAGAATTCCTGTTTGGAAATTAACTTCACCCGAAGTCACATGTGCTGCTGGATTCCATTTTGCATAAAACCTCTCTTCAGATACTACAGAGATCTGTAAAAAAACGAATTTAAGCAAATATGAACTACTCTGGGAATTAAAAACTACCACACCTTGAGGTCTGAACTATATAATAAATTCAAATTGCATACGAAATTGGACAATCTGAAATAACGCCACATAGTGAACGGCTTGGAATTTAAAATAAACAGCATTAAAATACATGTTCTAGGATGAGAACAAAAGGTATTTTTAAAGGTAACTTAGAAGTTGAACTGCAGACACGTACCTGGTGTGGTACTAGTTCGTCATAGCCTTTGGTACTTCCTGTAGCACAACACGCCATGGAAACAATCATTGCACTAGGAAGAGCATCATATGCAGATCGGTGCTGCATTAAAAAATACACAGGTAACAAATAGTGAAACAAAGATAATTCAATCCTCCCAATTCAGCACACAGAAGATATATTCAATTTAACAGAGGAAATGCTAATCCCATGATCATCATTTCCTCAATTACAATACAATTACTGGAGAAAATTTCTACAAATGAACGAAGAAAAGCAACTTCAAAAAATCATCAAAATAAGCACTCCCTGCCCACCACTCTCTCATTCTTGCCTGTAAACAAGCTCAGGAGAACAGGTCAACAAGCAGAAACAGAACCACTTACAGCAGCTGGATGAAAGACTCAAAACATCTTATTTAGTAACTTAATATACTTTTCCCCTTGAAAGACAAAATCTTGAATGTCAGAGGGTATTGTTATAAAATACTTTTCTCTGCATAAAAACTTCAACTGAAATGCATTTTTTCTAAATATTGTTCAGGATATCCAGATTGCATCAAACCCTTCCACAGTTCAGAAATATCACTTCAGAAAACATTAAAGGTAAACTTTTTTTTTTTAGTTTAGGTGCTCACCTGTATTGGACATTCATTGTCATGTGTAATATCCATGAACAGTGCATGAGCAATAGCTGGCATCAAAGGCCTCAAACGTGGCTGAACAAAAGATCCGACAGGCTCACCTCCAAACCGATAAACCAACCTCCCCTCTTCATGGCTATTGTAAGCAGTCATGGCCTCTAAAGAACAAAATACCTAAGTGTTTGCATAACAATAACCACCACAGAGGACAGCACGAACGAAGATGTTAATGTGGCATTTAGAAGTTATTTTAGTGTGTTCAATCATAATCAAACACATGTATATATATTCTCCAGTGTGCAAACATAGCCTTGAAATATTCCAGTTACTATAATGTACTAAGGAAGGAAAAAGCTAAGGGAAAAAACAGACAAAAAAGCAGAGATCACACTATTTCTCACAGGCTTTAAAAAACTCATGTAACAAAAATCAGACATGATGCAGGACTTACATAGCAGAACTGTGCTACAACTCCTTTTTCCTTCAATAGACTAAGAGCAAAATATTTAGCCTTCTGTAAACTAACAAAGGAGGTCTTCTCTTATTTTATGGCTAGTACTGTATTTTTGCTAAGTATCAAAAAAGTCACAATACAGAACCTATACTTCTGATTATACAGAGCATGAAATTAAAAGTGCATAATCTGGTAGAAAACTTTTTCTTGGAAAGAGCACGTCATCTATAATCTCTCGTTGGAAAGAGACCACACACGCAGCAAGCCTACCTCTTATTAAGGAGGTAATGCCCAGCCTATTCACAAAGATATTGTCCAGCTCCTCATTTCCTGTGAACAGTTCAGCCACTACATACAAATCGGCTCGCAATTTTCTAGCTGTGTCCAGCATGTACTGCAAAAAGCACAGCCAAAAAAGCCACAGAAAGGGGAAAGGTAGATACAAAAAAGGACAAGTTTCAAAGCTAGGCAGGGATTGGACAATAGGAAAACGCCATGCAGCAAAGATAAATAGAAAGCCAAAATTAAGGAAAAAAACAAGTTGTTACACAGAAGAGGATACACAAACATAAGCAAAACCAAGAATTAGCATACAAGACAGGAGAAGTTAAATAGAACATGAAGAAGAAAAGGTAATTGCATAAGCAAAGAACATGAATATGTAAGAAAAATAAAAAAGCATACCAATGTTAGTTTCACATTTAAAACTCCAAACCATACACGACAATCCTACATAATTTTCAACTGCTTATTGTACCTCTAATCAGGCTGGTAATTCCCAGGCGGTTGACAAAAACATTGTCAATGTACTCACTGCCCGTGAAGAGTTCAGCTATCACATAAAGATTAGGTCTGACTGATCTGGCTGTTGCTAGCATCTCCTATAGATCATAATACATTTTTAATGTAAGACATCCATTGTCAGCTATGTATATACAAACATTAACATGAATGTTAACCAAACATAAATGAGTCATTCATATATGCAGCACATCAAAAATACTGATAACATGTAAGTTTCATAAAAGCATGGTTATATTTTACAGGTATTATTTACGGATTGAACTCTAGGAAATTTTTGGTAGATTTTAAGCTAATTACAACTTTGTTTTAAAACAAAATCTTTGCTCAAAATACAAGAGCAAGGGCTGGAGAAGAGAGATACCAACTGAACTAGGAAATCTGAGCAAGACTTCAGTTTAAGCCTTTGCAGTTACCATTCCAGAAATAGTAACACTAAACAAAAGAATGGCAGGAAAGGGCTGCATTTAAGAGCCACTTGCAACTTGTGTGGGCAACTCAACTTGTTTTAGAGAGCTCTCGGTAGATTTAGGTCAGCTCTGTTACAAAGTTAAGACTAAGAGCTAACAAACTTTGCTACTCCAAACCCATTTACAGCTAATTTCCTAGGCAAGTACAACTTCTGGATGTAGTTGGCTCCCTGGGAAACAAGAAGCACCAGTCTTAGCAATATACCTGCCAGACTAAACTTTTTGCAGGAGTTCTTTACCAGCTTTTAAACTCTGTGAAGTGAACCCCTTCCTGTTTAATTTAGCAATAGCAAAATAGATATGGCAAAAAAATAAACCAGTCAACCAATCAAGTGTTGGCAATGACTCCAGCTCAAACTGACACACTGGATACTGTCAGCCATTGCACCAAGTCCACAGCTAAGTGAGGGAAAAGTTAGCCAGGCCCATTCACATCCACAGTATTTCAGCTAAAGTAGAGAAGTAAAAGGTACAACAGCTACACCTCCCTACTGCCTGATGTAGCTGCAACCGTATCTAAACATCACCAGACAGGAAACCTTGCTTTTATGCTATGAGGAAGATTCATTCCCACTGAAACTCTGCCACAAGTCCTGCACTGCTGCTGACAAACCTACAGGATCTATTTCACAGACAGGAAGCTGCTCTATAATAAACACACTTAATTTTGCGTACCTCAGCTACATGAATAGGTGTTGAGTGACAGTTGTCCAGACGAACACCATGGAAATATTTGGCAGTGATTTCAGTGTATTTTTTCATATGTGCCCAGAGGTATGGGCAGTCTTCAGGTTTATTACCATAACGTAGTTTCACACTGTCTCCCCAACAAATGAGCTCTCTTCTCAAGTAAACATTTGAACCTGTAAGGGAAATAAATTCACTTTAGTGTATATATGTAGTATAGGTTGTGCACCAAAATGAAAATGTGACATTTTATTTTCCATGCTGAAGAGCAGAAAAACACTGTAATGAACAGTAAAAATTCTAACAATAACCATATGAACTCAAAAATCTATATACACTACATGGATGTACAATTTCACACTCCTCCATGGGAACATTTAGCTTCTGTAGTGATACTGAAACAATTTTCCAGATTGAAATAGAATTCCTTCTAATTCTTCAAAGTAGTATAAAAACTGTACTTCAGAAAAAGAAAAAAGCAAAAAAAAAAATCAAACAAATGAACAAAACTACTAGTTTGTTTTTTTATACTGGCCAAATTCAAAAAAGAATCTCACTGTGTTATCACAATCTGTCACAGCCACAATTTACAATTTTATCTTCTATTAACACAGCAGACTGTGATGGATTTCCAAAGTCAGTAAGTGAAAAACAGGAACTGTAAATTATCACAAATTCCCAAAACATGCACGTAAGCACAGCTAACCTTTTCCTTCACTAATAGCAGCACAGCGACATGGACAGAAAAATTGTGTTTCTTTGAATGTACACTGTGATTTTTTCAAAGGATCATTTAGAAAACTGGCTGCATTTGTTTTGCAGTTCCTTTATTGTGCCTTTGTGTACCACATTTTCACACTGTGTTCTCAGTTGAAATAATGTGTGGCATAAAACAAAGGCATAACACAAGTATAAAGCACTCAGAAATCTGGAGCTGAGTTACAAGAGAAACCTCAGTAATGGAAATTAAATATGCTAACTGAAGCCAGTGACTGAGAGGAAAAAAATACAAAAGTCTGCCTAGAAGAAAGAGCAATAAGCTGAAGGCAACTGAACAAAAACACTCTTGAAACATGCTATTATCTCAGTCCTTGAGAAGGAGAATAAAAGTAAAAAAAATTTAGTGAAAGGGGTGTAGATTACTTTGCAGAAATTTAATATTTGCTTGCTAACTCCAGATCACTCTGGAGTGATCATCAGATTAGCTTGTAAAGCAGACTCAGACTTTTAGATGATTTTAATTACAATTAAACTGGCCTTTGTTTCATTTAGTTTACCAAGTGAATGGCTACTCTGAACACAAGCTTTTTTTGCCTTTATTAGATTATCAACACTGTCCCCAAAGGAGTTAGAATGCAGTATTTTAGTGCATGGTGATTTCATGCCCTATTTTACCTTCACAAGTAATCTGCATACTTAATTTGGATTAACTGGGTCATCTCTTGACTGCCTGACTGCAACTCAGTGGACTTTTCAAGGATCCCGTTTTTGCTCACTAATGCAGTAAAATACTATTCACCTTTTCATTGCATTAGTTTTTCTGCCACACTGTCATTGTCTCATGGAAATGCCAACAAGCACTGGTGTTGGAACAAAGTACAAAGTAAGCAACAAAGACAATGGCAAAAGTGGGGAGGCAGGACGTCCCCATTTCAGTGGCAGAAAGCTGGTAATTTCCCTCTCAAATCTTGTAAAACTGTACCTCAAATTCCAGTTCTTACAGTTCATCTGTATGCTGAATGGGAAATTAAAGTGCTACAAGCTTAGTATCTGCTATTCTGCAGCTTCATAGGAATACATCTGGAAAAAAGACAGATTAAATAAAATCCTTTTTGCTTTGGCTAGAATATCAAATGGTTTGTAAGAATTCAAATTTCTTTTACACACCCGGTTCTGCAAAGTTTCTAAGAGGATCATCTCCCATAACCCAGCCATTATGAGCCATGAAATAACAAGCTTTATCTGGCTGATGTATCATAGCTTCTTCTTCCTCCACAGTCAGCTCTTTGAATGGATATGTAAAATACCTATGGAATAGACAGGCAATTAAAAGAGAAAACAAAGAGACAAGCACAAAACACATATAGTAACCTAAGCTGCAATTCATTTTCTTTGAAATTAAAATATCTGCTATGAACAGGCTTATACATTAATACAGACAAAAAAGAGAGCAACTTGAAAAAACGATGGAGAGTTTTCTATTTTGAAGGAAGCTTTGAAGGAGCAAGAACAGATGTTGCCACTATCTTGGTGTCAGCTGGTAATACAAGATTAAAGCTGTAGCACTTCAGGTATGAGTAGCATCAAGTACATAAAACGTGAAAGGTGTAAACTTTCCTACTCCACTCCTCTTCCACCTACAACAGCAATTTGCACTATGTAAGGTTTTGATGTGCTCTGAGTGTTGTCTCATGCTTTCTGGTCACATTTACTTGTGAAATAGTTATTGCTTTAGCTCACAAAAACCCTGTCAATTCACTAAGTGCCATTTGTCCATGTGAAAGAAAACATACGTTTGTACATATAAATATATATTTTTATTGAACCTTGAACTTGTTTTCCCTGGATAGATTCTAAAAGCTTCCAAACAAACAAGAAAACACATATATACCTGGTAACCAAGGGATGTTTTCTACTGATAAGACCCAGCTTAGGACCATCACAAGCGATTCGTTCATAAACCACAGTCCCCACAAGACAGTTGACGGCCTAGAAGTAATCAAATCATGCATTATTGAAATGCCTGCATTTGTTTGCAATTTTAGACAATTTAGCATTAAAACACAGTAACTTCAACACCTGTTCTTGATGGTGACTAGTTTGTCTGTATTGCTCAGCATTTAGCTCCTCAATCCTCTTGCGAAACCAGTTACAACATTCTTCTATTGCAGCTGGTCCATTGCTTGTCAGGAGGACATAAAAAGCAGAGAACAATTAGAAAAGGTTATTTTAAAAACACGCAGTATAAATTACTAAAAGGAATCAAAACGTAACTTCTTCCTCATATCTGAAAGCAATGTCTTTTTTTGGCTTCATAAATGAAGCTTCACTTAGATTTTAACTTGTAATCAGTAACACGGTACCTGTGTGGTATGAACGTTGCCAGTGCTATATTCATATCTACAGTACAGCCCAGTCGTCTGTAATCAGGGTCCTGAAGTATTTGAAGATGTTGATTTGGATCGGATTTACTGCTCATTTTGCCTGAGAACAAAATAGAAACAAGTACTCAAAGTAGAAACAGGAATTACATTTAACAGACATGCAACTTTTATAATTCTAGCATAACCAAGATGTGGGTGGATGAAGGCATTGAAGAGGTACAGAGTCTTTAAAGATTTTCCTAACCCTCAAAGCATTCTTGTATGCTTAAATCAGCACAGTGGATGTCTCGCATAGCAAAAAATAGCATTATCTTGTTTTCCATCTAGCTGTTAAGTTTACCTATGTCTCTTGAACTATAAATATAGAATTCACATGCTTCAGTAACAATCTTCCTTTACCTTGAGTTAGAAGGGTTTTAAATTGCTGCACAGCTTTGTTAACATCCACTTGGAAAAATTCCCATAGTTTAATTTTTGGATATATATCTTCATAAATTATTTTACGTAAACACTGTAAAAATAAAAACTGTGTTAGTTACTGAGGTTGCTTATTAATGTAATTAAGAAAAGCTAAAAAAAATGGGGAGTAAGGGCATATTTCACTAAATATATCTGCAAAGTATACACCATTTTCTGTGCATTTCCACAAGCCTAGAAATATTAAAGGTTTATTATGCAGTTTATTAGCTTATACTTTGTTCTCATTCACTTACATTTAAGTGCTGATCATTTTCAATCAAGGGTGGGACTCCTTTGGCAATATACTTTCCATCAGCCACCATACCAGTTAAATGCCACAGAGCTCTATCCAGGACCCAAGCTGGCTTCAGGTGAGGAGAATTTACAAGGTTATAGCCACATTCTGGATGCATCCTGAGCCATTCACTGTTAGTAGCTTATTGAAGAAAGGGATGGGGGAGAAAAAAAACCAAACAAAAATGTAAGTACGTAAGTTGAACCCTTCACTGTATTTTGTAAACATCTTAGCACCAAGAAGCTGAGGTACTATAGTACACAGAATTCATTCACATTTCAACTAAAGTTTTCCATGTCAATAGAAAATAATATCTTATGCAGAAATGTTATAACTGATTGACTTTTTTTGGTCAAAAATACAGCAGCAGAGACTTGCAGAAGAACTTTTCGTTAATTACATAAAAATATACAATAATACCACCAATTCTAAAACAGTAGAAAAATCAAATTTTTGTTGCAAGAAATACATCAAATACTGAAAACAAGATACTGATATTCTTTGAGCGTTGAAAGCCAAACATACATCCCAAACATTTTAAGTTATTTTTTAATAATCTTGACCTGTCAGATGCCATACAGCCAGAGAGAGAGTGCACACACACCAACCAGAAAATTAATGCAAAATATAGTTAAATGGGCATTTAAGAAAGGATTAGCTGTGACACTTGTGAACATAAAAAGAAGCTGAGTTGTAGGAAGCAATGTCACTGAGTCTTACATGGCTAGATGAGTGCACTGTCTGGTGCATGCAAATGGAACACCAATTCAAGCCAAACACTACACTCTGTGTCTATTTGCCAAGCCTCCCCTGTAGCATCAACCAGCACCAGAAGATACGCTGAACATTAAAAATTAACTCAGAGAAGCTAAGAGCCTTCACTAGAACACAGGTGAAGTATTCTAATATGGACAGTATGCATGCAGCAGTATGGGTAAATACATACACAGCATAGAAGTTTGATTTTGGAAGTATGACAAAGAAAAATCTAAGATTTAATCTCTTTCCAATTTTGCAACTCTTTTGCAACACTGCTTAATTGAAAATAAAGCTAATATATTCTTCTGAATGAATATCTCAAAGTGAAAAACTAAATTATAAAACAAAAAAATAAAAAGAAAACCTCACAGAACGCCTAAGAACAAACACCAGGTTTTCAGAAAAACAGAGAAAAACAGAAGTAGTACTTCACACATGGGAAAATATATAACGAATTATTATATTAGAAACGTGAGAGTCACTAACGGGTCCAGAATTATAGCAGAACAAATAACACCTAAAATCCCAAGTTTGCTTAGTTCAAAGAAGTTAAACAAAAATCTCAAACAGGAAAAAAAAAAATCTACCAGCTCAGTCTACAGTGTGAACAGCTCTTCTGAGCACCGCGTTACATTTTATGTCAAGACATGGCAAAATTCCATGTTTATAAGGTCAAACCATCAGTGGAAATTAAAATCCTTATGGTTTAAACACCATCTACAACTAAACCTACCAAGTTTTAAAGCTACGTAAAGCACTATTGAGCTAAGGCTGTTCTAGGCCAAACAGATTATTCTCTCCTGCTCTTTTCTTCTTTATATTTTACTACTTCTGAAAAAAGCTTTCTTCTCCAAAAACCAAAACCAGCTTGTTCTATTCTTCTAAAAAGAACTATAATTTACTATAAATGACTCTCATAAGTAAATACAATTAATTTGAAAAAGACAACACATAATTTAAATCTAAGGACTTAGCATTAAAAAAAAAAAAAACAGTCAACAGGTCTTCCATTAATTCTGGTACAGAACAGAAGAATGCTTCCTGATCAGAAGGTAAGCTCTAGTGATTCACACTGTAACACCAAGAGAAATCTAACTCCGCAGAAGAAAAATTATCCAAAACATCACTCGTGATTACATTTGCTACAGCTAAGGAGAAAATAAGTATAGTATAGAGTATGTGTACAGTATAAAGTAAGTACAGGAATACAGAAATACCAGGATGAGGAATTAAAGAAAACTTTCTAAAATTCATTCTATTCTTCTTTAAAAAAATCTGAAATTATTTTCTCAAGTGACTAACTCATTTTTACACAAATTAAACACAAGCCTAATATTTAGCTGTGATGCTCACAGCCCAAGATTTCTTTTTTTTTTTTGATCCTTTATAAAGCTGGGAATAGGTGGTGTTTAATATGACTAAGTGTTTGAAATTAGGACTTACTCAAGTGTTATATTACAATTATACAGTAGTAGCCTCTTGTGAAAGATAAGTTAACACATAATTTATTTCACTTTATTTTTACTACTTTATACGATTTATTACAGCCACTGAAAGCTCAGAAAAGAAAAACAACTCCAAATGTCTTTCTTCTGTCTCCTGGTGAAAAGCAAATGCCAGTGAACAATTTCTTATTTGAATACACCCAGTTACCAGAGAGAGTTTGCAAGTTTATCTGTGATACTCCCGTGAAGATGCCAAAGGTGCAGGGACATTTAACATCAGCGCATGACTTCATTTTTAAAGCTGGGCCACAGATGCTGCCTTTCATTAGAGCCTCACAGAGACATCAGGAGCTGATTCTCACTGTTCCCTGCCGTGCCCACAGTGCGGGCTCCACTCCAGAGTGAACACCAAACACCTCAGCTTAACACCTGACCCTGCAAGTGATGCTGCCTGACTCCCACAGGAGCAGAAGGGAAGCTATGCCATCTTTATACAATGGTCTCGACTAGAAAGCAGAAACTACCAACACACAGAATCATCGTAAGCTGAGAGGTCGTGATCTGTTAGAATTAACATTAGAAAATCTACTGAGACAATTTAAGCTTTTAATGCAGACATCCTAGAGAATGAATAATGATGTGCAGGTATCCAAAATCTGCTCAAAATAATGAACTATACATTTTATCTCTTCTATATTCAAATGGGTCTATGAAATGTGTTTTACAATTAAGTCACCCTAATGTGCAGGAATGACTTCACTTAACTACTGGAAATCACTGTTCAATTAAGAAAAAAAGTTACCTTCCATCTAATCAAGATTCAAAGAACTCCAAAACATCCCATATTTTCTTATTTCAAAGGCCCCCCTGAAAAGTTCCACAGGCATATAACATCAACATACCTTTTGGCTAATGCTAAATTTAGCATTTAACAAAGTTTGGAGACAGTTGTACATCAAGAAGTTTGGATTATAATCAGCAAAGATTCAAGTTTAGAAGTCTTAAAGCAGGCAACAAAGCCATCAAGGATACCTTGCTTAATGACCTAAGAACCACAATCATCTGAATATTTCTATCCTCTTAGAAGACACTTCCGAACATCCTTTCACCACAGTACAACTGTTGAGTCATCCATCCCTATGAAGATTACTTTAACTCTGAATGTAACCTGAAAAAGTCCTTCTAAAAATGTAGCCAAATAACATGACATTTTCCTGCTCAAATATATTCTAGTGTGTAATTATTATGGTTAGGTCTTTCTGTCCATCAAAATACATTCTCCTTAGTAGCATGCAAATATTTACTGTTAAAAAATCAGTGGATCTCAAGCATCTGTAAGAGAAACTGGACTTATAGTTGACAAGTGTAAGAAATTTTTTATCCAGAACTGGGAGGGTGTTTAAAATCCTAATTCCCTCAGACACAGAACCAACAACTATAATTAGTAACTTTTCAACAAACAGATAGGGCAAGCACTGTGTTGCAGACTGATTGGATAGGAATGTTTGGCAGCAGTCAACACCAAAGAACTAAAGCAAATAAAGCTTGAAATTCACATATTATTTATGTTTAGGGGTTTTTGAGGCTCAGGAGACATCAACCTACATAACCAGTTGTTGTAGTCCCTGCTATGAGAATGCTAATTATTATGATCTTTAGGATTACAGTACACAATAACCACATCATAAACACAATCAAAGAAAACTTATTATCCAAATAATCAGCAAAATTACAAATTATTAAGTACTATAATTTAAGTTTCATCAGATCACACAGAAGAAAACCCACTGCCCTCATACAGTTAAGTAAGACCTTCGATGTATTAACACATCTACTCTTAAAAAAAAGCCTGCCCCAAGCATAAAGCTCTCTTCTTTCTTTTCCCACAGACTGAGCTGTAACATTTCCCCATTACTTCATCCTGCCTTCTTGTCCCAGCTGTTTATCAACTGCATGCTAGAGACAAACTAGAGCAGTTACTTTTAAGCAGCTTAACAAGCATGCTTAACAAGAAAGCTCTCAGTTTGTGCTCATCAAACAATTCATAACACAGACTCTGTTCAAATATTTGGGAATTGCACACCACGGATCACAAAGATAGGCTTATTATATAAATATTCACTCTTTCAGTAATAATACTAAGTTATTTTATACCTGTTACAGAGACATATCAGTTATAATTGCAAGGAGTTGTTCTGGATTTGAGACTCAGAGACAACTACATTGTTTAAAACAGATACTAAAAATGCGTTCAAGAGGGAGAAATTAAGGGAAATAATGAAATATAATTCTAGGACCAATCTGGTCATTAACAAACAAAAGTCATACCAGTATGATTGTAGACTACATCTGTGATGCAAAGCATATTCCATTCATTTTTCAACTTCTCCACAAGCGCTCCTATATCGCTCCAAGTGCACTTTTTATTATGGTTTGAAAACTCAGGATTTACTTCTAACTGATCAGCCAACGAATAACACGACCTAGATAGTCCAAGCTTCTGCAGTGGTGTAAAATGAATCATGTTGTAACCTATGTAATAAGAAACCATTTATTTAAATCAGTCAAAGTTAATCAAAAGAAGCATAATAAGCTGCACTCATAAAATGTGCTTAAAGCTAGTGTTTGGAATAACCAATGTAAATTAATCTGAATCTTCCCCTTGAAATTCTATGTAACACAAGCTTTAAAACTCACCCTGTCAGTTCTACAAACTTCCAAGTCTGTCTGAAATCAAAACAATAAAATAAGTAGTTTCCCATATTAGGAAATCCCTGAATTTTTGCACTTCTGCCAACATTTTAATCAATTCACTGACTTAATCTGTTAACTAAATTGAATGTAGTAGAAAATACATAACCTACAAAGAACATATGAGTTGTTTACTGTGTAAACTCTTCTGTGTAACTTTGGGTTTTGATCATAAACCAAAAACTTATATCCTTAAATATGTGCATTAGCATTACCTGTTTCTTTTGCCACTTTAAGCCTATCTTCCCATTCATGAAATGGTCCCAGGCACTTAGCGAGGAACGTCTGGAGTGTAACACAATCCAAAGGTAGTACATGATTATCGGCTCCAACATGTAAAATGGGATCCACAACTATGTAACCTCCACCACTTTTTTCATTTCTAGGAAAAAAAAAAATTTCATTGGTATAATTAACACCCATTGTACCAGTCACTTTCAGAGAGAATTCAAATAGCACAGGTATTTCAGAAACACTAGCCCAGTATAGTGGCTGGAGGGAGAGGGAGTCAGGACTGCATGACACCTGAAGAAAATCTCTTTGGCATCTTAAAGTGCAGTAGAGATTTGGAAAATCTCTACTGGACTTAAACAACACAACTGGGATACAGAGCTTAAAACTCTAGAAAAGTGAGACACCTTTGCTATTTTCTGAGATGGAGTGCTGGTTCCTCCTTCTGGCATATGGACAGAAACACAAATCACGACTGCCCATCTACTACGTGGAGATGTCCATCTTGAGCACCATCCTCAGGAAGGTACCCGAGCTAAGTGTCCTAAGCTTGGAGAATTTAACCACCCATCTTCCAGAAACTCAAAATACCAGACTACAATTATTACAGATAGTGGCATTCTCTTCTGCAGTTGTGTCACTAAAACAAAGGATCCAAGTAAAGAATGCCAGAACCTTTGTGCTAGAGAGGAAACAACCCTGAAAGTCAACGATGAAAGTACAAATTAATCACTGAGATACTCAGAAGGCTGATGAATTCGAAAACTTGTAAAAACAGATTGCCTCTCCAGCATTCACAGGAAGTTGATCAATTTGGTTCTATATGTTCTCCAGAATATCTCTGCATCAGAAAGTATTAAATAACCACCAGTTACTGTTTTTCATTAGTGGATTCTGATTGGTCCCACGGTTTGCATGGAAATTTTTCCATGCAATTTTTTTTTGCATGGAAATTTTTCCATGCAATTTGAAAAATGCACGGAAAAAATGCTTTTCTTCAGGTTAAGATGTAGACCAAGGAAGCAAACTGCACTTGGCTGTAGGTATACAAATTTCACTCACCCAAGACTAAAATAGTACTGGTATGATCCAGAAATTTGGAGATCCAACTTGCAGTATTTGTCAGAGTCATCTTCTTTTCCTGTGGGATTGTGCCACGACAGTGTCCTGAACTTGTGGCGATCAAAGACTTCTCCAGAAGCTGGATAATTTGTGTACACAGTAACGGACTTGCCCTGAAGAGTTGGGCCCAATCGGAATTGTAGCTCAAAACCTCAAGAAAAAAAGAAAAGGAAAAAAGATAAAATCACTTGATCAGGAGGACTAGGTATTTCTAGTCTCTAATTACAATTCCTAATTTGCTACTATGTTAATAAGGAAGTACACCCTCATATCTGCCAAGAATTTCAGCAGAATGATGTATCTCTACAGCACAGAATCACAGAATATCCTGAGCTGAAAAGCACTCACAAGGACCACTCAAGTCCAATTCCTGGCCCTGCACAGGACTCCTCAGGAATCACACCATGTGCCTGAGAGCATTTTCCAAATGCTTTTTGAACTCTGTCAGGCTTGGTGCTGTGACCACTTCCCTGGGGAGCTGTTCCAGTGCCCAACCACCCTCTGGGTGAAGAACCTTTTCCTGATATCCAACTTAAACCTCCCCTGACACAACTCCATGCCGTTCCCTCAGGTCCTGTCTCTGTGACCACACAGATCAGTGCCTGCCCCTCACGAGGAAGTTGCAGACTGCAATGAGGTCTCCCCACAATCTCCTCTCCTCCAGGCTGAACAGACCAAGTGACTTCAGCCACTCCTCAGACAGCTTCCCTCAAGGCCCTTCACCATCTTCACTGCTCTTCTTTGGACGCTCTCTGATAGGTTTAAACCTTTCTTCTACTGTGGCACTCAAAACTGCATCATCTCTCCCTACCTTCCTAACGTTGTTCTTCGCATGCTTTACACATATCCTTTTTCCTTTACTTACATGGCACTATTCATCTTCTTTCCAATTTGTTTCTCTTTGCTATATAGAAAGTTTTAAAAACAAAGTACAGCAAAACACCATGATCATCAGGCTACATTCAATTTTATGTAGATTTTGGACTATGTAGTCTTTAAGTACTTAGGTTTACCAAGTCTACATAGTAGGCTGACCCATGAAAACATCTGAAAAAAATTAGGAACACATTTAAAACCAGAAAATATTTCAAATACCTTCAGTATTCATTGAGGGTTCACTAAACAATTAACATCCTTATGCTTTTAACTGAAAAATTATATATGTGTGTGATTTACAATATATGAATTGTTAAACTTTCAGAGAACTCAGCAAACTAAAGGGAGTCTTGTACATGTGCTGCAGGTCACACACACATGGAAAGAGGCTTAAGTTTAAGCTTAAGATATTTGTGATAATGAGAAAAACTAAGTTAAAAATTGGAACCTAAAAGCATATGTAGTCTACTAAGTTAGACATAAACAATTCTATTCAGTCAAGAGGCTTTAGAATAGGTTTCCATTTGCAGGTATGAGGGTCACCATCACAAGTGACTAATTACAGGGTTCTTTCAAGTGAATGAAACAGATGTAAGGTCTTACACAGTAATTTTTAATAAATTACATGCCAGTCACCTATTTAAGTGCATTAAACCACCTATTAGCCCTAGCAGCCAACAAAACTGGGAATAAAAGAAACCTAAGTACTTGCAAAAAAGGAGAGACTTATTAGTACATAGGTAATGAATGAGAAAGTGTAAAAAATTCTGGATACCAAGTTCCAGCACCTTAAGTTGAAAAAAAACCACTTGCTTATTAAGTAATATCATGGGGACTCCAATAACAGGATTCAATATCTGAATACATTTAAATATAAGTGCTATCAAGCTTTGTGTTTCTCTTATTAACAAAATCACCACAGCACCAAAACCCACCAGGCAAAGCAGCTGTTTTCAGATCTGAATGTCTGTCAGGTAAAATGAAGCTCAGTTGATTGCAATACATATATAAAACCACTTTTGGAAGGTTAAGTACGCTCTCTTCAGTACTGGCCTGACATTTTGTTACAGGGATTACTAAAATTAGAGCACAGGGATATATGTCATTGATATCTTATTTCCTGTAAGAGTTATACTGACATCAGGAATGCTGTGCTCAAAATTAGCCATGCCCTCTCAGAGACTGCTGCCTGCAGGAGCACTTTGAATGTTTGACAGCCATGCACTTCTGCTTCCCTCCTCCCAAGAAAATTGTCACAACTGGATGTGAAAGTTAAAAATGGAAGTTAGGATCAACTCTGCAATTCTTCACTACTGACATTTCCTTACATTAGGCTGAATAGGTCAGAAAATTTTGAAATCAATTAGTTGAAGAGAATTTTTATTCTCAAGAACCAAAATCTTGCTCTTCTACTAAACCACTTTGATATTAGGTTCCTAGATTAGTACCACACAGTAACAAACCCCACAAAAACTCTTAATAAAAATTGATGCGCCATTAAAAATGTTTTTTAAAGACAGGGGCTTTAATTTTATAGTCTAAATTTGCTGACCAGCATAATAGTGGACCAATTAGAGGACAGTTTTTGTTTGGTTTGGGGTTTTTTTTCTCCAAATAGACTTAAAAACACTTTCAAGGAGAAATAATACCAAGTTCTTAGAAGTACACAGGAGGATACATAGCTCTGATACTATAACAAATCTGATAATAAGATTTAGAGGTTGCTAAAGAGCTTATATTCTGAAACACTACCTCAAACCTGCAGACACTGCAAAATGCCTATATTACTGACAGATTTCAAAATTATAGTATTAAAACATGGGGCGCTGCATGTTATGAGGACTTTCGCAGGTCACTGAAGTACAGGCTATAAAAGGAGAAGGACAAGGCCTGTCTAAAAAAAATGCTTTGCGCTTCAGTCCCATGAAGACTGACGGCTCTTGGCCAATCTGCTCTTCGTTTCTCAAGAGCTTATCGAGTCAGATTAAACTATGCGTGGAGCCCACAGAGCTCTGCAGTGGAAGCAAGTCAAACCAAAACAAACAAACCAACCCATAACCAAACCCAAACCAACAACACCCCGACACACACCCCAAAACGCGATCACTTCAGGCTGAGCTCCCTTTCCACTGCCATCCAAGGACGGTGTCGAGCTCCCGGCCATTTCCCTCTCACCCAGCCCCAGCACCCCGACCTACCCTGCTCCAGCCTGAAGAGAGTCTTGTCCAGCTTCTCCATCTCGCCGAGGTGCAGCAGCCGCGTCTCCTTACCGCCCGGCATGGCTGCGGCCGCCCGTCCGGCGCTCCCGCCGCGCCGGGACTCTCAGAGCAGGGAGGGAGAGGCGAGCCCTGCCGTGAGGGAACACAGACAAAACCCCGCGGGTCAGAGGAGACCCCCGGCAGGAAGCGGCCGCTCAGGAGCGCCTCACGCCGCCAGCCGCGCTTACATGTTCCCCGGTCCCGGGGGAGACAGGGCACTGCAGGGCAGGGCGGAGGGGAGACGGGTACGGGACGAGCTGTCAGGCAGCGCCCAGCCCTGCCCTAGCCGGGGACCGCCGCCGGCAGCACCCCGGAGCAGCTCCCGTCCCACAGCGCGGCCCGGCCCGCAGCCAGAGCCACGGGGGTGCCCCCGGGGAGGGGGAGCCTGACACCTGTCACTCTTCGCGCCCGCCCCGGCGCTGCCGGAGCGCCCCGCCAGGGCCCTCCCGGCCGCCCCGCCGCCCTCCGCGGGGAGCGCTGCCCGCCGCAGCCGCCCCACCATACTCACGAGCGGGCCCGCAGAGCGGCGGAGGCGCCGCTCCCCGCGGAGGGCGACGGCTGCCGAGGCCGAGCGGAGCCGGGGCTGGAGCTGCCCGCGGCGGCCGCCCCGAGCTGGTTCGGCGGTCAGTGACGCACTTGCCCACAGCCGCAGCGGCCCCGCTCCTTTCCTGCCCTTTTCTTGCCTTTTTTTTTTTAAACAAAGTTTATTGGTTCCGCGGCGGCCGCGCTCGGAGACGGGCGGCGCCGGCGCAGCTCCCGCGAGAGCCCAGGACCCGCCCCAGCGGCGCTGCGGGGCAGCCGGGTCGGGGCTACCCCGCCCCTCCGCTCTCGTTCTCTCCCCGTTAGGTCCGTCCCCTCCCCGCCCCTCAACTCTGGGCTCCGCCCGGCCTCGCCCCTCCGGCCCTGGCTCCGCCCCGCCGGGTCCCGCCCTCCGCTCCCGGCCCGCCCTGCCCGGCGCTGCCCGGCCCCGTTCTTCCGCTCTCGGCCCCGCCCCGCCGAGCCGACCCCGCCCCTTGGCTCCCGGTGCCGCCCCCGTCCGTTCGCGGCCCCGCGAAGGGCGCCCTGAAGGGAGGGGATTCCTCAGCGGTAGCCCAGGGATACCTCAGGGGTGCCCCAGGGCCGCCCCTCGTGCCCCGCGCTGTTGCGGCAGCGAGCGGGCTGATCTGTCCGTGAGCCTGGACCCTGCAGCCCGGCAGGGCTGTCGGACAGCGCGGCGCGGTGCTGCCTGTCTCCTGTCTCAGCCTTTGCAGGCACAGCCCCACCAGCGCCTTCGCACTCGGCTGGTGCGCACGGGCACGAGAGGTGTCCCCGAGGGGCCCGGGCACCTGGGTCCGGAGCTCTGTGTGATTTACCAGGCACTCCGCTGGGGGCTGGTGGCTTTAAAGACTGCCTGGAGTATCCCGGCTGATTCCTCTGGGCCCGGTGGCTCCTTGCCGTGGCTGGAACGCCGCTCCGCCGAGCTCCCTCAGCGTTGCCGCCCTGCTGCCTCAGGGCCGGCACCCAGCGCCGGGCAGCCAGCTCCATCCTGATAGGCTGCGCTGCTGAAAAAACATGATGTCAGCCAGGGTTTAAGTGCTATATATAGTGTGTGGACAAGACTACAAACTCCGTGGATCTGTCTTTGACCAAGAGGTAGCATGGTTTTTAAAAAAATCCCAAACATCAGAACAACCCCCCACACTCCCCTTGTTTTGCAGCATACTGTCCTCCGAACTGCTGACACCAGACAGCCCTTACCATTGCTTTGTGTTGCAGAACACCTGGGACAGTTGCTCCAGGCCTCTTACCACCGAAGTCACTAACTGCACCCCAGTGTAAAGGTCAGCCTTGCAGCTTTGGAAGGTCAGTCTATTTTTATTGCCTAGAAATACGTTAAAAAAAGTGCTTCTCAGTTTACAGTCACTGTGTTATACTGAGTTTGTTTTTTCTTTTTTTCTTCTTCTCAAATGTGGTATATTTTGTGGAATTGGAAGGAGTCTGCAAAACAATCTAGACTTAACTATTTACTTGCAGCCTTCCCATGCATACCCTTATAAGTGTGTTTAACTGCAGGGTGTTCATCTAATTGCAGTGCATTTAGGGGAAGTCCAAAGGCCTTGATATTCATGGAAACACTTCTACCCATTTCAAACTGAAGTTTTTTTATAATTTTGTAGCTATTTTTCCTTTATTTTCTCTTTCACCTGCTCCTCTCTCTGAAAATTTCCAGAAATCTGTTTGTTCCTCATTACAGTTAATGTTTTTTGGTATCATTGCAAACGGTTTTCATGTTGGTGTAAGTGAATATGTCAGCTTGTATGCCCTTGACAATATTAGGGTCCCTAGACAGAAAGGAGAGAAAAAGGAACATCCACCCCTGTGAGTGCAGTTCCCTTAAGATTCACCTCATTGAGGCTCATTCAGATACGATTCAGATGTGATACTTACAATCTGAGTTATTTCACATGGATATTTCCTGAGTGCCCTGTAGAATTCTCCCATTGTCCTTGTCTTTTTTAGCCCTCTTATTCTTCACTCAGCTTGCTGGCCTGTGTTTGTGTACAGGACAGACTTGCACTTAGCAGAATCTTGGCTCTCCTGGCATGCTGGCTGTTTCCTCTGAATTGGATGTGTCCCAGAAAAGAAGATGATACAACATAGGAATGGGAAATACAAGAAGCTTCAACAGTTATGGAAGTCATAGGAACAAAACCAACAGAGCTAATTGAAAGAGATCTGGACCATCTTTTTTCTAGGGTCCTCAGCAAGCTTCAGTAGCTTGAAGTGACTGCACTTGATCTGCCACAGAGCCTTGCATAAGTGTTGTTTCCTCCAGGCGTGCTGTTGTCCTGTTACATACTGCAAATGGGCTGGCATTTAGAAATTTCATGAGCTGCTTACACAGAGAACAGCTCTAAGAGAGGAAGAGCAAGTAATGCCTATGTAACCAAGTCCTTTGCATAAATAGTTTTCCTGAAGTGCATGTTGAATACCTTGTGAAAAGCAAGAAAAGAACCAAAAGGGTATAATTGAAGGCTATTTCTCTCCTGCTACTAAGTTTTAAAATGTGGCTCTTTTGATTTCCTTACTCCATACAGAAACTCACCCTACCCTAATTACTAGGTCTGCACTGGCACATCTCCTCTATACTAGGCACTGAGACAGATTTTGAAATGTACCCAGGTTTATGAAAAAGGATTTTTTTAGTGTCTTGGACAAAAATCACTAGAAAACCAATCCTGAGGCAGTTATTTTCACCTTCATTTTTGTCTGTAGCTAAACCAGATGTGAACAGTGTAAATGAAGGACTTGTTTTACAACACAGCAAAAAAGCTTCCTAGCTACTGTGTAATCACTTAATAATTGAAACAATATCATTTCATTGGCCTTCAATTCCATGTTAAAAATGCTGTTTCAAAGATAATGAATGTTGCAGGTCTCTTGATGAAGTGTAATCAGGAAAGAGAGCAGACTTCTCTAGTCCTTTCTCCATTGCCATAATCTCTTATGCTGACCCATCCCTTATAGACTTTGGGTCTCTCTTCATTTGGCACATGTAAATTGAGCAGTTTTTCTCCATATGGAAGCCACACCAACAAAATATGAGTGCACGAGTGCTACCTTTGAGCATTGTGCTTTTGTCTAGGACACAGCCAACACCAACTGTGCATTTGCTACACTGGCATCTAAGGGGTGGTTTTCACAGTGCCATTTTATCTGCAATTTGCAGTTTCTCTGTGTGTGATTATGATATACCACAGCAGGAAATGATCAATAGTTGCTTCAAAATAAGAGTACATACCATATCAATGTTAATTATCAGGAAGTAATTTTGCAGCGTTTTCAAATGCTCATGCCAGAATTCTTCAGTCCTTTTACATACACCTTCCTAGTGATCCTGCTTTCTTGCCTCCTGTTTTGCAGCACAGTGTTACAGAACACTTATCCTAGAGGTGGTGTCAATACACTTTGGGGAGCTTTTTGCTAAGTGCCACATCTCACTAATGTCATATTGCCGATGCCTGTTTTAAAGGTTATGCCTGTAAAGTGTGGGAACTTCGAGCACTTACATGGTGGCACTCATTTTTTATTTTTAATAACAGAAAAATAGTTCCCAATAATAACAGTAAAAGCCAGCTAGCACAGAGAGAACTTAACTGAACATCTAACTAAAATTAAAAGCAGATTCCTATGGCCTGTGTACAGGAAATATGAGACTTTATAAAATTTGAAGTGAGCACATTTTTTCTCAATGCTCCACACTCATGCACTGTAAATTCACAAATTAACACCATGTTACTGTTCAAACAACAGGAAGCTCAAGTCTTCTATCTAGCTTTTGTTTTTTAATGGGGAATTCTCAACCAGAAATGCGAACTTGAAAGAAAGCTCCTTTTCTTTAAAACCATATCTCTGCAATTTGATGAAACCGCAGTCTTCTCTGAGTTAGATCTTTGCTATGCAGTGACTGAAAACAAGTGCTATTCTTAGACAGTTATGGGCTCAGTAGAAATTTGTATATGTTCTTGGACATTAGGATCCAGTATTGAGTGAAAACATTAATGAGGACATTGACATAATCACGTAAAACTTTTTTTTTTCCAAAAATCCCTTCTTAATGGCTAAACAGCAATAGCCTGTTAGGCAGTGAATAAATTATAGGCTGGAATAAAAATGTCTATTTAAGTCAGAAACCATATGAGATGGAGAGGCTAGGATAGTAACCTATTTAGTTTGTCCTTACTGGCCTTTCCGGTAAGGCAGTGTTGATTTCACCTTTCAAAGATTAACCTGGTATCATTTTTGGTTTGTTTTTAATTCCAGTTTGGCCATTTTTTTACTGTGTGGCCTCATCACTGCTCTAACATCCATAGAAAGTTAATTTTTAATAGAGTTTAATTTTTAATAGAAAACTGTAAAATTCAATATAAATATCTTTAAAGAGGTCCATATAAAATGTTGTTAAAGGTAGCTTTTCATGTTAGTGCTTAAGATACATTTGACTGTGCTTTAGGTAACACC
This sequence comes from Monarcha castaneiventris obscurior, assembly GCA_026261815.1. Classification (NCBI taxonomy): domain Eukaryota; kingdom Metazoa; phylum Chordata; class Aves; order Passeriformes; family Monarchidae; genus Monarcha; species Monarcha castaneiventris. Next base: position 18,968,445 of record JAMPIT010000258.1, on the reverse strand, counting down.
ATCACATTAATTTGATACTAATAATCTGCAAACATGGTGACTTGGCAAACAAAACTAAGTATCTGAATTATATTCTTTTTCCATTTAACTTAGTTAAGTGTAAAATTAATTCACATCTACTGGGCCAATTTTTGTCATAGGAGAATGTATCATACCAGTGTGCTGAACCACTACCAGCTCTTTTCCTGTGAATTGTTCCATTTAACTCTAGTAAGATATGCTGAGATTTAAGATTCAGAGGACCTATTCCTAAATTAACTGTAACATCTTATTGAGTAGATCTACTCTTTCAGTTTTATATTTCCTCCTCAAAAATAAATATTCAGAGTGTCTCTTGCACACTCCATCTCCTTTATGATGTTCCTTCCTAATATATCAAACTATGCTGAGAATACCATGAATATTTTCCATAAATATTCCATTCCATTAAAATAATAATCCTTAAATTTTATCTAGATAGCTATTTAAGTTCAAATAGTAAACAATGGATTGTGCTTTTCTGTTCTATATATTTGAAATCTGATTTTTAAGAAAAGAAATAATTACCTGAAGTTATCTGAAAGCTAATACTGGGGACAGTAGCCCTGCTCTGTAATCCTTCAGTGCAGGCAGAATTCAAGCCAGGGTAATTTAAACAGGCTAACATGGTGTAATATGTTTCAGAAGGAGAATATTTCACCAAATGTATGACAACAGCAAGCATTTGTTTTAAAAGGTATTAAACATGAGCAGCAAGAACAGGGAAGATGAAACAAGAGTGATTTGCACTATGGTTTCCAGCTATGAAGCTGGAATTCAGACTGGCGAATCTTTTGCTGTACAGCAATCAGAGCACCTTCTTCAACATTTACAGTTGAACCATCTCCAAATGCTGCTACCAGAAGATTAAAGTCCTTAGTGGTTGTCTTACTGATATCATCAGGTCTTTTGGTCATCCATGAATTTAAGTTTAGGATTACTGATGAGGAGTAGTTTGCCCATAACTGGGTGGTGGTTCCTATGTGAACACCCAGGACCTAGGAATTACTGCTGTATTTTGGGACAAACTGCTGCTGCTGTGCAGTTTTTTTGAGTGTCCTATCTCTGCACAAAGAACTAGCTCTCCATTTCAGCTGGAGGAATTAGTGTCTCATACAATGGCGCAGCTTTGCTATTTTGCTTCTGAGAAAATTTGGAAGTTCCTTGGAGGTACTGGCTTCCAAAGTGACTATGCACTAACCTGACTGTGCAGGAGGCAGCTTTCCATAGCATGTCTGGACTGGGTCCCTTTACACCTTGCTTGATATTCCCCTGTGCTCATCAATTGAGGATTGCTGCTTACAGGACTTGAAAACTGGTATGAAACTGTCTTTTCTCCCTTATTCTTCTCACAGCTCACAATGCTGGATATGCCTTTTACCAGCTCTGTTATGGTCTGACCAGTTGATTAGCTTTTGAAAGTCTCTGCAAACATTTAGGTGAGACTTGCTAAAGTAGGAGCTAAAATCCCTGCAGCCTTTCCCATGGAGCATACTCAAACTTCACCACATGGTTCCCCCACAGGGGCACTGGGCATGTACTAACTAGTGTGTTGCTACAACTGTGCTGTGCATCATCCCTCCAGCAGAACTGCTTGTGCTGGAGCTCAGAGCAGCTGCAAAACCCACAGACATACTGGGTCTGCACAAAGAATGCGTTTGGAAGCCATGAAGGAGTTAATTAGGAGCGGCTGAGAAAAGGTGGAGAAATGGAAATGGGCTGTCTGTGAAAGGATTTCTGAGATGAGATGAAAAAGGGTAGGAAAATTAGTTCCTAATCCAAGTGAAAGAGCAGAGGAAGAAGGCTGGGGGGCAAAGGTGGAATTGAGATTGGCTGGCAAAGAAGCTGATAAGTGTGTGAGAGAGCACTGTACAAGATTTCCGTTAATCTTAGCTTCACATTATGAATTCTGTAATCAGGTCTAAAGTGCCTTAAACCGAAGCACTTACAGGTCAATGCCTTTGCCAGCAAGCTCTTTGCTCCCTGTAAAGCAGAGCAATAGGAACTTATCACATCTTGCTGATATTATAAAATTAGTAATTTAAAAAAGCATCGCAGCAATGGTCAGAAAATATAGAAAACTCAATAAAGTTAATAATGCAGCACTTCTATCAGATAAAACTTGATAGTGTGCATCAGATAAAGCACTGACCCACATCACTTGAAGTGGGTGAAATGATTTTACTGAAGTCCTTTATCAATTTATTTGTGTTGTGCACTAAGTGGAGACTCTCAGAAAAGTGACAGGTTGTGTGTCATTTTATCATAACACCTATAAAGACCTGTCTCAAACTGGTATCAGGGAACCAGTCTTAATTATTTCGTTTCAGAGAAGCAAGGAAGTAGTTGAAAAAAATCTATTTAAGTCAAAGTGGATACATATTTTGGTAGAAAGCTATGGTGCGGGTAGTTCAGCTGTTGTGTCAGAGCAGAGGTAAAATACTAAAGCAGGTTTCTGTTCAGTCGACTGGCAAACCTTATTTGACTGATTGACTACTGCCACCAGGTGGCTTCTTACAGTCATTGACTGAAAACTGTAAAATGCGTTTTACCTCTAGGTGAACAAGTATTTTCGTAGTAATACGATTCCAAGTCTTAATTTTATGTGTGACATTAAAAAAAAAAAAAAAAAACCAAAAATTAATGTGATTAGTAAAGAGAAACAAGAACTAAAAAATGCATACAGTAGAAGGAAATTTCCAAACATAAGGGGAATACTTTAATCTAGTTTGTAAATTAACAGTAAGTTGGTAAAACAGGTAAGTATGAAACAGTGCCAGAGCTCAAGGGAAAAGAAATTAATAATTATGGAGAAAAATATCTCATCCTACATTGTGACTTTATCATCATTTATTTCCTTTTAGATGGACGGGATTTTTTCAATGACTCAACATTCTCCTCTCTTTGGGAGCAAACCCCTCCCACCATATACAAATTGGTTTGGTAGGAAGAATTCTTCATATCTAAGATAAAAATATTGTTATTAATTCCCTAATACATCTTTAACTACGACAATAATGCTTAAAATTTTGAAAAATTATAAAAGTTTGAAAAATCTTGAAAAGCATAGTCTTGTATGTGTAGTTTACACAAGAGAGAGGTGAGTAAATATTGGTGCCAGGACTGTTATCTTCAGAGAAAGCCTAGTGTCCAGCATGCATTTAGCCAAATCCAAATACACTTTTTCAAGCACATGTCAGTATTTCAAAATAGGTAACACTAGTAGCAAAAAATTCTGTGATCCAAATTATCCATCATCAAAATAATCTGTGCAGCCTTTTTACACATCACTGAATTGGAACTCAAGTGATGTTTTATGGTGATAACCTTGTCAGTAACATAGAGCCCAATGCACACATATATGAAACTTGAGCAAGGTCTGACCTTCTAAAATGCCACCATTTTGCTGAATAGTTAGCTTAATATCTGAGAGGAAAGTTGATTAGAAGCAATCACATAGTAACATAGGTTCTCTTCAGATCTAGCTTCAATGGCTTATTGTTTTCCATATAGCTTTGGGCTTAAAAAATAGAATAGCTATCAGTATAAACCTTGGACTGCACAGTAGCTCATTTCCAAAATTATATATATTTTACTAAATAGTTTTCTCAGTTCTTCAGCAAATGAAATTCCCCTTTATATACTTGGAATGAAGTCTCCTGTACAAAATTCCTGTTGCTTTCAAAATAATAAGCTTTCACTAGCTTCCTTAAGTCCCTGTAATAAACTATGCAAACAGGGTAATCAGCTTCTTTTCATGTTAGATATTGTGTCATTCATTTACCACTTGACATCCTCATCCTCTGACACAGGTCAATAGTAGGTTACACAGCTTTATCTCTCTTCAAGCTTGCAGGAAGATTCAAACCCACCCCCCAGCCCTCCATGTCTCTATCTCATTTGATTAAGCTAGAATATCTGCTTTGTAATAAATACACAGTTATTATGAACACACTAACAACAGCTGAAGTACCCTTAACAAAGGAGATGCAGCTGTGGACTTTTTATTGTTCATATAAACTAATGCATTCTATTTACTTTATACTGGATATGACACTTAATAAATTAGCATGCAGTATGCTTTCATAGAAACATTTTCATTAAGGCTGCAGAACTATTGATTTTTTAATGTTTTTTAAGGAGACTGGTATGTTTGAAAAGAGCCCTTCCACACAGATTGAGCATTGCCCGTGCAGGAGTACTACGGGTACTTGTAGTAAGTAGTTACAGAGTTGGGATTCTTTCCCCTGGTTCTCTTGGTGTTTTCCTGGTTTTCTTGCTTTACAGCTCTTTAGCAATAGCTAGCATCTTTTGAAATAAGAGAAGCTATACAATGATAAGCAAAACTGTATTCCCTTCCTTACCCCCTTTACTTTTCACAGATAAATGATTTTTTCCTTTTAAACTCTGATTACCATTTCCAACAGAATTGTTGCTTGGTTTTTTGTCCCTCCTTGTGGGTCTCAATGAGGAAATTACCTCCATATATACTTGTATTTGTTATGTTTCAGACATATATACCCCATTCTGTCAGTGAGCCAAGACCCTAAAATAATATATTAAAATATTTGTATATTATTTCCACTATACTCTGTGAAAGTTATGAACCTAAATATTGTCAAGAATATTGGTCCCTTTGGTCACCAGTTTTCTTACTGTGAATGTATTTATGTTATTGTTTGTCTTATTAATAATGTATCTGTATTAGTTAGAAACGCACAAGCACATAATAAAGCATGTATGTACTTAGGCCTGCAATTTTATCAAACTCATATATGGGAATTTTATTAATGTAGTTGTAAACAGAATTTTTTTCCCCCGGCTAGGGGGAAATAGCTATATTTAACTTTAAGCTATTGCTTATGCATTATGTTTCTTCAGTTACTGTACACAGAGTGAGATCTCAGCCTCCCAGTGACTCCCATGAGAAGATAATACAAGTGTAATAGTCAAATAATTTTTCTGATTAGGCAAAGTAATCCCTTATTGTTTTTCACATTAAATGTATTTTTTAATATGTTATTACAGGGTACCTCTAAGGTCAATGCTGCTTTTATAGAAACTGAGAAAACAGTGATCAGAAACAGAGCATTTCCTAGTCTGCTGTATTTTAGTAGATAGTTCATTTTTTAAGAAAATATTACCGAATTAATAGTACTAAGATCTCTAGAACGGCTCAGAACTGCTAGTAAGCAACTGAATTACTACAGCTCTCCAGTCAAGGTGTTTTTTAACACAAATGGAAAATTTCTGTGCTGTGGGAGGGCAAAATTCCCGTTGGATTTTTAAGTAATTGTCTTTTTGTGCTACTTTGTGAGCAGCTGAGAACTTGGATTTAAACAACACAGAAGTCAGAGAAGGCAGTGTACGCAATTGCAGTTTCTGCCAGCAGAGCCCCAGTTACAGCCGGTACTTATTTGCTTTCTCGATAAGAAAGGCCTGATTTTGCAAGCCTGTGTATGTGACCACCTTTCGGCACACGAATAGCACCGCCAACGAGCTCTACCAAGCTTTGACAAGGGCAACCTCTCACTAAAACTCCAGTTGTTAAACCGGGACGGCCATCCAGACCTCCAGTGTCGGGAGACTGCAAGGCAATTAGGCGCCCTGACACCTTCCAGGGCGCGGTTCTGCGGCGCTCTGAGGGCAGCGCTGAGGGCGGAGCGGGTGAGGCTCGCGCCCCGCCCCGGGCCGGGCCCTCCGCGCCCCGCGGGCACCGAGCGCGGGCGGCCCCCGCAGCCAGAAAAGCGCCGCGGCCACGGGGGAGGCTGGAGCAGAGGAAGGGGCTGCCTGGCCCGGCCGCACCTTCCCTCCCGCACCTTCCCTCCCGCCCTTCTCTGCCGCACGGCTGCCGGAGAGGAGCGTGGGGCTCCCTGGCGTGAGGGGCTCCCTGGCGTGAGGGGCTGAGGAGCTGTTGTAGCCCCAGAGTGCTTTGGTTCATTGCACGCCAGCGAGTGCTCAAAGTGTGGATACTGCAAGCGTTTTGGAAAGTGTATTTGCTTGATAGAACATGCGCTGCAGTTATGAAGCAAAGGAAAATCTGGTGGCGTTTTTAAAGCACCTTGTAGCTGCTGCCTCTCATGCAAGATTTCTGAATTAGAGAAAACTCCTAAACCTGCGTGCCTTAAGGAGTAAAGGTAAGCTATGGCTTATTTTCTCTAGAAGCCGTGCTGACCAAGTTCCTCTGGCATCTTCTTTGCTTCTTGTTATGAGGATATTAGTTTATTTTGTTTCTTCATTTACATGCATAGGAGACGGCGCTATAGATAATGGTGACAGTAAATGTGCTCATGCTGTAGTTGAATTCACTTGTTGGGATAACAAACTGTGTCTTCTTAGATCAGTCTCCAACTTTGGGTTCTTCATATAGAGAAAAATTTACAAGGTTGGGGCCTTAAAGATTAAATGCAGAGCAGCTGCCCAAGTAAAATAATTAAAGTAAACAACTGAATGGCAAAATCCTTGCCTCTGGTTCATTCTGGGTGAGATATGTGGAAAAAAGACAAAGTTACCATGTTTTTAAGATTATTTATTCTTCTTTTAAAATAAAGTGTCTCTTTGATAGGGACTAAATGCATAATGAGCTTTAAAATCATGCTGTGAATTTGTGTCAGCTAATACGTGGAGGAAAAAGGTATCAAAAGTTGGTTGTAGATTCCCCCCACCCTTAATTGGACCAGAAGATAATTAAGTAATTACTTGATATGAAACTCTTTGAGGTCTGGGGAAGTAAATGTCTAACAACGCAAAGGAAGCTGCAGGGTCAGTGTTTCATGATAGTTTCATGCATTGCAGCTGAAGTGTAGGGAAGCCGTATAAAACACATGCCTGAAGTAAAGATGCTCTTACAAACCTTACCTTTTTTGTGTGTGTATTGTTTCTTTTTTCAGACAAGCTTCCTGGATACAGTAAAGGTTAACACAGTTAGATGCAAACCAAATAGAAGGGATTACAAAGTAATATAAGTTGTTTTACTACAAGTAGAGAGCCAGTGGCAGTTTTACTCAGACTTTGTTGCTGTAACAGAAGGACTGCCTGTAAGGTAAGTACCTACACTCAAACTGTTAATAATTTTGAAACACATAAGCTCTTGAAAGTCTCTTTCCTAGAAAGATCAAGATGCTGAAGTTGCATGTTTTGTTGTCTTGTTTGCATGGGAAGTGTGTGTGTGTGTATTTTAAATGTAATGGATTATTATGAATGTGAACACTACTTGTTTTCTGTCCTTTCTCAGTCCAGCCAATGTGATATGACCACCTTTAACGAAGCAGAAGAGGTCAACCTAAGCTCTTTTTACGAATTCAGAGGGAGGGTGACTCTTCAACAGCAAGAGGGCTTTCCTTTTGTAGGGTATATTTCTAAAGGAATGTGTCATAAAACCCCTTATATTAATATAGCCTATTCCCCTTCGGGTGGCTCTTTCCTCTTCTGCTTGGCCTTGTCTGCTGGTGCTCAGGAGAAAATTTCTGTTTATGGTAGTTTTTGTACCTTTGAACTGACAGTATGTTTGCCTTGCCTGTTGTCTCATCTCTTCTTCCTCTCTGAAGTTAGTTTTAGAGTTCACGCCATGCAGCTAATGAAGTTAAACAGCTGAAAGAAGATAGTTTCTGTGAAGAGGTCCTGAGTTGGAGTGTGAGCATTGTGCTCATGAGCTATTAGTCTGCCAGGGCTTTCTTAGCTGTTGATACCTGCAGGGACTGTAGGAATTATTTTCAGAAGAAGTAACTTACTGCACTCCATTTATTCAAATATTTTTCAAATTTCATTTTTTAAAAATTTCTTTAATCTGTGCTTAATCTTTTTCTTCTGCCAGCTTTTGAGTCAGTTGAGTCTGACAAAGAATATTTCTTGTTTCATTTTACATCCCTACCACATCCTCTTCTACTTAAAGCAGAATACTACCCCACTCTTTTCCTTATCTCTGTAATATGCAGCTTTATCTCTTCTTGTTTTGAGAATTTCTTTGGTACATATAATTGTACTGACCCTTAATTTTTAGCTTTCTATAGGCATCTTTAACTTATGAATAAAATAATTTTGGTGTAAACTTTTGAAAGTTTGGAGAAGCATTGAAACTAGAAGGAAATACTTCAACTAGCAGTTAAAGATATGATCATGTTATCTTGAATATTTGGGAGGAGTTGAGCGTTGGGTTTTTATTTTCTGCTTCTTGAAACCTAACTGTTCAAAACACTCTTGCCTCTGATTTTCTTCTATTTATTGGTGTAAAGGTTCTGAGGAGCCCTTATGTTGAAGTACAAATACAGCATTGCCTTGGAAATTGTGGATTTTTATCACTGAATGTATGAGAACTTTGGAAGAGTTCATGTTGATGGCTCTTACTGTGTAAGACAAATGATGTGCCTTGTCTTCATTTGACTGCTTTTTAAGTATCAAGAGTTCAGTCTGAAATGGCTCTGTGTGTTTCTTATCTTCATGTCCATCCATGCTGTCAGGGAACTTCATAACCTGATACTTCTTATCAATCGCTGCAAAATGGGCATGGCCCTTCGAGAAGGCAGACCTACTTGCCTAGTCTATGTTCCACCAGAGCTGATAACTTTCTTCTTGTGCCTAAGGATTGAAAGGAAGTTTATCTCTGTTCTCCTGGCCTTTTGGACATGGGAGCACTTTCTTTTGTTGGCTAAGGCGTTCTGTAAACCACAATACAGCTCTAAGCTCTGCCAGCTCCTGAGTAGCAGAACAATTGCCACAGCTTTTATGAAAACAGTATTGTGGCAGAGCAAAACACTGTGTGATGAAAGCTGAGATTAGGGGTTCATGTAACTGTTTGGGGACCTGTTGTCCTACTGCCCCATGTCTTTCATGCATACTGTTCCCTTGACAAGAGTGTGACAAGCAACCCATTGTTTAACTAATTGTCTAGAGGTCCAGTATCCAAAAGGAAGACTTTAAAGGAAAAGTCTTGTGCTTGTCTGCAACAAACAGATATTTCCTTGTCTAAATCTTCATACCAAATTCTCACTCTTGCATGTGTAAAATTTAATTCTGACATTTGGCAACTTTAGTTTCCCTGCAGAAAGAAGAACTTGTTACTGGGGAATTATTTGTCATATGTCAAGAAATAGACACGAGTTGTGGAAACAAAAGGCAGTCTATAATGATGCAAAATTTGAAGCTATGATTAATAAGTGGGCTTGGTAGTAGCTGTGTAGTTCCTCAATACTGTCAACCTTTATATATCTGTGAAACATGTTTTAAAATCCATCTGTCTTGTGCAGATGTTTAAGGAATCAGATTTTTTTTTTTTTTTTTGGAAAGAGAACAGGAGAGGGATAGGCAAAAGACATTTTAAATGTACTGTCAAAATGCATGGAGGGAATAATCGACCCAGTGTATGGAGGGATCCATCAACAACCTGTAGATGGCCTGAAACATGGTATGGGAACATTCTTGCAATGTCTGGCAGTTATCAGAAGCAGAAGTTATTCAGCAGCTGGAAATGGTGTCTTCTCATGAAGAAGACTTTTTTTTTTAGACATGGTTTTGTATTTTGGCATTCAACTGATCTCTAAAGATGAATGGTGACCAATGTAAATATTTATTGTATTTAATTGCCTGTAAATCTTATTTTATACAGATGGAGCTGCGTGGTTTTGCTATTGCTGTTTGGATGTTTGTTTGCCTCTATGCATCTGTGGGTGGCTATCCAAATGGAAAAGTGAGAGAAGCCTGCACTAGCATGGTACCATGCCATGGTAGCTCTCCTCAGCTGCCACCTGAGCACACCATTGCAGTGAATGGGACTGAATTTAAACCAGGGGACAGCATAGAAGGTATTGTCAGTTATAGCTGAAGAGTTTAATTGATTGTTTCTTTGCATTATAGTACGTCTTTCCTCAGTTTTCTAAACTGGATTTATCTAAGCAATTGAATCTTGTATAGGTAATCCATTAAGAGCATCATTCAGTACTTGTAAAATGAGCATCTGGTAGTCATTGTTGAAATCCTTCTTCCTCTGGAGTACAGTTAAACTTCCTTTTCTTTTTCTTCTTGCTTCAGTTCATCTGTCTGGACCAGATTTTGAAGGCTTTTTCATCCAAGCCCGGGATGCAGAACACCCGGATAGCCCAGCAGTTGGTTCTTTTGTGTTAGCTGACCGGAGGCGCTCTCAGCTGCTGACGTGTGGTCGGAGCAAGGTGGAGCCCAGTGCCTTAAAATGGGGCGTTGGGCACTGAGGGGCTTGTACAGACTGTGTCTGCAATAGGACAGAGCTAATCTGTGTCATCCTGTTTGAGTTCAGTGAGTCTCTTGGGAAATTAGTCCAACTCAGAGTCCAGAGGCGTGACTCACTGCAGCTCTGGACTATTCTTATGAGCTATTTAAACTGTCCTGGTGACTGTCCTGACTGCTGCAGGAAGATGCAGCATTTGTAACATAACTTGTAACCAATGAACAAAGTGTATTCCTGATATAAAAAGGAGGAGTCATTGCACTGTCTCTTCATCCTCTTATTGTCAAAAAGTGGAGGATTATCTTACTAAGAAAACCCCACTATTTCTGCATAAATGCTGCAGGGACCTGTATCTCATTGCTGGAGTCTTCCTTTTAGCCTTGGGGTTTGTTAGTATGTGGCGGTTGCAGTGCTGCACTTCACCTGAGCTGATCATGACTGACTGGGGAAAAGGCAGTTGCCCTGGGGTTGTGCAGTGTAACAGTGCAGTGTCTCTTCAGGGTTTAGTTGCAGCCTCTGCTGACTGTGTTTACTAACAAAATGCATATCCACTGTGTAACTCTTGATATGTGTGTCCTTCCAGAATTCAGCTGTCAGTCACACAAGTAAAGCAAAAAAGAAAGACATAAAAGTTTATTGGCTTGCTCCTGGAGATGCTCCAAAACGTGTACAGTTTCTGTAAGTAAACCTAGTATCAATTCTGATTTATTAAAATGCAGAAAGGGTAAGCCTGAACCATTATCTATGTCAAATATTGTCCAGCAACTCAAAAGTCCTTGGGTCCAGTGGCCTGAAAAGTCAACAGCCCTTGCTGCAGAGTCTACATTAATGTAGACACTTGTTTTTTTTAGGGAGAGCTTGAAGGTGATGGGTTTTTTTTTTTTTTTTTTCTTTCAGGGAGAATATGAGGGGATTTGGAGACTGAAGTTTTTTTACTCTTTCTAGTTAACTTCTCACTTCTCATACCTGTAGTAATACAGTGTTAAGAATCTTTTTCTTTGCTTGTACCTAACCAAATGATATGTATAACCTCCTATTATACTACCAGCTTTTTGTGAACCACAGGATAAAAGCAATGCAGCTCTTCTCTGGAGTTCTAGTCTATGCCATATACATGAATGTTTCTTATATCTGCTGCAGCATGTGGTATTATGTTTTAAAATTCTTTTTCTACTGAGATTTAAGATATTTTCCTACTTCAATCCCTAAAATGTAGAGGTCTTCATAAAGATGAGGGTTTTACAAATAGTTTGTATGAACTATAGAATTTTTTCCTTTTTTCTCTTTTTCTTTTTTAAAGTAGCAGTCAACTATAAATGGATACAGTAATCACTGTGTTTGTTGTGCCTTTTAAGAGCCACAGTTGTGAAGAAATACAGGATTTTCTGGGTAAAGATTCCGGGTCCCATCGTTTCTCAGACGGATGTGCTGTCCCCAACACCACCTTTGCATGCAACATCAGAGGCTATGTCAACTTCATACCCAGTTTCCTACATATCAAAGCCAGTAAGTAATGATAAACCTGAATCAGGCTGTCTTTAATGCTTGTGATGGATGGAGTTTAATGAGATGACAGTGATACAGCCTATTAACAGGAAAGGAGAGCGATGGTGGATGAGTAACTTTGATATCTAAGACTAAGAACATGGCAGCTATCCTCCTATTTTAGTTGAGTTGCCTGAACTCACGGTTAAGTGTTCTCAGGCTGCACACAAGGCAGAAGCTTAACAGAACATTTAGAAATTAATGATCAGAAAATATTCTGCATACTTGTCAGGAGAGGTGGGAAAACACTTACTCTGATCTAGACTAATAACTTCCTAGTTAGCAACTGCAGACTCAGAAGCTTTATTCTCTGTGGTCACCTGTGTTACTGACTTCTATTACTGAGTTTTGAATGGATTGACCAAGCATTGCTATTTGATCCAGGATAACTGTGACTTATAATCAATGTATTTTCTCAGTGTGTATCAGTGGAATTTCTATTTTAAAAGCAAACACAAAGCTGGAGTACCCTTCTTTTCTTTCTCATCTTACAGCTGATATTACTTCTCCAAATACTCACCTGAAGGAACATTTTTCCTAAGTTCTTACTGACTTTTCGAAGTTACTCTGTTGTAATGTCTTTAAAGTGAAAATTCAACTCAAATATAGCTTAGAATTCACCATCATTTTACTTCGTAGTCCTAGGGTAATTGTAGACATGGTTTAAGGGATTGGTGTGTAGACGTAGATGTTGTTCTTTGTATGCTTTTTTCTACCATGGGTAGAAAGGGAGGAGGAGAATAGAAACTCCCATTGCTCACAATTTGTTCATTTGCTTGTCTAGTTTAGTGCATCAGGTTGTGGAAGTATGAAGTTCTGCATTAGGAACCCTTCAAACTGTGATCCTGGAAGTGCTTCCTGTTTTTTTCTCTCCTTCCAACAAGAGGAGAGTTCAGTTTTTATTGAAATGAGTGGTCCAAGTGAAGGATACTTAGCATTTGCATTGTCCCATGACCAGTGGATGGTGAGTGTTCTATTTTATTTTCTGTAGTTGCTTTTGTGATGTTAGTAAAGTTCGAATGGAAATGCATATGGAAAATGGAAATACTGTCAGATGTCACACGAAGTGTGACTCTCCCACAGTGCTAAAACACAGGTTGTTTCTTATGGGTGGATATTCACTTTTAGCTCAGGACTGACTAATTGCAGTAGAATTTCCCTACAGATATCTCTTATGGCAGAATTCAGCCTGTCTGACTGAAATTCCTGGCTAGATCAATCTTTATTTACCATCCAAAAAAATCTTACCTCTCAGAAGCTGAGTTGTTACTCTGAAAACCATTTGCATTTCATCCTTGAATGTTACTCCTATACAAACAGTCTTAAAAATGTTTAAAGATACTTCTTTCTAACTTATGTTGAAGGGAAGATGCTGTTGACAAATTCATAATCCATAAGCTACTTGTACAAAGGAAATACTGTTAATATTCATATCCCTAGTGCAGGAACGCTTGGTTCTTAACAACACTTTTTTTACATCTGTGGAGGAAAAAAATCTTGTAACTGAAATGGATTTTTAAATAGCTTCAAGGCATCCATCTCTGTCTTGTCTAGTTAATTTAGTAAATTTTAAATAATTAAAGAAACTTCTGATAATGTGGTTGTTACTCTGGAGGGGAGTGTGAATCATAACATGTGTTTCTGTGTGTCATCTCTGACTTGATGTAGTTTCTCAGTAATAATGCTGATGGCTTTGAAATATGGGAAATAATAGCTTGATAACTACAGAAATCTCTCAGGTCTTGCTGCTGATATTAAATCAAAGACCATTTGGACACTGCCAGCAGTGTTTTTTATTGGGCTCTAGATGTTTTTCTTTTCAACTCTGCAGGGTGGTGATGATGCATATCTGTGTGTTAATGAGGATCACCGCGTTCACGTAAGCACTGCCCGTCTGAAGGAGCGAAGTTATCCTCTCTTGGATTTAGAGGTATGTTTGAAAACAACTCAGATGCTTTCACAGATGTAGCTTTGAAGTAAGGTATGCTGCTGCTTTGTGCTTTTGTTTTGCACAGCAGGTGTAAATATGAAGGTGGATCCATAATTCTCAAAGATGAGATTGGTTGAGCTCTTACTTCCTAGTAAGTGTTAACTTTGGAAGTCTAAATTTATTACATAAAGATAGTCACATGGTGGGAGCTTATTCTATTTAGAAACTTTGTGCCCATTATTAGTCTGTCTCTTTGTTAGAACTGCAGTTGCAACTGATATATCCTGGTTTAAAGATTGTTTAATCTTTTGAGCTGTGAAAATCAGTGGTAAGTTCAACCTGTATATATTGCTATGTTGATTTACTGACATGCCTCTTGTATGCCAATTTAGAAGGGATCCCCCTTCCCTGGATTATTCACATTCTTTCTTTGTACATCAGTGTCATTCTTGTCTTTTGCAGGGTTACTTTTAAGCCAATTACTCTGGCAATCTGAAAACACTGGGTGTTAAATATCTCCTGTTTTACAGAATGCCCTTGAAGATGTGTCATGGAGGCTTGCAGATGGTGTTCTTCAGTGTTCTTTCAGAAGGAGTATTCGTCTCCCTGCTTATAAAGGGAGATTTAATCTGGATACCAGTTACTACATCTTTCTGGCAGATGGGGAAGCTAGTGAAGGTAAACTTGACTTTACATATGGTTGCTTTTTGTGTCTGAACTAAGGTTTCCAAGTTTGAGGCCTTTAATTCAGTCACCTTCACTGCTTCTCTGGATCATGGGTTTGCTTGTGGAAGTTATTGCAAATTTACTCATGTATGTGTTGTGTGCTCACTTGGTGAGAGGAACCTTCTTGAGAACTGGCCACATCTTTTTTTAAATGGAGACTAGCTTCAAAGGGAATTATTCTTCACGTCTTGTGCATGTAGTGGAGAATGGTATTTCCCATGGCTGGATGAGTTGGGTTTTGTACATTAAGTGTGCAGGATAGCTTAGATAATGTTAGGTTCTTTCCACAATGTGTGTTAGCTTGTATGATTATGCTCAGCACTCACAACAGGGCTTGCATTCATGAATGGGCACACTTACAAGTGCAGTGGCTTTCATAAGCAGGAAATGTAAACCACTTTGTGTCACTGCTCAGGTGGACTAATACACAAACATCGTCGTCAGCCCCTGGTCACCGATGGACTGTACAACGTCACAGGTCTTCCTCAGGATATCGGCGGTTCCCGGTCCCCACGGCTTATCAAGGCTCATGGTAAGCTGCAGTTTCTAGCTTTGTGTCCCAGTTCTAGACTTGCTGAGACTGCAGAGTTATTGCAGAATAGGTATTCCTTTTTTGACTTTCTGGCATTCATGTTGTGTATTCTGTTGGCTAGCAAGATCTGATACTCTGGTGGCAGAGGGAAGCTATTAATAGTTTTTCATTTTGAGAACAGTGTTGTCAGATTCCTTTTGCCCAGGAAAATGAACCTGCACTTGCCTTTTCCCTTAAATTTATAATTAGGACTTGTTTATCTCTTTCTCCCTATTTCAGGTTGTTCTAGTTGCATTTTTGGTTTAGTTCTATTTGAAATGAGAAACCACTCAACTGGCAGTCTGGAGACACTGAAGTTAATAGTTATTTTTTCTCCCACGCTACTGGACTTTAATGCAGGTCCATGATAGAACTGTCACTCATTCTTTATCACACAGATTGCAGCAATGTCATGTTTCATCCTCTGATGTCGGAGTTGGTGATAGAACGGCCTCTCTCACCAGTATGTACAAAGTGTATTAGCACGTATGAAATGTGCAGTAGGCAGAGCTGCTCTGTTGTGCTGTGTGGGCAAAGTATGTTTATCTTTTGTATGGATGTTTCTGCCCTCTAGCAAGATAAAGGCTGTAAAGCTTTAGCCTGAACCAGGTGATGGGTTTTTAATCATAGGTAAATTCTGACCATGTGCATATGGACTAAACTGTTACATAGTTTTTGAAGTTGTATTCACGTGCACTTAAGTTACCTATTATTTATCTTGTTGCATTTTTGTTTGTTTTTTCTGTTTTCAGGAGCACTAATGTTTGTTGCTTGGATTACCACAGTTAGTATTGGTGTTATTGTTGCACGATTCTTCAAACCTGTCTGGTCTCATTCATTCCTATTTGGAAAGGAGTTGTGGTTTCAGGTGGGCAAAATCTCCACGTATCTCCAGCTGTATTTTCTAGCATTATTGCAAACAGAATTATAAACCTACTAGATCAAAGAAATAGACTAAACATGGTATGATTTACATCTTACCATGTAATCTTATAAAGTGGAACAATTAAAAATCAGAAGTTCACCTACTTTACTAGTAAACGTAAAGTCTAAAGTGGGCACTAAGTATATCTTTTAACTGTAGGTCTATTTAATGTCTTTTAATGATGTATTAAGAAAGCTGTAGAGTTTCTAAAAGCAAACTTAACTTTTCTAGGTGCATCGTATGCTTATGTTGACCACAGTCATGCTTACAAGCATTTCTTTTGTGTTGCCTTTTGTATACCGAGGAGGTTGGAGCCAAGTAAGTGTGTACTTTTTGTCGTTTGTTAACTCAGAGGTAAAGGTGGGACTAAATGAATGAGGAGGTCCATGGACAACTAACATGTTATAACTATTTCTAAGCAAATTTCTGTGAAGGCTGTTCTTAACTAGGCTGATTTCAAATCCTAACAACACAGAAGAGGAATGTTGTCTCTTTTAAACTACAGCTGAAAAATTTCAGTGTTTTCTTTCCTTCCTCTTTCCCCCAAATAAATTCCTTACTCACAGTTTTTTATGTGCTATTTTGGTCGTACTGTTTCTTTAGAGAATGTGAGGGAGAGTAAGGATGTGATGGCTGACATTAGCATGGTAAACCTGCTGGAATAAGTGTTTTTGTGTACTCAGATATGACTGCATCCAGTGATAAGCTTAGTCTGGAGCAGTAGCTAGATATTGTATACCTGTTGCTATCACCTGTACTCTGTTTGATGCAAGGTGACATAAAAAGCTGGAAAGTCTAGATAGTATTGGAATTCAAGGTGGGAGAATACAGTTACAGGTGTGAACTGGGGAAATTGAATAAAATGTTTTCAGGTGAGAGAGAAGACCAGTGCTGGGATGAGTTATGAAGTAGGCGTATCCTGAAGACACAGGATTGAGGCTGGAGAGCTTGGACTGTGGCTTCTGTAGTCATATTAGTCTGCTCTTCTGCTGGTAGAATTTTTCAATACAGCAAAAAGGTGACAAACCTTGAGCAGACATACAGGTGTGTCTGCTACCAAGGCAAGCAATCTCCATCTGGCTGCAGGGCAGCTTATTGTGTCCTGTTGCCTCTGCCAGTGCTGCTCCACTGTAACTTACTGATATAATGATAAATAAAATTTGCAACTTTTTGATATCTTTTCTCTCTGTTTATATAGATATTGTATTTAAGAAAAATGTCCTCTGTTTAGCAAGCAGGTTTTCATCCTTATCTTGGCTGTGCTGTGATGGCTTTGGCAATCTTTCAACCACTTATGGCAGGTTTCAGACCATCTCATCATGCACCAAGGTACAACTGACTCATCAACTTAGAGCCACAGGAATTACATGTGACTGTTTCTTTAAAAATTCCTTTTACAATGGAAAGTTTTTACAACTTGAAAGTAAGCAAAAATATTCTTTGACTTGTGCACCCTTCTCCAACTATGTAATCAACAAAATGTGTTTTATTATTTTGTAGGAGGCAATTGTTTAACTGGTTTCACTGGAGTAGTGGTACAACAGCTAGAATCTTAGCTGGTGAGTAGGAGTAATAGTTGTAACTCTCATTTAACTGATTTAAAGGAGCTTAATCTTTTGTCTGGGCTGTTGTTCATCTAAAACATCTATGGACATCCAGTCCAGGCATGTCTGAAGATCCTTTTCCTTGTTGGCCATCTTTTGTGTGAGTTTTAAGGGGCCATTGGATGCAACTTAGAGAAGAAGTAACTTTAAAACTGAAGGAATTACTGACAAATCTGAAATAACTCTGTAATGAGGACCTGTTCTTATCTTCATAATTTTTTTTTTGTCTTGGAAGATATGGGAATAGTGTTCATACAGTAGCATGGTTCAATGTTATTTAATGGGAGACAGGAATTTCACTTACAGACCCAGAAGCTGCATTAATTCTATTAATGGAGGCAAGCTTCCCCAGGAACCTTAAGCACTAATACTGTGGTGACTGGTCTTGTTGGTAGTCACAAATGCTAGTGTTTATGTGGCTGGAATGTGATAGGGCATTAAGCAGGTTGAAAACCATCTTGGCCTTTTCCTTTTCTTCCTGTCTCGCCTCTCACACTCCAAAAAAACCCAAAACAGCCCCACCCAAGCAACCCCCTATAACCCCCCCAAAAAACCCTCAATAACTTTTTGCTGTATGAACTCCTTTAACCTAATTTCTCAAGCAGTTTTAGGTAATACATGGGAAATCGATTTACAAAAGCTTTGAGAGCATTTTTAAGTATATTGGCACAACATTCTGACTGGGTTTTTTATCTTGTTTTTACTGACTAGTGGTAACTATGTTCTTGGGAATGGATCTGCCAGCACTTGACCTGCCAGATCCATGGGACACCTATACAATGATTGGCTTTGTGGCTTGGCATGTTGGTACTGACGTTCTTCTGGAAATACACAGCTACTGTCTCGTTCGAAAAGGTACAAACCCACCAAAACTCCTGTTGTCCCCTTGCTTGCTGAGCATGAAACCAGTGTGGATTGAATTTCAGGAGGTGTTCTTTGGCCTCTAACTTGGAAGCTGAAAGGGAGTAACTCTTGAGTAGTAGTGTCCCATCTTCTGTAGACAAATTAATATGGAAGTAAACCAGTTTTTCAAGACAAAAGTGTTCTAGAAAAGTGAGGTTTGTGCCTTTTTAAATAGTAGCTTCTCATTTCTCAGACCACTGTTTGTGTGGGACTGAAATGTGCAGACTGAAATGTGGAAGTATTTCCTGAGAATATCTTATTTTTGGCCATAATATTGATCCCAGGTGGGTATGTTAAGTCCAGGTTAACTCATGCAGGTTTAATCTGCATTTAATTGTTGTCAAATTGCTGTTATTGCAGGAGCAAGCTTGAATGCTTGCCATTTTGACTGACCAGGGGAAGGAATGTGAAATCCTGACTCCAATAAGTCTAGTGAAGAGATGGGTAGTAACTTCCTTGGAAATTGTTAACTCCAGTGGCTGGTGTCACAGGGAGGAGGTGACTGTGCACATGTGAATGACCTGTGTCTAAGGCTGACATGAGTTATCTGCAGAACTGAAGAGTGACTAATTAAGAGTCTATGTAATGTGGCATGTGAAGAAGGAGTGATTATAAAGGATGTGAATTTAAATTTAACTTCAATAATTACTTCCAAGAAATAGGGGAATTACTCTGAAATTTTTGGGCAATGAGTGTTCTTATGTTTGCTAATGAAAATAATAATTAAATCCAGTTATGTTAAAATGTAAAAGGAAAAGGTGTTAGATCAAAACTCAGTGTTTTGATTATTCAGTCTAGCAAAAGAGACAATTTTTTTTTTTCACTTCAATGTCCAGAATTTACTTTTTGTAGGTCAGATCCAGAATAATTTTTCATTTGTGCTGTGAGCGTGGTAGTAACAGGTCCTGAAATGTGAAATGAGACTTCCAAGTCCTTTTCAGATTTGATGCTGTGTAAGACTTAGTCACAGGATCAAGACTTCTGCAGTATAAAAATGAAACCCCCCTTCCTCTTAAGGGCAGACTTGACTTCTGTTTTTCTTCCCATGAACAGTTGAAGTGATAGAGGAGGACAGAGTACAGATACTGCAGTCCCTCACATCTGCAGAAGCAGAGGTGAGTCACAGTTTGGTAACTAACTGCTGTGAAATCAGATGATTCTTTGTTTAAAGCAATAAAAAGACTGACTGATGACTTTTCTTTCCCTTTTCTTGCAGGGTTGTCTGTTTAAACAGATTGTGTTAACCATCTATGTCTGTGGAAATATAGTATTCCTTGTTGCCTTCCTGATAGCAATCAACCAAGTATGAAATAAGTATTTGAGAATTGTGATGAAACACTGTGCAGTTGAAAAATCTGCAAGGAATACTTTTTATTACAACTTTTTTTCTCAACGTGTCCCTGAAGATGTAATTGAAGAATAACAGCACGTGCATGTCACGCTCAGTGTTAGGGAGATCTGGAATTCAAATCTAGAGAGGAATCCTGCAGTCCTACAAAGCTGTCTTCTGATGGGACTTTTAATGGGAACCTTTGCCTGAGTAAGGAATGAAATCTCTATTTTTTTTAAGCACACTCGTTAATTTGATTGAAGCCTATGGGTTAAAAAAAGACTGAGAAGGTGTGCTGGAAATGTTATTGTGGTAGTCAGTTCCCTAAACCTTTTGTGGATATTATTGGGGGGGATTGGTAAGATATGACTGACCTGGATCAATCTGTCCACTTTACTGTGTTCTAATGATATGTGATAGGCCAACTTCCTGCTCTTGATAGTTTTGTGCATAAAGAAACCCCCAACCAGACAAACCACAAAGCTTAGTGAACAATTGTTGCAAATGCAGGTTGATGCATGAGCTGAATGGATAAAAGTAAAATGCAAAAACCACTGTCTGCTCTAAGAGCAGTGTACTTACACAACAAGCACAGGAGTTTAGGAACTTCAGTCCTTTAGTAAAACCACCATTTGCCTCACTCAAAATACTGCTCTGTCTCATCCCTCTTGGTGCCTCTAAACCATGAAGAGAAAACATGTTTTCAATATAAATGCATTAAAACCCATTGTAACTTATGCAAACTCAAATCAGGAAGAACCTCTCTTTTTTTATGGATTTCTGTTCTACTGTCTTTGGTTGCTTATGGCTTCTGAATTACTTGACTGTTGGAATAAGATGGATTTATGCGAATTTGATGCTTTAATGGAAGTGAAAATACTTGCTCTGGAATGTTGGCAGTTGTATTTGTCCTATTGAGAAAAATGTAAATTGGGAGCTAGGTTGACTTAATAAAAAGCAGCTTCTGTTAGTGTTAAGTGAGAACCCTTTTGAGCTGGCATATCTAGAAGGCAGAACTGTAAGTATTCTCTAACAACTCTATTCTGAAGGAATACTGGAGGGCAATCTTTTTAGTCAAGAGAAGATTTCTCCAAATATATGAACTAGGTACTAGTTCATAGAGACTAGAAGGACACTGTATTGCTTAACTTTTTTGGTTCATGGTTTGCCTAAGTATGGAAGGATACTCTTGAAATGGCATTTTGGAAATGAAACCTTAATATGCTATGCAGTTACAGTGCTTTGCAGTTGTGTTTTGTGGCTTTGAACAACTTGCTCCCACACATCTTCATTTTTCTTACTGAAAAGTACAGATTTTTAGTTGTAACAATTCAAAATATATTTTTAGGCTGGGACTACTAAGCTAGCTGGGAATGAAGGTGTTGGGAGTATTGGATAGAACAGTGAGGCCTGACTTGGTACAGCAACATCTCTGCAAGTATGGCCAGCTCTAAAATACTTGTAGGTGTGGGTCTGGTGGTGGTTCTGAAGTTACTAAAGCTGTCTGGTTCTGTGTCTTCCTCCACCTCCCAAGTCCATAGTGCCTGTGGCACAGACAGGTAATATTCAGGAAGCTACATGTTTGTTTGTAGTCAGTGATCTTTTTGGCTGCTCAGAGATCTGATTTAGCTATAAGGGCATTTATGGAGCTGGGATTAACCCCTTTGTCAGCAGCAGCTGACTGCAAGTGAGTCTGAGTTGAATCATCCCCCTTAAAAAAGTCATGTGCAGGTTGGGGAAGGGGGACTGCGAAGAAATGAGTCACGACCCTGGCTGAAGGGCAACAAGCATGGGGCCAATTGTGTGGGTGTGGGGGGTTTTTAGAGAACTCTGATCTCAAAAGCCTGGGAATCTCAGGCTCATCTACTGCTAAAGTTTTGTGGGACTCTTTTGTCTGCTGTGAGTTTATAGAAGAAAAATCACTCAACCTAGGCATGATTGATGGCTTTTTAAATTAAGGTTAATGCCAGATTCCTTCTGTAATACAATAGCTGTACTGAGGGTTGTTTCATTTACATGTGACAATGAACATGGGTTTTAAAACATTAATGTAAATATCTCAATAAAAGTTCTTGTCCTTTTAGTAATGTGAAAATGCTGTCAAATGGAAACTAGAAAAGTCTTGCCTAGGAGCAAAATGGATTGTCTGGTTTTTGTAGATGTTTTATAAATTAAAGCTATCTAAACCCTTCCTGGAGAAACTATTGTTGAAATTGAATGTTAAAATAGTTTCACATTTTAATGCAGTTTCTTTTCCTCAAGAAGAAAAAAAATTCCTTGTTCCACATCTAATACAACTTTAAAATTGGCAAAATTGTCGGTCGTTCTGGATTACTTCTTTCTTCCTAGTGCTTGTAATATTGTCTAGTTTCTTACAGGAGCCCTTATGTGCAGTATTATAACTTAATTGATTGAAAGACTTGCTGATTTTACATCATTTCTGTTCACACCACCACCCTTGCCCTTTTCCTGCATGACTAGTAAGAGGAGGTAATGTGGCATTGTATTCTAGTGTCTTCCAAAGTTTTTGGTATGCCCTTTTGAAAAAATCTGTGGAAGTGTTTGATATTGGCAGGAAAATAGGTGACAGGTAGAAATTTGTGATCAGTCTCACAAGTAGTTTACTGTTTTGATTAAGTTGGTAGGTGCAGCCTCCAAACACTGGTCATCTGCTCTTGGCTTAGCTAAAGATCATGTTCTTTGCCTGTGTTTTGAAAAAAAAATTAATTAGGGCACATAACTGCAATGTAATGGAGTTCACTGCTACATGGTTTCACTTGAAGTAATTTTTAGCTTGTTGACGTTTCAGGTTTCAGAACCAGGGGAATTTGTACTTAATTTCTCCTTCTCACATTGAGTGCTACATTGTTTTCTGTTTTGCCAAAAATCAAAGATAGGGAGATGTCCAGTTCAGTGTAATAATGGCCATGTTTTTCCTTCCCCGGGGAAGGCTGAAGAGATTTGTGCGTTCCGTCACAGTTTCTAACACTACGTGGCGCCCTTGTTCAAACTACAGCACTTCTGGTTTGCTTGCTTTCTGTAAACTGTCAGTAAGAGGTTGAGACATGTGAAGGTTTTCCAAAATAGGTTTATTCCTAAATAAACTAATTGGAAAAATTTTCATGCTTTATGAAGAAACTCCATCTTTAAATTCAAGCCAGCTCATACAGATAGTCATTATGGAATGGGTGTTTGCTTGATAGCTATGCTTAAGCTTTTGTTTGAGCAGGTATGGATGGTTTTCTTTTGTCATGTGGGTATATCCTTTTCCAAACAACCAAAGATGAACAGCAATCCTTAAGGAAAAACTGCAGTATTCTGCGATTCTATGCAGAAGTTAATACCTTGGTGGTTTTAGACCTTTTTCTGCAGGCTGAAGTAAGAAGAGTCTGAGCGAATAGAAAGATGGTTAACAGGGATGATCTGCTAGTAGGTCTGAGAAATGCTTTGCTCATATAAATCTGATCCCAGCTTGTCTAAGGGGTTTGTGTGAAGGGAGAAACTGTTGCATATACCTGAGGAAATGGCACAGGACATGTTCTTCAGAACATGCTTGGAACCACCTGTTTTAGTTCATACCTGACTTAATTCAAGGTCAAGCTACTGTCCAGCTTCTGTTGGTCTTCCTTTTGCTGTGCAAAAGTGACTTTACATAATGTAAACCACAAAATTGCATCACTCTGAACCAGCTATTTATGATAATGATCCCACACAAATGATACTGCACTTAAGGACTCTAGCTTTGGCTTTGCTTCAGAGAGAGTTTTGTCTTGCTGGACCTTAGAAATCAGTTGGCTTTAATGATTAGAATTGTGTATGGCATCTCTACTGACATTTGAAAGAAGATGATTTTCCACCTTGTATTTCTGTTCTTGTTGATACAGGATGCAGGAAAGCTCTGGGGCTGTAGCACTCAGGTGATGAACACTCCTACTTTCCAGAAGCACAAAACTTTTCAGTCTTTCTTCTAAACTACTTTGACTAGTTATTGTGATGGTAGTTGCTCCCTTTTCCATATTATTAAAGTTTAATAGTACAGGTTGTTGGGGAAGGCAGAGGATGAGTATCTATAGCCATCTGCTGCTGTTACAAAAACTGCTTTTGACTTCTTCGTATCACTCACCTACTCTAATTTTTTAGTGTATCCTTAAGAGTTGAGGGTGAAGCCTTCTGCTCTCACAACCAGCAAATAACAGCAGAAGCATAAGGAAAGAATCCACTGTAAAACAGCAACAACAAACAACAGGATAGACATAGAGGAAGTGTACTATAATAAAATTTATTTTTTCTTATCTACTATTCCACTCTCCAGGTAACAATTTCTGACAGATTTTAAAATTTGCAATTATTCCCCACATCAGACTGGGAGCCACCAAATGTTTAGAGGCTACAAGTCAGTCAATTACTACCATCGTGCCTCAGTATGAGGTAGTAACTTCAGTTTCCTGCTTTGAAAAGAAGACCAGCGAAAAAATTATAGTAGTTTTTTTTTTTTTTTGCTGGTGCATAGTTTGAGTCACCTATACCAGAATACCACAACCTGAGCTTTATCTGTTCAGTGTTACAAACGAGGCTAAGACCTAGTGAATTAAAGCTGTTGGACTGATTTGAATATAAGGGTGTGGTGTGCTATGAGGCACTTTTTCCACCCAAGAACTATGTACTGGAAAAATCTCACTTGGATGTGATTTTTCTAGGTGTGATTGTACCTTCTTTTAGGGCCCTTACCTCCTCCATCATGTGGAAAGAATTAACCTGTTCTTTGGTGGGAGCCTTGAAACTTGCTGGAGAACAATGCCCAGCATTGGCTGCACCTGTGACACATCTTTGCATCTGCAGGACAAGCCCTTGGCAACTCAATACTTCTGGTGGGAGGCTTGCCTGATTTTAGCTCCCCAGCCAGCTGAAACCTTAAACAGTATGGTTGTTGGTTTTTTTCTGTTGTTGAGGGTTTTTTTGTGTGTGTTTCTTTTGTTTGTTTCTTGTTTGTTTTGGTTGGGTTTTGTTGGTTTGTTTTGTTTGTGTGTTTGTTTTGATGAACTGCTTGCCTGTCTGGCA
The DNA here is from genome assembly GCA_026261815.1 of Monarcha castaneiventris obscurior. Lineage (NCBI taxonomy): Eukaryota > Metazoa > Chordata > Aves > Passeriformes > Monarchidae > Monarcha > Monarcha castaneiventris. The sequence goes on along the minus strand of JAMPIT010000258.1, from coordinate 18,943,640 downwards.
ACCAGTTTCTTGGAAAAGCAGGGCTTTCTCAGCAAGCTTGGAGGTGAAACCATAGTCAGGAGGTCAGGCTGTTCATATTATTGTGCACAGGATTTATCTGTGAGGTTGTGGGTGGGCAGCATGTTTGTGGGATGGTGAAGAGAGCAGGGTGTGAGGATGGCTACACTGTCATATGTAACATAAAAGGGCGAATGGACTGTGGAGATCTAGAAGGTGGCTAAATATTTAAATATGCTGGCTTAATTATTTTTGGTTTGTTCTGCTATCACTTAAAAAGGAATGCTTTACATTTCATCCAAGGTAGTATAATTGGAAAGCACTTTTTTTATTTACATTTCTTCCTGCTCCTCTCTCACATTTTGCTTTTTATTAACCAATGCTTTTACAAAAAGAAGGCTGGAACAGCATTTTCAGTCAAAATCAGATAGATTGGCACACTTTAATGTGAAACAGTGTCCCATGAAGTTCCATGGAGATGGGTGTTTATCTGCTCTGTGTATATAGCAACAGCATATTTCTGATTGTGAGAACAGGTATGCACATGTCTTCATACTTGTATATACACTGCATTTATGGCCTTAGGTAACTTCCCACTACTTTTAACAAAATCCCAGATGTGATTTGTGTATGTGTGGCAGTTGGTCAAATCTGAAAGTCTATTAAAGTCCATTGGATTATGCAGAGGGCAAAATAGCCCATGAAACAGAGGAGAAAAACAAGCATTATGATCCAGAAAAAGTATGTGGAAGAAAGTCTTCTTAGCCTTATCTGCTTTGAGTGGTAAATTTTACTTCCATGTCATTACAGCTGTTAAAGCACCTTTTTGCCCAGCTTTGCCATTCTCATCCTCAGAGCTGAAAAAATAAACAAACAAAGCCATTGCATTTTAAGTCTGTCTTTCCATTTCTGAAGCAAAACTCCTTATTTAGAAAAATAAAGAATACACGTACCTCCGGTGGTTAATCCAGCAGAATAAGCGTTGTTTTAGTGTTACAGAAAGAAATCAGTAGAAGGTGTTAGTTCTGGTAATTTTGCAATAAAGTGAGTATATTAAGAAATTTCTCCATAACAGCTATGTAAAAATTAGCACAGCTCTCTTCTGTTTTGTCTCCGTTACTTTCACTAGCATATTACACAGAGTTGGTTTTGCCCTTGCCTGGATGCTGACAGATTAAAAGGATGCATGAATAATTAAACAAACCCTTTGTTTAAACTAAACTCCTCAGCGGGAGCTGTAACTGTTTGGAAACCTTTTCATTTTCTGTGATGCTCAGAGAAAACTTTCCTCTCTTCCTGGTGTTGGGAGTCAGAGTGGGAGTTAGTCGTGTTCCTGATTTCATCTGATGCAGAGCAGTACCTGTATAAACATTAGTATGGCTATTGTCTGTAACTGGGTATAATGTGGGTAAATTTGAAAGGGACACTGTGAGGCAAATGATTTCATGTTACGGTTATTTTTAGGACAGCAATATAATGCTGTTGTTTGATATGTAAAAGCCTCCCCCCAGCACATTGTTGTTCTGAAAATGCAGTGGGAATAATCTCCATTACTCTACCCGTTAGTTTGAAGAGTCACCCAAAATAGCATGTCTCATTCCTTCACCCTGCATATGTCTCTGTGCTGAGACGAGGGGTCAAAGCAGCTGTTTACTTGATTTACACATGTCAGCAAGTGTCCAACTCGAGTTATGTTTTGAATGCTGAAGTTGTTGCAAATGATGGAAGCATCTGAGTGTAACTTTATATCATAGAGCCACTGATGTTAACCTTAGCTCTTACAAAGACACTGTGTACTTTTTACAGGCTGAGGAATTCTGAAGGATTCAAGTCCTGGATGTGGTTTGAGAGCAGTCAGTTTGATGCTTCACTTATACCTCATAATCTGTTTTTTTCTTGCTCTATACATTAGAGAAACAGATGGTATGCATGAATCTTCATTAAAAAGGAATTTTGTATTTTACTTTCTTAAACACAAATGGAGGTGTCTCCATTGTGTTTTTTGAAGGTTGCAAAGCTTCCAGTGGTAAGGAAAAAAAAAAAAAGTTCATCTAGACTAGCTAGCTGCCAAAAGCCTTGGACCTTCGTGTCCCATGAGGGCCTGTTCCACACTGTCAGTAGGTTTTGCTGCTTATTCAGCTTTAGTTTTGCATTTCCGTATTCATTTCACTATGTCTAGCCTTTGTTCCCTCCCAAGGACTTTTCATTTCCCTAATGAATATTGCATCTTCAAAACATTTGCATTTGAACTAATTTGCCTGAAATTTAAAGAAGAAAATAAGCTCTGATAATGCAAATACAGGTGTACCACTTAATAGTATTGTCATTCTTTTCTCTGTATGGTTTTTCTGAGGGTACATACTTTGGGATATTAGTGGGGATAGGAGCTTATGGGGAAATGAAAATTGTTGCTATATGGAAAGAGGTATATCCTACATCTTTGTAAGTTTGTGGGCAGGAAAAGCTCCTAATTTAATCTGATATTTCTCTTACAGATTGGCACATGGAACAATTCCTCTGCTTCCTTGGCCATCACTAACTATTTCAGTTACTTGTTCTGAAGGTTCATTTCTTTCCTAAAGAAAAATTGTTATGTGAGGGACCATCATGCTGGTCTGTCCTGTGATTCTTTGCTTTCCATAGTCTTTCAGAGTCCTCAGTGCTTGTTTAATGTTTAAATGCTGCAAGTGCCTCCCAAAGCTTCAGTTCCAGAGAGGATTACTTTTTCTGTTTTACTGTTTGTTGTTTTAGTAATGAATGATGAGCTACCAAAAATAATTGGCTCCCCTCTTTTCTCTAATGGTGTTTAGGGTGAACCTGCTAGGGTGAGCATCAATGACTGCTTTGAAAACAATGTACTTCTCTAAGAAACAGCTCTGTATAATTCATTGTTCTAGATGTAGAGAGGCTTTCCTGGTTTTGTTTCCCTTTTAGAAGTCTCTGCAGGATTATAGGTTTGCTTGGGAAAAATTGAGTCACTTCCTGGCTTTTTCCATTGATCAAAAATGTCCCAGGGAGTGGCAGTAAATAAGTGGAAGGCTAAAGAAGAATATGGCTTAGTTCCAAATTCTACTAGGCATTAAGATACTCACTTGGAGGCAGTGCTGACTGGGGGAATTTTTGAGGCAGTTGCCAAACTGTTTGTAATTTAGTTGGGATCCATTTTTCCCAACTGGCTATTTTCTTATTGGTGGAATAGTTATAAGTAAATGGGTGAGAGTAAATACAGATTTACAGGACCGATTCTTAAATATCTTTGCTGTATTTGCACTTAGTCCCCTTTCCTGAAAGTAAGTATTTGTTTTCCATTATCCTCATATGAGAGAGAACAGAGATTGTTTGGGAAGTGTCTAAGTGGAAAGGAAAAATGTAGGCATTTCAGATGCTTCTCCTGGGAGACAAAAATAAACAGGGGTTGTTACAGATAGAGCTGCTCAGCTAGCATCTCATGGCTTATATATGGCCCATCTGAATGGTACTGCCAGCTTGTAGTTACTACTTGGAAAACTTTCCCAGGATACCTTCAGGAGCACCCACTCAGCAGGCTGTAGGCTAAATGACCTGTTTCAGGAGCACCCTCCTGGTGGGTGGGTGAGTGTCCCTTCTCCATTACCCTATACATATGCCATGGGGAAATTGAGGGACTATCCCCAAAATAGAATGGGCTGGATCAGCTTCTGGAGTGCTTTATCTTGCCTGTACTACTTCTGCTTCCAGCTGCTGCCATAAGAGCTGCTAGCAGCAGCCCTTGGTACTGGAGGACACAGGGAAGTGCACAGGTGGCAGGATGGGTGCTTGAGGAAAGCAAAGGTCCTCTCAAGTAGTAGAAAAGTATAGTGGCCTTATTGATCAGAAAGGCTGGGCAGCACTGCTGGAATATTTCTGGCTGTTGTGTGCATGACTCCATGATACTGATACTCTTAAAAGCTGAGAGCACTGCTTGCTGAGCAGCTCTTCCCAATCAGTGCCTACTGAGGCAAAAATACTTGAAAGTTTTTACATGATCCAATGATCATCCTCTTTCCTAGCTTGACATGTAGTGTAAAGAATTCCTGGGCTGTCAGTACAGCTTTAGGCAGGGCCCAGACTTCACATTTTTGCTGCAAATTGTCTGGAGGGAGAGAATGTGGGATCAAGACCCCTGATTTCCCTGTAATTCAACCAGAGTGTTCTTTGCTTCAAGTGGAATGTGAGTACTGTCTGAAATCTGCTGCTCTGTTAAGTATATCTAAATGCAGTTTAATTGTCTGCATTAAAGTGCAACATAATCATAAAGAAGAGTTTTCTGTTTCTGGAAGATTTTGCTATTGCTTTCAAACTTTTATTATAAAACTTTATAGTTAGAAATAGATACTGTATGTATTAACAGAATATAAAAAGTATTCAAATTTAACTCTGTGTACTATTGGACTAACCATGTGTAGTGATGAAAACTTTCATTATCTTTCAGAAGCTATAAAAATATCTAACTCAGGTTAATGAAAAAGTGTTAAAACTTGCATAAACACTATCAAGACAATGTTGGCAATGTTGATTCCTTAAAAATACAAAGTAAAGCTAAGTTATTAAGCAACCTTTCTGATTTAAGGAGTAACTTGGATGATCTAGGAAGTAGGTGGAATGCAGACAGGCACAAAACCATGCCAGTGAGGGAGGAGGAAGTGTTAGGTAGCAATGCTGTTAGTTACCTGCAAGAAATGAAAACTAATTCTGCTAATTGTGGTAGCATTAATGGAACGTGAAAGAGAACTACTTTTAATCTTTGAAGGTTACAGGAATGGCTGTTCTGCGATAGTTTATTTTCCAAATTTTGATACGGTAGCTAGTGCATTGCTAAAGACAAAATAATTCAACAGATCCAAAATGTAGATTGGTATTTGTTAACAATCAAGAGCAAAGAAATTATTATTAATAGCATATTAGTCTGAAACAATCCAAACAATGTAAGAAGTGAAACAGCTGCCAGCAGATAAGAAGCAATATGAGTTTGCTACATGAGCAAACAGCAGTGACACGATTTTCCTTTTCTGTTACCTGTTAGTGAGGGATCTTCTGTGCCATCTCCAGACATCTGGCTATGAAGATGAGCATGGTGTGTTGGTGAGCTTAAGCGTTCCTCTTGTTCTTGCAGGGAGATGGAATTTTTGTGGGCTACCTTGTTCAGGCTTGCACCCAGACTGCCCACTGGGTTCGTCTGTGGGACTTCTGTGGTTTTTCTGTTTGATGGCTGATAAACTTGACTATAATGGCCTATGGGATGATATGCTGGTTTCTCAGATTTGCTGTCATCTTCATCATCGTCATCAATGATAACTAGTTCTGCACGGATAACCCCATCATATGGGGACAGCTTCTGGTTTGCTTCTGCGTCGTCATCATCGATGCGCTGGTAACCCATGAAAACCATGGTTACTGGTTCAGACTCATCCACATAACAAGGCACAGCCTGGACAAGGTTGTATCGAACATCTTCCTCATCTTGAGGTGCAGGGGATGTTTCACTGGGATGATGGGGATTTAAAAGCCTGGTCTCACTGTGTCTTTCTCTTGTATTCTGGTAAGGTTTTAATTCCTCATGTGCAGCATTTCTTTCATCAGTATGAATCATCCTGTTTTCAGGATTAGTGTGCACTTTCTTCTCTGAATGGGAAATTACTGGAGAGGGAGACTTTGGTTGTGTTACCTTTGGCAGATCAAGCCCATTCTCTTTGTTTTGCTCCATAAAAGGCTCTGTTTTGGAGGAGAACTCTGTCTGATGATTGCTAAATCCATTCATCTCTCTTTTGTCAGTGCCTTCCAGTTTTGGTCCAGGGACTAATTTGTCTTTCTGAGGAGTAACTGGCCTGCAGAATTTGTTTGCAAACACAGGTTCATGGTACTCTGTGGGAGATTGAGAATTTTTTTCAGTTGCCTGTCGTAGCAGGTCTTCCACTTCAACAGGAGCAAGTTCATCCATCCCATTTTGTGTTGTGCTCCCATTTGAGGACACTGCATAGACTGACTTCCTACCATCATCATAGACTTTAATTCCTGTCTCTTTAAACTCCTTTGAGGGAAGAGGTATTGTTGATAACACTGTATTTTCTCCTGTCTTCATGTCTTTTTCAACCTTAATTTCCATGGCAAACAATGCTGTTGAAAGAAACAAGTGCTTAAACTGGTAAAGCAGTAGCTGCAAGAACTACAGGAGTTCTGACAGTGACAGAGCATGAGTGTCAGAATGAATTATTAAATACCTGAAATTATCACATACACAACCACTATATTAGATTCTCATTTTGAATGTCCCCTTTTATCCTGTGGAAACAAAATTTCATTTAGATCTAATTCTGTGAGGAAAAATCAGCTGTTGAGGAGACAGTTTTCATTATAGGATAGACTGAGAAATACAGATTTAACCTTGGCCCCTGGCATTATGCTGGGCAATAGGAGCTGAAAGAGCTCAATGTGCTGTGATGCCAGAGAGTCTTGGGCACTCTGAAGGGTTAGGAGGCTTTGTAGTAGTTGGGAAATAAGCAGACTACTGCTAGCTGCCCAACAGCTGTAAGTGCAGATAGAAAATGTGAAATGAATGATATGAAGGGAGTCTGTACTTAGCTATGACAGGCAGAGGAATGAAGCACTGGAAAGAAGTGTCAGTGGTGTTATTCTCAGAGGCACATACCTTGCACCACTCTCTCACCTCTCAGTTTTGATGACCTAACTGGTAACACAGCTTAAATGAGAATGTGTCTCATATCTGTAAGTGTCTATTCTTTGCTTAAAGTGTATTAGATTCAATATATAGGAAGCTTTTGTACATATTGACACCTTCTGGAGTTACTAATAAGCAGTACCTTTTCTCTTTTCTTCATCATCAGTGTCAGCATGTGCTGTACTTCTCAGTGCAGAGGGTCTGAAATACTTGGGAAGGTCAGGTATGCTGGCATATATGTAGTCTGCTGCCTCTGAGTAGAGAAGATCCACAGATCCACAAAGCATTAGTATGTTTTAACTTACTTCTACAAGAACCTTTTAAAAAAAAATTCTTTTGACTAAACGTACCTTTTTCAAATCCTGCTTTTTCAGTCTTCACAGACTAGGTGGGAAAGAGAACCATTAACAATAAAAGTGATAGTTACTTTTAAGATGTTAACTAGACAGTGCTTTGGTTTCCCTGATAGTTTTAACCTTTTGTGTGCACAGCTTCATACAGAGAAGGGGCTAAAAGTGAAACATGCTCAGTTGGAGCATGGTGAGTGAGAAAGTGGAATTTCTGAGTTTTTTTGCCAATATGATTCCAAGTCATGTGGGGAAGGACAAAAATATTATCAAGTGTTTAAACAGTGACCTAGCTTCCCACTGTGGCCCAACCTGGTTGGCTTCAAAGATTTTTTTTTTTTTTTTTTTTTTAAAGGTTCTACTTTGGCTTTCCAGTTGTACTTATCTCCCTGTGTATCTTTAGAGAATGTGTGTGTGTATGTAGGAACAACTGGAGAGCTGAAGTTTCATCGCTGTGTTTTTTGGGGTGGTTTAAGATGATTAAAAAATATTAAAATGACCTTTTGACAAGACTAATGACTGATAACATTAGTGTTTCATCATAACCTCTCTCAGGGGAGAGCATGATGCAGTTTAGTTGGGCAGCTCACCTGAAGAGCTATGAACAGACCAGGTCTGTACCTGTTATGTCTGTCTCTGGCTGAGATGCCAAGTTGCCGGGTGTCAGTGGCAATGCTGTTTTGTGGAGATGTGCTATAGACGAGTAACAGGAATCACTCCCCCACCCCCATAAATAAGCAAATGGAGACATATGGGCACTTAAACAATGTAACATCTTGACCCCTCTCGTGTTTGAACTGCTGTCGCTTCAGACAAAAGCTTGTGACCACTCATGGGATCCAGCTAGTTCCCCTTTTCCTGGATGATGATTGAGTAATAAATTCTATTTCTGGAATAAAATAGCACTAACCTTTATTATGTCTTCTGTTGTTTTCTCAACAGACTTCAGTTTCTTTAAAATGGCTTCTTCCTTAGCTGAGACTTCCATTTCTTGTCTTTCCAGAGCCTCAATTTCCTTCTCCAGTCTGCAATCACAGTTGCATTTGATTTAATACTAGGCAGAGAACAACATTGTAGAGTTGATGCATTGGGACTGTGGACATTAGTAGGGCTGGTTCTACTTACCTTGACAAACTTTGCTCTTATATGAGATCATCTTATAATTTCACACACATTGGGAAGTAAGGGAAAAATAGTATTTTCATTTAAAAAGAAAAAAACCAAAACCAAACAACAAACAAACCCTTCCACATGTAAACATGAATGATTTTGACAGTTAGGTTTTGGCTGATAGGTTAACTATTTTCTTTTAAAAACCTCAATTGTTATGTTCAAGGAATATTGAGACTCAGGAGTCAAAATTACTTTTGGGCTTTCAACACTTGCTGCAGGTTTGTATGTTACAGCTCCCTTCCCTGCCCTTACGTGTTAAGTCTATGTTGTATTTTTTACATGTTAAAGCTGAGTACAATGGTTAAGGTATCTTTTTTCCTGATTAGAGTTTTTATTTTCTTAGCAAACACTTCTAGACAGAAAGGTCCAGGGTAAAAAATTTAATCTCTTTATGAGAAAGGGAGAAAGCTATGCTTGTTGTCCTGGGTTAAAGCACACCTATAAAGTATCTCAGTCAAGTTCTTTTCTCTGTTGGGTAAGGCAGTGACTTAAACAGGTGTCCTGTATCCTACTTCTTTATTCTTTCTAGTCAAGACTGCTCCTTTCTGCCTAAGTGGGTATTTGTTGGGTTTTAGATAGAATTTGCCTTATTAACTGAGGAGTTGAGAAGTCACTTTTCCATGAAGATCTATGATCCAACTCCAGGTTTAACTCTGAAGTGGGACTTGAACTGAATGTCTTATGCTGTAGGTTAATGCTGTATAACTTCAGTCTCCTGGTTCTTTTTAAAAGAACTTTTTTTAACTTGAGGAAAAAAAAGCAATTCTGAAAGCATCCATATTTGAGTGAAATATGCCTTCCATTGCTTTTGAATCCATGCTGGAAATCAGTAACTGTAGACCTAAGGCAGCTGCAACTGATACCATGTTTTGCTGAGTGCAGTCAGAATAGTCACAACGAGATGATCTGAGACAAAGTTACAGACATGGTTATAGAAGTGTTGGCCTGTAACCCTGAGGGAAAAAAGTGTTGTATTTTTGTATTTTGACTCCTTTACTATGTGCTAGGATTCACAATATTACACCAAAGTCACCATGAGTGATTAAAGTCTGTCATCCCTTTAAAGTAATCAGACTAGAAAAGCTGAATGCAGGTTGACACATAGGCCTTATTGATTTCCTTGTGGCTGAGGAATACAAATTAACATTATGGCTCTTGCCCTGTATAAACTTAGATATGTAGAGCTACACTAATGGGGTACTGTGTGGACTTTTATCTGTTGGTGACAATGTCCTTTTTCTGATGTACAAAGGGTATCACAGATCTCAGAACTGAGATGTGAGAAAAACTACCTTCAGGATGAAAGTAAAAGCTAAAAAAAAAAATATTTAAAAGCTGCTAACTCTTTGGACCTGAGCTCTCCACGACAGCTTTAGAACCCTGATCAAAGGTACTGATTATAGTGATAAAATTTTAAAAATTTTATGAGGGGGATGGATATTTTTGGATAGCTATAAAAGAAAGTAATAACAGTGTGCCATACTTTTGCACTTCTTATTGAATGGTCTTTGTTTAATATATTGAGATGCTGCATTGTTAGATGAGACTTGATTGCAGTATTATTAGTGTGAAAATCATTAAAAACTCACAAAAGCATAATGAGCTGAAAAATCATTAACTCATACTGTGGGTTTGTTTCAGTCTTGGCTCTAAACACTCCTAGACACACAGGTGGAAGAAGAGGAGGAAAGATCTTGGAGATATTTGAAAAAAAGGGAGGTTGGAAAAAAGAGAAAACACAACCTAAATAAATCAAAAATTATAAATACCATATATTTACCTGGGTGATCAAGAAATGAATTAAAGTTTATAGATGCTCTTACACTCATACCAACACCCACTTTATATGGTAATTAAGAGACCTGATTCAATGCTCAGTGGGTTTAGAGAAAAATTCTCATGCCCATGTGATGGGGATTGCATCTAGACTCTAAGTATCTCTTTTGCAGTTATACTTTCAAAAACAGATTTTATGGTTAACTTTCAGAGTGTGTTGTGAGTGTGCACACTGGAATTTCTGGAAAGAAAACTTCTAAGAGATACAATTTGTATAGTTCAAAGAAATTTAAGCCCTTACAATATCATGCAGTTGAAAAGTTAGGCCAGGATTTTTCTGGTGTGTTTAATGTTGAGAAACTTCTAAATCAATGACATTTTAATGAAATTATATCACCGTTTGTCTTGAAAGGATCTAGCAACTATTCTAGCAGTTATAAGAAACTACCTTTTGTACAGTGCTGCATTTTTTTGGACAGAAATGGAAGTATGACATAGCTACTATATTAAATCAATCCTTTGAATATTCGTCTTTCTCCTTTTGCGTAGCACTTGTTATATGAGAGGGGAAAATAAGTAGTATGGAGGTGTGGATGAGAGAAGAAACCTTAGAAGTCAAGACACTAAATGGAAGATTTCTCTGCCTAAGTAGCAGCTGAATTAAGAAAATCTATGGACTTTGCCTGGACCAGCTGATCTGCTGGAGTTGGCATCACTGCCACCCCAGAGGGAAAAAAAAAAGGCTTAAGAATGAAAAGCAGATAGGCACATACCACCCTGAAGAATTCCAGACTGAGGGTAAAAGGCAGTTTAGCAAGTCCTCACATGTTTTGAGGTGAGTCAAATGCTTTAGCAGCTCTGGTGTATAGCCTGAGTCTGCCTTCATGCATCACATTACAAGCAATTGAATAGACCTTAGTTGTTTTGCGTTTTTAAATATGTTGTTTAGCAACTAATTCCATCAAGAATGAGTGTTATTAGCTGAAGATTAAGTGAGAAAACAGGACTCCTAATTCTTCATTCAGCTTGTACCCTGACCAAGGATGTGCTTACTTGGCTCACTGAAGCTTCTAACACGTAAAGAGGGTAAATAGGACAGATAATGTAAATGCAATTTTTTGTCTGTAACCAAAGCATTCAGCCATTTGTCTGCAAGATTGCTTGCTATTCACTGTTTCATCATTGATACAAAGAATGGAACTCTCCCTTTTATAAAAAAACATTCAAATCTGAACTGATGAGCAGACATACACCAGCTCAATTTGACACCCAAATAAAGAATGTTTCAAAACAGAGGCCCCATTTAGGAGGGTGATGGCAAGGCCCATGCCTCTACTGTAAATATTCTGCCTGCAATTGCAATTGACCTCTCAGCAGAAAGAAACAAAGACTGATCTAAGGGTAATCAAAAAGTCTTCAAAGTGATTAATATTTTTTTTAACTGAAGATAAAACACACACAGAATAGTCAACAGAGTAAACTGAGTATGTCCGAATCAAGTGAGTTTTAATAGTCAGATGCTTAGAAGAAAGAATTCTACTGAGCCTCTCAATTTATGTTATTTCTACTGTATGACATGTCTACATGACCAGTTTAGCAATGTTTGATTTACAGGGCAGGTCAAAGGTCATGCAAGCTTTGGTTGGCTTTGGTGATATCTGTGGCATAGCAAAAGCACTGTGCAAGTACTGGATGGTGCATATTTTATATTTATTAGTGGACTTTATTCCTAGGTTTCTGTATCACCACCGGATGGTTTGTATAAGCAAGATGTAATGCTATTTGGAAGGCAACGTGGATGTTTTTCTAGATGCCCTTACTAAACAGCGGTTGGGGAATGGTAGGAAATAAAATTTATAGCAAAAAACATGTGAATAAACCTGCCTAAATTCTTAGCTCAGGCTTTGCTCACAGTCAACAGGACTTTGAATCTAATCTCTCCTCTCACTACTTAGAGAGGAGCTGAACTTCAGTGGTCTGATGGGGAAATACTTGCTCAGCACCATTTCCTTGTTCGTCCTTAGCCCATTCTAGCCCTAGCTGCTGTTCTTTCCTGGCAGTCACACTGCTGTGTGGAGCCCTCTCGCATGCCTTCCCAGTGACAGCCTCCTGGGCTCTTTTCAGGGCATGCTGTCTACCTGCTACCACTGCAGCAGTGAATCCTACAGAGGTGTGCTCTCTAGAGAAAAGTGCTTTTGAGCAAGAAGTCAGCATAATTATGGGACAAACTAGCACCAGGCTGCTACCTGTCAGCCAAGAGAATTATTATCTGTGTCAGAGATGGAGCAAGGAGGGAAGAGGATGGGAGATCACCAGAGAAGGTAATCTTGGTGACAGCTTTGCTGGAAGAGTGTGTGTAGGAGGACAGTGAAAGAAAAGTAGAGAGGAAAATGCTATTGAATTGAAATAGAGGAAGATGACTTGAAAAACGATCATGAAACTTTCCAGAATCTAAAGGAACAGGAACATTTCATCCTTTCTGTGGGTGCTAAGGGGTAGTACCAGTCAGTATACCTGGACCCAGGGAAGAAGCTGATTGTGTACACAGCTCTTCACTTTGGGAAGTGCTAACTGAAGCTAAAAAGCACCTGGAATTATGTCCATAGTAATTAAGAGTCATTCGTGAGACTGTCTCTGCAGTTTAATGTTAGCCCTGTGGGATAGGGATGCACTAGGCAATGAGATTTATAGAAACAACTCTAATGAAAGGTAAAAAAAAGACCTTTACTATAGCAGGTTTGTGGGACTAAATTGAGTACAAAACACATAGGAAAGTGATGATAAGTATTACTGATGGGAGCCTGTACTGCCCCAAAGTGGTGTTGTGGTGAAAGTCAGGTATTAAAGGCTGTGCCAGAACCTAGAGAAACTGAAGAACTTTCAAAATTTATTGTTATTTTGAAGTTCTGATTCAACAATTGCTATCTCAGAGCAAGCCCCATATGTTGTGGCTTACACCTACTGAACATGGCATGGGAAGGGTATCTGGACTTAGAGAAACAAGGCCTCTGCAATACAGTTATTGTGCAGTTTGTTTCAATTTGAAGTATGGAAAATTGTGTTTTGTATTCTCTAGTTCTAACTGAGTAGAAAACATGACAAAAATTACTTTACTCTGCATGTGTTTAGCACTTGTTGACATTTTCATCTTTTCCAAAATAAGATAGGGCTTTTAAGATGGAACCATTTTAACCCAGACACAAGGGCAGGGGTACTTCCCTACCTGAAAATGTCTTGTTCCAGCTCATGAGTCCGTTGTTGGTCCTCCTGATTCTGCTTTTGCATTTCTTCTTCTTCTTTTGGAGTCAAAGAACTAAAGCCATCCAAGAGCCATTTTTCTCTCAAGGCCTTTTTCTGATGGGGAAAAAACAGACAAGTGAATGCTGAAAGTTAGGGCATTCAACCATTTACTGTGCTTGTCTTGATGTCACAGGTGTGATCCACAGCATTGTGATCTATCCAGCATAAGGCAATCTGACTGCAGTGAGTGCCGCTGGAAGAGAAACACTAAATAACTTTGGCATTTCGAGATTGGCTTAAAAACCAAAATCTTTAGGAACAATGTCCCATTTTATTAGTTCATCCAACAAAAATGTAGAGCATGTCAGCTGCTATCCATAACAGATTAATATTGGTAAGTGGATCCAGTGGTGTGTGTGTCTTCAATAAAGCAAACCAGTTGTACAGCCCTACATATAACAGACTCATGTGAAAGGCTCCAGTCAGAAGCACAATTGTTTTATTTCAATAGCCCTGATTTCTGGGGTCCTGGCATTGCATAACTTCTGGAAGGAGGTATAAAATATGAAAAGTTTCTGTAAATAAGGCTGTATAGGAGAAAGAGATCTCTAGGGAGTTAGTGATGCAATGCTACCCCTGGAACTTACAAGGACCTCGTGTAATTATGATAGTGAACTCACATTTCAGCTGGTGAAGATGTGTGGGGTAAGAGGGGCAGTGGATAAATGGAGCATGGACAGCTGGTGACTGGTTAGTGTTTCAGCAGACCTGCCATATATTTAGAGCTGCTGTTGTAGGGGCAATCCAAAGCTTAGGTATTTAGGTCCCGACCTGATTAGTGCCTGTGGAGTTCTTTCTGTGCAGTGGTGGCTTACAAATGGGTGTATTGCATGTGCACAGGTAAGTGTATCTCTCTCAGCTGTGCTTTCAAATTATGAAATGCAGTTGTATGGACTGATTGTTTCCTATAGCTGCTTTACACTATGAAAGGTGGTACCTGAAAGTCATCAGAGCTCTCAAAAATACTCCTGGTGTAAAAAAAAAAAATATATTCTTGGAGATAAGTTCATATTTGCAGGCTAAAAGTTGTAAACCATGCCAACTTTCTTGCACCCTTTTTACTCCTTTCCGTCTAACTCAGGGATATAAATCCAGTTGCTGCCTTGGGGAAGGAGTTGGGACTCTTTAGAAATACTCTTTCAACAGGCAAAAAAAAGCACACATATAAAGTCTTTAATTAAACATGAATGTTCCAGTTATAATTTAGATTCCTTGAGCTGTCTGTGTTCCATGTTAAGTTTTTGGTTATTTCCCCTCATATGGTTTTGTTAATTGCAGGATGTGGATGCAGATTAAATTGAATTTTGACTACTGCTGCTTGAGGCAGAGTGTGGCCAGCACTGGTGAGAAGGCTGCATGAACCTCAGTGCTGCTTGCAGGGGCTGTTGGAATCCCTGCCTGCATCCTGTGTTGAGTCACTTAAACTGTTGCTTCCTACACTTTTCTATTTATTGTGTACTTTCCATGAGGTTATTACTGAGGCTCAATTGGCAGAGGAATATATATGTAGGACCTGACTGCAGTTAAAAGCAACTTTCCCCTTGACATATAATGTCATAGAAAGTATGTCTAAAACAGGCTTGTTGAGAAGTCTGTGCACTCCATGGTGCTTTTCATTATTTTACTTGTGGGATGTAAAAGCGATGTTTACAGTTGCCTTAGCCTGCAAGACAGCATTCTGTCTCTCTCAACACTGGATTCTAGGAAATCTTGGTAGACACAGGTTGCTCCAAACTGATGTCCTGAGCTGTGACTCAGGCTGTAGAATCACTTGGCAGCACTTCCTGAGAGTTGTCTTAGGGTCGAATGAAACAAATGCAGATTTTAATAGGATAGTTTTATATGATCTGGTAGATGCAGGTAGTCTGATGTTGGCACAACTCTTATTGACCACAAAATACTGTGTTCTCAAGCTGGAGGGCACACAGTTATTAATTCCCTTTCTATCAAGCTGTTTAGATTTTAATGATAAGTCTGGCTTCTAGAAAAGTGAGGTTGGTTGGAACTATATTAGTCTAGCACTGATGTCTCCAAAAATAATTTTATAATTCCTTGTGAGATTTACAGCAGGGCTGGCACTGTAGACCTCAGAAACTGATACCATCAATTGAAATCAGCAAAAGCTTCTGTATGTGTAGGGTTAGGCCCAAGAAAACAAACACCCTAAATACGAGTGTAACACAATAGTGTTATTTTTGCATGTTTCTAGAGCAGTTTGCTGCTACTCCCAACTAAATGTCATGTAATCTTTTTCATTTAATTAGCCATTTTTGAAAGAATGAGACATTGTGTAGTTTGGAAACAGCCTTTGAATAAAAGACGGTTTCAAGTCTGTTTCATCCAGGCAGTGACACAAGCCAGTGCAGGAGCAGCTGCTTTGGGCCTGACAGGTTTTTTTCTGCTCTCTAGCATTTCCTTCCACTGAGCTAGAGTGTCTCTATCTCAGAACTACGTTGTGCATGTGTTATGGCACTGCATGAAAGCACTTTCATTTTGCATTAGGCTCTATGTGTTAAGGGAAAGGGATACTTATACACTGTGATGTGATAAAACCCTGGAAAGGGCCAGAGGCTGGAAAGTAATCACTTTGTTTTGTGGCTCATGGTCACATCAAAAGTACTGATAATATTCTGCAAACTGTGAATCATTTACAGTGTGTGCTCCAGGTGTAACTCCACTGCAATCCTTTACACGGCTGGACTAGCACTGGAAGATTCATCTTTCACTGGAAAGCGAAGGTGTTTTGAGTTTGTGGGTCTTGTTCTCCTGGGGTATGGTAGTTTACCTTACAACATTTTGGGAAAGGCATAAATAACTTCCATGTTTTTTCACAAAAAATTGTGGTTCAACACTGTTAACTACTAGAGGAAGAAGGAGGTGTGTGACCAGCACCTACAAGGTAGCACTAATGGAGTTCAGGCATGTCAGAAGCCTGATACTTCATAAGCTAAACTGTAAAAGCTCTTAGAAAGTACATGCAAATCAGTGCTGACTGCACTTTTTAAACAATTTTGTCCAGTCCTTTCCCTTGTTGCCTCAGTGAGAAGGATTCCAGGTAGGAGGAAAGATTAGTTTTTGGTGCATCTAGAAATGCTTGATGAAATTTCCCCTGTACCTGCACCTGCAGCCCCCAACACCCTTTGCAGTTGTGTGAAGCCCTGCCCACACAGGTGTATTTGCTTGCATTCATCACTTCATGTGATGGAAGTGCACATGTAGGGAATAAATGTTCCTTCTCCAGTTCTAACAGATAACTAAGATCTGTTACGATGCCTCATCTGCCTTTCTAGTAAGAAGTTTGCTTGGGGACAGCAAACAAAGTCATTGGGAAGCCGGAGCAGGGATTCCTACTAACAAAATGGAAGTTTAGAATAGAAAAGCCTACAACAAACAAAGAACATACCAAAAAAAGCTCCAATCAAAAAACCCCCACAAACCAAAACAACAGCCTTTTAATAAACCTTTTGCTAAGAGTTATAAATAGGAAGGACAAAATGAGGAGCACGATAGTGATATCCATCTAACCAGAACATCTCCATGGCAGTGAGATTTGCTAACCTGCAATAGTTTCCTAGGGGACAGGTGTGAGTTACACTAATAGATCATGGAGCCCTGGACTTCACCATGCACAACTGGCATGTGTATAAATGAGTGAAATCGACCTGAATTGCTGGGGAAATAATCCCTGAATAAAATTTACTGCAGTATTTAAATGTTTTAGCAGTCTAAATCTGTCTTAAAGCAATTTGTGCACTGGATCCTTTTGTTGTTTGACTCCGTTGAAATACCTGAATTAGTCTGAAGCATGAATGTTTATTAAAGGACAAAGCTTCTAGGGCATCAAGCAAAAGGTGATCATGTACTAATGTTGTATTTGATATTAGGTGCCTGTCTTATTCCTGAGTTGGAAAAAATAGTCAGCATTTTGTGTGCTCCAAATAATGTATGTATTTATACAGCATACATGTGTATGTAAGTATATATTTATAGTATTTAAATGTACACTTGAGCCTTCTTTTCCAGGTGAATAATTTCCTCAACAGATCCTTGATTTGCCTCATAAATGCAATAGCACTAATTTAAAATCTTTTCTGTGTGGTATCTTTATGATTTCTCATAAAACAGGCAAAGAAATCACATTGTCTATTCTCTTCCAAAGGAAAACCATTTCAGTAGTATTTTTCCAGGACTGTTTTAGCCTCTCTAAAAACTCCATAAAATTTCTTCAGAATGAGTACAAGGTTGGGTTTTGCTTTCTTAACTTTTAAAACTCCATTGTACCTATTAATTTTAGCTACAAACATGTACTAAGTCTGTAAGGAAACTGCCCTAGGGCTCTGTCTGCACACAGCACTAGTGAGGATTAGCTGGTTGTCTAGAACAGATCAGTTTATCCCTCTATAAAGAAGGACAAAAGAGTCATCTGGATTTCTAGACATGGAAACTTGAAATACAACTTTCAGTACTCAGTGTAGCCATGTATGAGGGAGGAATAGAGTCACGTGTTTGCTCCTCAAAGGTTACAGGACTTGGAAAAGATCTTCCCCTCCCTTTCAGGCAAGATGTTGCACAAATGGTCAAGCCTGTCCTTGGAGTAACTACCTTCCAATAATACCTGAGCCTGGCTGTGTGTTGGCTTGCCTGGCCCAGTGAACTAGTTTATCATTGCTTCTCAGTTTTTTGGTTTGACACAAAAGAAAAGGGTGGCTGAAACTCAGGATCTGGTGTCTGTCTTGAAGAGGAGTCTGTTTTAAATATGCTTCTTTCACATGTGCTCAAGGAGACATGCCACACTCCTGGTGTTAGATTCAATATATCTTCCTTGAAACTGTTTATCTGCTCACATAATGGAAAGAGTATGCGAAATACCAAGTCTTGCGTATTTCTGGAAGCATAGATTTTGTCTTATCTCCCTAAATGACATGTACTGCCAAATTGCTATAAACATTTTAAGAATAGTGGTGTTGGGTAGAAATTGTTGCAATTTCAATCATCTACAGAGGTGGATCTTTAGTATTTCTGGGCTTTGTAATCCTGAGTTTACCAGGCCATATTTGAGAAGAGTATTCATAACATTTATACTTTTTTTTTTTTTTTGGCTATATAAAAACCAGCATTATTTTACTAAAGAATAATTAAACAAGCTGAAAAAAGCCTAAGGCTGAATAAATATGGTATTTTTTTTCTAGGAAAAAAGTGAAATTAGACTTTATGATTGTGCTGTACCCTGTACCAAGTGAGGCTGCTGTTGTGGGATTAGGGAGTAAACACACCCAGTCTGAAATGTGAGCCTTAATTTTCATATGTGAGTTTTTCCTGGTTATGATCTCATTTTGTGCTGTGAAACGATCAAGTAACATTAGCTCCACAATGTAATTTTTTTCAAAGAGTGATGCTTATTAAAGTCAAATGGAGTCCTGGCAAGACTCCAGAAAGCTGTGAAAATTTGACAGTAAAAGCACAACTTAAATGCGTGAAGATTTGCATTCCAAAATACCCAACCTTTATTCATGCTGTGTGACTCGAGGCTATCTTTAGTTACATAAATCTAACACTTTACTTACCTTTAAATGTTGGTGTTTCAATTTTTCCTCTTCTACTTTTAGACGTTTCTGTGTAATTTCTTCTTGCAGTTTTCTTTTGTCCTACAAATTAAGAATAGTAAAACTTTGTTTAGAGAAATTACTTGTTAATAAAATTATTATGTGCTGTTCAGTAGGGTGAAATCAATCCATGCAAACAAAGCCTTATTTTAAAGCTTATGTGGTGCTTAGGCAGTGCATAATTCTTTGCAGCAACAACTTGATCCTACACAGGTATAGTTTCCACTGCTCTTTTTCCAAAGTACATGTAAATGTGTTAATGACCACAGAGGAGGGATGATGCAAAATAAAAATGATTTAATCTTGGGAAGGGCAGGGGATGAAAACAGGAAGAAAGTACATTTGAGCAGAATTGTACATGCAGGGTGAGACTAAAAATGGGTCCTGACCAAAATTCCTAAGGCAGCCCACACATCGTTTAGGAGAGGAAAGAGTCTGCACTGAGCAGCTGTGATACATCACTAAATTAAATGGGCTGTTTGTGAATCCAGCACTGAGTTTATGTATCTTGTGGCTAATAGCTGAAATAAACAGGAATAAACAAAGACTTAGAAATTTATTTTGTTAGTCAAATAATGGTAAAGATGAGAACAGAGAAATGTAAGATACTTCATCTCTGTTGTTGCTACCTCTCAATTAAAAAAATAAAAATTTGCTTGTGCACAGGCTGTGTTCATGCCTGCTGATCTTTAGAAGAAAAACCCAAGTAGTGCTGGTCTATCATAGTGCCACCTTAATCCTTTTTATTACAGATTAGAGGAAAAAGGAAATGGGTGAACAATGTCTGAACGCTGGCAATGCTTGAGCCTCTCCTGTTTTTGGATAGCACTGTCACATGGAGTAACCTTGTGCCTGCTTCTCTGTGTGAGGCCAAACATTGATTTAGTACCTTGTGTCCTCAGCAGCCAGGGAGAAAGGAATCATGCCAAAGGAAAGTAATTTTAATAAGGTGTAGTAATAGGCTATTCTCTTGCCATGTGCCAATCAAGAAACATTTGTACTTGTTTCTTGATATGTTTTAGGGAAGTAAATGGAATCTTCTGTTGTCCTGTGCAGTAATGTTTGTTGACTGGAAGATAATCCCTCTTTCCTTTCAATGAGAACAGCTTGATTCTGTTAAAAAAGTGATAGCTTTTTTTTTTTAAGAGTCTGTTTTCAGAAAAGTATGGTTTAGGAAGGAGTTAACTTCTTCACAAACAGAGGAAGAACCTTGCCCTTTCAGCCCACCTGAGGAGCCAGCTGTGTGTAAGGACTGGAGAAAGTCAGTAAGGAAATGCTGGACATAAGGCTGGGAGTTGTTCTCCACCATTTCCCTAGGATCCAGGATTTGGAAACAGGAAGAGACGTGGTGTGCTTGGCTGAATCACTTCACTGTTACTGGAAATTAGAAATTAGCAGTGGGGCCATAGGCTCCAAGGACACTTTGCTGAAGGATAGGGAGGCTGCCCAAGCACCACTGGTACTATGCTGGGATTTAGCAGGTGAACATTGGAGTGGCACTGATCTCTCACAGTCTGCAGAGTAGTTATTTATAAACACTTTACAATTTTTCCTTGATGGTGTTTGTCTGCGTTTTTAGTACTCCAAACAGAACAGGTGCGACTCTTTCCTCAAACTACATGCTATTTTCATCTGTGCAGTGGTTTTGTGTTTTGCCAATGCTCTTTAATACAATTAACAAAGTTACCGATTTAGGATCAGTACAATTTGTAATTTTTCTTCAGTTTCCCTTGCGAGAGACTTATCCAAGAGCTGCTATTCTGGATTTTTCTTGGCCAGTCCTAATTTGGAAGACATAGTATCTGGTCTCTGATCTTCACACTTTTCCTTACTTAGGAAATATTCCTAATCTCATGGTATAAATGGCCTTTAAATCATTAGATGAACAGTGTGGCAAGAGCTTGTGTTTATAGATTATAACAATTCTTAAGAAAAACTCTTTTTGTCTTTACTAAAGTTCTGGATAAGATTCTTAGCCAGAGAATGAACTTTTACTTGGTTTATACTATTAAAAATATTCTAAGTCAATTTGAATATTCTTTGTGTACCAGTGGAGATGTAATAAGAGTTTGTGCAGTGTGAAATCAGTATTTGTACATAAACTACTGTGAAGAAAGAAATCTGAGTATCAAAGCATTAATTAGTGCAATTTAAATTAACAATTTTAAATTAAATTTAAAATTTAAACTATAATGAGGAACCTATTCAGTAAAGAAACTTTTGCTTGGTTTTTCTAGAGGCCTGTGTTCCTTTTATGTCCAGTGCTTTTTCTCTGAAAGTTTTCTTCTTGTATTCTTTGGTGTTCTTGCATGCTTTAATTTACTGGTTGGTATTAAATATCCATTATATAGTTATCCAGATTAAATAGGTTGAAATAGATTGTCTTTTATATGTCTAGTCTATATATCTGTATAGTTCAGTCTAATTCCAGAAGCTCAGAAATATGAGGAATCTTTCTGAACCTTGTGTTCAAAAATAACTTTAAAAACCTGTTAGAGTACTTTCTACAGTGTATTCTGCTATGCTTTGTCTGCACATCATGTCTTGCTTTACAAAGCTTTGACTATACAGCTAATGGAATGAATGTGTATTCCTGGATAGCTAAGGGAGCCATGATTCTCTTAAACCTTGTGCTCTGCCCATGCAGATAATCATATTGCTGGCAGAAGTCCTTGAATCCTCTCTTACTGCTCTTGTTAATGTGAGCAGGATTTGCTTTTTATGAAGGAGCATCTTCAGCCATTCCTTTCTGTTGTGCATCAATGCAAGGTAAGACTTGGTGCTAATTTTCACTCTTACTGAAATGTGGGACTCTTTCCTGACTTTTGTGCATAGAAATGAACTGTGTTCTAAACTGGATCTCTCTGAAAGAAAGGGAATTACATCCACAGAGCAGTGCCTTGTGAAATATCTTGTCTACCAAGTCCATTAGTTTGTGTCAGTGTTCTACAGCGGTGCCAAAGATGGTGGTCTTGGTCCCCTGGCAAATGCCCCATACTGTCAAATTCCATGGAGCAGCTAAAGTTTTAGCTAATGTGTTTTTATTTAAAAATATTTTTCCAGGTATTAAAACCCATTAAGCATCAAAAATATTAAAGCTTTTATATTTAAGGTATGAAAGTCTTGCTAACAAAATGGAGGCATTTGATTTTTTACTTTCTATATTCTATATACACCAGCAGCAGGTGGTAGCTACATAACAAAGGAAAAAGTTTCCTTTTCAGAGCCACGGGAGCATCACAGTATTTTACAATAACAACAACATCACCAACAAAAACAATAAAAATGTTTTCCTTTTTTATTTGCTACATGGAGAAGATTTGAAAAAGACTTAGAAAATCCTACTGGCTCTGTGAGAGCCAGTTGCTGTCAAGGAGACAGGTATTTAACAACAGAAACCAGTAAGGTTTAGTGCAGGTGCAGCTGTTGACTGCTCTGAGTGCCCCTTGCTATCCTCTATTGGATCCTTTACAGCAAACATCTGGCAGGTAGCGCTTGAAATCCCCAGGTGTGTTCCTTGAGACAAACCTCCCCAGAGCCACTGAGGGGCTTGCTGTTGTAGCTGCAGTGTGGTGTTTCCCTGCACAACTCATACTGCAGATTGTCAAGGCTGATATCTTCACCTTATTTAGGCTACTTCATTTCTGCAGTCAGAACACTCTGAGTGTTTCAATTAAATGCTCTGGACTGATGAAAGTAGAGAGCAAATAGCTTCTTGACACAGGAAGTGTAATAAATGAAGTCATAGGCAGAACCCAAATATGATTTCCTATTTCTTCTAATGCAAGATGCTGGAGACTGCCCCAGTTTCTTTAAAAAATACTTCTCCAGTATTCATTTGGAAGCAAAGATGCAGCTGGAGGACGCCAACCTGTGAACTGAGTATGTTCACAGGAGCCTCATCAGACAAGTGTGCTGCCCTATTACTGCTCCTAGCTCCCAGGGAGTATAAAACTTAGCAAGGCCTGGACTCCTCTGGAGTGCCAAAACACTTGTTATCTTTTGAGCCCATACACCAGAGACAAAGTACAGGTTATGACCCTGGTTCAAGCAACATTGCAGTTGAACAAACAAATGTACTCTAAACCCTCTAAAACATTTCAAATTACCTTGTGGGCTTGTGTCAGGTCTGAAGTAAGACAATAAATGGTCCTGTTGGCTTTTATCAAGTTAAAACTCAACTGAATTGAAACCCAGCCTATTAGCTTCCTGTAGATTTTTAGTTATGCCTTCTTACATTTATTTTGATCCTGATACAGTATTTTTTAATTCTGCCCACCATTTAGTCTGCTAGTAATGTTTCACAACTAATCTATCATGTTAAAAATGTGACAAATGCCTTTGTTTCCATTATTTGTTTTTAACTAAGAGTAAGAGAATGAGTGATCCTTCTGGAGGTTTCCTTTCATCTCAGAGGGCCAAATTTTGTTTAAGTTTAAGCTTTTTGTAACTGAATAAATTTCAACAGACATCAAATCAGAGGAGATTTTGGATTCCCATTTTTTATAACATCAGGTTATACTACTTTAAAATAGTTTAGTTGTTCCTTTCACACACTCAGCTTTCCTTTCAGAAGAGAAACTGAAAATGTTTTCTAATGTCTTCAGCATAAACTTCACTGAGTCCCCTCTCTGAAAACTGACAGG
Source organism: Monarcha castaneiventris obscurior (assembly GCA_026261815.1). NCBI lineage: Eukaryota > Metazoa > Chordata > Aves > Passeriformes > Monarchidae > Monarcha > Monarcha castaneiventris. The sequence goes on along the minus strand of JAMPIT010000258.1, from coordinate 18,920,104 downwards.
TAGGAATTTGCTTAATCCAAGCTTGTCCTTTTTTACTTTTCAGACAGAAATACTTATGGCAGATCATCAATAATTCAGAAACTGTATTTAATTCCACAGTTCAAATGAAAAATCTTTAATCTCACATTGTGAAATGTGAAAATTTATTTGTTCTGGAATTTTCTAGCTGCCTTTTGACCTTCAGGCAAACATTCAGTATGATGACAGTAATGTGTGTTTAAGACAGTCCAGTAGTGATTTTCACACACACTTTCACTGCTTTGAATTTAATTTTAAAGTGCAATACAACCCATAATAAAGTCAGTACAGTCAGCTTAGCTGTCTTAAAGCAGTATCTTATAAACTAGCATTATTAAGTAATAATTTCAAGCAGACATAGTCTTTTCTTTTTCTGTCCTGGGATAAATCATTATTCAGCAAACACACAGCAGCTCAGTAATGATATTACTTCTAAGCCTTTTTTTTTTTTTTTAATAATGAATTATAACCATGAGCACTTACTGTTATGGCCTGGAATCTTTCTTTCAGCAATTCGGCTTCCTCCATTCTACAAATCAAAAACAGACAAGCAGTGAAGGCAAACAGAGTGAGACCATAAGCAAAAAGCCTCCTGGTGGGGCTACAAAAAAAAGCTGAGGTGATTTGATCCAATTCCAGAGCAGAAAGAGGCAGAATTTTTGACTTGTCAGAAGAGTCCCTGAACAGATGAGCAGATCAGTCCAGACAGACACATGTAATGAGGGTGTGGAGAAGAGGCAGACAAGGAGAGTGCTGGCATGAGTTGACTGACAAGTTGGAACAGTGGAGCACAAGCTCTTTTCCTTCAGGAGCTGCCAACTCTTTGTTTTAATGTGCTCGGTTAGCATGCCACTGCTTCTTTAACTGTTAAATGCCCAAAACAGACTCTTACAGGACCACGGTTGAAGTAAACTTTTATTATCGTTCTATTTCTCTTTCCTCTCTTTTTCTATGCTTCTGGTGATATACAGATATTTAAAACTTACTAAGTTTATTTAAATTTATCAAGTTTATTATTGAAATTATTAATCTTATTTCACCCTTATATTTTAACCTGTTGTAATATTAGCACTGTAGATGGCATGGAGTTTTTTTGAGATGGCAGTTTCAGTTTAGTTTGGTAGATGAAATTTTCAGTAAAGCTATATTCATAGCTGGAAGAGTTTTAGAACTGCTAACCTGAAGTAAGATAAACTTTAAGCAGTCAGGTCTTTCATTAAATGCAAGTGTTAATCTGTGCAATTACTGGTCAGCTATCTGGGACTCAGGGGAAGCTTTGTCTAAGTAAGGATTTCAGGATCATCATTGCAGTGTTACCAGGATGAATTTAAAATGCTGGTGGCTCTCATGCTGGATTTTTAATCAGCTGACTTGCTGTGGACTTCTGCTGAAAACAGCATTCTGTGTCTTAAGGGATGGTGCACATTCTGACCTTTCCATTTACCTGAGTGAGAGTCAGCCGTCCAAAATCAATCTGGGAAACTTGCAGAACAAGTGGAACTGCCTTGGTAAAATCCAGTTGTGGAAAAAATTCTAAGCAAATCAAACAGCATAAAGATGTAATGTGAATCTGGACTCCCTTTGTTACATTCAGTATCACGTAACTCAGGTCTTTGTAAGGACACCAGCAGAAGAGTCAGTCAGCAGATTTGGGTTTTTACTGCTAATTCACTGACATGACTAAACTCAGTAGGATTTGGTGACAGGGTTTATTTTACATATTGGTACAGTGACCTGAATCTTAGTGGCAAATCAAGCTTGTTATTAGCAAATTCTAAGATGCTTCAGAATTGAACACTTAATGGTGAAATTACAGCCTTATAATTTAATAGAAATCAATATTTAATTTCAATTTCCACCTTTCTCGTATGTCATCACTCTGTATACAAGAGCAGATTTCCCCCCGTCTGTACTGGGGATTAAGGGTTCATTAATGTTTTGTTTATACTCTGATCCACCCTGAGGTTTTGTTCAAACTTGCAAAGACCCCATTTTTATTCTCCAGTGAAGATTTTATTTCTATTTTTTAAATATTAATATATGTTTCATTTGGTCAGCACCTGAAATTTTAAAAATTACCATATTAAAGCAAACGCAAAGTTCAAAGGCAAGTGTATTTAGGTGTATCAAGAGACAGATTACATGGGAATTTAAATGAGTTTGTTGTATGAATTTGAGAATAAATTCAACCACCCTGTGAAAATAAATATATTGTTGCTGCAGAAGCCAATAAAGAGACAGTCTTTCTGTTTAAGCTTTCATAAGTTAGTATAGCCTGCCTTACCAAACTTTGAAAAAAAAACCAAACCAATTTATTTTACCTTTGTCTTCTGTGAAGTTCATCTTAAAGTGTGTATATGGACTTCAGAATGTTTAAAAATATTTAAAGCAGCAAGTGATCACATCATAAGTAAGGATGTCTGTTTTGGGTCAGAATTGGTACTCTGATATAAATGGGATCTATTCCCAATGGGTGAAGGAATTAGATCTGTGTTTCAAGATCAAATTAAAATCAAAGGGATTGCATTACTTTGAACTTTTATGATCTAAAATATTGTCCTAAATTTATCCTTGAAAATTATTTAAGTGTTTTTAAAAACTCTAGTTGTGGATGTGAGTTAGCTACAGACTGGAAAAGTATTTAACGTCTTTCCCTAATCTAAACCAGTAAATCGACGTAACCTGAACAAGGTTTCTAGAATTTTGCTTCTGGTTTTAGGTGACTGTTATTAAGAAAGTATTTAAAACCCACTTTAAATATTTAAAATTGTTTAAATCATATATATCCCTTAGCTAGGCAGGATTTGTTGCTCAGTCAATAGGTTGCTTTCCAGTTATCTTAATCCTATTCTACATGGGATTTCTGTGCAAGAGAAGAAATGGACCAGCTGTCCTTTTGTCTGCCCCGTAAGCCTGCCTTACCAATGGGAGGATCCATGGAGTAAAGGTTAGAGCAGTGGATCTGAACAGCTGTGTTTTCAGTCTGCAGGATTCTTGGAACAAGGTTTCTCAGAACTTGCCTGCCAGAAACATATCCAGAGGAAACTATCTACCTATTCTGCAACTTTAAGAAAAAGTTTGTTTTTCTTTTGGTAGAATAGATTCTCTGAGTGATGCAGAAAATGTTTGTGTATCATATAATGAGTCATACAGGTTGGATTTTTTGGCTTCACTTATTTCTTTGTTCGTTTCCCTTTTGCACTGTGTACCTAATTTAGGAATAATGATGAAAATCTATAGCACAAGGCGAAAGAGTTCCACTATGAAGTCTTACAGAAAAGTGGGTGGGAATGGAGAAGAATGCAATATCATGAACCAAAATCTAGAAGGAGCATAGAAACACTTTCACAGCTGAAAATGCAACTTCTGTTGTTCATTTCTGGAGCAATGCCTGAGTCATGGAATGGTCTTCAGAACTGTAGTGGCTTTCCCTGGCCATACTCTATGTACAACATCAGCCTCGGTTCTACTCTTGCTCATTGTACTGGAATTTCTTTTGAAACACATATTTAACCTAAGGTACAGTGAGATATAGATTGTTGTAGTAGCAAACAATTGCCTCTGAGAAGAAACATTGCATTAAACGAAAGGAAAAAGAAGTTTTGCTTTTTCAAAAAGTGAGTTTGCAGTGAATGGAGTTGATTAGGTTATTATCAGCTGAAAACATAGCCTATGCTTTCTGCAAAGAGTGTTCATGAATTCACATTTTGTTCATCTTAACTAGTTTGATAATTTTGCTTCTTGATGAGCTGCCTTTGGTAATTGTGTTTGAAACACAAACAGGGTGTTTTGGACCCAGTACAAAAGGGAATTCTATATTCTTACAGTGAGCAAATGTGCTGCCTCGATGCATTCGTCTGCATGTAGCCTTGACTCTCTGACAGCAGGAATAGAGGGGAGATAAATTTCATTGAAGGTCTCTCAATAAAAACGTTTACTGCAGCTGTCCTGTCAATTGACCCAAAAGTCTGTTGTCAGGGATGCCTCAATTGATTGAGAGACAGTATCTTCTCCAGGTAGAACCACGATTTTGCAGTTAAGAGATGGAAAATAAACAAACAAGAAATAGAAATTCGAAAATCTATGTAGAGCTAATGTCCCGCCATCAAATTATACATTTGAAATTGTTAAAAACGATATATATTTTAGGATCCTAAAGGAAGTTCATAACAAACCATCTGCAAGCTCTCAGGAGGGATTAAATTATGCTTTGAAGGCAAATTTTGGAGAAGTAATGCCCTAGTAGCCAAGTCCTTTAATATAATGAATTTCTTGGGTCCTCTTGCTGAAGCAAAACAATATCCAGATATCTCAGATTTATACAGTTTTATGAAGCTAAATTTTACCTCATTTACTTGTTTGAGTAGATACACACCCCGAATCTCTGGGAGGAAAAGCCTTGGACTATTATGTTTCAGTTGGTACAACTCCCTTCCTGTTGCTATTCATTACTATAAATATATTAATTCTTTTAAACTCTCACTAAAGAAATAGCTATTTGTCATCATCTTCAGGTTCTTTTAACACACTGATTTTTAAAATAATATTTTACAGTACATCTGCTGCTCAGACATCTTTCAGTACTGTGGAGAGGTTTTAGAATGCAGCACGGGCTCAGGTGTCTCTTCTGTGGTAGGGCTGTATCTTAAGTGCACAGTTGAACCTGGCCAAAAGTGCTTTTGTGCTAAATATGGAGCATCTTGCCCCTTTTTTCTAAAATTACACCGTGAACTTTGTTGAAGTATATTGATATTTTTTCAATCAGTTAACCATGTTTTGTGTAGCCTTCTTCATGTTCCCAGACTTGTCAATTCTTAGTCTCATGTATGTTATGAACCTCTGGGTGTGGGAGGCTTTCTAAAACACTCTCTTGTGTCTTATAAAAAAATCACACTTCAATGAATAGTTTAAGTGTAATTACTGTGGTGATATCAAATGTGAGACTCTTAATAGAATGTGTTCAGGTGCCCAGATAAATGATAGGACTGTGTTCATTTTGTGGTGGTTTGGGGGGAGGGGGAGGTTCAGTTTGTTGGGGTTTTTTTTGTTTTTTTGTTTGTTTAAATGTAAACTGAAACAAACCCACAAAGAATCTGAAATACTCAAGGATCGGTGCCTTAAACATGTGGAATGCATTGCTTGCAACCTAGCATTTTCCAACTACTGCAGATATGTACTTCTAAGAATAGGGCAGTTTTAAATCCTACCCAGCCAACTGTGTGGGGAATTTTTAGCAGGGCTCTGAGAACCAGCTTTAGTTATTGCATCATTTGGTTGTGTTTTGTTAAGTGAAAACAAACACCCCATAACCCGGACCAAATCCTGCGGAAAGTAACAAACCCCAAACGGGTACTGTGCTGTCCATAGTAAGGAAATGGCCCCTCATATTCTTCTGATTCTTATTTTCTGATGCTCTTGGGGAACAGTCATGGTGTTTGTGTCCAAGAGACCTCAGTCAGATGGCAGAGCAAAGTTAGGGCCTTGCAGATCTATTTTTGTGAACACTTAGTGCCAGGTGTACCAGTGCCACTGTACCAAGTACTGTTGGTGAAAGCCTTAAAAGTAGTACAGATAATTGTTCTAGAAGATGAGTTGAAGTAGGAATTTTTTCTGAGAGAACTCTTTCTGCAGCTGGAGCTGGGGAGGGTGTGGTGTAGAAGAGGCAGGGACAAGACTGGAGGTGGTGAAGCCATTCAGCAGCCCGCGTGGGTTACGTCAGCTGCTTCCCTTCTCCTGAGGCATGGGCAGAGCTCTCACGCTGCTCCTTTGAGAAGCTGCCTAACCAGTCTGTGCCTGTAGCACTGGAGCTCAGACTTTCTGCAAGACGAGATGAACGTTATCTGATAGCTCCCAGCAGAGCAAAGAGGAATTACTGCTTTCTCCTCCCACACTTCCAGCCACATTTTCCTGTCACTTCCCTTCATCTGATTAATCTGTGAGGCAATTATATTTGCTAATCTGTCAGGAAAGTAATTAAAAAGAAAACCTGGAAACAAACCTAAACCCCCAAATCCATGTGTATCCACTATGTCAGTGAGCTGAATAGGCTCAGTAGGAGATGACAGGAACAGTAGCATTAGGGAGACAAGCAGCAAGAGGAGAAAGATATAGGAAATGTGACTTCTGGCAGCAGAGAGATGAAATCAGCCACCTTGCAGGCCTCAGGCTTACCTTAACTGAGTGGTCCAGGGACCACAAGAGACCTCCTGTTGACATGTATGATAAGCATGTATGTTTAGCTATTTATCTGAAGTTTGAAACTGCGGTGAAAACACGATGACTTCAGACTCTGGCAATCCTTCCTGTGCTTCCAGATATTCAGTATCCTCCGCTGTGGGTGGGCAAAAAATATCCCACATACAATTTGTTTTGCGTAAGCCTTTCCAAGTATTAATGGAAAAAAAGCCAAGCATGATAAGATTATGCAAAACTTTATTGTTAGCAGAGGTGATAAGATTGTTTATGTCAGATGATGCATGTTGCAAATACAGGCCTAGTTTCTTCAGTGAAGAAGAAACGTTGTTGTTTTTTGCTGAGGAGTTTGTTATTTGGAAGCAGCGGCTGAGGAAAATCTCCAGCTTGTCAGTCACTCAAACTGTTAATATCAGCTGTCCCCTGCTCGTTCCCAGTGCCAGGGAGGTCATCTCAATAACACGGGGCTCTGGCCGCCTGACGCCGGCTGTGCCGAGTGCCAAGCGATGCAGCTCAAGCAGCTGAACCTGAGGAGTCATCCAGATGCCTGTGACAGTGTGTCACCAACTCAGATTTTTCAACAGATTCAAATGTTTCACTACTGCTTCTCACAGCACTGTATATTTACTTAACCCTTCACCTTAGAATGGTGATTATTAACTAGGAGCAAAAAAAACTTGGTATAATACAGTTTCCTTATTTTTCTTACAAGATTTGTTTTGGTTGTCAGGATTTCAGACCTGTTTCATAGCTACATTTTCTCATCAGAAAGATGTTATTGTCCTTATTTTCACCTGAATCTGGAGTGGATCCTCTTAGTGATATTTTACTATTTGCTTGGTATTCACTTCTGGTGAAATTGTTCCTGAGAAGTTTGAACCCATATACTGGCTCTGTGGTGCTGACAGGAGGCATCCTGCTTGTCTCTATATCCCATATTTCCACAGTTAACGTGGCTGTCTACTCATTGAACCTGCTCACTCGGCTGGCTGAGAGCTAACCAAGCTAAAAGGTGGATATTGCTGTGCTGATGAGTCAGATCATTGCCCAGGGAAGCCTGATGAGTGCCAATATGTGGTAAAGAGAGAGGATAGAAGGTGAAACTGTGGCTTCTGGAAAATGCAAAGGAGGAGGAAAGAGGTGGGACGAGTAGGAAGAAAGGGAAAGCAGTGGTAAACTGTTAGATAAACTGTTACACGTAAATTTACCTTTACAGACTATTTAACGCAGTGTGTGTAAACTTTCTGGTTTTCCTTTTCTTCCCCCCTGGAGGCTAAATAGGCCTTTGAAACACTTTGGTAGATCAAAGGTTAGTATTTTATTACCATTCATGATTGCAAAGAACAATCTGCTTGTATGAATTAATATTTTGGGGAATATAAAAGCTCTTTTCTAGTCATGTCTTCTTAAGATGTGAACAGGCTCTTTACCCAGTAACTTAAGGAAAGCCAAGCTAATCTGCACTTGATGGTACTACTTCATTAGATATCATTTCTGAAGAGTGTCTTTCCAAATTTCTCTATAGCATGGCAAGTAAGATCTGTAGCTGGTTCAGAGGTCCATTATGGTCTTTATTGATTTCTCACTGTCTGAATGTGCTTGGAGAGTGATGGCCTGCAAAGGCTGGAGTTAAATGCTATTTTAATAATCTATTTTAACAAAATCTTTGAAAATTTGGAAATGCCATTGTGTATAGCCTGTAGGTGAAATGACTATTTGAAAAGGGTTTGATGCACTGTGTTAATCTGGAAAAGGGCTTGTTAGGTAATTTCTCCTTTGACCAAGTACCGTAATAGCTTGCTGCCAAATGGATCCAGCTGTATTGCCAGACATACAGCTGATGCACTTAGGAGACATTAAGAAACCTCTTCTTGGAGTTTGAATTACAAATTTAATCCACACTTCTTGCTTGTAGTCACACTGAATTGGACACAATTAATGCTGGTGTTTGAAAGAAAAATCAGGAACACTCCAACCACTCTAGTTCTAAACACCTATCATCCTCTAATTTTGTTGGTCTGTTCTCTTATTTTGGATAATGCAGCTCAGCATTGTAATTAAAAGTTGTCATTATGTCATGACTGCTCAGTGCTTGTATGACAAGTTTTATATTCTCAGTTTCCAGTGGACTGTCATTAATGGGAGAAGAACCAAAATATGAGTAGCAGGCACAGCAATCTGTCCTTTCAGTGAAGGAACACCATATATCAGTGTAAGTAGTATCAATATCTTTTCACATAGTCTACACTTCAGAAACCAGTAGAAGTTAATAATGAACTTATTTATATGTGTATTTTTTTTTCTGCTGAGATTCAGGAACATTCATAATGGAAACACTCTTTCTCCAACTGTATGAAGTAATTGGTATGTTCATATTAATACTTGATTCTCTTAGGAGACAGCCACTTATATTAGTATTGCTTGGAATTTATACCATAAATCTCAGTAAATGTTGCAGTGGTTTGTTGTTGGTTTGCTTAATGCTGTAGCTCAGAAATGGAAGAGCTAAAGCTAGATGGATCAAAAACTTTAATAACACCAATTTAGGCCTCCAGCTGGCAGAGGGAGGCACTTTGGGGGAAACTAATGATCTGTCTGAAGAAATGGGACCTTAAACACAGCTGACGGGTCTTAGCTCTCTTTAGTTCTAAGAAATGTTCTACATCAGTATCATATTATTCTGAAGTGATTCTTTTTACCAGTTTAAGTGCATGGAATGTATTTCATTGACACAGTTTCACTTCATATGTGTCTTATTTACAGTACTTAATGCCTTTTAAACAAATAGGCATATTTCTTACATACTCTTTCAGACTGTCATTAATTTCATAATTCTGTAAATATTTCAATAAAATACAGGCCATGTTTTCAGGTTTCTATTTTGAATACTTGTTGTATCATGGTTGGTTAAAAAAATAAAATTAATTTGCATTTTTTAAGAGTATCCCTCTACTACCACAAGTTGAACAACTTCTGCAAATAAGAGATCTCTTGGGAGACAGCAGCACTTGGCAAAGGCAGTAAATAATTTTTAGTAACCATTTGACTTCAGGGAACTTTGGGAACAAGTTCCTGTTACCAGGCGATCTGATCACTGGCTTTCTGCAGCTAACTGGAACAATTCCATAATATATGTGCATGAGTTCTCAAGGAGAAAAATACAGATTAGAAAGGGAGACATTTCTACACGTTATGACCACAACTCCTATCTATGATTAAGTAGTTTCTCTATGTTCAGATAGTGACTCAGGCACTTGATCTGAAAAATAATTATGTTGGGGGTTTACAGAGCTGTATGAGTGTCCTGCACTGGCACTAATGGAGTTTTCCAGAGCTGATCTAATACTCTGATCTGTGTGCTGCCATATGCAAATTAGCAATTAGAATGGACAAAGCTGGTAGTGGAATGGGTCTCTTTGGTGGCTCCCACTACGGGCTTCAAAGTAACCCTTCTTCCAAATCCTTATTCCTTTTACTGCAAACTTTTTCCTTAATTGCCTTACTATTACGATATCTTCAGCAGAACTGACTGCAATACCTCAGGTCCCGGCTTGTACTTTCTCCAAACTGATAACGCCTGCTTTCCAAAAAACCCTTGTGATAGCCTCAGCCCCTTCCACCTCCTCCTCCTCCTTCAGCTAGACATTACCCTAATCCTCAGTCTTTCTCCTATCCTATATTAATCCCATAAACCCTGAGCAAATCTGCCTACCTCTGTCAGCATTTGATGAAGAAGGTCCAGGGTGACAGCTCCCAGTGTGCACCGTCTGCACTGACCGGCTGCTGAAAACTGACCACAGCTTGAATCTCCCCTTTTAATTGTCCCAAACAAGCAGTTATGAAATCCACTGAGCAGCTTTAAGTGCTCATAAGACATTCTAAAAATGTTCCTTACATAGTGGTCCTTTTGGTTTTGTTGTGTATAATGCTTGTAGTATAGGACTGTCTTTGAGTTAGTGACATTTAAATGCCAGTTGTGAAAACAACGTGAATAATACAAGAAGTGGTATATAGGTCACACTTTGAAAGATCATAAGCATGACTCAAGCAAGTGGGATTCTATTATGGTTACATGGAGATTTCAATCAGAAAAAAACATCCTGACTGTTGATTGTTCTTGTTTCTCTAACAGAAAATTCTCTAATTAACCTTTTCTTGAATGTACTGATTCACTTGTGATTTTCTAATTCCTGGCGGTAAAAGCTAGCTGCAGTAGAGCTTGTAGAAAACATTTGGTATAAAAGGCTAAAAGCTGACACAAATCCTCCTGTGCTAAAATAATATCTTGGAATTCTTTTTCTGTTCCATTCCCCCCCCCCCACCTTTTTAATGCTATTTCCATCCTGTCAATGAATTCTAAAATAGTTAGATTCTACAGTCTATTTTCCTACATTATCATCTTGGTTGTATTTTTAAAATCTAGTTTTGACTTTAATTTCCTTATTTTTCCTGAATATTTGAGTTTTTAGCCAACAATTTACAGGAACAATCCTAGCTAATGAGAACAATGACTAATCTCTTTAATTTACAGTTTACCTCTATTATCTGGGTACTCTCAGTTTTAGAAATGAAGGTGGGATAGGAATTAGTTTAATACTTTGGTTTGTACAACTTTGATTATTTAATTATTTTGTCACTTAATGATTCCAAATAATTGGATCCTCCCGAGCAATGAAAAGATTTACAGCAGTTTACGAACCAGGTGCTCTCTCTTTCCATGTGTATGTGGGATGATTAATAAAGTTTCAGATCTGTCACGCATTCCAGAACTATATAGGCTAAATTAGTAGTATGCCTGGGTTAATTTCAGCACTTCAGAAGTTTACAGGGAGTCTCTGATGGCATCTGCCTCCAATCTACTTAATTACATAACAGTTAGATTGCTAAATAAGGCTTTTGGGCTTTTCCCTTTCAAACTCTGGTTCACAAGGCTTACATCAATAACAAAACCTTATGTAGGAATAGCTAAAGATTTCTATTTTCTTTTGGACTTCTGCATATCGTGAAGGGTCTTCCTTATGGATGCTGAAAAACTCTAGCAGAGAACTTCTTCAGCTCTCTGCAGCATTTTGTGAGAGTTCTGCCTTTCCCATGCAGATTACTTTGAACAAGATTACAGTATTGTAAACTTCTTGCACCTGCGGGTTGTTTTGCAGTATTGCCATGGCTTTGACCAGAAAAACATTCAGAGATGGGTGTCTTAGAACTTGACCAATCCCCTTTGGGGGGTGGATGGCAGAAACCAATCACCTTATGCCACTTAATACACTTTGCAAACTAACATATAAAAGTCTTCTGAGAATTCATTAAAGTGCTTCCATGTATCCCTGAGCCTGGACTTTGTGTCGTTTCTCTACTCGGCCGCTGTGAGAACAGCGACACTTCCTTAGCAGTGTTTCATGTTTTTTCAATGACAATAATGCCTGCACATGGCAAATAGACCTTTGCTGTGGTCCTCTGCAATTCAGAAATGACAAACTGCTCTATATGTGCTTTGTAGTTGTAAGAAAGTGAATCTTACTTCTTTTTGTTCAGGCTCACATGTGTAAAAATGCTATCAAAAGCAGGGCTGTGTGTTTAGGAAGGATGTAATTCCTCAAATTAGGGCATGCCCTGTCACGTCAAGGTTCTGAGGAGAACTTGGGAGTCTTACTGAATCATGAGATGAATATTAACTCTGATAGCAAACCTGTAGCTAGAAAGGCTAATATTGTGAAGAGTTTCAAAGTTCCTCTGATTTGGGAATGGGTGCAACTGTTGGGGGAAATAAATTGTCCAATTTTGGTGGATATATTTCAAGAGGGATGCTGAAATCTGACTGGAATGTTATAAGAAGAATAATAGAAGAATTTAATAGAAAGTATGTTCTGCAAAATGAGTATAACTCATTAACTAGAAAGTTAATTGGTTCTTCAGGAAGACACAGTTTCTTCAGACAGTAGAAATTTGACAGTAAAAGGCAAAATGACAACAATATTCAGTGACTGGGTGTTGAAAGTTGAAATTACTGCATGTGAGAAGAGATTTTTAAGAAGGACAATAATTCCAGGGCAGTAACAAAAGCAAAATGATGAAACCTATTACAAAATCTGAGAAATTTCTTAGCATGCTCAGGAAAGTGACTAATTAGATGATACACAAATGGCCTTATCAAGGGCAATTTAAAAATATTTCTTACTGATATTTTTTCAATTTCCTTTTGACTTTTCACATTTCCTGAAGAAATTCTTAAAAAATTTAACACTTCAGAGTTTATTGTTTGTCCTGGGTAGGAAGTTATTTTGGCTGTCAGTATTATAATATCATCTACAGTCCTACTGTACCAGTTACAGAATGTATTTTCAAGACATGTGACAGTTGCTGAATCCACTTTGTACATTTTAAGCAGTAAGCTTTTATAACCCAGGACCAGTGACTTTCAAATAGGGACTGAATTTGCCATTATTTTTGGTGCCATGAATCAAGAAATATGAGTATAAAGACCATGTCCTTTCACTGTTTCCCAAGATGAATTGGGAATGAATCTGTGTAAGTCAGGAAAATCAGACCTGCTTCTCTGTGTATTTCCTGCTTCCCATCTGACAGACGGGGAGAATGGTACTTCCCTAGCTCCCAGAGAAGTGTGCCATTTTTGAATATGGACTTTGCCTTGCACAGCAATTTAGATGGTGTTTGAATTTGGAATGTACCTAAAATGATAGTTGGTCATTTGGTAAAATTAATGTTGGAAAAAGAATCACTTTGAACAACCTTTTGATTTATAGATGTCCATGCAAAATAACAATTGCAACCAACCATAGCAATAAAGAAATACTGCCAAAACTGTGCTACCAAAATTCAGGCCAGCCCAGCCCAGAAGAGAATGCAAGCAGCTGCTTGATTTTTGTTGACAACCCTGGAACTCAAAAGCAAGTGCTCACCACGAAGTATAAGCTGCCTGTGTTTCAAAGGGTGTCTGTTCTAATTTATTTCTGTTGCAGTAGGCTTCTGTGCCTTACTGGTCTCCAGAACTTTATCTTTTAACAAATTATTTTGGATGGCATGGACCCAGCAGCAGGCTAATGTACTATAGTCATCATTAGCAAATGTGCTTTGCCCTTGAACAGTCTCCTATGCTAATCATTTTATGCCATTACCATCCTTTCTCAGGAGTAGCTGTCCTTGCTAAAAGCAGCCTGGCCCTGTCAATTTGCCAAGGGGAGGTCCTGTCATGTGATTTAGTCCCTCTCAGAAAAGGTTTCTGTGTGTGGCTTGGCTGACTCCTCAGTTCATTGCATGCTGACACTGAGTGTAGCAGGCTGACTATCTTCACAGAGGGCCATAGTTCAGCTGATCTTAGAGGTATTTTCCAACCTTAATGATTCTATGATCCCATCTTACTGCCCTTTCTAAATCAGCAACCAGACTGACATCATGCATCAAGAGATGACGGCGCTTGGTTTGGTGATGAGGCCTGCATATTACTATGAAGTGTATCTAGGAATGTAAAATCCATAAATACAGATATTCTTCTTACATATGTATCCCCATAAATAACTGCTCCTTCACTCAGAGATCTGACCTCTGACAGAGTGCAGTCTGTGCAGCCTTTTACCACCAGTGTTCCATGTTGTGATCCAGTCGTACTGGGTGTTTTACAAACATTTGGGCAGGCAGTGGTGCCAGTGGTGAGCTCATAAACTAACAAAGTGAAAGAGGTCTTCATAAAAGCCTTGGCTTTGAATCTGTGATATCTTGTGTGTGCTACCTTTTGTTGATGATGTTAGAGACCTTATCAATACCAGGTGAAGTGTGCTGTTAGAAAACATGTTTAATGTACTTTAAATAACATAACATCATTCAAAGTTTACTGTGACCAAAGCTCATGTGAAACTAGCTGGAATTACTTAGCCTTCTACTCCCTTAACTTCAGCTGTAACTAGACAACTTCTTTCCTAACTCAGCTGTCTGTATTTATTCTAGACAATGGCCTGATTTGGGGTGCTCATGGTGTTTTTTCCTAAGAGTATCTTCCAGTTTGGGATAGATGCAGACATTTCATTACCTGAAAGGTTACAAAATTTAATGGGAAGGGTAGAACATAGTGGGTCATGGTTCCAGTCACACAAAATATGAGAGCAAACTGATGTTTCTGATGAATGATTATTGGTAGTGGGACATTTCTCTGGGCTGTAGTACTAACAATGAGAAAGATGAGGGGAAAATTAACCCCAGAAAGAGTATTTCAGACCAGAAAAAGAAAAAATTAGGAAAGCATACAGGAAGCCCACTACTTGCTTCTGATTAATTTGGTTTAATTTTATTTTTGGTACAATTTCATGTCAATGACTAACTTAGAGATGTACCCTAACATCTCTGGAAACAATCAAATAGATCATGCTTGAACTTCTGGGAAAAATCTAATTGTAATTGGAACCTCAAGAACACATAAACGAGGGAAGAGATCATGAGGTTCAGAGATAATGATGAACACTAGGAAAAAAGTTAACTGATACATGAGAAAGTAAGTTGCTGAAGAAGCAGTTTCATGATCTATAGTTTGGCCTTTTGTCTGGCCTTCATCAGGTATATAATAACAAAGCTTGAAAGCTCTTTGCTCAGCAGTTCAGCTCCCACACTGGGAATGAGGCAGGGCTTGCTCAGCTGATACCTCATTCTGACAAAGAAATTGAGTTACAGGAGAGACATAGAGCAGGAGTTGGTGTGGCGTCAATAAAAACAGTAGTAGAGTAAACTTCTACCAACGACTGTTTGTAGGAGAAGTAAGAGCATGGGAAGGTTAACCAACAGCACATCTAGTATTACTTGTTCAGCTGCAGTGAAGGAAGCACTTTCAAAAAAGGAAACACAGAAACTGGCGTTCCTCCTGGGATGAACCTGCTAGGGCTTGTAGAGCTTGGCTGTCTGTGGTGGGTGGGGAGATTCTAGACATGTTCTGTCAGACCCAGGCATCTTCACTGCCTATGAGAGAGGGCTGTGTTGTGTTCTGACAGGTAAATATGGGATGACACAGTAGCTGTGTGGGAACAACACAGTGACACAATCATCAGACACATGAAACTCATTGAGAGCAGAAAGGCACTGCTTCAGATGGGATCTAATGTAAGAGAGAGTTCTTCTCTTTTGAAGTCCTGGTGTGATAATGGTTCTTTCTGAGGATACCAGCAATCCCCTTTGCTTTCTATACTGGATCAAACAAATGTTGCCAAGGAAGTGTCTGTAGGTGCTTTACGCCATGACTGTGAGACGTGGGTACCAGCACACACTTCATAGTGACTGATTGTGATCCTTCTATCCTGCAGCATGGGGACATTGTTATTAACAACTTAATGTGTCTAGGACTTCAATATATGGAACCTGAAATTTATGGAACCCCAATTTATAGAGCCTGACCCTCTGTGTCTGTTCACCAGTTCACATCTAGTCTAAGTCCCTTAAAACTGATGTGAAACCTTCAAGTTTCTGTCAACAATGCACAGAATCAGGTCTGTTTGTGAGCAGCTTCGGGGACTGTCAAGCAGTATGAGGTTCCAAAGAGCTTTAATCCTCTGTGGTGCAGCACAAAGTTTGCTCCTGGGGTTTGGGGTGGGGGGGAGTAGTTTAATTATTTGTAGAGATCAAATTTATTAAAGAAGGTTCTGGCTGTGCAATGTAATTTCTTTATAGTATCCATTGGGATATTGCAAGCTTGGGCTGATGGAGGGGCCAGCCAAAGGGTTTAGCACCTCATCTGTGCTGAGGTAGTTAGCCAAAGGAACATTACTCTTGTGGTGCTCAAAATTGCCTGGAAAGCTGGAAGTAGTTTTCAGTGGCATGCTCAAGGTAGGTTTCGGCTTATTCATAGACCCCTGGGGGTAGTTTTCTACAACGTTTCTTGTGAGTGTCTTTGTAAAGATGCATGTAAATACAAATACAATTTTTACTCCCCTAGAATTGACTTTGTAAGGAACATTATCATTGTCTGTTATTTTGAGAGATGTTGTAGAGTTACGCTGGGAATAATAACCTGGATTTAGCCTCTACTTGGAAGCCCTTGAAAAGCTCCATGTACATGGGAATTAATCTCTTCTTACTGTAGTTCTTCAGGAAGGTAATTTCTGTGTACTCTGTGAACGTCTTGAAAAGGAAGTGTTTATTTTGAAAAAAAGTAATTGAACTTCAAGCAAAAATTCCACTTAGGGAATGGACTCTCTCCATCTTTATGCTCGGTTTTACGTGGATCACAATGCAAATGCCAAAACAGAGGTCATCCATTACTAGTTTAAGCATTTCTGAATTCTAATTCTTAAGTAGAGTAATATGTTGATAGACAGAGTTTAGGTATGTTTCACTACGCAAAACAATGTCTTGAAATACAAGGATTAATTAGAAAAAAGTCTCATCTTGTTGTCAGGAATTTGCTGACTCTCTTTGGACTCAATTGAGCAATCCCAGGGCATGGTAATCTCTTCGATGCAGGAGCTGAGAAGGTAAAGAGCATCTAGAAATTAAGCATTTGTAGTTCAAAACATATAATTACAAATTCTGTCTGGGCAGATTCAAGTTCATGCTTCTTGCCTGGAGACAGAGAATATGGGAAATGGCAGCTAAGACTATAGAGGACTGTACTTGCCCCCTGCCCAAATACAAAACAAACTGCATTGATGTGCTTCAGTACATTGAATTACTCTGCAGCACAATTTGGAGTTTCTGCCAAAATGCTTTTTTTGAACATAAATCTTTGATTTCTAGCAGTAGCAGCATTGACAAATGATAGTCAAGACACACATCACTGGGTATTTTTCAGTCTACTGGGAGGTCTATACTTGCTGTATGAGGGGGAAAGGGAATAAGATTACCTCGGCATTTCCTTTTGGGTTTCATTTTTGGCTAGTCAGACATTACCAAAAAAAACAGGGCCAAATTCATTCTTTGGGTATCTTTGCAGTCCGAGGAGTTATAACTCGACTAAGTCCCAAGCTTCTGAGTGTAAAGACTGCTGAATCTCACAGGAGAATCCCCTTTTGAGAGCTTTTCTCTAATGGTTGCAGTGTTTAGTGTCGCTTTTCATTATTCATGATGAGTCATACTGCTGCCTGTTCAAAAGCTGCATTTGCAAAGAAGTGGTTTTGCCTTTTCTCAGTTTTCAGTGAAACATGAAAAAAAGCTCATGAAACAACTAAGAATCATGCCTAGGCCCATCAGTATGCTGTGGGAAAATGAGGAGATGGGTCAGCTAGGGTAAAAGGCCTTTCTGTGACAATGTTTTGTTTCTACCATTGCATTTAAAGGTCTCTTGATGCCCAAAAGACTTCATAGAGTTCCTTTTACTATTAGATTGCTGTCTCTTTAACTCATCCTCTCTGCTGTGTGTAAAAAGTCCTTGTAGGCCTGGTGTCTTTGCAATTTTCACCTAGGTTACAGTCAAGGTCACTAACAGGGAAAAATATTTCTTCTCCTTTCCCCTAACTCTTAATGTATCTATATCCTAAGCTGATACAAAAAGTAGTGGAAGTTGTTTGCATAAATGTTTGTGTGATCCCACTAGGAAGAGCATAACCCATGCTCAGATTTTTTTCCACTAGCTGCCTTATATGCCTTGTGATGGCTTTTCTCTTGGAGGATTGCATTTTCTGTACCTGATAATCCCCATGGTAGTTTCCCCCAATACCCCAACTTTGGCATCACATTAGAATGATTTCAACAGGACTGACTCACATCACTTGCAACCTAGAGCAAGTTGCAAATGCATGACAATAAATTCCAGTTTATGTAGCAGACAAATACTTGCCTTCAAGTATTTGCTTTTGGGCAGCCATCACAGTGAAACTAACTGATGGACAAGCCCAGGCTTGGAGAAAAATGTTTGTTAATTTTCCTACTTTATTCTCTCTCATGTAACATCTGCTGTATTTTCCAGTTTACTGTTTGCTCAGCTAGCACTGCCAACATTAGCTGTTTCCAGACTTATGGAAACTTTTTTCTGAATGAAGCAAGTTGCAATGCCATCTATTTGAAAATGGAAAACATCTGTAATCTTTACATGCAAAGAAATGAGATCTTACCATAAATATAGAAACAAAGCACCGTTTGTGCCCAGACCTCAAATACATCTTTGAAATAGCTGTGAGCTGGAAAAATGTTGGATACTGTGAAGGAAGATGAGTGCTCTAAACATCTCATTATGAAATGCAAAAGGTTATTATTTTATTTTTCTTTTGAGATCTTTATTCCCACCGGATGGCCTTTTAAAAAAGGAAATGTGGCAAACAGGAAAAGAAGGCATTTAAGTATAAGCACAACTATAGCCTGAATTGTTTGCTTGGTCTTATCTAGATAGATATCTAGATAGAGGAATTGAAGGTGAATGGATTCACACCCAAATTCCATTGTAGTCATCAGCAGAAACTTTAGAACTGGGCTCAGGGGCCACTTGTCCATCTCCATGTACAGCTGTTAAAGTGCAAGGATCTCTGAGCCTTTGGCCTGATGCACTTCTAGTTGGTTGATCCTGTTCCATAACTGGGAGTGGGTCAGGTATTATGGGTGCAACCACAGTGACAGAGATGTCTGTAACCTATTTAAGAGAAGTCTTCTGTAATTTTTCTGACACGGATTCAGGATCCTACAAATCTGGCCTTTTGTGTTCTCTAGGCAGCATTTTCAGACCTTCCAAAAAAAAAAAAGCACAGCTATTGTGTTTATTCCTTTTCTGCAATTTGTACCCAGAGATACATAGTATTTTGTTCAGGGTAGAAAATGCTGCTTTCTTGAGTTATTTCTCAGATTTACCTGGTGTATGGAATATCTGTATAGCTAAGGCAGTTTTGTACATTCAAAAATTGAACTGCACAAATGAAGTTATAGGTAAATGGACATGTGAAAAATATTCCACCTTTCCATAACAAGCTTTAGACACACCAGATTTCACTTCATTGTTAAATACTAAGATATTGTGATCTCCCTGTCTCAAAATCAGATTAGAAAATGGAAATGGATTATTAACTGAATGGTCATTCTCTTTATGTATATATATATTACAGAGGGAGCCATGCTTTTCTGTAGCTTTCATATGGCATTTGCCGGAAAAGAACAAGTAAAAATGCCAGAAAAAGTCCTGTTTTATATAAGTTTATTTGCATATACATATAGACCACGTAATTGCTAGAAATAGTTGATTTGTGGGAATAGTGTGTGACAAGTCATCCAGCACTTGATGTCTGGACCCCAGCAGACATTCTGAGAAGTTGAAGCATTTCAGTAGCTTCAATGTGTTTGTTTTCATGAGAATACTCATTGGCAAGTCTGTCAAGTGTTTGCTGTGTCAGTGATCTCTCCAAAGTCTTTCTTATATGAGCTAATTGCCTGCAAATTGCTTCGGTATGCTCATTTCAGGGATTATATTATAGACTGAAAGTAAGTACAGTGTTATAAAGCAAACCCAGAAAATATTCACCTCCTCTTCCATAATTTCATTTATTCACAGGTCTATGTTGACTATTTCAATCAATGTCTGGCTCATCCAAAGTAGAAAATTACATATGAATTTGAGAATTAAACTCTCAGACTAGCACCACTGAGTTAATTTATACCTCAATGATTCCATAATGAAATATTTTTGACCCGTTTGCAGTGCTTGACACACTTTAAATGTTAGACTAATATTATTACCACCTACTAAGCATGGGTCCTTCCCATGCTGGGAATATTCCTTATCAAATCTGGGTAATCTTTCTGTTGAAATCTCTCTCAGGCAACAGATGGAGTGGGAGTCTCCCTAGCTAATGGCTAATAGGAAAGTGCTGCTCACTGGCGGCTTCCCTTTCATACTCACTGCCTGCCATCAGCCTCCAGGAAACTGAGCTTTTGGAACCTCCTGAGGAATCAGTATGGACAAAAGTACTTCAAAGAGTGCAGGAATTAAAAGGAATAGGAGAAGTGTGTTTGCTTTAGCATAAGCCAAGGAATACTTTCTAAAATGATAACAAGTGAAGGTTAGGTGCTACATGTAGAAAACTTTAGGTAGGAAAAAACCCTATAGCCACACCTTTGTAGTGTTTGCTAGGAGTCACATTGTCCTTAGGCATGCATGGAAAGGCATAGTAATGGAGAACCTGACACTGTATTTCCATTGCAGGTCGTGAATTCCCACTGCAATTTCAAAACTTGAAATGCCTTTAAATAAATAGAAGCATCCCTCTTAAGTTGCAATCATGTTCTGTGAGTACCAGTTTACTCTGATTCAAATGCTTCCACAAAGTTACTCTGTTTTGTTATAGAAAATACCACCTGGAAACAGCTGGAAAGGTGTTGAGCTATGATTACCACTGCTGAGTCCTGCTCTGTAGCACTGCTGGAAATGGTGTGCACTGATAGATCGCAGTCAAACTGCTGTCACTCTGAGTCAGCACAGACATCCCCAGCCTTCCTACCCTCCCCTGAACCCTTTTACCTTCAGACTTTCATGGCAAGATCTGTTATGTCTTTTCTTCCCTGCTTCCAAGTAGTTAAATTAGTGAAATCATACAGGCTCCTGTGTGCAGATAAACTTTGCTATCAGTTGCAGAGCTGGTTGTGACTGATTTGTACAAGTCACAGGCTGAAGGTGACACAGACAGAGCCAGGCAATCTCAGGGCTGCTGTTTGCCCTCTGCCTTTTACTCTATAGAGCCACGTTCTGTCACTTCTGACAAAGTCCCACCAGGATTTTTTTAAAAAACATTTTTCTGATGCAAACTAGAAAAGGAATGGCACTAGAGCACTGCTGAAAATCTGGAAAACCTTTATGTTTGCTTAGGTCATGGATTCCTGCGAGGAATTTATGAGGTTTTTTAGCCAACAGGAGCACACAACTACTGAGACAACTTAATATGTCCTTTCCTCAGGAAAAAAAGGCTATAGGAATCAATGGCCATTTGTTGGACTGAAGCTGCCAGAATTTGATTCCAGCATTCTCTGTGCCTGAGTTTAGATGTATTGTTATTTTTAAAATAAGTGATATTTTTGAAACCATAGCCAATAAAAATGTTCACTACATTAATGTGCTTCTGCTTAATACCTCTCACAGGAAGCCAGCAGAGCAGTTCTTTGTTGATGTAGGTATCCTGAGATTAAACTAATTTCATGGCAGTATTTTTTAGAAGTTTGTGGAAGAGTGTCATTCCACCAATTCCATGTGCAAGCTTCACCGTAAAAGTAGGGAAGATTTCAGAGTTCAGCAAAGTGTTGTAGAATTTATACCACATTAATCAGCTTTGATTTTCCTTTCTCATCTTTGTGTCCTTTCATGTAGTGTGTTTGGATGCCTTGTGTAAGCATTGATACTTCTGTTGTGATGTGCATGGTGTGTTGATTGACAGTGGAACTGAGATTCTACATTCCTAGGTAATCCACATGAGAACACTTTAATTTAATTTGTAACTTAGCATATTAAAGGAAAAAATACCATATTTTATGTTATGATTTAAATGAAATAATGAACACCTACAGCTATAGTGAAAGCATGGAAGAAACTTGGTAGTTTCTAAACCAGTTCCTAATGCATATTTTCCTAATACAGACAAATATCTCTACCAAAACAGATCCAAAACAACGAATGTCCAAGGCTACAATTTACCACAAGCAGGCAAAAATCACTGTGGTTAATTTTCCTCTCTGAGACTTAAATCTGAAATGAATATTCTGCGTGTCACTATTAAAGCAGGGTGTGACAGAAGGGTAAACAGTCAGGGTAAATGTCTCCTTCATGCAAAAGAAAAGCTCTGTCTGTGCAGGCATCCATAGACAGGTCAGGGCTAGGGAGGGGCAAAATACAACAGAGAAAATTGAGATTGTCCTTTTATTTCAATCTGAGGATATAATTTAGAGAGGCAAGAGGGAGAAGATTTAAATTGCCTTTTTTCAGCAACTTAAAGAGAAGGTTAAGGTGCTAGAGTGTTTGAAAGGTGAAATAACCAATTTTGAGAGTGAGAAAAGCTGAGCAGGAATTGTAATTTATGGAGGTTAGGGACTGAGAAGTTAGGTCAGGCAAAATCTTCATGAGAATGTGACTTCTGATAATGGAATCATCACATAAGACAGCAGGAAACTCAGTGTGGGGGATGTTTAAGGCAATGCATTGCTGGATAGAGCTCTGAGGTCCAAAGAATAAGCACAGAGCAAAGAAATAGTATTTGTTTATACATTTGCTGTACATATATATATCTGTTACTTGGCGATGGCTCTCCTCACAGTGCTTTTTAATGCTTTTCCTGATCATACAGAATGTTTAAACTAAAACTGGCTAATTAGACTCACATAAGAGAAGAAATTATTCTAGTTCTGACAGTGAAAAAGTCTGGTTTAAATTAAGGCCAAATCACAAGATCTGCGTATCCATGTAAATTGGGATTATTGCTATGCATTGCTGCTTTGCTGATGGCCAAATCAGCACAGTGACCATCATATTTTTCTGTATTCAAAGTCACTCTCTAATACTATTTAAAGTCGTAGAAGCACGTTTACAAAGTTTAGATTAAATCCAACTACTTTTCAATAAGCCTGTCTTCTTTCTTCTCCACCTGTCTTTCTGTCCTCTCTTACCATTTTCCCCTTGTCTCTCAAGAATAGCTGTAGTCACAGGCACACACACATTTTGAGGTTTGTGTAGCTCTACCTTTGAAATAGATACTCATTCATTGTGAGCTGGCACAAATGCACTGAAATTATAGTGCATTCATACAAGTAGTTCTCTGTCCTTTCCTCCCACATCTGAAAGCACAAGAACTCCTACTCCAGATCCACATCATAACTGTAGATGTATAAACGAGGAATTTTTTTTAGTAAGAAAAGCAGAATGAAAAGTGGGATCAAAATACTATGTAATGACAGATTTTGATAGACACATTTCTTAAGAGCATTATGCAGCCTAAATAGTTTTTAAGAAATTATGACCTTACCTTTTTTGTTGTTGCTGGTCAGAAACCAAAGTGTGAGACTGCATTTTGATGTCACGTTTATCACCACCACTTAGCAATGGACAACGAGGTAGAGGACTGGAAGCAGCAGTCCCAGATTATAAATCCTTGTGATGCTATGTTATTGTGCTTTCTTCATGCACATATCTATCCAGGTGAAGTCTTTTTTGAGGGCTAAGATAAACAGATGGAAACAGATATTTTAGAAATGTCCATGGTGGGCTAAGGAATACTTGCTAAAGGCTTTTCCTCTGATAAATCAGTTATCATTGAAGGGACCTAGTTGTGTTGTATGTCAGTTACAATCTAGTAAATTTTTAACCTGCTAACTCAGAGACCCGGGGCTGTGTGATTTATAAGTGGGTGTAGCCCTCACTGTGGTATTTATTGTGGCCCTTTGTTCTGGACATATCCTAACTAAATTAGCGGGTGAGGTAAAGACTGTGATTTACTGTAATTTCTAAACAGATAAAAATGCAAGGCAGGTGCTAAAGGTTGTTTTTTAAAGAAAGGATAAACTTTCATATGATGAACTGTTTTAAATGAAATTTTGTCTTGACAGTACGCAGGAAAAGTCACAGCAAATGCATTCTGAAATGGAACTTCTGTGATCTAGAATGCTAAATTTTCCTAGAGATACAATGAGAATGCTATATTGGATATGTAAACAACACATTTTATTTCATGCAAAACTGCTTTGAAAGCAATAATTTCATGGCACCTATTGGATTTTCCTGTATCAAGTTTCATGACACCTCAATTTATCCATTTAGTTGTGTGTAAAGAATGAAAGGAAACGTGGCTCTGTTTTTGACAGGATGCCCTCTGAGCTATATCTCAGACTTTGCAGGATTCAACATACACTTCCATAACAGAGAATGTCTCAATCAAATCTGCAGGTGATTTAGCCAAAGGAATACTCATTTTTA
This sequence comes from Monarcha castaneiventris obscurior, assembly GCA_026261815.1. NCBI lineage: Eukaryota > Metazoa > Chordata > Aves > Passeriformes > Monarchidae > Monarcha > Monarcha castaneiventris. The sequence goes on along the minus strand of JAMPIT010000258.1, from coordinate 18,896,031 downwards.
ACTACTCAAGATGTATATGAGACAAATTGAATGATCTGGAAAAGCTGCTTCCCTAAACAGATATGTCAGGAACAAAGAGCTGCGGAAGCAGGGGGATTGTGAACAGGTCAGAATTGTGAGGGGCCATAGCCCTTTGCAGTGGAGGTTTCAGGGGCTGGCAAATCTCTTAACTGCAACAGAAAGGCCTGGTCTTTTTAATTCTTTCTATTTTGGTGATGTGGGATGTCTTTGCCATGTGGAAATACTCAAAGGCCAGATGGGATATTGTTACGTGTTTTGTAATCTCAGTAAAAGTAGGTTGGCACAGAAGTTGGTTAGCACAGAACATCAGCTGCATGGCAATCTGTGACCAAGTCCACACGACTTGGCTGACCCAAGTGTTCTGCCAGCAGAGTACCCCTCTTCCCAGAGGAAACTCCTGCTGGCTCAGGTGATCAGCTAGAATAAAGTCTGTTCCTTGCTGATGGGCAGATCTACAGACTTCTGAGGCTTGCTAGTCACAGAGTCCTGGCCTCCTACCAGCAGAGACTGAAGGCTGGTGAACTCTGTCATGGTACCACCTCCTAGCTTTCCTTCTTGACTTCTTCCCATCTTTTGGGTCGGTAAACATAAAAGAACTGGAAAATTCAGTTTTGTAGGTGTCCTTTCTTCTTCACTTGGCCAGGTAGAATTCCTACAAATCCTTTTCTTCTCCTGTCTGCATTGCCCTAGTTACTTTTTCTTCAGGAAAAGATAAGAAAAATACGTTAAATACTAGTAAGGAAATAAAGGAGATTAAAAGACTCATCTTTAACTGCACTGAGTATCAACTCCTTTATTCAAGATTTGCATCTTTAGATTGCACAGGAACCCAAATGCTATAATTTTACAGGTGTTTCCTTTAGAAAGAGTTCTCTGCATTGGAGTCCTGCCGGCCTGCCAGCAGAGCGAGTGTGTGCAGTGTGGGCAGTCGCTGCCAGCACCGTCCTGCGCGGCTCCCCGGGCTCTGGCGCGGCCGGCTCTCCCTCTGGCGGCCGCTGCCGCTCCCAGCATTGCATCTTATTTTGGAGTATTTGTCTCTGGAATTGTTGTTGTAAAGATCTCTAAAAATATACACACGGAGCTATTTTTTTCCTACAAGCCACTCAGCCTTTTTAAAAGGGGCTCAGAAGTTAAAGAATGATATAATTATATAATTGTTATGCATCCTTTATATAAATAATTTTTAATAAAGACTTACTGCATGCCATGTTCAAGTGTAACAAAGGTTTAATTCTGGTCTACTGTGAATGGCTTGGTCAATTTTGGCTAAAACAATGCCTGAATGATGACATTAAAACCAGGATGAGAATTTAATGAACTTACACAAATACTGAGAAAAGACTGGACAAAGAGGAGATAGAACTGCCAGGTTTTGGTAAAAAAATTTACCTTCATAACATAATTTTTTTTCTTTGTTATCCATGAAAGCAATACCTGAGTCTATGAGATGCATAAGGCAGATCATGCAGTCAGTGCTGTACAATCAAAACTATGCACACATGTACATTAAGGACCACCGACCACTTTGGCTTTGCATTATACTGAGACCTTTGTCTTGATGTAGTAGTGTCTGTGGCTTGAAATTAATATTATTTGCTGGACTACAGGAATTTCGTCTGTCTGAAGAAGTAATTTTTGTTCCCAGAACTGCTACACAGTATTATAAATGTCATTATAATTTCTTGATTACTTTCTTTTGATTCTTGCTACTACTGAATTTTAACCCAAAACCACTTCAAAGCAAAAGAACACCTTTCCCTCCTCTGTTACAGTATCATCTTTTTTACTGTTGCTCAGTTTAAGTAGAACAGAAAAGCAACTGAACAGCTCAGGGCAGCTGTTTTATGCTTCATTATGTTTTGTTCTACTGGCTACGTCTGAGAGGCAGCAACAAAGTGTGCGAAGTCTCAACTTTCTACATAGTTCTCGTGTAGTGCCACCTAATTTGGTCAAGAGCTGTACATATTTAGACTTTCTTAAATCTGGGTAAAAACATTACAGTGTTGAAATGCAAGTTCACATCTTGACTTGAAGTCTCTAAAGATTTGCAAATATTACCCATGACCATTATGAACTGAGCAACTGCAGTGGATTAAAATTGTGTTTCATTTGGCATCAGATCACCATTGACATTAGTATCTTTGAAATTCCTTAATTAAGAAGGAAATTCTTAAGTGTGTTGTAAACATTTCCAGACAAATATATACAATTGCTATTGTCTTCTAGCCTCTCATAGAGTGCTGAGAATAGATTATTTTGGAGTTTTGTTACTATATTTAATTTCTATCTGAATAAAAAGAATTTTATTTCCATTGAGTCATGTCAAAATACCTTTGGTTTGTTTTGTGTGATTAGATAAAGAAAAGCTAAGAGTGTCAAAGGTCTTAAGCCTGTAAAAAATCCTGATCTTTCTTCTGTCTCTTGAATGTCACTGGAGAAACATGCAAGACAGTAGAGGAGACACTGCTCAGTGCTTTGCTCTGTGGATTATGCTGCATAGATGATCTCATTTGATTGAAATGTAAAAGCAATTTTTACTCCTAAAGGGAGTAGAATTACCTTAAATTGCCTCCTTCCATTATCTTTGATTTTTAAAAAAATTGCTTTCCTATCTGTCTTTTACATAGCATCACTTCACTTTGGAAGATGCATCCTGATTCCACTTTTCAGGGATGCATTTCTGGGCATAGTACAAAATATTTTTTTTCCTCTGTATATTGTGCTGTTAGGATCTCATACAGAAGAATTTATAATGTGTCTAGATTTGTAGTTTAGTTCAGATCAGGAATGTGCTTCTGAAGCTAATCTGCTTGTTCCTGGTAAATGTGCTTTGATTCATATCATGGAGCAGTCTTGGGGTGCTTTATTGGATCTCTTTCAGATTAAACTGAAAAGACCATGTTTCCCAAGAGCATTTTCAATGCTCACTGACTGCATTCAGTCTCTAATGGGACCAGATCTGGGTTTTTTGAGATAAACCCTAATGAAATATTCATGATAGCATGTCAGGCCATCAGCACCAACTGTCTCATTGCACAGTTCTGTTTCTGGTGAACCCCAGCCCTTGCTGATGTGTACATGGCCTCTGGCTTGTTGTTATGGCTCCTTTTAGCAGACATGGTCTCTGACTCTTTCGCCTTGAAAGAACTTGTGGAATGTCTCTTAACAATTTCTCTTCTGTGGGGCAACACACCCAATTGCACTTTCTCTGTATTAGGAGTGAAGGAAATCAATTCTTTGCCAGAGCCCAGACTGAGATTTTACTGTATATGTGTCAGATTGTTCAGTGCTGAGGTTCTGCTTTGCTTAAACTGGACAAGCTGGAATCAGCTGTGTTTGGGTTCAAATTATCCCCAGAATCAGAGTATTCCCCAGGTACTCTCTGGAGATAAAGTTCAGGCTTGCCCCATCTACAAAAAGTAGGGGAGAGGAAAGAGACACAAGGAGATTTGCCCGATAGCAACAGGCAAGAGACAAAATAGATCATCCTCTCTTTACATCACATAAATAATAAAGTTCTGGAGTCTTCTGGGACAGATTTTCACTTCCATATTCTTTCTTGCCTTTCCAAAAACCTTCTCCAAAAAAGAAGTGATAGAGGCTGATCTATCATGATGCCATGTTTCTTCATGTAGTATGTTTTTGATAAAGCTTGACTCTAGTGAGACTAAAAGAAAAGTGTATTTCACTAATGAACTAATGCAGTCCTAATGGAATACTTCTGGACTGACAGGGACTTAATGGCAGGGCAGTGTAGCAAATTTCTGGATTTTAATGAGGTAAACAAAACAGCTGCTCTTTAGATGATACTATTAATAGGCTGAACTTGGTTAAATTAGAACAGAAGCAGTATGCAGACTGAGGTAGGTATACAGTGGAAAACACTAAGTTCAACACCAGTGACATAGCAGAGATTTTTAGGTGTAAATCATAGCCACGCATTAGGAAATTGAATTGTTAATGCTTCCTCAAGTCTGGTTTTGGTGTGAGTATTTTGTATTTGTTTGTTTGTTGGTTGGTTTTTTGTTTGGTCCTGTCTGTCTATCCTGTGTGCTGTGTCCCCCTCCTGCCTCCCCACCTTCTCCATCCCATTTTTTCCCTGCTCTGTAGCAGTTCTCTGTAGATTGCAATGAAGTCTGGAATGGAAAGTGCATAAACACCAAATCTGAACAGATGGAGATCAAATGTCCTCATTAAATGGGAATACCTACAGGACAGTTCAGAGAAGTTCTGAGTTAATCCTGGTTTTCTGAATTTTATCATGACTTAGCGACTGCAGTTTTAAACTATGGTTGAAGCTAGCATTCATTAATATATCAGAGGTCAATGTATCTGTAGCACCTAAGAAAAGGAAGTGATAAGAAAATGATCCTCCTTAAAAATTGAGGCAATTATTCTATAGAATCAGGATAATCTGTGGTAAAAGTACTCTCCAATTACAAGTTCAGTCCAAGCAAAGGGCTTGAACTGAGCTCACAAAATACTTGTCCTTTTCAGATATGAAACACGCTAGTAACTTTTGTTTCTCACTGGAGCTCTTAAGCGGGAAATAAACTTCACAGAGATGCTATTGTAGCACTGTATTATTAACTCCTCTTTGCATTTGAATGAAGCCTTGAAGAATTGGGAATAAAACAGAGCTGTCCTAATGAAAAAACATTTTTAAAATTGTATTATTTACCAATCTAATAGTTGCTTCAAAATTTTGCTTTGTTAACTGGAAAGCATTAAAAGCTTGAAACAACTGTGAAGGATGTCATAAACAAAAATATTAATGAATTGTGCTGAACTCCAGATATATGTTCCCATGTATAAATACACAGACTTTAATTTCAGGGCTCTTTAACTGACAGCTATTAAATATTGTGGTTATATTGGCTGAGTTAGCAGCCTCAGCTGTTGGTTGGCATTCAATATTGCCGATTTTTTTCTCTCTTAGCTATAAAAATGGGGGTGGGGGGAGGAAGAGAGCCTTAATCCAGTTTTTACTTGTGGGAAGGTGCTTAAGATGCAAATGAAAAACTCTCCTATCCCCTCTTTCAATATGTATAGCAAGTGTATTCAGCCTGTCCTCACCTTCCCCCCGTAAAAAGAAATTTATTATTTGAGACTGAGCTGTGCAGATTTCTGTGCTTCTCAGTGGTTGTGCTACAATATAAAGATCATAGATCTCATTCCCCTGTAAGGACACCTCTTTCTTTCTGCAGCAGAAACTCATTAATTTTAATATACACCAGTGAAGCAGCTGAGTGGGCTTTGAGGTCTCCTTCATAGCAGCATGTTCTGTTGCTTCTGCGCCACTGAGTTCATTATTGTTTTATTAATAAAGCAAGGAGGAATACAGTGTACAGTCCTAATGCTGTCTCGCTCAGATATCACAGGGCATCAGCACTCTTCAGAAACAGAGAGAGACTGCTTGAAAATTGAAATGAATCATTCTTTGTTTTGTTTAATCCCTGACTGAGGAACATGGGGCACATATTTCTACATGGTTTGCTTCTTTATTTTCTTCTTACTCTACAGATACACAGGTCAAGGCTAGGAAAACTGGTTGTGTAAGAAATAAATACAATGTTATATAGGGCCAATATAGGGCTTGTCTGCATTTCTTCTACCAGCAACTATATGAAAGGTTTTTCCTCAAGCCTCCAATATTTAACTGTGCTGACATGAGTACTTTTAGATGTACATATTTACTTTCTGTGTTGCTTCATTAGGATTGATACTTCTTTTAAACTTTGGGAGCTCAGTTCCATTTCTGCCAATTCCCAAGTGGATCTGAAAGTCTCAGCCCAGTTCTGCCAGGATGCATAAGGAGACATTCATCTAGTACTTAGAGCAGTGAAGATTTTTAAGGAAGGCATGCAGCGGTCCTAAAGACCTGAATTGGTTAAGTTCCAATTCAGATTTGAATTCAGAATGGAGGTTTGATACAGCTGTCCAGCTACTTTGTCCCACTTCTGTTCTGTCATTACAAAAATAAATAGCTGATACAGAATCTGTAAATTTCAGCACACTGCCATTCAAAGTTTACTCAGGCAAAATAAGTGGTTGCTTCTGCACATCCAAATATTAGGCATGTTTTTTCTTTGTTCATTAGAGAAGTGTCTATTTAATTTCAGTTTTGATTCTGTAGATTTTCTCACGACTTGGATGTGGAAATTAAAACTAAGCAGCCATTTTTAATGTTTCTAAGACCAAGCTTCCCGGCTTCTTTTCTTCTTTTAGGTTCATCTCCTCTTACAATCCCTATGTAAATATGCCCTTTTTTTCTGGTTTGCCCCAAGACTTGTTCATTCTAATTTATAGGCCTCAAAGTCTCCTCTGTATGCAGTAATTCCCATACCCTGAAAAATGTGCATCACAAGATCCAGCAGAGCCTTATTTGACCTGCCTCTCCTGTTTCAGGGAAAAGAATGAAGGAAAACATATTGCAATGTCTCCCCATGCTGCTGTCTCCCAATGGTGATTGATTAGTATCCTGTCAAGAACTGCATGCCTTGATTGATGAGTGCTCTGACAGAGGGATGTGCTGTGCTTGCTTGTTTGCAGTTCATGTACGACAGAAATGTTCTGTGTAGCATCCTTCTTTTTTGCACTTGGAACTGGGGTGTGGCTGGGCAGCAGAGAGGCAGCCTTGCTCTCCTGTCCTTGTTACCTACAGAACAGGTTAGGTGAATCCTTTAACAGGAAGACAAAGCAGCTGAGCATGTTTTGCTAGGCAGATTTTGCCTGGCATGCACAGAGACAGAGGGCTCCTGGGAAGATCAGAGTAGACAAAAAGCCAAGCATTGGAAATGCTCAAGGAAAATAGCCTTTCCTCAGAACACAGAGTGGTATGCTGCAATCTAAAGATGAAGCAAAGTTTATTCTATGTATTGTTCTTCCCCGTGTCTGCATTAGTGCCAATGCTTTCACGGTTCCCTCAGAGTTTTACCTGCCATCAGAAACCCAGAGTTTAGCCAGAAGAATGTTTCTGAATCTTTACACAGTACTCTGGTTGCCAGACAGAAGAGAAGGAGGTGAAGGTTGTGATGTCTTGGAAGCAGTGTGGCCTTGGATCTGTGTAAGCTGATTGGAAAATTCTGTCACCTTTTATCATTGCCCCATCAGGCAGAAGATAAGATTTGCTTTGGAGTAAGTAAACAACCTGTGTATATTTAAGTAAATTACTGGGAGAGTTGGTAACACCTTTTTACTGTAGGAGGAGAGGTGTTTTCCATGACCAAATGTCTGCATTCCCTAAGTTAGGAGGGCATAGTCAAGATGCTGGTGGCTGGCATGCTACAAGTAATTGGCTTGCTCTCAAGAAATCTCTGCTAGATGGTTGAAGAGATTTAGAATCAGAATAGTATGTTGGAGTATGAAAAGGCACATAAATTAATATCTCCCCTCTGTCTTGAGTGCTCAGTTAGGCAAAGGGAGCTGGATGCCTGGCCCAGATCTGGGTAAATATTCTGGGAGTGGTAGCTGCAGGTACTTGCTTGAGAAAAGGTAAAGTCTTACTGTGAAAGATCATAATGAAAAGCACTGAAGATTTGTATCCAAAGAGAAATTCAGGCCTGGAGATAACTGAGATTTAGAAATTGTCAAGTTTTATGAAAAGAGCCAGATGATGGCAGCATAGAACGCAACAGAAAACTGGGAAAATTCCTGGGTTAAGTAGCAAGAGACCTGCCCTTGAAAACTGAGACAGGGATCAACCTTTTCATCTAATCCTCCACTTCAGCAATGGCTTTTGAAATATAGGTTTATAGTTCTGAAAAGAAGAAAAGAAATTTTTTTTCTATGTAACTGTGTTGATCTTTCAAAAGCTATGCAATAAATCAGCTCAGAAGTCTTTTCTATGTGGCATCAGAGATAAACAGTTCTGCTTCAGCCTTTCAGACCCTGAAATCTTGTATTCTGTCCTCAGCTGCATAAATTCTTCTAGCAAGTCCTACCCTCCACTTTCTTAATTTCTTGTCATCAGGATTTAATCTATAGCTACTGAAGTTCCAAAGGAGAATTCAGAATATATCTCTAGATATAATAGGAAACATAAACCATGTGCATGTTATTTTTTCAGGGGAAGGCTTAACAACACATCTGAATCAAAGATGACTGACTTGGGCATCTAAGAAGCTAATGTCTTTTTTTTGTTGTGTGACAGAAAAGTGCTGTCTCTGTGGCAAAATATCAGCCTGCTTCTTCCTGGAGCACTGTTTAGTGGTATTGGCAAAGGACAAGTTGATCACTGGGCAGGGATTGCTTTCTCCAGATCTACTGAAAGGGGAGAGTTGGGTTTTTAACTCCTCAGAATTGCTTCTTCAGAAATATCCATGCAGTCCTGGGGAAGCAAGCATGTGGTAGAGCACTTCCACTTCTCACTGTTAGGAGATAGGAAGTGAAGACACTGAAGCAACACAAAGTCACAGCCACATTCACAGCTGGCTGAGAATATTACTCACATCTATGTTGATACAATTTAGAAGTGAGATTGCACCTCTGTTTGTTGGTAATTCTCAATTTTGGGAGAAGTCCCACAAGCCAAACTGCTTTAATGTCTTCATTTTAATGTTTATTGAGACTGTTCCCTTCACAAGCTTATAGAAATAGTTTCCTGGATAAGCAAAAGATAAATGGCTGTAATGCACTTAAACATTGACTGCTTTTTTGATGACAGAGACCACTGAATTAATGCTTGTAACATCTGCAGACTCCTCAGTCTCCTTGGGGTTCAATTAGAAATTTCAAGGACATGGGTACTTTACAATGCTGTACATTTACAGAAAGAAGAGATGCTGCAAAGATGAATGGAGACTGCAGCAGTTTCCGAGTTTCTGGGTGGAATTGGAGTGCAGTATGTTTTAAGTTCAACTGATTTCTGGAATGGCAAACTCTCATTGCTGCTGTGGCAAGCTCTGGCTCTACAGATCTCACTGTACCTTTGACCTTAGTTTCTAAGCAGAACTGGCTCATTTGCCTGCACTTCTGCCACCTGAAAAGGAAGCAGTCTTCTATGGAAAGCAGAGATTGTCAAGCCCTGTTTCACTGGGCTACTTTGAAAAGCACTAAGAACAATAATACTTATCCTTGTATTTATGGAAACACTATCCTTGGAACTCTATTTGTGAGTTTCTACCCCAGCACTTGCAAAAGACAAGATTCTTGCTTATTCTGGTTCTATTAGCTGTGATAGTAAATAAGGACATTTGAGCTGGAAAAAAAAAGGAGGATATTTCCTTGTGAAACCTAGCCATGACAGCTCCATTTTTATGGCAAGAGAGCATGCTTCAGAAGAAAGTTGACTCTCATTTCTGTTCCTGAGAGATCTTACAAGTAATAGGGGTCTGATGGGTTGCTTTGGCTTGTAAAAGCAAATTGAAACCATTCGGTATCACTAGCAAGGAATTTCTAGAACTCCAATATACACAGAAGTGACATTCTTCTAGCCTATGTGGAATAAAACAGGAAGGTGAAAATAATGAAGAAAGAAAAAGAAGAAACAACGTACCTGCTGCTACTTACTGTCCAATGCAAACTAAAATCCTTGCCAAGAGAGACAAATTGCTTAATATCCATACAGTGCTTTGAAGATCTAAAGTATAGTAAGTATAATTATTACTACTTTTACTACAGCTAAGATTGCTCTTCTAAATAGATATACTGAGTTTGATCTTTAAAACATTGTATTAAAAAAGGCTGTGTGAATTTTTTCTGAACAGGAATGAATGATACGGTACATTTATCAGCACAGTAATAAAGCATTTGCAATTAGGCCCTCTGCTTGTATGGGCGTGGAGAAAAGGAATTTCTGAGTCAGCATGTGGTGCCATTAAACATATTTAAGTTTAATAATAGTCTTTTTACATCCTTTTAGTGCATATGACTATACAAATAAAAAAAGGAAAATTGCTCCTGGGGGTAAGAATGCATTGTGTTCATGTTATTCTACACCTCTGATTGTAAGTACTGCCATCAGGAGGGTGAACAAAGCATGACCATGAAAATGGGCATCATAATTGTGGAGTGATACTGCTAGTGCCCATTTTTCAGGAATGCTAATTAGTTGCATGTCAGGGGTAAGCACACAGAACCTCAGTACATGGCTGTGCTGCTCCTCATCAGAGATCTACTGTTCTATTAATAACATCTTTGGTGTCTTTCCTAACCTATAATTTTCAAGCACTGGTGTGTCTGCAGTAAAGTCTCTCTCTGCTGTTATTCCTTTGAAGTGAACAGGAATATCTGGACAATGGATCTTGTCACTTCCAACTTTAAGAGTTTGAACAGCTTCAAGAGAACACTTTACTCCTGATTAGCAGCTAGTTTAATACACAAATGTTTTGCAGCTGTCACCTGGCCATGCTGAAAATCATTGCATTCTTGGTTATGAACCACTGCAATGCTGAAACCAGGAAAAGACCTGCTGGTCATTTGCTATAGAATCGGTAACATTGTCTTTATCTTTTCTGGGATAGGAAGGGCTGTGGCTAGGTTATGAAGATAAACTTGATATTAAGACTGCTCTGGCTTTGTGTTACCAGGCCTGGATTAGTGTGGGTGGGCAGAAGTTCTTAGAAAATCAAAAGCTTGGACTTGGCACCTGAACTTCCTGGATTCTTTGAAAATTCTTGTTTCAAAAATATCTTTACATAAAGCTGTGTTTCCAATTTCATTTTAAGTGCAGTGAATGATTTTGTAGTAAGTTCTTCTGGGAGCTCTATAAATATACAACATAAATTATGTTGTATGTCTACTTAATATGCATTTGAGTTGTTGAGCAGCATTTAGAATTGCCTTCTTACAGCAGATAAACATAATATGAATATATCTACAGCACATTAGACAGATTTGGGGCTGAAACAAGGTTCAACCTGGAATTAAGGTTGAAAGAAGGTAACATTTTCAAATAATAGACCTCACTAAAGGAATTTAACATAGTTTCATTTGAAAACTATGACTCTGTTCTTTGCTGACTCTGATGCATATTGCAATCTATCACATTTTCTATCTCCTACTGTTCATCTTCTCCAAGATGGATAGAAAGAAAATTATATTGTATTTGAAACAACTGTTTTTTCTTGATTATTCTTACTTCAGTAGAAACATTCATTACAGTATTGGAAAATGCATCCCAAACTCCTTCCTATAACAAACACAAAAAATAGTATAACTTCCTTGGCCACATGGCCTTCTGGGACACTGAGATTAAGATGAGGTATACACCTTTACTCTGCATATGTAAAGTGAATGTCTGCAAAACTAAAATGAAGTTATCCACTTAGTATTCTGTTCTATTTTCAATGTACATATATGAAGATCATTTTAGCAGAGTTGCATTTATCAAAAGGAATAAACTACTTTTCATAAATTATTACTTCACATATAGGGTGAAACTGTGCAGATTGCAACTGATTTGTAAATATAACTTGTCCACCTGTGCTCCTCTCACCATTTCAGTTTGCTATGACTTTATTCTTCACGACTAATTAGAAATTGTTTCATAGCCTTACTGTGTGCTATTATGTATTTCCAAGTTTTACCCCAAAGGTATTTGTATTTCAGTTCTGAGTGAAATACCTCCCGTACAGTAGGTGATTTGCAGAGTCCTTTGTAATATTTGTTGATAAAAGGTGCTATGTAAATTATCTTTGCTACCATATGGCCTCTTCATGTTCCCAGTTCAAATCCACTGGGAAAAATCTCTTGGCAACATCAACAGAAGCACATCTGGTCCACATGCAGTCTGTGACAGAGTATTCTTTTGGTCTGATTAGTCCTTCTATGCAAGTTCAAATGTATTAGGCATAAGAAGAAGAAACAAGCTTCTCAAAATGAAACCCACTCTACAGTATGTTTCAGATATGCCAAACACTGTTCTCAGTAGAGACCAGCATTACAGATTTTAAAGTGGCTTCATCAGAGTGAAAATCGCTTGTAAGGGCACAGATTACAAACCATCTGGACTTTCAGGTCAGTAGTTTGCTGAAATGCTCCAGACATTGCATAATAAAAGACAACATTCTAAATTTTACTAAGTTCTCCTTTTCCCCTGCTGCTGACCACTGGTGTACTGATACAAAAGTAAGTGATGTCTGTTGGTACAGTTATGTTCAGTGATGCTTTCAGATGAGAGAAACAAGTACTTACCCATGGGATATGCTGATTATCATGCCTGCAATGCAGACAGAGTTTTCTTCTACTGCTTACAGAAAAGCATGCCAAATTTGTGTCAGTGATTCTTTCCATTGCAGCCTCTTGAAATTTGAAAACGTTTTCAAGATAAAAATGACAATGCCAGTGAGAATGAACCTTGACAGCAGTATAATGAAATGTGTGGGAGGGAACACTCAATCTGCAGACTTTGAAAGAAAATTTAATTCCACCTCCAGTCCTGCAAGATGTGGTATTGGACCAAGGACTTTCAGTACAAGTAGCAACAGCGTACAGTCTAATTCACGCACAGTGAGAATAATCCCTTCTGGTGCATGCAATATTAATACTCCAGGGTTTTCTCCATCTGTTGTCATGTATGCTTAAAGTGTACCTCTTTGAGGCAGGAAGTGACTTTATTGTTTCATGCATTTACTTGTGCGTAGCACAGTCAGACACTCTTAGGGGGATATAATCACTACTGTAGTAGGAATAATTTTTTTTTTCTCTTGAAGAAGTCACAGGAGTGAAGGAATGATATTACCCTAAGGCATAAGTGTTGGACTTGATGGACCTTTCCAATTTAGCCTATTCTGTGATTCTATATAAACTACTTCCTAAAAATAGATGTATTTTTGTAACTAAATGCAAGTATAAAAGTTACCTATTACTTTGCTTAAATGAAGGTCCAGATTTTCATGTAATGCAACTTGTGTAAATCTACTGACAAATGTACCAGAGCAGCACAAGAGACTTTCAGTACTGGTGGGAAGATAAGACCAATAATAATTGTATATGTGGTGAAGGTAGGAAAATGAAACTGGGCTTCCTGACAGCTCTCAGCTCTGAGGGGATATGCCACACATGATTTATAAAGCATGATTTCTCTTATAAAACCCAGGCAGAAGCTCTTAACCAGTTCTTTAACCCTGAGTGCTAAGAAGCTGGACTGCAATTCTACAGCCATGTTAGGAGGAGCATTCCTATTTGTAATCCTGCTGCAGTAAAGAAAGCAACTCTCATGATTATATTGCTGCAGGTTTATAGTGTTTCAGGTGAAATTCTAAGTTACAGGTGTTAAAAGGAACCAGGAAAAGGGTGATGAACTTTAGATGGCTTCAAGTAAAAAATGGATTATTGTCGGGTTTGAAGAAATTCAGTGAGTTTCTAAATATAAAATTAGAGGATTTAATGGCCCTTTATAGACTTTATGTGTTAACCATATTAAAAATCTAGCAAACATTAAAAAATACTTAGTTGCACAAAAGGAGAGTTTTTTCTCTACATAGCAATTTCTAGAAGAAAATTTGATCCAAGGCTGCCTGTTTTTTCCCTTCTTAGTATACTGAGTACCCATAACAATTAATTCCAAGCTGTTATTTTATAGTTTATGAATAGGTCACAGATAATAGAGATTAGACTCCTGTTTGTATATTCACTTATCTTTTATTGTCCTGCTTACCTGCATTTTCTCAAGTAAGCTGTGAGCATTTTTCCAGCAGTGTGTGCTGGAAAAGCAGAGGAAAGAAACATCCAGATTGTTTGCTGCTCTGTTGAAGTATGTTAGCGTTTGGCTGACCTGAAAGGAGAATTACATTGCTCATCAGGGAAGCTAAGATGTGTGTTTGTGTCTTTTGGGTGATGAACATGTCTTTCAAACATATTTCATTAAAATACTTCCTCCTGGGATAAAAGTGCTTTTGCAAAGAGAGACTGCTCAGAGGAGAGGAAATTGGAAAATGGACATTTCTTCCAGGAAAGCATTCAAGTGATTTTTTTTTTTCTTTTAAGGATTTTTTTCATCCTGAATTAAGATAAAAAGCCAACAGTTCACAGTCTCTCTTGGGGTAAAACTCTATTTTAGGAGAACCAGGTTGGAAATTTTGGTGCTTCTTTAGCTGCTAACAGACAATACAGCTGCCACCTGGGAATGGTTTTATTTCTCAAATTCCATTCATTTCTTTCATGCAAGTGCTTTTTAGCTGATGGTATATTTCTTTCGTTGTAACTTTGACCAGCTCAAATAGTTAGCCAGGGTGGGATGTGATTAGGAATGTGAGTGAAAGATTGCAATGACTCATTTCACTATGGAGAATTTGATTTCAACCTGTTTGACCTGTAAAGGATCACAAAAATTTCAGAAAATTCCTTAAAAAAGGCCCTTCTCTGAGTGGGGAAAACCGGCACTCACCGTCAAGGAAAAGCAGAAAACTTTTGTCATTCCTAAGCGGTGCATGTTTCAGGTCACGCGATTCCCGAAGGAGCCCCGAATGTTCCCTGTCCCGCGTCTCTCCGCGCCGGTGCCTGCGGAGCAGGGGCCTGAGGGGCGGCCGCCGTGAGGGGAGGCCGCCGTGAGGGGAGGCCGGGCCGGCTCCGCAGCACCCGCCGCCGGGCACGGCTGAGCCCTCGGGGAAGCTGCTGCTGCCTCTCTGAAAGAGTATTTAAGGGAAACATGCCATAAAAGTGGTGAGCAGTGAGGAAAAAAGTGTGGTAAACAGCCCCGCGACCGCCGAGGTCAAAGAAGGAGAGGAGGAGGCGGCGCTGCAGGCCCCGGAGCACAGATCCATGCCGTGAATTGGAATTGGAGCTCCGGAACGCAGCCAGCAGGTTCCCTCGAGTCTCTCCGGTGAGGTGATGCCAATGTCTTTCTAGCGCTTGTTGCTACAAGGCGTGGCAAAAAATATCTCAGGCATGGGAGAGCCCGTGCCCTTTTGAAGGAAATAATGTGTATTCTTGCCTGAATCTTTTCATGTGTGTATTTTAAATCTTCTGAAACAGACAAAAAAGAGCGGTTGCCTAGGAGACAGAAAATACACAAGTATTAATGATATTTCATTATTGAACTGGGTCATTCACTCTTTGGTCATAATTCTTAAAGCACTTGGAGTCTGATGAGATAGTCAACCTGACCATCCCCACTAGGCATTGCCACAAAATCTCTGCCGGGAGCTTTTCTAGAAGGTGAATTCACTGCCACTCGGGCTACAGGGAGTGAGAGCCCAGCCACAGACCACAGCCTGCAGTGAAAACACAAAGCAGGGCCCTGTACTAGAAGTGAAGTATTTTAGTTACAGTTTCTGGTCACTGGTCTGAATACAAATAGCCCTCAGCCTCCTCTTACTCTGTTTGCTTTCCCAAAGGCAGTGTGATCTTTAATTAGCTACAGTTTGTTTATTTTTACAGTGAAAACAAACATTTGCAATTTACTTCATCAAGTACAACACGTTAGATCTGATACAGCCTAAAAGAATGTGAGGGCAAATGTTTTTTTTAAATTTCCACAGCAGCTCCTGCAGAATTTAACATGGGTTGGGCCCTGAGGAGTCCTCTCTGCAGCCTAGAGGTGGGACAGACCTGTGCTATCTCTAGTTCACTTCAGGAAGGTTGCTCCAGCTTCCCAGGCTGTTTGTAAGTAGGCAGGGTTTGACTATCTGCCTCTTCCCTGATCATGTCAAGTAAACTACTTATGGAGTGGATGGCCAAACCAAACAACTTTTAAGCACGGTAGTGTGTTCAAAGAATCACCAAAAAAAAAAACCCAAAAAAACCCACCACCCAACTTTCTCACCTTGCAAAGCTTCCTACTTATTTCCTGTGTGCAGTTACAATATTAAAATCAGTGTTACTATTCACCTGAGTATATGCTGTTTGACTTAACAGGGATTGCAGAATCAGGTCCTCATCTGAATGACTGAGAATATAAATTGTATAAATCAGGGGCTAAATCAACTAAATCCTTTCAGTTTTTCAATGTAAAAAGAGTGAAGTTCTTTTTTTTTTTTTTTTCTTTAAATTAGGCTTTACAGCTCTTACTTGTACCCTTGACAATTTAACTGAACTTATCCAAACTGAGATCTCATCAGATTTTAATTGTGTGGTTAGAGCATAATTAAGATAAGCCATCAAACAGCCTTAAAACCACAATCCTTCATACCCCAGTACTTGGAGTTCATAAAGACATATAGTCCCTAAATGTTTCACCACAGATTAGTCTGGATTGGATGCTTAAGTAGAGAAAAGGTTGTGCTGTGGTAATACACAGTCATAAGAAATCGTTCTTTAAGCATTTTGGTTTTAGACTGCAGCTGGCAGTTCATCTTCATCTGCAACCTACCATTTCTTACCGGGTTTTTGATCAGTCAGGGACATTATGTAGTTCTGTGACACATAACCCGAGGCATTTTCACACGCCTCTGCAGGGTAGACCAATTTGATTGCCACTTGTAAATTCACCACTTAGGCAAACTGTTATGTAACTGCAGGAAGATGTCTAATCTCCCTTTGCCCCAAGTCATCACACATTGGCTGGATTCTTGGTGACTGCAAAACACTTATGGAAGGCAGTGGAAATTGTGCTGCTCTATACCAGCTGAGAACCCAGGCCAAAATGTATGTGGAAATCATAAAACCTCTGCTACAGTTTCTGATATTTTCTGCTGCTTTGATGTTTTGTTCTTATATATGCCTTTACACTAACTTCTGATTTGTATTGTTGGGGTGCTAACAAGATTGAGCTTTTCTATCAGCTTGTGTGTATAGATACATATTCATAAGTAACTCTTGCTCTCTGCAGTAGGAAACCAAGGAAAGGTGTAAGAATCCCTTTGTTTTTTGGCAGATGTCAGAAACGAGTGGCACCACCCCAGATGTACCTGAAGAAAGTGGGGTGGGCAGGGCTCTGGCTGCTGCTGGGACTGATAGGGTTTATCACAATGCCAGCGGTGGCTCCTGGAGCACGGCGAGGTGAGTGTATTCCAGTGTCACACCCCAGCCAAACATGGTTACCTCAATGGCTCAGGTGTGCTCAGAGACTGCAGTGCTGCTGTTTTCACTGTCAGTTTGGTGAACTGAGTGAGGCTGAATGATTTTTCCCACCTGCACTACAACTCTGGTGTAGACAAGAGCAGAATGTGCTGCCTACAACCATCAGTGTCTACAGCACCTGGGGTTTCGGGACAAGAGACACCTGAAAGGCCAGTGGGTGACCTGGCTACGTGAAGGAGTTCAAGAGTACACAGAGCTGTTTTGAGTTTAAATGGGATGAAGGAATTGAGGTTGCAATACAGGAGTGTCAAAATTAATCTAAACATGGTAGAATGTGCTAAAGAGGTTAAAATTAGCATTTACTTGTTCTGGTAGTATCTTATTTTGCAACTCTTAGAAGATACCATTCAGTGGGAGTAAAATTGCAGCAGTTAAATGGATTGGCAAGTGTTAATACTTTTAAGGCCTTTGGTTTTGCTTTTTTCTTCCCACCTGTTAGGTCTAAAGTATTTTTTCAACTACCAAGCTGTAACCCCCTGCAGGTCTGTACTATCATCTTTGTCGATCCTTCTAGAAATAAAAGAAAGGAATTTATGTAATCTTTAAGTGAGGAAACTCTCATGCTATAGATGTTGCTATATCTTGAACTCCTACTAAAACACCACTGAATAATAAACACTGTATGTTTATATATAAATATATGTATATATTCTCATTTAATCATAAGTATTAAATATCTATCTGGAATAGAAAGGATATTTAATGTAATGTGAATATTCTGCTGGTGATCTTCTAAGTTTTAGAGAAAGCAATTATTTTATTAAATTATTTGGATAAATCAATTATTTTATTAAACAATAATAATGTTTCATTTCCCTTATTAGTAAATAATTCGTATGCTAAGTGACACACATCCTTTTTCATAAATAGCAATGTAAGAACGCCGTGTAGTTTGGGGTTGCATTGTAGAAATGTGAAACGAGTAGACCCGTGGCCTACACTCCCACCAGGGGGCAGGACGAGACAAAAATTAAGGAGTGTTAAGGGCTACAAACCCAACTGCCCTGCTCAACATCAATTTTTGCAAAGGCACAAGCTCTGCAGCTGTATGACTATCTAAGTGAAAGCTTCTGTTTGTTTGGGTTTGTTGTTGATTTTTTTTTTGTTGTTTTTGAAGGGGAGTTATGTAAACAGTGCTTGGCTTCTGCTTCAGTGAATATACAGATATCACTGCTTCTGAGATACTGCCTGTCCTCAGAAACTGAACTCCTATGATCTATTTGCAGAAGCACTTTTTATCTATGTAAAGCTGTATAATAAATCTGTTTGTTTCACATTTGTGAAAAATTGTGCTTTAAATCCCCTCTGCAGTGTTTTAGCTATCATTTTTCTTAAACCGAATTGGAAGATAAGCCTAGACGCTGCAATTCAAGACTGTAGCAGCATATTGTTCTTTGTAAAAACAACGTAGTAAGAGCCTGAGGCTTATGATTTGCCACATTACTGGAGAATTCTGACATCTTGAGTGTTTCTTGTGTCTAGGAATAATGCAGAAGGCAGCCTACTTTCTAAGATACTGCAGTGACCCACTTGTGCTATGATGGGAGGAGATCACTGACTGAAGGCTGTTCAGCCCAACCTTAGCTATGAGGAGCAAAACCCAATGCAAAAACTAGGTTTGTTCATGAAAGTGGAAGCCCTTGTAATTAATGCTGTTTATAATTAATTACAGCCTAATCCCAGATGATTTGAGTACTCATCTCAGAGCAAGAAGATTGTGAGAGACTTTTTAGTAATTACACCACGAAATTTAATATCTGTAGAAGGTGAGAATCATCTGAGACTAGAAATGTGTCATCTAGTTACCAGGCCATTCCAAACCCACAGCTGAGGTGTGAAGCCTGTAGCAGGTACCTGTGGGTTGCTAGCAGTCATGATTTTACATATCTATTACCAGAGCCACAAATTGTAAAGCACCAGCAACTGTGCTGAGAGGAAGTGGGTTTTCATCCATCATAGCTTTGGCTGTGAAAAAGCAGCTTAAAATTAACAATACACTTAGCTTTGCTGAAGAAAAGGCTTAAGGAATGTGTTTTAGCAGTTACCACCAAAGCAGTGCCTGCCTTGTTTAAGAGAAAGAGATTCTCTTTATGAGGCCTGTAGTTAAAGACTCCAATAACTTGAGTATCTCTGTTATTTTGTTTTTTATTTAAATTTTACGTGTCAGTGTCGCATTTGGCTTGAGAGATAAGTTATTCAGGTAGGTCAGCTTTATCAAACAGGTAGTTAGAGTAAATGCAAACAGATGTGGAAGGTCTGAATGCTCAGGGGTGTAAATAACTGCATGGAGACTGATATATACTATTTCTTACCTATCCCTTCTGAATTGAAACTGTGAATCTCAGCACTGTGCTCTGCCCTGTCAAAACTTTAAAAACAGCTTTGGAGGGTGGGTGGGTTATACTGAAGGAAGTATTTACAGGAAGTGACCACAGAGCAGGAGTCAAGTAGCACCTCTGTCACAATGACATGTTTGTGATCATCTGCCAGTTCTCTTCCAAAGCTGCCAGAGACTTTGAGTGTGTTTCTTCTGTATGTCTTTGGGATGTTTTTCTCATTTCATAAATCAGAACAGTAGGGAAAAAATTAAAAGTCCAGAGTCTAGAATGCTTCATAGTCTATACATTTAAGTATACACAGACTGACAAAGTCATGCAGGCTGAGTAGGGCACAGCATCCAGCCCAACCCACTTCTCAGAGCATAATCTATACTGAGTTCAAAGTAGGTTTCTCAGGTTTTTGAGACCTCCAAGTCTGGAGACTTCTTGGGCTCCCTGGAAAACCTGTTCTACTGTTTCCTGTCTTTCACTGTCAGAAACTATTTTCCTAACAGCTAAGGGTTTATTTAATAGTAGACAACCTTTTCTCAAAGAAATGTTTCCTTTAGAGCAGTGACTTGAGGAAGCCTACGTCCTTATTTTTGATCCTAGTGTTGATATTGCTATGAACTGTGTGACTTCTTGCTATGAGAACAAATATACGGGAAAGAATGTAAGAGATGTGTTTTAATGAAGAAAGATCTCATAGTCAGCACTCAAAACTTGGGTGACGATAAACCAGATCCCACAGGAGGAATATGGAGGGGAAAAGCAGCTCCAAAAATACCTGTAACAGAGCTAAGAATAATTATTTATATTTATTGTTACATTTAATGTCAGTTATTTTTATACTGAAAAGCAAATAAACAGAGCAGGGATTACTCTTTCTCCTTAGATGCTTGTGTCTGAGTTTTGATTTGATGCTTTGACTTGCTTCCTTCATCCCCTAAGCTATAGGCAGGTTGCAAAAGCTCAGTCAAAGGAGAGAAATTCTCTGTTCCTTCCCATATCTGTAGACTGATCTCGGAGTAAGGAGACTCATAATTTGAGACTAGTCATCTGCAGCTTCAGTAGACAGAGAAAACAATCCAGGCTGTTCAGTTTGCAGGGATGGCCTAAAGCCTCGGTGTTCCTGCGGCCAGGAGAAAGAGGGAATGCTGCACACCTCCCATAACCATGTACTCTCATTAACTGGGAACATGAGGGAACAGAACCCAGTAGATTTCGGAATTGTCCTTACTAAATCCCCTGTTGAGCATTATTTTCCATGGTTTGGAAGTTAGGTGATTCTCAGTGTTTGGGAATTGGCATCCAGGCCTGAAGAGCTGCAGATTTGCACTTGGCAAGACTGCAGTGCATTCCACTGTGTTCAGTTCCTCCCGTTGTGGTCTGATGTGGCTGTTTCAGAGCCCTTCAGCTGTGATTTCACATATATCTACTTCTCAGCCTCATCAAGGTGTGAATTACAACACTCTTCATTAAATACCTTATGATAATCATATACTTCTTCATACCTTATGACTAAAGGAGAATGCTTCCCTTTGTGAAAAACGTGCAATGTGGATGCAATGTACTGTTTCCTTGGGACAAAGGGAAATGCAGGATATAAAAATAATACATAGATGCATACATATTGTGGAGTGGGAATCTCCTTTATTTTTTTCCTCCTGTATCTTTCATTTCTTTTATAACTTTAGGTGTTGCATGTAACATATTTTATAGAATAAATGTATTTAATGTTGGTTTAACTGAGAAAATGTAGAGGATAAAATAAAAGACATAAATCCAACAGAAAGGCTATAGATATCTCCTTGGCTTGCAGATAACTTCTTCAGTGCTGTTTCCATGGAAATTATTTATAGTGCCTGGAGGGAGTGAAGTGCAGGTCACAGATCCGCAGAGCTACAGTAGGCTTTCAGCCCAGTTAGGCAGAAGCTGACAACAACAAATGGGCATGTCTTTGAATGGAGCTCTTCTGCTTTCAGAGGAAAATGTAATCTCTTATAAAAATGTGGCTTTGAAAGAAAAATATTAATCTCTATGGCAGTTTGGGGTGAAATTGGAACCAAGAGCTGTCGGTTTTCATAATGAAAACAGCTTCAAACTCTCTTCTTCAATTCCCCCTCCCCCTGCTGCTTGAAGTCATTAAGGGCTTCATCACATTTATTAGAGCAGAATTCTAAGTACCATTTCAGATAATCACTGTGTATTCCAGTTTGGCTAATTATTTTTACTTCTTGAATATCTACCTGGGATATGCTCAAGCTGAGCACAACTGACAAATCTGGCAAATGCTGTGGATATTGCTAGTCATCAAGGAGCATGTTCTGCATTTTATTCACATAAAAATACATTTTATATAAAATATGAAACATATATGGAACATTTTTATATATTATATTTATGTATGTTGCACATATGTAAATTTTTTTATTCTCAAAGACTTAAAAATGTTATATAACAATTTATGTGATAGCTTTTGATAGAAATGAATGCTTTTTGAAAGATTTTGTAAAGAGGGGTGTACAGATACATGGGCTGCAGTTTGAATTAGGAGTATCACTCTCTTTTTGTCACAGATTACTTGGCAATACTCTCTTTAAGAATTTTGAAACCAAAAGAAATTTGTTATTCTCTTAATTAACCTTTTTTTTCTTTTTTTAAGTTAGTAATTTGTTTCTTCATATCTTTCTTCCTAATTCATTAGAGATCAAGCAACACTCCCTATACTCCTAAAAATTAGGATATGCCACGGCCTAGGCAGACTCTCTGTGAAGCAGATACTGTATAAATAGCTACAATATAAGAGTGTGTGACTAGGCACTGTTTTATCCATTTTGCCAGAGAAATGCAGGATGTTCAATAGAAGAGTAAGTCCATTCAGAATGACTTCTTCTCCATCCCAGGAAACAAATAAATGCAGGAGGAAGATAGTGAAATGGAATGTTCTGATAATTATTTTTTTAGGATGGTAAATATTTTCACCAAGAATGTTACTATTTCTCATTTGACTTTGCTTTCACTCACTTTTGAACTCCTATAGATGCTGTTGTACAGTGCTTTTCCAGTAGCCTCTTCAAAGTATAAATGACTGAGTATTAGTGATCACAGTGAAGTGTTTAAGTAACAACTCTACAGATATAAACCAAATTCAAACTGATTTAGCCACAAACCCTGACTTTAGGTCTTGCTTCAAACTATTTTTCAGCTTTATTTTAGTGTCTGAAAGGTTCTGTCTACTGTAGTGTGATACACTTTACTGTAACTTCTTAACCAAATAAACAATGAAAGTCAGGAGATAATGAAGGTATTGAAGACAGGCCATGTCTGCAGCGAGAAGACTCATTATTGCAGACAAATCAATGAATGGAAGGGAACACAGTGGCTCATGTGGTCCAACCTCCCTGCTTGAGCAGGGCCATCCTAGAGCACATTGCACAGGATTGTGTCCAGGTGTTTCTGGAATATCTCCAGGCAGGGAGACTCCACACACTCTCTGGTCAATCTGTTCCAGTGCAGTCACTCACACAGTAAAGAAGTTCATCTTCATATTGAGGTGGAACCCTGTGCATGAGTTTCTGCCCATTGCCTCTTGTCCTGTTGCTTGGCACCACCCAGCAGAGCCTGGTCCATCCTCTGACACCTCCCTGCAGATACTGACAGACACTGACGAGGTCCCCTCAGTTTTCTCCTCTTGGCTGAACAGCCCCAGCTCCCTCAGCCTTTCCTCGTGAGATGCTCCAGTTCCTTTGCTGTTTTTGTTTCCCACTGCCAGACCTGCTCCAGGAGCTCCATGTCTGTCTTGCACTAAGGAGCCCAGAACTGGTCACAGCACTCCAGATGTGCCTCACTGGGGCTGCGTAGAGAGGCAAAATCACCTCCCTTGACCTGCTGGCAATGCTCTTCCTGACTGACACAGCACAGTATGAGCTCATGTAGTTTGTACGTCTCTCCTCAGCTTCTCAGAAGGAAAACAAAGTATTGCCTTTCCATTTCTACACCAGTGTTGTGACAAGGTCTCTCTACTCCTCTCCCCACTTTCCAATGTTTGTTAATTTCTTTTTCATTTGGTAGATACTCTTCTAATTAGAACAATGTTTCTATGAGGTCAATTAGGTAGGCCACTTGATCACTCAGGTGTAAAAACCTTAGAGGTGTCTGCTGACTGGAGGTTAAATATTAACCACAACCTAGAAATTCAGCACTCACCTCATTAATCCATTTGAAACCATCTGTCATAAAAAGTTGCAATATGTGTCACCACTTTTTTCCCCCTTTGGCATCTGCCAATTGATTCTTATCTCAGGAAAATGTGTTGTTAAATTCAGTAATTTTGTACCCATGCTTTTGTCAGTTTAAATATCTTGGCTGATATTTATTAAAATTGCTTTCATTAAAAGTAGCTCAATTTGAAATCTCTTGTATATGGCAGTAAACAATTCTTCCTTGGTGTCGTTTTTCTTGTTGGGGCGGACTGTTCTGAACAGCAGTAGGCACAAAGCTGTTGTCCCTAGGAGATGCTCTGGGGGAAAAAAAAGAGCAAAACAAGCCCAGCCCATATGGTCCATTCCTGTGCAAAATGTGTTCACATTCCCACACTGGTATGGAGTAGGTATCAAAGGAAATACCTTAAATATGCAGAGACATGTTGTGGTCCATTCCTGTAGGCATGGACTGAATGCAGAGAGCAGGAATTGTGAACCTTTCCTGACATGCATGGTGAAAGGAATATTGAGAATTGAAGCACATTCTGTAGCACTGAAGAGAGTAAATCTGTATGAGTTTCTAGGATATCAGGTTGTTACAGCCTGAATGCCAGCCTCCATCTCTGTAACTGTGGTAAGAAATTCAGCAGCTGATAATTTCATCTTTTGTTACCTGTAGTGGTGTTATGAAGGTGTAGAATACTTAGCTCTCAAAGCTTTTACACTGATGGGAAAAATTGCTGCGAGCAAAAGCACTGATACATGATTTTGGCTGCCTGAACAGGGCACACTTAAGCATTACAATACTCTTTCTTGACATGCAGTGGCCTGCTTAGATCCATGCTGATCCTTCTGCATAGCTATTAAAATAATCTTTATTTTTCATCACAATGAGCAAGATGGACTCCTTCACTCTTTGAGATATGTACATTTATTACTTTTTTCTCATTGTGCTTTGAAGCTCCTTTTTTGGTAAGAGGAGGCTTAAGACAATGACAGCCTTCTGAAAAATAAATTTTTAAAAGAGCATTAATCAACAGTACTGGTTTTGCTGCAGGTCTTTTATATAGACTTTTCCAGCACTGTAAAAAACCCCTTTTTTTCTTTTGCAGATGGAAAGAGCGAGCTACTGTTTCTGACTATATTTTCCCTTCAAATTCCCATGTATATAATTGCAGTGGTAATTTCCTAATTACTTGCTGAATTTTTTGCTCTGCAAAAATCCTGAATATAAGCAGTCAGAACCCAGAGTATATATCACAAGAGAAGCTCTAAAATATCATTTCATAGGAATGAAGCAATATTTTAAGCCTATGAGATCCTTCTGTTTTGATGGGACCCCTATTCTTTCAATTGTATAACAACTATATTTGTGTTTAAGTGTAATAATACAAAAAACCCAGTGTAAAGCTGGGTGGTTTCAACTCCATTGTCAGGATGTTTTGCCATAGTATACCTTCTTATTTGTCTTATACTTTGATAAGGAGTAGCTTTTAATTGATAATTGGTTAACAAACTGGTGTCTTAGTTTAGTAGCCATTGTCTGCTCTTTGCTGGGGCTGAAATAAATTGTCTGCTAGAGGTCAGTACACTGATTAGCTTCACAGTTATGTGAGAAAGGGAAGTCTTCTCTGATGAAAAATTTGCAATGAATTGGTTTGGGTTTTTTGGTTTGTTTTTTTTTTTTTTCTCTCTCTGAGGTGCTAATTGAAGCTTAGCAGTAAAAAAGACCAGATTGACAGTGATCAGTGCAAACTCTCACAGAGACCTGTACCCACTTCAGAAAATTTTACTAGTTTGAATTACTTTCTTGGCATTTGTTTTCCATTGCATCAGATTAATGTCTTTATTCTATTTCTGCAAACTGAAATACGTACAAAAAATGTAGGGTAAACGGTTTCTTTTCATCCAGTGAGTAGTCATGTGCTTATTAGCCAAGCAAAATACTGCCCATTAATGTGAATAATGCTAATAATGCTTCTAGACTTAGTTTTGCACACTAATGTCCTTTTTTTTTTTTTTTTAAATTTAGGCAAGCAGACAGAGTGAGTCTTCTGAAATACATTTAACAGAGATTACTTCATAAGTTAATTTAACACAGTTGTCCCAAATTTGTTAAGAACTCTAAGATGGACATCCTTGATGAAATATTCACAAGAGATTTGCTGTTCTATGCAGTTCTCTACTAGTCATTACTGTGTGGTAGCTCTACTGAGACATAAAATATACAATATATGAGATTTTCTTGTAGCACTTCAACTTCACTACTCTTTCTCTAGAGCTTATTTCACAGCAGCTTGTGCAGAACCATTATGAATAAATATCTACTCCTGTGTTTGCATAGCCAATTCATAGGAGCATGAATGAGAAGAAATGATAATTTTTTCTGCTGGTTACTGCACTTGTGAGGAGTACTTGTTTCTGTAGTAATTACTTTATTTTTTTGTCCCTTTAGGATTTTAAGGTATCAGTTCAGCAGCTTGTACACATGAGCAAGATGATACATAGTGTGCACTCTGAATAATTCTAGGCAAATAAATATTCAGATGTCTTTGACAGAAAGGTGTATTTGAGAGGAAGAGCACCTAGTGTAATCTGAAATGACCACAGGTAATATAGTTACATGGATATGTCAGCTGCCTGTTGTCCAATTGGTACTTCAAGCTTAAATTTTCTATTGCAGTTCCAGGATAATTATGCAGCTCCCTGACATGAATGGACTTGGTCAGTACCAAAACAGAGTGTGTTTGCAGTTGAAATCTAATGCAGTCAGTTGCTCTTGGATTCTAATTAAGGCTGACACTGAAGGCATGGGAGAAAAATTGTAGATAAATTGTATAACTGCCTTCAGCTCAGGTCTGTAATAGTAATTACACATGGAAGTACATGAGCAGAACGATTAATTTTTCTTGTTATGACTCAAGCCTCACTCTGGACTTGTGCTAAGGACTATTTTGCATGAGCTATCTGCAAATGGGTGTCTATTTACTTGGGCTGGGATGGCAAAAGTGGCCTGATGTGATGCTAAATGGAACTATTCCTTTGGGTGAAGTTGGCTGTACAAGCTGGTGTGTCTTAGTTGTACTGCTCTAGTGACCTAGCTAAGATCACTAGACCAGCACAACTTTCACCTTTTGAATAGAGTATTTCAATTGGAGAAGATCTATAGTTATGATCTTGTCCAAATGCCTGACCAGTTGAGGGCTGACCAAGGGTGAAAGCTTATTATTAAGGGCATTGTCCACCTTCTTAAATTCTGACAAGCTTGGGGCAGCGACCACCTCTCTGGGAAGCCTGAGCCAGTGCAAGACCACCTCTTAGTAAACAAGTGCTCTCTAATGTCTAGTCTAAACCTCCCCTGGCACAGCTTTCAACCATTCCCGTGTGTTTTATCACTGAATACCAGGGAGAAGAGATCAGCATCTTCCTCTCCATTTCCCCTCCTCAGGAAGCTGTTATAGGCAATGAGGTCACCACTCAGCCTCCTTTTCTCCAAGCTAGACAAAGCCAGAATCCTTTGCTGCTCCTCACAGGACATTCCTGCCCTTTCCCCAGCTTTGTTGTCCCCCTCTGGATGCATTTGAGTACCTTCACATCCTTCTGAAATGGTGGAGCCCCAAGCTGCACACAGCGCTCCAGGTGAGGTTGTAACAAAGCTAAATAGAGTAGGAGAATTTCCTCTCTTTACAGACTGAATTGTGTATGGAGAAGAAAACTTTGATTAAATCTTTACAACTGCAGAGGAAGGACCTTGCCATTATAGCATCTTATTGCAATGATTAAGTTACAGACATATCTAGTCTAACCTCAAAGCATGGTTAGGCATCACCTTAGACCAGGTTGCTCAGGGCTTTGTTCTGTCTTGAAAACTTCCATGGAGGGAGATGGCACAGACTCTGTGGGGTACCTGCTTGTCGCGGTGCTGTTAGATTGCAGCATGCCGCGACCTTCCCAAAAAGTGTCTTCAAGGGAGCCTCTCAGTGCAGGCAGCACGCTTGCATACACATGTACATACCAGGTAGCTGGCTAAAACTGTCCAACGATCAATAAGCAGGAAGAGCCTCCGCATGGGGGTTCTACAGGAGAGGTTTAATGCATCCACGCTCGTGCAAAGTTCCAGAGAAAATCCAAGGGAGAACAATGAGGGGTCCAGGGTGAGGGAACCAATCAGGAAACTCCCAGGGCGTATCAGGTAACAAGGGTTGTAGTGGCCAACAGAGCCAACCAGGGGAGCAGAGCTGAGGTACATTAACATAACAGAAACAGAGCATTCTGGGGGAAGTTTTTCAGTCACCATAAGCTGGAAAGGAACCTAGGACTTATCCCACCATAGGACTCCTTTCATTCCTTGTCCAGCAGGCCCACCGACCTCCACACCTGCTTCACGACCTGATGGCTTCACAGAGGGAAAGGCCCTCCTTACAACCAGCCTGAACCCCTCCTGTTTCAGTTTATCCCCACCACCTCTCACTCTATTGCTATGCACTGGTGTAAAGGTCCTGGCTCAGCCTCCTCCATAATCTGCTTGCAGGCCCTGGCAGCTTGCCAGCGAACTGCAAGATACGTTTGAACCACTGTTTGTTTATTTCACCTGTGTCCCTCTTGAATGTTACATAATAGTATGTGAAACAGTGTTTGCATCAAATAAGATGCATTGAAGCATCCCTGAGTATTTTTTATTTTTAAATCTCAAGCTTTCATAAATTCAGATTTTATGGGAGGAATAAGCATGCAGGTTTTTTTCTTCCTTCCAAGCTCTTGAGTGTGTGTGAAAGAAATGAAAAAGAAACATTTCCCCAACAAACCCCAAAACAAAATGAAACAAAACTAAACCCCAACAAAACCAAAACCAAAACCAAAACCAAAATCAAATGTTAAAAGGTAAGTTTCTATTTTTCTTGGATTTGTAATTCTGTTTACACTAACAATCAGTCTGGATGTGAAGTGTGCATGAGAGGATGCTGGTCAAACACCTCTCACAACAGAAGTATTAATGTGTTCGCAATCAATCAAGCCTTAATGCTTCCCTTTCACATTGGGTGCACCTGAATATAAGGCTGACTTTTAAAATTAGGATCTCAAGCATAGCAAAGTAATGATTGCTTTGTAGTTCTTTACATTTTAATTCCCTAGATCTGTTTGTTCCTCAGTAAAACATGTAGTTAAGTAAGGAATAATATTACTTCCAGAGCTGAAATTTTTATATCTTTGATTATAAAACATGGTATTGAAATCAGAGCGGGACAAATTAATTTAAGTCACATACCAGTGGCTGACTTCTTACATCTATTATTAATGAATTGCAACTGTTTAAAACAGCACTGGGTGTGGTATCATGAGTTTTTTAATTTATTAAGCAAATTCAATATCTGTTGGATGAACTTGATATCTAGCAATACCTTAACTAAAGTTATGAAACAGTGGGAAAGTAAGATAGTGACATATATAAGCCCTACTCCAATATATTTTAATGTGGATTTGAGTCTTAGACCATGAGCTTACCCTGCAACAGAATCTGGCTGATTTGCTGACAGCCTTCACCCTCAGAAAAGAAGAAAGTGATGTGTGCACTGTGATCATGTTTACTCGAGAATGCTGAAGTGTGTGCAGAAAGTAAACTAGTCTTTGAACATTTGTGGGTTCAATGGAAACTAAAAGATTCATCATATAAAAAAGATGAACAAATTGTTATCACACGAGGGCACAGCAGGAGCCTCATTGTCCCCACCTGTTAATTCAAATGTTCATGCATGTTACTGCACACACAGAACATGCTGGCCCATCTCTGATTATTTCATTTGTACACAGAAGTTCACTCACTGTATACACACATCAGAAGACTGGAGCAATGCAAACAGAGAAGATGTGTATCAGACACCCCCACCTCTTACTCATTTTAGTGGAAGTAAAAATGGTGGGGTAGAAGATGTCCTCACTTCTTGGCATCTGGGCTTAGACCTGGATGCTGATTGTTTAGATGTCCTTGAATGGAGGTTTTCCTTCATGTCTTCAGCTGGCTGCAATTATATTTCTATCATCTTTATTTTTAATATGTGCTGATTTTTTCTTTTTTAAAAAATCTTACTAAATATGAAAGCAGAGGCAAGGAAAAACATCTGCTGTAGAAAATATTCTGAATCACAGTTTAGAGAGCTTATAAATACTGTAGGCTTAACACTTGCACAAAACTGTGTGGGTGGCACACTGTCAAGTGCAGACAGTGGTGGAAGATTCCAGTATAGAAATCTTTTTTTAATGGTAGTGAAAAGATCAAAGAAAAATTATTTGGAGGGAAAAGGCTTGATTTGGAGGGAGAAAATAGCATGTTGGACACAAATTAAATTACCATATGGATTTGGACAGATATGACATGATTAAAAATCCATGTTGTTAATCCACCAAGTCTTTAATAGAGCTCATTACCATCATGTTGGAAAATTCCTGCTGAGAACTTTGGGCTGATTAAGTATTAACCTATGGATCGCAGGGAGCTGGCCTTTTATTTCTAAAATCTACATTTCTCGTGCTGTTCAATGAACCAGGAAGTATTTGAAAATGCAGCCATTCTTTTTCTTCATTAGTGAATCCATGTGTTTTCTGATGCTATTGTCATTGTTTTCAGCTCTTTCATTATTGCTTTTACCTGGCTTTAATGTTGCTATGTCTACCAGCTGAGTCTCTAGCTAGGGCTCAGGAAATAATAACAGAAAGTGAGAAATGGGTGATTGGGCTGAACAAAATAAATATTGGGCTCTGACAGAATATAAAAGATTGGACTTGTTACCAGAACATTCTTCTGATTTCCAATATAAGTGCCAGCTAATATGTGTGTTCCATAGACCTGCCTGCCAAATATGTTGGATTTGGAAAAGAAATTTTCCTGCCAGTTGCTGTATACTTAGCTTGCCTGTCATTATCTCTCTCCACTTTTTTTTCCCAGTGATTGTGCATTTTACAGAAGTACAAAAGACAAGAAATTTAAAAAGCTTTTTGTGTATAAGATATTCTATAGACAACTTACCTGGGACAATTTTCTCCCCTGCATATAACATTTATGCCACAAAAGTCATGATTGTGGAGATAGAGTTCTTATTTACTGATGCATTAATTAGAGTGAATAAAAGCATGATTTTGTATATAGTTTAAAGCAAGCCAGGCAATTTTTAATAAAAACAATTTCTTTACAGCAAGGCAGGAAATTGTTTTCCTATCCCTATAAATATTCACTATTTAAATACTTTCTTTCTTATCATGAAATTTGGACCCTTTAAAGCATTAATGAACTTCCATTGTGGAAAAATGCAGTCAGGAAACTTGAAACATCTAATTGAAATTACTTTGAAATATTAAATTCTTTTCTTATTCTCATTTTATATTCTAAGCTTATATGTACAGACATAAAAAGAAATTCTAACAAAAAATAGTATTTTGTGTGTTTTGAAAAAGTAAACCTTAAACCACTACAATAGGCTATTTGGATACCCACAGGTATTTTTCCACTTCTCTTTACCAAGAAATCAGTTAGTGTTTCTGTTTCACAAAATGTTTTAGCTCTGAATATGACATGTTTTTAATTGAAAATATTTAGGCCAACACTTCTCATCTACCTGCACTACAGACTTCACCATTATATACATTTCTGAGCCAACCAATACTAGATCTGTTTACTGCAGTTTAATTTTTAAAAAAAGGAGACAATATAGGACATTTACCACATTTTTAATTATTTCAGTAAACTGAGCAGACCCACTGTGTTATTGATCTTTGCAGCAGTTTAGTCACCAAAATATGATAGTGAAAACTTCTGTCAGAGCTTTCACATTGGCACTGTGCTGAATTATCTTGGACAGATTATGTGTATGCTGATAGTAGCCTTATGTTGAATACAAAATATACTTGACATATTTGAAGAAATATAGGGGTAAGAACGTAATATTCTCTGTAGCAGAGAGCAGGGGTCCCCCTGCATGCTTTGATTTTGCTCATATGAGTAAATTTCCTCTAAAACAATTAACGAGGCACTTAAATGTAAATGACACGTGTCTCCAGGTCAACAATGTCCATGATCAGTGCACCTCATCAGACACAGCAGCAAACATGGGCTGAGTAACAAGGTGGTATCACCTAATGTAACTGCTGGCTGGGATGTTGGATCTCCACAGACTCCTGGTATTGCTCCTGGAGAGAGGGATGATCTCCCAGCTATCCTGTTTGTGGCAGGGGCTCAGGGGCTGAGAATTCCCCACTGCAAAACCCTGCATTTTTCTGTCAACTGGAGAAAGTGTAGGGTGATCTGGTAGAGATAGAGCCCCAAATGTGAGGGAGTCAATCCACCTGTGTGGATTAGCAGGCATCCTGCAGCAGGAGACCCTGACAGACTGAGAGCCTCGGGGGCCGTGTCAGTAGGTCCCAGGAGAGCGGGGCCATGTGGCAGTCCCAGGCACATGAGGTACAGCCTGATTGCACTGAGCAGGCAACTTAAGCGGTACAGCAGCAGTTTCTCTAGGCTTTCACTGTAGCTATCTTCTAGATGAACTACTGCTGTATCTCTTATCTGAGACACAGGCTGGGTCCTGGGGACCTGTGACATGTACTGTGAGGCAACCCTGTTTCTCATGATACTGCCTGCAGTGTTTTCTTCTAGGTAACTACTGGAATTGCTAGTTTAGTTTTCAGATCCTTCCTAGTGGAAAGAAAAGAGCCAGAATTATAGATGTATTCTTTGTGTGTATTGCATACATACTACATACTGTGGCCTGCAACACACCTACTTATGAAAGGCCACCCACAAATCGGCTCTAAAGACTCTGCTAGTTTAATTCATAAAGTTCATCAGCTGTCATAATTTTTTCATCACTTGTTTTCAAACTATGGAACTTCTAAGAAAATTAAAGCTTCAGATTCTTGCTTACACATTCACTTGAGCACTTGAACATTTTATAGGTGATTGGTTGTGTGAAGTAGGACAAGAAAGTGTCAAACATACCAAATGTGTTCTGCTTCAGAAATTTTTTGTTTCTGAGGTACAGTGCTCTGTTTATGTGACAATGCTGAGTTCTGGCAGTCTCCTTCAGACTCATTTCTTACAGCTCCCTTGGGCACTACACCATGCTAATGCCATGCTGGTTGTGGCAAAGATGGTTTCTTCAAGAAGTGCTTTATTGTCTGTGTGGAGTAGCAGAAGTTACTGTAGATCAGCAATTTGTCAGGCTCCATTGGCTATATTTTCAATAGGTTCTCTTCAAAACAGACTAAACTAGTGTAAGACCTTAAAGGTTCCCAGACAGACTGATGTCAAATTTTCTGCCAAAGAATGCTATTTAAGGAAAGTTTTGCTTTTCCACACTGTAACATGGTTAGTGTTTTGTAGGTGTGATGAATCCTGATCTCCAAAGGGATTAAATTTGTGTCATGGACACCATGGTTCAGAATTTGTTCCTCCTGGCTTAGAATTAAAACATTAAGGAGAGGATTTCATGTAAATCCTCACTTAAGGGTGTTAAAGATTAGAGTGAGTTTTTATTAGCATAAATCTCTCAGTCCCTGTTCCCTGGATGTTCGTAACTGCCCATAGGTACCTTCTTTTAAGAAACAGCACAGAGAGATTTTATTAATTCATTGGAACTTGTTGGGACAGCCGACTGCGAAAAGCAAATCTGCCGTGACTTAAGGCTATATGGCTCCTTGAGCAGGGAATCAGAATCATTGTGCATTTGCTAGGTGCCAGAAAGGTGCTGTAATTATTAAATCTTGTAAAGTAATTCTAATCTTTCTTTTTTTGATCTTTCCCAACTCAAATAATACTTTCTTGTTGTTCTTTAGTCGAAGTTCTTTATTTTTTAAGTTAATGCAAATTCAGGTATCTAAAAAATAACTAAATAGTATTCAATGCTTTCATAAAATTCAATAGAAGGTATAAGCTCTTGAAAATGAAATTGTGCTTCATGAGACTTGGTAGCTAAAATGTAATACCTTTAGTTGCACCATGAATCCAAGCTGGATATTTAAATAGAGGCTGGACACCAGGTGTCTATGTGGCATTTGTGCTTTACAATTTTGGCCTCACAGCCAAAAACCTGGGTCTGAAAAAGTGGAGTGTTTTCTCAGCTGGGAGAACAACCTACTTAGTTAAATATCTGAGAGTGGGCTTCCATGTTAAGATTTCAGAGCTTTGGTACAAAGTTGTATCAGTATTAAAACAACATTGATGATACTGAAATGTTAAATAGTATTATTTTCCTACCACACAGTGAGTTGTAGTATAGTCATGGACATCTTATGGCAAGGTAGTGCACTGAAATAGGAGTGTCATTGTTACAATCCAATTTATGGTTAGTTTAAATGAGTATTTATTCCTGACTTAAGACACCAAGGGTAGTACACACACATGCAGACACACACACACATCCCTACACATACACATACACATACACATACACAAAAAGCCTTTGCTAGTATTTGCAGAAGCCTCAAATTTTATTTTTAATTATAGACTAAAATATAGTAATGGTTTTTCTTTTTTTCTGATCAAAATCAGCATCTCCATATTAGCTTATATATCCTAGTACATATTAGCTATATCTGTTAATGAAAAATAAGACTACAGGACTTTTAGCTGGCCAAAATCATGTTCCTAATGTTGTAGGTTTTCATCTTTCTGATGTACTAAAGTTCCCTCTCCACTTTTCACTTCTATTACTTATAACATTCTTTACATATATTGCTGGTGAAGCTGTGATGAAAGATAGTGGAGTAAGTGAAATCATTGATAGACTGGTGGCTTTTTAGAACAGTATTTTTTTTCCTAGGGAGATGAGATTAAAAGCTCTTTGTTTTTAAGTGCCCAAATCTTCAACCTTGCTCACAAAACAGGCTTATATTATTCTTAGTGTTAATGCTCCTGTTTTTCTAAAAAGAAATCTTACTAAAATCATGATCAGAATTTTTATTCCCTTCACAGAGAGAATTTTGGAGTTGCTCCATCCATTGTCTTATATTTTAGGATCAGATACTTCATCTGTGGCAACTTAGACTGAAGACAACACCCCTCCTTAGTTTAAAAGTTTTTCTTCTTTTATTAGAGTGATCCTCTGCCCTTTGACCAGTGCTGGGGTGCCTACTGTTAGTTTTTTTATGGGCAAAGAATCAGATCAAAACCACTGTAGCTTAATGCTAATGTTGAACATCTTGGCTGTTAATTACATGTACTGTTAAACACTGACTTTGGTGGAAATAATCAAGGTTCTTATGACAGACCAACCTAATATAATATTACTTTAGCACTGATCACTCCTGTGGTTATGAAGAAGAGAGGGAAAAACACATTTCAGGCTCACAAAAGCAGGAGAGAAAATGTCTGTTTTCTTGGAGTTCTGGCTTTCCAAATGAATTTGAGAAAAGTTGTGTACTGTGAAGAATTCTGTTTTAATTGGCTCTTAACATTAAGGGTTTTTAAAAAATATGTTTCCTTCTCTGTAAGACATTTTAACAACACCAGATGATTTTTAAAAATAATAATTTTAAGCTCTGTCATTATAGATGGGTGGATGGATGACTATCTGTCATTGCATATGACAGGCACCTACTCTTACTGAGCTGTCAGTTTTTAGTGTTATTGTTTGCAGGGAAGACTGCAGTTGTAAGTGAGCTCTCACTGTAGAAGGCTGAAGAGAAGGTATTAAACTTCTCTTTCAGCAAAGCTGAGGTTTCATATCACAGGTACTAAATAACAGAATGCACCAAGTACTGGACACAATTTTGAACGTTAATTTTTGGAGAGGAATATTGAGGTATTGAAAGTCTCGATGTTACCACAGACATTGCATCTGGTTTTCTAACACGTGCAATTTTTGCAGTCATTTGTGAAAATTTTATCCAAAATCTGTGTTAGTTACTGATGATGGCTTCTGTGTGACAGTGAAAGGACCTGTACAAATTGGAGGGAAAAGGAGACTCACTTATCTTGTTGTTTAGAGGCTATGTATTATAATTATTATTACTTCCTCATTTTGGCAATACAGGGAACATTGTTGGAATAAAAATTTATAGTTGTAATTTTTTTTGTGATGTAAATCACCTTACAGCTGATTGGATATCAGGACCTACATCCTGGGCACTACAGTTTCTTGTCAATTGTGTAAATTCTAACTTTTAGGTGAGATACTGTAGCTTAA
Organism: Monarcha castaneiventris obscurior; assembly: GCA_026261815.1. Classification (NCBI taxonomy): domain Eukaryota; kingdom Metazoa; phylum Chordata; class Aves; order Passeriformes; family Monarchidae; genus Monarcha; species Monarcha castaneiventris. The sequence continues at coordinate 18,860,352 of JAMPIT010000258.1, read as the reverse complement.
TGACCTCATGTGAGTACTCTCACCCTCTGACAAAGGAGATTGGACAACAAATTACAGCAATTCAAAATACTCAAATCATACTTGCACTTTCATTTTTCAAGGCAAAAATCAGTTAGGGAGAAGTATCTAAATGGTCTGCAATACTGTTCTGGTCCTGATTTTTTTAGACATGCTGCTTTAACTGAAGCTACTCAGAGTTTTACTCTTGATGGAAGAAAATTGTATCTATGAATCATTTTCTGATTTATGCCAGACTACCTCTGTGTATCATGTCACAGTGTCCTGTTTATTCCTGTATGTGGGCCATAGCCTGTCCTGCATGGTTGAGATCTATGGAAATTTATTATGGAATCTATGTGAGCTTCTGAAAGTGCTTAAAAAGCTTTATAAATTACATTTCATATATAAATTACCCATCTGGTGTGCCAAAGAAATAACTCACCTTACTGCATGTTTTATTTAGAACCAAACATAATACACGTTATTCTAAATGTAAAGGAAGAACACAAGAAATTACCCCAAGAAAATTCTAAAAAAGTTTTCAGTGATGCTCCCCACCTCCTCCCCACCCCCAATATATATTAAACTTGTTGTCTTTGGGATTTTTTGTAATACGTAATGTAGGTGACCATCATGAGGTAAAATTTATTACTTTTCGGCAAAAGAAGGAAGTGTTTAGAATAGTTTTGTCTGAAGTTTTGAGTGAATTGAGTGTGAAACTTACTGTTTGAAAGCAAGAAGAAATGTAGTATGCTGAAGAGAAAGAAACAGAATTCTTCATTCTCACATTATGTTGTGGGAATATTCTGCTAGGAAGTGGGAACCTTAAATCATGGCTGGTTCCTTGTATTGAATGACAACCCATCTGAAAACTGTGTTCTGGAAATTATGGTTCTGACTCTTGTGATCAACACTACCAGCAAAAGCAAGGGGTTAGGATGAAGCTGGTGGCCATGAAGATGGGATAGATGGACAGAGAAGTAAAAAAATCCAGAAGAGAAACCTTTTCAGCAGTTATTTGAGAATGCTGTCTTGCTTTGGTTTTTATGCTATGTAGAGGAAAAAGCAAATGTGATTTCAATCAATCCGTTGTGAAATACATTAAGTATTTTTATCATTATCTAATTACAGTTAGAAAGCATTTTAATCATAACTAAGATCAGTTAAAAGATGACAAATGTTGAGTGTTGTAGTTATAACAGCAGAAATTAAATTAAAGTCTCATTAAATTCTTGCCATGTGTCATCAATTTTGAAACATCTTCTAAAAATTAAAAGGAAGAAAGAGGACATAAATAACTTTGGTACAGGACACTTTAGCCCACGTTAAATCAGTATTCTGCACTGACAATAGCTAATAGTGATTATGTCAGCTAGACCAAGGTAGAAGGTTACTGGAAGGTTACTTCTGTAAGAACATTAAATCTGCCTATCTTTTTATGCTCTCTTTGTAACCCTTCTTTTTTGTTTGTTTCTTTCATTTTCTTTAATACAAAGTTGCCTATGGGGTTGCTGTAAATACATTTGGAACTTACTGCTTTTAGCAGTCTTGGTACTGGGTCTGAGCAGGAGACTGGAGGATTTTGTGATCACTAGCTTCACTAGCTTCCATCCATTTTTAAAGATCTGCGGGTAACTCCCTCACCCCCCTTTTCCTTTTTCTTCCCCCTCCCCCTTATTGCTAAGTTTATTTCATTAGGGACATTAGAAAGGTTAAAGCTGAATCTGTAGGTCATCCTATATTGTGAGTGGGATAAGGCCTGTGGTGGGCATATGCCACGTCCTCCAAATGGTGAATTCAGATGCCTTCCCCTACTGTTTCAGTCTGTGGTTATTCTCTGTTACTAAGTGTTATTTTGTTGACACATTGTCATGAACAATGAAGTTATTAGTTGGTGTATTTAGAATGATGTTTAGAACTGGTGACATGTGCTATAAATTTGTGATTAGGATAGTTTCTCTTTGAGATTTTCAGACACATTAATATTTTCCTAATAGAACTGGCTGGATTCCTGTGAAATCTGTCTAATTTTGCAGGAAAATACTAGACAAAATTTAGAAAAATTTGCTTTGTTTTTGTAGAAAAGCTTGCACTGTTTCTTCAATTTTTTAAAGTTTTATATGTTAGCAGTCACAGAAATGGACAGATTATATTTGCTTTTAATGTTTTGATCTCTCTTTGTCTTTTAAACAGTAACTGATTTAAGTAATTTTCTTGTAAATCCTTAATTTTACAGGCACTCAGCTGCTTTTAATATTGTGTTGCTACTTCAAATGAGGCATAAAACCCAGCCTTTTAATGTTTTGTGTTTCCTGACTTGCCTTTTAGAGGCTTTCTGCAGGAGAATCTGTAAACAACTTCTCATCTGGAAGTAAAAAAAGGAAGTAAACATTAATATTTTGATGCAATCCTAAAGGAGTCTGCATTTTTAAGTGTTAGGAAACATGCAGAAATATAATGTCTGATTTGCTAATTTTTATTCCTAGTTTCTTTTGGGTGCTTTGCAATTGCACTTTGAAGTGAAAGTTATTGCAAAAGTAACAAGATTCATCAGGTTCATCACAAAATGTCTGTATGAATTTGCTAATCTGTAGCTGACATGGATGAAAAGAATGAAAACAGAAATATGGCTTTATGCCATATTTGTCTATGGAGAGGTGTGATGAGATATTTAAGGACAGATGTTTCATGAAGCCTTAATATATTCATAGTGGCAGCTGCAGTTTTCTTAGAACAGAATAGCAAGAATAGAAGAGCAGCAGAGCTGTATGCTTTGAAGAAGAAAGGTTTTATCCATGACCAAACTGTAGATGACAAAAATTTGCATTTAAAAAAGTCAGAAAATTGCAGAGTAGATGTTTTTGCAAGGGTTCAAATCAGATGCTTGTGAAAGGTGGCGCTGGTTTAGGAAATCATAGTCCTTCAACATGGCTGCATTAAACCCAGTTTGCAACAGGCCCTGTGAATTACCACAGAGGTGTTATTTGAGAACCCTCTGAACCATGATGTGTTGAGCAGTTGAGATTTTTCTTACATTACTGTATTGATATTTCTGCTTGGTCATCCATATCTTGAGATATTTTTCTCCATCAAGCCATTCTAGCACTGATTCTTGTAGCACTTTTGATTTTCGCTTTGAAGCTCCAGTCAGTCCTGATTACAACATACACAAGCACACAGGATTATTTAGTCTCAAAGAACTTGATGGATGTCAGGCAATCTGCATATGGTACATTAGACATGTGTGGAGTGTATCAGTCAGAGCTGATGGCAAAGACAGAGTTTCATAGGCTTTGTTTTACTGAGTTACAAATTTGAGAATGCTGAGGAGTGGTGGTGAGTCCTGGATTCACAGAAATGTTGAGTCATGTATGTCTCTTGTAATAGCCAGCTGGTAATCACAAACACTGGGGGTGCTTTATGCCAGGCTTACATTGCAGCTAGAGCACCTGTAAAAACGTGTTGGTACAATTGTGAGAGGATACCTTTTAGTTGCTGTTTTTGTATTGTGCTGTTTGTAACTCAGAAAGCCTTGGTGATATAATTATTTCAGTCTGCAGGTGGATGTGCAGCCATCTGTCTGTCCTGCCACCAGCCAGGCTGCTGCTACAGTGCTGCCTAGAAAGAGGTATTTTTCAATGAGCAATCAATGCCTTTCCTCTCAAACTGTCCAGTCTGTTTCAGAAATCAGCTTTTTCCTCAGACCATTTTGTGAACATAGAGGAGATATTTCCATCATCAAGTGAGCTTGTTGGCAGAGGCACTCTGCTACTCCAACTCTGACTGTACTTTTGCTTTGATCTCAACCAGAAATCTGCTTTTATCAGGTTCAGTTGTCAGCGATTGAACACAGACTTCACCAGGTGCATGCAAAGCCAATTTTTTTGTACAAGGCACACTTTTATATACTGTTCAAACCAACAGTTCAGCAGCTATGAACTTCAGCTTCTAGGGTTACACGTTTTACATCTCCAACGACTACAGATTACAATCTCCTTGCCCAGTCTCCCGTTAACTATCCTGCTCTTTCTCTCCCCTCCTGCTCTTTGTCTCGCCCCTGCCAGATGTGGCCGCCATTCTCTCCCAAGGCCCCATGCCAACCAAAGCCATTCTCCATGATGACACTCTGAATCCCCATATTCAGTAAGCCTTCTTTTTCCACCATACTGCAGTGTAGGATTTTAAAAAATCATTCAGAGAATAAAAGCTGGATATCATGGGATTTTCTCTTTCTTTCTGATAAGCCACCTTCCCAGTAGCCTTTTCCAGGAGCAGAATCTAGACAGCTGCTGCCATTTGGCTTTGTTGACATATTCAGCAACTGCTCTTGCATTTAGGGTAGTAAAAGTCTGCAAGATGCTTGCACATCATTTAGACTGAGTTCAGGTTTGCAGTAATGGAGATTAAATACATAAAATAATATATAAAAATAATTACGAGTAACAATAAACGTAGCAAACATATAAACTAAACTACAATTGGGAATGTATATATTTTGAATCAGTTCTTCTCTGACCTTTTGTTTTTCTAAAAATAAATTTTTACAAGAGAAATTAACTCAGTTCATACTGAAGTAACAAGTGAGCTGTTAATGGAATCGAGCCAGAGGTTTGCTATTTTGAATCCTGATGCCATTCCAAGTGAACTTTTTAAGGTAGATGTTGCTATTTTGTGCTCTATAGCATGATAGTAGACCGCCTACTTCAACAAAATGCTGTTTGAATACTTCAGAATAACCCTCAAGTTAATTCTGCTTTATGTCTTATAAATAAAACATAAAAGTGTCACTGCTATACTCATTTACATGTCAAAAAACATCAAAAAAAGAGGTGTGCATTTTCTTTTTTAATATTGCCTTGACATGAAGATGACATATTAACTTTCCTTGTGATAATGACAGACCTTGGTGTCTGCCATGAAGGCCACTATTTGCTTGGGTTCAGCATGTAACTAAAAGGACAGAAATCACTTAAAAGAAAAGTAGTGTGATGGACCTATGATGTTCATCTGTCCAGTCTGGGCACCAGATCTGGGAGCATCATGCGGCAAGAAGTCTCTGTAACAACAGCTGGAAGTCTGCCCAGGTGGCCAAGAAGGCCAGTGGCATCCTGGGTTGTATCATGAATCCTGTGGCCTGCAAAACCAGAGCAAGGGTTGTCCCCCTGTAAGTGGTACTGGTGAGGCCACACCTCGAGTGTTGTGTCCAATTTTGGGCCCATCACTTCAAGAAAGGCATTTAGGTGCTGGAGAGTATCCACAGAAGGACAGCAGGGCTGGGGAAGGGTCTGGAGCACAAGCCTGATGAATTGCAGTTGTTTAAGCTGGAGAAAAAGGAGGTTTATGGGAGACCTTATTGCTCTCTACAAGTACCTCAATGGAGCTGGGTGGGTGTCAGTCATTTCTCCCAAGTAACAAGTGATAGGATGGGAGGAAATGGTCTCAAATTGTGCCAGAGGAGGTTTATATTTGATATTTGGATAAATTTCTTCACCCAAAGGATTGTCAAGCTTGGAAATCACTGCCCAGGAAAGTGGCTGTGTCACCATCCCTGGACATATTTAAAAGGTGTGTAGATGTGGCACTTATGAGCATGGTTTAGCAATGGCCTTGGCAGTGAGGGGTTAGTGGTTGGACTCAATCTTAGAGGTCCTTTCCAGTCTAAATGAGTCAAAGAAAGACTTTGTTTCAGTTGCTGTAATCCCACTTGCAATAATAAGTTTGGGGAATTCAGATATATCTCTGTCGGAAAAAACTAAACATTGGCTATCACCAAGTAATATCTCTCTGAGGCTTTTTATATAACACAGACACTTACAGTGGTGTCAGGAAGCTAAACATCAGATGACTGCTTTTAAATGCAGATCCTTGTATGCCCTTGAAAATTCAAGGCTAAGTTTATGAATTTAAGGCAAGTCACCTGCTACTCTGCCTGATTCTACAGAAGTGAACCCGAGCCAGGTGGAACTGCTTGTATTTCCCCAGAAAAGTCATTATATATTTCCCTCTCCCTGCTGGGAGCCCAGTTTGATGTGCCCTACTTCTATGACCTGTTCTTAGAGAGGCTGAATCTAGGCCAGGTCCTCAAACTTTGACCAATAGCATTATTTACTGAAAAGCCAGTGTTCTTAACAGCAAGTAAAAATAAAAAAATTGCATTGTAATTAGCAACAATAAGCTAATGAGAAGGTAGGCTTACAGTATTCTTAAAAGACTTCAGGGGCTATAGGTTTTACAGTCTTAAATAAGCATTGTTGTGGGGAAGATCTTGAAATTAGTAAAAGTAATCTAAGACCCTTCTATCTTTTATGTGGCTTGTATATGTTGGACCAGGGTATACAGATGGGAGTTATCACTCAAAGGAAATGCCCTGCAGTCATCTGCAATAAGTTGAAAATATGAAAGGGAAAACAGGCTGATGTTGTTTACTAACTTCATTTGATGTAGGTAGACTATAAATACCTGTAAAATCACCATTTATACATATATACATCTTTTCCCTGAGTGTGAACTATGGGTCATTATAATTTTCTGCAGTCAAGTATCCACCCTTGAGTTTGCAAATTTGTTTATGAACCCTGGGGCATCAACTTGAAAAGTTTTAGCTCACAATGACATCTCTGAGCAAATGATTAATACTACCAATAATATTGAGCTGTCTTTGGGTTGGAAATAGAAAAGTGAACTAAGAACCAAGAATGAGTAAAATGAATAGCCAGTAAAAATCACTGATTATCACCGATACTGTGAGACTGTCCCGTTTCACAAAAAAACAATCAATAATGTTTTAGAGAAAATAATGCTCAGCCTCCAGGTAGTTGCTTTGGTGAGAATTAATCTTCTGCTCTTTTGAAGGAGTATGTAAACATGAAGATTTCTTTAGTTGAGGAGCAATAATACAAACAGGGGTGCCTTCCTGCCATCACTTGGGTAGGAACGGATATTGTGGCAGAGATATATGATACCAATACCACAGTGAAGTTGTGGGTGAAGTGAGGAAGTAAGCTTGAGATTGGTGATAAAATTAACAAATGTAGGATGGAGATATCAAGTCTGGAGTCATTGTACTTCTCTGTAAATAATTTAGTCCTGAAGTAATTTCTTCTGTCTGAAAATAACTATTTGGCCATTTTATAGCAGTAGGCTAAAATTTTCAGAAATAGAGAAGTTTTAAGATTTTTAACTTTGTGGTAGGTGACTCTGTGCTCCTTACGGATGTGTGTGTCTGTATGCTGAAATTAGAGTATCTAGACTCTTAATGAAATGTACCTTGAATAATTTCCCACCTTTTAGCTTTCTCTAGAAGGAGTTTAAAAACATCAGAGGGAAGAGTTGCCAACATAAGTGATAGAACAGATGAAATTTTAGTTATGTAAAACTGACTCAACTTACGAGCTCCTATGCTGAGGGAGAAATCAGTGCAGTGCAGGCTGGGGACCCTTTGTAGTCTATTAGTGCTCAGTAGATATTGAGAGTCTTGTTCACACACACAAACACACATCCCTGTATGAGGACATTCAGGCAGCTGGAAAAAGCCATACTAGGATTCTTATTTTGGTTTTGGTTTATAACCAGAGATACTAACAGAATAAAGCTTTTGCTGTTGAAGGACTGTCTTATTTTTGATTTATTTTCTTCAGTGCAATTTGATCCTGTTCTCATTTCATTTCAGTGGCTTTAGATCAGGCCCTATTGCTAATTTCAGTTCCATTCTGTTTCCCTGGTAACGTTTTATTTTTAGCATCATTATGCTTCAGAGATCTGTCATGGAGGGTTCATTTTAATTTTATTTTATATGTTTCATTTCATGGCAAAAATGGTAAAACTCCCAAACCCTGATCTGTTCCACAAAATATCTATAAACGTCTTAAAAAATGTGACCATCTTACACGGTTAACATTTTTACTACTTTGCAGCTACCTCCCCCCATGGATTCAGTGGAAGATTTTCAGGATACAAGTTGTTAGACATTCATGCATTTTTGAATCTTTTGAAAACCATTATCCTTTTGTGCACTTGAGGTGTGTTATTCTGATTTTTCAGATCTACTACCACAGCAGGCTCCAAACTCCCAGCAGCACAGTGATTATACAATAATTGGTCTGGCAGAAAAGGAGGAATACTTCTCTCATTCCTCTTCAGCCCTAGTCACCTCCTCTCTCTGCAAATTGTCTGGACAGAAGTAAAGAGGCTGTGGAGATTGTATCTGTTTCCATTTCTAAGTTCTATTTAATGACTTGTACTTGTATAGTCACCTGAGTTCCTTGCCTAGAAATTTCTTCCATCTCTGTTAGGAATGTGACTAGCTGACGCTCTTGGTTTGGAGTCTCCAGCTATGATTGCATAATGGGATTATAGTTGAAGGTTGCAAGTTTTTTTTTTCCTTTTCCCTTCACTATTGCCTGCTTGTCCTTTTGAAATTCCTACAATGACTCTGACTTAAAGAACAAAGGTAGCAGTTGGTAAGAAATTTTGTATATTCATTTCAGTAACTAACGTTTATTCATTTTTGCCTATCTGAGACATTGGCCAACCACCCTGACAAAAAGCACTGCTTGAGAACTTAGGCTGAATTTAGTGGGAATAAAAATAACTCTGCTAAACATTACTTGAGTGAAAAATTATAAAAACCATACCAAAAAACTACAACACCTTCAGTACAATATCAATATGATGCATAGAGTTCATTGATACTACTTCACTGAAAAAGGGAAAAATGTAAAATAATATTTAAAACTTTCAGTGTTTTTCAAGGTAGTTTGGATTTAGAGTGTTATTAGCCCATTAACAGATCAAGGACTTTCTGATTATGTCTTTCACTCAAGCTGCATAGGAAGGATGATCTGTCAGAATTTATCAGCAGATGAATAATTATTTATCCTCTTATAGAGGCTCCCATTTATAGTATTTGTCAAGCAAGTTCTCTCCTGGGGATGGATTATAATATGAGCACTCCATGGTGTGATGAAAGCCTTCCCATACCTCAGGCTTTGTAATTTCCTTTTATCTGAAATAATTGCTATAATAAGACATAAGGTCTAAAAAGCTCTTAGGGTTTTAACTGAAGGTCCTGTGCTATTCAGAAGATGCCTTAGTTACAAGCAGATGCTTCTATTTTCTGGCAAACCTGAAATCAGGGCTCTTCTATAAATGAAAAAGAACCCAAAATTTTCACAGTTGCTAGGGAAAAGGAGAGAAACAATCCTTCCTCTTCCTTGAAGAAATGACCAATTCATGTAATGAAGTGTGTCATTCTCAGTACTTTTTAGCTCTGTATCTTCATCTGTCCAAACAATCTCGACTTAATCTGATCTAAAATAGTCTGACGGGACTTAGATGTTAATTGGGCCAATAAGATCTCATCACTATCTCTTGAGAGATGAAGTAAAACAATGACAAAGTTGCCAGTTATGGCCCTTGGCCCAGCCTAGCTGCCATACCTAAGAGTAGTGCTAATGGGAGTTGATGGGTTAGTTTCTGCCAAATTTGTTTGTTTACTTCATGCAGACACATTTTTTCACCTCTTGCAGTGAGCAGGAGTGAAAGGCTTTTTAAAGAAGGAATTACTGGAGCTTACATAGTACAAAGGCTCATACAAATTGCCTGTCAATCAACTGGATTTGATAGGCAGGAAAGACAGATTGGTGAGAGATGGGGTTAGGACATCTACAAGGTTCCAGCTAGAACATTTCTCATTTCACAGTTTTGAATTTTTACGCTAAGGGGAGAGATGAAATGCTGCTGCTTTTGTTTGTTGGTGTGGGTTAATAGTTAGCCACTGCTTGATTTGGTGGTTTTGTTAGCACTAATTATTTGATCTGTTTTGGAAGACACTCCTGGTTTGAAATTGAAATGTGATGGTACTGCACATTATTCGCATTTTGCTCCTGTAGAACCTTTTTGCTCTTTCTTACAAGGGAGAGAAGGAATGGAGAGCAATTAAAATAGGTACCTTGAAGAAGCCTTCTAGAAGCATTTGTCAGTCAGCTTTTGTTTCTGTAGACAAAGGGGCCCAATGCTGCCAGTGACTCAGGCTGGTGAGGCAGTACCCTTGCTGGAGTCCTGGCTGCCAGCACAACAACGTCTGGCAGGATTAGCCTCTGGGGTCACCTTTGAACATACATATTTTGGCCATCTATACAGCTTGCTATCATGATCTTTCTCACTGAGTAATGGCAAACACAGGAAGAGATTGTACTTCCCAGGACACGCGCAATCTAAGGAAAGAGAAATTAATGATGTGGTAAAAAGGAAGAAGTGGGTAAACACAACCTATTGTATGGAGTTGTAGTTTTTGTGAGAAGAGAAGGGAGGGTACTAGAACTTGAGGAGTAATAGATGTTATAAAACCTAAAAATACCTGGATTTCTACTTTTCTAAGAGCATTAAAGGAGAATGGAAGAAACTGGAGACAGCAGAGATTTCCATACCTCATTGTCTTCCCCTCTTGTCCATATTCTGTCCATGTTCTTGTCCATGCTGGTGAATCACTGGCCCTGCTACTACTACTCCAGGTTCATAATTTCCCAGGCTCTTACTGCTAACAATTTTCAAAGCCCAAAGCCTCACACAGGCCACTTACACTGGACCAAGGACAGCCAGGGCTGCACTCAGCCTGTTTGAGTCCACGTTCTACACAGTCATACTAAGGATAATGCAATGGGTTTCTTACTGGCAGTTATCAAGTAATTCTGGCAATTTCAAGGGAATGTGTCTTTCTATTTTTTAAAATAGTTTAGAAATTAATTTAATCCACCCATCAATCATATATGTGTCCATGTGTGTGTCGTATTTTGACATTACGATTGCTTACCTGGGCAGAGCTGTAAGTTGTAGCAAAAGCTGGAAGATTTCCTGCTAGTTTTCAAATACACAAGGTTATTTAATCTTGACAGTCTACATTTCCTCAAGATTGATTTGTTTCCAGTGGACTTCAGATACTGAAAAGACTGAGTGATTATGTTAGCTAACATACAGAGTTCCAGAAATTTTTAACATTCACTATGATAGGTAAAGGATCTTGTTTACTGTAACTGATTCTTTCTTCACTGTCCCAAGAACCACGAGGTTTTAAATTTTTTTTTAAGGTGATGAAAAAGACATCAGCAGGTGATGAAAAGACACAGGATACAATATACAAATCTTCTGTCCTTTTGTCTCACCTTCTTAATAAGCACTTATTACTCTGATATATACCAAGCACTCTCAAGGAGTAAAAACAAGGCCAACTTGAATGGAAGTGTTTTTATCTTAAGACTCCTTTCAGGCACTTGGGAGTAGAAGACATAGATTTAAATGTTGTGTTCACTGAAGAGACAATATAATCAACTAGATGCTCAGCAAAACATCTAAAAATATGGATTTGGAAAGTATATGCTAAAAAGACATAAAGTACTTTCAACACTTGCATGCTTAAGTGATAGATCTGTGATGTTCATATCCAGAAGCTTCTGCTTGCATAGGTTGTTCTACGGTATTAGTACCAGAAATGTGTAAATATTGAAAATATCTGAACTTCTGGATTAATAGCATTTTAATTCAATTGAATTTCCTCTTCTGGAAAAATGAAAGATCTTTTCATTAATGCAGGAAACAATTACTGCAGTTTACATAAGGTCAATTCATGCTTTTTAGTAGAAAGCAGCATTACTGTGCAAGCTGCTGCCACAGAGTACCATTATGCAGTGAAAACCATGTAGGAGTGCATTTAAATGGAGCACTTTATTTTTGTCTCACAGAAGAGAGAAAAACTGAATAATTTTCAACATACAATTTTTTTTCCTATTTAAGTGATAACATCAGAATTCTACCAGGAACTGGCAGCACTCAGTAAAGATTAATACAGTGGCAGGAGATTAGAGCATCTACCAAATGTCATCCTTGTGCCCTAAATATAATACACATAACAGATATTACATCTCTGCCTGTAATTTATTATACTACTATTTTGTTTTATGTAGTCCAGTCTTTTAAGAAGTGAGAATGAGCTGGGCTCCGAATTCAATATATCAGCTATGTATCAGTGCTAAACTCTCTCTGGATAATCCAAAGCTCCACGTTGCCATAATTTAAAAGCAGAAATACATTTGCACATTACTAGAGAATTATCAATTATGAGATACTGACTACAGAGAAATAACATTTCAGCCTTGAACTGTTGTCATTACAATTTTTTGTAAAAGTAAACTTTAAAATCCTATTTCTGCAGTGATTTAGACAGTGGCTTAGTTTCATTTGTTTAAAATGTTAATTGATTCCACATAAAGCAGTTGCACTGTAGGTGAAAGAGACTGGTAAGTCTCTACAAGGCTGGAACAAGACTGGCTGTAATAGAAGATGAAATGGGCACTGTGGTAGTGTATGATCCTGGCAGATGGATTCCTCATGTACAAGAAAGTACCATCAACTGGAATAGGAGAGATGGCCTTGCATTAGAAATATGGAATTTCAACTTCATTTCCTAGCAAATAGGAACAAAACCTGCACAAGTAAAGCACTCTTTGCTATAGGAGTAATGTCTGGATAAGAAATGAATGATGGGGCACTATAGCCTTTTTCATTTTTCTGAGAATTTAAAGCAGTCTGGACATCAGACCAAAGCTTCTGAATGATACTTAATCCTTAATTTTTTAGTTTTTCATCTCCAGTTTTCCACTAGTTATTAAGTCCTGTTAGAAAGTATGCTAAGATGGTGCAGCTGCATTATATTATAAATAATAACTGATCATCATTTATCTGTTTTGGATTTTAAATTCTGATTGAACGAAGCAAGTTAGATGCAGTCTCTAGTATACTGCTGATCCAAGGTTTTTCCTCAGTGTAGCAATGATGCAGCATATCTAGCAGCTACATCTGTTTCTATGGCAGCAGATCTCTTGCTGTGTCTCTCTCTGTGTTTTCCTTTATAACAACAGACTGTTTGTACAGTCTAACATGGCATAGTGGCATACAACTGATATTGTCCAACTCACCTTCCTTGCTACAAATGCACTCAGTGAGCTTGACTGGTAATATGTTCCTTCCCGGGTTCTGAACTATTTTGGTTGTGTTAGTTGCACCGCCAGTGCTAGATCAGCTACTCTTGTTACAATTTTCAAAAATTTTGATCTTGAATATCATAAAGTATCCATGTAGCTTCTGTATCACTTCACAGATTCAGAAATACTCTCACCAGTTCCTTTGGTTTCTCCCCTGACCCTTCTCAATGACAAGAGCTCAGGGCTTTGTAAACTAGGCACATATTGTATCTTAAGTATGGAGGAAATTAATTGTTTTACAGTGACCCAGTCTTCATTTATTTGATGAATAACTGAAGAGGAATTAAGAAAGCACTGATTGTACTAATTAGCTGCCTGCTCTGCTTGATAAAAATCACATGCAAATTTAAAAATTATGATTTTGTTCTGTCAGTGCTGCTTAATCTTCCATTTTGTAAAGCACCTTCAACTTACTCCTGACTCACTTTCTTTTCTTGGGTAAGGTATAAGTTTTGGGGCTTTTGAACTTATATCTGAATTCTTCCACTTGCATCATAAAAGAAGTTAGTGAATGGAGAACTCTTTCATAAATCTCATTAAAAATGAAAGCGTTTTAAGAAACCTCTTTGCATGATCTGCCTTGGTTTAGCAGGTTAGACAAGTCTGCAATCTGTTAGGCATACAGAGCTCACAGCACATTTGCTTTGTGTTATCAGCCAGAATGTGCTATATGAAGCTGTCCTGATCATTTAAACTGCATGCTTCTCTTCAGTTTTTCTGCTCATTCTCTGGTAGTAAACCAAGGCATTGGTTTGTCATCATCCCCATAGTAGTTCTCAGGAAACGAAAACCTAGAAGTGGCCAAAGCCCACAGCTATTCCCTGCCAGGCTGGTGTGTAGTCAGTGTTGGGAGATAAAGAATGGTGGAAGTTTCCACTTCTGTGAAAACTCTCCTCTCTTATAAGAACAAGGATAATTGTCTTAAATGCTACAAGAAGGTAAGACATATCAGAGGAGACTGCAACTGATACGATCCGTAAGTTTTCAGCCTCTGCTGATGCTCTGTGGAAAAAGTGACTGGACTCTGGTAAGTATCCACGCCTCTCCTTGACTAAAGCCAACAAATTTCACGGTCACTGGCCCACAGGATCAGTTATGTAGCTCAGGCAAAGAATATCACATCAATATGTACATGACAGAACACAATAAAAAAAATGCATACCGAGAACTTTGATAAACCTAGCCTGTAGTAATTGGAAAAACCATTATAGTTAGTTTTAGAGAAAATTCAAATATGGGTGTTGTTTACAAAGCACAGTCATATAGTTTACAGATAAAAATGAGCATTTTTAAAATAAAAAAAAAGCTATTGGTCCCAGTTGTGTGATGTTATTCACTTAGCAGAGCTAGTCTTCTGGCCCTGGCACAGGGTAGGAACAGACATCATAATCCACAAACTCAGTTTGAAGCAGGAGCAGAAACAGGATCACATTGCACTCAGATATGCTCCTATCTCCTCTGAATGATTTGTTGAGAGAGCAGAGCTCTTCCTTATGCATCATTTAGTAGCTGCAGAGACTTGACATATCCACAAATCCCTGTGACTCCCATTACTTTCTGAGCAGCACTGGAAAAGTAATAGAGTAGGAAAACGCTGAATGACACCTGAACTTTGAAGGCCAGGGAGAGGTTTGGAGGGGGGATAATTTTTGTTTCTTTTTTTTCCTCAAACATGAGAAGTGCTTTCTAGGACTGAGCAGACTTGCTTTAGTTCTGGGTAAGTTCTCAGCTTTTTTTATTTTTTTAAAGCAGGACTGTGCTGATAAAGCCATTGAATGTGAAGATTGGTATTATCCTTTATGGAAAAATCACAGGTTTCATATATGGGAGGTATAATTAAATGATATTTGGAATGCCTGAAGAGATTACTGCAGGCAAAGCAGAAAAATTTTAGAGAGAATATTTGCAGCTTTACCACAATTTGTTCCTTGATTTAAATTGTAGGTTAAGCATTCTCCTTCTAAACTGTGGCTTGAACATACTAACTTTGTGTTGTGTGTTTGTATGCACATGTATGCAGCTGGAGTTCCCTCACTTTCATTTTGAATATGGAGTATGGAGACACTTGGAAGTTTTATCCCATGTTCGATACATTCTGTGCTGTGAGGTTTGTGAAAAGATTTTATTTGTGACTTTATGAATAAGGGTTCTAATGCCTTTAAAATGTTCCTGCTAAATTAGGTGTGCACTGATCTATCACACAAAAGGTCTTTATAAATCTATACCAACCTGATTCTGGTACAGTCTTGTCTTATGCGACTTCTTATATCAAGGCCTCTAAAGGCGTTATGAAATCCAGTACAACATAGATTTAAGTTTCAGTTTAATCAATCATACCTTTGAAAACGCCTTTGCATGATCACATTTAGTCATCAGTCTGGATCACAGTGAGCTGTCTTAGTTTAGTGACACTGTTGCTGTAGCTAAAATGGTCTAAGAGAGTATGACAAGGTTTGTCAGTAGAGGTACTTTCTCATCTTAGATGAAGTTTTATAATATAATCTCTACATAAAAGATACCCTTCAGAGGGGAACTTTGTTTTTAGCCTAAATTCAGATGCTGAAGATGTGCCTTTTAAAATGTTTGAACTAATTGTCTAGGCCCCTCTGTGATCCATGGAAGGGGTCATTCCCAGGGGAGAATTCATCAGATTTGCATTAGATGTCAGCTTTCAGCAGAATCCTACCCCAGTCTGTTTTACTCTCTTGCATCCTTCACAGGGTCTCTCTGAGCCCTACCTGAGAGATCAGTCTGCAGCTTTCCCAGGCTACCAACACACGTCCCAGAGGGTGGGACACCATAACCTTGGGCCACACCCCTTATCCTTCACACAGCTTCTCTCAAGGCACAAAATGCACTGCCACAGCAGCTTCTGCTGCTGGACAAAGGAGAGGCCTCTCTTGAAACTGGCTTCTCATGTGTGGGGTCAGGACAGTCTTCAGCCCCAGCTGCAAGAAGAAAGCACCTTCTGTCACCACAGAGGGAGAGTATCACAACTGTACAGACACTTCTCTTTCTTTCAGACACAACATACTGGTTTTTGATTCTATTTTGCCTGAGGGCTCCCATCTTAAATTGTCATGAAAGTCAAGGGACAGGGATTGCTGAGTGACCCAGATTTGCACCACACAGCTTGAGGTGATGCCAGCCCACCCCGTGTGCCTTGGCTGCCAGCATGGCATGTGTGTGTCATGGTAGTGCCCAGCACTGTGCTGCCTGGCTGGAGTCAGCAGTGACAGCAGCTGCCCAGAGCCACCCAGCCACGGCAGCTTACCTGCTCCAGGGACACACAAGTACAAAGGGGCAGCCTGCACAAAGGCCTAGGCACACTTGGGAAAGCTGCTCAGAGTCAGTTTGCTGTGCTGCCATGCATTGCAGGGGCTCTGCTACTGCCTGCACTCCTTATTATGCCATTGGCAATGTCAGTGCATGCCCTAGCTACAGCTGTGTCTTCCACCCCAGGCACCTGGGCCCTGCTGTTGCCATTTCAGGGTGTCTCACACAGGCCTGGAGAGAGTCTCTGCTGTTTGCTTACCACACTGCCTTGTGTGGCTTCTAGCTAAGACTGCTTCTGACTCTGTGCTGTTACACATAATGTTTTTCACTGTTGCCAGCAAAGGGTGTAGGACACCTGCTGACTCTTGCGTCCTAACCTCTTCTGGGGAGAGCCTCTCCTCTCAGGTTTGCCTTTGACATCTGCCCTGTTCTCATTCACAAATCCAAGGCTGGCATCACCATGTCTGGCAGCTCTACCCAACACTAGCAAGGTGGTTTAGGGGCATTAGGGGCTTAGCAATGCAGCAGGTGCTACATGTGCTCACAAGGCTTGAAGTTCCCAATTCACTTGGGTTTTTTTTTATAGAATGTTTTTGGTTAGAGACAAGTTTGGACACTGTTACGTATAAATTCTTACCACTGTGCAAGGTCTCAAGGTTTCTCACTGATGACTGCTTTTACACATCATGAGATACCTAATATTGAAAAATAATTTTGGGGGAATGAGACTTTGCTTTACCACAGAGATAATCAAACATCAATGAGGAATTTTATCTTTATTTCATGATGTTAGCACAATAAACTCACACAGTAGCATTGATCTGTACTTATTTAACAAAATACATTTATAGCAATTTACAAATTATTTTCCATTTGAAAACATGGCATAACATTTTATTAAACACAATACTTTATATAGAGAATTCTCATTTAAAAACATATTTTATTTTTAAGTATTTTCTTTTCTCAGTAAAGCACAGCCTAACAAAGAAATTCGTGCCTGTTAGCAAGTAAGAAAATCAGAACACTAAGAAGATGTCACCTGTCAATTTATTTGATTAATTTTAAATTAAGGTACCAGTGGAATGTAAACAAAGAGTAATTTTACAAAAGGCTCCTTATCAAATATACATGCAGAGGTCTGAGTTCCAATGTATATATTATTACATTTCTGCTCTCTAACATAATATAATTTGATAAGCCATTATTAAAAACAGTAGCCTTTGGCACTTTGAGTAAAAAAGAATATATCAATATTTATGTATAGAACATAATTTCAATGATTACACAAGAGCTTTAAAATCTTTTCTTAAGAAATAGGAAACTTTAGGAAAAATATCACACTGCACTTGAAATAGTGCAGCAAGTTTTAGAGTAATAAAAGCAACATATATGCCAATATATATCTGACTAAAACCAAGGAATAAAGAACAAACACTCCCACCAGGAATCCTGCTGTTTCCAAAACAGCTAAATTGCCAGAGGGAACATTTTCTAATCTTTGCTTTATTGCCATTATTCTCCATTTCAATTTTCCATTATTTCCAGGTTCATCTACTTATGTTCTTTTCCCCTGCACTTACAAACTAACAAATGATTGCATTTTATTTCCCTGCATTGATAGGCCAACAGTGTTTGCGTCTTACCCATTCCTTTAAAGCTAATCCTACCTGCTTTATCCTGTACCTAGACTAAACTAAATCCGAAGGGTTTTGTTCATGACAGTCCAAGTGTTTGTAATTCCTAGGAATCTTGTACAAAATTTCGTATTAAATACCAAGGACTGAAGATACACCCTTTTGAAAAGAAAAAAACCAAACAAATCCTGACTTGTAAATACTAGCATCTGAGAACTTATTTCTAAAAAAATTACTTTTTTTTTCTTTTTCTCCTGGTATCTACGATTATTTTTCCCAGCTGATGTGCCTTAAAATGTATCATCAACATTTGGTGCCTTTAACATACACAATATGCTGCAACCCTACTGGGTAGCTTCTTACATGTAACCTGCAGAATACCTTCTCCCAATCATCCTAAGTATGATGGGGTCATCTTGTATCAATAGCAGAAAGAGTGTGGTCATTTCCTTAAGGACTGACACTCTTTCACAGCACTGGGTGATGGGCAGGTGAGGGAAGCATTGCTTGGCACAGTTGGCTTGACAGCAAGCATTCAGCTAAGCCTGGAGCACCTGTAAAACTGGGAAGTATATATAAAGCTTTCCATTGACTCGCAAACACCATCCTCATACTTGTGAAATTACTTCGGTTTAGGGGTGGGTTTGGGATTTCGTTTTGGTTTTGAGGTCTTTTTTTGGGTTTTTGTTTTGTTGTTTGGTTGTGGTTTTTTGGTTTTGGTCTATGTTTGTGTTGTGCTGTTTATCTTCTTGAATAGGATGATTCTTCCTTCTACCTCCTACTTGGCTGGGGGAGGGTGGGCTTTTCCTTTGAGTTCTGTGGGGTAGGGTCCTGTAGACAGGTTCTGACTATAGAGAATGTGTCTGGTTCTCTGATACCCTAAATCAGAAGAGGACTTAGACCAAAACACTTCTCCTAAGAAGCCAGAGAACAGACCTGATCTGGCACTACTCATTCAGTGAGGGGACTGCTAAGCCATTCCCTTCTTCTCCTACCAAGGGAGCTGGCAGTTGTCTAAGAGCAGTTCTCTTTCAGGTAGAAATAGGAGAGAATGCAGAGCTGCAGTGGGTGAGCACTGCCCCTGGCTTCCTTCAAGGTTTAAGTCAGAGCCAAATGAAATGAGGCATTCCTTCTAGCATGTCCATTCTAGGACATGCCCTGTTTATTCCTTTCAGAGCTTACCCTTTCAATCATTTTTGGCAATGGAGATTTTTAGCAGGCAAGTTTTTTCATTGTATTCAAAGCTCAGTTTAAATAATTCATGTTCTCTCAGGTGCAGAGACCTTTCATATTCTTAAGTGGCAGTGGTGGGAAAAAAATATCATGCTTAAGAAGGCTCCGGAGGGTGTCTCAAGGGAGGTGAACTGTAGTAGTGGCACAATGCAACACTTGTTCAGTGATTCTGCAATACCAAGGCATTCCATTCTTTAAAGCGAAGCACAAATCCCCTACGTGATGGTGATTGGGGTGAAAGTTGTGATTGTTCTTGTGGCATACTAAGCAAGTGAGGTGAATGACTGCTTCTAAGTGTGAGCTACGATATTAATTCTTGTCTCCTTGGAAGCTGGTCAGGAAAGTTGCCATCTGTTTTTATTTGCTCATGGCTCACCTTTCACATTTGCACATCTTGCAGTTGTTGGTGTCCTGCATTATTTGTTTAAAAACTAATAGAAAAACAGAAGGGTCGCTGAAGGACAGAATAAGAAGTTTAAAAATGTAAAATCTGAATTACTTGTAGTACTTGATAAGACCCCCTAAAAAACGTAATTTAAAACAATCCTACAAGTTAGCCCACTAAGAAGCAGCCTCTTCATTAGTAGCACCTGTTCTTAAACAAAAGTTGAGCGGTAGCAGCAAAACTATTCAAAATAGATAGTCATTCCATTCTAATGGAATGTCACCCACACATTTTTTGTTGCAGTAGACATCTTAAAGAACTACACAAAACCTTTGCAATCTTTGAATGTGACAGATCCACTATAACAAAGCTGTAAATATTTCCTACGCTAAATGAATGCAGCCAGCATCATCATAGTATTAGCAATATTACTTGTAAAGTAACTGCACATCAATATGTCATGTTTGCAGAGTCTGATAAGTATGCAATTTTTCAAAACATGTAAAGTTATCATCAGCACCATCCTGTATTAAAGATTTGGTGCAAATTCTGCAAAGGTGAATATATACCACTGATACAGCCTTTGCTGTGAAAAAGTCAGTCAATTTTGCACACAAATATAAAATAAAAAGTTGGCACATTCAGGAAATACAGTGTCTGTGTTCAAGACCATTGTTTTAATTGACATCATCACCCTCAGATAAATGTTTTGAATCTGAAGAAACAAGTTGCATGAAAATGTTTCACATTAGTTCTGGCATTGTGCTTTTCCCCCCACCACATGCTTTTCACAGGCTCATGCACATTGCACATCAGCAATGCTGGGCTGCTGGTCAATAATTTGGCACATAAAGGTAAATATCAGCTCAAAACAAAGGGAGCAGAACCTGTGTCAAGATGTGTTTCCTTTGTGGTGGTATGGACCAGCTGATATGTCTCCTCTCATTCCTTGTACGCTCGTGTGGGGGATGTGCCTTTATAGAAGATGTTTCTGGTGTTCTCTGGACTGCTCCCTCTCTCAGGGATTAAAATGATGTTACCCTTTCTTCGAAGTGTTGAGTCCCGGCTGGAAGAAATGGACAGAGTCTCTGAGCCAATCTCACTTCCCTCCACTGGTGTGACTCTTATCGTAGTGATTCCATGATGGTGATGCTCAGTGTTATCTATGTTGCTTCTTTTCCTGTCACCTGACCCATAACTGTCTTTTAAGGAGTCACAGCTCTCAGAGTCTCTGTTAAGATCATTTAGCTCATATGTCTGACGAAGAGTGACTTTTTCAGGACCTTTCCATTTCCATGAGCCACTTCCTTCACCTTCTGATGGCATCTGAATTACAGGTCTGTTATTTTCTGGATGGGCCTCAACTCTAACAATGCTACTTGGCTCATGGTCTGTCAAGGTTTTATATCTGATGGCTCCTGTACAGGTCACTGTGCTTCCCTCTGAACTCTTTGGACTGCCCTGAAGCACTCCTTGCTGCTTAGACATGGCTATTACCTGCATGATTCTTGGCTGGCTATTGCTCCTGCATGCAACACTCTTCTCAGCAGCTTTCAGCCATTTAGCTCTAGCTGAACTAGTTTTGGGTGATGTGTTCACATTCTCCTGAGTCTCTTCAGGAATGTGTACTAGCTGGGATGAGCCAGGACGGGACTGAATAGAGACCCTTGGCCCACCAGTAAGACCTGAGTTGTTGCAACCTGGTACACTGCCAGGCTGGATTTTCAGGTATTGGCTAGTTGGGCCATGATGATCACCATTTACACCCACTCTGGACGGTTCTGAGCTTGACCTCATTTCGATAGCCCTTGGTGGTGACTGGCCAGATTCAGTCTCTATTACTTGCAGGGACAACTTTCGACTTTCGTTCTTGTTCTTCCACTGGGACAGCAGCTGTTTGGAACGGGCAGAATCCATTGATGCGTGTATTGTTGCATTTCGTCTTGCTGGATCTTCCAAGGACGGTGTGTTGACTCTTGGCAAGGTGTTGCTGAAAGTAACCATGTTTTCCTTTCCCATTGGGCTTCGTGGTGTTATTATTTCTACATCAGCATTTGCTCTCTTGAGATTGGTCAGAGACCCTGAATCTCTGTGGTTTCTATTCAGGATACCTTCCGTACGGTGAGAGACAATGCCATCGCTGCTGCCACCATTTTTTCCTGGCAGGATTCTGTTGGCATCTTGACTAAGGTCTGTCAAAGACCTCAGAGGTTCTCTTTGAAAATTTGGGTGAAACACATTCTCGTCACTTGGTAAGAAGTTCCCCACAGCATACAGGCCCTGATATTTGGACAGAAGCATCAACAATTGGTTAAGAACGTTAAAAAGGACACATTTTTTACTTTAATTACATTCTTTTGCTTTTAAATAGAATTTACGGACATAATTAGTCCAGGTAAACTGATGGGTATTTCCTTTCCTCACTAGTATAGCCTTTGTCCAAATTCTGTCCTCAATCTGGTACCTCTATGTATGTATGAAGTAGTCTCACTAGGATAACTAGAGCATATTATTCATGGCAATAAACAGCTGAGGTAAGGATTTAGCCTCAATGAGTTTTCTTCTTTTTATCTGGCAGCAGATACAGCTACAGAAATAATGTTTTGTTAGAAAAATAGGAAAATAGATGTTTGCAGTCTCTTAGGCAAAGCTATTTTACAACTATACTACCGTCTATTCTGATTTACTGAATCTTGTTACTGCTTGAGTTGTACTCTGCTGTTAGCAGATTCTGCCCTTTATACTGCAAAATAATCATGTAATACAATATCTACATCATAGAACAATTTAACAACTTTAAATCAATTGCTTTCCAAGCTGTTCAGAACTGTAATAAGATTTAGGTATACAACATTTTCCTAATCAATAGACTCGCTATAAAATGCTGTCATTTTAAAAGGACTCCACTAAGGGTATTATGTGACAGGGTCAAATATCTGACTCAATCACTTGAGTTACTTGTTCTTTACACTCCTTTCAGAATTATTTGTAGTTTCACATTATTTCCCTCCCCCTCCTCGTACTGGTATGTAGTTTTCAGGGCAGATTTACTGAGTACTGGGTATCCAGGACAACATACTCTCTGCTGTATGATGTCACATAGCACTATATGAAGACCTATCAAAGCATACCTGTTAGTGCATTTCAAACATGGGGACAACAGCTCCATTTAGGTAAATCTACAACAGTGGAATCATTCAAAATAATATTCTCAACAGAGTGCCTTTCTCTTCACAGTGCAATCACAGAAGTTGACTTTAGCAGCTCATGGGGTTTCTGTATTACCCTGACTGCTGTTTCTTCTGCCACTGTGTAGGCCATTTTTCCCTGGTCACCTTTGCAGACCATATGAACATAACCTCAGGTTATGTTATCACAGAAAAAAAGGGGGTCAGGAAATGAACTTATTTTAGTATTATACTAAAATTCATCATTGACTTCTTGGGGGTAAAACTATCCCACTGGCTGTTAAGACTCTTCTGTCCACCTGCCCACACTCAAGCAGTGGTGTCAGCAGAAGCTCTGATTGCTCCCAGCTCTCTGAGCAGCCAGGGCAGTGGAATTTCTGCTGGAGGCATACTGAGAGCATCAAGCAAAAGCAAGTGCTTGATGAGCTTCCTACTGACAGATACTAACAGGCCTGACTTACACGCTTCCTTACAGGACCCTTCCAAGGTGCTCCATCTCTTTCAACCCAGTACAAAGGAAAAGCATAGGAATAACTTGATTAGACCATCCTGTTTCCCTGCATGGTTTGCCTAAGAACTCCAACGAATCACAAGTGTATAATGTTGCCTTTAATTTCTTGCAGATTCAGCAATTCACTCAGCTGAGTCGCTCATAATTCAATAACTTTTTAAGATCATAAAGCTAACACTGTCAGTATCAATGCAGGTCAGCAACAAATACCAGTTAAGTATTTTTCTTGTGTTATGCTTTTGAGTGTGGATTAGAAAAGATGGGTATTTTAAAGTATTTAATAAAGCACATAAAGTCAGAGCTGTTTCTGTAAACAATGCCGGATGATTATATTCCACTTTGTGCACTGTTATGGAACTTTACATTGAAATACTTGTTTGCTTTTTCCTTTTTGCTTCTAAAGTGATTATCCCCAACTCATGTTCAACACATACTGACTACACCTGTAAGTATGGCATGTGACCATGATGAAAGGTTTCATAAAAATTACCAGTACTCTTATTTCAGCCTTATTAGTTTTATTTGCTAAAACTTAACTATTATATTTACCAAGTAGAGAGCAATTCCTCCTCCTATGAGAAAGCCACAGTAAACATCAACTGGATGATTCTTATACTGGGTGATACGAGTCAGACCGCATATAATTCCACAGATGATAAAGGCAAAGACCAAGAGTGGTTTAAGAAGTTTTGAGGAGTCTGTTAACGTAGAATTGAAGTACATCTTGAAAAAGAAAGAAATGAAGAAGCAGTTGAAGAAACTTAAATGTACCTAAGAGGATTTAATTTCTCACATCCAATGTTTCTTTTACATATAGATCACTAGTTACACAGTAATATTACAAGTAATAAATTTAATTTTACCTTACAGCCCTGTTAAAATTTGCTCACTTACTGTAGAAAGATCTGAAATCACAAGGAATGGATTTTCAAAAACATAGGCAGTATTGCTTGTTGACATCAATTAGGATGACAATTTTATGCCTCAATGCTGTTCCCAACCAGCATCTAAATGTTCTATAAATGTGACTAAGGAGCCACCACTTGTGAAACACAGAAGCCAGATGTCATGCCAGATGAACACAATAACCTGTTCCAATGAAAGCTACCACCAGATGCTTTAGAGAGCCATTTCTCAATGGAGGGCCGTAATGTCAGGGAGGTCATAAAAATTAAGTGGAGGTGGTTCATCAGTATTATTCCAAACTCTGGCCTTTCTCCAGGCAGAATAAATACTGGTGAGCTCCCAGTACATGCACAATACTATTATCTAATGCAATTAACTGGTTGTTACTGTTGTTTTCCTCTGATTTTCACAGCATGAGTGATGGAATTACTCTTCAAACTTCTAGTACGTTGTCACTTGTACAAACATTGTAGGCCATACTGAAGAAATGCTCAGAAGTGCAAAATCAGCTGTGATTGCTGCAGCATGTCCCACAATTCTCTGCTAGTGACTGATGGGTTTTATTCACTTGCTTTGCAGTAACACCTTGAAGGCCTCTGGGAGTGATTGTGCCATTTCATCCATGCTGCAGATCTATGGAAGTGAAATCAAACTACATCACATGAATGTATGGCCCTTAATGCCTCAAGTTTAAAAGCAGCAAATCAAGTGAAAACAGCAATAAAGAAAAGGCAGCATGCACAAAGGTTAATTTGACTGGTAAGTTAAAATATCACTCTGTAAGGCAGATAAACTCTGCATTTTATATGAGGGTAATATGAGGCATCAAATATACTTTAACATAACACTTTTTGTTGCTTCTTAACAAAGGATATGAAGCAGTTGTATCTTTTCCTTATTCTTTAACAGCTACAATAAAACCAGCTTTATTAGTAGTTTTATTTTGCTTTCAGATTGGTAGGATAAAAACATCCATCCATCCAAGTTACCCAGGCAACACATAATTTTACAATATACAGCAAATTACTTTCTAAATTTTGTCTCGTATAAATGAAACTGAACAGAGTTGGTTACTCACCGAAATGTACACTGCCGCAAAGGCTGCCAGGGTGGCATGTTGAGAAGGGAATGACTTTCTGCCAAGGAAGGACACTCAAATTATACTTCTCAGTTCAAATACACAGTGCTAGTGCTCATTGAAAAAAACCACTGGTTGATACAGTCATTTCTATCTTACACTTCCTAAGGAATATGTGATCTACCAGTAACATTTGTCATCAGGTGACATTTTTCTCAGAGACAGGCAAACTACATCTTTATTTGCTATGTCTATAGGTTTATTTTTTGAAAAATTTCAGTACTTTTACCCCATGACAGAAGCTAATGGAGCACAACAACATGGGGAGGGTATTTTAAGAATTACTGAGCCCCTTCTTGAAGCCCAGAGCAAGAGAATAAATGAAGGTATGTCCAAACTCTCTGAGACAGTATGGGATATCAAGTCTGCTCTTGAAATTGCTGAGGGCCTTCTGCTCCCATTGAAAACCTAGAGACTTGAATGATGTGGAGTGGGTCTTGAGTTACAAACTTCAGATATGAAAATTAAAAGTGACAGCTTAGCTTCTACTTCTCTGGCAAGAAAAGGAGGTTTTATGCATGCAGAAGCTACGTAGAACCATCACATGAGGGTCTCCAACATTTTAATACTATTATTCTTCTAAACCCATTGAAATTCTCTAAAAACAACTGAAGAAAAGTGACATGAATGTGAAAGATGTTTTTACATAGTAGAGAGAAAAAAAGCTGGGTTTCAATTCAGTAACACCTGTCCTACAGTGGACATCTAGATCACAGAAGCCATAAAAAAATTCTATGACCTCTGAGATCTAGAAATGAGTCAGATACAGTGAGATTTCTCTCATTACATTGGTATAGATATGTAATGTACCATGCTGGATGTTTTGTTGAAGGAAGAGTCTGTCTACCTTGCAGTCACAACAGCGCCTTTCACCTGAGAAAGTTCTGCTTGGGATAAATGCTTAAACAATCATTCAGCTTCACAGATGGGGCTTGCCACCCTAGCTGGGCTCCACATTTCCTAGCCATTTTCCTAGCAACACCTGAGTGAGCTAGTTTAAAATAGCAGAGACTGAAGCACAGTTCTTTAACTTCAGACATTTGTTCTGCAAAGCAGCAGAGTCTGCTTTCTAAATTTCTTTCCTACGCATTTTGCTTTGTCTGTTCTACATAATTAATTGGCAGTTAAAAATGTGCATGTAGTGTGGTGTGAATGCCACACTGCTGACCTGAATTTGAGCCTATGGCTCAAGCAGGTTCATGACTCTGGCCAAGATGAAATCTGCATGGTTCCTTTTGCATTTTTAAAGAGAGACCTAAATTCTTCTTCATCTTCCTTTATCTTTAACCTCCCTGAACAAATCTTTCAATAATAGTATCCCTGTGGAACAAGTTCAGGGTTGAGGACAGGGGAATAAAGACGTAAAAAAAAAGGGTAAATGTTTATAAAAGCTAATCAACTCCTTTACCCTGTGCAGGTTTTAATGAAGCATAAATCTACTTAGAGTCTCTGTGGAGCTAATGTGTATATTTGATTCTATGAACTTTTCTACCACTTGGAACTTAACCTTAATTTGATGGCATTTTTATAGTATAGAAGGTGTGTCACAATGGTACAGTCAATTTTCTCTTTATTCTCTTTTCTATTCACATGCTTTCAGGGCAAACACAGACTAAATGCACTCTCTGTACTCACTAATGGTGTCACTGCTTTTGTTCCCCTATTTTTTATCTTTTAATCTAAAATGAAAATAACTCCAGCCAAAAATATGTTGCCTTTCTGTATGGCTCTGTATTGAAAAGGTGAACAAAGGTCTCAAAGAAAACACGTCCTGAACTCTGATGAGTGTATGACTCTAAATGCTCAAGCATGAGCATGTGTAGAGGGGGAGCAACGAGGGAGTCCTACTGAGAGAGAGTCATACTGAGTCAGAACATCAGAGATGACAGAGGATAGAGACCTCACTGGAGAGCTGAACAGAAGGGACTGAAAAAGCTCTTTGAAGATAACAGAGGAAAATAACAGATAACAGATGGACAGGAAAAAATAGGAAGCACTGGATATTTGGGGATGTTGCAGAAAAATTATTTCATGTAATCTGTTGGATAATTATGTGCTCCTCTCTGTACTTTTCATACAGGAGTCTAGAAGCAAAATACTGGAGCCAAAGTTTCTGGGAAGTACAAATAAAAAATGAAGGCAATAAGCAAACTCAGAAGAAGTCCCTTCCAAACTGAAATTACTGAAGTCAAATTAACCTCCTGTACTGTAGAAGTTATTCCATAATTTCTATATAGGTGACTGAAGGAAGTAGCAAGTGCTACTGAAGAACCAGTAGCAAGTGCTGCTTGCTGTGGTAAAGTTGAGACTGGCATAGGGAAATAACAACATAATAAAGGAAAAATTCAATAAAATTGAATTAAGGAGAAATAGGGGGCGGTGCCAGAATATTACAGACTGCCAAATGTATCCTCTATGATGGAAATAACTTTGAGATATCAATATACGGTCATTTTCCTAGGGAAACACAAACACCCAAAACCTGATTGCTTAGTCTTACTATGTTACAACTAATTTCACTGTTTTTTTGGAAGTGATGGTATTTAAACTTAGGAGTGATTGGTCATTTTCGAATGGCTACAGCCAGTCAATTCAAAGCAGCAGACATCATATGTGAGATGATGAAATGAATGAGATGTGATTGTGGAATTTTTTTTGCCTGCTCCTATGTAATCATGTCCCAACTTCCCTGGGACACCATGCAGTTGCAAGACACTGCTTGCAAGCATCAGGCTTCACTGGCAATATCCCAGTAACAGCAAATGGTTGTGGGAAAAGAGATAAAGAACAGTTAGAAATACCATGCAAGAAAGACATGTTTGGGAACACACAGCTTTGCACTGTTGTGGTATTTCCTCTAAAAAATAGATTTTTTTCAATGCTGTTAACATAAGAACCTTAATTAGAGAAACAGAAAAGAAACTTGCCCAACAAATCCCAAACACCTGAACAGTAATGTATGTTACACAGAGGTCTCAGACCAAGTGCTTGGGACACTTCTTCCCTGCCTGTTATGGGGAACTTACCCACATACCACTTCGAAAAAGCAGTAGCAGCTATACATAGTGACAATTGTATAGGAAATTGCCTCCTTTGAGGGGGGAGAACAGCTGCTAACAACTGTGCTTTGGAACCTGACAACGTCTTCCAAAGCCCACTGTCAGACTAATATCTCTATGGAGAAAATGGAACATCACAAAAAAGACATTTATGCATTCACCTTTGTTATAAAAAACCAACAAACTCAGGTTTGTTGTAACAAACTTTAACTAGGAAAAAATCTCAAAATTGGGACAGAAGATAAAAAATAAAATGAATACTTAAAATGTACACAATGAAGAATAGAACCAACCTTCCAGCATTGATAATATTGAGATCAGTTCCTGAGCAAATATCTTCCACAACATATGAATTCTCTGAGCAAGATACATTTAAGGATGTATAGTTAGGCTTGCAAACAGTCAGGAAATATGGTGCCTGATATCCTGTTGATAGCTGTATAATATCAGTAACAAGAGCAGTTGCACAAAGACCAAACACGTGAACACCTAGGAAAGAAATCAACAGAGCTTGTTAACTTTAGTATATGCATTAATTAGATTGATTGATTGTGCAAACTACATTCAACAGAACTCTGGTGGCTTTTGTTATTGGACCTGAGAGAATTTAAATGCAGAATATTAGGTAATTTTTTGTGAAAGCTTATTGCAAAGTTGAATTCTTTAATACAGAAAAATAAGATAGCTTATGCTTGTTTTCTTCCTGTTGATACTTAAAAGTTTTGTTTTAATGGTTTGATGTCCTCCAACATCTTTTCATAAAAGGCAGCTACACTGGAGCTTCTTCAGTTTGGAAAGAAGTTCTCTGAATTGACTAAAGGTAGCCGGCTATTTGAGGAGAGCATATGTACTTGTCCAGCCCTTGGACTTTGACAGGCTTTCAGTAGTATGGACATTAGATCATTGCTCTGAAGACCTGTTCTCTTTTTGCCACCACAGAATCACCAGCTGGTGACAACTTTGGCTACCTTCACACCTCTGATGTTTCTTGAGTATTGTGTCCTTGTCACTAACCCAAATATTTAATTCTATTTCCTAAGGGATCAATGCTTCAGACTGATTAATAATGCCAAATTCACAAGGCATTGAAGTAATGCAATTGTTTTATTGATCATTTTCAACTGCTCTTCTCCTACAGATTTACCTATAATAATAATTCCCTACTTTTATCCATAGAGATAAATTTATTTTTCATCCTAAAATTGAAAGAATGTTAAAGACATTAAAATACGAAAAAACCTTCAAATTCAGAGTGTGAATTTGGGATGAAATTCATGTGTCTTTGAACTTGGTCATCCACTTGGTGATGGAATACCAAACAGGAGAAGTGGACATGGGGTTTGTGTACAGTCCTCCTTGCTCTTGTTGTAATCTATGTACCCTCTGCTTTCTTCCTCACTGCTGCTCTTATGATGCTTTATTGGTCACAGATTGTCTAACCTCACTGGTCACTACCTCGCTGTTTGCCAGACTAGCAAAACCCAGGGAACCCTTGTCCTACCAGGTTTTCAGTCTGCTCTCCTGCTGGTTGTCTTTGCCTAGGCTGCCTTCTCTAATAAAAGGTTTCTGAAACAGAGGAAACCTTTCCTTTAGCCACTCATTGGGAGAGGAAATTAACTGTAAGAAGGGCATCAAAGTCCAGTTGCCTTTCCAAGTACAGTTTTTCATAAATGACAATTAAAGTAAAACGAAAGAATTCAACATTTTCCTCTATCATTTGAGTTGCCAGATTCTGGCCCTTTTTGAGAGGCAGATAAACACATTCCAGAAAAAGAATGTCAAACCTACTGAGAGTTTCTGACAAGTTTTCACTGTCATGATGAATACTGTGACAGGTGGGTTGAATCCTTATGATGCACTGAAGACAGGCAGGGGAAGCTATACACTGAAATCATTAAAAGGCAGCCAGCTCAAGGTGGGCAGGGAAGGAAAAACAAATTACTCTCTTAGAAATACTGACAATAGTACAGGAGAGGAAAGGGGAAAAGGAGAGTGTAGATGCTGCATTACTGAGTGTGGGGCTGCTCTGTTGCAGTCTGAGTTTCTTCTCACGTTTTCTAGAAGAAAGTCTGTGCTATGCTCTAGACTGTTCTGAAAGGCTTTTTCAGAGAAGCAAACCTGCACGGTGAAAACCTGCATGGTGAATGTATGTGCAAAGTTCTTTCTTGTGAGTAACAATTGAAACCCACCAACAAATCTGACAGCTCTTCTAAGAAAAGAATTGAAGTTGCATCCTCCTGCATTAATATTGGCCTCTGTTCCAAATCCATTTCTTCTTTTGGACAGGCAACAGTAGAGAATTCCTTCTCCTATCATTATCTGCAATGACAAAGGAGCCATTAAATTGAATGTAGCACTTACTCAGAAGATCCTGATTGAATTTAAAGGGCTGTAATATAACTGTAACACAACCAATGTCATCCACTGACATGCACTCAACTTTAAAAGATTTGTATCAATATGTAAACATAAAGTAATGCAATTTAGCATGAATGAGGGCAGGCAAGAAGGTGGCCCTGAAATTCAATGCAAATGGCATACAGTATACAGTGCTCAGTGGTATCCAGGCCTTGATCTACAGCTGAAACTGGGATGCTTCTACAAAAAAAAAATCAGTAATTATAAAATATCGCCTCTAAAATAAGCCAGAGCCACTGCGATGTCTTAGTGCTCCTGAAGTGGTTTTAGCGTTCAGTCTTGGCCACAAGCCTAGCAATCCCAAGCAGCTTCTAATTATGTGACAGCCTGCTCTTCTGTGTTTGTTTAATTTGGCTTGGGCTTTAACCAGATCCACAGCAGCGGAAAAAGTTCAGTCCTTATGGTCTCTTGCAACACACCAAGCAAAACAGATTATGACCAAAGCCCTAGACAAGAGTTTATAAAAGGAAGAATATAAGTAAAAAATTGTGTTACTTGCTGGAAAATCCAGACACATTTATACATTTGCATTCTCAGATTTTATTGGTTTCCTTGTTCAATAGTATAACTATTTGCAATTCTGTATGGGGTTTGTACAGAGTTCGGAGTAAGGGTTGGATTGAAATATTGCAATTAATGAGGCAGCTCTCTCCAGCAAAAGAAGATTCACTTTGTCTATCCACAGCTACATTGAAAACCAATCCATGCAATGCACAAAGCTTACAATGCAATGAGATGCCAAAGCATCTCAATTATGCTGAATCTGCTGTAATTACCAGTGATGTTTGTCTATACTAACACCTCCACCCTAGGAAAAGGGACGTAAAATGGAAAAGCTTAGTCTAACTCTTTTTTAGCTAAAGTTTTAATAAATTGAAATTTCTTGACCAGGAAGATTGAAGTAGTGAAGGTTCTCTTAAGACATGGAAAAGCCAGTGGTAAGGGTTATTAAAGGAATTCTATTTAGCTGAGAACTGTGGCCACTATTATCTGTCTACATTTGATCAATTTACTGCTGAAGCTTCCCAGAGAAACAAGTAGTATTCCAAACTTAAAACTCAGAAAAACTGTAACAGTTTTTAGCCAAGTTCTAGGGAATGTCTGGTACAGGGAAAACACCAGACAGATGGATTCGCTTGTGTGACAGAGCAAAAAACAACAAGGCCTATGTCAAGGAAAATTCAGAGGCTGGCATTTCTGCAGAAAAAACTCCCGGAGCAGAATGGGCAGTAGGACTGAAATTGCCAGCAGTGAATTTCTCTCCCTGAGAACTGGTTTCCCAAATCAATGTGATCTAATGTCCTAGTCATCTCTGTTGGGAAGGACACTGTTACCTCTAAGCAGGTTTTTAGTCAGTGGCTGGTAAGAGTTTGAACCTTCACCGATATGATTAAATAACTGGTCCTAACATTTCTGTATGAGTAACTAGAGACAAAATCTATCAGAGGATCAGATTCAGAGTTCTTTGAAGCAAATGGAATTCATGCTGCAATTCAGGTGTATCTATGTTCCAGACATAAAATATCTATCTTGATAATTTCTTCAAGTCCAAGTGTTCCACACTGAAGTCCCCTGTCATTTTTCAATACATAGACAAAATTTAATCTATGCCACAAGCTATAAGACATATGTCAATAACATGGGTAGTTATTTTCTTTAACTCTTCAGGGCTACAGAAGAGACCTGTTTAAATGCATTTGCTACTCACTAATAATGAGAAAAAAAGCACAAAGAGAAAAACCAAAACACAAAGCCCCAAAGCCAAACAGATCCTTCTGTAGTAACGGCTTGGGAAAATAAACTATAAAATGTTAGAATTTTTTTTTTGGTATAAAAAATTACTCTGAAGTGAATAAACTGATATATGTTCTCCAGTCTTGGGAAAATTATTATACCAACAAAAATATGAATAAAATTCCTATTCTAATATTTATATAAGGTTTTAAAGAGGGATTGACACTGGCTTTTGCTTGTCTTCTTCCCCATGCACAATTTTTCTTTTTTTTTTCTTTTTTTTTTCTTCTTAGAGATACTCTTTGGTAATATTTAAAATGTAGCTCAATCACACCTGTATTCTATTGAGCCTTGATGACCTTGTGCCTCATACTGCCCTAAGTACCTGAAGTGTGGACAGAGGCCAGGATACGCAACATTACTAGAGATTCTCAATTCCTGACATAGCTCATGCTTTCTTTTCTATGTTTTATAGGTTTTAGAAAGTGTGTAATTAATTGAAATGTTTATGAAAACTAACTTACAAAATGCTAAGCTCTACAATATGACAATGGCACAATTGTAATCTTTTCACACTGAGCTTCACTGGCCTATTTTTCCAAACAAAAAGGGAAGGATTAGACAAAAATATCCCCTAGTTCCTTACTTCCAAAGTGGCACCAAATAATAAGGAGCCAATGCCTTCAGTGCTTTTACTGAAGGAGGTTGTGTATTTTGCACTGTCACTGCCCAGTCTCTAACTAGCACAAGCATCACATTCATGCTCACACCAATACAAATGAACTACACCTTCCTAAGACTTGCAGCTTTTAGCCAGTTGCACTTTGAAGATTTGGGATTTACTTTCTTTATCAAACTTTCTTTTTTATAGGCATGCTCAAGTATGGGTTTGAGTTCCTCGCATGGCATGCTTCTGTTTAATTTTCTGTACTGCTGGTAGAATGATTCAAGCAAGAATAACATTTTCTATTGCAAAATTTCATGCAATGCTGAAATAATTGAGCTATAATCAAAGCCCTTTACAAATACTAGATAAAGAAAGAGGCATCTTATATCCTGATTTAAGGTGTTTGATATTACCTATGCTTAGCATAAACTCTCTGAAGTAAAAGCCAGGTTTTACCACCTACTGCGGCCCAAGCGAGCCTAGATAGATTCCTTCTATAGCTATTTCAGAAAAGTCCAGTTTGTTGTTAGCAGAAACACGTAAGAAACACAGCCAAACCCCAATACCAATGTTTTGTTTTTATCACAGCATTTGTTGTTTGCAACAAACATTTGCACCAGAGTCACTGAGAGTCTTAGCTCCCAGCTCCTAAATGTACAATTTTTAGCCTGCGGGATGTGAAAAATCCTTCAAAAAATGGTTTCTAAAGCAACAAAAATCAAATGCAGTAAGAACTGTTCAGTTTAAAAAAAAAAGACAAATAAAGAAAAAACATTCTGGAAAGCAAAGAGAGAACAGCACTTGGTAATTTTTATACAGGCATCCCATGTTATAGATTTTGTGACTGTAAATTGGATAGTATTATAAAATGAATTAACTGGCTGAAGTTAAGGGAATTAAGAGGAGCTGGAAACAGAGATATATTTGCAGCTGGCCTTCAAGAAATGCCTAATTGAGATGCGTAGTCATTGCTGTCAGCGGGGAGAAGAGATCCTTTCTAAAGGTTGATCATGTTTTTTAGGTGCACAGAATCACCCACTCAAGGTGAATTTCTCTCTCCATTTGCCAGACATGAGTGGTGTGAGAATAAGACTCCTATCTGAACTGCTAAAATCAGACAAAATGAATTACCTCCTTTATATATATATAAGACAAG
Source organism: Monarcha castaneiventris obscurior (assembly GCA_026261815.1). Taxonomy (NCBI): domain Eukaryota; kingdom Metazoa; phylum Chordata; class Aves; order Passeriformes; family Monarchidae; genus Monarcha; species Monarcha castaneiventris. The sequence goes on along the minus strand of JAMPIT010000258.1, from coordinate 18,826,010 downwards.
TTCTACTTTTCTGTAAAATAGTGACCCAACTGCTCATTCTAACAGGGTATTTCTGTTCTGTTGAAATCATCTCCTCCCTTTGGGTGAATGATTAAACCAGCCCACTTTTGCCTGCTCTTAATGACTAACTTGCAATTTAGAGGTGTTTCAGTGCTATTTGGGAAAATGTAATTGACTTCACTGACAAGACTGATACACCTTCTCTCTGAATAAAGCTAGTTCTAACAAAAGTGGCAAGTTCAGGGCTATGAAAGGCTTGCATTTAAAAAAATTCTTGCATTTTTGATGTATCTGAGAGTATGGAAATGCCCTGTCTGTAAAAGTTCAAATATTTGTACAGCATAACAGAATGATTCAAGCTATTCTCATCCAACTGTAGATGCTGTTTCTTAACATTAATGCCCACCATCAAGACAGCGAGAGTAGATGAAGTGCTACAGGGAATGTTTTAAGGAGTATATCTCCTTTTGTGAAGAAGAATGAAACATTAATTTAAAGTCCTAAGGAAACTAGCCTGGATGACACTCTACAGCCTAACTGAAACCAAAGGAGCTATTTTCTTTATGCCAACTGAAACTGTTCAAAATCTTTATTAAGTGACAGTAGCACTTCAAACTTACCGTAATTGATGGTCCAGCAAAAACCAGACTAAGCAACATCAAGAAGGGAACAGACTCTTGCGTAGGTTCAATGTATGGCATACTCAGACTCTTGTCATAGCAATTAAATCCAGAGTGAACTGGCTTGAAGACATCAGTAAGTTCAAGAAAATAGAGGCTAACAACAGAAGATGCCAATATGGGCAACTAGAAGAGAAGAAAGCAAAAAATTACTGTTTGGAAATGGAATAGCAATGCTTTTGCAAAGACAACACAGTCTGTTAATAAATCTCTTTGATGTTTGCTGTTTATATCTCACTGCTCCTTGTCATGCCTGTTTTGCTGTCTCTAAATAATTAATTCTCTAGAGATACAATACCATTCAGTTGGTATCAATAACCCTACTGTCTACCAAGCTAGTCAAAACACCCAGCCCAATCTTCAGCACACATAATTTAGCCTTTTCATCTATGAATCATTAATAGAACAACTTTGATTTAATTTTTTTTAAGGAAAATACCAGGACTGCAGGGTCCCATGTGAGGCCTCAGCACTCTGCTGTTCATCAATCACCCTTTTTGGTCCTTTAGCAACTCTGTCATATATGAAAGTCTCCATCAAAGCCATTTTGCATTAAGTTTCAAAGTAATAGTTAATGAAAACCAGTATCCAGTCCTTCCCTAGAATCTAAATATGTGATAATGCACATCCAGTCCGCAATTCTATCAAAAAAGCAATTAACTTTGGCAAGACTCAGTCTGTTTAGAACCTTGATGACTATGGTTCACAATTCTTTTATCCTCTAGCTATTTAGTTATCTAACCCTTCGCAATTACTTCCACTAATTTATTAAGAGCAGAGTTGGCCCTTCTGGGAGCCCAAATTCACCTCTGCTCACCACCAGCTCCTGAAAGCACAGGATCAACCAGTAAATCTCTGTGGAAGGAAGTAATTTAAGAGAAGATATAGCAAAAAGGCATTTTAAAGCTATTGGTTTATAAGTGAACAAAGAGAGCAGCCCTGCCCCTGAGATGGGCATTGGGGCATTCAGAGGTGACCAGCAGGATGTGATTATTCTCTGCATCCTCCTTAGTAAATGCTCAGAAACACTTTTTGTTTGCTGTTTTCCAGAGTCCTCCATGAACAAGGCAATATTAGAACAACTTCCTGCTCCTCCACTGAGATGCAATGAGTCCTTCCTGGTGTCTGTACTGCAGTGAAGGTACCTATGGTTAACAGCATCTGAGATTATGAGAAACAGTGATTTTCCTAAAAGAATTTTGAGCATACTTAAATTATATTATTCTTGCAACATTCAGTTCACATTTACAAAAACAACTGACTGTTTAAAATCAATGTCATCCATCCCATTCTACAATGCAGTATAAAAGCAGAGGTAAGATGGGATCCACATGTATTTTGGGAAAATAGTGAATAAAATCTGCTCTACATAGCAGAGGGACAGTGATTCTTGCATTAACAAGCAATTTTCCGATTTTTAAGCATCGAGCTTACAAAATTCAGGCTTTTTGTGCACAAAATGTAATTCTGTATGATTAAAGAGGGAGGGTTCTAGCTAAATTTAATCAAAACATCTTTTAATATAACTTTTTGTTTAAAAAGAACAGCTTATCTTTGATCTTCTGATTTGAAGAGGGTGAGTTGTGTCTTCAGAGTGTTCCAAGCAAAATCTGAAGACGGTGGTGAATGGAAGAATGTTGCTTGTCTGGTTATATCTGTGTTCAAGTTGATTGCATTGTAATGTCACATAGTGTGGAGGCTGTGATTATGCAGAAAGGGGGGACATGTGGATTGGCATCCTTAAGTGCTGTGAGCATTACAGAAATAAGACCAGGCATCTAGGAAGTTTGCTTCAGTGAATAGTGTGCATATGTACATATATATATATATATTGCGTAACCCAAACTTATATTTGCACTCACATACTGTACATATTATGTACAGCATATAACATACACAATATGTGATACATGTTATGTGAATACATAACTATTATATAATCTGACATAAATATGTATGGAATAATTACATACAGTGTCACTAAATTGAGTCCTGCTTCTTGCCCATCACAGGAAGAAGTCCAGTTCTTTATCAGGATGAGTGATATAATACATGTTATATAATATAATCCTCACTTCATGCTGGATGCAGCCTGACTGACTATAAACATGGGCTAGACTGCTTCCAGTCATCACACAGATGTGCAGGATGAAAGAGGACTTCCCTGAAATCTTCTTACTCTGAGAATAATTTAGATTGTTGTGGAACTTGTCTCAACACCTGCCTGCAGAGAGGCTATGCTGATTGGCCTAAGGGGCCTCTGGAATCAAAGGCTGCCACAGTGCCCCCTGTCCTGCTGTGCAGGGAGCTTGCACTGACTCTGTGCTGCTCTTGCTGTGATGCTGAAATTCTGCACAGCATTTGAGCTCTCAACTTCCTTTCTGCACAGCATTCAGCTTTTGAAACATTTGCAATGTCTTTTATTATTAACTATTTGAAAGTCACACTTAATGAGTCAGTCAGGGTCCATGTCCCATTGGGCAAAGCATCTAACAACAGGACACAAACTTATTTCAGTGAGCTAAATGGACAAACAGGCAGATGCCTGTTGCCCTTCTTTTGAGAAATTATGCCCTTTTATCGAGATGGCCCCAAAAGTTAATTTCCCAGAACAGAAACACAGAGCAGGCCCACTCATGGAACATCTTGTATTCAGAGTTTCATCTTCAGTGTTTTCCCATTTCTCTCATATCAGGAAGGGAAGGTCTCTCTTTGAGCAATAGCTTATGCTTTACCCACAAGTCAAACTCTACTTGGATATTTTCAGGCAGGCAACTGTTTTAAATGGCAGTATTCAACTATCAAAAATAGGCGATATTTGAAGTGGTATTTTACTGTGAAACACTAAAATAAAAGGTGGTGAATAACTTTTTCTCTACTGTATGTAAGCTGTAACTCTATTATTAATTAAAAAATCAAGGAAATTTAGGAATTGCATTTTACTGTCTTATGACTTCAGTACAGGACTCCCATGTTATTTCTGACTGTAATTATCCATTCTGCTAAATAAAAGATATAATTCTAAACGATTATGAATCTCCAACATAACTGCTTACAATACTAATGAATAGGTCTGTAGACAATTTGATATATACAGTATATCAGATCCCAAAGGACATGTTTCTTCCTATATTTTAAAAAATACAAATATAAAATGTGTCTTCTAAAAGTCTAACATTTCTTAAAAAGACAAGGCAAATGTTTCTAAAATCTTCTAAACAGTGTAACTGGCTATTTAATACATGAATATTTATGGAGTGTTCTGCTCAAGGCAGCAGCATTTCTGTAATTACAGACTTCGGCGCCCAACACCTTGAAAATGTCAAATATAATTAGATGGTAGAATGTGTATTGTTTTAATTACAAAATGGAATAGGAATTTTCCTGTGCCTAATTAGAATAATAAAACTCCCAACATTAATTCTTGACTAATCCTGACTAATAAGTCTTTATACTCTTACTTCTTTGGCTGGATAATGGAGTAAGGCCCCTGTTTAGCTTGTAATTTAGACCTGTAAATGTGAAGTTTGACCCAAATGGTCAAACCCTGTTCAGCTTAAAGTCAGAAGGGTAAGAAGCATAGCTACTGAAAAAGTTTGATTTGTGGTCTACTTTTTTTTGTCTTTTTCCTCCTTGCTGTTTTCTTAAACTGTAAGTTAAAAGCCTTCGTTAAACCACAGAACTTTGCTATTAATAATAATTAATGTTATTAATATTTTAGAAGCTTTTGCTGTATTGAGTGAGGAGTTGTCCAAGCATCAGAAAAGATGTTCTCTGTTCCCAAGAGTTCAACAAGGATGCAAATACCCAGAGATCTTGTAAGGAGAAAACCTCCTGTGTGGTACATAGTGCAGGACAAACCAAAGCAGCATTCAGCAGCAGCACAACTTCTCTGAACTGATGGAGCATGTAACAGATATTCCTTCTGGCCAAGAGCCACAGGACAGGTATTACAATGATAGATCACAGAGAACTGAAAGAAGAGATGGCTGGGAGAGGAGTTCAGAGGTGGGGGATAACAGTTCTCCAGGCTGTTTAGCTCTCTTCTGTGGAACATGCTGTGCTTGCTCTGGAGGTCATTTTGGCTTGCTTCTGGTTTACTTGTGAGGATTAAGATTGTCCAGGATGCACAGAGCAAGCACAATTTGATATAGGTCACATGATAACAGCCTATGCACGGAAGCCATGCTGGTCCTGCCCAAAACTCAGAAGTTGGTTACTGCTTAACCAGAGGGCCCAAACTTGCTGGGGCACCCCCAGGTACATGGAAATGCTTCTGTTAAAACTTGCTTATGATTAGTTGTCCATGGCTTTGAATGTATGAAACAAGGAACCTGTAGAGCTGTAGCCCACTAAATACAGTATCATCATTCCTACTAACAAGCTACAGATTTTGTACTGAGTTTGCAAGGACTCAGGACTGAGGCTTGTCAAATACGCTTTGTCCTTAAACCTTAGAAATCAGGCTATGGTTAATTTGTTTTACTTTCATGTCTTTGTATGGTACATTACTGCATGATTTTTGCATTTTTATCTAGCAGTAACAAGTAGTTATTTAGTATAAAATAAGCTGTAGTGTAGCATATCCCAAATCCCTTCTCAGGAGCAGTATAATGTTGATGGTGATTCTTGCTCACTTTAGGAACTACTTTGGTTCCTTTTTATGTTTGCTAATGCACTATTACACCTTTCTGTCTTTTCACATTACATCCTGATTTACTATATATGGCACGGTTCACCTATGTTGGGTGCTCATTCTTTGATCTGTTACCCTTTAATCAGTTTTGCTAGTTGCAGCTCTGCATTTCTTTATCTGATCATTAGGTCAGTTGTTTCTAACCTTGAGGTCTCCAGTGCCAGTATATGCCCCATCTCTTACCCTACACCTGCAACTCCACCCCACTGCTCTCTCTGTAAGGCAGGAGTACAGGTCTGGTATGACAGCAGAGGTCTTGCAAATGAGTCAGTGGAAGGTCAAGGCTTAGCAGGGAAGTCTTACTGGAGTGGATAGAACCTGGGGATCCTTGGCTTCTACAAATTCTCTAAAATAGTACATTCTGGTTTTATATTTTACTCTCATATTCATCAGCACTTAACTAAGCCAAAAGTCCCTATTTATCTTCAGGAAAATAACATCTTAAAATTCATGGGCTTTGTGAGAGTTCAGCCATGGAATGTCACGTACTCAGATGTCTGAACCTGTTTTGTAGGTTGCAGTTACACGACTTTTGCTTTGCTAAATTCACTGTATGGGTGTTCTCTCTTATCACGAACTCACATCCAGATCCTGTGGTGATGTTGCTTGTATAAAAGGTGGGCAGAAAAGAGAGAAGCAGCATGGATGTAGCTTTCAGAGAAAGTCAAGACATGATGCAGACTAAATTGCCCACTTGTCAAAAGAAAGGGTTATTGGATGCCTGATACACTCTCTGAATATTTTATATTTTCTAAATAATTTTTAGACTTGGATGGCCAGGAATTTTCAGATTCTTAGCTTGTTCTGCAACCCTTCCACATCAAGCAAGGGGTTCCTGAGTACGGGAGCTGCCTCCTGATGTTTCTCTTGTTTTCTGGGAATTGGGTGATCTTTGTAAGCAATCAAGTAAATAAACAAGATTGCCTCAAAGAGATAGCAAATAAATGCCATTGGTTTCCCAGCATGGAAAAAAACACCAGCCAAGTCTTTGGGAGAAGGATGGTCTAATTAATAACTAAGTTTAGTTCTCATGGCAAGGCTGTGGCATTGTGGAAGATTCTATTAAATTTATCAAAAATGTCAATCCTTGTGCCAAAGAATTCATGATCTAAATGACAAGGCACAACAGATGGATGAGACAAGAAAGTCTGTGGTGGGTTGGAGGAGACAAGGTATTCCTTAGCCAACTACTAACAGCAACTGCAGCTTTCAACCACCCTGGCTGTTGTCCTGTTGTACTTTGCTGTGAGATTCACAATGGACAGGAGGAAAGAATGGAAGGAGGATAGGTTTCTCCTATCCTGACAGGGGTGAATACTGAGGACATTACTGCAAATGAACACCTCCCAGAATAGATCAGTATTAAGAAATGGCATCAGCCAAATTCTACCATTTTCTCATTTTTGAGAACCCATGACTCTCTGAAGAGAGAATATGAAGCATGGGATGCCTGTAGAGCAGGGGACTGGCTTGACAGAAAAGTGAGATTTTTAGATGTAATGTTCTATACTTAATTCTTAAATGCCTCAGGCTTATAAAAGAAGGCATTCAGTCTTTTCAGAAGTTTAAGGCTTCCATCTGTATAAAGGCTTTTTGCTTTTCTGTCTGAACTTGAGTTTCTGCTTCTCCTTGTCCCTTTTTTGGATGCAGGTGTCATCTGGCCCAAAGCTAAAAGGAATTAGTCTTTTCTCTAAAGTATTTGTACCTCACCATTGTCTAACTTTTGTGGAAATTATGTGCAGGTACATGATATAGTGGTCTTTCTTCTCCTAGACTTTACACTATTTGATTTCATTTCAACTTAAAGTTGAATTTCAAATCCCAGATGTCTTTGAAATCATTTTGGAAAATTAAATTACCTATATTTCCAGCATTGATTTTAGAGTTTAACTTAATTGTTTTGTGACTGCCAATTACAGTCTAGCTTTGGAAATACAACAGCTATCTTCATGCAACTCTTCAAATGTCTTGTCTTTCACCAGATCTTAATAGAAAGGTCTCAGTATGTGTAAGACCAGAAACAGAGCTGATACATCAGTGATACAATTCTTGTTTATTTCAGAATCTCAGTCATGCTGAATGCAAAGTAACACTAAAAGTGCTTTTTTCCCCCTTTTTTATAAATGTACGTGAAGCAGCAATTACACAGGGAGAAACCAACAAAATAAAAATTATTTAACAAAAATATTTTTGGGGAGGAATAATCTATAAATACTTCACAAATACTTCTATATTATACATTATATACATATTATGTGTTCAAATAGAAAGCAAATTCTTAGGCAGAAATTTAAAATACAAAAAATACCAGTAATGCATTTTTTTCAGTGTGACTTCAAATGTAATTGATGACTCCTTATCTTAATTATTATTGTTTAATTACATCAATTGTAATTATAAGCAATTAATAATTGATTGTTATAATCAGTAACTACACACAATGAGATTTAGGATATTGCTCATACTGTTGATTACAAAATTTATTTTATGCTCCTGCTGCAAGGTTAAGGTAAATCAAGAACAGCAGTACTTCAACAAAAGGCAGTTGTTTTCAGGTCAGTGTTGCCAAATTTCAGCTAGAAGTTCCTTCAAAAACGCCATCTCTAAGGGACGAAGCTGCCAGTCCCTACCCAATGCTACAATTTATTGTACTCTCTAAAACATGCTGATTTCCATACATACTAAAAAAAATTTAATCCTATGGGTGCCAGCCCTTCTCCAGTGGCTTCTTCCCATGCTGTTTAGCCACTTCTGAACTCCCTACAAATCAAACTTTTAAGTGATGGGATCATCAGACAAGATACCATATTTGTAATAGCTCAGCTCTTGTGCATTAAGGTTCCACAATATGCTGGTTTTTATTAACTCTGGCTCCAGAGTAATGTATTTTTAACAACTATAAAAGATCACAGATGGTAGGATTATAAATTTTTGAAAGAGGTAATAATTTGGGAAAATGTATCTCCATTAATTTCTAACATATCCAGGCCTTATTTTACTACTGGAAATATTAGGTCAAGAGGACGTTGCTGGACTGAAAAGGAAGTAGGGCCTTCTTTCACTGAGAACTACTCAAACTCTACACTTGCCAAGCACACAGCCAAAACCAGAAGGGACATCTGGCTTGTGGCATTTGCATTTGTTTTCCAAAGACAGCCTTTGCACAGGTGTGACACCTCCCTTTTCATTCCCCTTTTCTGCTCCTTTCCTGCTAAAAGCTGGTAGTGTTTAGGCTATAAGGCACTTCCATAAGCAGGGAAGTGACAGGGAGGATGCAACATTGATGACTTGGGCAATGAATTATAGAGCTGCAGCCTCCTCAGGTCTCAGATAGCCCCCGAATATTTTGGGGATATTGGTCTCTGATGCAGCTTTATAAACAAATCTGACATCTATCCTCTGAGAGTCAGCCCCTTGATTAGGTCAGCTCAATGAGCAGAGAGTTAAATGTATTTCTCCTTCTTCTCCTCTCACATATGGTTGCCTCTTTTGAGAGAAAAAGACAGGTATTTGGAAAATATTATGCTACTTTAACAGTATGGGGATAATTTCATCTTCTGCCACTGGGGATATTTGTTGGGTGTAGCCCCCAGTTAATTTCAGCATAACAGAAAAGCAATCTAGAGAGGAATATGACTACGCTGTGCCTCCAAGGCACAGCATTATAATTTAATTCTTACACTAGATCCAAACATCCTGTTCTTAGGAAGAAAGATTTAGTCCTACAGCTTATTCTCTCTTACTCTAATCACTGCACTCCCCTTTTTGTGTCTTTTGCAGTCACACCTATACATGACTTGTCACTATAATGTAAATATTGTGGGTCATGCATGGCTGAACATCTGAAAAGCACTCCAGATGTGACTAAGAAGTGCTACTGAGTATGAAATGATGTTTCAAGCCCAGCTCTCTCAGTGTATGTTAGAAACAAAAGGAAGTAAAGCATCTGTTACTGAGACACAGTGGCCATTCTCCATGGGCACTTATTTCAGGAGGGTCTCATGACCTGAGTTCTGTAGCCTGGGAGTTCTACAATGTAACAGATCTTTGTGCCTTTTTCTGGTGAGAATTCCAACTCCTTTGGGGAACAAGAAAAATAGGTGGTCTTTCAGTACTGAAAGAAGTGTTTCCAAACTGATTAAGGCCTGGCTGAGCTCTGGAAAATGTAGAAAAAGCAGCTTTATCCTTATGCATTCATAATACAGAAGGCAACATAAGGAAGAAAATTTAACTGCACAAGGGACAGTGTCTAAAATATCACCAGTTTTATTCCCTGGAAGTTGCACAACCAACAGATGAAGGCTGTGCTACAGCAACACAATTTAGCTGGACAATAAATGCATCGAGTCATGCAGATTGACAACACCTTGACCTTTTGCATCCCCAGATATTAGGCACTGGATGAAGCAGTAACACCACTGAAGTCAAAGGCAAAATTTATGCAGCTTCCATGAGAACAGGATTTAAACCAGGAATTTTTGAAGTGGGATAGCATGAGGAAAGACAGTCTTTTTACTTCACCAAGAAGAAACGAGTCTGTCTGTCCTGCCTCCAAAGTGTGACCAATCTGCTAGGAATGGAAACTACATAACTCTCGAAGTTTTCCAGATTCACATTAAATTTCAAGACCTCAGTATTACTTCTCTTAGTGAATATATTTATAATATACTCTGAATATGCTGAAAACAAAGTCAGTTAACAAAAACCAAAACTTGCTCCAGGAATACTTATTTTTGAGCTCTCCCAGAGGCATGGAGACTTTTTACCATGAAAAGTAATTCCCACTAGGCCATAGGGACTATGAATTTTCATGGAAAGTTTTGTCTTTCTCAGCTATGCAAATGAAATTCAGATAACCCATATAGTCTACAGAACCCTAAAATGCTATAAGCATAATTAGGAATAGAAGAGGCCTAACTGCCTCACGGTGATGATTACCATGTCCTTCAGGTAAGTGTGCACAAGGCAATCTAAAATTATTCAGCTCTCAGGAGTGTATGCTAATCAGATGTTCTGCTAAGCAGAACTATTACCAGTCCTTTAAAATAACCTCTAAAACATTCTTATGAGACACAGCATAAGTCATCAAGTTATTTTATTTTATGAATCGTGAAACTTGAAAACATGTAACTGAAAATGTGTTGAGATTTACTTCATAATGTTTATTTGCCTCTAATGCTTTTAGAGAATGACCCATCTGCATTTTTCAGAAGCTGTCTCTTAATTTTCTTCCCTTTACATTTCTATGTCTTTCAAAGCTTTAGCTTGATTCTCCTTTTGCTTTTCCTGTGTAAATGAAGAATAGCTCTAATGATCGTAAGAGGAGCACATTAGTTTCATGTTTTAACTCTTTTGTTGGAAAAACCTGCTAGTTTGAATTATCCATCAGTTCACAGAATATGTCCTGAGTTGGAAGGGACCCACAAGGACCACTGAAGTCCAATTCCTGGTTGTGCACAGGACCATCTCCAAGAATCACACCATGTGCCTGACACTGTTATCCAAACACTGCTTGAACTCTGTCAGGCTTGGTGCTGTGACCACTTCCCTGGGGAGCCTGTTAGAGTGCTCAGCCACACTCCAGGTGAAGAACCTTGCATAATATCCAACCTGGATCTCCCCTGACACAATTTCCTGCAATTCCCTTGGGTCCTGTCACTTGTCACCAGAAAGAAGAGATTGATACCTGCCCCTCATCTTTTCCCTTGTGAGGAAGCTGTAGACAGCTCTGAGGTCTCACCTCAGTCTTCTTTTCTCCAGAGCAGCTGGCCTGCCTACCTTCTATGTAATCATATTTTATCTAAGCCTAAAAGTCACTGCCACTAAACACATCTGTTTACTGGAGTAAACACATTCTTAAGGATCTTAACAGTTGAAACCCCTTAGTGTCAGAACTGTATTTGTGTGCTGCTGTTTCTGAAGTTCTGCATGCCTGCATTATATTGGTTGTTACATGTATTATTTCACTCATTTCACTCTTTAAAATATATTTTATTTGTATAACATGAACACATCCCTTTCCTACCATGTTGAAAAAAAATTTGACTTCCAACTCAACATCTTTTTTTCCAAGTCTAGCATTCAAGAGGAAAAAAAAAAACATTTTTAGAAATGTATTTTCTAAACAATGTGTTTTTCCTTGGGCCTAGACCTCTGAGATAGGTCTTGCTGGAAAGTGATGTCAGCAAGCCCTACTTTTCTTGTTTGAAGGTGGAAACGTAATGGGCTATGGGGTTTTCTGTTGCAATTCAGAGTGGGAAGGGACTGTCTGCTATGAACAGGAGAGGGAAAATAAAACTGAATGAGTGCCAAAAGAAAAAAAAACAAACATAAAAGAATTGACAGCATTCAAAAGCAAGAGGCTGAAAGCCTGTTTTTTACTATCCATTTAAGAAAGTAAAAGCTTTAAAATTCAGAAAGCCTTACTTAAAGTGGGTAAGTTTTGGGTTTAAGTAGTTGGCTTTTGCTAGATTGCATTAGGAACTTACCTCCTGCTCACAAAGGAAATCCTTATTACATGGTAATGCCAGCCAACCACTGGGTGACTCCTCTACCCCTTCCACTTGCAAACTTCTCATTGCAATTAAATTATCTCTGATTAAATCCCTCTTTATGGGGTACAACTTAATCTGGTTCTGTTTGAGCCAACCACAACGGAAGATTTTAAGTCAGCATGTCCTTTCCCTGATGCTGCTGAAGTGCTGGCATTTGCTGTCCTCCAAAGCTTTAGGAAGGCATTCTCGTTAGTCTGATTAGAATTAGTGCGCGTGTGCACGAACACGGAGTGGGCGTTCACAGGGAACACAAGCTACAGGCTCCCTTCAAGTATCACATGAATTGTTGTTAGCCTTTCACTCAAGTGATTTGAGTACTCAACTGAAAAGTGGGAAATGGTTTCAAATCCTCCTGCTGTGTGATGGGATAGGGCAGATAACTCACCAAAAAGTTTCCTAATCGACGTTTAGGTTCAGGTGTATTGCAGTCAGTTTTTTCTCTTGATGTTGTTTTTACTTTTCAGCTCAAGTGGGACCATAAGCCTGCAGTTCAATAATTAGAAATTACTCCTGGTGGGGAAGGGCTCACGCAGGCTCTTGCCTGCTCCTGTGACTGAATAACATAAAAGTCTTAATAGTTCATTAGGAGACCTTTCTGTTAATTGAGGACTTTGATTCCTTCAGAGCAACTGGGTGCTGAAAAGATCTCCACCTGTTTTTGGATGAAGGTTGAAATGACTTGCTGAGGGACCTAAGAGCCCACACCTGAGTGGAGAACTTGCCTGCCTTGTGTGGGAACTGAAAGCAGAGCTCAGCATAGGTTCTTCATTGCTCACAAAATCCTTTGCCTTGTTCCTTTTAACAGCTGCAGGGAGCTTCTAGGGGAAGTGTATGTATGCAATCAGTATTACATAAGGCAACTCTTCAGAGCAGCAGGCACACATTTTGTGCTGTTGCTCTGCATTTCATCCCATCTTGCTGCAGGCCAAAGCACAGCCCTCCCAACAGCACAAGTCCTGTTGTGTCTTGCAGGACCTGTACATCATTTCCAGCATTAGAGTGCTGCTCAGGCTGAGATTACAGCAACCTCCCTTCCTCTGTGGATTCCAAAGCAGCAAAGAGAGCACAGAGTGAAGAAGCCCATTACCTTTTCTTAGGGGCTTCTCCAAGCTTGACCTCTCCCTCCTATGGAAAGCTAATATAAGATACATGGCACAGCAAGTGCCTTCCATCAAAGGGCATCTCTGGAGCAGGCCTAATCACATTGACAGGATGAGCTTGATGCTTCCATATAACCAGTCTCTGTTGAGCTTTCCAGTTGGTGCAGCTGCTGACCATATCCAGGTGCTTACAGAACAGAAACACCCCACTATTACCTAAAACTTCTTCTCAACCCAACCCCCTTCTACCTTCTAGAGAAACTCCAAAGTGCATTTGAGAGAAAATATATTTTGTTTTATATTTCACCCTATGTATACATCTTCATCTTTTATGTATTAAGTATTATGTATATCTTATGCTTTTGAGTGCCTGTTATAGTTAACTTACACCATATTTTACCATTAAGTTCTTCATGTTATTTGCACAGTCTGTCTCTTACCTAAGTCAGGTGCCTCAAAGTGCCTCAGGTTCTCTTCCCTGAGAGGGGGATCACCTGAAACACTTTACTCAATCCATAAAACATTTTTACCTTCCACTTTCTGCTGTGCCATTAGACAAATCCACATCACAACGGTTTCTTTAAGCTTAAACTGTGTCTGCTCATGATCTTCCAGAAGTACCTAAGTGACTGTCCTTTCCAGGGAAACGGAATGCCTCCAAGTAGCACACCAAGCAGCTAGTGTCTGCAACTCCACCTGCTACCAGCTGAGCAGCCATAGCAGGGTTTGCTCTAGAAGATGTGCCGAGAACCTCATTCTGTTTTCCAAACAGACATTTTTAGCTCTCATAGAGGAAACACATACTCCAGGGGTCAGCAAAAATATATCAGTGATTACATATTTCAGAACATTTCTATTTTTCTAAGCATTCCTTTATGAACACGATTTTTATTCCAGCAAAGCAAAGCGAGCGGCGTTTGCCTGGAAGCCAGCCCTTCTTGAAACATGTCTTCCTCCCGAGAGGATCCTGTGCACATAAGCCCGATTTAGCTGAGCAACCCTTTCACGTTCTGAGTTAATTCCTAGAAATAATTCCTGCTTCAAAACGCTCAAAGATGAGATTAATTTATGCCTGCTCCTTATAGGGACCTTCGATGCTGATTTCGGCGAGACAAAGCATCACGCAGGGGTTTTGCATCAGGCGGTGCGGAGGGAGCACCGGGGCGAGCTCGCTCTCCGCGGGCGCACGCGTTCCCCGCGGACCGGCTCCGCGCCCCTGCCCCAGCCCGCGGCTCCCGCGGCCAGCCCGCTCGGCGTAGCGGCCACTCACCTCCACGAAGTAGAAGCAGGGCAGGAGGGTGACGCTGTCCTTGGTCACTTTGCCCTTTTGCCGCTCCTTGGCGGACATGCTGGCGGGATTGCGGGCGGCGGCCCCGCGGCCAAGCGCTGCCCCGGCCGCTCGCAGCCGCCCGCCCGCCCGCCGCGGGTCTCCTGCGGCCGCCGCAGCCGCGCCGAGCGCTGCCGTGCGCGGGCTGACGTCAGGAGGCTGCTCGGCGGCGGGCGGGGGTCCCGGCCGCCTTAACTCCTTCGCGCCGGGCGCGGGGCGGGCACCGGGGGGCTCGGCAGCCTCGGGCCGTGCTGTGGCTGCGGCGGGAGGGCTCTGTGTGCGCGTACCGCTTGGAGAGACCTGAACGGGATCCCTGCATCAGGGCATCGGGGTGTTCTTGATGCTCCTTGGGGAGTCTGCTGCGTTTATCTTGTTTCTGGGAAATATTTTTTCCTGAAACAGAGTAGTAGAACGGTCCAGGGAATAGCATTCCTTTACAACCAATGTTCTCTTCTTGCAGGTGTACTGTTTTTGAAATCGAGATGATAACGACAGCACACCTCAGTCTTAGTGCCAGTCAGGGGGAGTAGTGTGACTGAGACCGAGCCAAACTGAGCTCTTCAACCCCCTGTGCAGTAGTGAGGCATGTGATTTCTGTGATCTGTGAAGTATCTGGTGCAGTTCCTGCCACAGTCTTGAAGAGAGCAGAATTAACCTGAGCAATTGTTTCCATGGTGAAATGTGCTGAGATCCTATTTATGGATCAAAGTTTGCAGCCTTTTCTCAGGCAAGCTCCTGTTGATGTCAATGAGAGGTACCCTGGCTGAGGCCTGCAGGAATTCTCTGTACAAGATAGCATTTTCATTCTTTTTAGTGCCTTAATAAGGTCTGCAAAAGTAGTCTTGTGCCTATGAGCTTATTCTTACATTGGGATGTTCAGCTTTAATGTACAAGGAGAGGAGTGTGACTCAAGCAGTCATTGTTTATTTCCTGTCCTCCTCCTTTTCGGGGAAAATGGGAAATTACCTGCTGTTCTTGTTCAGATGATTGCTAGAATTTTGGCTGCTATGGCAGTGGAGGTGAGGATTCTCATCAGCCCCTTTTCTTTTCTAGCTGTTTTCTTTTCATTTATCCGGAGTGGATATGCCAACCCATGCTCTGCACTGAGTAGACATGCTTCACGAGAAGGTGAAATCAAAAACGTACTTCATGCCTGCAGGCAGGTGTGGAAGGCAAATCTGTAGTCTGACTCCAAATCATTGAAAAAGACTTTTCAGAGCTGCTACACGTGTTGCCATACCAACACATATTTTTGTCCTAACCCTGTTAGGAAAGATTTACAGGGTTTCTGCTGGCTCAGGAGCAGAGGAGGTATGCCTCTGTCTATCAGCACTAAATTCCAGCAAATTACCCTGATTGGTGTGGGGACTTTTAGTAATGGTTTGTACCCATCTAGTCTAGCCTTTAAATAAAACAAGTCCCTTTTTGTTAACTTTGCTGGTGGGTTATTCCAAGTAAAACAGCAAGAGTTGAGAAACTGTAGTAAGATTTTGCTCTTGCCAGATATGTAACTATTATTGAGGAGAATGGTTAATGAGTGATACCACTTAAAGTTGCATTTACTGTATTAGCCTTGATTGTTGTGAAATCATGACTTTGGCTTGAAAATAATCAGCACACTCTAATAAAAATTATTCAAGAGTACTTTTTCTGCTTGTTTCACACACTGTTGTTTTATTCTGGTAGAGCCAGGGGGATTAGGTGCTTCTCTGGTAAAATGAACCAAGAAACTTGCATTGTGATAGAAGTTTAGAAACTGGAAAAATTCCCAGTATAAATGATATTTGATCATTGTACTGCCTAAAGGCCAGTTAAGAGTGCATTTGTGATAGGTACAGTGAAACACAAGGTAGTAGCCAGCCTCTCTTCCACAAAGTCTCACTATAAATAAGTGTCTGGTGGGAAGGATACAGTGCAAGCTGTGTGACTGCTGTAAGGACAGGAGGACTTGTGCTAATTCTTTGTTTTTTTCTGATAGACAGAGTTAGGAGAGGGTTTATATATGAGTTAGCTGAAGTGAAACAATTACTTTTTGTCAGTGACAGACCTTGCCACAGAATCACAGAATATGTTGAGTTGGAAGGGACCCACAAGGATGACCAAGACCAACTCCTGGCCCTGCAAAGAGCCACACCATGTGCCTAAGAGCATTGTCCAAATGCTTCTTGAGCTCTGTCAGGTTTGGGCCTGTGACCACTCCCCTGGGTCAGTCAAATGCTGAGAAGGAGGAAGAGCCTTCCTCCTGGTATGTGCAGTGGCCCAGTTTGAGCCTTCATCTTCAACAAAGGACTAACAGTCCTTTGACTAATTACCCTGTAGGGTTCTGTGTCCACCTGCTTCTCCACTACAGTGGAGGTTCAAGACTCCCAAAACTCTTGAGACTGTAGTGTCTCTGAAAATAATCAGTCGATCTCTTGCTCATTTGCTCAAACACGGTGTAGCCTGTCTACTTCTTCCTGTAGCTCCTTCACCCGGCAGCACAGCTCCCCACCCACGGCACACCTTCTGCAAAACAACTGCCTTAAACAGAGGCATCAGGCACTCCTGGCAATCTATGACCTGGACAGCTACATCTGCTGTCAGCAGGTCTGGCTGGCTGGAGGCCTCTGGCGTGGCTGGCTCAGTGACTCTCACAGCTACATGGGATTCTAGTCAAACAGAGGAGGAGAAGGCTTGTCAGTGCCTGTGTCCCAGCATGGGGCAGGTCTGTCTTCTGCTAGTCTAAAGGTGATACTGATGGGCGAGCAAGGACATGTCTAGAGTGCATTTCCCACCCTTGTCTCTGGGCTTTCACTTAGGTTCTCTCTTGGGACTCAGCTAGAACAACCACTTTCTCAGGAATAAGTAACCAAGGTACAGCTAAGGTGCTGCTTCACCATTTCAGCCTTGGTGTGCTGCCAGCAATGGCTTCCTAGCTGCCAATAGGGTTGGCAATAAATTAATTAATAAATTGATAATAAATTAAACTCATTTCTCCAAGTCTAGTCTGTTTTGCCCAAGACAGTATGTGGTGAGTGATCTCTCCCTGTTCTTGTCTTGACCCATGAGCATTTTGTTCTATTTTCTGTCCCCTCTCAAGCTGAGGAGGGGAGTGGTAGAGAGGCTTTGGTAGACACCTGGTGTCTATCTAGGAGCAGTCCACCACAAGGAGTGTCTCATCCATATGATCTCCTAAAGGAAAATGTGTTGGTGGTAACTAATTCAGAAACACCTCCTGTCCATTTCATTATATTCTTACAAGAAAGTGTGGTGATGTGTGACTTACAAATGCATCTGTGTGCTGGATAGTCATATGTACAGGATCTGCACTAATCCTGACAGCTTTTCTACCCACCTTCAAGCAAACTCAGAGAAGTGTCATGGATCATTTAGCATAAAGCATAAAATTGTTTGTTTATGCTTTGCTCCAGCAAAACCAATCAAATTCATAGAAACATTTAAAGAAGTTGGGGAACTAAAAGATGAAATTCATAGATGTGGACTATAGGCCTCTTCTGACTCATTTGGAATCAGTTTTTAAGAGTGATTTATTATTCCATAAACAAAAAGAAAACCTGGCAATCGGTAGGTACCCCTGGTGATTCCAAGCTGATATTTTGGAGCTCAGTTTGACCCAAGACCTTGTCCTCCTAAAGAAGCATTGTTGGTGAAGCTTGTTTAGGTGATGACAGCACCTTTCTTTGCACTTGCCAGGTGGACAGTAGCTCCCACGGTTATTGGAAACACGATTTGAAATTATTTTCCAGTAAAATCTAGTGTGTTGGCAAAGTTGCACTGCATAAAATGTGATTGCAGGTCATTGTCTCTTTGTCCAGGTGCTCTCTTCCCTCTGCAGCAAAGTCTGCCTTTACTGCCAGGCTTTGGTAAGTGCTGGACACAGGCAGTGACTGTGGTTTCACTGCTTCCATGGCAACAGAAAGCATACTGCAGAAGCAGGGACCAGTGCTGTATCACTGAATAAAACCACTGGCAAAAGCAGTATGAAATAATACGACCAAGATTTAGAGGAGCTGGTGGGTCTATGGCTGTGCAGATTACCTGGTCAGAGAGTGGCTCTGGGGGTTTGTAGCAAGCAGAAGTTTGGTCAGAGGCTGCAGCAGCAGCTGCAGTTGCAATTGCAGTTACCATTGGTTAGTAGCCTAAGGAAACCTGCTTTCTCCTGGTCACCACACAATGTCTCTGAAGAAATGCCACTTCTGGGACTGTGTGCATGGATCAGGGTTAATTCATAATACATAGATAGATTATTTTTTTGGTTTGGTTTGCCCACTGAGTGCAGAATAGATGATGTGAACTCGGCATATTAAAACAGTAATCCTCTCTTGAGAGAGGGTGGCATATGGGAGCTGGGCCTTGCTGTGTGGAACTGACAGATGTTTTTTGTTCTGCTTTGCTTGCCATATCAGAATTCAAAAATGCAGTGTGTGTTTGTATATATAGTCTTCTTTCCCCCACCCCCTGGCCCAGTCCCCCATCTCCCTGTCCCTCAGGAAGATGTCTGTTTGGGGGAATTACCTGCATGTGTTGAATTCACATGTTATTTCATAAGTAAATCTGCCCTGAGCAAGTGAGGGGACATTGCTTGTTATAGTCATCCATTTAAAAAATTGTTCTGGTCATAAGACAGATAAATTTTTATGGATATTTTATGAACAGGCTTTCTAATCTTTGGTGCAACTACCTCAGTGTAGTCTTTTATTTGGAGGAAAAAAACCTGCTGGCTCCCAGGACAAAGCTCATGTCAGACAACATGGCAGCATCTGTTCCAGCATCTAAACAAGGTACCTTACATATGAACCTTATAAATGCTATGAAAGGGAAAAATTACAGGATATAGCAAAACTGGATAGCTGAATGGTATCAAGGGCAGCACCTTAATTATCAACATTTGCATTAGCTTTCTTTAGGTGCAAGATTTTTTTCCCTTGCTTTTTCATATTAGGGCAATTTTTTCCTCTTTGACCCATCTGTAGATCCCATGTTGGCAGCCCATAGCACTCTTGGATAGGTGGCGTGTGACAGCCCTGGGAGATTGATACTGGAACAAATTCAAAACATACAAAAGAGATCCACAGTGCAGATGGGAGAGTTAAATTCTACTTTGAAGTTGTAATTGCAACAAGCAATTGTTTCTCTGCTATGCCTAATAATCTCCTGTTGTTGTAAAGCTCTGTCTTCTAATGTCTTTTCCTTGGCTGCTAGATATAGGTCACAGCTTTAAAGTAGCAGATGACTCTGAATGGTTTCTGGCTTTCCTGCTGCCTTTTACACTGTAGTGTTTGGTTTGAAAAATGAATTTTGCGTATTTTGCATGAGTCATGCTAGGATGATTTTTCTGAATCTGTGGCTTTAAATACTATTTATGAACACATCTACATAGTGTTTTGCAGGCATGCATGCCTGTGCTTTCTGGCCTTAGGCAAGTAATGGGTTGCAAGCTATGTGGCTGCAGAAGCATAATGCTGGACTGTGATTTGTATGAATTGCTTCCCCTTAAGTCAGATTTAGCAACAGGCTGAGTGGTTGTGTGGCTTTTTAGAGAAGCAGCCTTGTGGCTGATGTCGAGTCTGTGTTCGCTGTGGACTGTGCGCAGTATGTGTTTATTTTGTTGTTGATAATGGTAGATTCTTGGTTACCTGCATACATCTGTATTTAAGATCTTAGTTACAGGCATGAAGGCATGAAAATGTCAGAATGTGAAAATCCCAGCCCATGTCTGGAATATCAGTGCCTTTTTCAAGAGGCTTTGTGTAGATATTGATAAAGCACAAATCTAGATTATTCTGCAATGGCCTGTCACAAATATTTTGCTTGAATCTGGGGAAGTCATCACCAGCTAATTAGATATCAGCCATTTGGTGCATGAGCTCAGGCAGAGAGAGGTTGAGTGAGAAGGTACAGCCATGCAATTAACTGTAGAACCCATTTGTCTAAACCCATGGAACTGCTGAAGTCCCAGCAGAAATTCTTGCCCTGCAGTCTGTACAGAATACCATGGCAGAGAAGGACTGGTGTACTTGTCTGACATTTTTAAGACTACAATAGCCTGTTGATATTTATTAGTCCATCCCTTTCTAACCACTGCATGTATTTGTTTCTCAACATAGTTTTGCCATATCCAAGACTCTGATGTCCTGTTTTTTCAGCTTAAAGAACCACTTTCTCATAATAGAGAATTTTTTATGAAAAATGCATGTTTCAAATTCTGTGAGAAAGGCAAACTGCATGCATGACTTCGAGTAGGAAATTTAGCAAGTGAATTGTAACAACACAAGATACGAAGTAGTGGAAAAATATCTAAAGTGCTAAAACTTGCATTTTTCAGAGTGTTCTTAGATGTTCCAAATTCAAAAGTGACAAAAATCTTTTATTTTTACAATACTGAAGTCCAATATTAACTTCCATAAAGGTACATCAATTATTTTGGAAATCTGTAATCATAGTGCTGTTTGTTGTCAAGGGCACAAATGAGGTGGCCTCACAACTGAAGAAAACTCCTGTCCCACACCATTAAATATTAATTTTCACTGTTAGTAAAACTGAGGCATAAAAACCTACCCTATGTGTACATATGCACATAAATATGGTTTTTGGTATTTATGAGGTCTTAAAGCAATGTGATCATTGAGTGGAATCACCTTAGCTAAAAATGACTGTAATTCCACAATAGCACTCAATATATATCAGGATTAATATTTATACTGTATAGCACCAGAGAACTCTGACTGAACTGACAGAAAGGAGAAAAGCATGAAATGCTTATTTTATTATTTGTATATCATTTTCCTTGAAAAAATCAACATCATCCAGCAGCAGAAAAACTTATTGTCAGTAAATGTTGAATAAATGCAGAAATAGCACAGTGCAAGAATCAGTCTATCATCTTGTTAGAATAAAAGTGAATAAAAACTTGATCTACGAATAAGTTGAGTAGAAATATCTGGATTATAAAAACTAGTTGAATATTCATGGAGACAGTGTTCTTTATAAAATTAGCACTTGGACAAATATATAAGAAGTTATACAATAATTTTGTACCTTGGTTCTGTAATGTGAGAGTGAAGAGCTGTCAGGTGGCTTTCAGCCCCTTTGTGATCATGCTTAGAAGGCTGTTAAAATCAACCATTGCTGAATTAAATGTGGGAAAGTTTGTTAAGAATGGAAATGTGGATGTGAACAGTCAGCAGCTGTTCACCATAGAAGTATTTTGCTGAAGTTCAGAGTGCAAAGCCTGAACAGAGTTGTAGTGGTGACTGTAATAATGGGAAGGTATCTATGATGTAGAGGGGTGATTCTCCTGGTGCAGTTCTTCATCCCTCCTGAATAGAACATCTTAAACACCTTCAAACTATTATGAGCTCCCACTGAGTTTTAAAGATTGTAACTATTAGGTATAACTTGCAGAAAAAAAATGTAGATATGTGGAAGATATAGGACGATTTTGCAACAGTGCAAGCAGAAGTGGAGACTGTGTGTGTGCCTGAGCTGTGTGCAGGTCATGGCATACTGTGGCAGTAAGTTCTTGTTTTGTGTAGCTGCTCCAGTAAACACAAACAGTAGGATAAAAAGAAATGGGGAAAAACAGGGAACTAGACATATCTGATGGCTTAATGAGTGCTTTTAGCTTCATGTTCCTCCATTTAGTACCTGGCTTTCCCTGGGTGGTTACTCCTGAATTTGACACATTCTAGAAAGAAAATGGTATAAAATCTGGGGAAATTAGGGCTCAAAGTGTTACCTAAGATAAACCAAAGTAGCTCAAGTGTACCTCGACTTTGTTGCCTGCAAAAATACCCTGTGGAAGCATTCAGTAACACCAAATATTATAGTTATATAATAGGAAGCAATAATAAGTAATATTATAGTAATATAACCAGTAAGCATAACTGCTGCAGGCCTCTGCCTTGTAAACTGGCTGGTAGAGAATTCTCCTGCTGGCCTAGTATTTCTGCAATGTATCCCTCAGCCTAGTGAAATGCCTCCAAAGGACTATCTGACATCTTTATGGCTTCTGTAATATCGGTGTAAGAAACCTCCAAATGAGGGACTAAAGCTTTGCTCATATAACTTAAGAGGAATTAGTTTTTACTGCTGATTTTGTAGATGTATAGAGGGGAGAAGCTGTGTAGCCCAAATTCAGCAAAATCCAGCTGCCATTTCCAGGGAGTTCCAGCCTGAGGGGAGGGTTTGTGAATTAGGTGGTGAAATCTAGAAAAGGGGAGAAGCTCCTTTTGAGTGCTGTGGGAGTAAATGGCTTTCATGGACAGACCAACAGCTGTCAGCTAACTGAGGAGCAAGGAGCTGTGCATTGCCTGAGGCAGCAAATCACTGTAGGTTAAGGGAGCCCTTAGTGATCTGCTTTGGTAAAAACTGTATTGAGCAAAACCAGTAACTTCATCCAAACACTTGCAAATCCACAAAAAGTGAGGCATTCCTTTTTTGAGATCTTACTTTTAAAAGTCCACAGCGTTTTACATACTAGGATTTCAAATTGATATGCAGGTTAAATAGAGGCCAGAAATTCATTAAAATCTCTTTTCCTGTTGTGGACAAAGGGATGTCACTCTGACCAGTTCTCAGAAGTACCCCCGAATTGCACTGAAATATATTTATTGACAGCTTTAATCTAGCTCAAATTAAAAAGCAAACTGTTGAATTTTCAAAGAAGCAAAACCTTACAAAAATGTTATTAATTCCAAATTAATTCAAATACACAATAGTGTAGTTTTATTCATCTTTCCCAGGAGTTCATTTATGTTGACGGAAGGATTTATTTGTTTTGGAGTTTAAATGTCTTTGATAACAGAATATCAATATAAGTACTTACTTGGTAGAATGTAACTTTCATGTGGTTTTCATTACTATAATTTGCCTTGTCCTCTGGTAGAATGCTTTCTGGATATGAATTCTGGTCATAAACAGAGAACTGTGACCAGTGACAAATTACATGTCTAAAACCAAGGAAAATAAATGAAGGAGGTATTATTTTTGTAACTGCTTAATAATTGATTTTACAGTTCTTTGAATGGGCTCATCTGTCTCTCTAATGGCACTAATTTATTTCAAGTATTTTTTCAACATTTTTACTGCTTTGGTAACAGAAAAGTTTACCATTTTGATGTAAAATTCTACATTTAATTGATAATAATTAAATAAGTGTAGGAATAGTTCCTTTCATTCACGTTGGAATTTAGTTCAGGGAGTCTGATCTGCTGTCAAAAGATCCTAATGTAATAAATTTCACTATAGTAGAAGTAGGGCAAGTAATCAGCAAAACTTTTTTGTTTATGTGCATGCAACTTGATGAATATGCAGATGAACCCTGTCACCATCTTTGGTACCGGATGAAAATTGTTTATGACTCCTGGATCTCAGATATCAACTGGTTTATTTATAGCACAAAAGCAAAATTAAAAGCAATGAATGCTCCTACATCTTAATTAAACAGGTTAAAATGCTACATTTTAAATTGCTGTAATGTCAAGATTATGATCATTGTTAAGAGGATGGAAAGTATTAACATTTTCCTGGGAGTTAAAGTGTATCCATTGATCTGTTAATGGATTAGAGGCTGGAATAATAAATATTGATTTGTCTTGGGATATAGATGTGAGGTTTGGAGATTTGATGTGATATTCCCGAAGCAGGTATCACTGCCCATAATATGGGTCACATATTTCAGTAATTCGGTTCTTGCTACGCCTTTTTGTATGTTCCCATTTTATTTTATGCTCTCCAGATGCTTGTGCATCTCTTGTTCATATCTCTTTCACATATTTTCCCCATTTTCCTTGCCATTTCACCATCCCACTTCTATCACTCAATTTTCTACAAACCATTTTTCTTTTTTGTCTTCTACCTCAATGTCTTGTTCACTTCCCCCTCTACAGGCGACACCTCCTCCCCATCCTCCCTTCCTTATCCTTCTCTGTCATCCAGCTCTTCCAGTCTTCTATTTTATGTTTTCACCCTCTTCTGTTTACCTTTGGCAAATCTGTTTCCAAACTCCCTGCACTTTTCTCCACAGTGCTGCAATTCTGTTTTTCCCACTTGTGCTGTTTCCTGCGTACTGCCAGCCAAGCAGCTATGCTTAGGGCAGTAGTTACTTGAGACAGAAAGCAGAAGCCAGGAGACTGAGCCCTGAAGTGAAGAGCAATATGACACCCTTCTCTCACTTGGGCCCATGCCCTGTGCTTACCATACCCCTGGAAATATTACCTGTACCCAGGTCACTGCTGTCCACGTGGCACCATTCCATGTTCACCGGCAGAAGTGATGCTGAGGAGCTGCCCAAGGTATGTCTGGTGGTCACATCTATCTTGTCCCATCCTGTCCTGCCCTGTCCTTCTACCTCTTTGTCCTTCAGCATTTTAGCACAGAACTTTTCAAGAAAGTGGCTGAAGACATAGGCAGGAGTCCTCTCTTTCTCTCATCCTAGTAACTCCACTGCTGTCTGTGGGGAGGTATCTGTTATCTGTGACCAGCTAATAGAATCCAGGATAGCAATCTCAGGGTGCTGGAGTCAGTAGGATGGTGCAGTACAGGCAGCTCAAACACCACTTTAGCTGGGTAAGATAAGGAGCACAGTGGAAAGCAGTATCTCTTACTGCAAAGTCTGGCAGAAGAAACATGCAGTTTATGCATGGAGATGGAATTACAAACAGATCACCAGTGTCCTGCTTCCCTAATCCCTTTCCTAGTTAGATTTCTCAGATGTGCAGGTATGTTGTTGTACATCAAATTCATACCATGCAATTTGATTGTTTTTAAGTGTTGGGAAAATGCATTTAAAATGTGCTTCTGTGCATTGCTATCAATATTGTGAACTGACACCTAAAGACACTTTTCCAGTCTGTTGACCCAACCTTTCATTTAGAATATATGTAATGGATATCTGGTGTATCAAAGATGTGGTGAGAGATACTGACAGGTACAGGGGATCAACCTTCGCCTCTCCTTGTTCAAAACAATTCTTTGTTTTCATGGACATTCTCAACTAAGTAATCTTATTTCTTGCCTGGAATATTTTCATCATCTGTTTGACGAAGTAGCAGCGCTACACAGAGGATTAGGGAAAGTTTTTCTGTTTTTCAGTTTGCTTAATTTGTACATTTGAGAATTCCTTGTGTGTATTTAGTTTGCTCCTCAGGAGGTTCAGTTTCCTGCTCGTTTATGTGACTCTTTCCAGGAGTGATATTCCAAAAACCTAGAAAAATGGGATTATAAAATCACCTTCTAAAAAGCAGAAGGGTGGCATTGGCACAGAATATAAAAAAGTTGCTGTTTCTGAAATTAACATTTTTCCACTTTTTTTTTTTGTCTCTCATAAGCTCTCAGTGCTGAAGTTTACGCCTTTGTAAAATGGAGGCAATGTCCTTTGCAGTCTTAGGAGATGGTATGAGTGTTATGTAAACCATAATTAATTCAGTGCTGTGAGATCATTAGAAGAAAGTCTGTTGTTGTTATTGTGAGTTGCTGTAACTCTAAAGGTACTCAGTTGGGTACAATTTCTAACAACATTGACTGAGTTCTCTTCCCAGAGGAGCTATGGGACTCTTCTACTGTCCCTAGAATTTTTAGGATTAGGTGTGGTAACAAGAGGTTCAGCCCCTACTCTGTCTAATCTCTTCTGGTCACACTATCACTGAATGGCAACACAGCAATTCTTAGCTTCTTCTGTGTCTCCAGAAGAATTTCCAAATAATACATAAAGTTCCTCTAGGAAACAGTGAACCTGAGGTTGTGACTTTCAATGGGTATTTTCCATGGCTAGTGTCTTTTTTAATGCAATGACATTTTTAATGACACAATGGGATGATTTTTCATAGAAATGTCACAAAACAAGAAATATGGGTCATTATTATTAGCACTGTGCTATGAATTACCTCACAGATTTTCCCTTTAAATGTAACACTTAAGATTATTATATGTATGTAATAATTTATCATCTTTTGCTATACTTAACTTCTCAAGTACTTTTTTCCTCAATATATTCTGAATCTCTAAGGAGTCTTTTAAAATTTAAAATAGGAAAGACAAGAAATAAGGCTTGGCAAAGCAATGCTGAGATTTTTTTAATATGCATCAGCTATTTTTCCAATTTGTTCCTGTTATGAAAATATGGTGAACCAGTAATGTTAGCAGTGTAATGATCAAATGTCTTGGATATCAGTTCTGAGTAAGATCAGCTTTTTTATTTTGGAAAATGGTTGAATATGGGAGAAATGGAAGTTGATTCTTAAGTCATAGTATAAGAAATAATCATAGTCACTTGTGATTTATAAAAACTATTCCTAAAATCCTCTGGCATATAAGAGAAGTTTGCCGGGTTAAGTGTAGTATTGCTCTGTGGGTTTTTACTTGAGGAGTTGTGTGGACTCTAGGGATAGGAGGGAGGACAATTCCCACATGGCTCTGTAGATGCAAGTTGCTTTGATTCAAAGGTTACCCCTGCTACCACAAGATCTATAGTGAATAGGTTACTTCACAATAAAAAGGAGAAGAGAGCATTTTTCTGAGTTATTTTCCGCTAGTTAACCAAGAAAGAAGAATTTCAATAAGATACAGAGTAGAGAGGTGCAGATTACACCTGATATAATGGAGCATGCATTAATATGGCATTAAATGCAAAAATGAAAAGGAAGTATGCATAGCTGTTCATCACCCTTGACCTTTTCTACCTCCTCAACCTACTCAAACTCTGGGCAGTGAAACACAACTTCACGTGCTATTTTTATCTGGAATGGATTTTATAGTAATCAGTATGTCAGGACAACATCACTTCCCTCAATAGTTTCTCTGTAAAAAATGCTGGAAACCAACAGCAGTCGTTTGCCCTCACTTCCAGTCTCGAGTGTTTAACCTCAGATGGAAGAACCCTGCTGAGTTCTTTGCTCCAGTGCATCCTCACCTACAGTTAAATGCTGCAGATGGCATTAGTTACTCTTGATAACATCAGTGCCTTCAAATGATACTGACCTGCTCCTTGTGCTGTGCTGTTCTCCTCCTCCTGCTGGTTTGTGAGAGAGTTGTTGATGAGAATTGGGCCTAAGCAACTTGTTCTGTACGAGTGCAGCCAGGGTGTGTGTGGAAATGTTGGTTACTGCTCAGCTCAGATGGTAGAAGTTTCCCTGGCATGCCTAAGGGAAACCTTTACATCTTCAGTTACTGATTCTGCCCTCAAAATTTTCAGGCAATTATGCTCTGTTGAGTGCCTGGGACAGTAATGGTATTTATTAAAGCAGCCACAATCACTTCAAAATGTGTTGCTTAGTAAATGATCATCCTGAGCAAGAACAAATAAACAAAATGCATGTTTGGTTTCTCCATGCTTTCTTAGAAAAGGCAAAGAAATAAAGGAAACAGTTTTGTGACTATGGTTAATGGAAAGTACCTGATAATCTCTATATAGATATTTACCTATTTATATAGGTAATCTACCATGTAAAACCTGACTATTTTAACATAATCACTTTTTAGGTTAGCACTGTATTACACTTAAAAGGAAAAAATCTGGGCCCAGTTGAAGGTAAAGACTTCAGTCAAACTGTATTTTAAAGTATTTCATGAGGAACTGCAGTCCTTTGTCTTTCTAAAGAAACAGCTTACTGAAATGAATATATGGTCCCATTTTTAGACTGAAAAAAGGGTAAATGGGAGAAAAAAGTTAAATCATACATCCATAAAGCTCATATTTATTTATTATACATACAGTGCAGTTTTGTCTAGAATTGCCTGGGATTTTTTTTTTAAGAGATCTTTCGAATGTTCCTTTCTGAAATTTGGATTCAGCTTTCAAAGCATCAAACTTTGCTATAATGGTATTGATATTTCCTGCCCCACTGGTATTGCTCACATCATTTCAGTACCATATAATGTTGGGTCATTACTATAAAACATATCTTTTTAAGCAGAAAGAGAAAGAAAGACTCAAGAAGGCACAGCCAGGAGAAAATGATTCTGTCTCTCTGCTTGAATGAAGGGAAATGTCATCACAGATCAGACTACATGTGCATAATGTATGTGTTTTTTCCTCCCATTTTCCCTCAATCAAATCTGATTTTGAGGGGAAACTAAAAAAATAATGGACAACTGGAAATTGCTAGACTATCTTGGTTTAGAATGCTTTGAGTATTATTAAATGAATTAGTTATGCCATCAGGGGGAGAACAGCTGCATTCTGAACCAGAAAATAGCCTGAATCTGCCTTCATTTTTATTTTAAGCCTGAAGACTGAAATCAATGCATCTAATGAATCTTTCAAAATACCTTCCTGGCAGGAACTACTGAAAACATAGCCACCTTGTGTGCAAAAACCACTAGAACCAAATACTGCTTCCTGGGATTTCAGAGCAGCTTCTTTCATTTCCAGTAGGATTTGGAAACATAGTCTAGTGCTTTGTTTTTATGTCTCTTCAGACTATACATTAGAGAAAGAAAAAGTTACCAGTTCAGTAAATTTGTAGAGCTCCACTGAGTAAAGGAGCTGACTTATTATAGTTATAATACAGAAGACCATTTGGAACACTCATTCCCTTACAATGTGTGTTTCAGACTTATTTACTGTATATTTTAGGTCATATTAATTTTAAAATTTTAACTAGACAAATGACCCTATAAGGTCATATTTCTCTGAATGTCTGTGTGCTTGCCCCAAATGTGAGATCTGGGGAAATGGGGACTGTTGCTCTGAAGATGCAGCATCAAAGGGAATATTTACTCTGAAATATATAAAGTTGTCTTCATCTTCCTCAATCAGGGTTTTCCCCCTCCTACTTGAAATGACAAGACTATCTTGGTACCTATAATGCAAAATGTGCTGTGGTAAAAATACATAAGGTCACCTGGAGAATAAGTCCATTTTATCATTTATATAAAGCCTATTAATGCTGGAAAGAAAATTGGTCCTTATGGAGTGCTTGATGGTCGATATTTTTTAATGCTATCAGCCCAGTGATCTGCATTTACTGAAAATAGCTGTATAAGGAAAAAAGGACTCATAGTAAAGCTCTATTAAACATCTTTTCACCGAAGAAAAGAGGGGTAATTTTGCCACCTCCCCAGTGAGATGGGTATGGCAAAGTTCTTGGATGTCTCATGATGGATGTCTCATGAGCACTGTTCTCCTATGCTTTGTCCAACATTACTCTCCACTAGTGCTGTATTCTTCCATGTCACATGGAGGCCACAGACATCTGGGCCAGATACCTGGGCACAGGTTAATTCTGCCCAAGTTTTTCATATAGTCAATGGAAAGAATGAAAAGTTCTTTGAGACAAAGGCATCTCCAGAAATGAATTCAGGTTTTAGGAGGACCATATATACTCCCCAAGCTCTGTTGACTTTTGTAGTCAACAAGTTATAGTTGGAAGATCTTAGCTGAGGTACTTCAGTTAAATAACTAAATTTGGACAAAGCCAGGCCTTGGCATGTATTTTATCCCCCAGGTTATGCCAGGGAAAATCTGTCTCTTAGAGTGTCAGGATTAATTTGAAAAGAATGCATCCCACATATATAGCATTGAACTAAGATCCACTGAGAGTTGCAGTCTTTAGAATGTATCTTCAATTAATGTCACGTCAAATTATGTTTGTGGAAGAAACGTTCACATATGGCATTTCATAGGAGGTATGAAATCACAAGCTCATATGTCACAGAGTGGAGTCCTTGTTACAGCAGCTTGTGTTTGTGTAAAGGTTTATCTGCACTGCAGCTGTGGAAGCACACACCAGGCAGCACTGATTTCATGGCCCTTTGCCCCACCATGGTGACTGGTACATTCAGCTCTGTACAGAGACCTTCTTTTCCCTTGTTCCAAAAAGGACACTTTTGTTGCCCACAGACTTCTCAGGGATAAAAGATGTGATAAATCTGTTGGGGTTAAACTGCTTGTCCTTTCTCAGTAAGAGCTGGTCATTTTAGCTGCACTCTAACATTAAACTCCCAGGTATGGACAGCATTGTATGATGCAGGTTCAGTGCAGAGCTACATTTGCTCTGAAATATCTAATAAACTGTTACATTTCTTTCTCTATAATAGGATAATGAACCCCTTGAAAATTACTGACTTGATCCTGATAGTTTTCTATTTAAGAAGGAGAAGAAAAATTTGACTCCCTTTACCACAGAAGCAAAGCTAACCAAAGAGGAATATCTGCATGATATGGCACTGTGTGTTTTTAGCACCTCTCATCCTTAGCTCTAAAATGAACTCTAAAATGCTAATTTTCTATTTCCAATTGCTGGTGGTATAATTAAAATAGACATTTTTACTGAGATTACATACTCCTTCTTTTTACAGTGCTATGATATTTTAATACATGGTAGTCTTAAGTCCTGATTGTACTAATGTACTACCTTGTGAAAAGGTGTTATGGCTATATTCACTCAAAGTCTAATTTGTGCATGTACATGTACATATACATATACATATACATATACATATACATATACATATACATATACATATACATATACATATACATATACATATACATATACATATACATAACATATACAATAATTACATATACATATACATATACATACTGTTTTCATGGCCTACTTTAGATATCTCTGTTAACAAAAAACAGTCAGAGAATAGGGACACTCATTTTAAGAATGGTATGTTTCAAATCTTCCTGCTTAATTTAAATAGATTTCTTGAAATAAATTGAACTTTCAGGCAAAAGAGTGAAGAATACCTGTTTATACTAGGTTAGAAATATGTAAACACTCCAGCATTCCCTTAAATTCACTTCTGCTCCAACGCTGCATTTACCTCATTCTATTCTTTCAAATTCGGCAGGAAAATAAACATACAATTCTCTCCTGTGCGTAGGCCAAAGAGAAAGGGTGGTAACCATCCCAGGCCTGATGTGGATAGGTTCCTGGGTGCTGCCATGGGAAAGCCTGCTGTTTGTAGCCTGCTTGGAATCATGTGCCTGCAGTTACAGTTGGGACAATGGGGCATCTTCTGCCTACAAGTTCGTGCTTCACAGCACCAGCAGCACTCTGCACCAGTGGTCTGTTGTGTTACAGGGGACATTCGAGCAATTCTCCTTCCCTTTAGATTTCCTTCTGAACAAATGAATTTGCCACGTGTGTCACTGAACATCATGAGGAGTAAAATCTCCCTACGTTGGACAATATCTCTGCTAGACAAAATCTTTCATCTTCAGAGTACGAGTCATAAATGGAGAGTTTCTCAGTGTGATTTCAGCCTTGCTAGAATTTCTATTGAAGGGTGGAGGGTTGTTTTTTACAAGAAATACTGAAGAAGAAAAATATTGAGAATATAAGATATCCCATATGCAAAACTCTCTAAATTTGGATAAAGCCAAAAATCTTCATTTTTCAAGTGGACAGTATCATACAGAAATAGCATAAAGACCTTAAAGAAAAGCAAAAATATATGGAATTCAGTAGGAATATAATTGCTGTTCTAGAGTAAATACTACAAAACTGTACAAAATATGTCAGTATACACTAAATTCAGTGACATTTTCTCATGGGGGATCAACATATCATCAGAGTCCTTGGGGTCTTCTTTACAGTTACAGCTACAGACAGCTTTCAGTTCAGATAAAGTGACGTCTGCCTCTGTAACTGCTGCATCTCAGTTGTGCATGCTGCATGTGAAGGTTGCCCACGTATGTGCATACTTCATGCTCCTTTGTAACTTTGCCCAGTTTCATGTGTGTCAATCCAGATTCATATCCATGCACTTGCAATTAGCCTGCTTGTTGGAGCCCTGAGAGTAAAAATGTTAGTGTATAAGGGGAAGTGAGGGAAAGGATGTACATTTGTGCTCTGTTGTACAATTAGCCTCTACTGTACAATTAAGGACCCAAAACTAATCAATGGATGTACCACTAACTGGATAAACATACAGGACTAAGCACAAAGAAACCTTGTTCTTTTTTTTTTTTTTTTTAATCTAACGACGACTGTAATAAAAAAGAAATAATAATTGTTTATTACCCTCTAGAGAACATATATTGTAAGGCACAATACAAAGGGTGGGGTATAGGCTGAATATGCTTGTGAAGCGTGTTTAATTTAGAATAGAGCTGATCTACTTGCAGTGGCACACTTCAGAAGCAACTGTACTGCAGTGAAGGGAGTAATCCCAGCACACACTCAAAATCAGGCCAGTCAGATTGCTTCTGTATTTCATGTTAGGCTCAATTAAGTAGCTGTTTCAAATGTTTCTGAGGTGGTATTATCAACAACCGGAAAGATAGTACTGCTCTTTGGTACTAAGGCTCATTTTTGTCTGCATTCGGCTCCTTCACAGTTTTTCTATAGCCTAGAAAGCACTCAGTAAAGGAGAAGATGGAAGCAGAGACTGACATCCAGGCATGTTTTTTAAGAGCATCTTTAATAAGAGAGAGGACAAGTATTTCACTGTGTTCACTCAAGCAGAACAAGTTACGATATGTCACTAATGCAGAGTGCATGGGCACATGAACCCGAGCATGCTTTCTGCTCTGCTGTCTGCTTTTATCTGTGTGGTGGATATCACACAGAAACAAAAAGGACATGAGCCATTTTATTCCAGTCTCTGCAGCTCCTCAGTCAGGAGCACCATAGATTTTTTTTTTTTTTTCCCCCCTGCTAGGATTAGGTTTGATCTCCATACAGTTGTATGAAGAGGAATCATGCAGTTTATTTATTCCTTCAAGTCAACAAACAGGTTAACGGGGATGTGCGGCCAGGTCTCTGTTGGCTGCGCCCGGCCAGGCGCTGCGCTGTTCCCCGGCTGCGTGTGGCGGCTGCGGGCGCTGCTGCGCGGGGCCGGGGCCGGGGCCGGGGCCGGGCTCACCGCGCTCCTCGGCCTGTCGGGCTCTGCTCCTGCCCTCCTCATGGCTTTTCGTGCTGCAAGAATATGGCATTAGTGTTTTTATCCAGCTTCCCGACTGTAGTTCGGGGGATCCGTGTGCAGTGCAGGCTGATGGCGAGGGTGAGGGAAGGGGGCCCGGACGGGGCTGCGGGGGACGAGCATGGGCGGTGGTGGCTGGGCCTGGGACACAACAAGAGTGACACCAAGGCCCACATCCACTCCTAGCCCTGGAGTCTGGGCACTCAAACAGGGATTCTGCTACGGGAGGTAGAAGTCGGTTTTCTTTTGAGCATAATTCATTTATAAAACTCCATCAACAGTGATTTGCATTGCTCCTTACATGGCTGTGAGGGACTGTCAGTCATGTGTGCAAAATCCTGTTTCAGCTGGCACCAGCAATTCCTGTTGGGATTTTCCATTGCATCGACACAGTGCATTCAATAGTGACTATGCATCAAACTTGCTCAGTCAAAAAAGAGCCTCAAATATTTGGCTTTTTTTTTTTTTTTTTTAATTTTCTCATTAAGTTCATGTAATGTAGAAGCAGTCACATGCTATTAGAGCTTTCCACGTTTATCCCATTATTCCTTTTACTCTTGGCAGCAGCTGCGTGCGGGCAGCCAGCCACCGAGAGCAGCCTCTCGCCGTGCTGCCCATCGTCCTGGCTCTACCCAGTCCAGTGCTCTGCCATGCCCTGCCTTTTCCTTTCATCGCCTTTTTGAAACACTTTGGGCACCTTACTTTCCTTCAACAGAAGCATTTAATTTCGTTAAAAGCACGTAAGGTAGTTTGTTTACATAAATGCCTAATGCATATGGATACTTCCTAAAGACTCTTGTTACTTTGTACCTGGTTCTATTAATGTTGATTTAACAGGCATAACGAGGAACTGATGTTGCTAAGGATGGCAATAATTTTTAATATTTTTAATTACCTAAAATTATCTATCCTCTGGAAGAAATGAAGGAGAGATTGAAATATGCAGTGAAATGTTTTTTAATGCATTGGGGAATTGAATATATTACAAGAACTCACATAGATGAAATGTTGATTAGTATTTAGGAAGACTAATTATAGCTAAAGATTGCTCTGCAGAGCAGAGGTTGATATGCAGCCTTGCTGTGTCTTCAGAAATCTTTAGAGTGTAGGACATGCAACAGACTTTACCTTTTCTGAAGTCTGGTACATGTGTATTTGTGCGGCTTACAAAATGCTTTTTGTACGCAGTGAGTGATGTAAATAAGGAGCCAAAGCATCACACAGCTGTAGCAAAACTGGATACAAATTCCCTGGAAAAATGGAGTCTGATTTCTAAGGGTATTCATCTAACAGGATGAATCTGTGCAAAGCTTGCAGGATGTAAACAGTAATGTTTTTGCTGATGTCAAGGGCTTTGTGAGCAGGGAATAAAGTGTACTGGAAGGCAATATATTAGATTTTTTTTTAAAAAAAATCTATATTTGCATATTTTCTTCAAGTAGGTTTTTCTTCTAATACACAGTTGCAAACTCAAAAATGATTTTTGGATTTTGACAGAAGATACTTTCTGCAGTAGAGCTGTTCAATTCCATACATTTTGCTTTTTCGTACTGAACTTTACATACATTTGAATGCACTGTGGCACCAAGAATGTTTAAGCCTTGGGGCATAAAATGATCAGCTACTCAGAATAGGAAGAAATTCATCCTTCTACTAAACAACACATTATTGGAGTTGAATGTTTTCTGGAGCAGCAATGGTTGTTCAGAAAAGATACAAAGCTAGATAGGTCTTTGGTCTTTTCTTACATAGTGCTTCCAATGTTTCTAAATTGCTATTGACAGCTAAAATTGAAGGAAATGTTGCTAATGTTGATCCACACAATACTTGCTTCCTTTACACAGAATGTTCCGCTGAAGGCAGTTGGATAAATCTCTGAAGTATTAGGATTTGATTCAGAGTATTAGTTTTATAAAAATGTAGAATACTAAATAGGTGTTCAGTAATATTTATCAGAAAAAAATGGTGAAGCATATTTCATTCTCCAGATTCTCCAGCCACCAAAAATTCCCTTTCATAAAGCCTTTTTCTCTGAAAATAGAAAAGGAAAGAGCAAATCCAGTAAATGCCCCAGTGACCAAAGCATTTCTTCTGAAGTCCCTGATTTATATTGATGTATTGCTAGATGGCTATAATGCTCTTCTGCCTAACATAGTCCCTCACTCCAGGCTAGACACCCAGAATGGGATCTAATAGGACAGTTTAAAGTGCTTACAGAATATTTTTTTCCTAACTAAAATAACAGTCAATAAAGTGACATAACTAGAGCACATCATCCGAATGATGACTGAATTCTCAATGGAAAATTAGCATGTGGCCTTTGGCCTATGTCATGGAAGAGCAAAGCAGTTTGTATGCCCAGAGCTGAGACCTCTGAGAAACAGATGCACCTTTGTCATGGTCCAGACACAGAAGGAACAAAAGGCATTGGGAATATCAAGAGATCCAGGTATAGATAACAGCAATGGATAGAAGTACAAAGGACAGCTACTAGCTTCTTTTTCAAATTTACACTTAGGTAGCTACTGCTAAAAGATCTTGATCTTCTGTGTGAAATCTTTCTCAAGCCACATGCCTTAGTTTCCTGGGAAAAGACTTTCAATAATGAAACCGAGGGGTGCTAAGTATGTGTGAAATACAGGAATACCGGGTTCTAAACCAAGTGTCATTCCCTGCAGTAATGCCTACTTGGAAAGTATGGCTGTAAAATTTTACAGAATTCGTTTTTAACTTCCTCTTGCCCAGCCACTCCCCCAGGATACTTCTACAATACCATGGTCTAATATGTTGGAAAGGAAACAACCTTGGCTGTTGTGCTTTTGATGGGATACCCTTCCTTCTTGGAGCAGGGTAAAAGCAGAGGAGGCTGCTGTTCTGCTAAGTTCTTTATTTCACAGTCTCATAGCTTCTTGAAGGCAGAGTTCAAAGGGTTACATGATAAAAGTTACATGATAAAGCCAAGCAGCAACAGCAGCAAAACAGCAAGCAGCAAACAACTTCTAATTTCTTGTAATGAATATTTTTTTTCTTACAGAAGTGTGGATTATATTTATTAATTAACCAGTGAGATTTACACACGATTCTAGTTTTTCTTTTCTTAACTTATCCTGGTCTAATTCTAACAATCGTAAGCATTACATAGGTATTACACAGATTTGGGTATACAGTTTCTATCAGCTCTTATTCTTTATGTGAACACTAAATCTAAAAAATGTGAACAATATAGTTCTATCCATATTTTGTCTAAAATAAAGAACTCTATGAAAGGGTAACACTGCTACAGCAAAAAGAACGATGCTCAAGGTCTCTGATGCAGCTTTTCAATGTTTAAGGCACTTAGCATGAATTTCTACTAAAAGTTAAAAATTCTGTATTTCTATTTCACTTTGCTAAGGCTTCATGTATCTCAGTTTGTCCAAAGGCTTTAATTCAACTCCTGTGCTTTGGCTTTCCTCTGGGCCTGAGTCCAGAGCTGCTCTCACTTCAACACTTGGAAATGTATTTTATTATCAATAATGACAATGTAATTTTTTTTCAACTAGAGATATTTCCTAATATGTGTCACTGGTGGTGTACCATTCATAAAATCCAAGCACAAAGGGATCTTCTTACAAGAATTATGACCTTCAGAGTCCTACTAGCTTTCTACTACCTATCTACTCTGAGGTTTCTTTTTATGTACATTAGAAACACTTAGAAAAACTCATTATTCTTGGAAATCATCAATTACGTATTTGTGTGTCTGTGGATAGTTTGAAGAAAGCAATTATTCAAACTGAAATGGAGAGATGTCTTGGTAGAGATTGACTGGGGAGAATGGTGAGAAACCAGCCAGTGTAAGACCACCCAGAGACAGGCTCACCTGGTGGACCTGTGGTGTCAGCAGTACTTATTCCCTGTCCTTTTTAATCCATCATGCCCATTCCTAACTGCTGTATACTCTGCAAAAATTTTCTGATGTACCTGTTTGAACTGCCAGGAGACCAATACATTGTCACTTAAAATCCCATTTTGAACAACTTGAAAATCTGTTTTAAAATTCTCTATAAGTAACAAGCAGGTTTTCAAGACACCTGAAGCTAGCACTTCACTAACTAGTAAGTCTGGATGGACACCAGTGTAAACAATTCCAAAGACCGTTTTTAAA
Organism: Monarcha castaneiventris obscurior; assembly: GCA_026261815.1. NCBI lineage: Eukaryota > Metazoa > Chordata > Aves > Passeriformes > Monarchidae > Monarcha > Monarcha castaneiventris. The sequence continues at coordinate 18,788,624 of JAMPIT010000258.1, read as the reverse complement.
ATTGAATTACATCTCAAGTAATCGCATCACCAAATACTTGAAATTATGTACAGAAGTATGCAAAGTGATATCCCCAAAGTAAAGCCAAAAACTTGTTCAGAAAATAGCAATATCTTGAGATCTGTCTTTCTGCACATTAAGGCCAAAAGTCCAATTCATTTCAACAGTAAAAGCAAGGTCATTAGTCCTTTCTTTCTAAGAATGACAAAAAGAAATTAAAAAATGCCCTTATCAGGAACCATTAAGTTCTCTTCCAGAATCTTTCAAAAATCACAGTTCAAGTTGTCCTTCAAATGTCAGTGTCAGATTTCAGTGAGGTAGTAACCGCCTGTTCTATTATTACTAGTGCTGCCTACCTTGATAAATGTCTATTCATAATACATTCTTTTTAAAGATGTGCAGCAAGATATTAATTTGTCATTCCATCTATCATTGGTACTGTTTTTATTGCAATAGCATCTGGACCTCAGGAACAGACACTGTATTAATGCTAGTTAAAACCAGAAAAAACCTGTGACTGTCTGTGACAGTGGGGTGCATTTACACTCTTTTTTACTGTGTGGCTTTTGGCATTTATTCATTTTATTTAGGGAAGTTAGCTAGAAGCCTAGTAGAAATATAAGTCGTGGCTGTAGCTAAACTGGAGATGGATCATGGCTATATCCATAGTCAAAAACTTTGTAAAAGGTCAGTTTCCAACACGGTGTGTGCGAGATTTGGAGCTGTATGCTTAATTGCGTAGAAGTCATTTTAGGCTGCATCCCTCTTTGCCCACACTTGTGTTCTCCCAGAGCATGCTAAAGCTTTCAGGGGTTTGTTCAAATGAAGTTATGTCAGTGCACATTTTCAAGTACTGCCATTGTCCCAGTGGTCTTTGTTAGCTGCCTACAAGCCTTGTATTTTGTAGTAAGTGCCTTGAGGTAAGAACACTTACACGGACATTTTCTGATCTCACAACAAAGACCCAACAGGCAGTTGTGGTGATCACACGATTTTGCCATTACTCGCTAGAACTGCTTTTACACACTGATTTGGCCCACCCAGTTTCTGCTTCATCCACAGTAGCCCTTCTTATATCTTTAGAATCTGTCACATCTTTAGCTGTGAAATGTCATTTCACTTTACTAGATTTACATCCCTTTTTGTCTAGCAATTTCTTTTTGATGCTGGTGTCGTCATCACAACTGCTGTTTCATCAAGCTTTCCCTCTAGAGATTCTTTTCCTTAATGCAAATACTTTTCAGGTGTTGCTTACTGTTGGGGTTTTTTTAACTATTTTATCCTAAAAGTCAGATTTTAGCAGCTATGTCACTGACTCACTTGATGATACTACCTAATATTATCTTTTGTGTCTGCTTACAATCCCTTCCTTAAAATGCCTCATCAGAAAAAAGTCTTCTTTTGAGTGGCCAAGCAACCTAAACCCTTCCTTCTAAGATTAGACATTGAGTCACCTTGCAATTTGTTTAATCCTGTATTTCATATATGTTCCTTCTCCTGGGTTTGGAAGAATTCCATTAAAGATCAGAGAAGTCAGTGTTTCCCAGCTGGCAGCTCTTTGATCTTGTTCTTGATGAAACTTTGCAGTGAAATTTATCAGCATGAAGTAGGATTAATGAATGCTTCTGTTCTCCCATGAGAACTTTTTGTCGCTCAGGACAAGTGTTCGTGCTCCTGCCACACCATCTTTGCTTTCCTCCAGATCAGCTTTGATGACTTGCTCATAGACTCTCCAATGAAAATCCTTGATCATTCCTACATACCTGGTTTTCATGTTGTAAATCTGCTTCACATCTTATCCTCTATCTGCTATTTCTTTATCCCTTATTTTTGTCCTTTTCTTATCTCTGTTATGATTTTCTGTATAATGCAATTCATTATCCTCATGATCCTCCTTATTTTCATTGTCCCTTTCTCTTCTTATGGACCCAGCTGCTCTTCTTTCCTCTTGGTGTGCCTGCCAGTTTCTGCTTTTTGTTTCTCCACCTTGATAGTACAATTAGCTGTCTTTTTTCTTACCTTGTGTTCATTGCATGAATGGCTACTTGTCTGTGTCTCTGTGTTTCAGATAATAATTTTCTTCAGGCATCTACAGTTCTTGAATCTTCCATGATGTGTTGTCATTTCTCCTCCTTCATGTCCTCAAGTCCCCTTTAAATACTTGATTCTCTGTACCCATGGCAACAGCCACTTCAGATTCTGTGACCAAAGCAAGCACTGAATTAATTCTGCAGTGCTTTTCTTGTTTACCATATCACATAAAAATGGGAGAGCTGATTTCTCTTATCTGATGACTCATAACTCTCCAGTAGAACTGATGTTTAAGCCCTTTTCTTCAGAGCTGAGTGAATGACTCCCAAGGAACAAGTAATTTAGTGAAAGTAACCTTTTTACTTTTTTTGTAGTTACCATGAAACATAATCTGTTGGATTTTTGCAAAGCATAAATATTGAATTTACTTAGGGTGTGTTGAGCTTTGGAATATTCTTCCACAAACCTTCGGAGAAGAAAGTCAGTGATGGATGCCACGTATCTGATATGGTGAGGGAGGAAGTAGGATAGGCCAACTTGGTTAGCAGCCATCTGTCACTCCCACAAGCACTGTCTCTTGTGAATGAATGACTGAAAACATGTGAAACAATGCAGTAGATTCAGTCTGAGGTGATGGCTTTGCAAATCCTTGGCAAATGCTGGTAGGAAGCTGGAAGTGTCCCTCAGTCAATAAAGACAGCTGCTGCTAAGCTCATCTCAGCATATTGAATGATAGCACCGACTAACATGTTAGGAAAACTGTACAGCTGTTACATGTATAAAATGCATGTTATCAATGGGAAAATTAGCAGTGAAATGCAGAAGTAGCTGTGATACATAGAAGGATGCTTAATTAAGCAGGGGTGTAGGTGTATACAAAGTTGATTGAACTTGTGAGATAAAGTTTTGGTGTGATTTCTCATGGCAATAATACTAGAAAGAACCCACTTATCTTTTAGCAGAAGACTCTCCTGCAAATAAGATCCATTGTGACCATCTGTTGCCAGATGGAAGTATTCTTATTCTGAATCCCTGGCTGCAATGACACATTTAGACAATGAGTCTTTCATGGTTAGATCCAAAGAATAAACACATATTGAGGTTATATTTTCTGTTTACTTGGCCTAAAGTTATAGTATGGCTATATACTCCTGTGAAAATGCTTTTAGATAGTAGATAGAAAATGCAGCAGTTCACACCCACCCTTAGTGATGTATTCCAGTTGCACATAAAGTACATAATTTGTCAGCAAAAAATGTAAAGACTACACAGAGGCCCTCTTTCACTTTTATTTTTGAAATCTGTAAATTTATTTGAGGAGTCTGAACGATTCAGCATATGTGGTGGCCAGTGCAGGCAGTGTTTTGGTATTCAGGCAGGCCCAGAATACAACTCATCAACTCATATACCTTCACTTACAGGTCTATACTTAAACCTCCCTGATGAAAAAAAAATTGCATTCTTTCTTTTTTTGTGTAACTTATTCACTGTGACTTGGTAGTTGTCTTTCTTTTTTTTTTTTTGGAACAGAGATTAGGAGGAAGTTTTAACGAAGTATAAAGATGATTATCATGATCGAGTTCTTTGAAGTTTAATGGTGACTTTTTGCACACATTAATATGTACAAATTAGGTCTTTGCAGAAGCTGAGAACTGGAAATAATGCCAGGTTTTAGTCTTAGATTAGCTGAGTCTAAGGCTATTTGGCCTGAAGGAAATAGAACAAGTGGAATCTGAAGAAATAGCATATAGATATTTATATATGCCAGCCTCCATCACATTTTTCTAAATGGGAAATAACTGATAAATTATTATGCAGCAGTGTCATAGAGACTCTCCTACTGCTGACATTGTGCATCACTTTGATCTTGAAAAAGAATAATGATACCTGCTCCCATCTGTAGTTGTATCACATCTTTTTGGCAATATAGAATTTGCTTAGATAGTCACATGAGAAAAAGTGCTTAGTGTATTTTAGGATAAAGTTGAAAGAAAAGCAGCAGCTAAAGGCTGGGAAGAAAACCATTACAGTGTATTCAGCCCAGCTCCCCAAAAACCACCATCAGAAATTCTGCAGATAAGCTGTTCAAGACAACTTGAAATGAAGCTATTCTTAGATACAAATTAGTTTTGATATACATGGGGTATACTCTATGCTTCTTCTTTGCACTTCTGGTGAGCACTAGTGCAGTTAACTTTTTCTGCAAAACATACTTAGGAATAGTAAATTTCACAGGCTGACATGTGAGCTAACTTCTAATTAATACAAGGTGGAATTGATCCTTGCAACAAAAAAATATTGTGTGATGTCTACTCATAACTAATCAATATTACTCAAAATTTGAATATTTGGCAAGTAAGAGTATTTTAAAAATCAGAACAGAAATGTCAATACAGAATAAATGTAAGGAAACCACAGTATGGCCTCACTCTGCTATAGCTTTGTTCTAATACTGTTAATGAGACACAGAAAAAGTACATTAATCAACTGGTTAAGTTTTATCAGCAGCTGTCTGATACCTGATTCCAGATGATGACAAGTGTCCATTACTCACAGTGGGACAGCTCCACATCCATTGCTGGATAGTGGCTGTGACTGATCACTCCCAGAGTTGAGATAAGGAATACCCAAACTGGAAAGAGCAGAGAAAGTGTGTCTGGCCAGAAAGTACTTCAGTGACCCTAAACACTCAACTGAGCATTGAGTGAGGCAATGAACTGTGGGACAAAAGATGTTTATCCTATGTAGGTACAACCATGGATACATCAATCAAGCTTGACTCACCCACCGCCTCCACAGCACTCCAGCCGTGCCTGTGAGGAGCTCTTGGCAGCAGTAAGTCTAGTGTCACCAGTGTGCAATTTAAACAAATCCCTTTAAATTTGCATGCTTTATTTGTGAATTAATTTGTTCAGAGCTTTTAGGATTGGAGACTTGGTTCCATTGGGTTAAAAACAAGTGCAATATTGCTACCCCATTGCATGGTTGGTGTCATTCATACCTCCCTGGCTATTAGTAATACACAGAGAACTGTAGCTGGTTTGGCCTTGCCTTGTAAATCCTGACTGGAGAGCAAGCTGCAGACTAAGACATAACTTTCCACATATTTGAATATTTTGATTCTAAATCAGAGAGCAAAATGAAGACAAAAAGCTACTCCAAGATCTATATTATTCCAGACTGTTACACTGCACTAACTATTCTAGTGAATTTCTGCAGAGATTCCCACAGTCAGCTGCCTGTGTGGGAGGGTGTCTGTGTAGATGCCTTCTGAGTGGCAAGGGCTTCCTGTTATTATGGTAGAGGGTTGCTGTTACATCCATGGTAGATAGGATTTTATATCAGCTCCAGAATTTTGCTCTTTCACTCCAGTGGGCTCCTTTTTAAGTACAAAACCATAGGATTAAGATTTGCCTTGATTTCACAACTGGAGTAACTTTATGGAACTCTTTCATTGGTTAATCCCACATTAATTTGCCTGCTTGCAAAACAAGTGCGTTCCTCCCTCATCTTCTTAGCAGAAAAATGACCTTGTTATTTCTGATACTGCAGCTTGTTGGGCAAAACTTAATCCTGTCGCTACAAACGTAATCCCATGAATCCTCTTCTTGCTGATAACACTTTTTACTGTCTGAACTCCTGTGGGAGCTTTTGATTTGGTGTTTGACAGGCTTCCAGGTCCTTCTAATGTTAATCTTCAGATAATGAGTAATCTAAGAAAGAGAGGGATATAGTTTCTCTAATTCCTAGCTTTCATCTTTCATGGTAATAAGATTGTCACTCTATGCTGTTCTAACTGTTTTACAGTTTTTTAAAAACTAATTTTATTTAATTTCATGACAGGAGAGCACAATTTAGCTCTCAATATCATCACAAATGATGCACCCATCAGAAGGTCAGCAAAGAATGAAGAAACAAAACATTTGTGTGACATGTGTGGAAATCACTGGGGAAAAGACTGTGTTGGGATATATTGCACTGCTTCCAGTCTGCTGGTGACGTTTTCCCCCATATTTCATTTACTCTTGACATAGATGTTACTGTCTGTTGGCAATCACTGACAGTCTGGCAGATGTTACAGGGACCTTGTTTCCTGTGGGTTAATACACTTGTGAGGTGGAAGGTTATTTCAAGGAAGTGACAAAGAGAGTGAATGCCCTGGGCTTCAGAGGGAAAGAGCATCTGAGTTCATTACTAAAGTTCACCAGTTAGTGGCACTCATGAATTTTCAGGTAGCAAAAGCAGCCAAGTGTGCAGTTCGCTGCTCTAATCAGGGTGATTTGCAACTGTTCTTCTTTCATGTGTCTCTCAGCTGATAGCAACCTATATTTGCACATTTTATATGTCATTGGTTTGATACTTTGCTTTTGAAAATCCACTAAATGCTGTCTTTAATCTGTATGATCTGCATTCAAGTTATCTTAAATAGTAATTCTCCCCCAGCATCTTTACCATCAGTGTGTGCTGTGTTTCTTCTGTTCCTTTTTCCTGTTATGTATATAGAGATAAACTCTCTCTCCTGTTGGAGAGAAATGCCCCTCATGTATTTCTCTGGCAGATCTAAAGCCTGAAAGGATCATCATTCCTATATTTTCATCTTACAGCATTTTTTATAAGAGAAAATCAATTTGGAAACATCACATATTTGGCTGAGAACAAACTCTCTAGCATTTTACATGAAAACAGTATAGACATTAGTGTACAAAATTCTCTATTTTATCAGTCTTATCTGCAGACGAGTTCTTTGATATTCTGTAGTTTGGTTTGATATTCAGGTTACATTACATACCAGACTCATCTCTATTCTGTCAGTTATTCAAAGAATGCCTTTGCTGTTCACAGAGTTAGCTTCCCACTGCTCTGTCTGTCCTCTGTCCTTACACCCTGGGATCAAAACTAATATGCATGTCAGAGAAAAGAGACTTTCAGTTACTGCAGCACCAAGCTTAACATGTAAGAGAAATCCTCTTGGAGAAAGAGGAATAGTAGTGTGAATATATGGGATAACTTGATGAACACTGTTCCTCCAAAGATTGTTCTAAATATACATTTCAGTATTTCCACCATGAATATGGTTCAGGTTATTACAGTATTTTTCTCTGATGATTTTTGTCAGCTTTAGATCATGTAAGAATTCTTTCTGATATAAGAATGGACACTTTGTTATCTGTGAAAGCCTGAGTAGTGTTTGAAAAAGCATCTGTCTCTGTGTATATGCCTGGAACTGAGAGGTAGCTGGAACACAGATAAAAATCAAAAGGAAGATCTTCACTAACAGCAGTTTTCATAAGTAGAGTATCAATTACTGTAAGAATTAACTTTAAATTTTTTCCTCATCCCAATGACATTCAGCAGGAATAAGAACCATGAAATGTAAGTAGTAAGTCTGAAACTCCTCAACTTTGCTCAGCAACTGCAGTTCTTTGTAGCTAGGTATCAGGGCCGTGCCTTTATGCTCCCCAGTCTAACACCACTGGGTGCTGCAGCAACTCTCAGTCTGGCCACCTGCAGGGACAAAATCGTGGACAATTTAAACATTGGACTAATGTGAGACAAAGTGGTTGAATGAAATCTTAGCCGCCTTCACAGCTCAGTGTTTGACTAATTAGTACAGGAACTATCTTGGTGGGAAATTTGGACTGTCCCAAAGTCTTCCCCAGGCATCTCCTGCCATGCCCAGAACAATTTGTGTGTTTCAATATGTTGATTATTAACCTGGGCAGGAACTCTGGACCTTCCAGGAATTCCTCAGCTGGTTCACCTTAGAAAATTGATCAAGGTGTAAATAAATACTCTAGCTCACATACTCTAAGCTCTCCTGCTTTATATTCTTGCAGCACATTCACCGTCCTTACGAATAGATTATTGATGATAAATAGACAGATATGATACAAATGGGAGCTAGAAATGTCAGTTACTCAGAGGAAAGTATCATCATTCTTGTTTTTCTTTCTTCATTAAAATGTCATAATTTTCTCTATTCTCCATTTCCTCTATGAAGACTATATAGATTTGGCACATAAAAATGGTTTCTTACCATGAAGATTGTCTTCACAGAACAGTGACCTTATTTCCTTTTTCCTTGACTAATTCAATGTTCCCCAGACACATTCTTTGTTCACCTTCTCACAAGCCACTACATTTTTACCACACTGGGGAGCATAAGTGCTACTGATAGTTCTAGTGAGCTTTATTTGAATTTTAATAGTTTTTTTTTCTTTTTAAATTTAGAGCCTATCTTTCATCTCCTGGTTTATTGGTAAGTAATTTTTCTGTGGTATAGGTGAACTTCACCCATGAATGGAAAGAGACAAACGAAATAGAATGTGCTGTTTGCATTTCTAGATAAATCCGAAGTTACAGGGAAACCTGTAGTGGGACAGATAGCTAGTAATGATATGGTAGCATCTTAGGTCTGCTTGGAACTTGTGTAACATTGCCTTTCACCAAAAATGCCAGAAGACAGACATACAAATTACAACTGTGGATAATAGAAGTAGCAAAATAGTGGGAATCAGGAGCTCCATTTCAGAACTAAGGATATTTGAGTTAATTTTTCTGGCCATGACAGAAATGCAGTATTAAATAAATCCCTTGAAGTCATATTCAAGCTATGAGCACAAGTACTTCCTCTTCTGCTTCTGAGTAAATTGGAAGTGATTAAAATCTAGGCATCTTTTTACACTGAAAGTTGTTTAAAGTTTCCCAGAGCTCATTGCTGATGTCACATCCTGAGAGGAGGTCTCCTTGTGCATCTGAAGTACCTGAGTCAGTAGATATGCCTAGAAATTGCCCATAGAATTCATTGCTAGGCCCTGTGCAGAGCAGTGACTACTTTTTTGTAAAAACATTCTGCTGTTATGGCTGTGGTCTTGCTGCCCAGTTCCTACCTCCTTTACAGGAGCTAAGAGTTGGTGGTTTAGGGGTTACAGTCCTAGTGCTGGGTTGATGGTTGGACTTAATGTTCTTAAAGGTCTCTTCCAACCTTAATGATTCTATGATTCTATGATTCTATGAAAACCCTGCCCTAGAAACACGAATGCAATTGTCTCATGTTAAGGGGAGGTATAAATTGAGTGAGTTTTGATCCAAATGGGATGTGAGAGCAGGTTTGAATTGACTGTGCTAAGTGAGGATATTCAGCCTACAGCCGCCAAGTGTGAAGTTCACCTTTGGCTCTCATGCTGCCGTCACTCAAAGCTGCCGCCGCTCAGCCAAATGCTCTTGTCCAGAGCTCCTCCTGGAGGTGTGTGCTTGCTGTCTCTTCCCAAGCCAGCACAGCTGTGAGTATGACACCCTAGTCTGGCAGTGAGGCAGATCAGTGATGATACGTGGCAGGGGTAGGCTTGTCTGGAACGGGATCCTGTAGGTTGTTGTTAGGCATGCCCCCAGAAGAGCAGCTCAATGGAGACAGGCTGCCTAATGCATGCAGTGGGGTGCTGCCAGGAAAACTGTTTCATAGGCTGCCTAGTAACTAGTTACATAAAAAGACTTCATATCATTAAAACAGAACTAGTTCTTTACCAAGAGATATTTATAGGGATGCTTGTAGCATTTCAGCCATGCTCTCACAGACGGCTTCTTGATGTCTCATTCAGGCTCACTCATCTTTCTCCAAACTCATAGCAGCAACCTCTGGAAAGGCAATTTCATGTATTGTGTGTGTAAAGAGTATTCCAGGCTCTGACCAGTGCCTATCTCCATGCTGTGGAAAAAAAATTCTGGGATATATCTCAGGCTCCAGAGTTCATGCCCGTTTGAGTGCACTGAGAGCTTTTGACACTGGCCAACACACATCTGCAGTACTTACACAACATTATCAAGAACATGTTGCTCCTTTGATGCTACTCTGGAGAAGATGAATCTTAGGCCCTTTTTATTCTTGAGGTAACAGCTGAAGAGCAGCCACATACTGGTCCTTAATGCTCAGAGCTTGTTCCCTTTTCTTCCATGTATTGTTAGCACTCAATAAATAATAAATAACTGCTATGTTGGTGTCTCTTTAGTGAACAGAGTCTGTAGTCCCAATGTGCAGTAGCTGTACATGCACATCTCCATATGCAATATTAATGGTTATATTATGTAACTATAATGGAGTGTCAAGGAGTCTCTGGGTCTCTTGCCTGAGAGAGGATTTGAAAGGAATATGAACAGCGGAGTTTGGCCCTGGATTCATAAAAGTAAATTGATCAACAGTAGAGCACCATTTTCTATTTGCTTGATAAATAAATTCAGCCTCATGAGAGAAATTCCAAGAACATATGCCATATTTGCTTGCTTATGAAGCACTTTTTTGTTCATTGCTTTGGATAAACATAAGCCGAATGCAGATAACTGCTGCTGTGTTTTAGAGCACCAAAGACAGGGGAAGAATGCCCAGAGTGACAGGGTCACAGGTAAAATGCTTCCAGCTCCAAGGGAGACCCAGCTGGTGGGTGCATAAGTCTCACAGAATTGAGCAATCTCTCTGCTTGACATTGCTACTGACTCTTGTGAGGGGAGGGAGGCACAATGTCAGGCTCCCCCAGCCACCTTCACGAGGGGAGCAGAGCATCAGAGATGATCAGTGCATTACTGGGAGCCAGGCTGTACACACAGAGCAGAGTTTGTTTTTCTGATATTGCTTGGAAGCATCTGCTTTCTCTTCTCTTTAGTGTGCTGACTCCTGGACTGCTGAGCCTCAAGCCCTGTGTGAAATATGCACATGCACAGGCAGGGCATGAGAGGGAGAAAGAGCCAGCTGCAGTTTACTAAAATATCAGAGGAAGAAAGGGAATAAAAAATGAATTTGGGAGGCCGTGGAAGACAGAGAGAAGAAGATGCAGGATGTTGAAAGATGTGCTATGTGCAAGAAACTGAATGAGGGAAAGGATAAAGAGAAACTGGAGGGAGAACACAGGGAAACCAGAAGGAGAGAGCATAAAAAATGGGTGAATGGTGAGACATCAATGAAGAACAGTGAGGGGAACAGCTGGGAAAAACAGAACACAGCTAATGGACTATTTCAGTATCTTTTAGGAAGAGCCTAGAGGGAAGCTTTTAAAGTAGAGTTTTAAAAATTAAATAATCAGAGAAATAGTGGTTATATTGGTTATGTGGGGTGTTTTTAAAGAAGAAGAGAGCAATCTAGAGGGACTACCCAGCATTTAGATGTTTTCTAATTCTTGCAGATTCTAACTTCTCTAGAGATTTTAGTCAATTTACTGTATCAGTCATGGGCTGTTTCCTAGTATCATTACATCCACAGTACTTTGTTTTCTGCTCTGCTTTTTCCTATAGCAGAGATTAGTAGTGCAAGTTTTTCTTCTAGGCAGTTATTGCTTTTTTTTGTTTTAATTTTAACAACAGATCTTAATTTTCATGCAAGGGAATAGGAAAGTTTTTGTAGGTGCAGTGTTGAGTATAAATATTCTGTGGATCCTTAAGAACCAAAGTTCCACTGAACTGGGATTGCAAGACACAACATCACAGCTTGGTACTTCCTTTTAGTCCTGTGTTCCCATGCTTCTGTAGAAGCCTAATAGATTCAAATTTAAATTTTGAAAACATTTAAGCTTTCAACTAATGCTTCTTCAGCAAAGTCCTCTTGTTTATAACATGCTTAAGTTTCTTTGAAGTCAACAGAATTAGAAAAGCTCTGCCAAAAAGAGATAAAGGATTTTTTTGTTGACGTTGTCAGGGATATAATTAGTACGATTTTAAGTACAAATCTTTGTATAGATACTATTATTTGGAACAAGAAAGGCTGTAATCTATGTAACAAAATAGTAAAATCTAAACTAATTTGGAGATCTTTCGTACTGGAATAAAGAAGTGAACATGAACAGTCCTCTTCACTGATGTAATGCTCACCATTTGTTATTTTGGTACAAACCTGCGTTTTAAGCAGGCCTTTTCTAGTTTGCTGTCAGCACATGGCTATAAACAAGGCCAGCTTCTCACAGATGGATGCAATATCCTGTGTTTCCTTTGCAGGTGAACATGATTTCAAGCAGCAGGTGTCAGTCTCAGAGAAGCCACATGATGTTGCTATGCTCCGTATTAGCTGAGGTAAGAAAATATAGTAGGAACATAGCAAAGTTCTTGGGTGTATTTTTCAGTCAAATACTCTCAGCAACTGTCAATGTATTGCTTATGTTTATAGGCTGCCCTCTGTTAATTGGCAATCACTTGTGACTGCTGTCAACAAAATTCCTGTCCCTATACTATTCTTTCATGAGAGGGAATGAAGGGAGTCCCTATGCCTGCAACTTCATTTTAAGGTATTGTGATGTTCTGAACTGCCAGAATACAGGGAAATGAAGTACCTCTGAGCTGCACCCATAATTTTGGGATTAAATCTTGATAATAATACTCTGTAAGTCTAGAATTCTTTTCATTCTTAAACCATTTTACATTTGAGTTACATGTCTTGTGGAACCCAATAAATTATTGCTATGAAGGAGAATGTAACTCTGCACAGGGCAGGTTTCACACAAGTAACTCAGTTTAGGATAGGTGTGCTTATTTATATTGGCAGAGGTTTTGTTCCTGTTTTTCTTAAGCCATTTCTACATCCAAAACATTTGCTTCACACAAAAATTTCAAGCACCATTTTGCTTATCTTTTAGTGCATGCTAATTATAATGAAAAATCCTGATGGCTCTTCTCAGGCTGCCAGCTGACTTGGTATGAGGGAGCCTGAGGGAAAAGATTAAGCTGTGTTTTCAGCACAGTCTTTCCTGGCTTGCATGTGCACACTGGTATCATTGGATTCTGTGGACTGCAGATCGAAGTGGAACCTCTTCAGATGAACATTTCTTAGTCTGAGTGAGAGTGGGACATTTGCATTCAATTTTCTGCTCAGCCACAGACTCATGCACCGTACTGAAGGCCCACTTGGGCCTTGCTGCAGAGGCAATTAGGCATTGTTATTCCTGGATTTCAGGCAATCAGTTGTTCTGGGGATTTCAGTCATGCTTAGTATTGGACTTCAGAAGTAACACTTGAGGAGTTTTAGGATTTCCCTGTGCATCTAATTCCTAGACTCTGCATCTTGGTACCTATCTCCTTACCTCATACTGGTGCTGTGAAAGCAGTGCTTTGGTTCCTGTGGGATGCATAGATCCTGCTGTGATACAGTTAGAGTTATCTGACAAATGGAGAGTGGGGGATGTCATAAATTGTGGGAGAATATAGCAGCATGTCAAGCAGAAGTTTTTTATGGTGTAAACATTAAGACTTAAGTGACCTTTCCTGAAGAAATTCTCATCCTCAGTAGAGTCATGGAGCCTTCTTTGCCTTTTGAATTAAGGTGTTTGGGGTTTTTTATCAGCACATTTTGGAAGTTATTTCCATGTGGATATAAAATTGCTTCATTGTCTGGCATTATTTCTGTCACATAATTTCAGCAAGTTTTGTATTTTGGCAATTTATGTTCGCTGTTTTCAAGTGATGTTTGTGATCCATTGTGACACAAATCACTGCAGATCCACTGGCTTTTCTTGCTTGTGCTATGTCACACTGAGACAGCAGCAAGACTCATGGCCTCTGTATCATCAAATCCAATGGCATCAGGGGATCCAAAACTCTGGTGATATCATGATGCTATTGCATACGTTTGTAATGAAATTATTTAGGGAGAGGGTACAGAGCAACTAGACCTGTAGATGGGGATTAGGAAACATGATTTCTCTTCCTGAATGTTGGGGGAAATTGGTTTGCCTTGTTCCATTTCTGGCATAATTTGGAAAATCTGAATAAGAATTCTACACCCACATTTGGTAAGTTACAGAGGTGGAAAACAACAAATATGTTGTAGCAGATTGCATTCTACAATCACTTGTTATTATCATTGTTCTCCAGGATCAAAAGGTGATTAAAATGTTGTATCAGCTGTAATTCTTTTTTTAAAGCAACTGGATAGGACAAGCATGCAGAATTTGTGTATCTGGGTTTAGATATTTGGGTGATTAAAAGGTCTGTGAGTTTTCTCAACCTTCCTTTAAAAGTCTCATTATGTGTTCTCCCTACCATTAACAGGGAAGAGCAGCCAGGAGGTGCGAGTGGCAACAGTGGTAACTCATTTGGTGATGATTGCTTGGAGCGATGTGATGTGTCTGCAGTTTAAAGGACTGGGCTGTCTGTCAGAGAAACTGTTTATTTGCAGAGGTGCAGTAGTAACTAAGTGGCCACTAATGTGTGGCTTTGCCAGCCTGTATTTCAATTATCTGCTTTGCATGGACCACAATATAAATCTGCTTTTCTGAAAGTCTGCCAGCCTTTGTTGGCTTGACTATCAGAGTATTTGAGCAGGTGTGAATGGGTACAGGGTAGGACACAGGACTGTACACAAGTCCTAGCTTGTTTCTCAGGGAAGTGTGTCTGGGATGCTGTTGCTCTCTGCACCACTGATGTCCTGGCAGCGCTTTATCCTGAGCTCTCCAGCAGTGGGTGAAGAGGGGCTTAGCCCTCAGCCAGGGCCTGGCCTGGCACTTGTGGCTGGGAGCTGAGCAGGGCCAGCACAGTGAAAGCTGTATGATGGTCAGTAAGTACTTCAGCCCAGGAAGGAGATGGGAATGTGCTTGCTGGAAGTTACAGCAGGGAATAGTTACACACGTTAGTCAAGTTCTATTTCACTCTTCTCAGAAAAATACTACTTTTTCATGAGTAGCCTGCAGGTTAAGAGTAAAAGAAAAGGTGGACATCAGAGTGATTTACATTAGAGGAATACCAAGAGAGTTTCTCTCTTGCAAGAAGGCAGAACTAGGTTTTCTGCACTGCTTAGAGCTTGCTCACAAGCGTAGGCTCAACTCTGCCTAAGCAATGATATTATAACAGGTAGATCTGGTTTCTGTGCTCTTGCCCTTTTTAACAATATTTAGTGAACTTTATTCCTAATTAATTTATAACCTTGTGGGAGAAATTATCTAAGCAGATATATGGAAACTTTTAGTGATAAGAAAACCAGGGTCTCTGCTTCATTCTTCTTGTGATACTAAACTTTATACCTTTCAGTGTCAGCTTTTCTCTACTGAACAGTCCTGTAAACTACTACTCACAACATTTCTGTCCTATTCAATTTACAAATGATAGAAAGGGTGCACCTGGGTATTCTGTCTTCTGTTTTAGATTCTTTCATTAGTCTAATTCAAAGAAATTAAACTCATTTGATCTGTTGATCCTAGTGGATAGAATTAGAAGTTTATATCTGCTTATCCAGGCTGGAGGAAAAAAACCCATAAGTTCTGTAACACTTTACAAGCTCAAACCTGAATCTGCACCTTTGAGCTGTACAGAACCTGAGCTGCACAAAAATCTCTTTTTTTCTATTGCTGTTAAGGGCTTCTGCTGGTTCAAGGCATCATTTACACAGTCTATACTTGTGTTCTGTATCATTGAATTGTAGAGGTATGTTGTTGCATTTGTTTATTTATTGTTTTCTAGCTCGTACCTTTTACATTAAAGAAGTTAATGTAAGCATTAGATTTTGAGATTTATCTCCTGAAAGCCATGCAATATCAGGAGTTAGTTTCTCCAGCAGTACCAGCTCATGAAGCTGTTATGACAGACAATATATTTAGATTCCAAATGCCAATTATTGTCCAAAAGTATTGTTCAATTTTCCTTTAACCTGAGTTTTCCCTACCTTGTATGTTGTTGTGCAAAACCTGGTTTATTTCTGTTTTGTGTGAGATGTTTTAACTCATTTTTTGGTAAGTGAAGTACTTTTTTTAACATGTATGCTGAAAACAGGTGTCCAGGTAGCAGCTGTGAAGCAACCTTAGCTCTCTTTCTCTAAGGGAAATGCCTGGGACAAGGCAGTCTGACTGCCTGCTGGACTCAGCCTTAACTACCTGAAACCTAGCAGTCTTAACCTGGAACTTCTTAGTATCACCAGGTGCAAGCTTTAGCTCATCTTTCACATTTTTGCAATTTTAGGCTTAGGAATTCTCATATGAGAATAATTAAGTGTATTGCTATAATTTAGTAATTTAAACAGTCTATATCTTACATAGTTTTTTCTGGCTTTCACTTTGTTTTCCACTTGTGCCTATAAGTATACTCACTGGAATCTCTAGAGTAAGTATAATTGTTTCACCTGTTTTTAACTTTTAGAAATTCCTAAACTTACCTTTTCTGAATGAAGGAATTAGACTATTACTAACTCTGGCAGTGGGCAGATGCTTTAATATATGTACCTGTGAGAATATTGACTTCTGTGTACTTCAGATATGTCATCAACCACATATCTAAATTTTGTGAAAATTATGTTAATGTGCAAGGAACTTCTGAATTCTTAGCAGAGAGCTATGAACTGTGCTAACTACACTGGTAGGCTTTGTCCTTTTTAAGGTTTTTATGGGGGGATATGTTTTGTAGCAATACAGCAATATCTTATTTTCATGCTTCCCAGGAGACCCTGACTGACATTTCTCTCTGCCTTGGATATAAACTCTGCAGAGTTCTTTATGCAATTTACTCTCCACTGAACTGGGAGCTTTTTTATAGCTGAGAATCAAGATGACTCAGAATATTTAGAGCTGATTCAACAGCAGGAGGTCAATCTTAGTTTCTTCTTTACCCTCTGGATTCTAAGGATTTATTTTCTGCCTATGAAGGACATAATTTATAATCTCTCTCTTGTGCAATTTTTCTCATCCTACCATTTTCTTCTCCTCTTTTTTTTTTTCCTGTTTCCAGTATCTAAGTAGGTTTTCAAAAGTCTTAAAAACTGGCCAGCAAGCCCTCTAGCATAGGAGGCCAAAACTAGTGGTATGAATTTGTGGTGATACTGGAAAGCCAGCAGTAAGTATTTCACATCACCCATCAAAACATCCAGCCTTCAAAATACCAGCTTCTCAAATTATCTACATTTGAATTTATAACTCTGAAAATATATTTTTTCTTTCAATCTAGAATTTTTTTTTAATGGACCTTAAAGATATTGCACTGAAGTGAAACACTAGATATGTGTACTGGAGTCTGCTCTTAGATGAATAAAGTATGGTTTCTGCTGCTACTAAGTATTTTTTGGGTGCTCATTTATTCGTGTATTTATTTACGTTCTAAGGCTTGAAATCCCCTTTAGGCGTAGAGTAAGATTTTTCTTTTTCTTCAATGTGACATGAAACAGCACATGAACAGGGAAGTACAAATCTGAAGTGTTGTGCAGATTTGTCTCTAATGATTTCTAGTAATACTGTTACATATGGTTGATCTCGTCCCATGATTTAGCTCTTAAAGCTTTGCATAGCCATTTGAATGAAAAATGTGAGTCCTGAAAGGAATTACAGAAAGTATAAAGATTATGATAGCAGTTCTACCATAGTAGTAATAAAAAAAATTAACAATAATTTAGAAATATATTCAGCTGTTTTATTAAGTATGTTGTAAAAAAAGAAAACCATTTCAAAACAATATAGTGCTTTGAATATCATAGATAAATGCAAAATACCAGGACAGGATCAAATATATACAGTTTTGGATGGAATTGAAGTTACACAGAGATTTAATAGAAAATAAATAAATAAACTATAGCTGGAAACCCTATTCCATAGCTTTCAGTGACTTTGACTGTCTTTGGTTTAGAATTGCTCCTTCGATTAAAAGTAGCCCTTTGGCTCATTTTGACTCTGGGAAAATATACTTTTGACTGTCCTGCATATTTCTTAGGGCATCTGGCACAAAGAAGTTGCTTAGGGAAATACATGAGTTTTGAACTAGGAAGTGAATTGCTTAGGCAGCCTTTGTCATTACATTTGTCCAGGATGTTGTAGAGATCCTCTTACAAAACAGCTCTTGTGACTGACTGTCCTCTAACCTCATTCCAAGAGAGAAAAAAAAAATCACTGGTCCTTTTAAAATCTTGCTAAATTTGATGCATAAATTGCCTGTCAAAGAGCACGGAGAGAAACTGCATGAGAGTTTCCCATTCCAATAGACTCTTCTTTTCTTTTGTGAACATAGAAAAGTTTATCAACCCAGATTCTGATCTTTGTGAAACTCATTACCATACATTGATTAGCCTACGTTTCCTGTGTTGCTCCTTTAAGGGACTTCTGGATTGAAATTAACCTTTCCTGGAAGTGATTCCTTCACAATCCTTTTCAGTTGCTAATTTCTGTTATTCATTTTAGTAATGCTTTGCAATGAAAAATATATGTGCCAAAATACAGATCTGTTCCATCATTACTAGAAAGGAATAGCCTGCTGCTAGAAACAGGGGAGGCTCTGGTTATCTGTGGAGTATTTAACTTTCAAGAACAGCAACACATTTTATTTGACAATGCCCTGAAAAATTAAACTTCCAACCGTATCTAAAAGGATGATAAACATTCAAAGAGAAGAGGATTTCAACATTAATCATTCACTGAGAGCAATGCAACTGAGAGAGAACAAGCTGATGCTGATGAAAAGCACTAACTGTGGTAATGAAACCTTTTAATGTCTTCTACTGACAAGGGAGGCATTGGAAAGCTTCTACTGCTTTGAAATGGATAAAGCACAGTAATTCAATAAATGTTCTTTATTTGTAGTCTTCCCAATCAATTTCTGAGCGTAGCTCTTGTGAGTAACAGTAAGCATTTGCACCTTAGCAGGTTGTTAGAGACTTGTATAATAGAGAAGCAGATGCACCTAAATGTTCTGTGTGTGAGAGTTGTGCTGGTCACCCCAGGCAATGCAGGAAGAGCCACCCTCCCTCTTTGTTCATCCTCCCCTGCTGGCACCGCCTGATTGTGGTAGCCCATAACAAGAAGCAGGTACTGTTTCCCCTGCTTTTAATAGTGCCTGTTTTACTTACAAATTAAAGCACAAAAAGGCCAGAAGAGAAGGTGTCGAGGACAGTAGGATCCAAGTCAGCTATACTCTGATGAAAACTAATTCATGAATGATTTTTTTTTCTGGAATTGTCTCGAAGCCTGAGGAAGTTCCCAGAATTTTTGCTCTTCTCTGTAATGCAATGACTTTTTCAGCCCTGACCATAGGAAATGCAGGGAGAAAAAATTCCTGGTTCCCACTGAATGCACTGTGGTTCACCTTTCCTACTGGCCCTCCTAGAAGGGAGGGCATAGTGAGTTGTGTACCCATAGGACATGAACATGTAGTTGAACTTTCCTTTCTCTGGGGGATATTTTTAGTATGCTTAGGGATATTTTTAAACAGTGGAAGTCTTTTTTAAGAACTTGCACAGCATAACTACCTCAATTAGCTTATAAACTTTATTACTCTTTAGTTCTTTAAAGCATCCACACTGGTGATGTTTTTCTTTTAAAACTGAAATGAAAAGATTGTGTGGAAGTATCAATTCATTGTATAAACTAATGAGATTCAGTTACTGGTTCAGAATTAAATTGCTTTGTATAAACATCAATGAAAATTTCTCCATCCAAGATTTCTTCTATCTTTGGGGACGATTATATGACAAAATCTGCTCTGCGTCCCCATTTACATTATCCTTGTTTCTGGAGTTGCTAGTTGCAATATTATTTTAAGTTGTGATATAGATTGGAGAGTGCATGATTAAAAGCTGTGTGGATGATATGCATTGTTCAAAGTTGTACATAATACATCGTACCTGGATTTCCCTAAACTTACTGTTGTCTTTGGCTGTGTAATTAATGCCAAGGTCAGCTGGGACAAATCTGATTTTGTTCTCATTTCTGTGGGATTACTTTTTTTGTTTTCGCCAGCTGAAAGTTTAATTGTTCCTAATGGAATTAAATACTGGACATTAGGATGCCTAATAAGCTAAATAATTTGCTTAAATCCAATTTGGATGCTGTCTAGTCACTGTAGAAGCAGTATGCAGCATGTTCGATATTGGCATTGCTCTATGAAGGAAAGGTTAATGCCATGAAAATTATGTGCCCTAGGGTAGTTGTATCTTTTTAGCAACTGTCCATTCAATTTCCCAAAGGTTAATTTTTGTGCCAGCTTAGGGAGAATATGATTCTGCAGCCCTTATGTTCTGTTCTCAGGTCTCCTACTGATTTTAATTTCTCTACATCAGCAGAATTCTTACAGAAGGGGGGAGAAAGACCAAACACTAATAATACTTCAATGTCTTTCTATTTCAGAGCTGCTTGTACCACATTTAGAGCTTTACCACAGAGCAGTCACCTCAAAGGAAATGAGCCTTATATGCCCCTAAAAATGATAGTTTCTGGCAATATGAAGAGTGTAAAAACTGCATGATGCTTTAAGGGCATAAAAGTAGACACTAGGCAGTCATGACAGAAACAATGTATGAATCTTCGTTCTGGTAGATATTAATTAATCTTTTCTGAAAAGGAATCCTGAAGACATTTCATATTCCTTGGTTCTGTCCCAGTGATTCAGCCTTCTTACCCCTCTACCACCTGCCAGGACTGTGCAGAGCCAGGCAGCCTGTGCAGAGTCAAACTCTGCTCACACTGTCCTGCTGTCACGTTGGCCACCAGCTGCCTGTGTGTGTTGCTGAGCTGCTACCTTTTAATCCTTTTGCTCTGGCAGGAGCCTCCAGAATTCCCACTTACTGCATTTTCCCACAAGAAACCTGTAATTTCAACTTCTGATGTTCTTGCCAACTTTGCAAATATACCCTTGCACAAATCCCTTGCTCCCCACCTTTCCTTTTCTAATCTTTTTTCCCACATGATCGCTTGCCACTTCTTTCTTTTAGTCCAGTCAGTTGTCTGTAGCTAAGCTGGCCAGCTGGATGAATAAGGCATTGAATGAGTGAGGATTTTCAGAAGCAGTGATCAAAGTAAAGAGTTGTGTGTTACCCAAACAAGAATATATTTCTTTACATAATAATTTGACAGTGTCCCCTATTATATCACTGACAGACATATTCTAATCTAATAATTTTCTTATCCTTTAGCCTAACAATTTGTTAAACAGAATATTTTTAAATGAGGAGAGCAATCTTATGTAAGTTAATTTAGGAGAGCTTGAAAGCTTTGGTTATTAATAATTCACAGTGCCAAGTTACCACAAAGAATCTTCAAAAGCTAGTTTATTTATTATTTTATTATTATTATGGCACTTCATTTTTCCGACTGTTACTTTCAGTTCAGGCTTCACTCCTCAACCTGAAATGGCTGTTGTCTTCTCTCAGAAGTGACTTTTTGGTTCTTAAGTTACTTCCTTGCTGCCTTCATGAGTCTTCTGCTAATGCTTGACAGTATAGTTTTTGCCTGGAAGATAATTATGATGAGAAATCATGATGAAGTCAAAGGCATAGTCTCTCAGATAATTTTTTAAAGAACCACTCCTGTAACAGGTTTTATGTAGCACTTTACTGGAGCATATACATACGTAGAAATATATAAATATACACACACAGAGTATGGTCTCTTTAGAAAGTGGAAAATTAAGAGGTATCTTTCTTGCTACCACTTTAGATAATTGCATGGGCAGTTTCACTTTGTATCAATTAACCCATTTTGAGGAAATATGATTTTATTTTTAGATAATAATTACAATAATCAAGTGAATTACAATAATTTCAGTGAACCACCATTAGAACAGATGGTAACCATTAAGATTAAAGGCAGCAAATCTCAGGGTTGGAGTAAATCAAATGTAATTCACAGAACCAGACAAAATTTTAGGTTCAGAGCAGGGCTGGCCTCACTTTTCAATAAGGTTCTTCAGAGCCTTGTAAATGAAGTTTTGAATATATCTCCAAGGATAGAGATACCTTGATAGGAGGAAAGTATCTGAATAATGATTGATGGAACAATTGTTTGTAGGACTCCAGTCATCTGGAGAAATACACAAATTCCAGTGTGAACATGCCTAATGCCTTAAGAATGGTTGTCTTTTTAGTCCTGCTCTGAGCTTAGCCTTGTATCCAAAACGGATAGTATAGAGGAGATACTCTGCAGGAGGTGGGGGCTTCTCAAAGTGCAGAGGTGTCTGTCCTGCAGGGGACATGAAAAGTGTGGCTTTATGGAACAAAACAGTGCAGGAAATTCCTGTGAGGTGTGTCCTCAATGCCCTGGTGATGGTGTCATTCATGGCAGAATCCCAGGGCTTACAAATGCTTTGTGTCTTTGTAGCTGTTTTTTGTTGCCTGGGTTTTCCTCTTTCTTGAGTTTTCTGTATTTGCTGCATCCTCATGAACAAGCTACAAAAGAAAGAGTGTTTTTCAGAGGAACATGTGTGAAAACATGAATGTAACATGAATGTCTTGTGAATGTCTTGGTGTCAAATGAAATGTGTAATACATGTTTCATGTAGCTCCATGG
Source organism: Monarcha castaneiventris obscurior (assembly GCA_026261815.1). Lineage (NCBI taxonomy): Eukaryota > Metazoa > Chordata > Aves > Passeriformes > Monarchidae > Monarcha > Monarcha castaneiventris. The sequence goes on along the minus strand of JAMPIT010000258.1, from coordinate 18,766,377 downwards.
GTTGTGAATGCTGAGGGATACACCAGGGCACCAAAGAGCAGGTCTGATGAGTATTAGGAACTGGACTTTAAATATTTTTAGTATTTAAAATTTTCAAAGTAATCTAAGAAAATAATTTTCTATTTCTAGTTTTCTTCAACAATTACCTGGTAGCAATGGATATTGTCTGTAATTCTGTTTGGTAAATTATGAGGACTTGGAGATTTTTTGCTTTTCTCCATTGAATCACTGCCTAAATGTGTCCTGATCTTGCTCTTTCTATGCTACTTCATTGTAATTTTATAAAGTAACAGATAATGTCCAGCTCAGGAATGGGATTTCGGGTGTAATGCTAATGAGAAATGTCTGGTATAATTTGTAAGAACATAAGTAGTTCTACGGCACAACTGTGTGTGAGCTTACCCAGCAGAAACTGTTACAGGGGAAGTGTTGGACTCCTGCCAGCATGAGCTGCATACATTAAACTGCAACCAGGGCTGGAAGTATTCTGTGACTTTGGTGCATAATTTATTATATTAGTCTATTTGTCTTTCCCTTCTGAAAGAAAGTTAGGAAGTGGAGTAATTTAATTTTATGTACAGATTTGTGCTTGAAAGTGAAGTCTTGTATACCTTCCCTGTCCAGGAAACAACTGCTAGGGGCCAAGCTTGGGTGAGGAAAGAGAGAACTCTGCAAGTTTTACTCTGTAACTGCCACTGAACTGAGGAATCATCAGGCATGAAAGGAAGACCTCACATGCAGTGTCCTATGCCAAAGTGACAGTCTAATTTCTTTACACACTTTTGGATCGTTTTATATTTCCCTTCCTTAGTATCGCAAAATATTTTATTCTGCTGATATGCAATTAGCAAAAGATAATGATTGCAAGTGTGCAGAGCTAAAAATTAGTCATACTTCTCTTTAAGCATGGAACTTGAAAGTGAGAGGGTGGAGTCATTCAGCCAGAGACCAGCAACCCTGGCCACTAAAACAGCCAGCCTATGAGTAGACAAGGACTGATTTTTCACACAAGTTTTCCTGCAAAAGAGCAAGGTCTCCTACAGTTAAAACAGAAGTCTGGTTTATCCATCTCTCTGGTGACTTCAGCTGTTGTTCACAGATCCTTGAGCAATGTGTCTAAAATATTTGTAAAAACACTGGGGACTGATAGTGGCCAGTCTCTATAGGCAGCTAAAGTGGGGGTGAGAGCATAAGGGACCCCAGAAAGGTCTTGATGGGCTCACCATTTCCTTCCTTAAAACTTCTGGGTTTTCGGCTTAATGAGAGTTTTATACTGACAACATAGAACCTGGAGGAGTGGGCAAACATTTACTTGCAGTGTATCCCCTTAATGACGGTACAGAATCTTTAGCCAATAAATTATCTTAATTAGTCTCACTATTTTTAACAAAAATGTACAAAGGAGAAGGCAAACTACAGTGCGGAAAACTGTCATATTCAAATGAGTGAAATTAATTCAGTAATATGTAAAGAGTTTTTGAACTGGTCTGTAAAACCTTCAGGCATTGTTCAAATGTCTGAACTAATTTTAGATTATGTACAAAATCAGCTGTATGAATACATACAGTGTCCTGCACAGGGTAGGTCTGTGTGATTTTTATTTTTCCCCCACTTGAACATTGCACCGTAAATAGGCTAGTGCTATGTCAAATACTGTGCAGTAAAATCTGCTATGTCAGTCCTTCAAGGTGTCATTAATTACTTTGGAAAGTGGGTTTCTTTCATTAAAAGAAACTATAAGAATTTTGTGTGAATGAGATGAGGAAGCTCATTTCCATATTCTGAGGTTAGTCATATGATTTTTTTTGAGCTAATTATGCCAAAGATTGCCAAGTTTACAGTCAGTTTGTATAGCATTGCAGTTACCAAAAATGTGTCTATCAATGAAAATAAATTCGTAGCTGTGGTAGTAATTTTCTGAGTGGTAGGCTTCTTCCTAAGTTTATCTTAGGTAAGATTAAATAATTATTATTTGAGTTTTCAAGTACAAGTGTTTTATGTCATTTCACATTGACAAAACTGTCTGTATTCTTTTTATTATGACAATATAGTGGTAGATATGCTAATACAGGCTTTAATTCTCAGAATGTACAGGGCTTAGGTACATGGTGTCCCTCTGGTATCCCAAGTTTCTCTTATAACCTATGAAGAACTTGCATGCAATAATACTTCTTAATTTGAATACAGAAAGCAGTTTTAAAAAGATTAATTATATTATTGATGTAAATACTGACTAGGCAACTAATGTGCTGTGACTGCTGCTCATTATATCAAACTCAATAATTTCATTGCTGCCTTGTCCTCCTCCTCATTCATTTCATCTCCATCTGCTCACTCTCTCATATACTTGCACTGCATTGTATGAGGTGCCCATGCTTACTGGGGCAAAATGTTGTCTTCTATGAAAAATAGGGTCCAGCTCTACATAATGCTGCAATACAAACACAATAATAATGCTTATGCTGCTACTAATTTGACCTTTTTCTCCCTGTTTGAATCTTGGAAAGTGTAGTTACTATTTTGGAGCTAGTTTATCTGTGTGAAAGTTAAGAGTAAAACTGATGACATCTCACTACAGCCCTTTAAAAGATGGGTGCTAGTCTAAGGTAGTCATCAAAGCTTGTGTCAACCCTTGCAAGAGGTATCATAAGAGGCTGGTGTTTCTTAGGACATAATGAATGCCATTTTCAGAGGATGATTCATCCTGCCCTAATGTAGTAGAGCTTAGTCACCTAATGGAGTTGTCTCTCTGTGAACTACGTACTAAGACCATAGGAAAAGCTTACATTTGGTGCCTAATTTGTTTGAATCACACTGCAAGTGTTCTAGGCAAGCCCCCATTTCTTATTCTGTGCTGATGCTGCTCCAGCTGTAGGAAATTATTTTTGTCTTGCATTATCATGGTCCTACAAGCACAAATTTTAGCAGTAAATGTCCTGGGTTTTAGGATTTATATCACAGCATATCATTAAACAATTTATCAATTAAAATTTCCTTTTAGTTATTAGATTATAGTTCGTTCTGTCTTTTTCCTACTGCTGTGCCATCAGCACAGATGCAATGTTCCTCTCAGAAGGGGCTGGGCTAATGTATTAGTGTAGCAGTGTGGAGATGTAACAGTGAAACCGTCATGGGGCTTCAGGCGGCTGACACTCTGATAAAGCATGAAAGAGGTAAACAGGAAAGATAAAAATAGTGGGATGATTTGATGTAAATTCTTGTTTTCCCTCCCATTGAGAAGGCTTTGTTGGGTTGGCACTGTTTCTTTACTGTCATTTGCCAGAGCAATGTTTTATAACTAGAAAATACAATAAGCAGTGGTGATGTAAGCACATGAAAGGTTAGTGAATTTGGTTTGAAATTGGAAATATCTCTTTTTAATAAAGGTCATGATTTCAAAGTATTGCAAAATAGTGTGTTTAAGGGTCCTCTTTGTCTGCCCTGCTCTACATTGTGTCTCCTGAGCTGTAATTTCACTTAAAATTAAGTAGCAAATGAAAAGAACAAGGTAAAACCTATGAGGAATGTAAGGGGAGCTCTTGCTCTGAGACCAGTGGCACTGTTCCCGAGGAAGTTAATTTCAAAACAGGTCTGTCACTTATCTGAGTTTCAGCTGACAATTTTATGTATGAATAGCCTTCTGAAACAAAAATTGTGGGTTCTGGGCTTTTCTCTGCCATTCTTCTGTCATGCATATCACTGCGGTTGCAGAATATATTTAGCTGGTTGCATTAGTCACTGGGGATTGTGTTCTTATGCTTCTATATGTTTTATTTAATGTATGTTTGCATATTCAACTGTGCAGGCAATAAACATCATGTTCATTATAATAAAAAGCTATCTCTGCTTTTACTCGATTAGCTAACTGTGTGAAGGCAGGCCACTGGTGTGCAGGTCATGCTTGTAAAGCATATCTGCAGCAATAGGAATGTGTTTGTGAATATTAAAATAAAGCAGTATTTGGTACTATTGCCTGAGTTTGTAATATTCCAAACATCTTGTGGAGCTTGGATGTGCCTTACCCATGCCTTCCAATCCTTATACCAAATACCAGTCTATATATTACAACAGTCAGCCTCTATGAAGAGAACAGAGAATCAAGTGCATTTATGGTTTTCAGCTTGTCCAAGTTAGACAGAATCTAATCCAGATTTTAACTTAACTTTATCAGCTGCAATAAACCAAGCCTTTCAGACTAATTCAGAGGGGGGGAAAAAAATCTTTTAAATAGGAGAAGGGTTCATAGTGCGAGAGCAGGTCTTACCTATATAAAAATAAATACACAGTTCATCATTATTTTCAGAAACCACCATAAATTTAGAGAGCTCTCAAAGTAAAAAAAATCATTGAAGTTTTTATATACCTTCTGCTTTAAATTTTTGTAGTTGACCCACTTGCTATCCAATAAAGAGATCCTTATGGAGATTCTTTCCAAATCCTTTAGAGATTTTGATAGTAGCTGCAAAACTGTTTTGTAAAAACAGGATTTTTATGTCCTCTAATTGCTATATGCAATATCTTAATTGCTACATTTATAAACAGAAGTTGGTTTGTGATAGTAAAATGCAGGACTATTTTATCAGCTGGTTTCTGGAAAAAGATTGTTTTTCCTCAATGCCAGTTTTTGAAAGAAATATGCCACCAGCATTTCTATGGGGCATGCACTCAAACAGAACTGAAGAGCTGAGTCTTGTGCTCATTGCAGTCCTGCTGTTGACTTTGGTCTTTGGGCCAGGGCATATATCCTAACAATGAGGGTGTCTGTATGCAATTTCCAGGAATAAGATTTTTATGTGTATGGTAATGTGTATTAGACTGTGCTAAGGAAATGGGGAAAATAAACTTTGAGCTGGGTAGAATTCACCACAAGATGTCTCATGTCTCACTACAGATTTTTCACAAAGGTAGGGAGCTATCCAGCTAAGTCTGGTGAGTGCAGTGCGAATGACATGATTTAGATTCTTCTGGAGAGTGTGTTAAAAGCACATAAAAATAGACTGGATGTGGAATCCAGGCATGAAGAGTGTGTTCTTCAAGGGCTGATTAAAAATAAATGCACGGAGACTAACATCACTGAATATGGAAAAAAATTTCAAGAAAGAGAGGAAAATGAACAGTTAAAGCCCAAGTACAACGTTAGGAGAATGATTACTCATTACAGAACAGGGTGATCAAATCTCATTTGTTATTTCTCACAGCCTTTAAGATAAGTGGGCTCTATGGCTAAAGTGTCCATTTTAAGACTGTTTCCCACCCTTTTAACATTTGGGGTGGGGTGTGTAGCTTTAAGTAACTATTTGTCTGTTGGCTCTGGGAATCCAGACTAGAGCCCACACATGCATGCATCTGTACAAGCCTTGGGCACAGTTGTCTATTCTTAAGTGTATGTGCTGTATATGTATTTTTAAATAGAACTCTTTTGTGTTCCTGTGTCTATGACTTCTCTCATCACTGGTGCAGACTCTCCTCTTACTCTAGGATGTTACTTGAGTGAGGATAGATTCATGGCCAGTTACCAATTTCCTTTATAGCTGTTAAATAAAACCTTTAAGTGTTAATTGCTTTCATAGCTATCCATATACAATAGAGTATGTATTTCCATTCCCAGTTTTGGAAGGATTGGGGGGTCAGGGAGGGTAGTTGTGGGACTGTGGGGAAATTCTCCTGTGGCCAGAAATGAGCCAGAAGCACAAGTTAATTGTAAAAGTCTAATGTACTTCACATATCTGATGACCCAAACAAGTAGATATGCTCAGGATAAGTGTTATGTATGGACAGGTTTTTAAATACACGTAGCTACACTAAAGTTGTTGGGTTGGAGGTTTGTCAAGGAATCTGATTTTGAACTTTATGATTTTGTTAACTCTTTTGTTAATATGTAACCACAATGTATCTCCAAAAATACTTCCATAAAAATGTCTGGCAAACCGTAGAGCAAAAATGAAGAATTATTTTCTTGTAAAATCACAGAACCACACAAGAATACATGAAGATGTTCAGGGGAAGACTGGATGTGGCAGTTAGTGCCATGGTCTAGTTGACATGGTGATGTTAGACCATAGGTTGGACTCAATGATCGCAGAGGTCTTTTCCAACCTAATTGATGCTGTGCTTCTGTGATTCCATGTTGAGGTCTTTACCACCCCGGCCAATAGTGGCGATCCGTGGGCCTGCCCGGGCCCGTCCGAGCTGTGGCTGTTGGCGGTGCCGGGGCCGATTCCCGCCGGATTCGTGAGGGGCCGGGACGTGAGGGGACGGGAGGGCGTGCACCTGCGGCAGCTGCCCGGCGTTCTGCCCGCCCGTCGCACAGGTGTGTGTGTGGGTGCAGAGGGACCCACGGTGCCCCCCGCCCCGCAGGAGGCTGGGGGAAAGCGCGGAGGGCTCCCTCGCTAATGACGGCCGCGGGGCTGTGCCGTGGGAGCCGTCCGGGGCTCGGGCAATTCCCTTTGCCGCCGGGTCCGGCGCGGCCGCTGCTCCCCGGGCGGGGCGGGGCGGGGCGGGGCGGGGCCGGCCCTGGCACCGCCACGCTCCGCCCGCCCGCCGCACGAGCCGGTGCCCGCGCTGGAGCCGCTGCCGGAGCGGCGGGCCGGGCCCCCGCTGCCCTGCCCCGTCCTGTCCTGCCGTGTCCTGGCCTGGCCGCGCTCCCCGCCGGGCTGACCTCGCTCCCGGCCGCCGCTGAGCCGCCCCCGCCCGCGGTGGATGCCGCCGGGGAGCGGGCGGAGCGCGCCGCCGGGGAGAGGGGCTGCCGCGGCCGCCGGAGCCCACGTACATGCGAGTGCCCTCTCCGCTCACCAGCATGCTTTACTTCCAGATGGTGATCATGGCAGGGACCGTGATGCTGGCTTATTACTTCGAGTACACGGACACCTTCACCGTCAACGTGCAAGGCTTCTTCTGCTACGAGGGCGCGTACCGAAAGCCCTACCCGGGCCCGGAGGACCGCAGCGCCGTGCCGCCGGTGCTCCTCTACTCGCTGACCGCAGGCGTGCCCGTGCTGGTGGTAAGCAGGGGCTGCCCGTGCCCGCTCTCCGCTGGCTTGGGCTGGACCGGGCCGGGCCGGGGCGGGCCGCGGGTTCCGGCCGGAGCGGTGCCGCGGGCGGGCGGCTGCGGGCGGGGACCCTCCGCGCTCCCGGGGCTGCGGCCCGGCCCCGGGGCCCCGCGGGCAGCGCTGCCTGCCCCAGCCCCAGCCCCACCGTGCCCACCGCGCCTCTCAAGTTTATTTTTAGCACCGGTTTATGTAACTGCCAGCGCCTGTATTTCCAGCTCCGTGCGACTCCTTTTGGTAAAAAATTTTCTTTTATTTTTCGAGACGCACGTCGCTTGCAGGTAGATGGACAGCCTGAGGAAAACCCGGTTTTTAGCAACCCGTTACTGATGTGTCACCCGGTGCTAATTAGAAAACCTCTCTGTCGGTTTTGTTTTTTAAAAGTCTACTGGTACGTGCAAGGAGCAGGGAGCAGTTATACTTGATTTAGTTGTCTCCATATGTCACAGTTACTGATGTGTGTGCAAACGAAGCCTGTGTCTCTAATTGAACATGATCTTCTGTCAATCAGTTTTAAACAGGTGTGTCTAAAAAGTGATGTATTTAATTGATTTTCTTTGGGGATCTCTTTTGGAAAACATCTAAGAGAAAGCTTTTTGGAAAAGCAGTGAGGTTCTTTTCAAGCTGTTGAAGGTACTCTTTGTGTTGTCAGATAACGAGGGCATTAGCATCATTTAGTGATCCCTGACCGTGCTGAGGAGGAAAGGCCTAGAGAGGAACATTTAACCATTGGGGATGGATTATGTATAGGCTTAGCAGGTGCATGCACAGTTACACAGAAAGTCCTTGTAAAGAGTTGATTTTAATCAACTGTAAGCATTAGGATAATAAAAATATGCAATAAGAAGAGGCCTTTTAAGATAGTAATTATTTGTTTCACACATTCATTCTTTTCCAGAAAAATGTAACAAATTAGAAAAAAAAGCCTCCTCGGGGTAATGCTATGGTAATCCCAGGCACAATTTCTGCATTTGTAGCATCATGAGGTCTCAGATGGTATCAAACATAAAACCTCATGGTCAGGATCAGCCTTAGTATTTGAGACTTGGTTCTCTTTTTAATTTTTTTTTCCCCAAGGGATTAAACCTCATCATTTGGCAAAACCTGTTATGTAGCATTTTGGTTTTGTTTGGTTCTTTTGATGTGAACATCAGTTACCTGACCACTTTATTAACATGTTTGTTCTTTTGAACCCCCAAATACCATTGAAATTCAAAAGGGGTATTTTTGTTGTTTCTTTTTTGGTGATGTTTCTCTGTTGTTGGCATGTGATGTTTGCTTTGCTTTGAATTCTATTTCTTTTGTTTAGCTCAGGAAGTTATAAAGATTATGTCAGATATTAACGTTGAGCATCTCTTTTTTCTAGTATGTGTCAGCAAGATGGATTGGTAGTTTCAGTTCATTTCCTGGGTGCTAGATGATTACGTCAGAGAAATCTCCATGACATTTTGGGTTGGCAGTCTTGTAATTAGCCTTGCTAAAAAGCTAATAATAGAATTTAATGATACTTAACTGTATATTATTATTATTATTTGATTTTATGAAATGAAGAATTTAGCTCCTGAGAGTCTCATGAATTCAACGGCATTAAGTCTAATAATTAACTTTATTAAATGGATGGATTTTTCAGGTTTTGCATAGAGTTTTGTTCTGATTTGCCTTGGGCAATCCTCTTGGACTTAGTGTTTACCTGGGAAGGCACTTACTTAGTTGTGCAGGACATGTACATTGCCTTTGCTTGTTCTTTTCATTGAGAGGAGTGGTGAAGGTAAGAATTCTTCACCAAAACAACTTGTGTGTTTTGAGTTGTAGTTGGTTTCAGAGATTAGGTTCTCTTCTATTTAATTTGTTTCTTGTCTATGACATTTTGGACATACATGTTCTGTGTAATTTTGTTTCTGTAAACAAAATATAAAAATGAATCGTAACATAGCCATATTTTGGTCTGTAAAGATGCAAGTGTAGACTAGTGAGGGAAGTGGATTTCTGTGAATGCAATTTCGTTTTTTTTTTTTTTTTCAAAATGACTATTGTCCTTGAACACAACATATTAAATACTATGATTTATGGGATTTTTTTAAAAAATCCTTTTTTTTTTCCTGCTCTTTTGGTGTATGAGATTAATGCTCTTTCTGGAGTTTTGAGGTAGAGAAGCAGAATCTTTACCTTGGTGTTCACAGCATCTGAGGTTTTTTTGATGGGACTTGTTGAACTGGAGCCGTAGAGTGCTTCAAGATAAGCCAGGTTATCTCAGTGTGACTCGATTCATGTGGCTCCATTGCACTGAGTTTTAATGAAGTTGCTCAAAAATCAGGAAAAAAAAGTTTTTCTAATGATTTTCCTTTCTACATGCCTGCTAGTAGAAAAGTAAAAAAGTAAAGTACTGCTAGCAGGATCTGTCTTGCTGAGCATCTCATCAGCAGTGGGTCTCTTGCTGCTGTGAGGCTGTCACACAGTGGCTCATCCCAAACCCCTGTGCCACATCAGAGGTGCTGCAGCAGCCCCGAGTGCCAAGCCATGGGGTTGAGCTGAGTGTCTGCTCACAGGGCAGCAACATGCCTGTGCTGAGACCTAAATAACAACCTGTGTCATCTGACAGGGATGCACTGTGTTCATCCTGGAAACTTTCTGGTTAGTCTTTAAAATTATACTTCCTGCTAGCACATTCCTACAGCCCTGGTGCAGCGTTGCTGCCAGGCTTTCATTCCTGAGCCAATCTGCTCCCTTATCCCATCTGCCCCCGTGCCATCCAGGGACAGATGCAGCTGGCTGGCAAGGCAAGGCACAGGTGCTCAGGAGTGTGATCTGTGCTCAGGAGTGTGATCTGAGAAATGCAGTCCCAGGGCAGAAGCAGAGACTGCTTGTTCTACTGGAATGCTTGACTTTTTTGGGGTTTTTTTTTTTTTTTTTTAATCTTTAAGTCGAGTGCTCTGATATAGGAAAGGGAAACTGTGACTGAAGGAAGGAAATGTTTGCACTGTACTTGGGACTCACTGGGTTTGTATATCTACAGTCTTTGGTAAAGTAATTACAATGTATTTACCAAGTATTTGGTCAGCCCTGAATTGGTGGGCAGCTGGACTAGATGATTATTGTAGGTCTCTCTCAGCTGAACTATTCTATTCCAAATAACTCCTAGGTTGTGTAGGATCTAGTAAGGAGTCAAATTGTACTATTTGCTTTGTCTATAACAAATTTATTGTCTGCTAAGATGTATCTGCTTAAAGCCCCTGCAACTTCAGAGTTGCCCAGAGAATGAATCTGTGGATGCCTCATCCCTGGCAGTGTTCAAGTCCAGGCTGGATGGGCTTTGAGCAGCCTGGTCTAATGGAAGGTGTCCCTGCCCATGGCGGGGGGGCTGGAACTGGATGAGCTTTAAGGTCCCTTCCAACCCAAAGCATTCTATGGTTCACAGGTATTACAGCAATTGTAGGAAACCTGTAGAGGAATCCAGCAACCTTTCCGTAGGATGAGAAGAGCTGTTTCTTTTCCCCTTTTCCAGCTGGTTTCCTAACCTTTATGTAGATTCCATGAAATGAAGATACATTATAATGTTGGTTTTCTGTGGATTATCTCTAAGGGATGTAAGCACTGTTTCTAATCTGCCAAATCTGTAATTTTTGAGTTCTTCCATTGGAAAAGTGTTGAGGCCCCAAACAGTTGTTTTTGTTTAGTTTGTTTTTTAAAAAGTGCTGAAAACAACTGCAGCTTAATATATAATAAAATATATGGTCCCTTAGGCTTCTATTTGTGAAAGGTTTCCTAAATCATACTTTTAGACACAGGTAAAGAAAGTACTGACTTGAGTGAGTAGATGTGTTTGTATAAGGAGCATTAGGCACACAAGCAGCAAAATCTTAAAAAAATGTAGATGAGGAGGAAATTGCAATCAGAAGAGTGGAAAAACCCTGAGATTTAATGGGGGAAGACTGAGACTTGGGCAGAGGCAGTGCCCCTGTGGGCTCCCTACTTCCCCTTTGTGACTCAGGTTTGAAAGAGTGCTGCTGGCTCTGTGCTCCCATCCTTTTACCGTCCATAGCACTAATATCCTGAAATCTCTGGTGTACTGAGGAATTCTTAATACATGGTTTGGTTTTTGGATTATTGTTGGGGTGGTTTTTTTTGTTTCTTTGTTTTGGGGTTTTTTAAATCTTAAATTCAAATGTGAAGGTCACAGGAAACAGGCTCTTGATTTGAGTCTATTCAAATATGTAATAAGCATAGAACTGCTAGTTGAGAGCTCAGTGCTATTTAAGCCATTTCCCAAAGTGCCAGTTCTTGCTCAGTGGGCTGGTTGCTTTTTAAAACTTGTTATGACAGATGTAGCTTGGGAAATACACGTCAGTCTAATCCTTTAGCTTCCAGTAGAAATGATTTCTAGAACGGTGAGGCTAGTGTCTCATGTTTTCAGAATCTATAGAGTGATCAGTTCTGCATTACTTCTTTCTGGTAGATGTTAACAATTTTGACCTCTTTAAAATACTATGAACTGCACTCAAGGGTTCTTTTAGTGATTCCACATGCTAATATGGATTACTTAAAATGTCAAAACTGTTTAAACAATAGGTGGTATAAAATGTGATGTACTGGACCTAAGATGTATGCTGACTATCATATAAAAGTCAGGAGGAGATACTGACACGTTTTCATTAAGATATGTGAACAGTTTTATTATGCAGATGTTGTTTGTTTTTATTTGTGAGTAATAAATATATGATTAAGTACTTATCCATAAAATATACACTTCTGTTTGTCTAGGTGAATTCCTAGCATATTCATATTTTCTCTGCAAACCAATTAAAAACTGCTTTATTTTAGGATAATACTTCTAATGTCATCACTGAAAAAAATACCTGCCATTTAGATGTGAATTCTCTCATGCATTCCCCTTTTTTTTTAGTGGACTGGAAGACTCTTTAGATTGGCACATCCCAAGCAAGGAATGGATGTCAAAAATCAGACATTCTGCCTTGAGGTTAGCTTTAGTCAGTAACTTTGTCGTTTGAGGAAGAAATTTTGAATCCTGGCAAAAGAAAGACTGTAAAGTGAGAGATGCAATATCATTGTTCTTGTATCAAATTTAATGTACCCTGATGCTTAAGAAAAAAGAAGATCATTCTGTGAATACTGAAAAAGAGAAGCTGTCTTTTGAAGTAACTGCACAGTTTTCATAAGTCTTCGTTCTTCTTCACTGTCTTTGCTGCTGTCTTAATAGTTCCAGGTCTGAGTAGCTCAAGAGCAGCTGAAGAATATGCAGAGACCTGAAGGAGATGCACCACTTGATTCCAGCACATAGATCTAGCTGATGTGACTGGACACCTCCCATCTCAGCCTTCCTTTCTGAACCTGCTAGTACCTATTTTCCTTCTGACATCTACGGTTCTATGTGTTGTGGCATCAGGGACTGATCAAATTTAATCAGTCTGAGTTCTCAAAATGATCTTGGCAGAGATGCTTTTAGTTAACCTGTAGGTCACTGGAACTATTCTACTAGTGTGTAACTTAGTGCTGTACATGGAAAAGGGTTCTAGATTGTGATATCTGGGACATCAGAATACTCGGTCTATATGTGAGGGAAAGCATAATCCAGAATTAAAATTCCAAAAATATTTTCTGTGAATTTGCTGTGCCTCATGCTTGGGCTGTTTCTTCATTCCTCACCTTAGTCAGAAAAAGCCACTACCTTCACAAGTGTTCCTTCAATCTACTTTAGGCTGATCATTTTTCTTCTTCATGGCTGGTACCAAGTCGCTTTGGCTTCTATGGACACCTTGATAGTGTTGGAAAAATCTAAAGCAGGGACACTCCGCTTTTGTGAGACCCCACCAGAGCACTTCATCCAGCTCTGGGGCCCCAACACAGGAATAACATGGACCTGCTGAGTGAGTCCAGAGAAGGATCACAAAGGAGATCAAAGGGCGGGAGCAATTCTATGAAGACAGGGTGAGAGAGCTGAGGTTGTTCAGCCTGGAGAAGAGAAGGCTTTGGAAGGACCTTAAAACACCTTCCAGTACATAAAGAAGGCCTACAGTAAAGCTGGGGAGGGACTTTTTACAAGGGCTCATAGTGATAGGCAAGGGGCATTGGCTTTAAACTGAAAGGGTGTGAATTTAGAATAGACTTTAGGAAGAAATTCTTCACTATGAGCATGGCGAGGCACTGGAACAGGTTGCCCGGAGAAACTGTGGATTTCCCATCCGTAAAATTGTTCAAGGCCAGGTTGGATGGGGCTTTGAGCAACCTGGTTGCAGGGGTGGGAACTAGATGATCTTTAAGTGTCCCTTCCTGCTGAGGCCATCCTATGATTCTAAGAATCAAATGGACTTTTCTCCTGGTCTGCTACTCGAAGCAGAAGTGGCCTCTGTGCATCCTGAAGGAGATTAAAGTGTTTTGTCATTTCTGCCAGAAAAGAATCAAGGAAGCTTGATAAATAATGCAAGGATGAACAGTTGCCAGCAGCTGTGTTACAGGGTAAAAAAAATCCTAAGAATATATAGCAAGGTATTCAAGTTTTCAGTTTTATGCACAACGTATTGAGAAAGTTAGAGAAATCACCCAGCAAAGTATGCAGTCTATCCTACTGCTCTTTTTCTGGGAACTTTTATTATTCTAGGTACTTGCAATATTTGAACATCTCGTGGTGCTGTTTTTGATAGGACAGTGGTGAAGCAACAGAAGATGAAAGTTTTACATCTTTACTCATATGAATTGGCTAGACTAAGCAGCCTCTGAAATCAAATGGAATTTGTTTTGTTTGTATGAGAAACTAATTAACTAATCAAAGGTAATAATTCCAGGGTTATTGATGTAGGTTATATATCAAGAAGCTAAAGCTTTTTAGATTCATGTGCCTTTCTCTTGCTGGCACATTTGTCAGCTGTTAGAACTTTACATGAATAAGGAATTGCCAGAATACTTTGTTTACTCTGTGATCACATTTTTCTTGCAGGGCTCATTTAGTCTCTGTCCTCATAGCTCTGTTTCAACCTGTGTGCACAGCTGCAACTTCTTTCCTTGATAGTTTTCTTCTTCCATCCCCATGTGTTTGTAGGAAAGATGTAAAACTTGCTGCCTTTTAAAATTTTTTTTTTAATATGCAAATACTGGGGACTTCAGGAAGCCACTTTTTCTTGGAAGGGGGAATGCCCTTTTCTGGAATGCAGGAGATGTTTAAAGCTAAGGTTTATTTCATGCTCTTCCTTTGTGAATGGGTAATTGCTTTGCAACTTTACTTAAGAATAAAAAAATAAATCACACTGTTAGGTCTGCAGTAACTTTGTGTACCAGATGTCAGTATTGGCCTGTTGGGACACATAGCAAGGCAAATACATGATTTGATAGTCTGATGCTGGTTTTATCTCAGCATTAAACCACTAATCCAACAGAGCTATAACCAGGAGAAACAATTAAAAATTCAGAACCACTGTGTGTTTTCTTGGGAATTCTTCTTTATCTGTCTGTCTTCCTCTTGTGGTATGATGGCTTACGTGAACAGTGCCTGCAGAAGTTATGTTTGTACTTCAGTTGAATGTATTTCTGCTGTGCTTAGTATGCATGTGATTTACAAACACTAACAATATCGAGGCCATATGCTTCATCCTTTGATGGGCTCTCTGGAAGTAAAGTGGCAAGCAGATGTGAATGAGGCAGGCAGGGCTCTGTTTGCAACAGCTGAATGCCTGCTTGTCCTACAAACCATGCACTTATGTTTAAGTGAGAAATTGTTAATCCAACTAATCCTGCACGATTAAGGAATTTGTATCGTTGTTTGTAATCTAAAAGAGTAGGCTTGAAATAATAATCAGTTATTCAGCTAAACAATTCTTGCTCATTGTACATCATGCAGGATTGAGGAGATGGGTGTCCATATGATACATAATAACTGATAGCCAAAGTAGAATTTTAAGTAGCTTTAGCTGTGTTTTTCAGCCTTAAAAGCAGTGATGTTTAAAAAGCTTTATATGCTCTTGCAGCATCTCTCAGATACACTGAAGAGCGTGATGGCCCAGCTTTCATCACATATGGTTTTTATTGAGCAGAGATGTGGTAACCTCCTAGGTTGCAAGTAGAAAGTCCAGCTGAAGTGGATGGTGCTCAAAAAGTTGTACATGAGACATGGTGTTTTAATGAGGAATATCTATTGAAAACAAAGTCCTTTATATTCACACATAGTACAATGAGCATGCTGTTGGACAGTGACTAGGAAAGCAGAAGTTCTAGCACTTGCTGTCTCTGATGGGCAAACTGCCTTTGCTAAGATCACTTCTATTTACCTGTGGATCAGAATATATTTATTCTCAGTGTAAAGTGCTAAGAAATCTGGAGTAGAAAAATTACTACATGTTGTATATATTAAGACATTTTAGAATCTACTATTAGTGTAAAAAATTGTTCAGTACAGATTCAAAACTGACTCTTAATTCTGGATGCCACTTCCTGGGGTATGAGGCATCATAAAAAAACCTTTCTGGTTATATGGTAGAAAAACTCAGGTTGTGGATTCCATTTCTAGTTGCCATTCTGGACAACATACAGTTACATGTACTTCTGTTTGTATTGTATAAATGTATCATAAATATACAATGTCTGATTACTATACATTTTATATTTACATGGAATTTCATTAACCGTATGCACTTGTTAATGTGCAGCCAATTAAAAATGCAGTATAGCTATGTTTCAAAAATATTATTTTTCTTTCTCTGCTGCTATTACTTCTTGCTTCTCATCCATGTCAGGTTAAAGAGTATGTAGGAAGGCGTTCAGGGTATTTTCTAAATAATAATTAAGAAAAAAGCAGTTACCAGGAACAGAAGTCAGCCTAACATATCCTGCTATTCTGATTAGATTTTTTTCTCTATATAGCATATTGAAATGCATGTTGTTTTAGGTAGTAGGTTTCATGCTGTCTCTAAAAAGATTTTTTTTTTAAATCTATCATTCAAATTTTGAGTAATATTATGAGGATTTATTTGATCAATGTATAGTTTGCCACTATAAATGAAGTATTAAATATTAGAATCAGTAAGTGGAATTCAGCTTCCCAGTATAGTTATTTTGGAGAGTAATAGGGATTTCTGTGACCTGTCTGTATCAATTTAGGGCTCAGACATGACTGAATTAATTCTGCTTAAAGATTTCTTAATCACGGGTCAGCTGAGCTCCAGTAGCCAACAACATGAACTTGCAGCCTGTGGGGAGCACGAGGTGAAGTATTTGAGCTTGACCTGCTTTAATTAAGACTTAGCTTAGGATGTTAGTTTTTTGGGTTTTATGGAGTGGGTGCACAGGCTGTCCATAGCAGCACTCTGCTGAGAAGAGGGGACCTCCTAGGGTCCAACAGCTCCTGGCTGATGCCTGACCTGCCAAGTGCAAGTCTGTGTGTAAGTTCAGCTCTATGCAGAGCAATGTATGGACACGCCCAAGCTTCAGCACATACTTAATAGTACTTTGATCATGCTTGCACAGATTGAGCTTCATGTCCAGAGCCTCTCCACTGCTCAGTTTCTGCTTCTCCTGTTCCTGTGAGGAGCGTCCTTGGACCTGTTGGGATGTATCAGGGCTCTGCCATGAGGCCGGGCCTGAGGCTGCTGCCATTGTGCATTCAAAGTGCACAGACATGAGCCTGAGCATCCGAGAGGCCCGGGGGGGAATGGGGAATTGTGCTTCTGACTGTGGGCCATAAGCACGCTGCATGTGAATGGTGTGAGGACATTCCGGCTGTGAGGATGGTCCCCCTTGCCAAGTGCTCATGCTTGACTGAAGTCAGCGCTTCAGTCGGTCATGGGGACTCTTTCCAGAGCATTTAGCAAAGGCAGATGAGATTTGTAGGCAGATTGACCTTGGGGCATGTGAGTGGTTTGGGGACATCTGCAGCTGGCAGAGTGAACGTAGGGAGCTGGGCTGTGAGCTCTGTCTGGCTTGCCTTGATAAAGGGATCTGACCACTCAAGCAGGATGGACACATAGCCTGGAATGCCTAGCTGTCAAATGGTAGTTGTGAAATTAGGCTTCTCTGTAGAGCCATAGGAGATTTGTGCATGAAAAGTTATAAAAGAGCTAGATTGTTAATTTGTTATCTTGGTATTGTAATGAATTATATTGTTATTGATGGAGTTTAATCACATGCTTCAGTGCTACTTGAAATCACAAGGCTTTCCTGAGGTGGAATGCTGTATGTGAACAAGTTTGGTGCTGATAGAATCTTTTTCTGGAGCCACATTCGTTTTAATAGTTGGTACTGCAGTTTTACTCAGTATTTCTTTTGCTTCTGAATTGATTGTTACTGTTGTGTGATTAGGAGTAGATGGAAACCATAAAGCAGAGACTATTTCTGAAAAAATCTAAGTATGTTTACATATGCAAGTGTGTATGCACAATGTGCTGCCAGAAAGTCGTGTCTACATGGTTGACTTGTATCCAACTTGTATAGTTTAGTTCACATGTACTTTTAACCTTGAATACCAATGGCAAAAATGTAATACCTCAAAGAAATGATTCACTTACACCAGAATACTTAAATTGTTATTGCTGAATGTGTGCAAGCACCTTTCATTGCAGCATACTTTGAATTTCTCTCTGTAGTAATTTAAATTGCTCCAATAATGAGATTGCACCCAACACTGGCTAAAAACATGTGTTTGTACATTTACATAACAGTTTGTATTTTATCTAATATCCTTTATTGTCTTCACAGAGAAGACCAAAACCCAGCTCTTATAAAGACTGCCTTGAAGACAGTCAATGTCAGAGCTTCACAAGATCTAAAATTTTTAAATAGACTCATTCATCCTTAAAACACTTCCCTCACCACTTGAGCTTTTTTCAAGATATTTGATAAAGCCAGCAGCATATTTACTATTATTTTACAGATCTGTGCAAAGGAGATGATCCTTGTTAGGGTAAACCATTATGCACTATTTCATGAGTGGGAAGAGATACAGTCACATATTGAAGAAGAGTAGCTGGGCTGACTTCAGCCAATAGACTTTGCAATTAGTTTTCAGAATACCATTGCATGCCTTAAAGGGCTGTTTTTATGCTCTGCTGTCTTCACAGCAAAGTATACAATCTCCCCTCTGTCTTGTAGGCATTTCCTGTACTAGGAAATTTTTGCTGAAATTTCCCACTCTTGCTGCTCCTGTTTCAGCTCATTGGCTGCTGTGTTAATGAGGGCACTTGGGACTTCCTCTTAATTCAAGCACTGCATTGTGTAAACTTCTAAACAGGGTCAGACAACATAGTGTTGCCAGCTGCACATCTGCAGCCATCTGGATTTGTGGCAGGAGCAGTAAAATAGACATTGTGTAGCAGAGTTGAAAGAGTGACAAAAGTGGTGCAAATCATATTTGCAGAAAACCCACCATAGAGAAACCCACCATAAAGAAAATCCACCATATTTGCTCTACAGAGTATACAGTATCATTATTGAAAAGGTCTTTCTACTTGTGTATTTATCAAATAAAGGGGATATGCTACTGCTCTGGAATGTTTTGTGACAAAGCTTGCTGGCTAATTCATTCCCATTGCATTGTTAAGAGCAGAGGTAAGTAATTATTAAAGGTTTATTCTGATGCTCATAAACAGGCCTCTGCCCCCACTTGTATGACTTCATTAAGATTCTGTTTCTAATAAACATCACTTCAGTGCCTTAATTTATTATAATAACATTCTTAAGGAGAAATAATTGCATACTGTGAAGTCACAGCTTTCAGGTCTGAGGAAGGAGATGTAGGGGGAAATACACTGTTCTGTATCTGGGCTTGCTAGTTGTTTGAGGAGAGGCTACAAGAGGGACTTCGGACCTTTCTTTTGGATCCTTTCTCACTGACCAGCACCTCTAGTGACCGTTCTGGGAATAACGTCCTGAGTCCGGCTGGTCCGTGAAGCTTCCCAAGTTAACTGCTGTAGGGTCATTCTCTGTGGCTGTGTTACTCAAGTGTCAGTGCAACTTGCCATCTCTACTTTTCTTGAAAGCTTTTATTTGGTCACTTGTTTCCTGGCTCTCAGAGGCACTAGAAGTGTGGATTAGCACTGTCAGTGTTTGTTACTGAGTAGTTCTACTCCTGGTTTTACGCTGAATGCACATATTATGCACAGGTAACCCTAATGTGAGACAGCTCAGATAAGTCATAGTTTTAAACCAAATGCTTCCATGCATGGGCTTTTAAAGTGTTTTAAACTCATTTTTAATGACATCTGGATTCTTTCCAGTGATGCTTACAATGTAAAGACATAAAGTCATACTTCTAATATACTTTAAGTTAATACATTGAAAAGTGGGCATTACATTTGTTGACTTATCTTTCTGATTTATCTGACCTGTTAAACGTCTTTCTCAAATATTTGGTACTGCTTCCCTGTAAAATTGGATTGTCTTCCTAGTTTTGTTTTATTATTTTCTTGGGACATTATTCATAGCTAAGACCTTTTTCTGCACTTTGGATGAGGTATTGCTCTTACTCTGGAGTGCCCTATGTTTTCACAACTAATCCAGCTCCTGTTGAAGTTAGTGGGGTTATTACTTTTGATTTCAACTGGAAAAGGTTAATGACCTTAATGTATTTCATTTGGCAATTTCAAGTTGGCAATTATACTGCAGCCTAAGATAATGGTAAAGAAAGAGATGCTTATACAGAGGCCGTTGTAATTAGGAGTGGAGCTACTTACGTGATTTCAAAGAGACCTATTTTATTGTAAAGATGATTTTTAATAAAAAGTTTAGAATTATTTTTTGAGCTACTTAAATTTGTCATTATGAATCAAATAGTAGTTGATAATAATAATAAACATAATTAATAAACCAATTGTTTATATGTTTTGTCGACATAGATGTTTTGCCACAAAAATCCAGAAAACATTTTTTGTGGAATCTTATAGCTATTAATCTTATGTACAGCATGTTTTTCTCATAGCTCTATTAAAACACAGGGTGCTTATACTGTTACAGTGTTTGGTCCTCCATTTTCCATTGTTTGATGGCAATGGCAATTGAGTGAAAGTGGCTTTCCTTGAACTGATCTCAGGAATAATATATCTGCAAAATGTGTCTGGCCTTGAGTAGAAGTGAGCTAGAAGTAAGACAGTGGGAAAAGCAGGAAATACAGATATTCTCGTTCTTCTGAGCCTCTGAGAACAGTTGGCTACAGTCATATACTGACTGTAAAACCACTACTTTGTGACCAGAATCTTTAAGAGATGCCTTTTATGTGATCAGATTTTATTCAAACAGGGATGAAAGACCGTTTATGTTGAATTTTGCAATTGAATGTTCATCCTGGGTAGAAGAGCGCAGTTGCGTAGATCACCTAAGGCTTAAAATATAAAGTAACGTTGCTGTTGGAAATGATCAGTGGTATGGGTGTCATAAGCACTGGTATTATGTTTATCAAGGAATCATATTTTCAATATGCACAGAAGGGTTAGGACACCAATCTCCCTCAGCAGACAGAACAATGTCCAGTTTTCTTGAGCAGTGAAGAAACAAAGGGGTTCACCAAGGCCAGGTAATAAAGAACCACAGTTTTTTCCATGTGTGTCACTGGAAGTCCAGTGGAAGACTTCCTTGATACAGCTGAGTGCAGAGATGAATATATGAAATTCACCTTCTAATAGAGAAGATAAATCATAGAGCTCTAAACATTTTGTTTTTCCTTGACAAATATCACAGTATTTTAAAGGTTGAAATTAAGTGCCTGAGGAAAATGAAAAAAATTTTGATGTAGAATTCTTTTTCAAAGTCCTTAATGAAATAATTATATTTAACAACAACCTTTTTCAAGTATCAGTCAGCGATCAGGAGACTAAAATTAACTGATCTCTGGTCATATTACAACTCATTTTCCTATGGAGGTGTGTTTGTAAAGTGTGGAGTTGGGAAAATTTGCGTAATGGCATCCTTGCTTTTGTAAAAAGAAAATGAGAACAATTTAGAAACTGTAAGAATTTCCTACGGTAAGAACCTTATCTGGAGCATTTGAGCATAAAGTAACTTCACAGTTTGAAATTTGAATTTATGCCTTTAGAAGGCAGTTTTGAATTAACTTTTCTCTCTTTCCGTCACCATTTACTAGGGTTTTTTTTAAGATGTAGAGATTTTCTCTAGATTAACATTTTTTTCCTAGGTTTTGGATGTTACTTTTTAAAATTAGAAATGCTCGATGCATGGGCAAGAATTCTCATGAATGTCTCTTACCTACTACCTCTTGCAATGTGTTCAGCAAGAATACTCGTGTCAGTATTGTAAACCTGTGCCAAACATTGAAACATTTAGACAGTTTTAGAGCCAGGTGCCAGACACTTCCTTGGCCCCCAGACTGCCACACTGGCGTTCCTGAGCGTGTTTTCCCCGTGTGCTGGCCATTTCTAATCCCCTGGAGAGCTGCAGTGCTGAGCAGCTGCACGTTCCTCACCTGGCAGCGGTACAGAAGGTTCAGCAGACAGGAGCAGGAGCTGGAATGGCAAACGCTGAGTGCAGAGCAGTGTGCAGGCGGAGCCGGCAGGGCGAGCACACCGCAGGGGCTGTGTGCTCCATGCGCTGCCTCAGCCCTGCAGCGTGGAGTGCCAGGCACGGCCCTGCTCTCGTGTGCCAGGAGTTGTGGTCTGGCCCTCTGGTGATGGCACGAGGCCTTCTCTCGGTTGCACGCAGCATAACGGGACCTGGTGCCTGTTTCTCCAAATGACCTTTTACATAACCACCTTTGCTCTGGTGCTGTGTGATTTCAGCCCTGGTGCTGCTCTGCAGAGGCTTTGCCTGTTGGACACCACAGATGGGCTCCAGAGGAGATGCCTTTTGCACACATGATCAGTTGCTCAGTTAAGGGAAAAAAGGAAGCTCTTAAGAGACTCTGTACTTCAAAATATTTCATTTTTTTTCCTCTTATGTGGTAGTGAATTAAGATAATTCAGTGAATGATGAAGTTGTCCATGTCTCTGTGATTATGTTCTCATGTGGTTCCTTTCTGGCTTCCTGCTTATAAATGCTTGGTTATTATGTGCCTCTTGCTTTCAAATAGCAGTGACGTCTTCATGAAGACAGCAGCCTTTACCATTGTGGCATACTGAGTATGTCTACAACGTATTAGAGCAATAAAGAATATTTGTTCCTCTCAGAAGTAACAATACTGTTTAGTAGCATATAACCATACTCTGCACTACAGAGAAATAAGTAAAGCAGATAATATTTCACTATTAGATATGTAATCTTTTACTGCTATTTTTCTTTTGCAAATGAATATGACAAAATATATTAGATTTTAGTATTTTTCTCAAAAAAAAAAAGAAAAGGGGTGTGCATATTTTTAAAAGAAAATTTGCAGGCTCAAAAAGGCTGAGTATTTTTTTTCAAAATCATTCTCTAGAAAAGCAATTTTCTTTTCGTGCCTTTTTTGTAGACCTTCAGAAGCTGGTATGCAGTATGGTCCTATATCCCCATGCTGAATGCAAGAGAGGATATTTTATATTTAATCAATACCACACAGTTTTATCTAGGATTTATTGTTTCATTTTCTGCAAACCTACTGGTCATTTGTTACTATAGAAAATGTACTTCTCTGAAAATCGACCAGGGCATTTGCTGTCAGTTTAAGCAAGCAAGAAGCAATGAGAACAAGAAAAACACAAAGAAAATGGCCTCAAGGGAAGGCTCTGCATAATGAACTTGAAATTGCTACTGCTGGAAATACTGTTGCTGCTTTTCCTGCCAGGGCTGTCACCTCACTCAACAATTTCAGCTTTAAGCAGAGAGTGGAGCTTTACTTTCAGCATCACTAAAGGCCAAAGTTTATGTTGCTAGATTTCCCAAACTCTGAGGCCACAATGCTCATTGGTACATGGATGGCATTTTTAAAGAGGAAATAGGCCAGGAATAGCCCATAGTCTCAAAAGTTAAGAAGACAAGGTAAAGAGCAGGGATAACAAAGCATATAGAAGCCATATTTTTAGAAGAGATCTGCACCACACCAAGTGGGAACTCCTAGGTGAAATGAGTAGGGAGGCCATGCAATTTAATTGGTAACAGTTTTCCTAGAGATACATAAATAATCCCCAAGATTTTTATTTCCATTTCCTACCTTCTCTTCTTTCCTGATAAGGAAGAACAAGGAATTTCATTCTAGAGAGAAAAGCAGAGCTAGGGACTGCCTGAGGTGCTCATTCCCCAAAGGTTATTTCTTGAAGATGGTCTCATAGAAGCCTTGATTAGTGTTCAAGTCATGCCTAAATGAGAGAAACACAATGAATGAAACGAAGTCAGAAGAGAAACTACAATGCACAGTGTTGTAAAATGTTCTTCTTAACTTGACAAGTTGAGCATATGGATGAATATTTAGTGGTCTTTTTAATGCAGTAACCACTTTTCAGTGTTACTCATCTATCTGAGTGGTTGCTGTAGTTACAGCATAACCCTGAGAATTGGTAGAGGGGGAATCGTGTATTCTATGACATTCCCAGCCTGTGTGAAATGTTTCTTGAACATTTGTGTAGCCTAAAGTAGGTGTTAGCTGGAAATGTCTATGACTGTGTACACAGAAATTTATTTCGTAATCCCTAATAGAGATTATGGACCTTACATTTCAGGTTTTGGCTTGTTTAAGCATATTCATGTACCCTCAGATACTTTGTTATCCAAATGAATGCTTAAGTCTCATTTGAGTCCTGGGGCTTTATAGGGAGTTATGTGAAATATATGAGAAGGATAGGCCATAAAATAAATCTCATTAGTATCTTAAGAAGATCAGATTTAAGGTTATTTATATAGGTTTATTTATATAGGTGCTGGCTGTTGTAAACCATAGGAGACACTAGGGGAATTTTGTTTATGGAGTCAGTTTAACCAAGTCAGAGCTGCTCTAGCTCTAATATTTGGAATGAGTCAGGCTTGACATTTCGAGTTGAAAAGAACTCAGAATTTAGAACCAAGTTAAGAATATACTGGATGGATCATTTGGGGAAGGAGAAATTAGATTTTTAAATTGACATGCCGTGCTAAAACTAGGCACAGCTTGCCTGGATTCAGAAAAATGACTAATACAGAAAAAAACTGGACTTATTTGGGAGGAAGGGATCAGTGTAGGGAATGTGTGCAAAATGCTGTAAGAATCCTGAGAAGAAAACAAGGAAAGGGACAGGTATTAAGTGGTTGGCAGTAAATGCAAAAAATGTACTGCTAGTATAAACACACCATGAAAATCAATCAAAATTAATATATTAATCAGGAGTTAAGAGGTGAAACAAAAAGAAATATTAATTTAAGATCTCTTGCCTCTCACATTCTGGCTGTCAAATGGGTTGTCACATTACAGACAGGATGTGATTGCCATGGAGATGGTTCCAAGAACTTCTGTAATATAATTTTTGCTGGGTTAATACTTTTTATGTGCTTCTATGAGAGTAAATGATCGTTCTTGTTTTGTTCCTTCTTGCAACATTTATGTACACTATGTTTTTATCTAAGGACTCTGCAAGATGTTTATACATATGTTCTTCATAATACTGGAAAGCCTGCACTTTGTATTGTTAGACTAAGATGAAAATTGTTCTTTTCCTTATACTTTATATGCTGTAGCTGTATGTCAAAAGGTTTTCTCGCCCTTAGGGAAGAATGGCCTCCCCTAGTTTTAACAACTGTTAAAATATCTGTGAGCTAAGAATTTTAATACATACCTTTGGGAAATTCGTACAGTGATCTAAAGTGGTATGATGCTGTTAGAATAAGGTAAAAGATGCTTCTAATATCCACTCTTTTTCATTGCAAATTGTATTTCTGTGTCTGAACTTGTGTAGTTTTGTCCAGACGTTTATGTTGTCAGAAGATTCTCTATTGCAGTCTTTCACTGCCAGTTTTGGAATATGCTAAAAGCTTTTTTCCCCAAGACTTAGAGAAGATTTACACAAATAATTCTGTTAAATTAAATGTCTTTTGTTGGCTGGTTACAACTCCCATATGTAGTGGAAGGGGTAATGGTGGTGCCCGTGGCAGCGGAATACAGAAATGCTCCTTCCAGGAACATCCCAGGCATGCAAATTGTTGTAAAGTGCAGGGGGGATATCGCTCTCCTTTTCCTCTGCCCTGTAGAGCTGATTATTGCCAGTGATGCTGGAGAGAAGAAGGAGAAGGAATTGCACTGGGAAACAGAATTTCTAGGGATTTATTGAGATTGAAAAGGATTTTTCTTCCATTTCTGAAACATCAGTAGGCTGATTATTGAGATGAGCAGTGCTTGTGCTGAAGGATGGAGGAAGGAGAACAGCTTTAGCTGAGCTGCCAGTACAGAAAAATAAAGAACCTGTATTTATTGCCAAGTTCTAGAAGGATTCTATCGAAGTGAATCCATGGAAGCATAGAGGTGAATGCCTTGTGTGCTTAGTGGCATTTCCCACTCTGATTGCTTCTGACAGTAGAGTGCTAGGCCTTCTGTAGCAGAGGTTTTGTCTTTAGCAGAATTCTGCATCATTCTGACCCTTGCACCTATGTGTCCACCCTAAGAATATCCTTGTTCAGCTAAGAACTTGAACGTTGCTCCCTGCTATTCTTGGAACAGAGGGTTTTCTTCATACAGGTCACCATCAAAGACAGGGCATGCAACAAGGAGAAACTGTAGGCAGCAGCAAGGATCTAGATGCAGCTGATGAAGACAGATTGCTGGCAGTGAGGATCTCCTTTCCTGTAACTGAACAAGCAGTTCTCCCTTTAGTAAATCCTAGCTCCCCTACCAGCCAAGAAGACGACCTTTATTCTTAGATCAGCAGATTCAGAGTCTCTGCTCAGAGCTGGAGAGTTGAGCTTGCTGGCACTCTTGGTGATCCTGCAAAAGGTTGAGCACTGTATATCACAGATGCTTCCTTTGTGCTGAATTCTGCTCTTTCCTGGAGTTTCAAAATCTGTGAAAATTTTACTGAAATCTATTGAGTTTTGCTGAAATCTATTTGAGTTTAATCTCTTTTCTTGAGAAAGAATTAAAGGCAGAATCTGACTGTATTCAGGTTGCCTAGTCCTTGAGAGGAAAGAAAAGCATTACTATGACTCACGGTAAAAATATTAGTGTTTCTGTTCTCACCTTTATGAATCACATTAAAACTGGTTTTTTTGCTGTGTTTCTTCAAGAGAGCTATAGGGATCACTAGGTGGAATTTTGCTTGTCATAATTTGGATGATCTTGAATTCAAGGTTGAATTATTTTTCATGTATACTGATGATTTGCTAATTATAGATGAAGAAATTGTACTTCACTAGGCTGAAAATTTGCTTGCATCACAAGAGAGAGAGGATATTTGTTAGTTCAGGTATTGAAATTTCTGTTTCATCTGAAGATTCCACTAGTATCTGAAGCCAGTCTAAAGTAATAGATAATGACTGCTTTGGTGATAAATTAAATTTTGCTTTTTACATACTTGCCTCCAGAGTTATTTTTGTTACTTGGGCCACATTATTTATAAGTAGCACTTTCCTCCACAATTTAGCCCAGGGGTATCTGCATAATCTGCAAACAACTAAGGAAGGTCATTAATTGCATCCTTCCTGTTGTCAGCAAAATGAGCACATGAGCCAGTGCCCATAGATTATTTTATTTGTCTTGTAGAACTGTTCAGACCTATTGTGATATATGAAAAGATTTATATTTTCCTGTTAGGTCAAAGGTTTAGAAAAACCTTGGCAATTAATCCCATTTGATGGCATTATTTCTTGTATTTGTGTAGTATTACGATTTCAATTTGGTGGTTTTCATTCCTGTTGATCAAAGCATGATGTACCTATCAATAAGCTTTAAGCTTTTCATGTAGAGGAGTGGGAGGGCCTTGCCTGCAAGTCCCACGGTGAATCAAGGTTAGAATCCAGTGGTCAGTATTTGACCCTTCTGCTCTACTTTTCAATTATACCTGTGCTGCCTGCCATAAAGCTTCAGTATCGTAGTTTTGATAGATACCTGGTTAAAGTCTTGGCTTTGGCATAAAGTCTCAATCCATAATTGTAGTGAATAAATTAGAGGTCATGTTTTGTTGTACAGGTAAATACACCACCTAGAGAAGATCTTTTACATTCAAAATATATTTTTTCTTATTTTGTGATTTTTATGTTTATTTTTTGCCAACCATAATGTGAATAATATACAGACATGAGAACTTTATTTGGTGGAGTGAATGTGAAACGGGCCATTCTTAATGTTAAAATATCAGTGGTGACACTTCATTCAAGCATGAGGAACAGAGCTAAAGCCAGACTTGATAAATTTAGCTAGCAAAATGTGAATCAAACCCTGTTAAGCACCTCCAGGCAAACCAAACCTATGATGTGAACAGGAGCTCTGCTATGACTTTTTTTTTCCCTTTCTCTCTACCACAGTCCAAAATTTAAAGCTCAACCCTCCGAAGTGCTGAGTGTCAGTGAATGCCATGTGGGAACTGAAATGTTCAGCATCTTCAAGGATTAGGGCTTTTCTTTGGTCCAGATCTTGTGCATTATGTTGTCCTTGAACTAATAGATTTCTTTCTCTTTCCCCTCATCCAGAAAACTAGGTTATGTTATGTCGACTACAAATCCTGGTTGTAGTAATTTATTCTCTTTTAGGGCAAATAAAGTGAAGCAAGCCATAAGGCATATTTCCTTCATAAGAAGATTAATGTACAGAACTTGATTCACTTATGCTGTCTTTTGTGCTGGTTTGGTCTTGTTTCTTTAAGATGAGATGTCTGTCTCTGTAATATTAGTGTATTTTACTTGCTGTAATCTGATGTACGATTTCTCTCCCCTTTTCTCTCCTCCCCTAAGATTATCGTTGGAGAAACTGCAGTCTTTTGTCTACAGTTAGCTACAAAGGATTTTGAAAACCAAGAAAAAACAATATTAACTGGAGACTGTTGTTATATAAATCCACTGGTGCGCAGGACCATCAGATTCCTTGGTATGAGCAAAATTACTGCTTTCATTTTCTGAATGGTGAGAGTGATCAAGTATGTCTTAATTTTTACCTGGGGAAAATACTCAGATAACCATATAACATTTCATGTGTAGTCTTAACTGAGGTGCTACCTTTTAGGTAGCAAATGAAGCTTTTTGGAAGTTTGGATTAAAAAACAGTTACAGAAACAGCAGTAAAAGTAGAAAAAGCTGGGACCACGGGAAAAATAACTAGCAGGCCTGAAGTAGGGTGAAGTGAAGAAAGTATCCTTGTGCCATATCTATAGGTGATAGTAAACACACACACCCCAAAGTTGAAGACATTAGGATATAAATGTATGTTTGAAGCCAAGCTGATTTTAGGTGCTTTCTTACCCTGGATATTGTATTATACTCTCTAGCAGAAAACTAAAAAATCCATGCTACACTGGTTTTGGCTGAAATTCCCCCACTGACTTTAGTAGATATGAAGTGTCATCTTTTCTACTTAGTTTGTTCTAAATGTGTTTGGAGGGAGAAGTCCCACCACTCAAAATGTGTATTGAACATTTCCAGATGCTGCTTTTAATACATGCAGGGATGCCATAGCAGGGCTCGGTTCTGCTGTTTGCTTCTCTCTCATGGTTGCATCTAAAGGAAACAGCTGGAGGAATGAAGCCTTGGGGCAGCTGATCCTGCTGTGTGCTCCAGTCTCGGGGGGAGGGAGGGCATGTGCAGCTGTGTCTGTATTTGCAGTGTTTGTGTGACAACTGTGCCTGCCTTCCCTGAGTGCCATTGCTCCTGCTGAGGAGGAGACTGTCTTGCATAGGTCTGGAGGAGGTGGAGAGTGATGATGAGGAGCTCCTCCCACTCCAGTTCCTCTCTGTGTAATTAGTGCCTGAGTGTTCTTCCCACTAAGTGGTCCCGTCTTTCCTCACAGAAGCAAAAACAAATTGATAGGGGTGGCAGGAGTGAGCAAAGGCCTCTTGCTGTTCCAGCAGATGAGGCACAGCTACACAGCTCCCACAGAGTGATGTGTCCACCTGTGTTGTGCAGTGCACACCCTTGGGGCTGGCTGAAAGGCCCTTCTGTGAAGTGACTTGGCCAGGCATGATGTGCTGCTCACCAGAGTCTAGCATCTCGGGGGGGTTAACATTAGTGTGACCTTGTTGACCGGCCAGGATCCCAGAAATCAGCCTTGGTCCTGTAGCTTTGCTAAGAAAAAAAACCTGACCTGTATAAATGCATGTTTCTGTGGAATTATGTCTGCTGTGATGTTGATCCGTCAAAAGTCCTCATAGTGTCCCATGAAACTGGGATTTGCCAGAACTCACTCTGTATTCACAGTGGAGTATGGGAAAGGTAAGGTGATTTGCCCATGGAAATACAGGAGGAAAGCTGTAGTTCAGGTAGAATTGGAACAAGCAGCCACTGGCTTTTCCTGCTGGTCAGGGTGCTGTGTTTGCGTGTTCTTCCAGAGCTCATTTTCTATTTACAAAAGGATAGAGAGGGACCTCAGAATAGCAGGAATCTGTTTTCTTTTAAGTAATCAGATACATGCATTTACATTCTGATGAATGAGTACATGTGCTTAATGCTTCGTCTGATTGAAAAAACTCTTTAGCATAAGTAGCTCCTCAAATATATAAATCTTTAGCTCACTGTGTTGATACTGTGATTAATATGCCATGCATAGAGATTTACCCAGTAGCAGGCAGATGAAGACAACTCGTGCATGGCAGTCTTGAATTATTCAGTACTTTATCTTCTTTACAGCTGCAAGGGAAAAAAAAAAAGTTTGTCCAGTTTGTGTTATGACTTTCCAAGTTCCTTCTCCATCAGAGTCTGACCTTGGTTTTCAAGCAGATTTATAGGGAGAAGAATTTCTCTCTGTCACTTCTGTTTAGTGAAAGAAGTTAGGTACCAGTAAAGCCAACTACCTGAGACAGGGGACATGCCTGGCTGTGGGCCCTGGGAAAGCAGGCTACTTGCACAAGGGGTAGGTGTTCCTATGAAAGATGGGAGAGACATCATGTGTGGGAACATTGCAGTGTTGTTGCTGCAGTTTTAGGAAAATACCATCTCCAGCGTGAGCCATGGTATTCAGGGTACAGTACATGGGAGGATTTTTCATGTTCTTGAATGGAAGAAGCTGGTATACTGCTGTGATAAATACTATAAGTTGTCAGGAAATTTAACTCTTTGTTTCCCTCTTTAGGAATTTACGCATTTGGACTGTTTGCTACGGACATCTTTGTAAATGCTGGACAAGTAGTAACAGGGAATCTTGCGCCCCATTTTCTTGCACTTTGTAAACCCAACTATACAGCACTTGGATGTAAACAGTATACACAATTCATCAGTAGCGTACATGCCTGTACTGGAAATCCAGACCTTATCATGAAAGCCAGAAAGACTTTCCCATCCAAAGAAGCAGCTCTAAGCATATATGCAGCTATGTATCTGGCTGTAAGTATATTATACTATTTAATGTCACTATTTTTTTGAAAGCAAATAACTTGTACTGTCAGGGGGAGGAGGGAGGAATGGGCAGAAGATAAGGCCCAAAATATTGGCTGATTTTTATGTGTAAACCTTCTGTGAGTTACTGTGAGAATGATTTATTTGGCTTAATTCTGACAAGGTGTAGTGGTTTCCAAGCCTTGAAAGTCAAGACAATGCTAAGAGAGGGCAGGTTGTCTATAAAAGGTATAATCTATAGATTTAGAATAACCAGTTCCTTGGTTTTCTTTTTCCCCATTTCCAGAGTGTTTGGGACAATCCCTTGCTGGGTGCTGAGGAATATTAGGCTAGGGATTTCCTCTGACTGGTAGTGGTACCTCTCTGTGTTTTAACCCAGTGCAGATCAGTAGAATTGCACATGGCCATATTCTTTGGTGAGGTGAAGCAGAAGGGTGAGCTATATGTATGTCTGATCTCTGCAGGTTTCCCAAGATCCCTGTGTGTCTTTTGGTACCAGAATTGGTATTTGTAGGTACCTCATTGCTCATGCAAAGTCATTTTGGCTCTTGTTATGCAATAAAGTGGGCTACAAGACAATCGACCCTTCTTTCCCCTCTCTCCTCTATTTTACAGGGAGTGATGAACAGTGCTGGGATAAAAACTGGTGCTTGCTGCCCGGTATCAGAGCTGTTGTACAGGTTGTGGAGGGGCAGGGGGGAGGCAGGGTGACCATTTACTCTGACTCAAGTAACTCTGGCCTAGTTTGGAATGCTTATCAATCTAGTCTTAGGCAGGAGCACATCTTGTTCCTGCGCTGGGGACAAGTTCTCCCCAGCACGTGCCTGTGTCTTACCTGACCTGCACTGGTAATCACAGCCTTTTGAAGCCCTTTGGATGAGCCCAGGGCTGCCTTCCTAGTGTCAGTGGGAAACCAGGCAGATGAGTGTACCTTTGTGGTCATTGCAGGAGTCATCCCTTACATTCCCTGCATGTTTGGACAGTGGCCTGCCTATAGATGTGTGTGTATATGTATATATGCACATGTAGATATACATGTGTGAGTGTGTATTGCTTTTGAGCACATACCAAATGAGCCAACTTTTAACTCCTGATTGATCCTGAAACTGATGCTTGACAACATGGCAAAGATCCCAGCCCCATCCCCAGACAGTGTGTCAACTCAGTGCTTCTGCATATGGTTTTAGAACCAGTTGCTTGAAATCTGCAGCACTGATGGTAACATTTACCAAAGGTTCCTTGTGAACAATGTCTGTTTAAGAGAAGATGGTCAGTTAGTACAGGCAAGTGTTGTCTGCACATAAGAGATGAACAATATTCTATTCTGTTCTGTTCTGTTCTATCCTATTCTAATACTCTATTCTAACTTGAGGCAAGTATAAGTCTTCTACTAGTATTGTCTTTATTTGGGGAGATATCTAAGGTTGAAACACTCTAAATTTGATGTAAGCTATTTTAGAAAATACTCAGAATTTTTCATTTTAATTGCTCCTATTTTTCTCATCCATCTGTGAAGTTGGATTTCCACTGTTGCCATGAGTCAGAGTAACTAGGAAACCAACTATTCAGCTACTGCAAAGAAGAAAGTAAAATAGTATTAATCCATTTTAAAAACAAAAAGTAGATATCAGTAAGGTTTAATACCTAATATAAGGCTTTTGACATGAGCAAGAATACTTTATGCAAACCTTGTCTGTGGTCAATGTACAGTTAGCAATATCAAAAATTAAAGCTGCTGAGATCCATACTATTTGCTCTCTCAGTAACTGCAGCCATGAATATATCCTATGTCATTACTGCACTGCTGCATGGTGCTTGACACTGCTATCATTTAACTAAAGCACTATAAACTACTCTCAGGATTTCTGAGCTCCTATAGTAGCTCCTTGTTACAATATTGGCAGGTTGGGTTTTTTTCCTTAAATCCTGTTGCATGACTGAAGCTAAAAATACTGTTTATTACATTCCAAGGGGAAAAAAATTCAATGTTCCAGTTTTTGGGGTCATGTCCTTACACTGCCATCATGTTTATCAGGATAGTTGGCCCTAAATAACAATTTTCTCATCACTGTTCATTGGAGTAGAAGATTTAAAACAGTAGCCTAGTCTTTGTAGGAGCCATGCTACAACAGTTACTGAGAGCATGGACATAAAGACCTCCATATATTACTCATTGTTTCATTAGCATATAATCTTTGGTACAAAATGTACTTTCTCTTTGGTTAACAGAAATTTTGGAGAGAGGGAGAGATGGTTATGGAATCCTCCCTGAATATTTCAGGCAGCTGTGCACAAAACAAAACCAGCTTAAAGACAAAAAACATGCAAGGAGCTGACCCAAGGGTCCTTGCTCTCCGAGGTAGTGAAGTAAATGCTTTTAGACTTGTGTGATTTCACCAATCAACCCATTTAGAAACAAAGCCTATGCTTTATCTAGTAATTTCCCTATCTCGTTCCATTTAAGTGCAGCCACGTTCTTATCACCTACCATCTGTGCATATTGTCTTGTTAACAATAGCTCCTTTTTTCATCTAAGTTCTTGAGTCTTCCATTTTTCCCCTCTCCCCTCTTTTGAGAGTGGGTGGCTGCTATGGTAACTCAGAATTCCCCTCCTGCTTGAAAGTACAGTCGTTTTCAAACAGTTGTTTTGCTAATGTTTAGACCTCTATAATGTTTGCCTCCATTACTTACTTCAGGAGAGTACCTATCAGGAGAGACCTAGCAATGGAAATGTTGAATGGCAGTGCTGTGGTTAGGTGTTTTCTCTGCCCTTCTCCAAACACAGATGCTCTCAGTGATGCATCACCTTTCTTCTTCAGACTTCCAGGTTCATTCTTCCCAGTGTACCAGTGTTTTCAAAATGAACTACTGTAAATTTGTTCTGAAATCTCTAACTAACCTGGCTGGTGCCTGGATTTTTCCTTAGATGTCTGCTCTGATCTCACTGGAGATTTTTTGTTTGTTTGTTTTTGCTTGAGTTGGGTTAATAAGTTGACTGCATCTGCTTTCATTTCTTATCAGCATTGCAATTCACCCTTTCTCAGCTGGAGCAATGTTTGCTACATACAGGTATTAAGGCAAACGCTGCAACCTTATTAAAAAGTATATAATTGTATAAATCACATTTTGATATGCATAAGCTGACATAGCTTGGACAATTGGAAGTAAGTTTTGAAGCAGCCAAGTATGCACATACTTGGGGTGTTTTTCCACAACTGAGACACAGAAAGTGGAAGTCATGAGTCTTTTTTTGGTAGGATTTCAAAGTGATATATGAAGATTTAGTTAGCCTATTCCCATAGATTTAAATACAAGACCTGTAACTGACAGTTGTCCTTTGGTGCTGCTGACCTAGAGGATTGGTCATTGGTAGCTGTAGTTTAAGGAAAAATTTAATTCATTCTATAAAGTTTTGCACTTTTTTTGTTGCTGTTATTGCACTGGACAAGAGCAGTTGGGTAGGGTTAGTGTTTGAACTTTATGTTACCACACACATTTGAGATTTGCTTTGGCTTTGTAATGGTAGAGGAGCAGGCTTCATGCCTTGATAATTGACACAGCCCTTAAGTCTGTAGGCAGCTTTTGTTGCTTTGTACTGTGAACCCTTGGCCTCACCTGTGACCTCAGACAGGACTAGCAGGTAAAGCCTGCAAATAATTTTTTCCTCTCTGCAGAGCTTTCATTTGGTCCATAATCACGTTTTCTGCAGGGCTCTTGCTTCTGGCATTTTGCTGCATTGTTTTTGCTGTTTAGTGTGTTTATAAGTTGCTGGGAAAAGACAGCAAGGCAATCTGGGTAACAGTGCTGGCAACATGGTGACATTCTTCACAGTGTCACTCCTTGGTCCAGTTGTAGGTGTAGGTGTAGTCTCACCTTTCCTTTGCCTTGAAGTGCCTGTTACATTCCAGCTAAATGGGCTGCTGGTAAGGGCATGATTGGCCTCTGTGACAGACCTAAGGAAGTGTTCAGGAGGAAGAGGAGTAGCAGAGCCACCTCATTGAGTTGACTTTGTTGTCCATTTTTTGTTAGGAAATTAAAGGACTCTTTTGGCTGCCTTTCAGAGACAATGGGATTTCTTTTCAGTATCTGGTGCAGCAAGTAAAAGTATCTCTCAATACTGATAATAGAACTTATGTCATGAGGTTCACTTATTGAGTGTGTTGGTTTGTTTCAGACCAAATAATAAAATAACATTACCATTTGGTCCAGAAATTTATCTAAAGACCTCTATAAATTTCATGACAGTCAGCTCTTCATTGCAATTCAGTTCCTGAAGAAAAAACCTCTGTATTTGGGTATATCTTATAGTCTTGGTACAGTGAAAGATACCTCTTTCCTTCTCCTGTTGTTTTACAGTTACAGCTGTGGGTAGTTTTTAGTGGGAAAATTAATAGTAAGGTCCAGAATTCTAGAGCTTTCTTTCCTTTTGCCAAGCCAGGCCCCTGACTTTGAAAGATAATTTTTGTCTAGGGTCATAAATAATTTGATCAAAATGTGTAGAGAAAGCTGGAGGAGGCTTCAGAAACACTAAAAGAAATCTTCAATGGGCAGTTGCAGAAGGACCCAGATGATTTGAGAATATTACTTTGGTTTGCTCTAGAAATAGTTTGACCCATTAATTATTACCAAAGGAAGCTTTTAGATTGTCAAACAGGATTCTAACTAAGCACAGAACCTGGTTATAGACTACAATAGCCCACTACTTTTTCAGCTTTTTGATCTCTGAGTGTCTCTTTTCTTGTCGGCATGATGAATATTGAAAATTGCTTGGGTGGAACATTTATAACATTACTTATATTACTTAAATAATTCAAGGATATTTCTTTAAGGCTAGCACATTATAAAAGCGAAACAAAACATGAGATAAATTATGTTTGAAGTGCTGCTTGGGATGGGTGCCTATACAATGATTTGTTCCTCATTCTTCTTGTTGCCTTATGAATTGTTATTCACTGCCCACTGATGGACCAGTCTTTGTCAGTTTCCCAGGCCATCTACTTCAGGGAGAAATGAAATAGCAAACACAGAAGGGATCTTCTTACCTGAATCCCTGAGCCCCAGGCTGATTAAATCAGCAAGGAAAATTAAGCCTCCTTCCTGGTTGCAGCACCCAGCCTGATGTGTAGCTCCAGTGTAACTAAAAGGGGATTCTGAGACCTGTTACACGTGTGTTTGTGTGCAGAGATGTTGGTGTGGGTGGGCCTAAAGATAGCTGAAAGATGCCTAGAAAGAACTTGCAGTATAGCCCAGGAATCCACTTTGTCCTACACTTTAGATGCAGTTCCTGTTCTTTTCTTATGTGTTTTGGAATGATTTTGTTTGCCCAAGATTTAGGACAAACTTCACATGAGATTTGCAACGTGGCGCTTTTGAAGTACTTTCCCAGTACAAGCTAAATGGCTGTGATTGTTCCTTACACTGGGGCCCGAGTCTGTCACATCAGAAACCTCACAGGTAGCTTGCTTTGTCTGTGGTGGTGATGGTGATAATTTCTTTCAAATTCTTATTTTCAAACCCACTTCAATTAAAGGCATTCTTTGCATTTATAAGGTTCTCTTACAGCTTCACTTCCAGTATTTTGAAGACTGAAGGTCAAGCACTTGAGTTTTTCTGAAATTCTAGTAAATATTATGTTGTGTGATAAGGGAACAATCCACCTCCTTATATGACTCCTTGCCAGTGTCTGTGTGCTGGTGACAACTCTAAATCTTTTAATACTAAAATCTTATTTCAGGAAAAAGGAAGGCAGAAGTTCTTCAAGAGAAGATTCACCACGGTTCTGATGTTGCAGGAGAATGTGCAGCCTGCTATAGTAATTCTAACTACTGTATCAATCTTTGACCTTACAAAATCCCTGCTGTTGGTCTTGCTGTTGACTAATTTAAAAGTTTTCTTTCATTAGATTCCTCCTCTCCCAGTTTTTATTCTTAAAAGGAATGAAGATGAAGTTGTTCCATAAACATCTTTAGCCATGTAAAAAGTTATGTTGTTATTCATTTTTAATAATGTTTTAAATCACTGAGTTATTTTCCTTTGTTGACACTGCATTTAATATTTATTAGAAGTAAGTAAAGAAAAATCCTGTCATCTTTACAGGTTGTTTACTCTTTGTCAATTAATGACTGTGCTGGTTTCCACCAGAATCAAGAAGAAACAGCTACTTAATTTTATTTTATTCTTAGTGTAAATTAGGTCTTTGACTGGGTTGACTGTGTTAATATATTGTACTAGAGCTGCAAGAGGCCAAGGTTAAAAATGAGTATCTATGAATCCTGCCTTGGAGGAGGCTATATTTGTTATATGGAGTTTTGCAAATACAGACTTTTTGTCTCACTGTTTCAGGAAAGTTTGGCCTGTTTCTGTTGATTCTCTTATATTTTAATATGATGCTATTCTTAACATCAGTGGTACCTGTTCTTTAAAGAAAAGCTAGAAGTGGTGCCTATGCTGGCAGAACCCTCAGGTTATTTCAAATAATGAGCTGGGCATGACAGCCATGACTGCTCATATAAGGAAGGGACTTGGCAAATGGAGGTCTCTATTACTCATGTGAGGTACAGCATGAATCTGCAGTTGTTTTTCCTCAGTGCTTTGGGTAGAGATTTGAAGGACGTGCTTGGTTATAAAAACATTCAGAGAATTTTATGCAGAACACTTTTTGGGTTCAACTTTCTATTAAAAATGTTGAAATTGGATTGAAGTACTACAGAATCAATAATTTGTACTATAATGTGTTTTGTCTTACTAAAAACTGAGATAATCTTCTTGGGCAATGACCAGTTGTTACAGGTAACTGAAATATGTCACCATGACCTGCCTTAAACAAGCAGATTTTTCCTTCTCAGTAGTCATTTCAATTTAATAAAACACAATACAGAATTAAATGCATGATAGCTTCCTGCTAACTCCCCTGTGTCGATTTCACCCAAGCTGTATTTGAAATTTGATTTTCTTACTCTGTATTAAAAATATTCTAGTTTTTTTCCTGGCACCAGCTGTGCTAACATGTAGTGTGAATGTGGATAATGGTGGTAGTGTCCAGGAGAACAGTGAGACTCACTAAAATAGATGGTTGCTGAGTTAATTCAGTGTGCAGTACGCTGTAGCTTGGAAAAACCAGTGGGGCTAAAAAGCTGGAAATTAAAGTTACAGTTCTCTTATCACCTTTCTGCATGGTAAGAGTAACTCACTGAAGACAGCCTGCAAAAATACAAGGAGCTAAGATAAAAGGATAATCAGCAAAGACAGAAACACTTCCTGAAATGGTCTAGGAAGAAGAGCAGAGACGTGTGGCTTGGAGATAAACCCCAAAGCTCTTTTTTCTAAACCTTTACTCTGTCTGAATTAGTGGAAATCTTTCTACTAGTTTCTTGTTCATCATATAAAGTACATTGAAGATTTGTGTGTTGCACTACTCTGATGTTATTTTAAGATTAAGCTTTGTTTCATCCTCTAAGCCATGGATCTTTCTCTAGTGTTTTGAACAAAATTACTGTCAGATGTTGCTCTTTTTAGAAAAGCTCTGACCACTACTTCTTCACTTAAGTTATTGTAACTGTAACCACACTTTCCAAACTGCTTCTTGGCTGGATTATTGCAGCACTTCATAAATTGATTCCCCAGTAAATTCCACTGAAGTTTCAGACAGTACAAAAAACCCCCAAACAAACCAAAAGGATTGTCCATTTGTTGGCCAGAGAGGTGGTACTGGTTCTTCAGTGCAGACTCCTCTGTTTTCCTTTGCAGTTCAAAGTGATTTCATTACAAACTTGGAATCTCTAGTGAAACTGTAGGAAATACTTGCATTCTTCTGTTCAAAAACTTAAATCCTGTTTAAAATTTGAAGATTTAGGGGTTTCAGTTGTTTAATTCCAGAAAGATCTGCAGAGAGTAGAAACCTTTTTTTCTCAAAAATCTTGTTAGTTGAAGTATAATTTTGCTTTTCTGGAGGGTGGAGAGGAGGGATGTTTCAAGCAGTCTTAATGCCAAGATTCCGGAGAATGAAAAGTCAAATATTTGGTATTAATTTCTTCCATTGGCTTATCAGAGCTCAGAAAGTGCTGGGTTAGACCTGACAGTCACTAATGCACTCTTAGGGCAGAAGAGCTGCTCTGTTATCAGATAGTGCTTTTAATTCAGTAATATTGCACAGGGAGAGTTGGACTGCAGCAGGGCAAATGGACTTCTTAGTCTGATGCATCAAACCTGCAGCATTTGGATTGGTTTGTGTGAAGCACAGGGTTGTGTTAGTTCAGCACTGATTGAAACTATTACACTATATTTATAAAAGTAGATGCTGGCATTTAGTTCAATTGCTCTTTGACACTGTTTTTTCACCTTTTCACTGATTTTTGACAAATCACTAATTAGTCACATGAAGAAGTAGTGTATAAGTAAGAAAGGCTTTTGCTAATAAAAACAAGGTCTTTATGTATTCATTTTGTTACTCTGCCTAGCAGCTTGTAATAGCACTAATAGTACGTCAGGGTAAAGATCTTTTTCTATTACTGTCAACACTGCACAGTGAAAAATCAATCTCTTTACTTCTATGCATTAATAAATAAATACACAGACTGAGAGTAATTGGATAGGATTGTCCAATTTGCCTGGTTTTCTGTAGGCTTTTCAGGTTCATATAAAATGCAATTTTCCTGTATGGTCTGATTCTTTTTCTGTATCTCGAGGAAAAGGGTGTAATGACTTTATCTACTACTCTATTTCCTAGTTTCTTTACACCCTCCCCCAACTCTGGGAAAAAAAAGCCAAATACACATAGTCTGCTCAAACAAAATACAGAGCTTTTGTTTACCAGCTAGTGGGAGATATCCATCAGTCTTACACTTTCTTCCTTTCTAATTTTCAGATGTATATCACCAACACAGTGAAAGCCAGAGGAACAAGGCTTGCAAAACCTGTTCTGTGTTTGGGTTTAATGTGCTTGGCCTTCCTTACTGGAATCAACAGAGTAGCAGAGTATCGAAATCACTGGTCAGACGTAATAGCAGGGTTTATAATTGGAATATCTATAGCAGTATTTTTGGTAAGTGTGTGTCTGTGTCATTTCTGTTTGAAAAAAATCAATGTATAAGCTTGTATCTCTAAAAAAACCTTCAGACAACTAAATAACAAAAGACATGTTTCTCATCTTAGGTTTTTTAATTAGTCATCAGCTTCCTTATTAATATTTACATACACTCAGAAATATGAAGTCAAGAAAGGATTGATCCAGTTGTCTCTTTTGATTTCCATATAAACCAGATTGTAGCATTTTAAACAGTAATTTTTGCAGCAAGGCCCATTGGTGGGAAGTATATATTCCTCAGAATAACATAGTTATGATTTGATGTATAAAGTATTAAATTCAGTATAGTGATAACCACACTGATCAGAGAATAGGTAGCATTTGTGTAACCCTAATGAATTTATTTCATAGTGCTTCAGGTTTATGTTGAAATTTTATATTATTCTGTACCAAAAAATCTTTGTTTAGCCTTTTCCTTTTCTGGAGCTGTGTTCCAAAACCAGATTGTTAATCACAGTTGCCAATGACTACTGTCTGTGTCAGAGAACTATTTCTAATCTATTAATCACTAATATCTGCAGTGCAAGACTATAGAATAGGACAGTCATTGCTGTTTACTGCCTGTAGGCTTGACTGCCTGGCAGCTTGTGATAGTACTAAATACACCTTTGAACTTTTTCCCCATGAAAATACCTTTGAGTTTGATTCTTGGATCGCAAGGTCTTGGTCTCAAGATCTTGGATCTGAAAGCATGGTTTGTCTAAGAGCCCTCCCAGGGGTGGCTGAGGTGGGTGTTTTCACTCCTAGACATGCAAGGGTAGCTGCAACTCTCCTTTAAAATACATCTCCTTGTGTTTCCAAACGTTCCTTTCCACACAAAATGTCCAGGAGTTATATTTGGTTGTTCACATTTAAGTTTTTCCATTCTGTTTGTGCCCCTAAAGTAATAAAAGAGAACAGAATAGAGAGGATATCTGTCCTAGCATCTTTTCTTATATGTTGTGATGCATGTTGTATAAACTCCTTTAAATAGCATGACATCAAATTTAGTTGTGTTTTGAAGAAAATGCAGTTGGCAAACATTGCCGCTCAGCTGAGCGCGGGAATTAGTAGAAGCACAAACTGTTACATATCACATTCCTAAGTCCCTGCGTGAGAATCTCTGCTGCCCTGGGCAGATTTGAAGTTACATTCAGCCTTGGGAATGGCCCTTGCCTTGTTGTTCCCTTTCTTACTCTCCATTTGAAAAAGTTTTTGCTGATCAAAACTGAGATGCCATAGGTTTTCCTTGGAGTTTAAGGTTAATGCCACGTGATGCTGCAAGACATCTCTTCATGACATTGATAATAATTGGTGTTCTATTATGCAGCTTTAGTAATGGATTTTCTTTTAGATAAGTGGTTTTTTTTGGTTCTCAAATGATGCATGTACCAATAAATTGGTTGAAAGTCTTTTGTCCTGAAATATTAATTAAGGATTTTCTGTAAAACATGAACTTCACATTTCAGTGTTTCTACTGTAAAGCTGTGACTAAAGCTGGTGTCATTTCTGCCTAATTATAATTTTCAGGATCAAAGCTTGAAAAAATGAGTTGTTCCTTAGGTATTCTGTTTCTCTTCTAATTCCTTCTAGGTTGTTTGTGTGGTAAATAACTTCAGAGGACGTCAGCCAGAACATGAACATTCTCATCTGGTTAATCTGGCCCAGGTGCCCATGATCAGCATACCCAGAGTAGAAAGCCCTTTAGAAAAGGTAATGTCTGACTTTTTAAAAAACAATTAAATAAAACGTTGCTTTCCTGGAAGGATAACCACAACCTATCCTGATAAGAGTGCCAAGGTAATCAGATTTAAAATAAAGAGGCATATCAGTGAAGGAGAAAGAAGGAAGGAATTTAATTCAGTGACACCCCTTAGGAGACTTCATGTCATCATTTTACTGCCATAGCTGCTGCTAAGCCCATGGAGTCAGGCTGAGTAGATCTGAGGCTCTCTTCCCTTGTGTTCCTCAAGTAAGTATGATTAATACTCTGCCTGATAGTCCACAGAACTTAGAAAGTTTTTAGAAGTGCTTAGAAAGAAAGTCAACCCCTGGCCCAAGGGGCTTTGCAATTCATATACAAGTGGCATTTGTCCTGTTTGTTTGTGGTGTGTCCTCAGCCTGGTGTAGAACATGGGATGCAGTCCCTTCTGGATCAGCTGTGGGGCTTATGCCATCAAACATGTACTAGCCCCAGGACAGGGCATCCACTTGGAGTGAGAGGAGCAAGGGTCATACAGTAACTGCACTATTCCCATGATCTCTTGTCAAAGCACAGGGATTTTAGGCTGGGACATGCTAGTGATAGTCTCCTGGTTATTCCAAGGCTTTTTGCTTAAGTGTCACAATAAAATTTATTTTAGTTTACTGTGATAACCCTTACTATTTTTTGAAGATGATGTCGTACTATGTGTTAGGTAAGATTGTTTGACCAATTTTATGAGCAAACAAATACTGAAATAGACAGCATAACCAAATACAGAAATT
The DNA here is from genome assembly GCA_026261815.1 of Monarcha castaneiventris obscurior. Lineage (NCBI taxonomy): Eukaryota > Metazoa > Chordata > Aves > Passeriformes > Monarchidae > Monarcha > Monarcha castaneiventris. The sequence goes on along the minus strand of JAMPIT010000258.1, from coordinate 18,724,432 downwards.
ATTTGAGGTACTTTTACCAAGGGGAAACTTTAAACTAGTAATGCAAAGTTTAAAGGAAGGTTTACTTTTTCTAATGACTTTATCTGTCATTATTCATTAAAATCTATTGAGTTATGCCCATATTTGAAGATAATAAATAATTCTATACTGGGTAGGGCACCAAAAGTATTTTTCTGTGGTATTCTTTTAATTCCAAATTAATTCTGATCTTTTTTTCATGTTAAACATAAGAAAGGTTTTCAACCACTTCCCAGTCTGTCTTACTTACTTGAAAGTGATGGAAATTGTTCTTTAGTAAGAATTGCTGCTACTCCTGGGGTTTTTAGTCCTTTCCTTGAAGGGAAAGAAGATTTCTTTTCAGAGTGGTCCAACATGCCTTTTTTGAACCAAATATGTCTAAGCTACTTCCGCTGATATCTTGTCGTAAGGAGGTCAGAGTCTCATTTGCTTGAACAAGCATTTAGATGATGAATGTGTATCTTCAAAATAATCCATTCAGTAAACTTTCTGTAAAATGTCAAAACAAAACAAGCTGTCAGCTGGCCTGCAACATGCCACATTAATAAGAGCATGTTTCATTTACGTGCTAGGCTCTCATGCAGTAGAAACCATTTCTGTGGCTCAAAAGCCATCATAGGTAATACATTCTCTGGCTATTGAAATTTAAATTTCTGTTTTCTGGGGATAAAGACTTCATGTTAACTTCTTGTTTCTGCCTGGTTTGAGACCCTCTCAGTCATGATGAGCAATGTCCTTTTCCTGAGACTTGGCTGAGTTGGAGATGTTATGAGGAAAGCTTCGGAAGAGTGGGAGGATGGCGGCAGGAATAATGTTTGCTCTGCTTGAGGATAACCTCTGCCATTTCTGAATTGCCCAGGATGCTATTGTATGAATGAGCTGCTTTCCTTCTGAACCCACATTCTTGTGGCAGTAGACGGTAGCTGTTCACTGTCATGAAACTTCTCTCTACATAGCTAAACTGGGGAATGACTGCTGAGATCTCATTTTATGGGTTCATCCGTGTCTGTTGCAAAGCCTTTCTCCTTTCCAGACAGAGAGGATGGGATGCAAGGACTCTGAGGTGAAGACTTTGCTAATTGTTCAGAAATGTTTGTTTCTGTTTCCATTTCCAGAAAGTTTAAATTTGAATTAGCAAATAATTGATGAAGAAGTTAGTTACATGTGAGTGCTTTAGGTTTTGAGCTTCTATTTTTTCCTTTCTTTTAAATCTATTTTTGTTTTGTTTAATCTAAAGTTTTAAGTAGAAGACAGACCCTGTTAAATAAAAGGCGCTAAGAATAATACTTAAGGGAACTGAGGTCTAAATTAAGTTAGCTAATCTCAATTAACTACCATTGCTACAAGAATTCTTTAATTAGTCTTTGCTTTTTAACTCCCTTCTTATTTTACATCATTTGTTCTCCACTGGAGAGAGAATGATGCTAAATAATTTGTGTGCTATTTGCCTTTTCCTTCTTTAGACACATGTGAGTTGCTTTTTTCTACATTTCGGACAGGAGTGTTCCAGTTCAATATTCTGAGTGCATGTAGATTTACATTTTGTGTATTTTAAAGCTGTTTTTCCTTATTTTGAATCTGCCAGCTCTTCTGCCAATATTAAAGACAAGTTACTGTCAGAAATCAGCTACTAAGAGTAGCACAAATCCTAACTGTCTGAAGTTATCAAAGGTTGAGGCAGTGCAAGCAGGAAGCAATGTAACTATGTGACTGATACTAAAAAATAGTAACTATATGGGTATCTGGGAGCAACCAATTAAGAAATCCCGCCTTGAAGAATGACTTCGTTAGAAATGCCTGCCAGATAGGACCCCACTCATTGCTATTTTGTAATAAATTCACCCATAAATGAGTAAGCACACGATGCATCATACAGACCTGGAAGCACATTAATTTGCTGTTTCCAGATCTGCTACTTGCTATTCCAGTGCTTTCTTCATAGAGAACAAATGCTCCTGGCATGCTCACCGTGCTGCCAGTGTCTGAGTTCTGGTGGAGGTCTAGCTATGTTTGAAGTGCACTTAAATAGGCATAAGTGTTCTTGTAATACCCAGAATTGAGCTGCTGCTGCTTAGTGACAAGGTTAGATCACTGTTTGCATGACACTTCTGTTTAACTGTGGTGCATGCAGAGACTTATCTGTTCTGCACGGGTACTCATGCAGTCAAATAAGCTGTAGCTGCAGTGTCTCCTTGAGGAATCTTTGCCAGAGCCTGCTCAGCAGTGCAGACTTAGTGTTTTACCTTAACTATAATCATCCTCAGAATTAATGAAAAGAACGAAAGCCAAGAAACCTCATCACTCACCCATCTGCTTCTTTTTCTCTTCTGTCCCTGACCTTCTTCATGTCTTACAAGACAATTGGTGTTTCAGTTAGCTGGCAGTCTCCTACAGAGAGGAAGCTCTCATCACAGTCAAGGTTAGAGAGTCCTGTTCTTTTGCAGAAATTACTTAGAAATGGGGATGTTCTGGATAGTACCTGGAAGAGTTTGAAAGTTCAGCTTTGTCCAAGTGCAGTCACAAAGTCTGTTTTCTGTTTCAGGGGAGACTGACATTAATTCATGCAAAAGTCATCTGAAATTGACCAGGGCTTACAGAGGTCTCCTACAGATCTTGTAGTAGCTTCTAAATCTACTAGCCTTATTTATTTTTTTATAAGTATTCTAGCTTTGAAAAAATCAAATACAAATACAACATGGAGGATTTCAGGACTAATGGAGACAGTAGATAGAAGACTGAGATACAAGGTTTCAGAAGGAAGCATTGGGTTAGGAGGTGCACTATGGTTCATCTCCTGTGAGATAATTACTGTGTCTGATTATCAGTGCTTTCTGTAGCTATTCAGTATTACTTATTTGCACAGTGGGTTCTTGGCAGTGCTCTGTTTGACAGCTAAACTGCATTTATTCCCCAAGGTTTTGCTTGGCATTCCTTCATACTGCTACTTCTGTCAGCAGTGCCCAAACCGTGTTCCCAAACACAGTCACTGTTCCTTGTTACAATGAGGTTTCTTATACTCCCTCACAGACTGCCTGAACTCGGAACAGATAGACTAGGTGCTCTCTCCTTCTGCCATTTCTGGGTTTTAATGGTCATAGGTTTTTGGAATTCCTCTCGCAATATGTGACATTCTTGTTGCACATCATATCAGTGTTTAGTGACTATCAGGGTTAACTGTCTCAGAAATCTTCTTGAGTTTGACACAGTAATTATTGTTCTATTGTGTATGTGCCAAAGGTAATGATGGTGATAAAACATTTTAGCAATAGTAAGTGTAGATATTGCAATGAATTCTGCTAGTATTTTTAAGACTGGGGAAGCTTTCCTCTTCAGAATTTAAGGTGTATTGTTTTTTCTATTTGCTCCATCTTGATTATTCACAAGATGCAGAACAGCTTCTTCAAAATGTCAGAAAATTTTAATTCTCAGTGTTACTGCTTTTTCCTTGGTCTTAAGCATGTTGGTACCAAGTCTTTAGTTGTTATGTGCACTGGTGTGCACACAGCACCATGGCCTGGGGAGCCTGGCCTGCTCCCTGCAGCTCTCCAGGGAGATCACCTCTCATTGAGCTCACAGCTAAAAGCAAAACACAAAGATGCTTTAGCTCATCATACTGTGGGCAGTTGGGCAAGGGGGTTTGTATCCCTTTCTATTAATTCAAAATATTTTAGTTGAGAAGTATCCAAATACTGTAGTGCTTGATGTCCGAAAGCCTGCATAGGTGTCCATACTTGTTTCTCCAGTGTGGTTTGATGGGAGCCCGTGTGCTTGCGTTAGCTTATAGGCAGTTTTGGCATAATGGTTCTTCCTTGATGCTAGAGTCTTTTAAAAGAGACACAATACCACATTGCTTCACACACATACCACAAACGTATACCCAGGAGAGTCAGCTCATAAAAAATCATAAGCAGTTTTGTTTCAATGTCAAGCATTTGAATTTGTATTCATGTCCTACTCTTCTGCTGGAATCTACTTGTGGAGGATTGTACAAGAATTATTTCTGACTGAATGCAAACTGTGATCACTACATCTAATGCTCGAATAAAATAATACTTAAACATGGGAAGTGGAACAATATATTCAGTGTGACCTCCTCAAACGTACATGTTGTAGGTGTTACAGAACCAAGGTATTAGTCACGGCCAAGAAGATCCTTTGCAAGGAAGCTCCCTCAAAGCACGCATCCTTGGGTGTCTCTCCTGGCTGGCAGGGGCGGAGCGCTGCGGGCACCTTTCCCTCAGGCAATGGGCGTGTGCGGCTGGGCCCGGGCGGTGCCGGCCTTCTGTGCAGGGGCCAGCCTCACCTCAGCACAGCCTTTGGCACTAAAGCTCTGATTTGTCCAGTGAAGGCAGAAAATACACTCTCCTGACTCAGAGAGTCGTATGATAACATTATTGTTACTGTTTGATCAATTGTCATTTGCCTGAATTACTACAGTAGTAGTTTTCTATTTAACAAACTCTTCTGTGGGAAAACTACAAACATGAGAACGAAGCAAAAAAAAATTAAGCTAAAAATATTTAATATATAATGAAAACTGTGAGTCACAAAAGGTTTTAACATATTTTTTTAATGTTCGACATTATAGCATTGCTTATCAACAGAAATTACTAAAGCTTAACAGAAGATATACAGGTGTGGATTATTTCCCCCAGAAACCTGCACTCAAGGCTTAGCCTTTGGCTTTTCCTCTTTTGTTACTGGTGTGAGAGCACAGTTATGGTGCATGCTTTGCTCACCAGCCTGTACTGTCCTCTTAGAAGGGATAGTACAAACACTGGTCTGCCTGACTGTGACACTGCTTCCATTGAGCAGACCTTCAGCATTTCTCATTCTTTTGAGAACTGTAGGGAAAATAATTTCCCATGGAGTTGGAGAAGCTGAGGTCTTGTGCATGGTTTTTTGCTTGTCTTCCTGCATCTGTGTGAATCTGTTTGCTGTCAGTAGTCTCACTCTGAACTTTGTCACAGTACATCTAAGCAGATGTAAAAGAATTGAAATGTAGTTATTCCAGAGGGATGCTATTTGTTTGGGCTTTTTTCTGCAGAGTCTCAGCAAGGCTTATTTGTAGTTTTGCCTGAGATGATAGTGTGAAAAAACACGAATAACCAGACAGTTGCATGAATCTGTCTCAGTGATTCTTGCCATCAGCAAGTGATTAATTTTGACCTAGTTATGCATCACCCTGCTGATTCCATTGGAAATGGAATGGCCTTCAGTAGGGTCCAAATCAATAGGTCCATGGTCAGCAGCTTAGCAGTTCTCTTTGAGGGCTTATTGAGGAAGGGGGATTTTCTTCTGTATTATTATATCCCGTGCTCTGCATGTCTTCCCAGGGATGTGACCTGCTCATTTTAGAAGTATAGCTGGCAGGAGTGAGAACCACATTCTCTTTTCCCTAAATAATAGTTATCCAATCTTGAATTATTGCCACATGAAAGAGTATTTGGTTCTGTGCATCACAGACAAATGTGTGTCGCTTAGAGACAGGGATGGCACATAGCAGGACTTGAAAGAATTGATTAAAATAAAGACAAATTCTTTTTTTCCCTCCAATTCATCATTTTTAGACCATCTTACTTATGAAAAATGTGACTAATTTTAGACTGAGGATAGTTTCAGTTGACAGGATGATTTTTCAGATTTAAATAAAGAAAAAAAGTAAATACTATGAAGAAAATGTCATAAATGCCTCACAGAAACTCCAGAGCTATTGAGTTTGCCTACTGTATCATCTTTTGTATACTCAAAACAGAAGATGGCCAGCCAACCAAAATGCTTGGAGTTGATATTTTTTTTTCTGATTAAGAAGTCTGATTTTGCATTTCTTCTGCAGAATCAAAATCTGCAAGCAATAACATTTGTTATTATTTTTTACTGAAAACATTTACATAGACAATTGCACTTTTTTTTTCTAATGCTTTTTTGAAAAATCTGGCTATGGTTTAATAATCGTTGTTTTTTTAAAATATATAAATTGTTTGGGGGAAGAATATTCATAGATGCTCACTACCAAGTCGTATTCTTCTGTGAAAGCTGTCCTAAAATACAGCAAGAACATTGCTAGAGCTAAAATGTATATTGTAGGGGAGGTGGAAGAGAGCTTCTCCTGGACACAGCACAGTTATGGCACAGGGAGAGAGGGAACAAAGCTGCCAGCCTGGGTTGGAGATGGGGGAAATATGGGGCAGCTCTCCAATCAAGGTATTTCTAATTTCCCCTCTCTAATGTGAAAAGCAAAGATGCTTGCCTGTCTCCCCATGCTCAGACTGACAGATAATATTCAGGCAGTTAAAGAACTGAGAAATAGAAACTTAGATGGTGAGCATTGTTTCTCTCTAGCACCTTTGATGGTATGTGATAAGAGATTTTCTGAAGGACTTTTCTTAAGCAAAAAGTAGGAGGTTCCACTCTCCTCAAGTTATCCACATCCCCCTCCTCTTCAGCTCACTCCTCTCTTTTGAGTTTAATCTGCTCCAGGAGGCAAAGAGGTGAGAAAAATCTGCAGTGCTTTGCTTGGTGCTTTACCTTCTGTGCATTCTTGTGCTTGGGAACAAACACATGGCTTAACATCAAGGTTCCCTTTACTGATTTCACACATTGCATGTTTTGTAAAAATGGTGGCAGTCAGGGGTACTGTGTGTCCAAAGGGAAAATATGCTTCCTTTGGATCCTGCACATCACTGTGTGCTTGAGTCTTCACCTTGAGGTGTGTGCAGTCACTTGCTTTGGCTTGAGTATGAGAAAGTTGCCAAGCTCTTTGGGATGCTGCAGGGTTTTTAGAGTCACCCAGAGAGTGTTCGTGTTCCAATACGCATCTCGGTGTTCCTAAGAACTGTCCCATTGAAGGAAAGAGGAAAATGTTCTTAGATTGCAAGGGGACACTGGTGATTCTGAAAAAAACCAACTGAATGTGAGTTCTCAGCTGCCAAATGCAACTTGATTGTAAGCATTTTGCTACTTGATTCAGTGCCATTGAGCTCATGGGGAGAAATTAATCTTTAAAAAATTAATATTAAAATTGTACTTACATTGAAATAGAATATTCTAATCTGTCAGAAACTTTCATTTTAATTCCTAGGAATTTTGTTTTCAATTATGAATAACGTAGCAATAAAAGTACAGCTGACTCAATTATTCACATTTAATTTAAAATTAAACTTAATTTAAAACAAACCAAAACCATCTAAAATTAAAATATAATAGAACCATCACACTTAATTACTTTGTTCAGCATACTTCCCTATCCAGTCTTTCAGCAGTTAAGAATTGCTATGGGAGTGAGTGAGAGCACTGCAGTGAAAATCAGTTTTATTTACATCATCCTGCAATAGTCTCCAAGTATGAGGCTGCCCTTCAAGCACAGGAGGCAAAAGTTTTCACAATGGTGACTGCTGTCTGTCTGTGTGGTTTTGTGGTTTTTATCTGTTTGTTTTTCCTTTAACTCGTAGAACCACATCACGGCCTTTGCAGAAGTCACATGATGTTGACGCTGATGTGTATTCACTCCATTGGACTTCATCTCTTTTCACAGCCCACACATGATATTTGCAGTGTATCAAAAATAAGAAATTTTTAGAAGTCCTATTTCTGACTTGATTTTTACATCACTAAAATGATACCAACATTTCGAAGAATTCTTAAATATTAGAACGTCACTTTACTTTCTAGAAAAATATTAACTGTTTACTTTTATGATGGAATGGGACAAACTGAGCACTAATTATCTGACATTACCCTCTATTTTGGCTTCTCATTGTTTTTAATGGTTCATGTACCTATTCCAACAGTACTTTGTATTTTGATTTAACTTTGATTTTTAAAATCTACATTTTTAATTCAGCATGAACTTGTTTCCATTTGAGGCAATTTCAGTGTATAAAAACTAGACAAATACTATGTTCTGTATGAAAATGCTGTTTGCACATTGTATTACGCTGTATTCCATGTAAGATATCATTCAAACAGTATGTTATATGTAAGACTGGTGCTTCTGCTTTTGAAGAGAAAAAAATGCCAATTTTTACTGTAATAAGTATTGTATCATAATTAAAAGTTTATTTATTTGGATATTTTCCTGACATATTTGTAGTTGAATTGTTGTTTTGTAGTTCTTGGATGTCTTGGATGATATGTATGTATCTAGGTTAAAAGAAATGAAAATAATATAGAAAGTTTGATCTTTGATATATTCTTTATTACTAATGATATCCCATGAAAGGTTAAGGGCTCCGTTCTTAGCTTAGCATATCTGATGGGAAGCCGTGCTATTCATAAATCACTTAAACAAATTATCCAAGGAAGCCTGCATCTTTGCATGATTGTTGTACTCCCTGATACTATGATGGGAGAACGGGTGCTAAGATAAGAAGAGGGTCACTGGCTAAGGGAGAAAAGTTCATCTGAGCTTCTACTCTCCATTTTCATGGATAACTCATGGAAAAACCAAAATGTCTCAATTAATTTTTTTCAGCCTAAGTGACCGGGACAGGCAGACTTCCTCTCCACAAAGCTTTTTATCTCTGTGTTTCAGGCTCATATTCTTAAAAATTAATTTTAAAAAAATCCTCTGCCCGTCTACATGGTGTTGACGAATTGGTTTTTCTTCAACATCAGCCAATGTTACCATATCTCTGTTACTGCTGTCAATACTCAGATTAAGCCTCCCCTTTGAAAGACAGTCTTGCTGACTATTCATTGTGAAGTTGCCCTATAAAAATTGAGCATCAAATGGATCTGAATATTGTAAATGCTGAAGACATTCTTAACATCTGCCAGGGAGTTTTCCTCTGGCAAGAGCTGATAAAACGCTAGCACTATAGAAACATTGAGAATACTATTGGTCAGCACAGGCTGTTGAGTATTTTAGGCCTTAAATTTTCCATAGTTCAGTGTATTTCCTGTGCATTAATCATTGTTAGAGTATGTTTGAAACACGAGGATGTAGAATCAGGTATATTTTTTCTATGATGAATTTTAATGAATTCTCACATAGTCATCAGGTAATGCCTGCTTTTACTTTTTGTTTTAACCTCTGCTTTCAGTAAAATACAACTACCTAAAGAGTGCTTGGCAAACAGGGCAAGGCCAAGTCGTCTTTGAGTGCAATAGAGATATGCCACAAAGTCATTGTGCTAAGCTGAGAATTAAGAGATTGAAGAAATATATCTGTGGGGAGAAAAGACCTAGCATAGAGTCCTTAGCTACAACTAGGTTACTTAGGTGATTGAAAATCCACCTTTATTAGACTATCAACTGTGTTTACAAAATTGTAGTAGATCCAAAGTTTGTATCACCGTGTTGGGCACACTTACCCTGCTCTTAGTCTAGCTAGATAGGTTCCAAGGTACTAATGATTTTTCTGTGTGCAGATTTAAATGAAATCTTCACTCATTTTTGCATGGTAGCAAATCTGCATTTTTTATATCTGATTTATAAGATTACCAAGAGATTCTTTTATGTTAAAAGAGATGACTCTTTTTCAGTGTACTGTATATCATCAGCTTGTAACTGGTCTCTTTCTCAGGATCTTTCCCAGTCAAATATTTGGGTTAAATTTATCATACTATCTCTGTGAACCAGCAGTGAGAAAACAAAAAGAGAGACACTCTGCTGTATAATGTATTTTTAAATAAAATAATTTTTCATTCACATGTAGTGTATTTTTTAGATGTCTGCTTTACATACATTTGATTGATAGTGTGCATATAACAAAATTATGATTTTATGTGAATTGCATTTGGTGACATATTTTCTTGATTAAGCAGGAATCCCCGCAGTTAATTACCTTCCCTTAGAGGTGGTTCTGGTGAAATTGAAAAGCATGTGAGGAAGAGCTGCCCACAGCCTGTGGGGGAAAGACTCTCCCCAGAATGTGGACCAGCCAAGCTCCAAGACACTGCTTTGATAGATTCTCAGAAGTGGCAAGAATTTGCCCTCTCACATCTGTAACACTCCACTGCCCTGATGTCTGGGCTTTACCTCCTCCATTCCGGACCTAGAAAGGCTTTCAGTAGGAGCAGTTTGCCAAAACAAAAGTAAGTTGGCACTTTTTTACTAAAATGGCTTCTTGATGATTGCTTCTAAAAAAATCCCAGTGATGAGCAAGCATCATTCCTCATTCAAGGAATATTCTGGTACAGAGTGGTTCCTACTGAAAACAGTGTGGTTGAACCATTTCAGTGGTTTTGAATGCAACTGATTTTATTATTCTTGTGGACCTTTTCTGTGTGTACTTCAGTGAAACAGCTCTGCTCTATTTATAAATGAGATGTTTGAGAAGCATCCCTAATGTTATATGCTGCTGTGTTCCTAAAAATGGAATTTGTAAGGCATATGGGGACACCAGCTGGGCTCCTATCCATACCATTTTAGAGTCTCTTGTATGGATTCTGCTGTTCGTTTATCATGAGGAACTGCATAAGACATACAGTGATAACATCAAGGCTCACATTTCTTCGTCTTTTAAAAATGTTCATTTTAACAATATATATTAAAAGAGGATAAGGTTGGTATTTTTTCGCTGCAATTTTCTGTTTGCTGTTGCCTTCTAATTTTGTTGCTGCCCAAGATCACAGTAAGTGCAACAGTCCATTTGCACATTATGTTAGCAGGGAGCTTTTTATACTCTTTTGAAGTCTAATTTTGGTATTTCTGAGGCTTGCCATCAGAAAGCAGAGTGCATTACATTTTAGGAGCAGATAAACTGAGTCTGTTTTGATCAAATACATCCCTGGCCATCTGCATAGCCTCGGCCTTGGGGACACTCAGGAGCATTTGCAGGCGGAAGGGCGAGCAGACCTCCAGACCTCTCAGCCCTGCAGCACCTCCCTCCAGGCACATCAAGAGCATTTTTACACAGCTCTGCCTCTGACAGCTGCCTCAACCCCAGCATACCGGATTTTCCTGCTGTACACCACCATGAACACTTTCTTTCTCCCCTCAGGCACCTCTGAGAGACTGGACAGATCTTGAAGTGCACTACAAGCATGACTGCAGCTGGAGCCAGCGGCTGCCTGGTTCTCACTTGGACAAGGGGAAAGCTAAAGGAGGACCTAGTATGGCTCCAGCTTTTAGCCTTCTCCTCCACTTTCTAGGCCTTTTGGTTTTCAGGGATGTCCGCAAAGGAAAGTAAAGCAAATCTTTACAATCACTCTGCCCACTTGAACTTCTGCTGTGTGTCTAGGGTTGTGAAAGCTTTACACTTGCTATTGGCCACAAGGGGCTTTCCACTATAACACAGTGTTGCCTTTTTGTCACTCTCTCCTGTGTGAAGATGGCTGAAAAACCTTCTTAGAGTTTCCAGGTTTGACCTGATGTTCAGGGAAGAAGACCCTGTGAACACTCCAGAAAGTCCCTGCCAGGGTGGGAGTTGAAGCCCTCGTGTGACTGTGATAAGCCTGGTTGTTTGCTCAGCACCTGCTGAGTTGGCAGATCAAGGTATGACTCTTAACAGGTTTGCTGTTTGTACTAAGCTGCCTGTATTTGCCTCATCATGAAGCTTCAGTCCCCTTCCAACACAGAGGTTTAGGTGATTGGTTCCATGGTCAGTACTTGTCAGGAGCTTGTTTTTTCTCTGTAGAGAATCCTAGGAAGTGCAGCATATCCTGCATGAAACTTGGCACCTGTGTCTGCTGATGCTCTCCCAGACAAGCTGGAGGTAAGTGAGGTGTCATTCCAAGGTGCTTAGCTTCCCCTTGCCTGTAACCATACCATGATCCAGGCATTTGGTGATTGCTGTTGCTGGAAGCACTGTAAGCAGCCTGTGCCTGGGCTACAGCTGCATGTTTTCTGAGAGCTGATGTCCAGTTCTCTGCCTATGGTGTCCTTGAACTCAATTTCTTCTATTCCGGTTGTCAGCTCATGATAGTCTGTTATGCTGTGAGATGTGATATTCACAAGGCATAAGGGGAGCATGGCTGTGTTCATCAGCAGACCTTTTCAGGTACCCTTACATGCCTTCTACTCTGGTCACTAGCTGTGTAAAACATTTGGAAGTAGGTTAATCGAATTTAATTAGGACAACTGAACAAAAGTTTACACCCAGAGGTTTTATATGAATCTAACTAATCCTCAGCAAATCTCTAGATAATTCAGATAAACCGTCCTGAATTGTCCCCTGTGTGGACAAGTCCCAAGCGTTTTTCCCCAGAGTAGGTCTGCTGTTTTAATATCTTCCCCAAGTGACTACAGCCAGAACAGTGTGCAGCAGTCAGCTTCCTGAAGAATTACTGAATCCATTCTCTAAAACAGGGTCATAGAAGCCCCAGTAAAGATCTTGAGTCCCTAAAACCAAATTCTTTAGTCAAATTCAGTGTTCTCCTCTGACAATGTTCACAGCAAAATAAACAAAAGTAAGAAACCAAATCCTTTTTCTGACTAATTTCTCCCTACATACCAATGGTAAACCTAATAACATACATTCTGCAGGTAAAGGGAACTTGTAATCTTGTTGGCAATCTTTAATGTAGTTCTGAATGCAAGATCCTTGAGCTGTGAATTCCTAGGATTGCTCCGAAGTAGGAAAATAATTCTAAAAAAGAGGGAGTGAACATGTCTACAACTGTAAAAGAAAAACTAGAGCTACAAAATGAGAAGGGGGTGAACTTCAGAAGCAGGGGAAAAGCCTTCTTATACTCGTTAGCAGGTGTGCCAATTCGAGGTAGATTTGCTGTATTTTTCTAACATAACATCTTAATACCTTAGTGGATGACATTTCTATGTTTTTTTGAATACTGCAATAGAGGAAAACTGCTGTTTTTAGTCTGCTGTTTCTGCTAAGAAATCATCTGCTGTTTCATACTCTTTGCTACTGTTGCTTAAGGAAAAGCAGCTACTGTTCCTTCCTTAGCAACCTCTATTTATAAAGTAGCAAGTGACAAAGATATTCTATTCAAATATTCTAAAAATAAGTCTGATATAATGAGAATAAAGTGCTTATTTAGCAAAACAAAAGAAAATGTCCTTTGGTTCTCTTTGAAGACAGGGAATTTGAAGCTAATCCTAGTAGGAAACACTAGGAAGAAGAGAAGACCCTTGCCTTTTAGCAGCAGTTTACACTGTTATCAAGACAAGGTGATAGATCTTCTTTGAGATTAATACTCTTTTTTTTTTTTTTTTAATCCCCTGAGAATTTAGAGAAAACATTGTAAGGATGTTGGCTTGAAGCATTTAACCTTACAAAGAAAAACGTAGAATGTCATTGGTTTGTGTTAGGTGTATTCTGTGGAGTTACTCTCAAAGGCAGTGAACACCAGCCCAGTAGAGGGGGAATAGAAAGACTAAACAAACTATTTCTTGTCAGTTGGAGGGTGACAGATTTCCCACGCTGTGTCTTTTCAGGAAACCAAATGAGTAGGGAGACTTGATATCCACTGATTATGTAGCAGAATTCTGTCATCCTGGGTCTTCTATGAGAATGCCTGCTTATGTGTGTATGTTTCATTCAATTAACATTTTGCTTAGAAGAACAGAGATGTTTGATCCTTGGTTCTTCGTCACATTAAGTGAAGTTGATACTCCCATGGCATTGGAAGCTATGCTGCTGCCTTTTGTTTTCTGCCTGATGACCTGGCTTCCCTGCATATTGAAGGTAAAAGGCTGTATACTGCATTTTAATAAAATTAATAAAATGGACTTTTTCTTCAGGAATCTGGTGACCTGCTTATAGAGCTTAAGAAAATCTCTCTCATGGATGTAATTTCTTTTGAAACTTGGGATTGTAAACTCACTTGACCTGTATACTGCTATAAACCTGAAACTAAAATCTTGTAGTTGAGAGGAAGAAACACCTCTACGGGCTCAATGGAATATCTACAAGTCCTGATGCTGTGGTGGAAGATACCACAGGAGTTTGGTCACCTAGGAGTTTCTGTATGACTTGCTTGATCACATGTGTTTTGATTTTCAAATGTCCCATTCCCTGCACTGTGGTGGTTTCATTTGGAAGGAAGATTGCTGAGGAGCATACATGTTAACACAAAAGAGAACAGTACTGTGGCTTTCTACTTCATCCTCATTAGCTTTTAGTATACCTGCATTACTGCCTTTTGCTACATGGCTCTGTGCCCAGTCTTCACTTTCTGACTCTGCTTCTGGCATTTGTATTTCTCAGTAGATGTCACATACTGCTGTGTCACATTGTGTAATAACCAGCAAGTGAATTGGACTTAGGCCTTTGCCAACATAAAATTGCTTTTTCTGGTGCAGGTATGAATATAAAAATAGAAAACTGTGGTGTGGTACCAATTATTTTAATGGTAGTAGAGCAACAGCAGAAAATGAGATTGCTTCAGAAGAAAAATGAAGGGTGGTGATGAAAATTTGATAATAAATGTGAATAAGATAATTTAAGCTAAAGAGAAATCTGAATACAACTGAGATTTCAAAGCATACAACTTGCAATGACTTCATAGACAGTGAATAAGAATTTCCTACACAGCTGGTAAAGGAAATAGATCATACTAGATTAATTCATGACACTGCAGATCCCACAGGGAGGTGTCTGACCATCATGTTTTTAGGCACAAATATGGCCTGAATTTGTGACAGGTCAAAAACGAATGGGAAAGCCAAGATGTTCAGGACTGTGTTTATCATACCTTCTGCAATATAATGGGAAAGAAAATTGGTCAGGAAAGGCCTAGATAGTGCTCTTGTTGATTCTGGTTTCTTTAACTCTAGATGGGAGTTGGGGAGGGGGGATGCTGGTTTTTCATCTTTTTATCATTTGCAAATTGGACAGCCACCTTGTGTCCTCCTGCTTTGAGAGGCAACCCATACCCCACCCTGATTTGGCTTTGAATTAGACCTCAGATATGGGCCACCTGCTGCAAATTCCAGTTGTACCTCCTCTCCTGTGCACCTCTCCTGAACATCTCTGCTCTTGCCACTGCTCCAGCCTGTGCTCACAGACCAGCAGCAAACAGCCTTGTTATTAGCTTTGAGGAGTACATGGGAGAGCTGCACCTTCCCCTGTCACTGCTGATCTGTAGCTAGAGCTGAGGTACACAGCCATGCTTCCTCCTACTGGGGTAAAGGGATAGCAAATGTCTTCAGGAGGACAGCAAGCTGTGGGAAGCCATGCCATGGTTTTAGTTGCTGATGAGTATTTGCACATTTGTGTTGTTAGATCGGTGTCATTTTTCTGTATAGACTTGGTGGTTGCAAGAGGCTGCAAGCTCACGTTGTTAGTGGTTAGCCCTGGAATATGGGAAGGCTCTTTCACCTGCCAGATGGAGGCTAGAATTATGATGAGAATTTATCAGCTATGGCTCCCAGAAACTTCAAGGTGTCCTGGCATAGCCCTTTTCCAGGACAGTATGTTATCAGAATAGGCTTTCCATTTGCCTTATTCCCTGAGTATGAGATAGATGTGATTTCTATTCATTCTCTGTAACAGATGACATCTTGTATTTCATATGCCAGTTTCTTGTTCTTGATTAGTTTTTGAACTTATTCACTCTTCCATGTTGGTCTTTTATTGCTCTTATTTCCAGATGGCAGCATACATTAACCTGACATCAAAAATTTTCCATTTCCCTTCAATGTCATTTCTCTCTGTTGAGTTTTACACCTCAGCAGTGTTTAAGCATTTCATCTTCCTCATTGTTTGATGTTGGTTTGCAGTACATCATAGATAAATACATATCTTCTCCTGGCACTTTTCAACACCTGGGCTCCCGTCTCCCTGCATCAGTGGTGGAACTGTGAAATTCTGCCAGCTGCTGTTCTTGTTGGATTTTAGTGCTGGTTTCAGTGCAGAGGTATGGGCAAGGAGAAATGTGACACTTTCTACAGCAGAGAGAGACCTCCTGTCCTGGGCAGCAGTGTCATCATGGCTCTTGTGGCACACTCACTCACGAGACTTGGGAAGCTCTGACATAGGCAGGTGTGGTCCTGCTCTCATATTCCGTGTTATTGTCACAATAACAGCTGTATTTTGCTGTTTTGCCCATACACCTCTGTTTCTCTGTCAGTGGGGTCTAAGTGGAGTAAGTAATGCCAGAAATAGAGAGGGCCCCTGACACTCATTTTCTGTTGTCTACCCCTGTGTGCCAATCTGCAACATGCTGCTGTGTGCATGTATCACCTCATCTGCTGTCACATCCATCCTTCAGAAACCACTGACCATGACCTTCATTACCAAGGAATCAACACAACACTGACTCTCTCCCTTGTCTCACTCCCTCCCTTCATTCACTACTGTTACTCCTTTTGACTTTGTTTCTATTTTAACACAGACCAATACACAACAGAAGTAGCACTGATTATGACTGTATTTGCTTACTACACATCTGGCTACAAGTGTGGTGTGATTTATATCTATTAGACTGTAGGTCCTTTGCAGTGTGAATTGTCTGTATCTGAGTCTGCAAGGCACCTTATAAAAGGGACTTTCATCCCAAATGGGACCTTTAAACGTCATCCACATTTTCTGTAGACACTTCTGTATCTGTCTAGGAGACATTTGGATCCCATTGCTGAGCACAGTATTTGCAAACCTGGAATAGTGGCTGTAGAACTGGGGTGCTCCAGCCAGTCTAAAACATGAAGGAGCAGCCAGGAGCAGCCAGCATCTTTTATTCTGCTGAAGGCTTGATTTCTGTGAAAGAGGGAAAGCATGAACATAAAATTAATTTACTAATTAATAAATAAATAAATTTAAAAGGAGCAAGAAATTTGTCTAAATATTTAAAGAGATATTTAGATATTAAGATTCTGAGGGAGAAAAGCTTGCTAAATCCTGGTTCCAGCTGGGAGAAAGTTAATTTTCTTCCTAGTAACTGTGTTTTGGATTTAGTATGAGAATACTTCTGGTAACACACTGATGGTTTAGATGTTGTTAAGAAGTTCTCCCTCTAAATGAAGGCTTTTTCAGTTTCCCATGCTCTGCCAGCAAACAGGTGCACAAGAAGCTGGGGGGGAGCACAGCTGGTAATGCTGACCCGAGCTGGCCAGAGGGATATTCCACAGCACAGAACGTCATGCTCAGTAAATAAACTGGGGGGAGTTGGCCAAGAGCTGCTGACTGCTGCTTGGGGATGGGCTGGGCATCAGTGGGAGAGTGGTGAGCAATTGTATTCTGTGTCATGTGTGTTTCTTGTGGTTTAGTCCTCTCTTTTTTCATCTCCATTTTTCTTGTTGTTGCTATTATTATCAATGTTTGGGGTTTTTGTGGGTGTGTTTTTTGTTTTGTTTTGTCCTTTTTTACTTTATTTTAATTATTAAGCTGTTCTTATTTCAGCCCACAGTTTTCACCTTTTTCTGATTCTCCTCCCCATATCACCAGTGGGATGCAGTGGGTGAGTAGGTCTGTGGTAGTCAGTTAATTGCTGGGTAAAACCATGATAAACACATCAGATGAAAAATCACCAAAAAAAATCTCTGCCAAAAGGGAGCTTTCCAAATATTTTACTGAAGAAGCAATGTAAACTCAGAGAAATGCAAATAGATTTCTGCCTTTTCTCTGAGAGTGAGCCTTTTGCTGCGCCATCCTATGCAGGAAATTGCAGTATATGATCAGTGTACAAAAGTATAAATTGACTGTATTTATAGATTATAGTTATGTAACGGGGGTTTGTTTTCTGACCCGCTGTTCCCTGAATGGAGCTCATCATGATCACTATGAGCAATCAAGTGGAGTTTTGCTGAATGCAGTTGTGCAGGCAGGACTTCCTGATATCAGCTAGATAAAAAACAGCTTAGCAGCTGGGGTTGATGACTACTGAATCCATCATTCCCCAATTCCCTTATCACATGCCTATGCTCCTACAAAAAGATATTATAACAAAATCACTCAGTTTATGACCTGACCAATAGAAATTTTGACTGTTGATAATAGCATTACAGTTTCTAATTATAGCAGTGATTAGAGGCTTCTAGACAAACAAACTGGCAATTCAGGTGCAGTTTGACTTTAGGTATCAGAGTTCTGATGTTTCTTGCTGCTCATTTATTTCTGGAGAAGTCTAGAAGCAAGATCTGTCAGGCAGAGGGTGAGGGAACATCAGGAGAAAGTTCCTCAGCCATGTGAGTGCATTTTCAGCAATGACATAGGGCTCCATTTACTGGATAAGGTACCCAGCTTTATAGGACTCTATAGCTATAAGAAGGTGCCACAAGAGGATTCACACTCATCTTCTGTTAAAGCATTTGGTCACTATGGTATCTAAAAGCAACATCATCAACATCATGGTAAGAGATCTTCTTCTCATCCCAGTATAGTAATCTGTTCCCTGCCATACCTCCCAGCCCCCAGATATTTCTGAAGCACTTAGGAGACTCCAGAGAAGTGAAAGTTCAGTTTGGAGGAACTGAGGAATTTTTTTCTCTCTTTAATAGTTGTCTTCTGCATCTTTTAGTACCTGCCCTCAGAGTTAGCCTAATGAACCAAAGCTTGGGAAGTAGAAATGCAAGATCCTGCCAATAGAAAATCTTAGCTTGAGTTGGCAGATAAGTAAACCACTAAGAATTGGTGGCAGACAGGAAAATTACAGGAAATACATTAAATTTTCTTGAAAATTAAAAAAGTAATGCATTTCTCCTTTCTGTTGATTTACTGGATACTCTTATGACAAAGACTAAACATAGAGGAAACACATAAAGTTGTACTTCCTCAAAACAAAAATACCATTTAAGAGTTGTTTTATTTTCCTGAGTTCTGATTTCTTTCACCTAACACAATCCTAAAACAATTGAAAAAACCCTTAAATATATGCTTGCTTATAATGCTTAAACCAATGTTTAAAACAAGCAGGGGTTGGATGGATGTCGACCAGTGTGGTCACCCAGGTGAGCAGAACACATTACAGTTTGACTTGTTTTTCAGCAAAAGCAGCCAGTTTGATCCTTATGCATTAGTTCTGATAGCAAAGGACCTGGTCCCTTGGCTTGTTTCCCCTGACTGTAATTAAAAACTGCTTATTGCCTTTGGGACTCTGCTGCTCTGTAAACCTGCTCTTTCCAGCAGCAAAGAAGCAGCTGTTAGAAATGAGCACTTCTCTTGTTTCTGTTTCTCTCTTCTTCTGGTCTCCATGTCCCCCCAGCTACTAACAAAGGAGCAGGATGTTGCAGACAACAGCAAAAAGATCTGAGCCCATCTTTCTCTTCCCCTGTTCTTCAAAAATTGTGTTTTAAAGGTCACCTTAGTTGCAGATATGTTTGTAGCTGTCTTATTTCCTTTGGTAAATGGAGTTTAGCCTGATTTGTCATCCAAGATCTTAGTCATTTGGATGAGAAAATCTGTAGTACATTTTGTATTCTGGCTAAGCTCCAAGTATGTTCTGCCTGGCTTAATTTACTCAGTGCCACCAGCAGACCGATAGAGTTTTTGCTTCCTGTTCTTCAGTTTGGTACACTGTTGTTGTCCACCATTAAAACAGCCAGTTCTAGGTGGTCACTGGGCAAAAATGGTGGTGGCTGAAAAGGCAGGCTGCCCTGGGCCAGCACCCAGCAGCGTGGTGCTGCCTGGTGGCCTGGCCTCACTAGTTATGGGGATATTGTTGTCAAGGTCCTTAGAAAGCTTTTGCAAGGATGACAGGTGCATAAACTGTGTCCGGACTGGGTTTTGAGCATGAAATTTGCCTCGTGTTCACCTTGTTTGGAAACAGTTTCATAAAGCATGAAGAACCGTAGGAGAAATACTATAAGGAAAGCTCTGTCTAAAGGCAGGCAGAGACATAAATTAATTCTGAAAGGCATCAATAGATTACTGGGTTTCATATTTGCATATTCTGCAGCCAGCGCAGCGAT
Organism: Monarcha castaneiventris obscurior; assembly: GCA_026261815.1. Taxonomy (NCBI): domain Eukaryota; kingdom Metazoa; phylum Chordata; class Aves; order Passeriformes; family Monarchidae; genus Monarcha; species Monarcha castaneiventris. The sequence continues at coordinate 18,704,662 of JAMPIT010000258.1, read as the reverse complement.
GCCTTTCAGGGTTTGGCTGAAGTCTGTGGCAGAGATTGGTGGCTGAGTTTTCTCACACCTTGGTATTGGTATCGGTCTTACTATAGAAAATAGAATTAACTGAAGAACAGTGAGGTAAATACATGGAACATATTATAAAGTGTGAAAGGACGGGAGGATAGATGGGGAATACAGAGTTGGAAATATGGAAAGTGTGTTTAAAGCAGGTCTGTAAAGCAGTGCTTAGAAGAATGAGATGCCTGTGCTTCAAAAGTCATTCTTCATAGAGAAATCACATTCTGCTTTGTATTTTTTTATGGATTTGTTCTTTATTATTTTGTAAAGTCAACAAAGTTCTCTTAAGTGCTTATAAGAAGTTACATTACTTCTAGAAGTACTTAATTTTATTTAATAGCTATTTTTATACTGATAGATCTCTTTTTGATTACTATAAGCTTGAATTTAGGCCTGAACAGATGGTAGTAGACCTAGCTTAGGTGAGCTACAGCTGACTTTGGTTTTTCCAAACTGTTAGTAGCAATTTTAAATTTTTCTGTCTTTGGGCCAAAGTTTTCAAATACATTTTAGCTTCCAAATATTGGTATTTTTTCAAAGGCATTAACTGCCCATATCTACTTGAATGTGCTTATGTCCGGATGAAGCAGTCTAATATTAGGCTAAGAATTTGGATTTGGGCTTAATGTGCTAGCAGTTATGAGCTGATGCTGGAATGATCCTACAAGGGTCAGCTTGAAAAGCTTAGTTTTTTCGGCTTTATGCAGTGAAGTAGGATTGCATAGGATGCTGGGCTGTGGAAATACATTACTGTAGGACAGACACAGTGAAGGGCTTCCAGACGTGCTGAGGAGCTCAGCTTGAGGTTTTGGATTTCTCTCGAGCTCTTGATGAGCTCATTGGACACAGCCAGCAGGAACTGAAAGCAATGAGTGCCTCATCACTTAGTGAGCGGGGGCAGAGGCGACCCAAACAGTCCGTGCAGAACAGATTAGCCTGGAAAGATTCCCAGGAAGGAAAAGTATAAAAGCAGAGATTATACCTCCTTCCAGCCGGGTGGTGGAGAAGGCAGGTCTTAAATTCTGATTCTGCAGGCAGGCCTTGAATTCCCCCTTCTAGCCTGTGCTCTGAGGACAGGCATGGGAAGGAGTGCTCTCCTGCATGGAGTGACCTTACTTCTTCCTTCTAAGGTGTTTTTGCTGGCCACAATGTCAAAGAATGCACAGCCAGCTCCTGCTAGGCCATAAAATAATCTCTGCAGGGGGCTGTTTCTTCTGGCCAGGAAAAGGTGTTTATATGCCATAGCTGAGGGATTTGCTGAAGAGTCTGTAGAAATCAGATGTCAAATGCTTTAGTTTGCAGTGGGAGTTGAGTAGATTAACTTTAGTGTGCCTATGAAAGGCAGAGTCTGTCCTATTCATTTGAGAATTTTAAGTGGCAGATCCATGGATTCTGAAGAGCCCTTTCTTGAAATCATAGTTTGTGGATTTTTAAAAGCTCTTAAGTTCCATATTGGAATATTGCTCCTGAAGGAAAGAAATCTTTATTTTGACTCTAGTGTGCATTGGGAGATTTCCCATGCTTACAGGAAAAAGCTATGCAATGTTCAATTTGGGAAACCTAGTTCTGCTGCACTTAGGATAAGTAATATAGTAATATTTCTGCCCCCAGTTGTCTTTGAATAAACCAGAAAGAAAACAAGACAAGGCTTAATTTTCCAATGTCTCTGATGCTGACTTGAAACTTCCAGTTTAGATGAATATCTCTTGGAAGGGGAAGAGAGAAGAAAAAGTTTGGAGAGGTTGTTTATTGACATGCAGGCTGAGGGTTGGAGGTTTGGAGTTTTTTAACCTCTGTGGAAACATGGGCAAGTCACTGGGAAGAAAAAGCCTGTGACTTATCCCACAGCTACTGGGCAGGCATTGAAGAGGAAGTACTGGAGGATGGCTTCAGAGGATGGAGAACCCTTTCTGCTTTGATTGCTCACACATCATAGCATGGATGTTCATTCATGTTTTCCCAGTGTCAGTTGTTTCTCTTAGTGGTAAAACAAAGCAATGGCTCCTGTAGGCAGGGATGTTGGCTTTCAGGGCCAGGTTGGTAACCCTTGAGATGCTGCTGGATAGGAAAATATTTAACCTGCTCTGTGGATGTTGACCACCCTATCAGTTTCCCTTGCATCCTCAGTGATTGTCACAAGCTATTACGATCCAGTCACTGAAAATATTTTTCTACTGTTTTGAAAATACATACTTAATTGTAATTTGTTAAATTAGGTCCCTACCAGTAGTTCTTGAGGACCAGGTTTTAGTCCAGGGCAAATTACTTAAGGTACAAACCACAGAGTAAACAAATTTGAAATGAAAATGCAATCAACTTTGAAAGCACCAATGGTTCTGCTGTAATAAGTTTATCTTCATGCCTGCAAGCAGTCTTCTAATGGGAAAAAAAAGTATTAAATAGTGTTTTTGACATATTATGGCATTTCTAGAATTTCATTGCATAATAATATTCCCATGTTAGAGAAAAATCTGTGTCCTTGCATTTAAGCATGAGAATGTTTCTCTGATGTTCAAGAGTCCATTTTAAAATGAAATTTTACAGTCCTTACCACCATTCATTTATAGAGCCTGGCAAGATTTTATTAAAAAGACTTTCTAATGTATTTGTGATAATTTATGCTTCTTTGTCCAAACAATTGAACATGCAATTTAATTTAGAGAAGCCTGTGATGATTAAAATATGAAAAAACTAAATCACACAAAAGCTGAGTTTCTTCAGTAATGCAATTAATGTAATGAAATTTGTTTTGAGATTAAGGGTAGATCCTGTATCTATATTTCATTTTTGTTATTTTTTCAAGCAATGAGTTAAACTCTATAAACTTTATTAAAATATTTTAACTTTATAGAGTTTTTCTAGTTACCACTTTCTGGACTTTATGCAACCTACCCACTGTGTTGTAATACAATATTAATAATACATGATATTTTCATTTTATTTGGTAATGTGTACACATTTAAAATAATGGAAGAACAGTTCTCCAGCACTCGATGATTCACTGCAGTGCTGCACAGTGTGCTTGCAATTCATTTCCAATATCATCTGCAGCTGTTATAATGGTGCATTGTACATTTGCAGGCTGAGATCACTTGGAAATAAAAACAAGATTTAAAAGATTTCCAAGTAGTAAATAAGCAAAGAATTATGTTCTTCATGCTCTTTACTGCAGATGCTTTTACAGTTACTTCAAAACACCTCAGGACCTACCTAGTAGCTTATAGATAATAATATCCAATTAAACTATATAATTTTCCTCCACACATCACCTCTCTGAAACAGTCTGGTGGATAGGGAACCAAACAGAACATGCGGAGGTTTTGTTTTTGTTGATTCAGTGTCAGTAAATTCTCTCTGGTACTGGATTGCTGCCAACTGATTTTTTTTTTCTTTTTCTTCCTTTTCCCCTTCAGGAGTTAGAAAACAATTTATTTTTCAAGGGGACTGGGAGCAGAAATAGCTTTTTATGCTAGCAATGCTATAGGAAAATTATTCTTACTCAATCATGCACCTTGCAGTTTTTACAGCTATTTCCAACATATTACTGAGTATTTATTTTAGTGGTTATTGCTGACACTTGTGTACTGTTCATAACCACTTGTGACTCTGTCCCCAGTACACCTGTGCAGGTGGGTGTTACAACGGGCTTATTTTTAATCTACAAATGTCATTGTGGGCTTCTGAGAGCTAATTTTTATACCCTGGTGACTTCCTCTGTCTCCTCTTTGCTGCTGCTGGACTTGGACTCAGCCATGTGCCATGACTCAAGCTGTCACCCATCTGTTGTCCCCTTGTCCTGCCACACCAGTGCAAGCAGTGCCTGCTATTCAATGGACACCCTCCGGTGCTCCTCAGGGCTTGGAGCAGTCCTGGCACTGGCACTTCTGATGAAGTTATTGCTTCAACAGGAATTGTGGCCCCCACAGTGTTCATTAGGCATTTTATTGAGAAGATCTAAAATACTGTATTACAGAAAACACCTTCTGTTGTGAATAGGAATGGTTCAGAAAAGTTCCTGATGGAATTGCAAGCTGAAGTTTCTGAACATGGAACTGGGCTCTTTGTAGCCGCCATTTTCCGATGTGCACGTTTTGGGACAAAAGTCTTTATTTTCTGAGGCTTTTCTCACTAGGGACTTACTTTGGTGTTTAGCAGTATTTACAGTTTAGACTGTCCTGATTGGAAGTGAGAAAATCAGGAATGCAGCATTGTTCCTGCTTTCTGCCTGACTAAATATACAAACACTTCATTAAAACAGACTTGTGGTTTAAGTTGTTTTGTCAAAGTGGGTTTTGTCAGTAATAAAATACAAGGTGAAGTCGCTTCATTAAGGGGCAATAATACTGCAAGTTTGACAAACATTATTTGTGTAGAAAATAGTGTGTGGATCACAAAACAGCTAAGGAAAATAACATAAATCATAGTAGGGCATAATGTAATGCACTGCCATTTCTTACATGCTGTTTTCTTTGCCAGAGAGAATGCCTTCTAATATTAAAAACTGTGGAAAACTTTTTCTTATTTTTTAGTAGTAGTGTGAACAGCGTGGAATATTAAAGAAATTATAATACAGAGAAAAAACATTATTTATTGCAGTGCTAAATAGAGATAAATGAATGTTTGTGTAGATTACGAGAACATAAATCACTGAAAAGCAGTGTATAGAGACTGTGGTGCACTTAGTGGATGTTTAGTTTCAGGGCTAGAGCTGTTTAGCAGTAGCCAGAAATCAGGTATAATGTTAAAATTTTGGGGTGTTTTAGTTCAAGTTGTAAAACAGTTACACTTGCTCTATTTACACTTGTGGAAAGAGTAATCAATCAAGTGGATCAATCTTTATATCGATTAGCAGTTTACTCAGGGGTTTTGACTTCACCAGGATCTGATGCTTTTCCAATAAGTCCTACATTAAAAGTAATAAACTGCAGTAAATCTGATTACTCACAAATTTAGTTCTTTGAGAATCAGTAGTATTTTAATAAAATAAATATATTGTTATCTCTTCCACTGGGGTTTTTCATTTGAGAAGACACAGCTGCCTGAACACACTCTGTGAACTGAGCAGATCTGACTGTAACACTTTCAGTTTATTGTGTATCATATAGTTTGCCACAATATGCAACATGATGTTTTGGTGCAAACAGTTGTATTCCTGTGGGTTATTGTTTTGATGTGGTTAATTACATGTACAGTTGTAAGCTTAAGATACTCTGTTCCTTTTGGCAAAGATTGATCAATGCATGAAATTGTAGAGAATACCCTGGATTTTCATACATGAAATTTCCTTCTTTACTTACCGTATTTCAAAAACCTTCCTCACTTGTATTTCCCTTTGTAATTTTCTTTGCTATGGGAATAGTAGTGTGTTTTTGCTATGGGAATAGTAGTGTGTTCAAAGGCAGTCATTTAATTTTGATAACATGACAACTGTAATATTTTTTTTCTTGTGATCAGATCTGTCTGTTTCTGTTAGGTTTTCAAAGAAGTAGCTTCTCATAACAAATGCCACAGGCTGGAGAATCCTTAATGTTAAGATAGTGCTTTGATTAAGAGATAGGCAGCCAGCGAATTAGAAATGCTGATCTTCTCATGCCAGGCTGGAACTTTGATTAGTCATTAGCAATAAATATAAAAGTCATACCAAAACACCCTCCTCACTCATAGATAAATATTATGTGTCATGCCTGTCTCTTTTGAAGCAGTCCCTCCTGTTCTTTGCAAAAATGACCAGCAGCCAGCATGTGGCACAGTAGTAGCAAGCAGTAGAGTGGTACGTGAAATATTATGTCAATTATGTAGGGATGAAGGGCATAAAATAATGCATATATCAAGTGCCTTGCATAGACAGCAATAGCTGCAGTTTACCTAGGTCAATCTGTTTAATAGCAATTTTTCTCACAGTGCATCCTGTTTCCTAGTGGATAATCTGGGCTGTGTGGTTTCCCTAAAACCCCATTCAGCTGCGGGATCTCTCTCACTGAGGTGGGAAGGCCAATACCAGTGCATTTTTCAGGTGCTTTTTCAAGCAGTCTCTTTGCTCCCAGAGCCACAGGTGGTGCCAGGTGGGAGCTGCAGCTCCAGGCTTCCCCTAGGACTGTTTGGGCTCCACAGGGAGAGCTGAAGCAGGTCCATAGGACAAGGCTTTGAAGGGCCAAGCTACCAACCAGCGTCCAGCCCCATCTCTGGAGGGAAGTGCAGGGCTGTGCCAGTGTAGAGTGTGACAGAGCCCTGCAGGGTCACTCACACCTGAGCAGCCTCGGGGGCAGGAGCTCCCCAGTGGCACCGGGCTGGAATGGCTGGGCCAAGGTGTCTCTTGCCCTCCTCTGAGGGGAGGTACTGGAGCATGGAAAGCGGGAACCTGGAGGATAGTGGCAGTGAATTGCTGTGCTGGCATGAAGGGATAATGGTCTACGTAAGCTTTGATGTAATAACCTCTATAAGTATAAATGAACTGTTGATCACAGCAATTGTATAAACATTAATTACTTTCATAGTGTTTTTCAGCTATTTTTGTATTGTATAACTGAATTTTAACAGTGATAACAATGTGAAAAAATCAGTAGTATTCTGAACAAAATCTAAATTCACAAGGGGCCTATTTTACAGTGTAAGTTTAATCCTTAACTGCTTGATTTACTTTATATTTAGTAGGAAATCCATCATGTTCTTAAAGAGCTAGTACTGTAAATTTTGAGACAGGGTAAAAAGGGAAGCCACATCATCCAGAGAAATAATGAACTTGAACCCCTGATTTAAATTCCAAGCTCAATTCAGCCTTAACCATAGAGCTGCAGCTGCCACCTCATAACACTTAAGTAGGCTGTGGAATTTATCCTCAATGTCCACAAATGCAGTTGCAAACTTTCTTTAGAGCTTCATTTCTCTTCAGTGCCTGCCCATGGTTTTAGGTCTTCTGCAGATTTCCCAGTAGCCCTGTTTCCCTGGGTGCGTGGAAAGTTTGGGAACAAACCTGCAAACATCCCGTTTATTCAGCTCTCTGCAGCTGTGCAAACAGCACAATGCATTTCCAATATTCTGCTTTAAACATGCACATGGATAATGGAACTTCAAAGCAACAGCTCTGCTAATTCTTTTATGAAGATGCAAATTACTAGTGACTTCTCACCAGACTGGGGGCTTATTGGAACAATCAGTCTGATCTAAATCCTCCCCAAGGCATGAGCACAGTTGGGGGTATTTCTGCAAGTCTAATCCATACTTTACTCACTGGCAGGGTGCAAAACTAATAGTAGCCTGGAGTCAGCAAAGTTTTCACGTTCAAATCCCAATACTCGAGTTACCTCCCCTAATACTCTACATTATTCTGGTATTATGTGCAGGGATCAGTCATGAAGATAAAAGTTTAAACAAGAAAAAGAAACCAAGGTCTTTACAGAGATTTAGTATGGAAAGATGGAGTATTTATTAAATTCAGTGTTTCTTTCAGCAAAACTGTGCTTAATGGTGGCTTAAATATGTGACATATTTGGCTCCAGTATACATATTTTCTGGTATATATTTTTTAATGATCCTTAACTTGATAAATGCTTGGCACCTTCTCCTCTGACCATTACCATTGTACTGCCAGCTTTTAAATGGAAGGTTGAAAAATACATTATGTTCCTCAAAGGCAGCCAAGGCAATTTACCATCTTGCTTTCCAGTTCACAGATATGAAAGTTTAACTTCTAGCTATAGGGAAGTCCAACTCTAATTAATTCAATATAGAAAATTAAGTTCCAAGAGGAATAAATATCTTTGGTTATGCCACTACCATTATGCCTATCTCCACACATGCACTTAAAAAGAGCTGAAGTAACACGTTTTTTTTTAAAGCAAGATATTGTGAACACTTGTAAATAAGTGCAAATTTCAACTTCAAAATGCAATTTAAATTTCCTCAGAAGACCACATAAAAACTTACTGCCTGTATTTCCAAATAGCTGGTTATTTGTGATACAAGAAGAGAACCCTTTTTTCAGTCAGTGCTAGGGATCTGTGGGCTGAAATTTTGAACCTTTCAAGGTCTTTCCATCTGAAATGCATGTGTGTGTCTATAGAGGGAACTGTATGTTCTCCAGTCTGAAACAGCTGGGTTTTTTACATGCTTTGAAAAGTTGCGGACTTCTCAAAGGGAATTACATACAGGACAGCTGTGCTGGTTTTGGCTGGGGTATAGTTAATTTTCCTCACAGTAGCTGCTCTGGGGCTGTGTTTTGGATTTGTGCTGAAAACAGTGTTCATATCACAGGGATGTTGTAGCTGTTGCTGGACAGCACTTACATAGCATTGAGGCCCTTTCTGTTCCTCACCTTACTCCAGTGAGGAGACTGAAGGTGGTGCACAAGGAGCTGGGAGGGGACACAGCCAGGACAGCTGACCCCAACTGACCCAAGGGATATCCCAGACCATATGGAGTCATGCTCAGTGCATAAAGCTGGGGGAAGGGGAAGGGAGGCAGGGACATTGAGTCATGATGTTTTGTCTTCCCAAATCCCCATTATGTGTGATGGAGCACTGCTTACCTGGAGATGGCTGAACACCTGCCTGCCCATGGGAGGTACTGAATGAATTCCTTGTTTTGCTTTGCTTGCCTGCATGTGTGGCTTTTGCTTTATTTATAAAACTGTTTTTATCTCAACCCATGAGTTTTCTCACTTTTACTCTTCTCGTTCTCTCCCCCATCCACTAGGGAGCAGTGAGTGAGCCTCTGTGGGGTGCTTAGTTGTCATCTAGGGTAAAACTACGACAGCCCTTTTTTGGTGTTCATTGTGGGGCTCAAAGGGTTCAAAATAATGACAGGTTTGATTGGAATGTGCTAGATGGAATTTATAGCTGTTACTGCTGTTTGGCTATCAATTGGCAGGCTCCTGTGCTTGCCGTGGGGCTCACTCACCTCCCTGTGCATTAGTCTAGGGCTCATTAGTGGCTGCTTTTTGCTGTGGCTGCAGCTGCAGCCTGTGCTGCTGATCCCTTCCCTCTGGGACGTTCTGATCCCGGCACTGGCCATGGCCTGGGCTGGCACCGGGGCAGCGCTGCTGATCCTGTGCTGCTGCACTGGACACGCTGGAACTCCAGTGTGGACTCGAGCCAGAGGGACTCTGACCTGTGGGTGAGTCCCCGGTGGAACAGGTACATCTGGAAGTGTTTGTGGCCATGGAAAAGTCCTCAGCAGCAGGAACATCTCACAGTGTCTGTGGCCGTGGCTGTGCCAGTGCCACAGCAGGTGCCCCCTGAAGGCGCCGGGCCCAAGAACAGGTCTGAGCTGCAGCAGCACACCCGATGCACTGTGGCTGCTCACGAGGCCATGCTGGAGCAGCTCAAAGCGTGTGGCCATGGATAAACCCAGAGCAGAGCAGGACCAGCCTGCAGGGACTGCAGCCAGGGGCAAGGCCGTGTTGGGCAGGTTTGCTTTCTGAGGGCACGGTGGCTGAGGTTTGCTTTCTGAGGGGATGGTGGCTGAGGTTTGCTTCCTGAGGGCACGGTGGCTGTGGTTTGCTTTCTGAGGGCATGGTGGCTGTGGTTTGCTTCCTGAGGGCACGGTGGCTGAGGTTTGCTTTCTGAGGGCACGGTGGCTGAGGTTTTCTTTCTGAGGGCACAGTGGCTGAGGTTTGCTTTCTGAGGGCACGGTGGCTGAGGTTTGCTGCCTGAGGGCACGGTGGCTGAGGTTTGCTTCCTGAGGGCACGGTGGCTGTGGGTGCGGCCGTGCTGGAGCGGATCTGTTCCTGAGTGCACTGAGGCCCATGGACAGGGCTGTGCTGGAGCAGCTGCCCCTCAGAGCCACTGTGGCTGTGCATAAATCCAGCAGCAGAGCCTGCGGCTCACAGAAATGGCTGCACTTGGGGAAGGCACAAGCCTGAGGGACTGCAGTCTCTGGGTAAGTCCAAGCCAGAGCAGGGGTAAGAGAGGAGTTCATTGCAATGTTAAACATGGTGGTCTAGTCCAAAGGAACTGGGAGTGGACATTGTAATGGAAATAGCTTTAAATTGTTGAATTGCATTTTATGGAATTAATGTAGCAGGAGACACCTGAACCAAAGGAGGACAAGCCTTACACGAAGCAGCCCAAGTGCTTAGTCGCCATCTGGGGTTAAACCATGGCAATGGCAAAGGGAGAGGAATGGAAAGAGAATTTTGTCTCATGGGGTGGATGTGGCAACAGAGGTATTTCCGGCAGGTCGTTGGTTCCTACATTACTTGCACTAATACTGGGGCAGTAACAGATTGTCCTATATAGTACCATGGTCTCTTTTGAGATTTTACCAAGGAGAAAAAAACCTCTCCTCCCTGTGCAGTGCCAGTTCTGTGTATTAGAGCTGGAGTGCCACTGAGCAGGCACAGAGAGCGGGAGTTGGACATGTAGTATGTACCATTTATTTATTTATTCATTTTCTCTTTTTTTCTCCTCTCTATTCTTTGGTTGGAGATTCTCTACATTTTTTATCTTAGCTCCTTGTGCTCCATTTCCCAATTTTTTTTTTTTGCTCTACTGTTATTTCTTCTGGGAATTTCTTTTCCTGTTCATTTTTTTCACAGTATTTTTGAAGCAAAAAGTACATCAGAGATGTTTTGAGTTTGAAGTGAAATTTAAAACACACAGTCTTTGAGGGACTTCTGGGTTGATGTGGATTCACTTCCTTCATTGGTGGGGAGGATGGGGTGGGCCCAGAGCATCTGGCTGGTCAGACAGCCTTGACAAGCAAGGCAGGCACTGTCCCCAGCAAAAACCAGAACAAAATAGCCTGGGGGGAGCTGCTCACTGAAGCTAAAAATGGCACCCGAACCTCATACCTAACCACTGCCACCATTCCTCTGCCTCACCGATGGGAACAGAGATACTTTAAACATCATCTGAAATTTTCCCAAGCCTTGATATTTGGTAGACAAAGAAGAGAAATATGTGAGTGATAGAAAGCCCACAGTAAAAGGCAGACTCTTGCAGTCTCTTACTAGCAAGCAGCACGAAGGTGAGCAATGGTGACCTTCAAATGCTGCGTGGAAACCATGATGCAGCTTCCCTGCTGGGACAGTGCCATGAAAACCAATCATGTGAGCTAGGGAGAGGGAAGTCAGGAGGTGCTGATTCCCAGTGCACTCTCCAGGAGCTGGCACAGGGGCAGGAGTGTGAGTGAGTGTCCCACTGCAAACACGCGTGCTCTCGCACCCTTCTAGGAGTTTACCATGCCACCAAATTATCCTCTTAATAGAAAGGAAATGCTAAAAGCAAATGCAGCCATGTGCAAGCACCCCTGAAAGACATGGCCTGCTGGCACTTCTTTAAAGCTGGCATTTAGAATTGCTCAGACAGATGGAATGAAAGTATGTAATAAAATGTGACATTTTTTTTTATCATCTACATTTGTTAAGTGAATTCTTCTGATCTTTCCCACTTTCAGTAGCACTGAGTGCGAGTCAGATTCTGACAATTTGCAGTTTGTAAAAACCAACTCCAGGGGTCAGACAGAAAAACAGTAAGTAATAATTAATTACAGGATACACATTCATCCACAGAATCTGGTTATGGTGTGTGACAGCTCAGCCTAACAGAAAAAAAAACCACAATTCCAAAAAGTCACAGCTTTATAGGCAATGATTTACAGGCTACTTCTCAGTACCATTTGTCTACTTTGTGGTCTTCCTTGTATATATATTTCTAAGTATCAAGGTCTTCCTAGGAATTCAAAAGGAAAAAATATATTTGTTTTATTCTGAGTTAGTCACGCTTGTTTTTGTCAGTGTGCAAGACAGTACCTTCCCATGGTCCTCTTCAAAGCACAGCTCCATTAGATGCATGTTGTCTCTCCCTCTCAGTGTTTCTCTCCCTGCCACCCTGGACATATTCCCAGAGCCTCTCCAGAGCACAGGTACAGCTGGCAGCTCTCAGACTGCAGCAGATTGCCACACTCATTTCACTTCCAGTTTTGCTGCTCAAGAGGAGCAAACCCTGAGGGTCAGCACTCTCAGCTTAGCATTGCTAATGAAAGGAGGAGGTGTAAAACTGACATAAGCACAGAATGAGCCCTGATGCTTTGAAAGGTTGCCCCCCTCCCTCCTTTTGCAATTTGGTCAGGGACCTCAGCAGCCATTATATCACTTAATGTTCATTTAGTGCTAAATTGGGAATATTAAGCAGTAAGTGATTTAACTTTTAATTTGCAATTAAATTAAAAGCAGCCTTCTCACTGCAAGAGAAATGTCATTGAGAACTAACTTCCTATCTGACAGTATTTTGCAAACAGCTTTACTGCAGTTTACAGGTAACACTTTCATGGGGCCTAGCCCTGAGTTTGCAATGAGTACTTGCTCCTACTACAAACACAAATAACCTGCACCCTAGGACATACCAAAAATACCTGTGCGGAGGTAAATATTAATTCCACTGTAGCAGCAAGTAGGAGTTCCAACCTTAGAGCAGAAAAACTGCTGTGTTCATGCTTTCTCAACAAAACTGAAAAATAAAACCAAAACACCTGGGCCTTGAAAGGATCAATCTAAGGATTGCAGTGTTTACATGGATGCTTACACAAATGCCTGGAAACAACCTTGCTACTACTAAAACTTGTCACTTTTTTATTTCTGGCACCAATTTTTCCATCAAGAAGCCAAAGTAGCCAAGAAAGTACTGCCACCTGTTCATAAGGTGTAGAAATGTGACCTCCTGATCCCCCCAGATTTCAAACTCCTGAAAGCTCAGCCCCTCACTCCCTGAAGTGTGGTATCACTCGTCTGTGAAAACAGAGGTCAGAACACCCTGGCTGCCACTGGTGGCTGAAAAATATATGGCTGAATATGAGTGAAGCCTCTGGTTTGCATGTTTGCACTCCAGGATCGGTGCTGCAAGGGAAACCCCAGCACTGCTGTTGCTCTTGATATCAGTGTTATCTCTGGCTGTGTAGAATCACAGAACCATAGAATGGTTTGGGTTGGGACGGACCTTAAAGGTCACCTAGTTCCAGCTGCCCTGCCATGGGCAGGGACTCCTTCCATAGACCATGGTTCCCATCCAACTTGGCCTGGAACACTTCCAGGAATGGGGCATCCACAACTTCTTTGGGCAGCCTGTACCAGGGCCTCACCACCCCGCAGAGAAGAACGTAAATCATACGTACATTTCACTTTTAAGGAACTTGTCACTTGGTGTAACCTATGCTGTTTGATGGTGATGAGGAGCAAAGGCAGTAACTGAATAAAGACAGCATGACAGCCCTTTGACTCTCATGTTCTTCCTTTCCAAGCAGTCTAAAAACACTCACTTATTTGGTGGGTATTTTCTTCTATATCAGAACTTGCGAAGTGAACATTGAGGAGTATTTTCAAGAAGCCAGTTGCAAGTGGGGACATTTTCACCAAGTGCACCAAACTCCAGATAAGAAGAGCTTCCATCAGGGGATGGTTGGATCAAAGTTGAGGCTTTGCCACTTGGATTTTTGGTTGCACCTCTGAACAATACACAGACCAAGAATTATTTGCAAAAATTATTCAGCGACACATTTCAAATAATGAATATTTCAAGTGAATTATTATGGGCCATACTTGAACAGGAAAAGAAGCAAAATAGTTGATGAATTATTCATGCAGCTTTAGCACTGATGTAATAAATATTACATGGTGTCAGAGGGAAATGAAGAATTTTGGAATGAAGAAAGGAATTAACTATGAAGGAAAAGCACCTGAAAATTGGAGAAGGTGAATACAAAGATTTGAGCTATGTGAATAATAATGAAGAGACTTAACAGGGGGAATAAAAAGGGTGACAACTCTGAGTCACTTCAAGAGGCAAAATACTCTTCCTCTTTAGTTCTTTCTCTACAGAGAATACACAAATGTCTCAAATCTCCTTCAGCTCTGTCTAAAAACAAAATGAGGGAAACAAAAAAAGACCCCCTAGAGTCAGCCAGGTGGGAACATCTCTAGATCTGGCTAAGGGAGTTACATGATCAGAGGTACTGATTTACAAAAGGCTGTAATGTTTGGAGAAAAACACCATTTTTAATAACAAACATTTTTAATAACAATGTCTTGTCTTATTTTGCAAAGTGACTTTTCCCAACAGCTTAATACTGAAGTAGGACATCAGGATTGTGTATTTCTTAAGGACAAAATCCATAAGGCTTTTGTTGTGCTTTGGGTACACATTCAGCAGCTTTAGCTGCTGTGCCACTGATGACGTCGCAATGGTCAGTCATATCTGCTTTGACATACTGTATCAAGGAGCAACAATGCTAATTCCAGGTTTGCTCTTTTGCTCAGATGTAGTGTGTACAGATTCACATTAGTCTTATCAGTTGACTCTTCATTTTAACATTCAAACCCCCCATTTTTTAAATCCTATTTTTGTGTGTGAGAGGAATTTAACCTGTTTTTTTCCTTCCAAGTATCTGCCTATTGACCTTTCTTTTACAACAGTAAGTAGAAAATCGGAGAAAAGAAAGAAGTTGAAAAATCCCAACATACTCCACATTTTTGGAAACAATTTCTTTTTCTAAAAGTAGAAATGGAGACACATTACACATTTTTTCCCTATTGACAATGGACTTGAGCTTCTTTTAACCTCAGGAGTAACATATTAAAATGAAATGTTTTATATTCGTCATTTCCGTAAATGTCTCATTTACAAAATCTGTCATGGGCACACCAGTCGCCTCCTCATTGGACATTTACCAGCCTTGGCATATCAATCCATCTCTTGCACATCTGCTCAGAAAATGTAATTAGTTACACCCATATGCTGCACAAGTACATGATAAAACTTAAAAACCAGAAAAGGCCAAGAGACTTGACAGCCTTTCTCCTTCATACTATGAGTATTTTGTTGAAGACTTAGGAAAGAGAGAAGCTTTTCTTGCCCTCTGCCACAGGGTGGGGATATCACCGTGTCCTAAGCAACTTCCATAGATAAGGCAAAGCAATTTATAGTTTGTCTAAAAGTGTTCACTTTGGAACAATAATATGTGGTTTTAAAATACATAGTATTCCTCAAATACACACACTTTCTTTTCCTGGTCATTAAAATACTTATGAACATATCCTTGCAAGGAAATGTTAAATAAGATGGACAGGGAGCCACATCAGAAGTTTTGACATGGGAGTCCAAGAGAAGGTCTCGCTACACCAAATGACACTCTTATGTAGTGAATATGGAAACTCTCAGCTTGTTGATCAGCTTTTTGACAGCTGTGCTCAAGTTTGCTGGCAAGTGGCAAAGGAGAGAGGGACTTACAGTCCAAAATGGAGCTCTGCCTCAGCAACCAAAATTTGGTTCAATGGCACCTGTGCCATTGGCTCGTGGGTAGAACTGTTCTGTGTTGACCAGTGTTCAGCCCCTGCATTCACTGGACAGGTCTCTGCAAAAGGGATGAGTACAAGGCTGGTGTAACTCCCTTGGGCTTTACTCAGGATCCTTTAAAATTTGCACTTTTTTCCACTAGACAACATTAATTACCTTGCTATAGTCACAAAACCGAGCTGTTAAAACTGTGATTTATCCATTGATCCCAGCTTCTTCAAAGTTCACCCCATAGAATGAAATATACTCTGGATATCCTATAGTTGCATCTCCATGGCAAGGGATTTGCAGCTTTTCTCAAAATCTGTTGTAATGAAACATTAGTTACGTTTTTCATGGATAGTACATTATCAGCCTCTGTTGGTGGTGTGTTTTAAAACCCAAGATTACATTTCAATTCACAAGAGATCTGAGCTTTCAACCAGACCTCACAGTGTGAATCAGAACCCATTGGCCACTAGTTAGATAGTACAGAACAAAACAAATTCTGAAAATGCTGAATTCTGTTAACTCTGTTTTCTTGTTTTCTTACTGAAATCCAAAACTGTGTTTCACTGTTCACTGTATGAAGAAAGTCATGGTGATCTGGCATTACAGAAACACCATTTTAAGTTCGTCTCTGACATACCACATTCCATTGTGTATGTTGTTTAATGTCTGTACATTCTTCTTAAAAAAAACCAAAACCCACTTTCAAATTATTAACATTCTTTTACTTCAGTAGGGGGTTCAAAATCAAAGCTGCTGCACCCCCAGCCTCCACCTTTTCTTTTAGGATTAACTGGGAAAAAAGAAAAGCTCTCATAATTATAGAGATTTAGCTGTCTTTATAAACTGGCTATTTTAAGATCTGTTTACAGGATCACAATATGAAACATCATTCAAAAACAGTGTGAATTGATTACATTCTTCTGAAGAACATGTAGCAGTAGAATATGCATTTGTAGCTGTTACTCTGCCCTATAATTAAGACTTTATTTCTTCCCTTCTAAACACGTTGCTGCTGCTGAAGAACAGCTGAGATAATTTAAATGAAACAATGGAAAATGCTGCCCCCTCCCCCAAAAATCACCTTCCAAGCTTTTAGGAAAAGGTGGCAGAAATACTTTGGTCACTACCAAATATATGAGTAAGTAATCAGCAACTACTGATTACAGTTTTCTGCTCCTGTTTCTTTTCAATGAGCATATTTTCCCCAAATACTGTTAATAATTTGAATGTTGCTTAGTTGGGAGACTTTATATTAGAACAGCTGAACAATCTTTGGTCTCCTCATTCATTTCCATGGATTCTGGATCACAGCATGGTGATGGCGTGGTCACCAATTATATTGGGAATGCTCACATATTTCAGAATGAATGAACAAACCAAAAAACCCGAGGGGCACCATATAAATACATTTACATGCTTAGAATTACTCAGAGACTCATTTCTGCTCTGAACCAATCTTACATATTTTTTAAAAATAAATTAATACTAATAAATTAATAAAACAGCTGTACCACAAATAATGAATTAGAACAATCTAACATCTGGATCCATGTTACTGGAGAGGGACTCCAAAGGAAAATCCTCAAAACCTTGCAGTTTATTTGTTCTGAATAAATACTTTTGATAAATGAGATGACATACTACAAAGCAGAGATGAAATAATACTTTTTTCCACAAAGGTCATCCAGAAGACAAATGCTTTTAAGGACAAATGAACATAAATAGCAATAGCATTGATGAGCTCTGTCAAATTACAGATGCTTTTCCAAGCATGGATGCCAGAATTCCCATGGCAACCCGCACAAACTTCTCACACACACACACATTTGATGTAGGTAACAAGCCATATAATGTAGAAACAGGAACATTTCAAGTAGAGGGTTAAAAACTAAGCTAAATATAATTTAAACCATGAAAGCAAATAACCTTCTAATTGTATCCAAGGTATTTTTTTCCTTCCATCCTATTTTCTGATTTTCTATATTCTGAAATCTCTGTATAGATTGCAATCCAAGTGACAGGTGACAGTTATCTTTGTACCACTCCCAGAATCTGAGTAAGAGACAAAGTGCAGTTCCTCCTTTTGCTCCTCTGCCCCTCTCTCAGCACTGGGGCAGCCAGGAGAAAGGGAGTTCCCTTTCCCCAGCGTGTGCCGGGCTCCCAGCCCTCCACACCCTGCTCTGTGCCACCTCCTCGCTTCGGGGACTCTGTACCCTGTCCTAGCACGGCTGTGAAAGCCCTTATTAACCTGGGTGAGGTGCTCAGTGCGTGAGCAGGAACCAGGGGCACAAGTGGCTTTACACCCCTTATGGAAAGGGAAAGAAAAGGTAGACAATGCCAGGGAATGTCTTCTATTGGTGTCTCTGCGTTTTAACCAGATGGGACATGGGTTTTTTCAGTTTGGTTATAAGAACCTGGCTGAGACTTGCCAGGTTGACCCAGTACTGCCATTCTGTATTAGATACTCTGGATAGGGTTGAAGATCATGTGTACTTAGAGTCTCTCTGTTTCAGCAGAAACTCACACATAAGAAAAGGCTAATAGAAATAAAACGTTCTAGGTTCAGCCTTTATCAGAAGTGTATTTCTTCATTTGCTGTACCTGCACACAAAATGAGGCACAACTGTATTTGTATAATATTTTTAAATTCTTTGAACAGTTGAGTGTCACAGTTCACAATCATCACCAGAGATGATAGCTAATTTTTCTGCTTTAGCACCTCCCCTTTTATAGTTCATTAATTTTCTTTCCTACAATGAGATGGTAACAAAACAGGTGTAATCATAGGAATAAAGGAACATCTGGAATGCACCAATAAATATTGAACAACTTACTTTACAATGTTAAGCTGTCACAATTAATTCACTCATAAAATTTTTCCTGTCCTGTCAGTGAATGAACACAGTCTCTGAAGAGCTATTCTCATGTAGGTATTTTCTCTCAAACCAAATTACAAATCTTTTTCTAACCTTGCCTTAGCTTTGCTTTTATGTCAGCTAAGTATCTGCCAGGTTGTTTTGTTTATTGCAAAAAGGTATTGCAGGTGGATGAAAGTAGAAGAGAATGTACTGAATTCTTGTAATAACTTTTCTCTAAATATAATTACTGTCAATTTCCACTCTATTTCACAGACTCATATAGTATTTTTTAGGTTCAAAAGGACCCTCATAAATTTCCCTCTTTAACCTTTTATTAGATAGAAACTTTGGACTTCTGTGCTGTGTATATTGAAGAATCAAGCAGTGAAAAGAGGTGAAAAAGCAGTCTGAAACTTGATTCTGAAACTTCTGTGAGCTGCTGCTCATTTACAGACCCTGCCAGCCTTAAGGGCTTGGTACCAGCTTGGTGGGGCCAAAGCAATTCTTACAGGCTCATGGGCAAGAGGTCCTGATGTTCAGAGCAACTCTGTCTTTGTCTTCTAACCTGACAAATAATGCAGTGCCTGAGTGAAGAAACATTTCTCCACTTAGAAGTGAGGAGCTTTGTGATAGTTGTACATGTACTGAGCATCTTACTCAGCTCTCATTTTACATACTATTTCTTTACCTCCTGGTGAAAGCTTAATTTATTATTTAAATTGACACAACTCCAGGGTACAAATAAAAAAATAAACATTTGTTTTCATTTGCAAAAAGAGTCTGGTGAGATGCTTCACTTTGCAAAAAAAAAAGGAGAAAATCACATTGTAACATTGCAGCTATTTCTTTTTCTTGATTGAAGAAGTTAATTTAAAAAGGCAGTTCAGTTGCTCTTTAAGCCATAGTTAAAGAACAGTCAATCTTCCCCACGTCACATGTTCAATGTTACTTTGATTCCAAGCTATTTTCTTAGTTTGGCTTTAAGAGTTAATGGCTTTCTGGCAACTCTTGGTTAAATATTAATGCAGACATGATAATTCTTATTCCTTAACTAAACTTCTAAGCAATACAACTATCAAATGAATTATTCTTGCTGAAAAATCGTTGTCATGTCACAGTCCAGGTACAAAATTTCAAACCTCAGATACGGCTTTTTGCCTGCAGGAAAACGAATACAATGGGTTTTGAAATATTTTTCCAATTATATTTTAAACAAGGACATCCTCTTAATGTTCTTCATTTCTTCAATTGTGTGTCTTATCTAAACCCTCACTTCTCAGGTCCCCAAAACCTCCCAAATCTGCTGAAAGTTTGTGTCTGTCCCTTTCAGGTTCAGATGAGTTGTTGCCTCTCTGTTCCTCCCAGTGGGGCAGAGCCGCTGCCAACAGTGGGGGCTGCATCCCAACATTGCTGCAGCTTGAAAATGCAACATAATGGGTTTCACGAAGGAGTTTATGGTTCATCCTGTTGGCCAGCACTTCTTTCAGTCACTCAGTATTCAGTAAGAAGCCTCTGTGGGATTGCATAGATAAGGCTTCTCTCTCCCCACAGTGATGGCAGCACTAAAGATGATGGCTATGTGACATACAGCCCATTAACAGCAGGTCCACACAGTAAAAGCTTCTCAGCTATGCAGCACTTCATGAATGTTTGGTTGTCCAAGTGCTTTCTGCAAAGGTTTTACCATCTCATCCTCTACTCACTCAAGTCAGTCACACCAGCTGGCAGGTAGGAGCTCCTCCATTTGTTAGAAAAAGAGTTATTTAGCCATTTTCTTTGAGTAAATTTAAAACGTATCAGAGTAGCCTATTACATACACCTCTGCCCTCTTCCATTCTTCATGAACGTTCAAGGGACTGTTTGTCCAAAATTGTGGGCAGTGCTGGCGTGTGATGTGAAAATGTCATTTAGACATAGGGAAGAAAACCACTGGATACTCCTCAAGGCCTGCAAAGCTCCTGCTCGAAGGTTGATTTAATGATTAATTTATGTCAGCATTATCCTTATTTTAGTGATGCTAGAAGTGAGATCCTGCCCACAGCTATCACATAAATGAAAAAAATTCGATACATAGAGCACAAATCTTTTTTAAAGGTCACTATTTTGGATATAGGCTGACAGCAGCAGGGGCTAGAAGAACCTGTATTTATTTCTTTTTTCTCTGGACATATATCTTGCCACACATGAGTTGTAAAGGGATGGAATCTGTATCAGGAAAACCCTTTAAAATCACTCAGCAATTAGAGCCACTGTTCTTACCCACATCCCTGTTTTACCTTTACTACCAGGAATTTGCTCTGGTGACAGCTCCCCTGTTGGGTACCAGAGAAGGTTTTTGTTCTGTTCTTTTCTTTGTATGTGTTTTCAGTCTAACAAGAGAGAGATGCATTGTTTAAAGGCCCTAGGTATGAACCACTGACATACAAAGAAGCAGCATGAAAATCCAGTAAGAGACAGACTGATTTTGAGTAATCAAATACCTTAAGCACTTTCTGATCATTAGCCTAAGAAAAGCAAGACTCCATAAAAGAAAAATCTTTGGAAATAAGTCTAAATATGCAATAGACTTTCTAAAATTGTAAGTTTCAGAAGTATTTGCATGACATGAAAAGGATAATGTTTGATTGTACTTAACAGTAGACCTTATTTTTACATGATGATAGAGCTACTAAAAAATCAGGAAAATAAATACATGGTCACAAGAAGGCCTCTATAAAACTGACTGTTAAAATCTTTCTCCCGTAAGTTATGGCCTAGCTAAAGAGAAAAGGAAATTAAAAATAAATCATTAACATAATGAATGTTTTACCAAGAATGCAAAATGTCCAATGGTGCTTCTGATTTCCAAATGTCCCAGATAGCAACCTTCTTGTCTGGCAGGTAAAACCAATGCCTGTAATGCCATGCCAGCTAACCCAACATTGTATGTCCTTTGAGGTGCCTAAATTAGCAGCATGGTAGTAATTCTTGTTTACACTTATATATTTCTATCCTTCCAGTAAGCCTGTTCAAGCTCAATTCCTTGAACTTGCGCTTATCTGGTATTCAGTGTTACTGCTGCCTGTCTTGTTGCAATCCTGTTTATAGAACTGTACACTACAGAGAGATTAGGAGCTAAAAACAGCAGGCTAAATTGAGTATTAATAAATGCAAATAAATGCTCACTGGGGAAAGGCCAATTCTCCTATATATACACACTGATGGATATTAAATTATTCAGTAACCTTCAGAATAGCTCTTAAAGTTAGTGGACAGTTCTGTGGAATGGCAGCTCAGCATTCAGTGATACTTCAAAAAATAAATTAGGAATATGATGACAAAAATCAAAACATAATTATGACATGTACATTTCTGGTGTGTTTGCATTTTGAATACTGGTTGCAGCAGAACTAGAAAATGGAGAGAAAAGCAGTAACAATGAGCACAGATGTGAAGTGCCTTTTGTACAATATGGTATTAAACTATGGTTTTTCCTCTGGGAAACTTGGAAAACACATTAGAGGTCTGTAAATTCTTGAGTGGCACAGGGAAGACAAACAGGAAAACAGTTGCTCATCTCTTCTCACAACAGGCAGAAGGCATTACCTGAAGTTATTGGGCAGCTGGTTTAGGAAATCACAAAATGAATTGATTTTTACTACATATTAAGTTGTGGAATTCATTGATAATCAGCATAGTAAATCCTATGAGTTTAGGTGGCAAAAAAAAGGGAAAGCCATTAAGGCTATTAAGCACCTTGACAGAAGTTCTCATGTTAAAAAGTAATCATAAGGAAGGTGGGAAAAGAGCACAGTTCAGCCATGTTATTCTTCCCTGCCTCCTGCAAGGACCCACTGCCAGCACAGCTGGAGAAGACCCTGTGAGGCACAGCCCTTGAGCACTGCACTGCCCTCCTAACACGGACTCACCTCTGCACGGGGAGTTGTCCACACTGGGAGAGATGCACGCTCCCTGCAGGATTTCAGGAGCATCTCAACTGCCACTTTAAAGATGAAAAAAACCAGCCGAGCTGTCACTACTTCATGGGGGCAGCATGAGAACACTCTTCCTAGCACTGCTGAAAAGGTCGTGCTGGTATTCCAGATCTTACTTGAAATACACATTTTTTAAGATCAAAGCCACAAAATCCTTGCCCAGCTTGGGCAGGTCCACAGCCACCCAGGAGCAGCAGCCATGTGCTCTGGAACTGTCCCCTGCAGCCATTCAGTGACTGATCAGAGCATGTGCACAAAATGCCACCACAAAAGGTGCAGGTGGTGGCTGAAGCCCTGCCCTTCTGCAAGGCCAGAGCCCTGGTTAGGCCGTCTCTGATTCCTGCACCTCATTCCTTCCACACAGAGCCTGTGGCTTGCTCAGACCTTAACCGCCAGGGAGAACTGCAGAAACTACAGCTGCAGTCTGGAGGACCTTTTGGGTGGAATAATTCAGGGACTGGAAGACTTTAATGCATATTGCATGAGTGAATCAGCTGATCATTTTAATGCAAACCTCTCTCATTTCCTTAACCCTTTCTCTTCCACATTGACTGTCTAAAGAGGGAAGAAGTTAAGCATCACATGAGGGTCAGCCGTGGGAGGTTTCACCCAGCAAACTCCAAATGAAAGTTCTTGTGTTGGCATCAGTGCTGTCACTGTATGATGTCACTGTACAAACAGTCTGTTTCATGAACTGTCACTTTTTCTTTATGCTTTAAAAAATGTCAAATTGAAGATGTCTAACAGACACGTAAATACTGCAAACTGAATTAACAATACTTTAAAGAAGCAATTATCTCACAAAACATGTTTGGCATATTTATGGCCTGTGTTGCCATAGGGCAACTAGCAAGATCTATTAAAATCCTAAAGTCCTAGCCCTTGAAGACTACACAAGGTAATTCTACAAGTACAAGAAATTACTCAAGAAAGAAAATCGAAGAAGTATGCTAAAATACCAAAATACTTCTAAAAAAGACTAGGATACAGAATGATGACAAACTTTCCTCATTAAATTTTTTATTAAAATGGAGCTATTTTTACATATTTAAAATATTTTATATCCAAATTATGCAATATTTATGAAAACAATTGTATGCAAATGCATAAAAATATGTAAAATCAGAGTGAAGCAATAGAAAGCAATATATAGCATGTTTCAAAATGTATTTCAGGACTAGAATACCTGAGTGTTCAATAAGCTGGTTTCCTGCATTTCACTGATTTTAACAGTTAAATTTAATAATGTAACCAATCTCATATAAAGCACTTTGGTTGGGAGAAACTGCATGGAAAAGGCAGAGATCAAGAAGAGATACTACTCAAGGCCTGTCTTCAGAATCTTCTTCCACATGAAGATCCACTGATTGAGATGCTAGGAAGGACTCCCACGTAGCAAGGCACTTAAAAAAACCAAACACATACATATAATAAGTTCAGCAGACAGATTTCTGTAAACTGTTAGCCAAGGAGAAAAAGAATAAAAAAAAAATAGCAAAATACATACACACTGTCACAAGCTGCTTTTGTAGGACCATGGTAAGAGCAAAATACGGTTTCCTAGGCAGCTCAGTGATATGCAAAATGTTAGCTAACATGCTGAGTGAGCTGTAAAGGTCAATTTTACATAATGACAAGCACACACTGTGAGCATTGTAATTGTATGTTGTAGTATGGAAGATGCTAACATTAATTATGCTCTTCTTTAATCTCTTCCTTTAGTTACAGGCAAAGATCTCTTCCAAATAGACAGCACATTGTCACACACTTGTAATCTCTGTGGATTCCTATTGTATACCCAATTTCCTTCCAAGTTAAATGAAACCATTTTTTTTTCCTAAATAAGGAGAGAATTCATTTTTCCCCCGAGTAATACGAAAGAAATAGGACCAGAAAGGCAGGGGCTGGGAGTAGGGAAATTGTTATCCTTACAAGTGGTACTTCTCTCCTTATGGAAAAATGTATTTACAATCGTAAAAACTATTTTTTTTTAATTTGAAGCATCAATTCTGCAGGCAGTAAAATGAAAAAAAAACAACAAACCAACCCCAAATGACTTTGGTTCAATTTGGCTTAAATGAGTGTTGGCAGCTTGGCAAGCCATTCTAAATCATAAATTAGTGTTCAGAGCCATGGCAAGGCTATCACGAGGTAACCTGTAGTGAGCTGATGCTTGTTACCCAAAGCACCAGGTTTCTACTATTTCAAGTCTGGCAGTAGAACAGGACAGGCAAATTCCTGCAATTATTTTCTCATTCTGATGCTGTTGAAAAAAATCCCTTGAAATTGAAATGTTCTAACAAAATTTTGATTTATACATTCATACCTGTTGTTCTTGACAATGCAGCTTACTTACTACTTATTCTACACAGTTCTTTTCATGAAGAATCTTTATTATGCACAATAAATAAGTCTTCTGAAATTTCTCAGGAAATACATATTAAAATCTGGACAACAGACTCCATTTATCTGAACTTTGAATTAAATCACTGCCCTGAAAACAGCATCATTTCCTAACTGAAATCTTTTTCCATAAACTATTCAAGCCACAGAAATTTGCTAAGCCCAGCTCATTGAAACATCTCATATCCATCTGTCATTGCTTAGGAGACATGGGAATGACCCTGCTTCAACTTGCAGCCACCTGACTCTATTAGACATTTCTTGTGAATGACTTCCAAACTCTGCCATTAAATATGGAGATTTAATCATACTACACTGAGGAGCCTAGGTCCTGGTATAACTGCATATCTGTGTGCAAGCACATGAGTGGGAGGATCTGATAATGTTAAAGTATAAGCTCAAAGAGAAAAACAAAGAATACACACAGGATGACTGGAGCTGGAGGAATTCATGACACAAGGATGCAGAACCAGGGATGCCCATAAAATTAAAGGTGACAAAAGTAGCAAGCAAAAGAAAAAAAGTCAGCAGTGGCTTTGTCTCTGAAGACGTAAGAGAGTAGAACATGTGGGTCTGCAAAAAAATGAGAGCAGTTCAAACAGCCAGCGGAACTAAAAGATCACAAAGAAAAAAGTCTGAGCTTATTTTTGCATAGGTTTTTGGTTATTATTAGGCACAGTAGAGATCATTTCTGTTATTCACATTTTGTCCCCTAGACTATGGATACCATGAATTTACTTCCCCAGTCTTTCTCTTCTGATCTTGCTTCCAAGTCACTACTGCTGCTATTGCACACAACATTATGCTGCTGTTCAGAGTACATGTAAGGTTCGAATTACTGTGAAAAGAGAGGATTAACAGGATAAGAGTAATGTGGAAATCTGCTTTCTTCATTGACTTTTTGGAGAAATGTTATTTTGAAATGGTACACCATGGAGAAACAGTGAAGTTACTGCCAGCATGAACAGCGAACTGCAAGTGTTGAAAACTGATTTCTGATTTAAAAGGTCTGTTTGACCTTTTGTATAAAGCCTTTAAGTTTGATCATTAGATTCTCCCCTACTTCATGTGACAATGTGGCAGCTGAGTCTATCTGAGAGGCTTGAGCTGGAACATGGCATCTTGGTTTTGAAATGTCAGCGAGGCAGCTGCTGGCAATGTGTCTTCACTGCGGCACTCAAACTCATCGATTTCTGTTGAGCCCAGCCTGGCTTACCATCCTAGAAAGCTGCAAGACACAGCTGTTTTTCTAGGCTTATTCTAGGTTTGGTACAAGAAAACATCACTTTCTCTTGAAGTGTCTTTTGTTAGCAATGACAATTTTTTTTCTGAATCACAGTTTAATTTAATTACCACGTAAGTCCATGTTTTGTCATCCTGTAATTTCAGTAATGTGTATTAAAATATATGTATCAGCACTGGCTGCAATGTAAAAATGGCTTTGTGTTATCTTTGCAACACTGAGCCAAACTGCACATGTTAAAGTGCAATCACAATACATTGCTTAACCAGATAGGTAACGATCTTCTGAAGTCTGTTCAGGCAAAGATGTAAAGCATTTTTTTCACACAAGTTATTCAGCTTTTAATTTATCCCTGATTATATAACCAAAACACATTTTTCAAAATGTAAGAGCAATGGTGGCTCATTTCACTGTCAGACATCACAGTGCTGCTACAGCTGACAAGTTTTATAATTAACCACACCAAAACAAAACTAGGTCTCTGTGCCTTAGGCTCAAGCTTTTCATATTGTGAAGCATGAACTGCATAAACGACATTTTGTTAGTGATGTATACTTCAACATTATTACAGAATGATTTTACTCCATTCTCCTGGGAGGCTGAAAATGGAGATCTAAATAGAGGATCAGCCAGTTTTCACAAAGGAGACAGAAAGGAAAAAAAAACCAGAAAATCCAAACTGAGGAAATGAAATGAGTTTGCACAGGATTGAAATTCATAATCCAATTACTCATAAAAGCCCAATGGAAAACATAAAAAAGCCTAAATACACAAAATGAAATAGCAAGAACTTAAATAAGGCTACTTTACCTAAAGTATTCTGATTACTACTGCAGGACACGTATCTATTCTGCAACATCATTATTAGAAAAAGCAGAAAAAAGCTTTCATATAGTACAATTGCATATATAATGAAAAAGGAGATATAAAAATAGAATATGAAGTAAGGATGCTAGCAGAAGCAGTGTGTCACGTGCCATGTGTGTTTCTGTTCCAGTTCCCAGTTATCCATGGCTGGTACCTTAAAAATATCATTTATGATGGAATTTTTTGTAGTAGAATCTGAAAATGAAGTCTTGTTTGTGTCCAAGAGAAACAGAAACTAGTTTTATGATTTCTGTGTGCAAGGAAGCAAAAACTAAACTGCACAGAAATAGTAATTCCCACTATAAAAATATCTTCCTAATTTTTAAGAAGTTTTAGAGGCTGAAGTGAATGAGGGTTCAAAGACGGATCTGCCTTTGGAGCGACATGCACAGAGACAAACGGGCTCAGATATGAGAGCTTTTGAAAATCCTGTGAAGTTTGGTAGCTGAACTCCCAGGCATGGCTAAGGTAGGATGTGACCAACACGCAGCAACTTCCTGCTACACAACCACATGACTGCCTAAATGCATCACTGCAGAGGCCTCTAGGGCAAACAACAAATCTCATCTATTTTTCTACAGCTTTTATTAGACCGAGAGTGACGTAAGGGCTTTGGAGTTAGAGGGAAGTTGCTGTAATGGGGAACGAGGATTGGTTTGCCCTAATGACTCTTTTGGATCAATTTATGCCTGTGCAACAATGTAGGTCACAGAAATGTACCAAATTATGCTTGAAATACTTGAGAAAATCAGGAAATCATTTATATTTTTGAAAAATAGTAAGGTGTGTCAATACCAACAAGAATCTGACTATATCAAAGGTAATTGATTTTCTGATTAAGATGGAAGGGTTTAACAGGATTAATTTCATATGAGATAAATAAAGTCAGATGCTATGCTTTAAAACGAAGGTTCATCCATGCTCAAGAAAAAACACATTCTTTCAATGCCAAAACTAACTATCATCCCAGAGAACGAAAAACCACCAATCTGTCTGCATTGCCTAGAGTGCCTAACAAGCAGTGTAAACCCAAACTCCAGTGTATTTCCTGGATTTACAGTGTCTAGCTAGTCCTTGGGTTGGGCTGTAAAACCTAGTAACTTATTCTGGTGGTGTTCCTGAAAAGAACAGGTTACCAAAATTCTTTGCTGAGAAAAACTGAAGTGTTTTTAACTTTGATGCTGTATATGTTCTGGGCACTATACTAAACACATGAGAAAAAAAGGCAAATTTAGCATATGTTTAATTACTTCTGCTCTTTGAAGCCAGAGTTTCACAGTGCCTGCTCTGGTTTTCTAGTCTGCAGCAGCAATACTTCAAATGTGCCAACTAAATAATCCTGCCAGCACCACCACTAACTCTGTATCCTGCTCTGGGTTTAGTAATGCTGCATCTTTAGAGTATCTATTTCTAAATTAATGAAAATATTCATGGTGACAATCAGTTTCTCAGATGAAAGCTCCACCCTGTGGACAGTTTGTGATTCCAGCTGTTTGGCAGATATCTCTTCTGGACTAAGCTGTCAGACAATGGTGTCATGCCTAAGGCACAATGAAAAGGAAAAAAATAAATGGTACAGTGTTAATACATGCTGGCTGAATCAATGCTATTTACTTCAGAAATGCGTGAAGTTATGAACCTTTAAAAATTAAAACCTTTTCATATTGTTTCAGAAAGGCCTCCTCATTTTAGCAATGCATTTACTGTCATTATAAGTACAGTATTTTTTTTGATTTAGGACTTTGTGGAATACAGAGAGACTTAAGGATGTATTCAATTGTTTTCCAGAGGAAAGGAAGTACAGAACTGTATGAATCCTTGAGACCAGCTACAGGAATACCAAATGATTGGTCAATCATGGTAATTCTTGGCTCCTAAATTATTTTAAACATATTAAAAAAAAGCTTGCACATTATCACATGAAAGCTTTTGTTTTCATAGGCCTGCACAGGAGCACCCTGTAAATTTGCAACACTGGGCTTTCATTAAGTCTTTGTTATCACAGCACTGAGAGACACAAAACTGCCACAGAAACAAAGGAACACTTCTTATTCAAGTATAGTAAATGCAGATAGCCAATGAACTGGAAGACTACAGGAATAACTCTTAAATTTGTAAATTCAGAGAAACATAATTACAGGTAACACTTAAGAGTAACACTTCATTAACACGAACATTAATTCAGCTTAAGGAAGAGATACCCTTCTATCCTAGCTAAGTGATTCTTGACAAGTTGACAGCAGAATCCTTAGGCAGCTACAATTAAGGAAAAACCCAAAAAATGTAAGGTCATATTCTTTCCCCATATTATGACAAAGATGAAGTAACATTTTAGAAATTCTAGTGTACTTTAACATGCTGCTATGTTGTTTTTGACCACAGTGGCTTGAGTTTTATACAGTCTTGAAGGACTGTGTTCTCTACTGCAGCAGCCATCAGAAAATACAAGATGCCTGTCTCTCATTGCTCTGTGGTTCCTGGAAATAAAAGGGATGCAGAGAATGACCAGGAATAGAAATGACTCCTGGTTTGGTTATGTGCCTGGGAAATGCAGTCAGCAAGGGGAATAATGAGAAGCACAGTGAAATGCAGCTGTAGAGAAGAGAACGGGATATTGATCATGGAGAGGCAAGAATAGCTTAACTGAGGGGTGGAGGAAGTTGTGGAAAGGATGAGAAGCAGGTAGTCACTAAGAAAGCAGGAGATAATTCCTCATAGAAGGTGGACAGAAGAGCTGGGCAACTGAATCATATTCATAGCATCCATGGTGCCTGGTAAAATGCACAGAACGTGGTTTGGGGAAGAGAAAAGGCAGGAAATAACACGAGGGATGCTAACAGCAAGAAAAGGTTTAGTAAGCATCAAATGGTGCATCAAAAGTCTCAATGAGTAACTTCAGACATGTGAAAGAATGCTAATGAAGCAAGTAATAATTGTAAAAGTGAAAAACACTGTAACAGACACTGTTTGTGCATGAATTTAATGAGTCTAACTATTATATTTAAAGTAGGATTCTCTTTCCTACTGAAAGCATAAAAATAATATTCTGCTTCTCAGGTTTCTGAGGTTCCCTTCCTCAAGTCTTGCTCCCGAACAGCAGGAGCAGATGCCAGAGCTTCTCCTGCTGCTTTCAGGAGTACACACTTGTAGTTTGAAATATACAGGCCTCTGACAGTAATCAGTAATCCCTTCTCTAATAATTAACCATCAGCATTAACCATGGCTCTTAAATAAACGTATTTTAGGTCAAAACTCCCAATCAAAATATTAACTTTATCAAGTTCTTTTGAATATCAGGGTTAGATAGTGACTTTCTTATAAAACAGAATGAAATTGGTAAGCCCTCCCTTTGTAAACAAGAAGTGATACAGTTAGCACAATGTTGCTTATTATTGCAACTGCTGTAGTAAGATAAAGTGCTTTTTCTAAAATGTAGATCTACAAAGATGTAGCAGCAAAACCACTTAATGAAGATTTCAGCATTCAAGAAAAGCAGGAACAAAGGATCATGTCTCAATATAAACCAATTTTTCTGGTATTTCAGGGGCTATTTAAGAAGAACCTCTGGCAGTTACAGAGACAGCTGAATAATTTTCTGCAATTTGTGCCTTAAGAGTAGTAATTTCATGTACAGTATGAGCTTTGGTGTTCTGAATTAAACTTCTATTTCAGAAAAAAGCATTTCTAGACAGGAAAAAGAACCAGATAATTATTTTTATGTTTTAGCTAATCATTCACAAAGAATATATTCCAATATATTCAGCATTGTTTTATCATATATATTGCTGCTATAGAAGTCAGAGACCATCAATAAATGAAGACAATGTGAGAGGGTGCCAAAAGCTTGCTGCCTGATTTCAGAAAGTATTTTGATCTTAATATGTAACAACAGATTGTCAATGTCCATGCATCTCACTGACTGCATGTTAATTAATTAGACTTGATGATCAAGAGCTCTGTCTTTTCAATTATGTTTTAACAAAATGATTTGTAAAATCAGGGCACTGCAATTGGACAATCCATAAAAGACTCAGACTACAGGACTGAAGTTACAGGTATCAAAATATATCTGTGAAAATGACTAATTTATGATTAATAGATGGCTCAGTGCATTCCAATTTTTTTTTCCAAGTGTAAGGAGAAATTCTTTTTAAAACTTCAAGACATCTGGGATATTTTCAAAATGCGCATTTCAATCAACATTGTGTTCCCCATGAGGAAACTTCACAGAACACTTAATGTATTTTGTTACATGTTTTCAAATTCTCCTTCTTAGTATATATTCTTGGAAACTCTTACCAAGAATATTACCTGCAGCATTTGAGCTGAAAATAAAAATCTGACAGAATCGCATTTAAAGGTTTTCCTCATACAGATCTGAGCCTTACAGAGGGCTCCTTCATGCTCTCACAGCAAAATGTTTCCAAACTGAAATATAGCAGCTGACATTGAACTAAAAAATATGTTCCAAGTTGTTGTGGTTAGTAAAACAAGAGTGCCCTCTGTCGATGATGAACTCGGGATCAACTGCTTGGGCACAATAAAATATATTCTGCTTGAAATCTGTCAAATTAAGGATAACTGCCTCCCTGTTCCCACAGAAACTGATTCTGAAGTTAACAAATGTTTGAACTAAAATGGAAAAATTCCTCTCTACAGAGAACTCATGGACTTCTTCACTAAAATAATGAAAAAATAACATTTTTGAGAGAAAGAGTTTTACCTCTTCATAATAACGGAGATTATTCTCAGCCACATTAGTGAATGATGATCTCATGTCCCACTGCATGTTCTGCTTCCACCTGTCCCAATCAGCTTTCAGAGCATTATTGGCACGTTCAACTTTGTCTTCAAGTTTCCCAATCTCTTCTGAGAACTAAATATTAATTGTAGACATTAAAAAATATTAGGAAAATCACCATTTCCAAAATTATTGAAATAAATTGACTGTAGTGGAGACAAAGAGAACTGCAGAACTAAGGTTGGAATTTAACTTAGCAAAAAAAAGTAATTCCTCAGGGATAAGTTTAAAATTAATTCTTAATTAATAACTCAATACAATTTCTGAAATATTAATAACAGAAAAGATAGACCAGAATTAAAGTGTTCCTGGAGATATTTTTATTCACTGAGAAGTTACAGTCTGGCACCTCTTCACTAGCACTTGACAGTAATGCATCCAAAAAGTAAAATATAGGGCTTTACTGAAGCAGAATCAATTGTACAAATTAGATTTGGCCAGAAAAACTGGGAAAACCCTGACAGAATCTTTGGTAACAGGAGAAAACAGAATGGGGAGAAGACAGCAGAAACCAAAATCAGAAACTTTCTGATTTCTTGCCTGTCACATTACCATCTTTTCTTGTGGACCTGTGTGTGAACATATAAGGGAAAAATACAGAAAAAGAGAAATACAGAAAAAAGATACAGAAAAAAAGAAATACAGAACCAGAGAAAGAAATTAAATGAAAGGACTTCTACAGAAAGGAAACTCTTTCACAGCAATCCAGGACCCAAAACCTTGAGGGGTACTCTACAAACATTACGTGCTTCTAATTACTGTAGATGCACAATCTGACTTTCCAGCTAATGGGAGTAAGTGGACAGCAGCCCTCTCTTTAATGAGTTTTCTGGTCTTCTCAGTAATTTGGTTACCTATTGTCATTTACTAATCTGCTGTGTCAGCTCTGGCTGGCACCTAGTCCCAGAATGAGGTACATCTCCTGTGGCTACAGTGCAAAATCATCTGCTGGGACTACAGGGCCACTCTCTGCAGCAGGAGGCAGGGCAGGCACAAACACCACCAAAATAAGGAACATCAAGCAGGAAAACCTAATTCCTTGAATTGCTACCATTGTAACTCAGGCTCCATACATTTCTTCTTCTTCCTTATATTCTGCCATAAAGCAAACACTTTCTTTCTCATACCATGCCTGTGTAAAGTTGGATAGCTACTTTTGCTTTCTGCAGAACTGGTGATTCCATTGAGAGGAAGTTCAGGATTCCAGGACTAACTTCCAGAATTTTTAAGGAATGCTTATGCTACTGGTAGAACGCAGAATTGTCAGAATTGAGAGTGAGACATGGGAAGTCTTGGTACACAGCCTCCAGCTTGGACTATGCAAGGGAGAACAGTGATCAAGTGCAACAGCAGTGATGCTGCCATCAGACACAAACTGAATCATCAAACACTGCCTGAAATGCTCACGGAATCTGCATCCCATTCAGCTCTTAAAGAAGCCAAAAACTACTCAGCTAGTAAAACTGAAAATTTCATCTGAATGGATGTTACCCACGGACCGTAACAAACATTTTTAATTAGAGTGGATTTCTATACTGATTTTCTTTGCCACACTTCTAGATTAATGAAATACTGGTTATTTATCAGGAACAAAATGAAAAAAAAAAATTTCTACTTTACTGAAAAGTCCAAGTTCAATTATCTGGCCAGATCACTAATCAAGTTACAGACAAGGGTAATTTCAACTACCAACGCTGTATTGGAAATAAAGAGGTTAATCCAAAATTTAAATGTGGGGAAATTACCTTTAGAGGAATTATAGACAACTGGATTTGGTATTTTGACCATGTTCCATGCTAATTGCCTTTCCCTCAAATACCATAAAATGAATGCGTACAGAATACTGAAAATGATGACATTTTTAAGATGATTTAGAGTAGGAAAGGCAGTTGAATCCATTCTCCACTTTTGCAAATAAAAGTTCCTATACGGGAATGCACTAGTCTACACACAAAGAACTTCTCTGACTTAGAAGTCCTGGCTGCAGTGGCTTCCCCTTACCTCATTCTCTATAACTTTAAGTTATTTTACAGGTTTTTTTCATCTGGCCTTTTCTAGGAACTACAAATTTCTTCCACACTGTAGTCACAACATGATGTGGACAGGCAGACTCTGTTATACAACTCTGCCTGGATATGCAGTTTAAACATCCCACTCTAAAGCCCCAAAGAAACCACATCTTGTACTAAGGCGAGAGTTGGACTTAAGGTCTGAAGACAGCATTATGCCACATCACTATGTCAAGTAGAGACGTTTAAAATCTACTTTTTCAAAACTGAAAAAACCATCAATGCTACTCTTTAGCTGCCATGACAGCACAAGTGAAAGAAGAATGGCTTGGTCTTAACAAAAACATCTACTGAGTGTGTTCCTCATTTACAAGGTGTAAATTGTTGCAATTGATCCTGCAAATTAAACAGGATTCTGAATCCATTTGCTTACATTGATCTCACTGAGGCAGCCGTGAGAGAAATGAAATCTCCTGTCAGTGATCACCAGAGGCCAGCACAGCGCTAATCAGACATGGGAGCAGGGCACAGAAGGTGGGAGCCAGGTGTTGCTAGGGCAGAGTGCTACCAGACATGAATGGTGTGACCTGCAGCCAAACAGACCTGACCCAGTAGCCAAATCACCTGCTAAGTGACACATTTTACATTATCTCACTATGAAACATAGCATGGATTTCTATCTGCTACATGAACTAATCCTACAGCTTGGTGATACTAACCCTTTTTTAGCCTGGAGTTAAAACACAAAATATATTCAGAATGTAATAGATTCAGCATTTCATCTTTACTACTCAGTTTCAAGCCTGAACACTAGAATCCTTAAGTTGGCATTTAATGCTTATCTCGCTCTGTCAGAGCACATTATACCAACCTTTTGTCAGAATTATTATCAGCCCTAGTGGCAAGACTAAAACTGTTAAAAATGCCCAAACCATAGAGGGATACACGAGCATTTCTGTGTAGCCTTCAGGACGGAGCGTGGAAGTGATGGAGCAGCATATCCCAGTATCTTTACAGCCACAGCTCTGGAGATAAGAAATGTCTAGATAAGCAGGAGGGTACCACAGTCCTCTCCAATATCTCTGTCAGAGCCTGCGTCCAAAATCAGTCTTCAAACCATCCATACCCTGAACAACTGCCTCCTTCGTGGACCAAATTTTGCAGTGGAAACCAAGGTTTTGGCTTTTTTAGCAGCACCACAAGCAGCTTTCTAACACTGATCAAGAAAACATTTTCTTTCCCAGCCGATGAACCTAATGTCCCATAAGGTTTAATTTGCAATTCCAGCCTATTTCATCTGCACTGACCTTGGGGATGTTTTGCATTCTTCTGCTGTACAACCTCGTGTTTGTTAAATCATTTAATGTTTGCTGTGACCAATGCTAAATATCTCACAGCCTTTTATCAGTTCTAATGACAGTCTAAGACTCCTTATCTATGGTGGAAATGTACTTCAAATGAGATTAGGGTTCATGCCACTCATTGTCAGCAAAATTTCTGGCTACTAGATTGCACTGACAAGTTCAATCTGACATCTATGAGATCATTAGAGGCTACAGGAGTTCTGCTTAGGAATAGATATGTGCAAATACACCCTAACTCAGTGTTTGACACCCATTCCAACAATATACCTGTGTTATAACCACCTTTTTTTAAGAAATCAGTCCAGTTAGAAGCATCAGAAAAATATTTCAACACAATAAAAATGAAAACATAGTAAGAAAATTACCAAGAAGATAGTTAAGTCACTTGAATGGTTAAAAATAGCAGTACACCATTCTCTGTTGCCAAACTACCCTTGCTAGAAAAAGGCTTCAGCTTCTAATTAAGAAAAAAATCTTCAGGATACAGCTGCCACTCAATTAGAGAACACAGGATTTTATTATCAGATTAGACTAACAGACATCTGTTTTACTGCTCTTCTGAGACTGCAAGGAGAACCAGGCTCTCAAAAACAGGAATCTCTGAAATGAGTAAGAAATGGAGGGGCTGGATAGATAAAGCAAAGTTCTGAACACCCAGGCAATCACAGTGTCCAAAGCCTTTACCAAACTGTAAATACAGATATGGAAACACATATACAGTGAAAAAAAATAAGTTTGGGCAAACCGATTTCAAAATCCTACTGGAAGCAAGTACAAACATCTCATGATGGAGTATTGTCAATATCAAATCAAAATGGTACAATAAAAGAAAAATATTCCTTTTTAATTGTAACGGTTCAGGAAAAAGAAGTGCATGCACACTGTCTGAGAACTCCATCAGATTATAACAGAAATGCATCCTGAAAAGATGGCATGTCCTGCCAGGCTATGTTGTCTTTCCTACAGTAAACAACAATGAATCTGCTAAAAAAGCTCTTTGGAGCTGAATTCATTGCTGAATTCACCTGCCTTGGCTACCCAACTCCCAGCCTAGGGGGCTTCTCCAAATCACCATTCTCTGTGCATTTTATAAGAGCTTCAAGCTTTAAACTAAGGAAAAAGGACAGTAGAAGCAGCAAAGAAAGTAGAGAAGCAAAAACAAATTAGAGAACACAAAGGCAGTAAGTAAACAAAATTTCTGCTTCAGGAAAAAAACCCCAATACCAGAGATATTTACTTAATGTCCCACTGCAGTACACAGAGGCAAATTGTTATATAATATACCACAGCCATTGTAGGTATCAGAGATCAGTAATATATTCTTATTTATTCATCTCAGTGCCAAAAAATCAAATGAAAATACACATTTCGAGCACCAAAAACTATCTAAACGGCTCATCTTTACATGGAAACTAATTACCAACAAGCCTAATAAAAAGTATCTGAAATGTTAAGGACATTTCCTTTGATGTACTAAAAAGTTGTTAGTCGTTCTTGCATATTATTTACATTGTATAACACTCGGCATTAATACTGTGCTAAAAGGACATTGGCTGGAAAGTTTAACAATCAAAAATTTAAAAAATGCCAATTCTCATCCCAGAAATTGTTTTTAATTGGCTTGCTGAGCCTTGCTGATGGTTTTGGGGATGTCTGTCCCCACGGGCTACCAGTTACAGTCTGACTTCACTAGAATGAATGAAGGTGTCATACACTGGAAGCAAAAAAAAAATCCCTGGGCCCAACTAGAAAAAACAGAAACCTGACAGAACAGAATGCAGAACATTTTATTTTAAATAAGTTAATGAATAGCTTTGCTGATCCTAATCACCTCATGTCTCTCTCCTACATCAATGAAGCAGCAGCCACAAGAGCACTGCAGCAACTGTTACCTTCTTTTAACTCCAAGTGTGGAAGTAAATAGAAAAGCTGAAAATAAGCTGTGGTACAGCCTGTGTTGACAAAGCCCAGGGGTCACCCACTATGGCCAGCCCCTCCCTCCAGCAGCCCAGCTACTGAGGGGTTGCTTCTGTCTCATGATGGCCTTTGCCTGGCACAAGCAGCTACCGGAGCTGCAGAGACAGCACCCAGTCCCAGCACGTGGCTTCAGAGGGGACACTTCCTTCTTCTGCACATCTCCTGCAGCTACAATAAGGCCTGGAAGATTCCACCTTTCTGAACATACTCACCAGATCCTTTTCTGGCTTTTTATTGGCTAAAGCGTCAGCTTTGGAATCGAGCTCGCCTTGAATTTGGTCTCTCCTTTTCAAAACACCCTTGATATAGAGGAAAAAAAGAAAAAGAAGTAAACTGCACCAAATTTTAGCTCTTTCAGAAAACCATCAAACAACTTGGCTACTTGATAAACAAGATCATTGTAAGAATGATACCACTTAATAATTTTGACATATGTTTTATAAAAAAAAAATTAAAATAATGAAGACTTATTTTTTCATACCTGTATTTTATCTTACATGTTTGTCAAGAATCT
Organism: Monarcha castaneiventris obscurior; assembly: GCA_026261815.1. NCBI lineage: Eukaryota > Metazoa > Chordata > Aves > Passeriformes > Monarchidae > Monarcha > Monarcha castaneiventris. The sequence continues at coordinate 18,667,323 of JAMPIT010000258.1, read as the reverse complement.
TACTAAATCCGAAATCAGTGCCACAAGAATCTGCCATACACAGTATTGCTGCCAGTTGCATGAGCAAAACTGCTACAGCAGTTTATTTGGTATCACCTTAACTTACTATATATTCATTTTAAATCAGCAACATGAGTTTGCCAAATCTCATGAACAGAAGTATCTTCTTTGAGTAAAATTTACAATATAGACTAAAAATGGTATACAAGGCATTACTGAAATAGTGACTTTAACCTTTAATATTATTTTCTAAGTGCCAAATGGAGTTATGACAAATCAGAAAAAAAAATCAGAAAAATCAGATAAAGTTACGGTAGGAATGATGGCTTTTCTACCATTAATATATGTGCTTATTTTCAGCATATGTAATTTTTACCTCCTTTGAAACTTTCTAAGCAGGTATTGGGTTTTTAGCATAGTGTCAAAAAAATAATTAGAAAGGGGAAGGAACATTACTTGTTAAGCTACAAAACAGGAGCAGTATTACAGATTAGATTTCCATTTCCAATGCTCATTTGCTCTGAGACGTTGATGAAGCCTTACAAATGTCTCTTTGTCTTAGCTTCCTCATCTGTAAAAGCACACTCAGGTATGTTTATCTTGCAGAAGTGTTGCAAGGCTTTAGTCCTTTTGAAAAAAAATCAGAAGCAGGACATATATAATCACAAATCTAAAAACCTTCTTTTACATTACCTCACCACAACTGGTTTTACTGCTTCTTCTGCAGAGAAGTTCAGTATTCACCTCTAGCACAGGGCATGTTGAAACAGCACAGGGCACAAGCAGCTCTACCTTCTCTAGCTCTGCTATTTGACTGAGTTCTCTCTGAAATGACTGAGTTCTTTCTTATGCAACATGATAGAATAATTTAGGAGGTTAATTTTTAAATCATTTTTCAGTGTTTCTTTTTGAACAGGTAGTCACTATAAAATATTGGTAAACTTGACCTTGGGCATTTCTGGGCAATAGATTAGCAATACAGACAAATGTTCATCAATAGCTTGGAATCTTTTGGTTAGATAAATACAGAAAATGTTTAGCTGTAAGCACAGAAGCAAAACAAATGTCTGGAACAGCTTTCCTTCATAATACAATATTTTTCTCTTTTTTCCTATTTCTTTTGCCTCTTTTAAAACTTAATGACTGCTTGGCAACATTTATCACAAATACACTTTGAATTACAAGACAAAAGCAATTATTTTAATAGTAAGGTGCAACATTTATAGACAAGTGCTGACTTCTAATGGCAAACAGAGACACTCTATTTTTAAAACATATTATTATACTTTTATAGGTTTCTTGTGTAATACTTAATGGCACTCTCCCACAAAACCCACAAACAATTTTATGTGGACCCATAACTAATTTTTGCTGTAACTTGTACCCTGAGGAATAGCAGATTTGCTCTGTGGGTCAGTTAGGAAGGGGTTGGTTCAGATGTAAGTATTTCAGCTATAAATTCACCTCATTTCCCAGTTACAGGCTGAACTCACAACACTGTATTGTGGAATACAAGGAATGTATTGTATTGACCACACCTTGTTCTGCACATTTGCATGTGGCCTTGGCAGCACTGCACCCATGTCCCTGCGTTGAGGGGTTAAACACACATATGAAAGATTTACTAGTGGGTAACTTCCACAGGGTGTTTTTAGGTATTTTATTTTAGTGACTACTATTTCCCTCTCCAAAGTGCAAGAGGGAAATAGGCAGTAAGTAAAAATAAAAATCCATGGTGAATGAAGGGAAAGGAAGAGTTGTAGAACAAGAATGAACCACTGAAGGAAGATTTCTCCTCTGGACAGGACCTCATGGCAGCCTAACACTGTTTCAAGTGCTGCATCAAGAAAGCTACAAGCAGGAAAAAAAAATGCAATGGGCAACAGCTACTTGTATGGTGCACAGGAAGAGCCAGGTAGTCATTCATCCTGGGGCTTGTCCCCAGAAACTTCTCTGAGCTCTGGACAAAACAGAATGCCTGAGAAAGGGTGAGGGTGAGCCAGACTGCAACACAGGAGGCAATGGGCAGGCAACATCTCCTCAGTAGCATGAAGACTACTATTGCTCATGGGTAACAGACTTAGAAATTCTGAAAAATAAGGTTGGAAGTGGGGGAGAAGAAGACCTGCAATTGCTAGTACAGCAACCTATTCAGATCTTTAAGCAAAGCAGTACCTACCTCCATCTATCTGCATGTACATGCAAATAATGAGGCCTGTGAGATACAGGACATTTTGCACAGCCCCTTTTTCTGTGAAGCTTGTTTTAAAGACAGCAGTCATTGCAGCAGCAATTCCTAACTCTGAGTAGCCAAGCCTTACTGAGGAAGTGGCAATACTCCTCACAGTGCCACCAAAGGCTCAGTTAGCTTCGGTCTTGCTCTATCCACAGCCTCTAAGACTCTCTCAGGCCCTACTCAGAAACCACTGCAGCAGGAGCTGGTTTCCCAGCAGTAACACAAGAGCAGATTCTGCAGCTGGCATTGCTCAAAACCTAGACAAAGAGGGGTTTGTACACATGTTCTGCTTTCTGGAGGCAGCAAAGTGGGAATTATGACATATTGAATTCAGTTACTTAATTATGTTGATTATCCACCAGCACTGAATATATCAACTCTGGAGTCTGATTTTTTACATCCTCTCCAAGTGTAAGAAAAATACATACATAAAGGGAACTGAGAGCAGTAACTTATGGCAAAGACTAACACATGCTTATATAATGGTGCAGGAACTGGAAGTTCCCAGCTGTTCTGGAAAAAGAAAACATAGGAAGAGCTCCTAGAAAGGGAAAAACCTCTCCACTCTTTTTCCCACACACAATCTGTTACTCAATGAGTTCATATTCTGGCAGTGTCAGGGAAGGTGTTTCTCAGCTGCTGTCCCCAAACCCTCTCTGCTACAATGCAAAGCTCACTGAAGATGGCAAAACCAGACACCCTAGCACAGCTACCCAGGGCTGCCTGCCAGGCAAAATTATCAAGCTCTTCTTATGTGGAAGGGGCACCTCTTGCCTGATTAGCAAGGGAAACAGGACCAATCAGATTCCCTGACAATTGATAGGTATCCTATCTGTGCATGTTTTGTAATGAGTAAATACAGGAACTGTAAAGTCATTTTCATCAGCTACACATTCTCTCCTGGACATTGTCACTGAACTAAGCCAACATTTCTATTGAGCCATAAAGAGTCCTTGAGGAAACCTTACCATGAGAATCTCACTGTAGAGAACATACTCATGTAAAATGGGCAGCAGGTGCTCCGAGAGCCCTGCCATTCGCTTCTCCGTGGCCTTGCAGCAGCGGTCGATGCAGCTGGCAACGCCCTTCAGGGAGTCTGCTATGTCTTCTTCCGACGCCGACCACAGCGTGTGGATGGGGCCGTACTCCTTCATTTCATTCAAATAGTCTTGAGAGGAACATACACACATATTACTCTTCTGTTCATTAATAGATGTCTACGTGATACTAACTGCAACTTCATATTTACTGTGAACCAAGCAAGAAACTGAGGGTAATGTTTAAATTTACTCAAATGACCAAGATAAGTAAACTCCAGTTGTTTGTAAGTAAACTAATCAATTAGTGTATTGTAATTAAGCAGCTTTGAGCAATCTATCAGCAAAAATGCCCCAGTCATTTCACAATGACACACATATTCAGGTAGACATGAAGAGGTGCATTCAGACACCCAATGAGCTGCATTACTTCACACTGTCAGCATACAGAGCAACAGGAGCCATGGCAGTTGGTCTGACTTGCTGAATACCGCCCTGAATTCCTCTGCTTCTTGGTAACAACAGCATTCCAAACACAGTCTCAGTTATTAAAACTAGGAGCTTTGTTATGTCCCAAAAGCTTCAGAAGAAACACTGAAGTTCACTCCTGCTCTGCAAGTGTTATCTCCTTCAGTAGTTTTCATTAATTTAAATACAGGGATATCCTACGAATTACTTATGTCTCTAGACCAAGCGATAATCCATAAGCAGGGAGAAGGCCCACAAATCACTGAGCCATTTGGTAGGGCTAAACATGGGCAAGCTGCAGCTCACAGGAGGATACTGTGAACACACTGGTCATGTATTGAAAATGCAATTTTGAAACTACTAAATTTATACTGAAGAAATGTCCTAGGAAAGGTAAAAGCAGTCATGTGGCATGAAGAGTATGATATTTACTTTGAGATTATTTGGACAAAAAAAAAAAAACTCTATGGAAGACGTAATCAAGAATCCCACATTACGGTACTGCAAGCCGGAATGTTCTCTGTATCAGAGCTACCCACAATTCCTACTCACAACAGTGAGGCCCTGCACACAAGCGTTCTGACAAGTGCTATTTGAAAAATCTAGAAGATATAACCTACAGCATTTGAGAGCATGTCAAAAATCTTAAGCTTTTTCAAGAAATATTTTGGCACTGATGCCTTGAACCTACAGACCTCAGACAGCTACTTCCACTGGAAGGAACAATATCAAAAGGAACTCTTTTCACCAACATGTATTTTTCTTTTACAACACCCTTTTAATTCAGTAAAGACATATTGAGATCTGGTACTGCACTAATGTACTTTTCAATTTCTTAAATCAATAAAACTGATACATGTTTTCTACTTACCCCTTTCTTCCTTGTAAATCCTATGAGCTATTTTATCTAGTAAGTTTATTTTCTGACTAAATGTTTCCATGTAATTGTTCATTTCTGTAAACATTTCAGGACGATTTTTAACTGCTCCTCTTACTGAGGATGCTACAGCTCTGACGGTCTGTCCCATCCTGCTCAGCAAACCAGGACCCTGCTTCTTGTGTGAGGAGAGTTCCTAAAGACA